>CM061265.1:102075346-103275346 GCA_030848825.1 Tadarida brasiliensis
GTGGCTGCCAGCACCTCTGGGGAAGCCTGGCTGTTACACGTGCGGCCACCTCGCAGAGTCCTTTCTTACCGAGAAGCTGCCTCCCTTTCTGTCGAGATGCTGGGTCTGGGAACGAGGCGAGAGGCTTGGTGCTCGAGGCAGTAAGTGCGGGTTTCTGCTCACCTGTCCCTGGGGGTCAAAGCATTCTTGTGGCCACTCTGCCTTTGACACACATTGCAGTGTTGGTGTCCCTCTGACGCCCATCGAAATCAGATGCCGTCGTGGTCAGTGCTGGCCTGCAGAGCACACACCACGTAGCTTTGTGAATATGCTGGTCTCCTTCCCAATGCGTCTCTCAGTGCCTCAGTGAGGGACCCAGTGAGGACATGTCATGGGTGGAGGATGTGTGAGTTACTACGATAAATCCACTCCGACATCCCTTCCTTCCTAAGTCTTTCTTTTCCCTCCTCTTCAGACATCAGGGTTCTCAATCTCATGGAATCCAGGCTACTGCTGAGTCTAGGTTTTAGTCAACCAACCAAGCTGTTAGAGCTACTTCTAGATGCTTGAGCTAAACATGGAGTTCAGAATCTCTGCTGAACACGCCCATCCATGCAATGGACCTGCCCTAAGGTCACTCACATCCTGTCCACATACTCTGACACCTTGGAATTCACTCCTACACATATTCTCCAGGTTTCTATTAGTGTAAATCAGCAAAATCTTACTTAGTACTTAGTTATTAATTTATTGCTAGAATAGTTTGCCATTGTTCTGGTGTATACTTATTTCCTCCTGGCTTAGACTCTACCTGGTTTCCTTGCTTCTACTCATGGGTATGGAGACAGCGAGGGTGGGTGTTGAGAACAGGCACCCTCTCGAAAGGATACTCATCAAGTGAGGTTATTTATTATTCAGACAAGAAAAGGCCGTTGTCTTCAGATTGGAGAAGAACCGGCTGCCTGGGGATTTGTGAGTGGGAGATTCTCTGATTTGTGTCTCCCCAAGTATCCTCCATCCAGACCTCAAGGTCTCAGTCCTTCCCAGTCAGTGCCATAAATGTCACTAAGAGAATTGGCATGGCTATGAATTCAATTTAAGATTCTAATTCTGCGACCCATGCACACTTAGGGCCTGATTTTATGCCCCGTATCTATAAGAAATGAGAGATTCTTTTTTTTTTTTTTTTATCCTTGACGGAGGACATTTTTGCACTTATCTTTAGGTAGAGTGGGAGGGAGAGAGGGAGGAAGAGAGAGAGAGAGAAACATTGATGTGAGAGAGACACATCAAATGGTTGCCACCCACAAGACCCCAACCAGGGCCGGGGACAAACTGCAACTGAGGTGCGTGCCCTTAGCGGGAACCGAACCCGGGTCTCTCTGGTCCGCGGGCTGACGCTGTAACTGCTGAGCCAAACCGGCCAGGGCGAGAGATTCTTTTAAAAGACTATAGAAATGCTCTAATTCTCTGATCGTGCTGACCTTGGAGTTTACGTCCATGAACTTGTCCTTTCTGTGAACACCCTGCTCAGTAACAAGCAGCCAGATTACTTCACTGTCCTTTCGATCCTGGTCACTTCTGTCAACGTCAAGTGCAGCGTCTACTTGGTCCTGTGAGCCTCGTTTTCAACAGGCCCTTCATGCTAAACAGCCACGTCCTGATGCACCATGGTGCCACGTTCCCAGATCTCATTTTCCACGGGCTGTGAGGTCTTCCCGACGTTCGGCCCTGGGGTGGCAAACCAAGCTCGGAGACACATCTTTGAGGGTCAGTTTTCCGCGACCATTCCAGGGGCCACGCACCAGGAAGCAGTCCCCTGCAGGCACTCAGGCAGAAGAGATTCAATACAGGAATTTGAAGGATGTCTGAAGGGGTGACGGAGCAAAAGACGGAAGGCAAGCTTCTTCCCAAATTAATAACTGCAACTCCGATGTTGTCACCAGCCTGGGCTGGAGGAGCAGAAAGCTCCCTGGGAGGCCAGGGCACTGTCCAGGAAGGCTGCTGGGGTCGGCGTCCAGGAGCCCGCACTTCCAGCCTCTGTCCTGCGGCCGCCTCCACCTGACCCTTTGTCACTGCTGCAGCCAACGCTGCTGCCGCTGCCAGGGATGCTGTCAGAAACCTGAGGCAGCAAGAAGCCTCTCCCCACCCCGGCTCCCAGCAGTGCCTCCTGCTGGCAGGTGCGAGCAGGAAGCCAGCTGGCAGGGCCTCTCAGCAGTGCGATCTGGGGAGCTGACTGTACCAATGTTGCTACGTTACACTGCGGGGCGCACAAAGGTGAGGGTGGGATGCTGCGCAGTCAAGCAGCACTGATGAATGAACAGTGAGATGATGCTCCCGGTGAAATCTATCCCCCAAATACCCGCTGACAGAATCCAAATATTAAGTCCCTGCTGTGTGCTGGGCATGGGGCCAGGTCCTGGAAATACATTGAGCACAACACAGTCCCTGCTGTCCTGGGACTTACAGGGTGGGGACAGACAGACAATGAACACTTCATCTAAAGGCATTGCTGCATATATCTGACAAAGGATTTTTATCTGGGACACACACACAAACACTCCTAAAAAGATAGACCATCCTAATAAATATGTAGGTAAAAAGAGCTGAGCAGACCCTTCACAAAGGAGGATATTCCTGTGGTCAATAAATATGACAAACTGCTCAACCTTATCAGTCACGGAAACACAACCACAATGAAACGACACCACTATGTACCCAGCAGACGACTAGAAATGAAAGGACTGGCAACACCAGGGTGAGGGGAGGCCGTAGGGCGACTGCTGATGAGAGCATAGATGGGCACTCTGCAGAACCTAAACACCGTCTACCCTCTGACCCAACAATCTGATCCTTAGGTATACAGCCAAGAGAATCGGAGTCCATGTTCACCAGGAGACATGTGCAAGAATAGTCACACGAGCTGTGTTCATGAAAGCTCACTCAAATGGACATAGATAAGTAAATGGACGAAATGGATAAAAGAACAGATAAGTTGGGGCATACTCAGACCGTTGAATACTATTCAGCAATAAGGATGAATGAGCTATTGCTACATGCAACAACATGGATGAATTTCACAATGTTGAACGAAAGAGAGTTCGTATCATGATTCCATTTAGTTGAAGTTCAAGTGTAGACAAAACTAATCTATGGTGATAGAAAATAGGATGGCACTTTTGGGGGTACTGACGGGAGGGGCAGGGTGGTGTTTACAAAGGTGCATGTATACCTGTATAAAAGTTTATCAAGCTGTAAACCTAAGATTTGTACACTTCACAGTATATATATTAGTCAAAAAAAAAAAAAAAAAAAAAGGAAAACAACAAAACCTAGAGTTTCATATAAATATAAGTGCTAAGAAGAAATTAAAGTGATGTGATGTGTGGATGGGGGTGGCTAACTGATCAGAACTGAGACCTGAATGGTGATAAGGAGGGAGCTACTTAAGGAGCTGAGAGACTGCTTTCTGGGAACAGGGACAGCAAGTGCAAAGGCCCTGAGGCAGCATCAAGTTTGAGCAGGGTTGGGGAGGTGAGCAGGACCAAAGCAAGCTCTTAGGTTGGCTTTTTTGTTTAAAGAGCAATGGAAAACCATGAAGGGTGTGAGCCCAGCAGTATTTTCTGGGCCATTAGAGGGGGTCAGTGGGAGTAAGATAAAAAGAGGGGGACTTTTGACGATTTTTAATTGTGTGGCTGGGATATCTGGAGGGGAGAGCTGGGACTCCATGGGTTGGGGAGGCAGGGCAGTGGGGGTGTGTTTTGGACATGTTAAGTTGGAGATGCTCATTAGATACCCATGGAGCAAGGCAGCGGGCCGTGGGGCTGAGGTTCTGGGCCAGACCCAGGCTGGAACACAGGTCATGAGCATTTAGGTGGCATTTTAAGTCTCAGGCACCTGGGAGAACAGAGAGCAAGGAGAGGGGACACACAGCATTTAATGACATGGGCTTTTCTGGAAGGAGACGAGCACTGCCAGAGGGTTTGGATTGACACTGCTTTCCTTAAACAAGCCCACTCCTGGCTGGGCATCCAGGGCCCAGTGTGAGCAGAGCCTGGCCGCTCGCAGCCCCGGCAGGACCCGTCTCCCCGGCCTGGGCCCTGGGCCCTGGAATGCAGATTACTGGGCCCAAACACAACCCACTGAAACAGTGCTGAGGCGTCTGCATTTTCCAGCTCCCTGGGTGAGTCTTTTGCACATGGAGGTTTGGGAGAGAGGGAGAGAGAAAGGGTGCAATTTCCTCTTTCCCCTCCGAGGGTGGGGCTGCTCCAGAATTCAGGAAAGCGGTCTGTTCTGTTAGCTCTGCTGTGTGTGAGTGTGTGTGTTGGCATGCTTGGGGGGCGGGCACGGTGTCCCAGGAGGACAGAGTTTGCATTGATGAAAACCCTTCCCAGCCCTTTGATACCTGCTTCCCGCCGCCCTGAAGTTAAGCAGCTCAGTCCTCGGTGCATCCCGCTCCGGCCACACTCACTCGGCCCAGGATGGCCTTCTGTCTGGCCCTGCGCATGGCGCTGCTGCTCCTCTCCGGGGTCCTGGCCCCTGCGGTGCTCACAGGTAAGGGTGCTCCCTGGGCTCTGCGGCCACAAGCCTCCCAGGGCCAAGAAGCACCTTGGGCCTGATTCTCAGTGCTAGGGGCAGGAGCCCCCACAGCAGAGAGGTAGTCACGGGTGATTCGGTGGAGGGCTCCCACGAGACAGATGGCAGCAGTTGGGGATTGGGAACCACGGGGACAGTGGCCCCCTGAAGCAGGGCCAGGCACGTTAGCTGCTTGGGGGACCAGGGGATTACTCCAGTACCCTAAGATCTGAAGGCTTCCAGATCTGGGGGTCAGGAGGAGTGCCAGGCCCAGGGCAAGCCGCTGGGGAGCCAGAGGCCCCAGGCCCCTGGACAGAGCCCACGGAGCCCTGCCGCTGACTTTTCCAGCCCTGCATGCCCTTCCCCGCCGGCTTTCCGAGAGGGCTTTCCAGAACGAGGCCCCAGGTGCAAGCCCTGTGTCAGGGAATATTCCAGAGGGAACCCAGGGCCGGAGACTCCCCCGGAGAGCCGTGAGGACGCGGCACCCAGGCTCGCGCAGAGGCCGCCGTGGCTGGTCTGGGGTCCAGCGAGAAGGGGGTCCCAACAGGCTGGGGGCAGCAGGCTCCAGGACCGCAGCCCCGCTGGGCACGGCTGTGGGGCCCTGAGCCTGCAGGAGCTGGCCCAAGCTGGCTTCGAAGCCTGAAAAAGAGGCGCGGATGGGTCACGGGTGGTATTCTCCAGGAAGAAAGCAACCTCTGTTGGCCATGACGTAGCCAACGAACTGTTTCCGAGCCCCGCACGGGGGTCCTGGGACTGGAGACTCCCTGCAGCGTGGGCTCTGGAGAACTCTGAGTCCGTGGGGGAGGCTTTGGATAGCAGGTGTGTGAGCGTGGCCCTGGGGCGAGGCCTGGTGATGGGGAAGCCGCCGGTGATGGCGAGGAGCCGGAGACGACCTGGGAAGGAGCTAAGCCTGCTTTGCAGCCTCTCTCTGTCCCTCCTCATCTGTACCAGGGCGACAACCATGGCCTCTGCCTCCCTCACGGCACTGCAGGCCGACTGAGATCAGACACCAGCTTTCTGGATGGGCCAGGCACCGGGTGGCGGGTGCTGTCAGCGTCACCGAGTGTGTATAAACGTCCCCAGCCCCTCCGTGGTGCAGGGTGGTCTCAGGACAGAAGCGCCCTTCGCGCAGGCTGAGAGCACCTAGCTCCCTTTGGGTGGGAGAGGTGCCCAGGACTCCGGGAAGTGACCTCAAGTGTAAGGTGGCATCTTCCATGGCCCGGATGTTGGGGCTGTGATCCTTGCAGCCCCTACCCCCCCCCCCCCACTGAAATGCTGCTCCCGCCTGGGGGGTCTGGGGCTGCCTGGGGAGTTCCTGTCCAGTTTCCTGCACCCGAGCAGCCAGCTCTCCCAGCCCAGGCTGCTGCCAGAGGCGCTGGGTCACACTGTGTGTACACAGCCGGGGTGGGTGGGCTTCGTCCTCCACCACAGGAATGCTGGGGGACAGCCTCTTGTTTGGTGTCACTGGGATCTCACCTGGTCTCACCTCCTTCCACGTGTCCTACCAAGAGGGACAGGCCAACTCCCCTGGAGTCTTCGGGGTTCTGGCTGGCTGTCCTTCCTGCCATCCTGAGAGGTGTGTACCAGGCCCGCAGCCCCTGCCCGCTGCTCGGTGGGCGGGGGCCCGTAGCCGACAGGCCAGGAAGGAGCGGCCCTGTGGCTGCCGTCCAGGCCGGCCTGCTGCCCTCCCCACCGGTCGCCTGTGGCCACAGCTACTGGGGCAGGGGGAGCAGGCCAGGTTGAGCGGGCGGGAGGCCAGGGCAGGGATGAAAAGGCCCTTCATGGCCGTACAAAGGCTGTCTGTGAGCACGGGCGCCTGGCCTCAGGGCCCTGTGGTCAGGGTGAGCGCTAAACAAACTTATTTACCGAAAGGCAGGGCAGCTGGGGGCGGTGGGGCTGGGGGAGAGCCCACAGTGCCCAGGCCTGTGTCACGAGGCCCCCACTTCTGGTTTCCTTGGTCAGAGCACCAAGTCCCACAACGTTGTTTACTCGGGTCCTTGGAGTTCGGGTCTCATCACGGGTCCCCCGCCCTCTCCGTCCCCACTGAACGTCACTGCGGCTGACTCCCAGCTCGCCTTGCGTGCCCAGGGGTTCCATCCTCTGTGGCTTTGCTCACGCTGGTCCCTCTGCCTGGCATTCCTTCCCCTCTCAGGTGGGCCGCTGCTGGCACACTCCCGATGACAGCTTCTGTGCGTGGCTCCCAGAGACAGATCTGGGGGGAGGGGGGTTGTTGCCTTTAAACCTTGTTTTCCCCTCGTACGACAGCAAATTGAGAAACTACAGGGCCATAGATGAGGATAAGAACACGATTTGTCCCCTCCCAGGCAGCTGCACCTCCTTTGCTGGGGGTTGGGGGTTGAGTCCAGGCTGCTTCTGGGGCACCCACCGGGGTTGGCAGGGAGCTAGCTGGCCCCTGGGGCCCTGCTGCTTTGGCACCGATGAGCCCCGGACCAGCCTTGGGGGTCTCCCGCGGCAGCCCGCTGCAATGAAGCAGCCTGGCCCGTGTCTGGCCGCATAGCTCATGCCAGGGGGGCCCTAGGATGGAGGCAGTCCCCACGATGGCGATGATGAATAGTTACTACCTGTGTGGGCTGTGACAGGCATGGTCCCACCCTGATTCACAGGTTGGGAAAGTGAAAGGGAGAGGGGAAGTCAGTCTGCCGGGGTCCCCAGTGACAGCGTGTCAGAGCCAGGATCTGGGCCCAGCCCACTGGGTTTAGAAGCCCATGGGCTTAGCCCCTCGAGCCTCAAGGACTGTGAGTGTTGGAGGAGAGGCCGGAGGAGGGTACACTCAGCAGAGGCAGCCAGAGCTTGTGGCCGGCAGGGAGGAGCTGGGCCTCTGTGGGGCAGCAGAGTGAGGCGGTCACTGGGCGAGAGGGCCGGGTGCACCGCCCAGCTGCCCTGCTCAGAGGGGCTCTAGGCTCTGGCAAGGGCAGAGGGTGGCTAGCTCAAGGGGGTGAGCCCCTGACCTCCCAAGGGTTATGGGGCTCATCACACCTCCTTCTGAGCTCAGAGCTGATTCCCCAGATGCCACCCAGGTGGGCCGGGTACTCAGGAGCCCTGTGGCGGCCTCCTTGGCCAGGTGCCCGGCAGTCGGAGGTGAGCTCTGGCTGGCAGTGGTGGGACAGGGTGGTGCCTGCCTGTCGCCCCTGTCTTGGGTGTGTGGGGAACAAGTGTGGGCCAGTGGTTTCTCCATTTATCTGGGGAGACAGACCGTCTGGGAGCCCTAGACCTCAGGGCCTGCCAAGCAGTGGCCACGCTCAGGCCCTTTCTCTGCCCAGGCCCGGGGAGCCTGAAGTCAGCATGCCTGAGGCCTGGAGCCTTCCATGGCAGCGGAAAGGCTGCAGGCCCCTGCCCTCCCAGGCAGTGATGGGGAGGCCCGACAGGGTCCCTTTGCCCTCCTCCCAGGGACAACTTCACACTTGGTGGGGGCCAGGGTGGCCCCAGACCCAGTACTGTAGTTGAGCCTTGTGCCCTGGGGGAGGGAGGCTTTTGCCCTTGGAGGCCTTCTTGCCAGGGATGTTTTCTGAAAAGAGGCACCAGCTTGGGCAAGCCTTGGGCAGTGGGACAGTGGTCCCTGCCTGCAAGCCATGCCCCTGAGCCGAGCCAGCCCGGGCCTGGAGAGGCTGCAGGGGCAGGGCTGGGGGAGGCTTGTACACTTTTACGGTGAAAAGATTTGAAGTTTACAGAAAAGTTGCCAGAATAATCCAGTAACCAGTAGAGTTGGCACTTAAGAGTCACCAGTTTCTGACATTTTGCCATACTTGCTCTCTGTCTTCCCGCCTGCCCACCTAGCTGCTGGATGCCCAACCATTTCAGAGTAAGTTGCAGACATGCCGCTTTGCCCCTAAATATGCCCAAGAGCGAGGGAGTCTCTCACACAACCAGTCCGCTGTCCCCATCAGCAAACGAACCGGATGCTCTAATGTTACCTAAACCGCAGCCTTACTCAGAGTTCACCAATGGACCCAAACTCTCTTATAGCAGCCCCTCTGCCCCCATCCAGGAACACACTGCATTTGGTTGTCATCCGTCCTTGGTCTCTGATCTGGAACAATTCCCCAGCCTTCCTTTGCCTTCCACGACCTTGACATTTTGCAAAGCCCAGTTAGTAGAGAATGACCATGAATCTGGGCTTGGTTGAGCTTTCCTCACGACGTGCCCCGGCTGGGCACTGTTGGCAGGAAAGGCCTGAGGTATCTTTGCTTCTTCCCAGGGCATCCCTGGATCACAGTCAGGACCAGGCACAAGTGGGAGCCTGGAGCCTGCCCGCCGCCCTGGCCTTGAACTTTACTGGGTGGCTGGGGCCCCCTGTCCCGGAAGATGGGTCCAGGGTTGGGCGGTGCTGTGGCGTTCCTCCGGCCAGGATCCTTGGTAGGGGGAGGGTACTGACATGAACTGCTGGGGCCAAGCTGGGTTATGAGGCTGGGGTTATCACGCCTTGTCCCTTCAGTTCTCTGGGGCCCCTGGGTACCCCAAACCTTTGCTAACCCCTCATGAGCAAAGAAAAGCTCCTGCAGAAAGTGCTGCCCCGAGACTGACGCGCTAATTGAACCTCAGCTTGTATGGGGGGGGCGGGGGGCACCCACCCTTTCCTGGGGCTTCCCTTTCAGACCCCAGACACCCCTCTGGCCCTGTTCTGTCTGGAAACAGCTGGGCCCAGTTCCTCAGGGTAGACAGTCCCACCTTGGACTTTAAGTCTCAGACACATAGGGCCATGTGTGGGTGCTGGACCCGGTCCTGCGGGCCGCATGGCTTCACCAGGTGAGGGCC
This sequence comes from Tadarida brasiliensis, assembly GCA_030848825.1. Lineage (NCBI taxonomy): Eukaryota > Metazoa > Chordata > Mammalia > Chiroptera > Molossidae > Tadarida > Tadarida brasiliensis. Next base: position 102,084,674 of record CM061265.1, read on the forward strand.
AGGGAGGAGAGGCAGGGCTGGCTGTCCTGGGGTGTGGGTGACCTGTACTGTCCACACCCTGCAGTGGTGGCACCCTCTGGCCTCATGGGGGTGGGGGTGGGGGTGGGCAGGGACCCTGGTTCCTGGAGGGGGCAGCGCTCCACCTTACCAGCCTCTTCTCCAGGGTGAAGGCTGACCTGTGCCTGCTCTGCAGTGGGGGTGGGGGGTGGGGGGTGGGGGGGTCCCTCCCAACTGTCCCCTTACTCAGGCCTACAGAGCCCATAGGTTCAGATGGGGGACTCTCTGCTGGGAGAGGGGAGGTGCCCTGTGCCATGCCCCCCTAATCTGCTGCCAGTCCAGGGTTCTCAAAGCAGTTTTCTAAAACTGTTGGTACCTTTACTACCCACCCACCCCCGCCCAACTGATCTGTCTCCACTGGGGCCTGGAGGCAGCCTGGCCCAGTGGGGGTTCTGGGACCACACGTGGCCTCTCTGCCTCGGTGGCCTCACCTATGACACGCGAAGGCTAGAGCCGTGCTGAGCCCCAGGGCCCCCAAACACAGCGCCACCTCCCTGGGGGGAGGCGTCCTTGGCGGCCAGCAGCCTGGGCCCCAGCGCCTGTCCTTGGCCTTGCAGCCGAGGGCCCGCAGGAGCCCGTGCCCACCCTGTGGAACGAGCCCGCCGACCTGCCGTCGGGGGAAGGCCCCGTGGAGAGCACCAGCCCCGCCCGGGAGCCCGCGGCCAGCGGCCCCCCGGCCCCCACCGCCCCGCCGAGCCCCGAGGACAGCACGGCGCGGGAGCGTCTGGACCAGGGCGGCGGTAGGCGGCGGGCCGGGCGGGGGGCGGCTGGAGGGGCGCGGCGGGGGCCGGGGCTGACGCGTCCGTCCTCGCAGGCTCGCTGGGGCCCGGCGCCATCGCGGCCATCGTCATCGCCGCCCTGCTGGCCACCTGCGTGGTGCTGGCGCTCGTGGTCGTCGCGCTGAGAAAGTTCTCCGCCTCCTGAAGCGAATAAACGGGCCGCGCTCCCGCCGCCGCGACTCGGCTGCACCGCGGGGCGCGCCCGAGTCTCGAGTGTGTCCGCGCATGAGTGTGTGGCGAGCGGGGGCGGGCAGCTGGCGACACGTGCGCGTGTGTGCACGTGGCCGGGCGCCCGCAGGAGCCGCGTGTGCGGAGCAGACCCCCGGCCGGCTGGGCCCCGCCCCCTCGGCCCCGCCTCCCGGGGCGCCCCCTGCCGGTCCCTTCGCTTCGTGCCCGCGGCCCAGCCGGGAGAGCACCGTGCAGCCATTGCGGGGACCCCTGTATCCCAGAGAGTCCAGCAGCCATTGCGGGGACCCCTGCACCCCAGGGAGCCCGGCGGCCATTGCGGGGACCCCTGTACCCCAGGGAGCCCCAGGAGCTGGACGAGTCGAGGGGTGAAGCCCCCACCCCGCAGTCCCAGGCGGCCCCCCAAGCCGGGCTTCACGGGAGCCTAGGGCCTCAGCAGCCCAGCCCAACCCCCTCTCCCCAGCTTGGCCCTGGCTCTCCGCCCTTGATCATGCCCTGTCTTCCACACTCCCCAGGAAGCCTGCCTTTATAACTTAGAGAGAGATTTAAAACAGTGCCCGACTTGCTCTGGGCGCAGCAGGGAAGAAGCCAGAGCTGTGTCCTGTCCGCTTTTGGAGTGAGGAGACCTGGAGGAGGGACTGTCTGCAAACACCTTGGGCCCCTGGGAGGACCCTGGAGTGGGTGCTGGTGGCAGGGGGCGTTCCTCCTCCTCCTCTCCCCACCGTTATCTCAGCAATTGTTTGGCCTCTGGTTTCCCGATCTCCCGGCCACACCTGTTCCTGTGAAGATCCGTTTTCTCCTGGATGCTCCAGATAAGCACACGTACCCACACACTCCGCAAAACACATCCTGGGTTACAAGTTTCTGCTTGTAAAGGAGTTATGAAACTGACCAGTTTTTATGAAACTGCTTAAATTACTTCATTTCACATAACCTCCAGTGGCCAAAGTCCTCGTTAGAGCAGATGAGCCCAGTCAGCATGCTGTTTCCCAGCGTCAAAAAGAAAGCTGGGTAAAGGCCAGGACCAACAGACACCCCACCACTCTTTGTCCCAAGCGCTGCCCCCCAGCAGTGAGGGGCTCAGAACGGCCCCTCTCCCCCCCCCCCAGCCCTGGGGCTCTCAGGTGCTATTACTCTCCCCAGGGACACAGCACAGACACCAGTCCCTCACTGGGACCAGGGCTCCCTCCCCAGTTGAAAGAACACGCGGGTGTGCCTCTTGCAGGATTCATACAATTCTCAAAGGACCTGAGGTCTCAAGAATGCCAAGCGTCATGCTGTGGCCTGTGGGAAGAAGCTACCAATCCCCCTGGATATACACCTTGGGCTTCTGATCAAAGGCCTGTTCTGTGCGAGGAAAGTGTGTCCTGGCAGAAAGAGCATGGTCCCAGCAGGCGGGGCTGGGCAGGGTCAGAGTCAGGCCCATCCACACTCCAGGACAGAACGGGGCGGGGGGGGGGGGCGGTGATGGCAGGGTGGCTGTGAGGGCCCTCTGGGCTGGGGGAGGAGCTGCAGCCTCTGGCTAGCTGGCAATACCTCCACAGGTGGGAAGAAGTGCCCAAGGCCAGTGACTGGCCAGGTAGGAAGCCCCAGCTCCATGCCTGGTGGTCAGATTCCCTGTGGGACCACCACTCACTGATACCGCAGTCCCCTGTGTTCTTCCAAACCCACGTTCTAACTTCCGCTGCAGCAGAAGGGTATCTCGAACTCCCTCAAACATCCTTTTCTGTTTCTGGAGTTCTCGAACAAGTGGAGGCCCTGTCCTCGGCTGCTCCCTTCTCCACGAGGTCCCCTCAACCCTCTCCTATAGGACACACCTCCTCCACTGACCTTGAAGAGGGCGTCTCTCCCCTGCCCAGAACCAAACACTTCATTCTTGTGTGCAGCAGGGCAATAAAGAGTAGAACTTCACCTCTTTCATTGTATACATGATGCTTCTTTTAATGCAGCCAAAAATGGTGTTTGCTTTTCTTGGAACCATAACCGATGCGGGATGCAGTGACCAGTTCATTCCTTACGATACCTGGGCTCCTTAAGGGGCCAGAAGACAAGTTACATCCAGCCCGTCAGGGAGCCGGAGGCAGCACGGGCCCTCAGCCAAGCTCTGGCAGGCCTGTCACAAGGCAGGGCCTGCCGTGCAGCCAGAGGCTGGCAGAGGCGGACAGAGGCAGTCTTATGAATTGGAGACCAAGGGTCGCTTGTCCAGCTCACTGGGCAAGGGCAGTGCATCTGCACACCTGATGGGTTCTAATAGCTCCCAGGGTAGAAAAGGACACGTGCAGGGGGTCATGACAATCATCACCTTTGCACCTGCCCTCGACCAGGGACACCCTGGGTCTGGGGCTTCTTCCAGTGCCTGGGAAGGCCCCTGGGGCATGCCAAGCCCCCTCCACCCCCTCTGAGAGACAAGAGGGAGAGGTGGTGTAATACTGTTTAAAATACACTTTCTCATTTACAAATGCATCAGAGGGAAGATGTGGGCACTGTTTTCCCAGTTTGCAAGCAAGGGGCCAAGACACATGAACATTCGCCACGTGGCAGGGACGAGGAGTCAGGATGACTCCTGCACAAGGTCACCTTCCCCCAGAGCCCCTCCACGGTTTTCGTGGGTTTGCCTGCCAGGCCCTGCTCCCGCCTGCCCACATCCCCCTGCTGGGCTGGGGGCTGGGGGCTGGGGGTCATTGCCGATTTCGGCTGCCCAACTTCCTGCGGTCCTTATTCTGACTGCGCTGGGGGTCATCCATCTTGTGCACACGGAAACATTCCTTGAGGTTCTGGGACCGGATCTTGGGATTCAAGATCTCCTCAGCCGTGCTGCTGGGGAACCAGCCTCTCTCCTGGTCATGCAGACGCTCGCCGAAGATCCACCCTGTGCAGGGAGGGGCGGGGGGGGGGGGTCAGTGCTCCCGCAGGGGCCTGGCTGAGCCCTCCTGGCACGGGGAGCGAGACACGAGTCCAGAGGCGCCTGCTCTGACAGCCCCTGCCGGAGACCCTCAGATTGGGTTTGCCCCCCATATGCTGGGGAGGTTCCACCCCGATGCCAGTGTGTGCGTGTGGCTGTGATGGAAACAGCTACGCTCTGTGCCACCGTGTGTCCCAAATGCATTGGCTTTGGAACCCACTCCCAAGCCCACAGTAATCTTAGGCTGTCCCACATGAGGTCAGAAGACCCCCAAGGGCTCCCCCAAAAGCAAGGGGCCGGTGGGTGTGGTGGCTGATTGGTGGTTACCGGGCCTGGAATGGCACATGGCCCCTCTCATGGGCACCCCTCTCTGAGCCTCAGTCTCCCGAAGGCCTCAGTCTCCTGAAGGTCTGGTGGTCAGCTGAGGGTGGCTGTCATGGACTGGCCGACACCATACAGTGCCCTGATTCTCTCTCCCTCCCCCAGAGATCACCCTGCAGTACGGGGCCCCTGGGCAGGTCCCAGGGCAGGACAAGGACCTGGGCTCTGAGGGCCTGGGGCTCCCCCGCTGCAGGCCATGTGGGAGGGGTGTTGGCTGTTTTATTCCACACTGGGGGGGGGGCACAGCTCTTCTAATGCCAGGTGAGCCCCTGGAATTTGGAACCAGAAGAAATGGCCACCCCTGGAGGTCACCAGCCTGAGGCCTTCTAGCCAGGACCTCAAAGGAGAGGAGGAATTGGGGGAGGGGAGAGGCTCTGTGCAGTTTTGGGGATTCTGATGAAGAGCAACTGATGTAGGAATAAGGGATTCGTTTTTCAGGGGAGGGGAGTGAACCTTATCTGGCCCTGATGCCGTCAACAGGCAGGTGGGAGCTGGGTGGGTGGCTTCTTGGCCCACACGAAGCTCTGAGCCTGGTGGTCACAGGCTCACCTGGACGCTTGTTGCTAATACAGAGTCTAGAGTCAGGGTCATGGTGAGGGTGAGGATGGTGGGCCAAGCCCAGGGCTGCCCGAGGGGAAGGCGCAGAGCCGGTGTTCAGGCCAGGCCTGATGCGAAGCAGGAGGCGGACCTCAAGGGTCTGGGGGAGGAGAGCAGAGGCCCTGGGAGAAGGACCGTCTCTGTGCTGAGGAAAAGCCGGGACAGTGGTCCAGGGCAGCGGAGATGTGCCAGGGCTTGGGCTGGCCTGCCCATCAGCCAGCTTCTCCACCGGGGGCTGAGCCGCCCCACCTCCTCCTCAGGCTGGCGCCCGCTGGGTGCAGAGTCCGGGCACGGGTGGGTGAGCGCCCAGCCCCGCCTTACCATCTTCCGTCTTGTCCAGGATGTTAAGGATGTCCGCCAGCTCCAGCGTCAGCTCGTCCGGCTGCTGGGCCACATACGGGTGCACGCACTGGACCTGGGGGCAGTCTGCAGGGAGGGGGGAGGTGGCATGTCCTCATCACTGGTCACCACCCTGCCCCTACCCAGCAAACCCTGCACACCACCCTGCGGTTAGCAGGACGCTGCTGTCTACCCTGCAGCACCTGGAAAGGGGTCACTTGAGGGAGGGAGCCCGGCTCTAATGAAAATAACTGGGGACTCGGGGAAAACATTCCATGCGTAAAGGGATGAACGGGCCATGAGGGCTCTTAGTCGAGGCTTCAGGAGGACCTGCTCAGACTTGGAGGAGGCCCTGGGATGCTCGGGACGTGGTGGGCACTGGCCGGCGGGGCCGCCTCCCTCGCAGGCAGCCGGACTGGCGCCCTTTCACATCTTGGAAGGTTTTCAGACAACTGGCAACCCCAAAGAACACTGGCGTCTGCCTTCTGGGCCTAGATTCCTCGTGGTTTCCTTGTGCTACCTGTCACTTCAGACCCAGTGACTTGTTCCTCCAGTCACCATCCCTATGTTTGCAGAGCTCAGCACACTGATGTCCTCCATCGGGCACTAAGCTGGCAGCTGGCACATGGACCATCCGGCAGTCGAACTGGGCATCCTGGAGGCCACACAGGCCTCAACTGTCCTGCCCAGAGGTGTCCTTGTCCCAGAGGGCCACTCACCCAGCAGCCGGGATGTGAAGGAAACAAACTTCGTTCTCCGGTTGGGGGCCAGAGAGGTCATCCAGCGCTTCATCTCACTCCTGGCACAGGGAAGAAGACAAATGTCCCAGCTGCAGAGCTATGGCCCCACCAAGGTGCAGTGCCAAGTGCCCAGCACCACTACTCGGTCCTGAGCCTCGCCCGGGGCTCCAGCAGGACAGGGTACCCAGAAATCAGCCGAGAGGCTGGGGAGCCTGATAGAATCTCCCCGGGGCCTGATGAGAGAGGGTGAAGGGATTAGCCATGAGCGTGGGGGCTCGGTGGAGGTGGGCGAGGGGGGCAGTGGGCACACGATGCAGTGTGCAGATGATGCTTTGCTGAGTTATACACGTGAAACCTGTATGATTCTGTGAATCAATGTCACCTCAATAAATTCAATGTAAAAAGCTGTCATTGGGGAAGGCCAATGTCATCCCCACCCCAGTAGTGGGGACTGGACCTAGATGGGTGGAGTGGCGCCTGTGACTCTGGGAGGGAGGGTGTCTCCCCACACTGATCTTGGCTGTGCCTCTCCGAGCCCCGGGGCTGCAGGCAGGTGGCCTGGCTGCTCAGAGAGGCGACCAGATGAGCCCAAGGCCACACGGCGATGGTGGTTCACCTGTCAGCCTGGCCCGAGGGATCCACAACATCTCATTGGAAGAGAGGCCCTGAGGAACATGCGTGTACACACACACACACACACACACACACACACACACGTGTACACACGTGTGTACACACACACACACACACACACACACAGAGCAATGTGCTACCCCGACACTAACCCCCACGGGACCCCTCCCCACAGTCCGGGGTGGGAAGAACAGGAGCTGGGCGGGCTGTGCGCTGAGCCCTGAGCTGGCTCCACCCGGGGAGGTGGCAGGGAGTGGAGGTGGCATGGGCACTCACTGAGAGGACGCCTTCAGCATGTAGGTGGCCTCCCGGTCGTCGGAGTTCTCCAGCAGCCGCAGGATGAACACGTTGGCCAGCGTCTGGCCCTGGTCCTCCAGCTCCTCCACCCGGAGCAGGCCCCGCGGGGCCGAGTCAAACACCTGGTACTTGTCACTGCGGACCAAGGGGCAGGCCTTGTTGATCCGAGGAAGCCTGGGGTCCCAGCGCACACCTCACCCTGGGCCAGCAGGACCAGCCCCACCAGGGCCACGCCTCGCCGGCTCCGGGCGGCCCCACCTGAGTGCCCGGCCCCCACCCCGAGGCCACCCCTCCCATGGCGTGACCGGGCCGGGGTGGCACGGCCACAGCAGCCGCTCTGCTGAGCACTCGCTGTGTCAGGCGCTGAGCTGGCCTCTCCATAGCCCTGCAGAAGGCCTCACTCAATAGGACGGGAAACAGCCCAGGACAATAAACTTGTCCCTCTGGACAAGAGCAGAGCTGACCTTAAACCTGACCGAAAGCCCGAGCGCCACCCAGTCATCCTGCCGGCCGCCCCCAGGCCACAGGGAACCGGTCTCCCCACGTGCCCTCCCTGGGGCACCAGCTCACCCCGGGATCTGCCGGCAGATCACCAGCAGGTCATTGAAGAGGAAGAGGTAAACCTCCTGGAAGAGTTTCTTGGTCCGCAGGGTTCGGGACGTCTTGGGGCCTGACATCTGCTGCAGCTCGCCCTGCTTCAGCAGCCAGCGGGAGTGCGAGATGATGGGCACCGACTGGCGGGGGGGGAGGGGGCGGCGTCAGGACAGCTGTGTCCCCACGCCCCCCCGAGGCTCCCCGTGCCCTCACTGGAGTGATGAGGATGAGGGACAGCATGGGGACAGCATGTGTGCGAGGGTGCACAGGGCCCAGGGCACAGGCAGTGCTGGAGGGAGGGAGGGGCGGGTCCTCGGGAACAGCGGGAGGGCGGTGTGTGTGTGTGTGTGTGTGTGTGTGTGTGTGTGTACAGGTGTGTACAGCTGTGTATCATCTGTTGCATACATCTCCACATGTGTCTGTACACGTGTAACTCTGTTCGTGTGGACACCTCTATGTGTGTGATCATCCCCTCACCAGGCTCAGCCCCGGGGGATGCAGAATCAGAGGAGGGCCAAGTTCACGGGAGAGGAGAGAGCTGGGTTGTGTGAGGTCCCTTCTCCTTGGCACCTGGCTGTCAGCCCGGCAGGTGAAGTCATGTGGGGGTCACAGGGTCATGTCTGCATCCTTGGCTGGGGCTCAGCTCCCAAACCAGCACGACCTCAGGGACCCCGGTGGGCACCGTGTGTTCAGGTGTCCATGCCTGAAGCTCTGGGTGAAGCTGGGGAGGAGGCCGGCAGCCTGTCAGTCTCGCATCGCCCAGCTGAAAGCATCCCTGGGTGCTCCTTGGCCGGCACTCGCGCAAACAGCCCGCGCGGAAGAGCGGGGCTGCGGGGTGCTGCACGCCGGCTCTCAGAGGACAGTCAGGGCCAAGGTGAAGGCCAGGCGACCAGGGAGCCGAGGGGCGCCCTCCAGCTGGGGGTCAGTGACAGCCTCCGGGGAGGTGACACTGCACGTGACCCAATAGAGGCCATTCGGAGAGCCTGGCCGGTGACCAGAGCTCCAGGTGCACCGGGGGCGCGGGCTCACCTTGATCTTGAACTCCATCTTCTTCTGAATGCTGATCATCTGCTCCGTGCGGCTCATCTTCCTGACGCCCTCGTTACACGCTTTCACCACCTGGGGTAAAAGGAGAGCACCTCAGGCCACCTGCAGCCAGCCGTCCCCAGCCACGTCCTCTGTCCACTCAGGCCGCAGAGGGCTGAGCACTCGCTGTGATCGGACATTGTGCCCACAGCTGAGACTGACCGGCCGGTCTCCCTTGGGCTGGAGCTCCCTCCTCCAGCACCTTCTGGAACGAAGGCAAAGCGGGAAAACTTGTCAGGCTGTTAGAAAGCACGTTTAAGTAATAAGATGTCCTTACTCTCCTGTCAGACCGGAAAAGACAGGTGACAAGGCTCCAGGTTGGCGAGGAGGATCCCCCACCTTCCTGGGAGGCAGCCTGGGTACCAAGAGGCCTAATAAAACCACATTTCCTGGGACTTCTGGGGACTCATTACGAAGAAACAATATTCCACACTGGGTCACAGGTGTGCGGCACAGACCCCAATACCCAGCAGACACTCTATTTGTGAATGAGGACGGTGCCCAAAGACATGTGGACTAGGATATTCCCTGCAGCCGAACGAGAACTGTCATTGACCTCAATGTCCAATGACTGGGATTGATTAGTGCTCGTATATCTATATAACCAAGTATTCGAAAGCATTCAAAACTGCAATAAGCTTACATGCACCTAAATGGAGAGCAGGCCGACTTATCAGCCACAATTTCTTTTTGCAAAGATTACACTCGCGGGTGCATGCGTCTGTTTGGAAAGAGGTCTGGAAGGGCAAGCACCAGCACATCAGCAGTGGGTGTGGAATAACTGGTGTCGTCTGTACCATCTTCTTTGTTTTTTATTTTTTTATCCTCACCTGAGGGCATTTTTGCATTTATCTTCAGACAGAGAGGGAGGGAGAGAGGGGAGAAGAGAGAGAGAGAAACATCGATGTGAGAGAGACACATCGACTGGTTGCCACCCACACAACCCCAACTGGGGCCAGGGATAAACTGCAACCGAGGTACGTGCCCTTAGCGGGAACTGAACCTGGGACTCTCTGGTCCACAGGCCGACGCTCCAACCGCTGAGCCAAACTGGCCAGGGCGCCATCTTCTTACTTATGAGCACTGTCTGAATTTTTTTGTATTGAGCATCAATCGCTTTTATAAATTAGAAAGAAAAAAAAAAAACCTTTGTAAAAAAAAAATGATCTATGAGCGATAGGAGCCACCTTTCATGACAAGGACAGGGAAGGGAGAGGACAGCAGAACAGAGCAGCGGAAAATGCTCTCTGACTGCAGGGAGGCCCCTTGGGGCACATGGGCCCCTCGCAGCCTCGGTGGCCCCTGGACTCACCCTCTGTGACCCAGTGTGGTCGCCTGCCGGGTGGGGGCTGTAATACACTCCCGTCCGATCAGGTATGTAAGTTCGAGGGGTGAGCAGAGGGCCCTGAAAGATGCTGCCTGACCCACAGGTCACTGACCCTCCCGACCTTTCCCCACCAGCCTGGGAGGGGAGTGCCGTTTGCCCCAGTATGCGAAGGGTGCAGTTGCCGGAAAGATTTTGGTGGCCAATGGGTCTGAGTAAGGGACACGAGGAGAGGCTGGGAGGAACCACTGCAGTAAGTTCTGAAGTCCTTGTGGCTCAGTGTGGCTGGGAACCACCTCCAGATGCCCACCGAGGCTCGTCCATTCGCTGAGCTGCCGTCTCCGGCACAGAGCGGACAGGGCTTCCCAACACCGTGCCCATCCTCTGCGGGGTCACTGGCATGACAGAGTGGCCCCCGCACAGCGGCAAGAACCGGCCCGCAGAGCCAGCTGCCACACAAGACAGCAATTTGGACAAGACGGAGCCACGTGAGCCCAGCCCTTGAGACCGGACACATTGGAGCCCTCCCGAACCTCTACTCTGGGGGCCACTTCCCGGAGGTAGCTCTCCAGGGTCAGGAGCAGAGATGGCTCTCCACTCCCGGGCAGGGAGGGCCGGGGCTGGGCAGGGCCTGAGTCCTCCCGCAGAGACAGGAGAGCTGTGGAGAGGGATGGGGAAGCCTGGAGGCAGGGGCTCGGGGCAGAGCTACACCAGGCTCAAGGGATCCAGACCAGCCTCTGAGAGTCACAGGAGGGAAGACAGCAGAAACAGGCCAGGACAAGTGTGGGGCCTCCGAGGGCCCGGCTGCTTGCAAGAGGCAGCTGATGAGACACACCGGGCCTGTGGGTGGCAGCAGAGGTCAACATGGGTGAGGAGAGCTGGGCTGCTGCTGGGACCACCCCGCACACATCACAGGCGGGCTGGAGGAGGAAGGCTTACTGCTCTGCTCAGGACACGCCCGACCTGTTCTTTGGACCCAGTGACTCTTCTGGATTGCAAAAGCAAATACTAAAATCGATTTGCATTTTCCAAAGACACACTGACATGTGAGGGAGCAGGACCAGGAGGGCAGGTGTAGACGAGGAAGCAGTTCATTGGGAAATACAGAGAGGATGCATACGCACCAGTTCCAGTTCTCTGTGGGCCTCCAAGGCGGTGCATTCGCGCTCGGACCTCTCCTCTACTCTCTTCAGGATGTTCTGAGCACAGGGAGAGTCTGTGTGAATTTTCATTATGGCCATTGCTCCCCCTCTGCTCCCCCCACCCTTTGCAGTGGTGGCCTCCTTGCTGTACCAGTCCGAACAGCCTCTTATTGCTGCGACACCCACGTACAAAGAGCCCTACCAGGTGGCAACAGAGGGCAGGAGAACTCGCAGCTGGGCCGAGGGCCGAGCAACCTGACCCAAAGCCTTGCCTGGCTCTAACTGGTCAGTCTCCCATGAGGAGCAACTCTGAGGGCCAGGCCAGAGCCTGGCACTCGCTACACAAGGCACATCAGAGTGAAGGCTGCGACCAGGGCTGGTGGGAGGGCAGCGTCCAGCAGAGAGGGACCGGAGCTGATGCATGCCCAGGGAGTTCAGTGCTCATGACAGACACCAGGGGCTTCCCCTCCCCCTCCGCTGGGACAGCCTTCGGAAGCCGAGGTGTAACAACCCCCAAACTTTGTTAACTTCGGTCTTATTTAACAAAATGTCTGTTTTCTAACTGTAAGACTTCCTGAATTATCAAAAAATGACGCTCATATTGCCTTTACCGATAGATTACAATTTTTGTACTGCTCTCCAGACTGTGTGGTCTCTGCCTCAGTCCTCACTCTGCCCAGACTTTCGGATCAGCTCGGCCCCGAAGGGGGTCTGAGTGGGCCTGAGCACAGTCCTCCTCCCACCACTGCCCTGTGCAATGACTGTCGGAACACCGCTGACGACCACTCTGCCCTGGAGACACCTGGATGGTGGGATGCCTTCCACTCTTCACACAGTGCTCGGCCTCTCTCCTGAGACCAGACCAGACCTAGATCCCTGCCACCTCCGACATCTCGCAGCTGCCCAGCCTCCTGTGGTCACCTGCCCGCCTCTGCCCCAGCCAAGCCAGAGACCACAGTCGTCCCAGATGCCTCCTCGCACTCTCACCTACATGGCCACCAAATCTTGTCATTAATGGTCCCCTACACCCAAACCAGCACGGTTCAGGCTCCACCTTTTCTCATTGGAATAAAACGCCCACCCGACCAGCTTCCGCTCTGGCCTCGAACTCCTCAGCCAGGCGCACGGGATCTGCACACTGGCTGCCTCTGTTCCTTCTGGGCACGGTGTGTCCCAGCGCTGGGTGTCCGGACCCCTTTCTGTCCTTCCTTGGTGGTCTCACTATTAAATGCCATCTCAGTGCTGAGAGCTCCGGCCCCTACTTCTCCCTTTGACTCTAGACTTGAATATTCCGCTGCTCGAAGTCACCTCAAACTCAGCGAGTTCAACACCCATCCCAGGCTGCTCCCCCAGCGTCGCCCCCACCTTGGGAAGCTGCTCAAACTCGAAGAGTCTTCTCTTCCTTCTTACTGCACAGAAGCACGTCCGAGGCTCAGTTCACGGATTTCCTTCCACTCTCCACCCTCCATGCTGGTCACGGCATCTTTGTTTTTAGAATCGCTTCCTAACCCTTTCTCCCATTTTCACTCTTGCCCTCCTGCCCATCGCTCTCCACATGGTGACCTCTGTGTGCTCTGACAACCGTCAACTAGATCAGGTGAATCCCTGTCACACTGAGGACAGAACTCAGTGTCCCACCTGGCCTCTTAGAGCCCCCGATCGGCCTCTGCCTACATCTCCACACTCACTTCTGTCACATTCCCCCAGCTCATCACCGGCCTTCCTTCTGTGCACCTGGCTGCCCCAGGGCCTTTGCACAAGCGATTCTGTCATCTGAATGGCTCCTGTCAGCCACGTCTCAGCTTTAATGTCACTCATCCGAGACTCTTTCCTGACCCTCCCCCAACTGGCAGTGGCCAGGAAGCACCCCTATTATGTTACCCAGTTTCACTGTCCTCACAGCCATGACCACTTCCTGACTGTGTGCTTGTTGCTCCCTGCCCAAGAGTGTGGCTCCCTGGAAGAAGTGAGCCCCCCACTGCTTGGCACACGGTAGGAGCTTAATTAGGATTTGTGGAACAGACAGACTTCCTAGAAAGCCAGCGGAGGCCGAATGCCTGAAGGAAACAGGTGTCTGGCAGGAGACTACACACGAGCCTGTCTGCCTGTCAGGTGAGAGAGCCGTACCTGGACCAGCAGCTTCAGGCGAGTGACCCTCTGGAAAGGCAGGATGAGGAAGGAGGACAGGGGCAGCCCCCTGCACTTGGGGTCGAGCTCCAGCTGCGTGATCAGCTCCCGAAAGGCCGCCTTCTCCTGGCTGGGGACAAAGACTCGGGAGTTGGTCTCTGGCTCCCCACCCACAGCCTGGTAGGAACCAGACAGCCCACGGGCACCGAACGCGTGTTGATTTCTTTATTTACTTTCATGGAAATAAAACTATTCAATAGTGACTTCACATGCCTGGCCCACGAAGACTTGGCCAGATATGCTGTGCGTGGGAGGGCAAGCTCGCCTCGGGTGGCCAAGTCTGTGCATTAGACGCACAGCCGACGGTGCGGGTTACCCGGGGGAGCCCGCGGCGAGGTGAACCCACGCAGTGACGGGAACAGGCAGCAGCTGGAGACAACTGCTGGAACCTGTGCTCTTCCTGCCGTGGGGCGGGGGGGGGGCACCGCGCCTGCAGACGGGCTGGGCTCTGCCGGGTCCAAAGCTGACCCACAGCTGACGGGGGCGCCAGGAAACTGCCACTGGAGTTGACACAGACCCTGACGTCAGCCTCGTCCTCGGGCCTAGACCCGCGCTAACCAGTGTACCCCTGGGCGCTGCAATCTCTAGATTCCTGCTCTCCTGTCTGCCCGTCTTCTCGATGTCTGTCCTCAAAGCCGGCTTCCCGATTCCCTCCGATCCCAATTCCAAACCTCAGTGTAAAACACCCAACCCCTGAACACATCCACAGTGGATGACAGTTTGACGGAAGGGCCCAGTGAAGCCAGCGTCCAGCTAAGAACACGTCACTGGTCACACTGTCACGACGCCCGGCACAGAAATGCAAAGGATTCAAGAGGGAAGTTGCCTGAAAAATTATCTTGTCACCTGAAATCCCAAGAAAGTTGACTAAATAGGCAGATTAGCAAGAAATTCAAGGGTGTTGCTGGGTAGCCACCGGAAAGACTTCCCCCCGCCCATCCTTGTTTTGTCTCTGGTTCACATCACCTGCCTGCCTCCAGTTGTCCCTTGGCCTCAAACGCCCCTTTCTAGACCTCACAGAGCTCAGCCGGGTGCAGAGGTCCAGTGGGTGCCATGGCCGACCATCTCGGGATCGATGTTTCTCTAGGGACATGGAGCCCCCTGGAACATGCCAGGCTTGGATACTGTTGCGGGAAAGCCACGGTCCGAGGACCCTGACCCAGTGTCCCCACGAAGGCACAGCCCTGCCACCTGGCGCACTCACAGCAGCTGTTTGTAGGTCCGCTCCTGGTAGGTCTGGTTGCTCACGTAGGTGATGTAGACCGAGAAGTGGTTGGCCGCGTAATGGTGCACGATGTCACACACGTCCGAGATGACAATGTTCTCCTCCAGCCGGCGCTCCAGCTCCAGGAGAAGCCTGCAAAGGCGGCAGCGGGGTTACGGGCGCCCGGGTGCAGACCCAAGACCAGCTGCGCCAGCGGGTCTCTCTCGGACAAACCTGCACACGGGAGACGAGGTCCCAACGCCGGTGGTATATCTGGTCTCATCAAGGAATTATTGTTCTGTCTTTTTAGGTGGAAATAGCATTAGGACTATTTTTAAAAGTGAGAGAGACCTTATCTTCTAGATATAGACTGATAGGTTCACAGATGAAATGAAATGCTGTCCAAGTGATCCTGTGGGTGTTGGGGGAGGGTGGGGACGTGGCTGAACCTAGATGCTGAGCGTGGGCTCGCTACGCTGATGTCTCTAGTCTGCGTGTTTGGAATTTTCCCTAATAAAATATAAACAGATCCATAAATAAAAAGACACCTCTCTTTCCAGCGAGGGTGAAGCAGCAGAGGCCGAGGGTCTCACGGCTGCTCTGGTCTCAGGGGCTGTCACTCTCCCGAGCCCACTGCAGGTGGGCTCAGGGCTCGGGAGGGACCTGCTTGGAGGGGTCCACGAGAGCCAGTGGCTCTGTCACGCTGGGTTTCACATCTGAACACTCGAGGTGGACCACATGATCCAAAGGCCGAGTTTTGCGCTGTTAGCTGTAAAACTCCACGGCCCACAGTGAAATGGGGAAGGGCTCCTTTACCCTAACACTACGATCAGAGCTCATGTCTCCTTTGGAAGAATCGGTTAGTAGATGTCTGCTCCTCCACCAAGCTTGCCCACCCTCCCTAGGGGATCAGACAGGAGCCCGGCTCTGAGGAGCACTGCCACACACTGGGGACAAGGCATCACTCCGGGCTGCGCTCCGCACGGGCCCCAGAGGGTCTCGGGGCCCTGCATGCACCAGGCCAGGGCGTTATGACTTTATCAGGATGAAGAACAGCTTACACGGATGCCCCTGGACCCGTCAGGACACCAGCCACACAACCCCCGACTGTGTGGGACACTTGTGTTCACGGGAAGGGACCTGCAGCCAAGGCCCGTCCAGGGGACGCGACTGGCTGCCCTGCCGGGAGGGAGGCAGAGTTGGGGTTTATGCATTTATTCCTCTCTGATCACAGAAACCCCAAACCTACGAAGCAGAGAAGCCTGCGTGGCGAGCAGGCGCCCCTGCGTCGCCGGCCCGGGCAGCCCGGCCACAGGCCCGGCGGGCTCACCGCTCGCTGACGGCCAGCACGTCCAGCACGTTGGAGAAGAGGATGTGCGCCTCGGACGGGTGCAGGAGCTTCTTCAGCCGCTCGTTCTCCATGAAGTGGGACACCAGCAGGCTCAGGCTCTTGTAGTAGGAGGCCTCGGACGTGACCAGCTCGAACATGGCCTGCGGCAGGACAGCGGGCGGAGCAGACAGGAGGGGAGAGTGGCGGGGTTAAGCAAAAGCCACAAGGACAACAAATATATGTATATTTCCTTTCTGCCCTGAAGACTGAAAAACGAGCATCTCTGATTCCTTCCATGGTCTGATTTTATAATGTCATCGACAGGGCAGGTTTCATTTTGGAAAAGAGGGACAGGACTCCACCATCAGACCCGCTTTCTGGAGGCACCTGCCGCGATCATATTGAGCCCGTGAACACAGCATCGAAGCTGTTTTCTCGAGATCGTCTGCGAGGTGTGGGCAGTAAGCAGAGCGCCCCCGCCTCCTCCTCGCTCCCAGCGACCCCGTGGCCCTTCCTGACCACCCTGGGCCCACCCTCACCTTCCCCACTACCCTCCACGGTTCCCCCATCTCAGGTGGGTTCAGGTCGCAGGGTGGCTGCCCAGAAGGGACAGTGTGGTGGTGTGAATTGTGCCCCCCAAAGCCGTGTCCACACCCTAACTCTGGCACCTGTGAACGCAACCTGATTTGGAAAAGGGGGTCTTTGCGGAAGTCGTTGAGGGTGTCAAGGCGAGGAGAGCACCCATGGCAGGGCTAAATGCAATGCCCGTGTCTATAAAGGAGAGACAGAGGGAATCTGAGCCAGACACACAGGGAACAAGGCCCCGTGGAGACAGATTGGAGGGACTCCCGGTGTCGCCAGAAGCTGGCAAAGGCAGAGGCTCTGTTCCTTGGAGCCCCGGGAGAGAGCGAGCCCTGCCTGCCGACACCTTGATCTGGGACTCCGGCCTCTACCTCCCTGGGAGAACACATCCTGTCACTGTAGGCCACCCGGTATGTGTCATTGCTACACAGGCCCAGGAGATGAACACAGACACAGGGAGGATGGAAAAGCAGGGGACAATGATGAGCTCGGGGCTCGGGCCCCTCCCCCATGTCCCATCCAGTTCACATGGCTCCAGGGGTTCATTGGGAAGGATGGGGGGCAGGAAGGGAAGAGGGAGGGAGGGAGGGAGGGACTGCCATGTGCTCCGACACACCAGGCCGTGTCTCATTTAATCCTCACAGGTCCCGGAAGGACACACGAAGCTCCCGTTTTGCCGAGAGGAAGCAGGATGTAGAGGGTGAGTGATGCCCGAAGGCACAGGGCTGGCCCCCGGGAGAGCGGAGATCCCCCGAGTCTGGGCTCTGCACTCCGTGCCCGGCGTGTCAGACGCGCAGAGCCAGGCTTACACGGTGTCTGCAGGTGGCCGGTCCAGCAGCCACTCTGTGGCTTCCATGCAAAGCTGGACAAGCAGCCAGCGTGGCGAAGCACTTTAAAATAAGTGACATCTTGGTAAGTGGGAGTGCTTAATAGCACGAACGTGACCAGCAACAGCGAGGAAACTCACCCTACATCACCCAGGGGCAGCCGCCAATTACAGACCCTGGGCCACCAGCAGCAGCGAGAGCTGCCCCCCTCCCGCCCCTGAAATGGGCCCTGGCCGCCTGTGACCGTTCCTACGTCACAGCTGCTAGGTCTCCGACAGGCACGAAGCTACGGAGAGCACCACACACCGGCCACCCCGACGGCAGAGCTGTGGGCCCAGCCCTGAGCGAGGACCCACCCTTCCCTCCGCCAGTGTCCACCCCAGCGTCCCACCTGCTGCCCACCGCCCACCCCACATCTCACTCCCTCAAGCCGGGCCTGGCAAGACAAATGACCACGGGCAGGAAGTCCCCGAAGCTTCTCCGCTATTGATGATGAAATCACGTCTCTTTCCTGCTGCCAAATGTAAGTTTCTGAAGAAAATGTCAAGCCATTTCAGCTCATAAATTCTAAGCAAATATAATTTTAAAAAACAAACAAAACCCCAAACTGATTTGTCTGAGTGTTACGGATACCAGGTGAAGAACACCACCAGGCCCCGGAGCCCCAGAGGGGCTGTGCATGGAGACACCGTCCCGGCTCCGTTTCCCCAGGTCCCCTGGGCCGACGCCATCTTTGTCCTGACCTCCGGAGGACAGGGGTCGGGGGCAGCGGGCGGAGGCAGGTGGCCTTCCAGCGGCGGACACAGAGGGGCTGGGCTCGAACCGCTGCTGGCGGGTAAAGGCTGGGCCGTTTCCCCAGCACTCACCCTCCTTCTCTGTTTATAGGCGGTTAGTCATCTGGAATTTTCATTTTCCAGGGTGTCTGTCTTCATTTTATATGTCAAATTATTTGCCACCTCAATAAGGATGTCTTTTCCTCATGCGCATGATGTTTACTCTGTCGTCCAAGCCTTTCCACGGCAGCATGGGGCTGACGGGGGTCCAGGCCCTGCTCGTGCACGCACTCATTCATTCATTCATCACCCTCATTCATCCATTCGGTCCATAACCGTTTCCGAGCACCGCTGGGCTAGGCCCCGGCGCTCCGCGGTGAACACGGCAGACTCCCTGGACCACTGACGCAGAGATCGCAGGGGAGTGGGGACAGGACAGACCGGAGGACGATGCCCCAGGGCAGGGGAGAGGTGCTGCGGAGCAGACGGGAAGAGGTGTGTGCGCGTGTGTGTGAGTGTGCTACTCGCCACAGGGCAGCCCTCCTCGATGAAACCAGCAGCCACATCCCAGCCCAGGGCCCTCCGTCCCCACCATGGGGCTCACGCCTCTGTGCTGGGCTCACACGGGGTCGCTGTCCTCGGGAGCACTCAGGCTGACCTGGAGTTTATGAATCACAGCTTGGTCTCCCAGGGGTGCTCTTAGTGCTGGACTCTCCTGTGGCAATCTGCCAACAAGCCCATTACTCCTGGCATTTTCCACCCCTGCAGCCATAAGCCCACGCCCGCGTGGAGTCTTCGAGGGGGTGAGGTCCTCGGTGTTAGTGGAGCGCAGGCCGGCTCTGCCCATTCCTTCAGAGGGGCCAGTCCAGGTGGATTTGCCGTGGGCGAGGGCCACGGAGCCGCAGGTTGTTAAGGCCTTGGTGTCGCCAGGCCTCCGCTGTGAGCCCGGCTGCCTCGTCCGCTAAGCCTTAGTTTCCAGGTGTGCAGATGGGGACGGTCCCCAACAGGAGGTGCTCAGCCTGGGGTCAGCCCATCTCAAAGCAGCTGCAGACGTGGGGGAGGGGTCACCATCCAACCGACCTCCGGGCACTGCCGTCACAGGACCACACTTCATCGATGGTGCTCTGGCCAGAGGGTCAGGGAGGGCCTGTCCCAGGAGGTGACATCGGGACTGAGTCCCAGACTTCAACCAGAAAGCCCGTTCCAGGGACACCTGTGCAGGGAAGGGACGAGGGCTGCGGGAGGAGGGGCCAGTGAGGGCGCTGGGCTGCCAGGCCACTGGAGCACGTCGGGAGCAGGGAACGACAGGCCGCCGGTTACATGAGTCCATCCCTTCCGCTCAGCCGCGTGGGCCAGAAGCACACAGCCGTGTTGTCACGAGGCTGTGGAGGGCTGCTGCCCGGGCTCTGGAGCCACGCCTGTCTCCCCACAGGCCTCCCCGTCACACTCGGGAGGCAGCGGGACATACTTTTCTCAGTAAATTTAGATTTTCCTCCAAAGGAAGGCAACGACACATCAGAGAAATCACTGCCGCTCCGGTTGGGACCGTCACCGCAGTCTCAGAGGAGCTGCCGGGCTGAGCCTCAGCTGGGGAGCGTCTGCGCTGCGCGGGGGCCCAGACTTCCGAGACTGCAGACCCCAGGCCTGCACCACACTGACAGCCGGAGACACCCCACCGATGCGCATTGCCAGGACCCCCCCACCAATGTGCCCAGGCCGGGGGCTGCTTAGGGTTCAGTAACCTCAGGCGGCCTCGGGACTGGAGTGGCCCCGAGCTGGGCCCACCCGGACCACCGGTTGGGACGATGCATTTACAGAGACAAAGGAGACACCAGCCCACCAGCAAGGGGGACGGAAGAGGAAGCAGAGACACCAAGACCCGTCTGGAGGCAAACCGCCTGCTTCTGATGCAGGAAGGCGGGAAACCAGCCCCAACACGCGCTGGTCCTTACGAACCCCGCGGACGGACCCCGGGTTGCCTGTGATCGGGCACAGCCTGCTCATGTTGTGTTTCTCTGCGGGGTGTGGGCCCTCGCTGTCCGGCCAGGCAAGCCCACCTCCCCACCCTCCACACCTGCTCTGATGTCCCCATGGGCACCAACCGGTCCTTCCTTCTGCCAGCGGGTCAGCGCTCACCCCCCTGCCTCTTTCTCAGCTCGGGTTCTCTGGGGACCCCCATGTGGTGCTTTCGATCTGATTTGGGTTGTTTCTGGCTTCCCCGACCTCGGCGTCAACGAATTACAGCCGCCTGTGATGCTGCTGCCGTCCCTTTATGATGATGCCGCGGTTCCGGCAACTTCTGGGGTCGAGGACAAAGGTGGGCTGGCACCTCCCTCCTGCTGGTTTTGTCTGGTGTGTCATCAGCACAGCCAAGAAGCACAATCACCCCCTCACCTCAAGGGTCCTGGGGAGGCCCCCTCTCCCCCACCTGAGTCCCAGACTCTTCCCAGGACCCACGTCCAAGACCACCAGGTCTGAGCTCTCACCTGAGCGGATGAACGGGGCAGATCTCAGGGAGCCCGCGTTCCCCACTTGTTATGGACTGAACTGTGTCCCCCAAATCCATATGTTGAAATCCCAACCCCCAATGTGACTGCATCTGGAGACAAGGCCTTTGAAGAGATAAAGGTGAAATGAGGTCACAAGGGTGGGCCCTGATCCAACATGACTGGTGTCCTTGTAAAGAGAGGAAGAGATGCAGGGGAGAGGCCACACGGGGACACAGTGGGAAGGTGGCTGTCTGCAGGCCAAAGTAGGTGGTCTCACCAGACCCGCATCCTCCTGGCACCTTGGGCTTGGACTTCCAGCCTCCAGAGCTGGGAGAAGAAACTGTCTGAGGTGTTCTGCCACGGCAGCGAGGCACCCCGACTCCCCACCCAGCTGCGAGAACTCTGTTCCCTGCACCCTCTGGGCCAGACGCTAGTTCACGCAGCCCCGTTATCCGTCTGACCAGGCCGAGGACTGGAGGGTCACTCCCGAGGCCCCTCCTGACTCACACGCAATTCTCGGAACCAGGCAAAGTTGGCGTGAAGGAGGCCCAGGACCAGAGTTGAGAAAGAGACGTCTCTGCCATGGCCCCTGTGTCACTGGGCAGGCTCGGACCAGACGGACGACTGTCTGCCAACATTGTGTAAGAGAGCGCACGCTGCTTCCGAACTTTGCACCGGAGAGAAAGGCGATTGTGCAAACCCTGCCCGTCACACGGACGCCGACACCGTGGCTCTGGCTTTAGAGAAAATAAAAGGCTTTTGCTGCCGAATCGACCGGCAAGGAGACAGGTGGCAAGGCTCAGACCTGCCTCCCACGGAGGGGCTTCAGGTTACAGGGAAAGGAAGACGCAGGGCAGATTCTGCTCTTGTCTCCCTGAGTCCTCAATGTTAGGGCGCCTGCCCCATGCCCGACTTTGCTGTCCATGTGTTTGCTTTGGCCTGGAGGATGGCAAGGGATGAAGAGAGAGCTGGGCCAGAAGGCCAAGGGCTTGGGGTGTCCCTCCGGGAGTTCAGGCTCCCCTGCAGGCCATATGTCATCACCCACTGACACCTTAGCTTAGACCCCACAGTCCTGGCTCTATCACCCTCCGTGTGCTGGTAGGAGTTACGGCCACCTTGGCGTTGTGCTCAAGATGCTCAGATCCTGTGCAGCCATGGACCCCAAGACAAGCCAGAGGTCCTGAGGGCCTGAGGCCACTGCAGGTGAGCTGTCTGTGCTGGGGCGACCGCATGCTCCCTCTCCTCTGAAGGGTGCCAGCAGGAGCCAGGGGAAAGCCCTCCCATCAAAGGCTGAGCCACCTTCTGCTTCTGTGCCAGCCCAGCCCCCTGGGTGGGCTCCCACCGGCTCTACCGGACCTGCTTCCCCCATGATCCGACTGTAAAGGCACAAAGCCTTCCTCACGTACGTGGCGAGTACAGGAATTCGCACCCCAGAAGGGTGGACAGAAACGACTCCTCAAAGGCTGTAGTCACGAAGAAGCCCCTAGAGCGTCTCTTCTGTAAACACTAACTGATGAAGTAGGACCCCACGGCCTGTGCCTGACTCTTCGCAGAGAGTGCTTGTCCTCGCAGGAAACACAAGGTCAAGGCTGAGCAAGTTCGTGGGGCCTTGGCTGTCCCATGAGGTGACAACTAACTCCTGGCATTGCTGTAGGACTAGGGGTCAGATATGAAATGCAAGCCTCACACCACTAGCCCAAACCCAGCCTCAAGCTCTCACAGGTCCTGAGTGCCAATTGTTACATTTTCTCAAGATGATCTAGTTAATAAGTTACCAAAAAAAAACTACATAGTAATAATGTTTAAATTTTAAAAGACACATGCTTGCAAAGATGCTCAGCATTGCTTACAATATGAGAAGTGCAAATGGAAAGCACAATGCATGAGCTATCATTTATGACCTAGCACACTGGTCAAGATAAACTCCTTGGATGACGGTGATAGGGTGGCGGCACCCTCACACACGCCAAAGTGTGAAGATGATTTGGCAGTACCTTCTCAAAATTTTGAAAACATATCATTTTTAACCCAACGATTCCACTTGGCAATTCCCATAGTATTCCAGTGTATAAATCTCAGTCTTTTATTACTATAAATAATGCTGCAATGAATACCCAGCATTTCTAATTGCAAATGTCCAGCAGCAGGGGACTGGTTAAGTGAATTACAAAACATCATAAACCACGGAGCCCACAGAGCTACCGAGAGAGAGAGAACGGAGAGTAAAATGAGTGGGGTTCTCTATTTGGGCTGATATGAAGAGATGTATATTTTACCATTTGTATAACTCACACACACACGCGCGCGCACACACACACAACGGGTTGGGAGAGACCGTGGGGACAGTTACAGGTGCTGTTTCCTGGATGAGACAGAAGAGGAGTGCTCTGGGGTTCGGGGGACGGCTACTGTCCACCTTGAGTCGTGGTGCAAACCCTGTTCCCTCCCGACTTGGGACTAATGTGCTGAGTGGTTAAGGTTTATCCCAGAGACATGATTCAGTGAGGGTTGGTAAATAAAATAACAATCACGCTTTAATTTTTTGGATAGAGATATATCCTATGGAAACTCTCAGTAACTGCCTTCTACAAGAAACAGTTTTCTTTTGGGGAAAGAATGGAAGTCCATTTAAGTTCTACGTTGTGGAAATAAGTTGACAAACAACAAAAATGCAGCCCCAACGGCAGAGGCTGAGCGGAGTGCCTGTGAGTGTACCCTCGCTGGCTGGCTCCCCTGTGGCGATCCCACGGGGCGCCACTGGTCTCCTGGCTTCCTGTGCCCAGCAGGACAAGCTGGGAGTCCTGTCTGGGCACGCGGGGGCTGTGCCGCCAGTGCCAGCTGAGCAGGACGCCCCGTGTGAGTGTATGTGTGTCCCTGTTTCCTTGGAGAAAATCAAAATATCACTCCCTGCTCATTTCTCAAGACACACACCCAACTCCCCCAGATCAGGGACCACGGCGAGCCTGCCTCTCTCTGTGCCCTTTGCCCAGACAGGTTCCTGGCGCACGGCGGGGACAAAACTCACGCCAGCCGCAGAGTGACCGCTCCAGTTACTGTGCTGGGGGCACCTCCAGGTTCTCCTGTGTTCCTCAGGACACCAGTGTCGGGAGTGATTCCCCCCTTTCTTCATTTAATCACTGGCCATTTGCATTTTTTCTATGAGAAATGTGTTGCCCATTTTCCTTTCGCTGCTCAGGGTTCCAAGTCATCGGGACAGGCAGGTTAAAACAAGCCGCGCTTGGGCCGGGGAGGGCGAGGCCGTGTTCTGCGTGTGTCTGTCACAGAGGGTTCAACAGCCTTCATCTCAGCTGCTCGGAGTGCCCCCGAGACAGTTCCTCACCTGTTTGCTTACCAACCCCACGCTGGCAGCCTCAGGAGTGCAGCTGGCCACGTCGCAGTGTGGACGGACGGGAGACACGTCCGAGTCCGCCCAGTGTGGGTGGACACGCCCCACGATGAGAATGCCGGTTCGAACCGAACCCTGACGGGGAACTGGAACCAGGGAAGACGTGACTAAGGAATAGCGTGCCGCCCAAACCCTTGCCTTCCCCGTTTGGACACCGCTTTGAAACAGCATATGACACAAGCGACAACAACCAAATGCCACTTTCAACCCACAGACTGACGCGAGAGCCTCACTGGTCCCCAGGACATCAGCCTGAGCCCGACGCTCCTCGATACAAATGCACGGAGAAGTCAACGCACACGAGCAGCTATTCGAAACCTCAGCGTGGGCATCGCTGCGTGTGATCAGAATAGCCGCCCGCGCCAGGGTCCAGGGTTCCAGGAAGAACACGGCTTCCTTTCTCCGGAGCAGAAGAGAGGAGGGAGCTCCCTCCTGAGCAGATTCGGGGTTAGCCGACACAGCGGTTCCGCTCTCCGAAGACACAAAGCACAGAAAGTGTTCTCTGCTCCCTTTGAACCAAGATCTAAACATCGCTTCTAGGTTGGTTACATCTATCGGTTATACATTAGGGGTGTTGTCGGAGGGCACTGCAAAGAATTATTTCTCCCGCAGCTACAACCAGTGGGTGGTTCCCCGCCGACCATCGGGAGCAAGATTCAGTTTGACGGAGGTTACGTCTGGCCAGAGGCTCTCCGGACACCAGCCCGGTAGCCCGGGTCAGACAGTGTAACTTTAATGTGATCTTAATGAACGCTCCTCTTAAGGACTAGAAGAAGAAAAATAACTTTTTCATTATTATTATTATCGAGAATTTAAAACACACAAAAGTAGACCGAATATTATAATGAACTCCCATCTTCAAAAATGTAGAACCGATGTTACTACCCCTATCTACTTTCTCTGTTTTTAAAGAATTAATTTTGGAGATCTCAGAAGTGATGTCATTTTATCTGTAAATATTTCTGTTTATATTTCAGAAAGGTAAGACCATCCATTTTTGAGTCCTCACAGAGATCACCACAGAAACCTGTCGATAAAACAACGCTGAATTATTCAACCTATAGCAAGGAAGAACATTTAAAAAAACTAACAAAGTACGACTTTCAACCTATAGATTTGCATGAAAATTAAGAAGATTGCTACGAGGGGCCGGGTGCTGCGGAAGGAAGTGACCACCGACTGCTTAGTCCCGTGAAACGTGCCCTTTTGAATGGCAGTTGGCAGGACCCAGCTCCACTGAAAATGCACTTCGCCTCTGACCAGCGGGTCCACCCCTCGGCCTCTGTCCCACAGCGATGGTCCCACGTGAGCACAGGGTGCACACACACATGCTCTCGTAACTGAGCTGCACAGGCCGCTGCTCCAAGCTCAACTGCACCGTGTCCCTGCGAAGCTGGGGGGATCCGCTGAGCGGGGGCAGCAGGCCCCTCTCCAGGCCACCTGCACGCCCCTTGCAACCCGAGTCCCTTGTGTTCATCCTTATTCCAGCCAGTTACACTTGCTCTGCATTTATGTCCTTTACCGATAAAAACGGAAGTATTTTCACTGTGAAGGGAGTTGTTTTCATGACAACGAAGGTGAGAACTATAAGAGTCCCGTAAAGACAAGTTGCTAAAAACCAAAATCAACGCTGCCGCCGAGCCCTGGCAGGTGTGGCCCAGTGGTTAGAGCGTGAGCCCAAGCACCGAAGGGCACGTACTTGGGTACCAGGTTCCAGCCCTGGCCCTGGTCGGGGCATGTGCGGGAGGCAACCAATAGATATGTCTCTCTCGCATTAATGTCTCTCTCTCTTTCTCTTCCCCCACCCTCCCTCCCTCCCTTCCACTCTCTCTAAGAATCAATGAAAAATTATCCTTGGGTGAGGATCAACAACAAACGGCTGCTGCATCAAGTGTAACACAGGAGAAAACATCCTAACGGCCTATAAGGATTTGGCACTTGAGAGCCTTCTGAAGTGTCTGAGCTCCGAGATCAGACGGTGCATCGTGACCGTGACAGGAGAGATGACGCGGACACGGCCGGCCCTCCAGCGAGAACCCGGAGCCAGGAAAAGGCCCACACACATTTGCATTGGTTGCAGGGTTGTTTTTTTGTTTTGTTTTGTTTTTTAACATTTCACAAATGTATTAACGAGTTGCTCATTTAATGTTAAAACATTGAAAGATGAAGTGATACGTTTAACAATACAAAATGACTCACTGCCCCCTGTGCTGACCTGCCTCGCCCTGAATTCTACTCTGACAGTACCGTGGGTTCCGTCTTCTAGCCAGCTGGAGAGTCCCCGACCTTCCGTGGAGGATTTCAGCAATTCGCGCTTCGTGCTGACACGGACGCGTTTGCCGAGAACTCTGCGCCTCATCGTACGGTGTCTGTGCTTCTCCCGTCCGCTGCCCTTTGGGGCAAGGGCCCGGCCTCTTCCCCTTTAGCTTCGCTCACGTCGTAGGTTTACATCGTGTTTCAAGTTCTACTAGGATTTATCTCTAAGCTTCCCAAAGTATTTAAAACCTTCATTTCTCTAATTATCAAGGTAAAACATAACTACCCCCTCAACTGGTCTCTTTTCCTTGTTCTGAGGACTGAGAGAGAGAGAGAGAGAGAGCCAAAAACGGCCCCACGGTGGTAACATCGTGCGAAAGAAGCCAAAAGCAAACTAGTGTTGTGTAATTCCTTGGACAGAAAGTCACAGAGTTAGGGATGGTGGCCCTGCCTGTGGCTGGCGGGGCCCCTGGGTCTCTCGGGGAGGAGGGGTGGCCTCTGAGGGGGCTCCTCCGTGTCTTCTGGTGCCTTCCACGCGGTTGCTTTCCATGGGCAAAGCCTGGCGGGCTCGCCTCTGTCCGGCTCCACCTGCCCAGTGGAGATGCACCCCCCCACTATGCATCTTCATTTCTGGGGGGGACTGATGGCATCATTGACAGCAGCAGGTTCATATAAAACTCTCGATGCAGCCGTTTACAAGTCACTGCTCATGGCCCAGGGATGTCAACGTTTAAGCCAGTTTCTCCTGAGTTTACTGGGCAGGTGAACCGTGGGCGGCCCTTCAAAACTCAGTGTAATCCAGCATCCCTGGGAGCAGAAGCTTGGGGCCGCCGGGTCTGAGTCAGACGACCCTGGGCAGGAAGTATTCTCAGGCCTGGTCACCAGCTGTGCGCCCAGTCAGTACTTTGCTTTATAAGGAAACGAGAAGAGCAAATGTGTCTGCAGAAGCTGGTGCAGGAGCAAGTCACGGGGTCAGAGCAGGTAGACGATCTGGTGTCATGACTGCGGGAGCAGGTGAGCGGGGGCGGGGGGCGAGAGGACAGAGATGATGGGACTTGGATCGAACGAGTTGGAAAAACCCAATCTCTTCATTTCCCGCTCTGTATCCACTTTTTATCTTTTTTTACTTATTATTATTATTTTTTAATCCTCACCCGAGGATATTTTTCTATTTATCCTCAGATAGAGTGGGAGGGAGGGAGAGAGAGCGAGAGAGAAACATTGACATGAGAGGGACACACTGACTGTCTGCCTTCCGCATGACCCGACCAGGGCCGGGGACGAACCCCAACCGAGGTACATGCCCTTGACTGGAATCGAACCCACGACTCTTTCGTCCATGGGCCGACACTCTAACCACTGAGTCAAACGGGCCTGGGCTATACCCATTTTTTAAATTTCACAACAAACACACACTTGCCCACTTACCACATCTCTCGCCCAGTCTCTGTCCTTACTATTGACCACACTCTCGTCTCCCTATGCCACACCTCTATGCCCAAATAATCCTGGTGCAATTCAGTGCTCGTTGTCACTGATGGCTTCTGCCTGGTAGCCACGCACCAGGAGGCACCTCAGCTACGCGCAGCCCAGTGGACGGGCAGTCCAGCCGGACCATCCAGTGAGGGCAGGGACGCCAGTCCGAGAGGGGGAGGGCGTGCCCAGGGCTTTCTCTCAGAGCCTCCACTCACCCTGGGTTCAAGTGACAGCACAATAAAGCTGTGGGAAAGGCCAGTGAGAAGCGAGCACCGACGGGAGCGACGTCACGGTCAGTCTGCTCCGCACCGCCTAGTGCGTTAGCGGCCACGGGTGCCGGGAAACACCAGCAGTAGCGGCGGGTCTAAAGGATGCAGTCTTGCTGTCCAATGAAATCACTGTGCTGGGGACGCTCAGCCTTGGGACTGAGCTACCCCAGAAGGTAACGAGATACTTTGGGTCGCCTGCGAAATAAAGGAATTTTCCTGCATGTTCTGAATGGATGAACCCTGCCAGAAATTCTCAGGGTGAGCCTGCGGGCAGCCTCACGCCGCTCTGGTTAAAACGCCCCGCTCCCCAGACCCCACCCCAGGCGCCCTTACCTCCTGCAGCTTGACCTCCTCGGGCTGGAGGATGTCCAGCACCCCGCTGCTCTGAATCTCCGGGAGATCCTGCCAGAGGTTAAACCTCGAGTGCGGGTTGCTGAGCAGGCAGATCTGGGGCAGAGCCTTCCTCTCGGGTGGGCTTGCCGGCAACTCCTCCTCTTCCTCCTCCTCCTCCTCCAGCGTCTCCTCGCCGGCCGGGGAACCGAGGTCATGGGCTTGTATTTCTGCATCCTGTTGCCTCCTGGTTTCAATCTCCTGGAGAGTTGATTTATCTCGGTATTCCTGATACAGGAGCCCTGAAATCAATAGAATTGGAATGAAGAGCAGAAAAAGATTTCAGACGAAGATCTTTCCGAATCACTACGGCAAAGCTTTGTCCTCTGATAAGGGCCAGGGCCCCAGGAATACACCAAGACAGCGGACCTGCAAAGGGTCGCCTCTCAACCACTGATGGAAAAGCCAATCACACGGATACGTGCTTTCCCCGCACACACTTGGCAAACAACAGGAATCTACAACTCGATGTGTTCCTCACCAGCGTGTGCAGAGTGGATGGAAATGTCCCAATTATGCTTCAACATCCCAACAGGATGCTTTCCCAGCCTTAAACGCTTCCATATTAAAACTCAAGTATGTTCATTTGTGAACTAGGAGTAGTTGTCAATTCTCATCTTGGAGGAAAAAACAATATTTCAGCAGCCTTAGGATTCAAAAGGGAAACATTCCCTTTTTGCTTTTGCAGTTTCAGACTTACCTCCCTGACCGATTGTACTTGAAATAAATGCATTCTAAGTCTCCAAGGAGATCTGAGGGTGCCTATGAGTCAGCACAGAGGTAGCACCTCCTCCATAGGGAAAAACCCATTTCAGACATCCTGGCTGTGGGGTGGGGCGGAGGGGCAGCCCAGGGAGAGGGGAAGCTGGGTGGGGAGGGGGAGCGGGAAGATGAGGCTGGGAAGAGGGGCATCACACCCCAAGGGTCTTGTCTGCCTGCTGTGCCCTGGAGGTGGCAGTCTGTCCTGTGGGCAAGAGGGAGGCTTGCGAGCCCTCAGGCAAGCAGCTCTGGTGTTCATTTTTAGAGACCCCTGGATGGGAAGGAAGAGGCTATGACAGTTCTCAAGGGTCATGATGGATGTACACCTGCCCTGCAGTGGGGGAGGGGGTGGGACGGAGCCACACCTGAGTCAGGGGACAGTGATAAGGTGGAAGACAGGTCCTGGAGACTGGCTGATGCTGCTGGGTCATAAATGATACCCAGGGGACCAGCGTGGCCTTTAGGTCGGTTGGCCTAATCCAAGGAGATGAGGAACACGGGAGGAGGGTCTGGCTGGGGAAAGGAGTGGTGGAGGGATCCAGCGGGCAGCCGAGGGGGCACAGAGGTGGAGAGATCCGGGGGCAGCTGGGCATACTGGTCTGGAGAACGTCAGGACCTTTGCTCTGTTTATCTATAAAGCAAAGGTGACTCCTGGGAAAGTTCTGATGGGGACAAATGCACCGTGGGTAGAGCACCATCCTGACAGTGCAGTACAAACGCTGGCTCCTCGTCCTTCTGTATCTATCTGCTAAACATCACTACACAGTAGAAAAAGGCAGGAAAGAAAACAAACATTGAAATCCTGGATGTGGCTGGATAGACTATATTTATAAACAGGAACCCAATAAATCCGCCCTTTGGATTAAACTAGTTGGCTTCCTGTGCTCCATGATGCTAAATTATAACGCCTTTACGCAAAGTATAGAACTTATTTAAAAAAAAAAAAAAGATCCTGGGATTGTTCAAGGTTACAGTCCAGCAGAATACAACACGGAGTTAATTTGACAAAGGAATGAAAAAGAAAACTGAGTCTACACTGAATGCAATCCGGACTGAAGATCTATAAAGACAGAGGTTTACTGTCACCTCATGAGCTGGTTCAGTCATGAGCACAAGATGTCTCCTGTTGCCAACAGTAAATCAATTATTCTACGATTCTGATGCTAAGTTTTCAGGGGTTTAAAGAAACCAGGTTTCTACAGTTGACTTGGAGTCACTTTTCTTTTTTTCTTTTCAATTTTTTTTTCTTTATTGATTTTTAGAGAGAGGACGGGAGAGGGAGAGAGAGATAGAAACATCGATGAAAGAGAACATTAATTGGCCGCTTCCTGCATCCCCCCCACTGGGGATCGGGCCCACAACCTGGGCATGTGTCCTGACTGGGAATCGAACCAGTGACCTCTTGGTGCATGGGTCGATGCTCAACCACTGAGCCACACTGGCGGGGCTGCAGTCACTTTTCAATGCTTAGCACAGTGCTTCCCCCACATAGTAGGTACATAAATATTTGTTGAATTGAACAGTTTTTTAAAATGCAGTTTACAAGCCTCAAAAACTTGTAAACTTTGGCATATTTTGGCATATTTTTGAAGGCTCAAAAATAGGTTTCGTGTAAGCTACAGTCGGCAAATCATGGGTAAAAACCATCTCCAATATCATATGCTAAACAACAACAGCAGTATCTGCAGTGTGGGTAGTTGGATTGAAAATATTTCTGAAATCACATTGTGGCAGACACAGCTGGCTGCCTTTCCTCTATCCCCTCATACCCCTCTTCCCAGCTGACAGGGGAGAAGTCTGAGTGCTGACCCATTCTGTGCTCAGAGAAGTAGGTGAATGTCGACTGATCAAAACTTTCTGCGACAGTTCCCTTCCCCTTGCCAGTGGTGGGTTTAGATGTAAGCATGTGACACAACCTGCTTGAGGAGAGTAAG
This sequence comes from Tadarida brasiliensis, assembly GCA_030848825.1. Classification (NCBI taxonomy): domain Eukaryota; kingdom Metazoa; phylum Chordata; class Mammalia; order Chiroptera; family Molossidae; genus Tadarida; species Tadarida brasiliensis. Next base: position 102,115,613 of record CM061265.1, read on the forward strand.
GGGATAGCTTCTCAAAAGGATGTCCCACCCCAACAGACACTTGAAGACAGACTGCCCTTTTTTGCTTTTACACATGGCTGCTTGAAGATGTGATGTCTGGAGCTGTGGCAGCCATCTTGTGACATGAAGCCTAAATGCTGAGAAGGGTGAAGGAAAAGGAGCTGGGTGGTTGCTTGGCTGCATTAACCAACTGCAGAACATCCTACTTCTGGACTCATAAACTGAGATAGACTAATTCCATTGTCTAAGATCATTTTACCTTATGCTGGCTATTCTGTTGTAATAACTCTATTCTGACCCTCAGTTACTGCACGTACACACCCTGGTAGTTTCTTTTCTGTAAACCTAAGGGCCTTGAGACACCCAAAGAAAACTATAAAGATAAGGGGTTGAGGATGGCCTTGGGAAACTCAGAGAAACCATGAGAAAAAAGAGATTAATAATTGTCCTGCTCCTCCCCCCCTTCTCTGTATCAGCCCCCCTTAACGGTGCCAAAAGCGGCACCAAGAGAATGTAGTTTTTTTTTCCTGCAGTTTGTGCCTTTAAAAGCGGGCAACAAAGAAGGCTCGGGGCTGAGGATTTGGGGAAGCTGTACTCCCCCAGCCCGCCGGTGTAATAAAGTGCTCCTTTACAATTCGGCCGTGCGTCTCTGTTATCTCGCTGACACGTTACAACATTTGGAGGCCCCAGCGAGATTTTAAAGAGGACTCCCCACTTGGGGTGCACCTCCTCAGGCTTCAGCAGATGGGAATCCGTGGTCCTCATGAGAGCTGGGGGAAGGCCTCGGAGAGACGTTCCTCCACCCCAGCCTCTCGGAGACCTTCTGTCTAACCCCTCCGCCACCTTAAAAGCACATATAAAGAGAAAGCTCTTTCAATTTGACCTATAGTGGAGCCTGAGTGTTTGCTTCTCGCGGGCCACAACATTTGGAGGCCCCAGCGAGATTTTAAAGAGGACTCCCCACTTAGGGTGCACCTCCTCAGGCTCCGGCGGATGGGAATCCGTGGTCCTCGTGAGAGCTGGGGGAAGGCCTCGGAGAGATGTTCCTCCACCCCAGCCTCACAGAGACCTTCTGTCTGTCCCCTCCGCCACCCTAAAAGCACCTATAGTAGAGCCTGAGTGTTTGCTTCTCGCGGGTCACAACACTGTTACTTTCAACCAAAGACTTCTAATACAAGTAATTTTAGAATATTCTTAAAACATCACATTTTTTTGTAGTATTTAAACTATGAGTTTAAACACCAATTTTCCTAGAGTTACTATGATTCCACAGAGTTATGTGACACACTGTGCACCCATTTATTTTTCTTAGCTTTAAAATTCAAATTACCATAGAAATAGAGTACCTTTACCTGAGGAACTAAGTTATCTGATTAAATTTCTGTACTTGGTGTACTGTTAATATATTATGTTTTCCTATTTTATATTTTGTACTTTTAGCAAGCACAACGTTATATGGAAATTAATTTTACCTATAAAACTCTACACCTGGTATTATATTCATGCAGAATTAGAAGGCTCAGTTCTCATCTCTCCTAATTAAAATGATTGATACCAGCCCAGCCAGTGTGCTCAGTGGACTGAGCACCATCCCAACTCAGGTCCCAGTTCGATTCCTGGTCAGGGCACATGTTGTGGGCTCGATCCCCAGTAAGGGGTGTGCAGGAGGCAGCCAATAGATGTTTCTCTCTCTCTCCCTTCCTCTCTAAAAAAATCAATGAAAACCTATTTTTAAAAAATCCTTAAAGTGATTGATACCAGGCTGGCTGTGTCGCCCTGCAAATGAGGTAGGTTCCCAGCTCTTCCTGCCGAAGCCGCCAGAGTCATTCAAAATCTCACTTTCTGAACAGAATAATATTGTTCTTTCAATCCTTCCAGTGGAAGCTTCTAAAGGACAGGGAATTCTTTTATATTTTACTGAGCAACTTCTATGTGCCAAGCATTTGTTAGGTGTCATAGACAACAACAATAATGCACGCACACATGTGTACACACACACACACACACACACACCTGCAGTCTCAGGGTCCACCATCTATAATGACAGTTTATACCATTTCATGCATAATCCTAGCATAATTCTGTTCTGACCTCTGTGGGAGCCACTGCAAAATCCAACTCAGCGGTCTGCAAAATGCCCCTGTAGCCATTCCACTTTCTTCCCCCCTCGGTTACGCTGTGTGTTTAGGAACCTGTCATCCTTTCCTGATCCCTGGCGGAGAATTCACTTCATTCACAGAGCTAAACGCAGGTGGGGCCAGGGTAGGATTGCACGGGCCTCCACTCTACCAGGAAGGATGTGAGAAGAAGGCAGCAATAGCTCTGTGCTGTCATCCAACACATCTGTTCAGCACCTACTAGGATCTAGCCCAGGAGCCAGAATAAGAGAGTCATCATTATACCAGCAGACACTGGTGGGGGCCTGAATGTTGGTCTCTACTGTTTGGCACGCGAGGGAACTGAAGGCAGGCACCAGAGCTCGGGGCCCCTGACTCCCAACTTTGGGCTATGGCTCTGGCCCAACAGGTCCAACCGTCTCCGGGACAAAAGTCTCCACATGCCCACAATGCAGACGGGAGCCTCTCCCAGCCCCACCCTGATTTCCTTCTGAGTCATGGCATTGATCTTAGCCAAAGAGGATCCCTTTCAAGAGAGTGGCAGTCTAGGCTTCCAGTGTTTGCCAAGGCAGAGGTGGCCCTCCTCAGTAGGAAGGACAACGTGGCAGTGTGTTCTCAGATCAGCCCCTCTCCATTCCCCCAGAAAACAAAGGGAAAAGCCGCCACCACCATCACCACCGGGCCTGACACTCAGGGGGCCTGCTGGAAACAAAACTCGTGGAGTCGGCAGCTTCACAGCGTGCAGTGTGCGCTCCACCCCCTCACTTCGCAAGGGCTCAGCTCCTCTCAGGGCCCAGTTTGGAAAAGCCCCTGCCAGGGAAGAGTGGGCCGCCCCCAGAGCCTCCCAAATGCAGGGTCTTCTGGGGCAACGGATGCTCCACTTCCACTCGAGACACCTCCTGTCTGTCTGAGCGTTTAGGATGGAGGACAATGATGATGTTCAGGGAGCAAATTTTCCAAACCTAGAATTTCAATAGGGCAAATAGACTGTCTGCTGCTCTGACGACACTGAAGAACAAAAACATTTTCTAAGCAGCCTGTACCATTTTCTGAATAACGAAACCCACATGATGAGAACTATTTTGATGTCATTAGCAATTTTTGACTTTTAAATGCAAGTGCTTGCGTTCGTGGGACGCCGTCTCAATCCACTTTCTGCATTCATCGAGCTTCGGCTGCAGCTGTTTGGAGCTGGACACACACCGGCTGCACCCCACACCTCCCCTCTGTGTTCCTGGACAGGCAGGTGGAGCCAGGTCTCCCTAACCCAGGGACGGGGGGGGGGGGGGGGGGGGGGGGGGGCGGGGCTGCTTTCTCTCTACTTTACCTCCCCCCTGTGCAAAGTCTGCCACTGGCCCCTCTTCCTGAATTGCACCCGTCAGCCTGGCTCTCCCCAGAAGCCCCTCCCCCCCCTTTTTTTTGCATATTTCCTCTCTTTCCAGGTCTTCCCCCAGACCCCTTTCTGGGGCTCTCTCCTGCCTGGCCAGCAGCACCTCACCTCTGGTCTTCCCTGCAGAAGTGACAAGGGTCCTGGGCGGGTAGACCTCTCTAGAGAGAGCAGGGCAGAAATGCATTTGCTAAATTCCAATTATGTAGCACTATTAAAATGGGGCAGTTTTGCCTATGGAACCATTTAAAACCAAAAAAAATGTCAAAAATGTTCCCTAGCCACTGGGTTACTTTTGCTCGCAGAAATGCAAGGGTATCTCGCGAGCAGGGGCACCCTCGGCGTCCACCAGAAGCTCACGTTTGCCCCGTGACGCCCAGCCGCGGCGGGAGCACCCACCTATTTGTTCGATGAGGTTCCTCCAGGAGTCGGTGGGAATGGGGTGGATCAGCTGCAGGGCCTCGGTAAGCGTCGTGGGGCTGTCGGCCAGCGCTGGGCACTCCTCGGGCGTGGCCCCATTTCCCGGGGTGGAGGACGACTCGCTGCCAGAAAGAAGCAGGGACAGGGCCAGTTATTTTTAAGCAACGACACACCTTGGCCAGCTGGCGAGAGACGTTCGTACACGCGGCCCTGGCCAGCGGACACACCCAGGACCGTCCAGGCAGAGCGGCCGCAGAGGCCGCCGCCCCTCCCGGCCAGGCGGGCCCCACAGGCCCTTTTTGTCACCGCACCAGGGCGCGACCGAGTGATTCATTCCCACAGCAGCCCGCCCAAACCTTCATGTTTTCGGAGCTCGCGGGCAGCATTGGAAACTTGGCGCTCCCTGCGCGATCCACGGCGCCGCCTGGACGCCCCGACGGGCCCCGCGGCCGGGAGCCCAGCCCGCGCTGCGCACCCCGCGCCGCCCGCCGTCACCGGTCCCTAGTCCCCCTCGGGCTCGGGACCTCCCGTCCCAGGGCCCCTCGGCGCGGAGACCGGGTTGTCGAGCAAGACGCGCGCGCCCAGGGCGCCTGTGACAGGGCACGGGAGGCGGCCTGGGGCAGGGACAGACGCATCGGCAGCCCGGGCAGGGACTCATCCCCAACCCCAGGCGGGCGCCGGCATGACGGGGGCCGGGGGTGGAGTGAGGGACCACGGGGCCCGCGAGGCATAGGCCTGGGGGGTCGGCGTCCGCGGCGGGGGACGCGAGCTGGGGCCAGAGACGCGCGCGGGGGCGGCGCGCGGGGACGACGCGCGGGGTCCGGCTGCCAGCTCGTCCTCACCTGCCGGGCAGGTGTCCCACCGCCGACTCGCGAGTGTCGCTCTCCGAGGTGGAGCTGTCGTGGTCCACAGCGCAGGCGGCGCTAAAAGCTGCGGCCAGCAGCTCCATGGGGGCCAGCGGCCGGGCAGGCTCGGGGCCGGGTCAAGAGTCGCGCTGGGGGCCCGGAGCCGGGCCGGGGACGACGAGCCGGCTCAGGATCGGGGTCGCAGCGCGCGCTGCTCCAGTCGGAGCTGCCGCCGCCGCCGCCGCTGCCGAGCGCTCCCGCAGGCGGGCGGGCGGGCGCGCGCCTGGAGGATCCCGGGTTGCCACGGCAACGGGGGAGGCGGGAGGGGCGCGCGCGGCGGGGGCGAGTCCGGGCGGCCGCGGGGCGGGGGAGCCGGGGCTGGGCGAGACCCCGGGCGGGCGGACGCGGACTGCGGCTCGGGACCTCCCGCGGGGCTAGCGCCTCCCTCTCCAGGCGCGACCGCGCCCCGCCCGCGGAGAGGGGGAGGGCAGGCTGCGTGGGGCCGGCGAGCTGCGCCCTCCGCTTACCCGCCCTCCTCGCCGCCTGACCGGACCCCACCGGCTGGCTAGGAGAACTTGGAAGGTACAGGCGAGGTCACCCTCCGCCCTGCTCATCCTCAAACTTCCACTTGGCTGGTGCCGCACATCCACTGCGGCCACCGCGGGGACCGCCCGGGGAACCCGGCCTCTGCCGCTCCGGGCTCAGACTCCGGGGAGTGCGTTCTCGCTGGAGATGCCTCTGCCTGAGGGATCCCGAGGCGGAGCCGGGGGTCCTAGAGGTCCCCTGCACGCCCGCTCTCGACCTTGGCTAGGGAGGGCAGTGAGCGCAGAGGCCTCTTCCCGGCGGGTCTGGCTGTCCCGAGGGACCCGCGGGCCCTGGCGGTCCGGGATGGGTATGGTGGAGCCAGAAGAGGAGAAACAAAGTGCCCCCAAACCTCCACCCGGTGTCCCTACCCGGTCACATTGACTCTTGGATTCTGCACCCTCGTATTAACTGGCTGAATCCGCTTCTGGATGCAGAAAGCAAGCAAAAACGGAAGTCGAGCGGAGTGTGAGCGATCCCGTGTGAGGTGGAAATCTAGAGGGATTTCACCCAGCAGGACAACTGGCACACTCCCCGGTGTCCTTTCTGCCCTTGATGGGCGCCCGCGACAGCAGCCTGCCTCTGCTGGCCAGGGCCAGTGCGAGAGGATACAGAGGATACCTGGGGACAGGACCGGAGTGCCCAGCCACGTTCCACCCAGGGGGCATTTGTTTAAATGAACAAATTCCTTGTTTGGGGATGCAAATACTCCTGGTGGGAGGGTTTCAGTTACTGGTTAGTAGTTGGCTTTAATAGGTTCCTTAGCCAGCTGTCTAGAACATGGCAGCTGTGGTAAAATATTTAATTCCCTCTAGGGGCCAGAATGGACAGTTCCCATCTCCTCTGGCCCTTAAGGCCTCAGAATATCTTCATGACAACCATCTGGCCTCCTCTTTTTCCAAGCCAAGCCCCTCCCTTCCTTGACTCTTTCCACATATCTCCAGACAGCCCTCTCTCGAGCTCTACATTTCTACTTGCTCACTGGCCATCTCCTAAACACTCCACCAGGGCTCACACATCTCCCCACCGTCACCAGCAGCCAACTGGGAGGCCAGGCAAGGTGAGAGCTGGCCTGACTTCTGTACCTCCCCCCCCACCCCCCGCCACACACAGTGCCTCGCAGAGCCCCCTGGATCCCCAGTCTTTTATAGCAGTACCCCTCTCCTTGGCATTAGGACCTGTTCCCACCCAGTTCATCCTCTCTCTGTCCCCTTTCTAAACGATGGGTCTGCTTACTCCCTCCCCTGCTCAGAGACTTTCATTGGAGTGCCATCACTTGAGGGGAGGCCAGCCTCCCGGCACTGTAACAGGCTCTTCGCCAGGGGTCCCATTCCTTGTCAGCTTCTCAGGGCCACTGTCCTCGTAGGCTCCCCTGAGGCTTTGGTTTCCCACACTTTTCCAGCCTCTGGTCTCTCTAGGACTCTGATCCGGGGGTCAAGTCCTTATTCTTGCGGGCGGAGGAGCACTGGGACTTCCCCCCCCCCCTTGCCTCCTTGTAACCAGCAGCATTGGCCGACACTGGAATTCTCTTAGAATAGGGCTGTCCTTACACTACACCACGGGCTCCTCCAGGGTAGGCACTATGATGTGCGCATCAGGGTCCAAGGAAGAGCAGGGTCTGCGCAATCACTAGGACCTCCGCTTTGCGTGCTCTCACCACCCTGAGCCTCGGGGCAGCCTTTGGGGAAGCAGCTACTTTCACACTTTGCTGCACCAAGGGAAAAAGATTAATTTTTTTTTAATCAGAAAATATTCAAGGGAAATTAACATACAAGGATGGGCAAAAGTAGGCTTACGGTTGTTCTTCTGGAAAGTAATACAATAATTAATAAATAATAATACAAGAATAAACTGTGTTTCACGTACTCACAATTGTTCGCCAGCTGTGAGCATTAAGGTGAACAGAATAAAACCCTTCAGTTGAAAAATAAGCTAAAAATATCTTCCTAATTATAAAATCAGTTTAGAAAGTCACTGAGTTCTGAAGGCATATAACCTTAAACTAAATTCCCCATGTTCTATTTTCTATCATAGTTAGTGCTCATTAGGCAGGGAATTACTAACATCCCCACTTAACTGACATTTTGCTTACAATATACTTTATTCACAAAATATATAGATACGTTTTTCAAATATACCTGATGAGCACGTGGTAGGTGCTAAGTATTTGTTAAGGAATTAATGGTATGTTTTAAAAAAAATATTTAGTGTTAAAAAATAAAAGAATCAACAAGCCAAAAAGGAGTCACTTTTGCTAAGCCACGTCACCAAGACAACACTTGGTAACTGACCTAATTGCAGTCTCAGACTTTCCCAGGAGTGGACTTTTAAACCAATCAGTACTGAATTTCCTGTTTGGTGCTAGTGGGGGTCACCTGCTTGATAAGACCCCTCACCTTCCCTAAAGGAAGGTGTCCTTGTCTGAAATAATCCACTTTTTAACTTGTTAGCCCCACCCTCTTCTGCCGTAAAGAATCTTCCATTTGGTACGACTCATCAGAACACCCTTCTAGTTGCTAGATGGGATGTTGCCTGACTCATGAATCAATAAAACCAACTAGATCCTCAAATTTACTCAGTTCTGTTCTTGAATATTAGTTATTTTATATATGTTATCTAAAGATCGTTTATATTTTTCCTTTGGGTTATAAAGAGTAAATACGGGGGAAGAAAGTGACTTCAGGAGTCCTCATTTATAAAATGTTACCTTAGTCGAAGGGAGACTTGCTAGAAGCAGAAGGAAGTTTAGAAATGATCTGGTCCAACATATTTATTTGACAGAAAAAGGAAAAGAGCCAGAGGGTTGAGATGACAAGCCCAGCATCTCACAGCTGGCTAATGGCAGCTTTTGGACAAATGTGCTAGCAAGTCAAGACTATGTTGTGTAGGATAAGGAACTGACATTTCTATTTAATTACTCTAAATATTTGTGGGGTTACATGGTCTGCCAACACACAATCAAATGTTAAAATACATTTGTAGTTTTAAATCTAGTAGGAAAAAGGACTTGGATTGTTTTTTGTAGTGTGGAAATAATCCTCAAATAGATGTTGGAAACATCCAGAAACAGGATGCTTGATACTTTTAATTAGCTGTATCTTTCAAATCCATAAACACAGTTTATTTTTGTCACTCTCAAAAGGCCTTTTCCTTTGCTTTGAAAATCGACAAATTTAAACCACACAGGCAGCCCCAGCAGTAAATCCATGGCAGGCTGCAGCCTCAGGAGATCAACGGACCCCCCAAAATCTAAGGAGAAAGTTAGGAAAAGGACAAAGCCTCTCTCACGGAAGCATCAAGAAACCTGGAAACCCATGTTTGATGGATGTAAAGATTTCTGCACAAGGAGGGTGTCAAAAGTAGACTTGTCTTGTTGTGTGGTTGGAAGTATTTTACTGGGGAGGGGAAGATCTTTCCTTATTTGGGATCATAAGGATATTCTGTAAATGTGGGATTGTGACAGGTGATGGAAATAAGTCACAATCAGTTTAGCCCCGTGTAGTAAAGTATTCATTGTACCCAAAGAGAGGCCTGGCCTTTGCCCGGGCCCCTGGGACGTGATCTCTAAGCCGTCAGAATGTTATATCTGTTAAGAGTATCTTTGCTTATCTGGGGTCCTGGGCCACACCAGAAAAGGTAGGGGTTTGGGGCCATGGGATAATAGCTCAACCTCCAGAGGGGTTGCAGCCACCTGGGTGGCCAACCAGTTGTAGGTGATCAGGCTCCAGTAAAAACTCTGGCCACTCAGGCTCAGCCGTGTTTCCCTGGCTGGCAATGTCGTCACACATTGTTGCTGGGAATGTAAGTGCTGGCCCCGTGCCAGAGGGACAGGACAACTGAGGCTCTGAGTACACCTCTGTGCATCTCTTCCCTTGGCTGGTTTAAAGTTGTAGCCTTTCAGCTCTGGTCAGGGTGGCTCGGTTGGTTGGAGCATCGCCCTGTACCCTGAAAGGTGGCAGGTTCGATTCCCAGTCAGGGAACATACCCAGGTTGTGGGTTCGATCCCTGGTTGGGACACGTGTGGGAGGCAGCTGATCTATGTGTCACTCTCACATGGATGTTTCTCTCTCTCTCTCTCTCCCTCTTCCTTCCTCTCTCTCTCTCAAATCAATTTTTTTAAAAAGCATGCCCTCCGATGGGGATTTAAAAACAATTAAATATGTAGCCTTTCACTGTAATAAACTGTAACTGTGAGTGTAGCAGCTCTCGGTAAGTTCTGGGTTCTTCTAGTGAATTTTCGAACCTGAAGGTGGTCTTGGAGACCCCCCCACCCTGAACTCTGCAGTTGGTGTTAGAACTGAGTGGTCTTGGGCTGCCCCCCAACTTCACAAGCCTCTAGTCTGATTTAAAGTACAGCAACCACATCCTTCTGACAGCCTTCCTTTCCTTCATACCCTCTTTCTCCTTCAGTCCGTCCTGATTCCGCATGCCCATTGTCTTCAGTGACTGCCCAGGACCTTGCTGGTCATTCATTGCTAATGGGGTTAATGTATAGTCCAGGCTGGGGCTACCCCGATGAAAGCTGGGCCACCCCTGAGAGCTCCCCGGGCCCGTCGCATGGGTCCTCTCCCCAGAGGACCTGGATCTGGGGAGCAGCAGTGCAGACGCCACTTATCTCTGCGTGGCCGGCACCCAGCGCGTCCAGGAGGCATCGGGAATAGTTAGTGACTAAGTACATGCATGGACGTTGGTAGGCATTGTGTTGACATGTCCTTGGTCTCAGTCTGTCTGCTAGTCATGGGTGTAGCTTAACATCAAACCCCTCTTTGGTCAATGAAGGTATTTCTTTAGGTGACATCTTTGGAAACTAGCAGGCTTTTAGGGTTGGTGCCTCAGCGCGGGGGAGGTAACTGGCCTGTTATAGAGAGTCAACGCACTCATTACAACTCGCTTCGCTGTTTTGGCGTAGTGAGGAGTGTGTTGTTTAGTTTGTGTTCTTTTTTGATGTGGTTGCTATGGTGGACAGTTATAGTTTTGGTGAAATAGAGAAAATTCCAGAGGGGTGCAGAGATGCATACACATCTTTGTCTGGTTTAAGGAGACACACTAGCATCGCGCAGGTGAATTTCAATGATGTGGGAAGCAGGCACTGAGATCTTTGGGCTTAACTGCTAAATATTTGATATTGCTATGCTGAATACATTTTCAGAATCAAAAATAGGTGGCCGAGCTTTGCTCCACGTCTAGGCAGAAGATGCGGCATGGATGACGTTGCTTGGCTGGTGAAATGTGGGAATTTTCAAAGCATCTCGACGCTTTGTGTGTCCTCAGCAGTGTCGTTAGAAGGCTGGGACAAAGGTTAGCCATATCTTCCATTATGAGATGCAGACAATTATACGGCCTTGGTAGAAATTAATTCTCAAAACAGGCTCCCCCCAAATAATTCATGGAAAAGACGCTATAACGCTGGTGTGTTTGTCTGAAACTGTGGGAAGTGAGAGAGAGCCTGAGGCTGTGGGTTTCTTTGGAATATCCCCAGCCAAGGAGCCCGGGACACACAGGGTCAAGGATTATGGCTGTGTTTGATGTCATGGGCTTTGACCAATAGAAGCATCCGGAAACAAGGGGGACCTAAGGAAAAATACTGTTTTTTCCAAGATATGTTGAGGGTGAAATGTGGAAAGAATGAGGTAAGGAGTCGCCTGGGCACACATCATTTACATTTTAGGTTTGGCCATGGGAGTTCATATTCTCTTAGCTGGAACTCAAACTGTAAAGGAACCAATAGCCACTTCCTTCCACTTATCTTATTCGTTTTAAATCACCTTATACGCTATAGAGTTAGATCTGATTTAGTCCTATATATAGTGAGTCCTATACTGTAACACACAAATAGAAAATGATATTATTATTATTATTTAGACAGTCTACATTTAACACTAAAATAATCACTATTGTAATGAGACAGTATTGCCTTAATCATTAATCAAATGTAGCAAAACTGTTTAAAGTATGAAGTGAGAAAGAAAAGATGTCCATTCATAAATGAAGCAGACTTGAAGGAAGTTAAAATTAATAACTAGATATTATTCATACATTGTTCTTTGAAAATCGCAAATAACTGGATTATAGAGGTATTTTTCATAACAAGAAGTAAGTAGCAGGATAACTTTTCATTTTCTATCGAAACAAATCCCTCACCCTTAACATCCAGTAGAAAGAATGTTCTTTGTTGAGTCACCAGAACGAAGCTTTTAAGCATTTAGGGTCCCACAAAAAGACCAACACGTCTTTGGTAGGGACCAGTCACTTTAGGAGAGCCCTTAGACACACGAGTGAGGTGTGCCACCAGACCGGGCCCGTCCTGGGTCCTTGCCTGCCCATGGTAATGTTGCTGGAAAGACCTGTCTTCCCAGGAATTCAAAGCTTTTGACTGCTATCGATATTTCCATCTTAAAGACTGTAATAAGGGAACTGGGGACCGCCGCCTAGAAATTAGCACCAAGCAAATGAATGTTATCCTAAAGATAAAGCCCAGTATTTTCAAACATACCGGACGCACAGCCCTCTGAGGGGCTTAAAAATGAGCAGGCGGGTAGCAAGGCTTGGAAACCGTCGTCGGCCTCCGGGGATGGACTCGTGAATCAATGCAACCTTTCTGGAGGGCGGTCCAGACCACCCGTGTCATACCTTTAGCGAAGAGATGCTACTTCTAGGAATATATCCAAACAAACTGTAAGAATCCGTGTGAAAAAATTAACTAGGAGGTTGTTTATTATAGCGTTATTTATAACCGTGAAATATCAGGAGCAACCTGAATGTCTGATGATAGAAGATTGACTATTTAAATAGAATATCACTAAGAATGATTTTTAACATATTTAGTAATCTGGAAAGATGTCCATAATATAGTGAATAGATAAGTAGATTCCCAAACGAAACGGCAGTATGACCTTATTTCATTTACAAATGATCTAGTTTTGTTTATAAACAGACTTACCGAGATGGAAGTTCAAGCGTACATACATATTTGAAAAAGGACTGGAAGAATGATCAGCAAAAACATTTCTCAGTTCTTGCCAGTTGATTAGTCAGAATCTGAGGGAATTTTCTTCTTTTTACTCATGTGTGTTAAAATGTTTTTCTACAATCAATGTGTCACTGATGTCATTGGGGGGGAAAGTTACTTCAGAAAACAACATCAGTCCCTTAATGACTTTAGAGCTGGGCTGAAAGCATCCACGTAGCCAGAGGGCGCCCCGAGGAACCTGACAACTGGGCCCAGCTGGTTTGTGTTCTCTAGATTTGCCTGGGGGAAAAAACACCTCCATTCATTACATAAATCTATCTTTTCGAAAGCTCTTCAGTTTCCAAAGAATCACAAATCCAAATTTTACAGTAGATTACTTCCTGGCATCTCTAAAATTAAAGCACTTACCTGATATTCTAATTCACCTGGTTATAAACATAGTACTTTCCCAGAAATGCCTCCTTTTCTTCCATAAATCCACACATACAACTCCTAACCAGAGTGCTGCTTCCTTTTCTATGGAGGCCATGCTCCCGTGGAAGGGATCATCACAGAAATCACTGCCCCCCATCCAAGGCAGGTCTCCGTCACACCACAAGCCCTTCTCAAGGCCCCCACCCCCCAGCGACTACATCCCACCTGCACCGGCTCAAATGCCACCTCCTCCATGAAGCCCACCCCCACCCCATCCTATAGCTGGCCGTATTTGCTCACTCTTGGGATCCCCTGTAGCCTCCCCCAGGGCTTCTCTTAGGGCTTGATCACTTCCTTGGAGGATCATTTCTCTGTCCTAGGGGACTGTGCGAGGAGACGGGACTGAGCCTGACTGACGTGGCCCCCTCGCTGTGCAGGCAGAGACCTCGCACATCCCGGAGCTCATTTGCCACGTGGAGGCGGAGCTGAAGGAGGCTGGAAAGCACAGACGGCCCTTTGGTACCCTCCCAGTGCCTCTGGGTAAATTACAGCCACAGAAACGGCTCACAAACGCTTTCCTTCTAGTCACTGAACACAAACCTCCTGTCCTTGCTACTCCCTCGAAAGGGGAGGGCACCTGGAGTTAATGTACCTTTATTCTCGGGGGAGGTGTCACTTCACTCCTGCTGCTTTCCCTCCTCAGTGCTCAGCCCCCCCTGAGCTGACCAGTGCTGTTTCTTTTCCTAATTTTAAAGCCGTGTCTCATTTTTTCCACGCAGCGAAGATTGCATGCTAAACGATTGCTATTTCTAAGCGGCTGCTCAGCCTCTGGGGTGGCTTGTATTTGTCACAGTCAGTGGGATCCCTAGGCCTGCTTTCTCTGGGGCTCAGGGTGAAACAAGGGTCCTTAGTAGGTGTCTCTTTTCCGCCTAACCACGAGGGGATTTTGTAAGGGTCTCAGAGGAAGGTCCAAAGTTCACCAGAAATGCACTCTTCCATCCGAAATTAGCATTTGTTCTAAGGAAAAAAAGAAAGAGACTCTAACCTGTCATCAGCTTCATCAGCTGTGTTTTCTCCAAGAAGTGATGGGTTCTCACAGGAGACAGGAAAGTCTTCTCGACACGGTGAGTCAGAGAAAAGACGGGAGCGAGTGGAAAAGTTCCTTCCCGCCAGGAGCACCTTAGAACACACCTTCCCGAACCCACGGCCTCAGCGCCAGCACCTCACGCGCTGCGCCGCTCCACCCCCGCACTCCTGTCTGCGCGTGGACTGCTCTGCATTTTCTGGGGCGAAATACACTGCTAGCCCCAAATTAAAAATCTGCCAGGGCCCGGCCGGGGTGGCTCAGTGGTCCAGCGTCGACCCGTGCACCAAGAGGTCGCCGGTTCGATTCCCGGTCAGGGCACATGCCCAGGTTGTGGGCCCGATCCCCAGTGAGGGGTATGCAGGAGGCGGCCAACTGATGTTCTCTCTCATCGATGTTTCTATCTATCTCTCCCTCTCCCTTCTTCTCTTTCTAAAACCAATAAAGAAAAAAATATTTAAAAAAAAACTCCCAGGGAAACAGCCAGGCATGCATATTGCTGATGAAAGCAAAGTCGCCCAGCCTCACACGGAAGGGGATTTGACTGCAGCCAACAGACCCGCGTGTGTGAATGGACCGAGTGTTTGCGTTCCCCAGTGGGCTGAAATCCTGGGGTCTTGGGAGGTGATGAGGTCATGAGGGTGGAGCCCTCCTGAACGGGATTAGTGCCCTTACAAAGGAGTGCTGGAGGTCCCTCGCTTTGGTCTCGGATCTCCCCGCCTCCAGAATGTGAGAACTCAACGTGTGGCTTACGAGCCACCTAGCCCGTGGTAGCCTGTTACAGCAGCTTCGACCAAGGCAACGTGCCTTTACCCTTTGACCCAGCAATTCCACGTCTGAGAATTTACCCTGAAGACGTGTCCTGAAATATGAAACAAGACATGTGCGAGGTCCTACACTGTGGCGTCATTTTTGATAGCAAACACTGGAAGCAGCCTCCGTACCCACGCAAAGCTTGGTTGACTAGACTATGGGACAGCCATGCAATGGAGTCCTGTGTGGCGGCGCCTGGACGGACCCTGAGCGGTTGCCAACGTGGGGACACAAGACCTGTGCAGAGTGAACTGAGGGAGGTGACGGTATACAGTCACACACACACTATCCCCCAAGAAACACTGGAAGGAAAAAAGAGAAACTAGTAAAGATGATTATTCCCCGAGTTGGGGTAGAGCTTACGCCCTTTCTGAGTGCACCTTTTTATGTCGTTTTAACTTTTAAGCCATGTAGATGTTTCACATATTCAAATAATTTTTAAAAACCTAAAAGTAGGAGGACAATCAAACCCAAGAGTTAAAAAAAAACTGAAACAAAATAACCTAAGTATCAAATCGATAACATAACCACACAGGAAGAAAAATTAATTCAAGTAATTTTTTAATGTAGTACTCTCTTTTTACCATTACTGAGATCTATTCTGGGACTTAAAAAAAAGCAAAGGAATCTTAAACTTTGCTTAGTAGGCATGTGGCTTGACTTGTGTCCCCTCAAAAGATATGTTTGAAGTTCTAACACCTGGTACCTTTGAATGTGACTTGACAGGGCTTTTGCAAATCTAATCAAGTGAAGATGATGTCATACTGAGTTAGGGTGGGGTCTAACCCAATAACTGGGGTCTTTATAAGAAGAGGGGAAGTCTGGACACAGAGACCCAGAAACACACAGCCAGGAGAGCAATGTGTGGAGACGCCGGCAGAGATTGGAATGACGGACCTACTAGCTAAGGAATGCCGACGGGTGCCGGCAACCACCTGAACCTAGGAGAGAGGTGTGGACATCCGCCCCACGGCCTTCAGAGAGCCCTGCGGAAGCTGCATGCGGTCTCCAGGTTTGTGAGAGAAGGTTCCCGCTCTGTTTGAGCTATCCAGTCTGCGGCACTGTGTTACTGCAGCCCTGGGAACCGACTACAGGAGATCCATTGCTGGTTATGGTACGAGGAGAAGAGTTGTGAAATTCTTCTGTGTGTATTTGTAGAATGGAGAGATATAGCCTACAAAAGTAGGTTTACAGTTGTTCGTATGGAAAATAATACAATAATTAATAAATAACAAGAATAAACCCCATGTTTCTTGTTTTTCTTTCTTTATTGATTTTAGAGAAAGGGAGGGAGAGGGAGAGAGAGATGGAAACATTGATGAGAGAGAACATGGATTGGCCGCCTCCTGCATGCCCCCCACTGGGGATCGGGCCCACAACCTGGGCACGTGCCCTGACTGGGAATCGAACTGGTGACCTCTCGGTGCATGGGTCGACGCTCAACCACTGAGCCACACCACCCGGGCCAAACCCCGTGTTTCAAGTACTCACAACTGTAACATACTTTTGCCCCACCCTGTGCATTGATGTTGAGAACCAGCGTCCTCCCTGTTAGAAAACGGAGATGAAAACATGGAATGAGCAGGGTGAGGGAGACTGCTGCCTGTTGAGCTGGGACTGAAGGTGTGTACGAACTCATAGCTCTGTCCACGGGAAAGTCCTGGAAGCAATGCCCTGACAGTAGTAATGGGCATCCATAACCCAGATCTTGGATCCGAAATACTATTCTGCACTCAAAGGAACTAGGGCTCCTGGGAGAAATGGCCAACTCCAGGTCTGGGATATAGAAAGTGTAAGAAAAAGCATTTTGCTGTGTCAGAAGGCAAGGAAATGCTCAAAGACAGGAAGGGATATATCAAAGGGACATAGGAACCAGCTTAAGCATCTAGAATCACTTGAGCATCTAAAGGAATATTTACAGTAATGGGCTAAAACACATTGAACTAGACAATGACAAGCCATCACCATGAATCCATATTGATACTCAAAAATGAAACAAATAAAAAAATAAGGAGGGGTCTTCTTCACGGGAGAAAAATCAACTAATAAAAGTAGGAGGGATAATAGAACTCTCCCATGGTACGATCCTCAAAGCAATGCTTGTTTCCAGAAGGATCATCAGTGGAAGTTAAGAGCCACTGAGTAAAAGGTTAATAGGAAAGAGGATATTTACATGGTCTCAAACTATCACTTGTTAGTTGAGAAAAGGAAAATTGTACTTTTACTTCGGAGTGACCTGGCAGTTTCTGAGTTAAACCAAATGATGAAACTTAGCATCAGGAACAGTGGGCCAGCTGACATTAATGCCTTTGATGGACACGTCACCTGGCTGCATCCTTGCTAGAAATGCTCGACCAGAATGGAGTCGGGCGTCTCACTCTCACTCCCAGTTTAGAGGAAATACTGTGAGTAAGGGAACGATTCAACACACTTCACGAGGAAGCAGACAGACCCACAGTGGGGCCATTTCACAATTGATAAGCCTGGATTTTCAAAAAGTCAGTCCTCGAAAAAAATGGGGATCTTTCTAAATTAGAGTTGACATATAGTATTATATTAGTTTCAAGTGTCTGTGATAAGACATTAATGTAACTTAATGAAGTCATCACCCCAATAAAATCGAGTACCTATATGACACCATATATCGTTATTACAATATCATTGACTTTATTTTCTATGCTGTACTTTGCATCCCCGTGACTATTCTGTAACTACCAATTTGTACTTCTTAATCCCTCCACCTTTTTCACCCATCCTCCCATCCCTCCTTATGACTAGCAACCATCAAAATGTTCTCTGTATCTATGAGTGTTTCTGTTCTGCTTGTTTGTTTGTGTTTTAGATTCCACATGTAAGTGAAATTATCTGGCATTTGTCTTCCTCTGACTTATTTCATTCAGCATAATACCCTCTAGGTCCATCCATGTTGCATGTGGCAAGATTTCATTCATTTTTATGCTGAGTCATGTTCCACTGTATGTATGCACTGCTCTTCTTTATCCACTCATCTATAGATGGACACTGAGGTTGCTTCTATATATTGGCTATTGTAAATAACGCTTCAATAAACATATGGATATATGTTTTCTGATGTAGTGTTTTGGGTTTCTTCAGATAAATACCCAGAAGTGGAGTTGCTGGCTCCTTCTTTGTCTCTTGTTATAACCTTTGTTTTAAAGCCTATTTTGTCTGGTATAAGTATTGCTACCTCAGATTTTTGTTTTGTTTTGTTTTCTGTTTTCATGGAATATTTTTCCATCCCTTTACTCTCAGTCTGTGTCTGTCTTTCGATCTGAAGTGAGTCTCTTGCAGACAACATATGTAAGGGTCTTGTTTTGTTACCCGTTCAGTTATCTTATGTCTTTTGATTGAGCATTTAATCCATTTGCATTTAAAGTAACTGTTGATAGATATGTATTTATTACCATTCATCATTCATATTTTTTATCTTTTTATTTCTTCTTAAAGAAGACCCTTTTACATTTCTTGTAATACTGGTTTGGTGGTGATAAACTCTTTTGGCTTTTTCTTGTGTGGGAAGATTTTTATCTGTCCTTCGATTCTAAATGATTGCTTGCTGGGTAATCTTAGTTGTAGGTCCTTGCTTTTCATCACTTTGAATATTTTGTGCCAATCCCTTTGGGCTTGCAAAGTTTCTGTTGAGAAATCAGCTGACAGTCTTATGAGAGCTCCCTTACAGGTAACTAATTGCTTTTCTCTTGCTGCTTTTAAGATTATCTCTTTTTTTTTTTTAACTTTGGCATTTTAATTTTGAGTTCATCTTGTTTGGGACTCTGTGCTTCCTAGACTTGTATGTCTGTTTCCTTCATCAACTTAGGGAAGTTTCCTGTCATTATTTTTTCAAATAGGTTTTCAAATTCTTGCTCTCTCTTCTCCTTTTGGCACCCCTGTGATGCAAATGTTGGCACACTTGAAGTTGTCCCAGAGGCTCCTTACACTATCCTCATTTCTTTGGATTCTTTTTTCTTTTTTCTGTTCTGATTAAGTGTGTTCTGCTTCTTTATCTTTTAAATCTCTGATTTGATCCTCTGCTTCCTTTACTGTTGATTCCCTTAATTTATTCTTAACTTCAGTTAGTGTATCCTTCATTTCTGACTGTATTTTTTAATGGCTTCCATATCATTTATTATGCTGTTCTCACTAAGTTTTTTGAACATCCTTATAGCCATTGTTTTGAACTCTGTATCCGGTAGTTTGTTTGCCTCCATAGTTATTTTTCTGGAGTTTTCTCCTGCTCTTTTATTTGGGACATGTTTCTTTGTCTCCTCATTTTGGCTGTCTCCCTGTGTTTGTTTCTATGTATTAGGTAGAGCTGCTATGTCTCCCAGTCTTGGTAGAGTAGCCTTATGTAGTAGGTGTCCTATAGGGCCAAGTGGCACAGTCCTCCTGGTCATCTGAGCCAGGTGCCCCAGGTGTGCCTCTGTTTGGACTGTGTGCACTATCCTGTTGTAGTTGAGCCTTGATTGCTGTTGGCACATCACTGGGAGGGATTGACCCCCAGGATGATCAGCTGTGAGGACCAGCTGTGACTACAGCAGAGGACTTCTGTCCAGGGGCTGACCCCATGGAGCAGGACTCACTTCAGTGTGGCTTTGGTGCTCGCCAGACCCACCCTTTGAGTATGTCACTCGTGAAGGTGGTTAGGTTATAATTTGGCATGGTCTGAAGCTGTCCACCAGGGGCACTGGCTCTGGGGCCACCTGGGAGGCGCAGGCCAAGGTCAGCCACCACCTGTGCCCTGCCCGGAGCCACCTGGCATGAGCTACAGAGCGATCTGCAGATGTCTGCTATGTGTGCTGGGCTTGGAGGTGCCCAGGAGAGGCCAAGCTTCGAACCAAGGCCGGTTGCCACTAGTGCCGGGTCTGGGGCCACTTAATGAGAGTTACAGGATAGCAGAGACCAGATGTTGCTTGTTTGAAAGATTTTAGGTAATTCCAAAGCATGAGCCAAGAGAGGTCATTTGTGTGGAAAAACCACTGGAAATGGTTTGGGCGGGCCTCAAGCTGGGCGGGGCGGGGTCTCAGAGAATCACCAGGGTGGAGCCAACAGGTTGATGGAGACCCAGATATGGTGGCCACCTGCCGGTTCTGAGAGGGGAGGGGTCAGCAAAGGAACCATGGCCTCTGCCAGCACTTCTGTCTGGGAGAAAGCTGACTCCCCTCCCCCCAGCTCTCACCTTGAAGCCAGACAATTCACTTCCTCCCGTTTGTCCCTGGCGCCTTTTGAGCTGCTGCCCCAGCGCTGGAGCTCAGAGGGAGTGAGTCCTAGTAAGTCTGTGCGTGGGCCCTTTAAGAGGAGCTGCCTGGGGGCTCCAGAAGCCTCAGCGTCCCTCAGCCTCGTTCCTACTGGTTTTACAGACAGAAGTGACGGGGATTCTCTTCCTGGCACTGGAACCCTGAGCTGGGCGCCTGGTGTGGGGCTGGGACCCCTCGCTCCTTGGCGGGGAACTGCAAAGGTGAGATATCCCTCCTGATTTTTATCCGACACACGTGGGTGTGGAACCAGCCCATCCACTTCTCTGCCCCTCCTATGAGCCAGTGGCTTCCTCTTTAATTCCCTAGTTGTAGGACTTCTGTTCAGCCAGGTCGCAGGTGGCTCTGAATGCTGGCTGTTCCGTAGTGTAGTTGTAATTTAGATGTGTTTGTGGGAGGAGGCGGTACCATGTCTACCTATGTGCTATCTTGAATGGAAGTTGCAAGGTGTTTTAATGATTTATTGAATCTAGGTTCAGGCTACATGGGAGTTCATTGTACTATTCTCCTCATTTTTCTGTATGTTTACATTTTTTTCTTTATAAAAAGTTGGGGGAAAGGAAAAATAGTATTTAGAGAAATATCTCATTTGGTTTAAAGAAAGGTATTAACACCCAAGTCTAAATGCAGCCAGATGTAAGGTACAGAATATTGAGTTTAGGATGGTGCCAGTCAGTTTGCCAAGTGTGGGAGCCCCGGGGTGCCAGCACCCATGGGCATGTGAGCCTAGGAAGGCAGAGCTTTTGCTCCCGTGTTCACTGCTAAATCCCCGGGACAGCCTGGATCACAGCAGGTGATCAACAAACATCGTCTGAGGCAGCCACGTGGAGATAGCTCAGTGATAAACACTTTTTCTGATTTTTTTTTTTTTTTCAGGATAAACTCTTGGTCAGAGATTGAGAGCATTTTTATTGCTTTTCACACATTTTATGAAATGGTACAAAAGTTTATACTGGTTTACACCCAACCCGTGTCTCTGCACTCTTTCCAGTACTCAGAATTTTAAGCAATTTGCCAATTTGATACACAAAAAATGATATCTTGTTCTAGTTTGCATTTCTTTACTAGTGATGTTGATTTTTTTGTTTATGAAAGTTTTGTATTCTTTTGTGGATAACTTTTCACGTCTTTTGCTTGTTTTAACTTTAGAATGTTATGTTTTTCTCACCGATTTGTAAATCTAGTGTGCGATGTTTGTAGGAGTGCTTTTTTTTTTTTTTTGAACATGGCTCACTTCATAGGTTTTCTTACCAAAATAGGAACCCTAAAGTAAGTTATTTTAACTTATTTCTAAAGGATGTATGAATCAAAGTATCAGTGAGGGCTGACGGGGCTCCGTGATGGCAGTGGGTTCAGCTCCACAGCCCCTGTGCCCTGCCGCCCAGGAATCCTGGTACCACTTTCTCACTGAGGTGTGGGGCAGGTGCTGGGCTGGGAGACGAGGGTCTGGGGGCAGAGAGGAGCCTCATGGGTGTCTTTGGTCCAGCTCCTGCTGTCAGGCAGGCAAAGACAGTTGTACTGAAATTTATAGAAAGGACAACCAAGGGGTAGACCTCTGTCCTGGGCCACACCCTGCTCCAGGTTCACGTGGGCGAAGTGGGCGCTGGGGGAGGCTCTTCCGTCCTGACAGTTCCTGTGATCTCAGGTCACTTCCAGGAGCTTCCCTCCCACTGCCTGTTCCCCGAACCCTGTCTGAGGCAGTTTGACCTGAAACTGTCACCATCAAAAGCAGCTTTGCCTTGTCTGCCGGTTCAGTCTGTTTTTCAGTAACATATGATTGACTTCACCACACGCTGCAAAAGAAGAGTGGAAGGAGGAACAGCTAACAAATGTATAGCTACTGCCAGCTGCTCAGCAGTTAATGTATTCCACGAGTGGCTACTGAGCATCCACCGTCTCCAAAGCCCACGGGTGATGAGGCCTCAGAGCCCTCTGTGTGACTGGCTGCCACTCACTTCAAATGATTGTGATGTGGAAATCCCCAAATGTCAAACAACGAAATGCTGATAACAGTATGCCGACAGTTTCTGAAATGACCGTGCTCTTGGAGGGGACACTATTTCACCTGTGTGGTCTCCAAAGGATTTACTTTATTGTTTTCCACGTAATAGAGGCCTAGTGAATAATTTTTGAAGAATTATTGGATAAATGACATATTTAAAACCCCTTATGTTCTTTGTTTAAAAGTTATGTTAATGAGTGATAGAAATGGAAGGATTTCTTTAAGACTCTGATAACTTTCAGGGGACATTTCAGTGGCACCAGGGAGTGTTTCAGGCAGAGCCCTAGTCTCAGCTGTTCCCACTGGGGCTCTGGAGCAGAAACTACCCCTTGGAGTTGTCCCCACCTGTACAAGGAAGCTGGAATTTGATACTTTGGCAACAGTCAGTCACTGCCTCAGGGCTGTGTGGAATGTGTGTGTAGGGGTGCGGGGTGCAGGTAACTCCCAGGCATGGGGACAGGGGAAAGGCAGGTGGGTGACAGGGGCCGGATCAGACACTTAGTGTGTCTGTTTATAGTTTCCCGATGTTTCAGTTATCCATTGCTGTGCAGCAAGTGACCGGGAGACTTCTCAGCTTCTAGTCACATTTGTTCTGTCGCGTGGCTTCCGTGGGTCAGGAAGCCTGTGGCTCTGGCTAGGGTCTCACACGAGGCTGCAGCCTAGCCCACTCATGTGCCTTTCCTTGGCTTCCTGCCAAGTGTCCTCACAACATGGACGATGGCTTCTCCAGAACGAGGGCTCCACGGGGAGAGACTGGTGCCCACTGCCTTTCCTGACCTCGACTCCAATCACACGCTGTGATGTCCACCTATCAGTTAGAAGTGGTCATGGAGACCAGCCCACACTCCACAGGGGACATGAGTTCCGGGGTGGGGGGTCATTGGGGGCCATCTGGGAGATATCCGTTCCTTCAACTTTCTTGCTTGAAAATTTCTGAGGACAATCAAGGCTGCTGTCCCATTGGGTGAGTTTGACTCCAACGTGGACAAAGGCACTGGACCCTCTCTGGGTCCTTCTGCTGTCCCTTCAGCCCCTGCGGTGGGCTGCATTGTCCCAGACACTCCGGAGCCCTCTTTAGCCACAGTGGACTCTGTAAAACCAGGCACCTGAGATTGACTCTCTGGCTCAGACACAGGTTCTTGGCTCTGTCTCCCCAGTCCAGCGTGACAGCCTTCTCTTGGCAGACTTGTGACTTTGCAACCTGCAAAGACCTGACTTCTGCCACATAATTATACTTGACCGAAATAGAGTGTGCTATTATTTTGCAGTGTGGGGTCCAGACCTGAGTCTGGAGGTTTTATAGCTGCATGACTGGCAGCCAGGACTCAGCCGACAGCACTAATTGTCCACGGCAGGGAGCAAGAAGGAACCGGGGAGACAGATCTGACGCTCCCTCCAAGGAGCTGTGTGCTTGGCTGCTCTGGTGTGCCACCACGGTGCCAAGGGGCCACATCACCCCCTTTTCTATCTCTGAAGCCCGCACCTTCCTCCCTCATTCCCCATGGGCATTGTTTATGGGGGAAACAAATCATTTCTCCCATGGGTGACATGCTCAACGCTATTGAGCGTGACTACAGTCCGTGTAACAGGAAAATCTGGGCAGGAGTTTTTATGGCAGCTGTTCACGTAAACCGGAGACGGATACGGAAACGAAGCTCGGTGAGGGAGTTGGAGGAAAATCACAACATGATAAAGACAAAGCCGGAGCCCTGGGGGCCTGCGGCTGCCCAGAGATGAACATCAGACTGCGGGAGCCTAGAAGCATGAATGGGCTTCCAAGCCTTGAGCTGCCCTCCAGAGGGCTCTGCAGGGACAGGGGCTCGGCCTCAGGCAGGGACCTGGACCGTGGGTGCTCCCCACGGTCATGCGGGGGAAGAAGAAGAAGGCCGGGGTAATGCTGATGAAACTGCAATGTGGATACAAACTCCAAGCACTGTGCATAACAACCATGTAATAGAAGAATCGCAAGGAAATTCAAGCTATTCGAGCTCCAACAGACGGCACCGTTCTAAATGTTTTCTGTGCATTCTCTCGTTGACTTCTCACGAGTCTGTAGAGGAGGGTCGTACTGAAACATTTCAGGAGCTTTTTTTGCTCCTTGGCATTTACTTCATTTTCTTGGACACTGCTTTCTGCACCGTGGGGACGAAAAGGGGTTCTAATAAAAGGGACGGAAAGTAACCTTACAAGGTGGCCTGGTCTTAAATTCCTAACTGGGCAGGTCCTGGTGGGCAGTCATGACCCAGGTCTATAACTTTTTTAGTAAAAGGTGTACTTTTGCCCTCGGCAAGCCCTGGCCATTGTTTCTGTGCAGCTGGGTGAACACCCCTTTGAAACAACCACCCTCAAGGGAGCAGGTAATCTTGTGAACTATCCTGTAATCCAATCCCTGCCTTGCTCTTTCCCACCATCAAAGCATCTTCCTCTGTTTCCGCCTTAATTCCACAGGCGGAAAAGAGACTGTGAAACGGTCATTCTCAGAGTGCTTGAGACGTCGCTTTCGGGCAGTGTGGTCAGTTTGGCTCAAATAAACTCCTTTTATAAACATTATCCACAGGTTGGGATGTTTCCTACATTGAGAACCAGTAGACAGAGCTGGTTCTGGGAGATGAGCCGTCACTGCATCTGGTACCTTTTTATTGATCACTCTCACAGCAAGCGCTGTGCGTTTCTCATGGTAGATTAGTTAACGTCTCGGGTCAGTTACTACAAGGAAATGGTGTCGTTTGCCAAACACCATTTTAAGAGTTTGTATTTTCTTGCTTTGCCATCTTTTTGCTGGAACATCTTAGAAACATAATCGATTGTGTTGATCATTCTACCTTTGAAAAGGGCTCAGTGTCTCTGCCCCTTGACATTGATGGTTTTCCTGAGATATCTACTCCTACAACCCCTGTACTGAAAATGAATGACTGAATGACTGAATGAATGAGAAATGAAATAATAAGTAAGTAGAGCCAGAGGATGGTTGACATACATCCTTTTATAGAAATTAAGAAGTGGGACAAGAGTCTCAGCACCCCTGTGCCCTGCATAGGGGTGATCTGCCCGGAGCCAGAGTCTTCCCCAGAAGAGCAGTTCTGGGTTTGCTCTAGGACAATTGCTGTGAAGCATGACTGAGGTGATGGGGGCCTGGAGACCTTTCCCAGCAGGAGCGCATTAGAGCCACACAGCTAAGGCCCAACAGTGGGCTCCCAGACCACGGGCTGACGGGCATTGTGGCTTTCTGGGAAGCTTCTGGGGAGCAGGGGGGGCTGCTAAATGTCCCTGAGTCACCATATAAGGATAGAAATCAGCACTCAGAACAGTGGAAGTGCTCAATAAATATTCATCAAATGAATAAACACTCAAATGAACGTATTATTCCAGCGTGCAGGGGTGAAGCACCAGGCAAGAGCAATGGGTTTTTAGAACAGCTAACCACAAGAATGACTAATTCTTCCTATCGATGTATGAATAACAACAGATCCTGTGCAGGAGCTCAGGCTGTGCCCTGCCCAAGTGCAAGGGTACCGTCTACGTAGAGGACGGTGCGAATGGTGCCCTCTAGAGTTGGGCCCTGGAACCACATCCTCAATGTAGGGGCACTTCATTCTTTCTGGACTCTGTGACAGAGAAGGCATGCATCCAGATCGGTCCTTTGTTCATTCATTCATTTATTCATTCATTCACTCATTCACCTGTCTTGGGTCTGGGGGTATGGCAGTGAACGAAGACACCAGCTCAGCCCTCAAACTAGTAGCATCTAACGGAAAAGACAGAGAAGTCATCTGGAAATTACAAATTAGGACACATGAGGGGGAGATCCCGTGGTGCTGTGGGAGCTCAGAAGAAGCATTTCTATGCTGCCTGAAGCGGGAAGCGTGAGGGAGGTGTGGTAGGTGAGGGGGGACTTTCTGGAAGAAGCTGAGTGAGACCTGCAGGGTGACAGAAACCACGCAGGCAGCAGCGGCAGGTCGCGGGGCAGCGATGCAAAGGCCCTGAAGAGAGTGCGTCCAGATCGCCGGGGTACAGGCGCAGGTGGCAGGGCTGGGTGCCAGTCACTGATCTCAGCACTGTGCAGATTTTAGCTTATTTTCTTCACAATGCCTCCAATTCAAAGATGCATAAACTGAGGCAAAGAAAGGGTAAGTAACTTGCCTAAGGTTACACCTCGGCAATCCCGAGGCAAGCGGCAAACTCAGGAGTCTGGATCGAGAGCCTACAGCCTTTCCCCGCTCAAGATATTTAATTAAATTAATTAAAAAAATTTTTTTTTTTACTTTTCTTGAACCATTGGAGGGTCAGTTGCTGACCTAATGTCCCATCAAGGACTAGCTCCTATATAACCAAAATACAAGCAGGAAAGTCAGGGAGTTAACTTTGATGATTGCTATCGGATGCTCTGGCTCCGTTTAGGTTTCGCCTGTTGTCCCAATAACATCCTTTATAGTACAAAGACCCCTCCCAAGGCCACCCGTTGTGTGGCAGTGTCCCTGTCTTCCTTCAGTCTTCGCTTGGCGTTCATGACCTTGACACTTACAAACATTTCAGGCCAAAGGTTGCAGGCTGATCCTTCGTTCGGGTTTTCTGGCGTTTTCCGCGGTCACATTCGGGATGCGCCGTGGGCAGACCACCTTGTTTCGTTGGGCAGGTTTTCGAATTTCACAAACAGGGAGCCTCAAGGACAGAGGCAGCTCCCAGGGGTGCGTGCGGGTGGCCGTGTGTTTTCTGGTTTCCTACTCGGGGCTCCTTCGTCGGACGAGGTGACAGGCTCGGAAGGAGTGAGGATCGTGTGTGAGGACGGCCCAGTTCGAGCTGCGCTCCGAACCTCTCTGGTCCGCGGCCCGAGGGCCTCCTGGCCTCCTGAGGTCGGAGCAGGTCGGGTGCTGATGGGAGAGAAACAGGCCTCGGGCCCACTGGCCCTCCTTCCGCACCCTCCCCAGAGCCAGCCCATAGGTAAAGGGAAAAATCCTTCAAATGAAGAATTCAAAAGACTTAGACGAAAATACAGCCAATGACTTATAAGATCACGACCAACAAAAGAAACCGAAGAGTTAACATTGTGCAGAAGGGAGAAGAGACCCAGTCACACAGCCCTTTAAGCCCCAGAATTAGCTTACCAAAGTATGACTAGAAAGAGTCAAGCAAACAAGATAAAAGCCACATGAAGGATTATAGTTAAAAAGAAATAGGAAATGAAACAATAAGTTAAAACCTACAAACGCTCAGAAGCTTAGGGATTTAAATAGGGGATGGGATTCAACATTAAAGCCAGAAACACTGCATTTTAATAGTGGTAATAACTGTAAAGGGAAAACATTTATTTATTTATTTATTTTAATCCTCACTGGAGGACATTTTTGCATTTATCTTCAGACAGAGCAGGAGGGAGAGAGTGGGGAAGAGAGAAAGAGAAACATTGACGTGAGATAGACACATCGAGTGGCTGCCACTCACACGACCCCAACCGGGGCCGGGGACAAGCTGCAACCGAGGTACATGCCTTTAGTGGGAACTGAACCCGGGACTCTCTGGTCCACGGGCCGATGCTCTAACCGCTGAGCCAAACCGTCCAGGGCAAGGGAAAACATTTAAAAGGTGATTAAAATAGCCCTGGCTGGTTTGGCTCAGCGGTTAGAGTGTCGGCCTGTGGACCAAAGAGTTGCGGGTTTGATTCCTACCAAGGGCACGTACCTCGGTTGCAGTTCAGTCCCCGGTCCTGGCTGGGGTCATACAGGAGGCAACCAGTTGATGTGTCCCTCTCCATCGATGTCTCTCTCTTCCCCTCCCACTCTATCTGAAGATAAATGGAAAAATATCCTCGGATGAGGATTAAAAATAATAACAATGATAATAAATAAAATAAAATAGCCCTGGCCGGTTTAGCTCAGCAGTTATCGTGTCGGCCTGTGGACCAAAGAGTTGCGGGTTCGATTCTGGTCAAGGGCACGTACCTCGGTTACAGTTCGGTCCCCAGCCCTGGTCGGGGTCGTGTGGGAAGCAACCAGTCAGTGTGTCTGTCTCTCTTTCTTTCTCCCTCCCACTCTATCTGAAGATAAAAAAAAAAAAAACTTAAAAAAAGAAAAGGTGATTAAAATAGAGGCAAAATAAGAAAGGTAAAAAGGTAAAGTAAGGACGTTTAAACATAAAGAAATAATAGGTAAAATAAACCAGAATAACCAAAATAAGGCAAAATAAGCCTAAACGGATAACAAGTAAGAAGATAGAGATCAATAGTGTAAACCCCTACGGATGTAATTATGAGTGGGTAAAATCCACGTGTCAAGCTCAGCCCAATGCCTATTATTGCTGTTATTATTTCAAATGTTAAAGAAGTTAGCAAGTCCAAGAGGCTATTTGACTCCTAAGATCAGAGTTCCTTGCAAGTCCCTGAACCTCGTCTGGTCACCTCTGGGCCCAGGTGGGAGGAGAGAGGGGCCATGCCGAGCCCACATCAGCAAGGGCGTGTGGGGGGGTGGGGAATACGCCCCTTCAACTTCCCAAAGGGGAAACATTTAAAACTGCTGAGAATCAGACATAGCTGTCAAAAGTGTATGAAATTAGCTGCATAAACTGTGAAACTTAAGTAAGTCACAGTTATATCTGTTCTGAGACAGTGTAAGAATAGAAACAATGTTAGAGAGAGAAAATCCAGACCTCTCCAGTCCCCAATCCAAGTGGCCTGAGGCCCTTTGAATGCTCTTGTGTCCTTTGCTTCTGGTCCACAGACTGGAGGGGCCTTGCTAGGGCTTCTGCCTGTGCCCAAGTGGAGGGATGCCAGAGAGGAAACTGGTTTAAGATGCTCCGTTTGCCTTTTTATTGCCCAGGGCACTGAGTCTCCTGTCTGGCTCGTGGAGGTGAAGAAGTGAGTTATCTCTGAATGGCAGCTGGGCAGGCAAACCCCAAGTTGGAGACACTGTACTCCTGCCCCGCCTGCAGAGAGATTTACCTACCCCGGTGACACTGTGGCCTGGCTCTGCGAGAGCCTTGTTCCGCACGGTCCGGAGCCGCTACTGGACCAGTCTGCACAGGTGTGCCTTCCAGAGGTTTTCAAGTTCCCAGGTTGCAACCTTTGCCCAGGGAATTTATATTTGTTCATTCCATCTATCCATCCACTTGCCCATCCAGTCATCAATCGCTTGCAAATATTGAGTGCTTCTAGTGTATCCGCCGTGTGCTGAGGGCTCAGGAGGAAGGAAACCTGGCATAGTCCTTCAAGGAGCCTGCAGTGATGCCCGCAGGCCACCGTGGTGGGACGTGATGGTTCTGCCCAGCCCTGGAAAAGGAGACACTGTAGTGTGTGTGGGTGGGTTAGGGTCTCTCTCCTTCCTGCCTTTTCATCTTTAAAATAATAACTTTCAAAAAAAAAAACATAAAAATCAAACTTTTATTATGGAAAATTTCAAACATGTACTTTCCACCAGCATCCACAGTTAGACTCCTGGCTTTATCTTCTTCCATCTATTCCCACGCACTGCTTCCTGGGCCAGAATTATGTTAAAGTAAATCCCAGACATCATACCACTTCACCCAGAATATTTCAGAATGTATCTCTGAAAGATATGGACTTAAAAAATAACCACAACACCATCCATGCCCCCCAAAATGAATAATTTCTTAACATCATCAAATATCTGATCCGTGTTCAAATTCCCCCCATGGTCTCTTCACCATTCCCTCCAAGAGGGTTTGTTTGAAACAGGATTCAGGTTAGGTCTTGGTTGATCGCTTCGGTCTCTTTGGATCGCCCCTCCCTTTCTTGTTTTCTCCTTGCACTTGGATGAGAAATCCGGTCATTCTTGGGGTTTGCTGACGGCCTTGCACTGGGTTGTTTTGCCCGTTTCTCTCTCCCTGTGGTTTCCTGTCAGTCGGTAGATCTGGAGGCTGATCAGAGTCACGCTGCGTCTCTTCACCTTCCCTGTGGTTTCATGTGCCTGCGTGATGGCAGAACCTGAAAACAGCTCTTTGAGTGACAGCGGCAGCCCCCGCCCTGCGGTGACGCGTTGTTTGCTCCTTGCGTCTCCAGAGTGTAAAGACTGTGAGACTCTCCTGGTAACAACCCAAACCAGCATTTATGAACAGCTGATAAGCTGCCCCCAAGGTTACGGTATGTGGAACTGGTATATCTCCATGGAAACAGCGCAGTTTCCAATATAGCAACTGGTTCTTGCCCTGAGTCAGCGTTCAAAGACGCAGTGCCTGCGGGAGTCTTTGGTGGCAATGAGGGACTTCATGGCAATGCCCACTTTGGAGATGGATCCAGGGGTAACAGTGACAACCTTTAATAACCAGGAAGGTCGGGCTGCCCCAGCTGGAGCACAGCTGGTCACACTCGGTGAGGCTGTCCCTGGCTGCCCACTGAGTATCAGCGCCGGGTGGCTCTCATGTGGAAAGCGGGCCGACCGTCCTTGGAACAATGAAGATCGCCTGCAACTCCTTCAGGGCATTGCCAGGAAAACACAAAGGGGTTTTCAGTCGGAAGGTCCGTGGAAACATATTTTAAGAAGCATCAGCCTGCTCAATTTATGCGGAAAAATTGCCCCATGTGAAATTTGATAATGTAGTTTAATTTTATATAGAAATGTTAGTTTTTAAAAGCACATGCTTGAGCTCTATTCTTTTTTCATATATAGATCAATTTGGTACTTTTATGACATGAAATGACTTCTGGGACTTCAGCTCTGATTTGTGGCATTGTATGTATAGTAGAGACCCAATTTATTTATTTATTTATTTATTTATTTATTTATTTATTTATTTATTTATTTTTATCCCCACCTGAGGACACTTTCGCATTCATCTTAAGATAGAGTGGGAAGGAGAGAGGGAGGGAGACAGAGAGAGAGAAATATCGATGTGTCACACATAGAATGGTTGCCACCCACACGACCCCAACCGGGCGGGGACAAACTGCCCTTATCAGGAACCGAACCCAGCCCTCTCTGGTCCATGGGCCGATGCTCTAACCGCTGAGCCAAACCGACCAGGGCTCAATTTAGA
The DNA here is from genome assembly GCA_030848825.1 of Tadarida brasiliensis. Classification (NCBI taxonomy): domain Eukaryota; kingdom Metazoa; phylum Chordata; class Mammalia; order Chiroptera; family Molossidae; genus Tadarida; species Tadarida brasiliensis. Next base: position 102,146,502 of record CM061265.1, read on the forward strand.
AACCTTGATTTGATTTGAGAGAACCCTAAGGGACCAATGTGACAATGGACTAGGGGTGGGGACTCGCTGTGCCTCTGGGCTTTGCCCCCGGTCAGCAGGTTAACTGGAACATCCTCTTTCTCAGGGCCAAGTTCACTCTGGCTGTATCTCCGTCTGGGGCAGCCTGGGGGTAGGAGATCACAGATTGTGGAGCTGAAGCCTCCGGGTTCATAGTCTGCTGTCTCACTCGCTGTGCAACCTTAGGCTAGTTACTAACTTCTGTTACTCTTAGTTTTCTTATCTGTGAAATAGGCATAATGATAAGAGAATTTAAAGAGATAGTGCCCGTAAAGGTACTCCACAAACGTTAGTTCCCTCTCTGTACCCTCTTTATGGCACATCTGTGTGTAGTAACTGTACTTCCCTCTGCTGCACTGCCCAGCAGCACCGTGACCCCCACTCCCCCCTTGGCATATGGAAGAAGACTTGCAGAACACCCTTGGCTGAGCTACAGACAATTGCAGAACCTCTGGGGACAAGCACTGACCACTAAGAGCATCCCACGCTCCATATCAGCACCGCCCAAGCTTCTGGCAAATGGAGGGCTGGTTGCTGGGCCCGTCTGGTCTGGGAAGACCTCACTCCTCTAACCTACTGCCTCCAGCTCCTACTTCCAGTCAGCTGCTTCTCACCTCACCAAGTCCCTTCAGCATTCTCTGGTGTGGGAGACCGACTCTAACCACAGGAGATATGTTTTGGGTGCCTGGCTGTTTTTCATATACTTCCCAAAGACGCTCCCAAACACAGCTGTCACTGATGAAGGGGGAATGGCCCCGTATATCCTGCCTCCTGGTTTTTTAGCTGATTGCAGCACCTGAGATAAAAACTTGACCCAAGGATGGCCAACCAGATTCTTTTCCTTAGGATTTTTCTTTCTCCAAGAGACACCTAAGGAAGTCCCCATCGGCTGTGGTGAGCCAAGCTGACTCGTTCTAGGTGATGTGCAAGCCAACAGAGAGAGCAGCGCGGGTCTGGGGCGAGCAGGAGAATGCAGCGACCGGTACAGAGGGCCCACGGCCTAGAGCAGCGGTTCTCAACCTGGGGGTCGAATGACGCTTTCACAGGGGTCGCCTAAGACCATCGGAAGACACATACTTCCAATGGCGATTCATAACAGTAGCAAAATTACAGTTATGAAGTCGCAATGAAAATAATTTTATGGTTGGGGGTCACCACAACATGAGGAACTGTATTAAAGGGTCGCGGCATTAGGAAGGTTGAGAACCACTGGCCTAGAGCAAAGGAGAAGGTGGCTCTGGTTCCTGATGGCTTTTCCCTTCCTGTAAAGCTGGGCTTCATCTCTTCACTTGAGTTCTGGGATTCCAGTGTCCTTACAGTAACCCCCCTTCACTGAACACATTTGAGTAAGTTTCTGATCTTTGTGATCAAAGCAACCATGACCAGGGAATGAGACAAGGATATCTACTCTCATCACTTCTATTCAACATCGCAACAGAAGTCCTCACCAGTGCAATAAGGCAAGAAAAAAAATAGAAGGCATGAAGATTGGAAAGGACTAAAACTGTCTTTATTCCCGGATGGCGGGATCGTGTGCGTAGTAAATCCAAAGGAATAAACAAACAATGAGGATTAATAAGTGAATTTATCAAGGTCATAGGATACTGGTGACTATGCAGAAATGAACTGTTTTTAAACATAATACCAATAAACAATTGAAAAAATGAAATTAATGAACACTGGCTTTTAAAAGAGGATCAAAAGCATTAAATACCTAGGAACAAATGCAATTAAAATATGTGTAAATCCTCTATACTAAAAACTACAAATCGCTGCTGGATTATTTTAAGGAATATCTAAATAAATGGAAAGTTAGGCCATGTTCATAGATTGAACAATTTAAGGTGCCAATATTCAGATGTTAATGATCTCCAAATTTATCTATAGTGACAGTGCAATCTTAATCAAGATCCTAAGAGATATTTTTTTTGGAGTAGACATTGACAAACTAATTCTAAAATTTATATGGAAATGCAAAGGACTTAAAATAGCCAAGACAATCTTTAAAAAGCTACAGTTATTTAAGAGAGTGTGATCTAGGCATAAGGAAAAACAATTAAATCAATGAAACAGAATAAAAGTCTGGAAAAGACCCACATGTCTGCGGTCAGTGGGTTAAAAAAAAAAAAAAGCATCAATGCAATTTATTGGGGGAACAGAAATTCTTTTTAATAAATGACATTAGAGCAAATCTTAGCATGTGGACCTCAGACCTAAATGGTAAAGCTAAAGCATAAAATGTTTACCAGAAAAACATAGGAGAATATCTTTACGACCTTGAAGTAATCACATATTTCTTAGATAGGATGGAAAAGGGCAAACAATAAAAGAAAATCACCAATAAATTAGTTTTCAACAAAATAAAAAATGTCTGCTCATTAAAAGACCAAAAAAGAAAATAAAAAATTAAGAGATAAGCCACAGACTGAAAGGAGGTATGCAATGCATATATCTGACCAAGAACTGGTATTCAAGATATGTAAGAAATCCTGCAAATTTAGATAAATAATAGGCAAAATATTTCAATGGGAACTTCACAGAAGAAGATGAATGGCCAGTAAACATATGAAATGGTGTTCAGCATCATTAGTCATCAGGGAAACACAGATTAAAACCACATGAGAAACCACAACATCTTAGAATTGATATAGCTACAAATACGGACAGTTCCGAGCACTGGCCAGGATCTGGAGCAACTGGAACCCTGATACCTTGCTGGTAGGAGTGTAAAATAGTACCACCATACTAAGAATGATTTGGCTGTCTCTAGTAAAGGTAAATATATACCTGTCCTAAGATACAGAGCTTCCACTCCTGTGTACACGCCCCAGAGAAATGAGTGCATACATCCACAAAAAGTATGTTCATAGCAACTTTATAATAGTCAAAAACTGAAGACAACCCAAAGGTGTAGCCACAGAAGGATGGATAAGCACATTGTGGTAATACTTCTCAGCAATAAAAGAACATACGTACATTAATGCATCTCAAAAATATTGTGTTGAGCAAAGTAAGTTAGGCACCATAGAGTTCATACTGTATGGTCCCATTTATATGAAGTTCAAGAACCAGCAAAACTAATCTAACGGTGATGAAAGTCAGAAGGACGTTATGTCTTAGAGGGTTGGATATTGATGGGAAAAGGGCCTTAGGGAGCCTCACGGCACAGTGGAAATGTCCTATATCTTGGTCTGGCTGATGGTCAGGTGGATGTGTATGTATGTAAAAATTCACTGCTAGGGACTGAGTTGTGCCCTCACCCCTCAAATTCATACTGAAGCCCTAACCTTCAATGTGATGGTGTTTAGATATGGGACCTTTGGGAGATAATTAGGTTTAGATGAGGTCATGAGAGTGGGACCCACATAAAGAGAAAAAGACCAGAGCTTCTTTCTTTCCCTGTCTGCCATGTAAAGACACCCCGAGAAGGTGGCTGTCTGCAAGCCAAAAAGAGAGCCCTCCCAGAACACCACCAGGCTGGTACCCTGACTGCTGCCACCTCCCTGTATTCTTTCTCCTTTCTTTCTTACTGTGGAAGCAATTTATCGGGTGGGGGTAGGGGGTGAAAACAGACCTGGTTTAAATAAGACATGCCTTTCCCAGCTTCCCTTGTAGGTGGAGGTGGCCATGTGACCCAGCTTTGGCCAATGAGATGTAAGCACCAATTGGTGGGTGGGCTTCAGGGAAGCTCCTTAAAAGGTCAGACTAGGTTGGCATATGCCCTTCCTTCTTCTGTCCCCACCTCTCTGGCTTTCCTTTTCCCCTCCACCCGAACTGTGGCTGTGATGGCTGGAACTCTGGAGTCATCTTGACAGATGTCAGAGTAGAAGCTAGAAGGAGCCTGGATCCCTGCAGGCGTGAAGGAGCTGCTGTTCCAACCCTCCAGACTTCTTCACACAAGAGCCAAGTAGACCTCTGTCTTGTTAGGCGGAGCTATTTGGGTCTCTGTAGTTGTTACAAGGTGCTAAATTCATTCCTGACCGATACAATCCCAACGTCCAACAGCAGAGCATAATCGATAAACCACATCCAATCATACTCTAGTTTATTTGTAGCTGCTACCCAGCTGTGCAGAAAGATATGTGGTAACATGGAGAGGTGTGTGTGACATACCAGTGAGTAGTTAGCAAGCGTGCGTGTATAGTAAGACCCTGTTTTATGAAGGGAAAATATGCATAAGGAATAAAGAAAACGAGACTTGAGACCCGTACAACAGATTCAAACCTCTCTGGGTGGTGGTGAGACAGTGATTTTTCTTTTCCTTCTGCTTCTCAATATACGTACTATCTACAATTTCCTAGTTTTGTGACAGAAGAGTAACAGTGGGGTTGTTTTTTAAAAAGGAATTTGTAGAGATTTTAAAAACATAAACAACTAAAAGTTATCTTTTCTTCTTTTTTTAATCCTCATCCGAGGATACTTCTCCATTTATTTTCAGACAGAGTGGGAGGGGGAGAGAGAGAAAGAGAGAGAGAAACGTTGATGTGAAAGGGACACATGGATTGATTGCCTCCTGCACGACCCAGACCAGGGCCGGGGATGAACCGCAACCGAGGTACGTGCCCTTGACCGGAATCGAACCTGCGATTCATTGATCTGGGGCCGACGCTCTAACCACTGAGCCAAACTGGCCAGGGCTCCTTTTTTTTTTCTTTCCTATCACGGCGGCCCGCTCCCGATCCTGTCTCTCACCTCGTTCTCTGGGCTGCTGGGTCCGCCTGTGTTTGTCTTCGCCAAAGAGGCCTTCTGCTCTGGGTGGAATTCAAGGTCGCGGGCTCTTTTACCGAGTTTCCATTCTCCAGTGACTCTGTGGCATTTAAGAAATGTAGCAAGTTAGAAAATGTGCGTCTCCCCTTTTCAGGGTACAGTCTCCAGGACTGGGTCAGCCTGGAGGGGAAGGCGGGGACAGGGAGAGGGGTATCCTTCCTCCCACACACCTGGGGGCGTGTGGCACACCTTGTGCTATGTTTGGTGACCTGAGATGCGTCCTCTATGAAGATTGTAATTACGATACAAGAAAGTTCATACATGCATGCATTCATGCAAACATTGGAAAAAGAATATTGGAGATAAATTTGCAAACTTAGATAGAAACCTAGTTAAAATCTCAGATGGCAATAAAACCATAGCCATCCGTGTTATTGTTTCTACTGGACAGAAATCATTTGCAATGTAATCTTTTAACACCTGGCTTTACAATGTCCAAGTCCTAGCTGATACTAAATAAGCTACTTCCTGCAGAGCGTCAGAGCACCCGTAGGGGCTTGTTCGTCCCTCAGTGCTCTGGTGTGACTTTCATGGGGCACCCATTTAGCAGATGAAACGGGGAATGTCCTCAACTGTCAGACCCAGATTATAAACCATGAGCCCAGAGCGCAAGCCAGTCTGCTTTTGTTGTTAGGGAATTAGGGAGTGAATTACTTTTTTTTTTGTAAATAAGAATCGAAACTGCTTCGCCTGTTTTCTTTTGCCATGCATTTTAGAACCAGATTCATTTTTCCAGTTTTGTAGAAAAATAGATGTGCCAGCCACCTTTTACTTAACTGTCTCATCTTTATGACCAATCCATATGTCCTCGGGAAGATGAGTAAGTCTCATGACTAACTCATATTCCTAAAATTATTTAAGACAAAGACATAACTCTTTTTTTACTCCAAAAGCACAGTATTTCAACAGCAGTCTGATGCCAGGTGGGTATTTGTCTGCTCCCCGCGGGCAGAGCACAGGACACCATTTCTGCCCTTGGACTCTGGGTCAGGCAGTGCTGGGCCATCTTGGGGAGTTCACTCTGGGTGGGGGTGTGAAATGAGGGAGTCACCTAAAAAATAAAACTGTGAGTCTGATGAAAATTTCTGGTCTGGACATAAATGGCATATTTGGGGCTGTTGTAGTCCATGCTGGCATCAGAATTTTCCACTTGGTTGCCCGGCCAGTGTGGCCCACTGGTTACCCATGCACCAAGAGGTCACCGGTTCGATTCCCAGTCAGAGCACATGCCCAGGTTGTGGGCCCGATCCCCAGTGGGGGGCGTGCAGGAGGCGGCCAATGGATGTTCTCTCTCATTGATGTTTCTATCTCTCTCCTTCTCCCTTCCTCTCTCTCTAAAGATTAATAAAGGAAAAAAAAAAAAAAAAGAATTTTCCACTCGGCTTCGAGGCTGCAAACTCAAGGCTCTTCCCCCCACCCCCGTGACTCTGTTTCCCTCTCCAGCCTCATCTCACACACAGCCCCACACCCACCTTTGTCCTGCTCAGAAAGCCCCGCCCCCGCCCTGGCAGCTGTCTGGCTCTTCTCTGGTTTCAGGGCTCTAACCCCAGCTGTCCACGGGCAGCCGCCAGCCAGCCGGCTCTCACGCACTCGAATGTGGCTAGCGTACTGAGACAGTCAATTCTGCATCTTGTAAACTTAATTTAAGTTTAAACATAAAAACTGGTACGAGTCAGTTATTGGAAAGCTTTTAAGGATATTTGGAACAATCTGGGTATGTAAATCTACTATTCATTCTGACTGCACATTTTATGAAGTCTAAATCCCGATGAAGCCTTCCCATGAAAACGTAGCATGCAAACAGAGAGGCTCGGTGCAAAAAAACTGCAAGAAACCTCATTACTGATTTTTATATTGATTATTGACTGTGATGAAATGGTAGTATTTTAGATGTATTACATTAAGTAAAGTGCATTGTTAACATGCATTTTACCCATTCCTTTTTACTGTGTTAATGTTGTCACTGGAAAGTTTAAAATGACATGTGGCTCGTATTATATTGCTTTTGGACAGAGCTGTTCCATTCATCTTCTCCATCTGCACGGGCTACAGGACTGGAAGGATCTGAACGCCAATTCAAGCCGCAACTCACCCGCTGTGTGCTTGGGGTGAGTGACTCAATCTCTCTGGGCCTCGGTTGTTCTTTTTTTAAAATCTATAAAATGGGTATGGTAAGGACACCCCTGAAATGCTTGCCTGACAGAGCCACTGTGCCTATCAGTGCTCAGCCAAGTGAGCTCCCGTTGTCTCTCTGGCCACGTCCTTACACATCCTTTAAGATTCATCTAAAATGTCATCTTCTTCGAGGGATCTTTCCTAACCCCACCAGAAGCTTCTTCGCCTTTACCGCTCTTGTAAATGTGGATGCATTGCTTGCTACAAAATGATATCATTACAATCTTGTGGGTTTCTCCAGGGCACAGACTCCAACTTTCGTGTGTAAGTTTTTTAATTTATGGAAAATTTCAAACATACACAAAAGTCGGAAGAGTAATATGATGTACCCACCACCCAGCGTCCACGACTGTCATGTTTCAGTCGTCTTTCTCTGGCTGGCATGTACTCGACACGTGATTTTGATGGTGCTTGTGACAGATGGCAGATAACCATAAATTTCTACGCTGCTCCTTCATCAAGCAGTGGGGCTGGTTTCTCCATCTGCTTTGATCTGGGCTGGCCCTGTGAGCTGTGTGGACCCACAGAATATGTAGAAGTGACTGTGTGGGACCTCAGGCCAGGTCTCAAGGCCCAGTGGCTTCTGCTCTTGCTCTCTGGGAAGCCTGTTGCCATGTGGACAAGCTCGAGCTAGCCTGTTGGAGGATGAGAGACCACATGGAGCAGAGACTAGCAGTCCCAGCTGAGTTCTGCCTTGGGCCAACCAGCTCACAAGCCACCAGAGAGGCCAGAGAGGCTTTCCTTGATCTTCCAAGCCGGGAGAAGCCAAAGCCACTAGCTGACTGCAGAGGTCAAAGTGGCCCAGACAGAGGAGCCACCCTCCCAACCCCAGAATCACAAGAAATAAACATTGTTTTGTCTCTATGATTTGAGGATGGTTTAACATGGCTACAGGGGAGCGTTTAAGTAACGATTGTTGATTGAGTTAATGAACCCCTGGATTTAAAGCAGGGGTTGCCACCTCCAGCACACTCAGGGTAGCATACTATCCGTCCAGTGGCAGCTGCCGTCCCCCAGGGACGAGGAGACTGTCACCCTCCACAACCCCAGCACACTGCCCACTCAGCCATGTGAGCAAGTCACAAGGAAAGGAGTCCGTGGCTCTGACACCCCCATCTGTAAATGTTTCTGACCTTTATTCTGCTCAACAAGTAGACAGTGAGCAGATAAAATGTGCCAGGAACTGGGTTAAAAGATGGAGGGTTTCTGCTGCACGCTCTTCCCAGGGTCTGCATCTCATGCACAGTCGAAGCAGCAGAAACTCTGGCCATCATGGCCACAGTGAGAGGCCAGGACAGAGCCTCATGTCCCCAGGTGTCCCCAGATGTGACGGCTCCAAGCCTCCCTCCTAGGATTCAAGTACGTCTGGGGGTATGTTGTTGAGTTCTAAAACCAGACATCTTTAAAAAATAAAAGCGAGTTTTATTGTATAATTTGGGTCAACACTTTCTCCTGAAGTACCTACATCATCATATTGGGGGTATCTGAATTCTTTAGATAGTGGCCTCAAAGTGTTCCACCTTGTTGGACCTGTCCTTGATCGTTTTCATTGCCTCTGAGGCGCCTTTCATTTCATTAGGGCCTTTCAGTGCTGATGCTCCCAGCTGGATGTGAAGGAACAGCTGTGACATCTGTCCCTGGTACTGACCTGCCAGGTGCCCAGTGTTCCGCTCAGGAGTGTCTCTGGCTTTGCCTTTGCTTCTGCGTCTGACGGTACGGTTGAAGATGGAGTTTCTCTGAATTGGGTTGTAGGTATGGGGTTCTTTGTCTTGGATCTGGTCGGCGTGGGGCATCTTCTCCTCTGGCAGTAACTCAGGACTCACCTCGGCCAGCTCATCAGCAGTTTCCCGGGAACCACCTGCTGATTTCTTCTGGGGCTTTTCCAGTTGGTCCGGGTCCCTGGTCTCCATGGAAATACGGCTGACTGGAGAGCAGTAAGCTCCCCCAATTTCGCCAGTTTTGAGTGCTTGAGAACAGAAAGAGAACAATTTTCAGTTAGGATCAGCAGGCTAACTATCCCATTCAGAGGCTATTTCCCACTCCCATTCAGATTTGATGAAATTTGGGATAATCTGCGCGTCCTGGTGACGGCATCTTTGTCAATGAAAATTACAGTGTAACCACCGCAATTTGGATGCGTTCGTGTATCTTTTTATAATTGAGGTTTGTTTATTCTATTCATAGGGTACGCTTTGGGGGAAATGCTTAGAGTGGTTTTTATAACTAATTTTCAAGTAAACATTTTCTGAATAATTCAAGAGAAAAAGAGTAGCAAAAAGCAGCGAGGGGAACTCCAGGACACCAAAGCGAGGAAGGAAGATGCGTGGATACACGAAGGAGGGGTCCTGGAAGAACAGAAAGGGCTGTCAGCGAGTGACAGGTCTTCGACCTCGAGTCACAAGGGGATGTGGTTACAATACAAGTGAAATTGTTCTTGGGCCACACCACAGAGTGAGAGAGCGAGAGGTTTCTGTCCGGCGGACCTCCTGCCTGAGCTCTGGTGGAAACCCACCCTCGGGTAGTGGCTGGGCGAACAGGCAGAGAGGACCCAGGAGGGAGGAGGTCAAGGTCGTCACATATCTGCTCTCTGGGGCCTGGGGCCTGGGGCGGGAAACGGCTGTGGACCACGGGAGAGGGAGGGCTCCAGCTCCAAATTCAGAGCTGTCCAAAGGTGGAGTGGCCGCTTTGGGGGCCAGTGAAGTTCCTGTCACCGGAGGTGTCCAGACGGACGGTGGAGCGTTCAGGATTCGATGATTCCGACATCCCCTTCTCTCTCCTTTCCCTTGCTCTCTAGGCCCCCTAACTTGGGTTGACTCTGGTTCTGATACTGAGGTTGCTCTCCGCTGGGAGTTGATCTGGGAGCAGCAAGTGGCAGGGATCCCGGGGAGGTGGGGGTGGGGCAGGTAATGCAGGAGTTAATTGTGGGTTGGGGCTGGTCTGTGGAGGTCTCTCAACCAGGTCAGGGAGTTCCTACAACATCTTTGATGACCATGAGTGAGGAGGTGGCAGGATTCCAGAACTGCGCAGGCAGGGCTGAGGGCAGGTGTCACCCTGGTGTCACCCAGGTGTGGCAGGTGAGTGCCTAAGGCAGGGTGGAGGCTGGGTAGGGATGGTTTGCCAGAGGAATGACAGGATCTGTGAGTCACAGTGGTTCAGGGTTTCGGAGGAGTAAGGAGGGAGCTGTCCCAACATCGGGTGGTGGGCCAGGGTGACTGGGCAGGCCACTGCCACTCACTGTCAGTCGGGGAAGTGGGAGCAAAGCCGGCTTGGGGTTGGAGCTCGGGATGTGCGGCGAAGTCTCCCAGGAGAGTCTGCAGCGGGAAATCCTTGGCTGAAGGGACTGACTTAGGAACAGGGTGTCTCCTGCTCTGGTCCCGGCGCTGACGGTTATCCTCATCATCATGGGCATTGTCATCACCATTACGATTTTAGGCTGCTTTAACAAAAACTGAGGTCTGATTTTCATCTAGTAGAACTTGCCCTTGTTAGTGTGAATTCTGATGAACACATACGGTTCATGTAACCAGCACCACAACCGAAATACAGGACGTTCCTTCACCCCAAAGTTCCCTGGCACCCCACTGTAGTCAGCCCCTCCTGCACCCCTTTGGCTGGCATGACGCCTTGAGGTTCAGCCGGTGTACCCATGCTGAATGCCATGTTTACGGTGCGGTGCCAGGAACCCACGGGGGCCTGCGGGATGTGCTGTGAGGGGCACTGGGCCGGGAGTCAGGGGACCTGGGTTTGAATCCCCATTTCCTGCTGCCTGTACTCACCTACTTAACTAGAAGTCAGGGCCTCGTTTTCTGCCCAGGAAACATTGGGGGAGGGGTGTTCTCTGGGCTCCTTAGCTGGCTTTCAAATTCTCTGATGCAGGATGGCCCAGGGAGCCCCCAGAGAGACTGTCGAGAGCCCTGGGAACTGCTCTCACAGCGTCCCTGTCATTCTCTTTAAATGAGCGGGCTCTGAAACCGTGCGAAAATGTGCTATCATACCACCTTTAAGACCATTACACACACACACACACACACACACAGAATTTGTGCAACTCTGAAAAACAACTTTAATTCTGCCTCAATTATTGCCTATTTCAGGCAAATGCGTTCTAAATCTGAAATATTTTTGTGATCGCTCCGTTTCTTCTATATCCATTAACTTCTGGAAGCCTGGCGGCCCCACCCCCAACCTTCTGATGTTTTTCTGGAGCTCCTTGGGAGCTTTCAGCCCACGCGTTTCTGCTCCACGTGGCTTCCAGGTGGATGTCCACAGACGCCCTTTGTGATCTGAAGGGGGACAGCTGATGGCCAAGCGGCATTGGCGCAGCATTCACTCACTCGTTTATTCACTCAGTCATTCAATCCCTCATTCCATCACCCATTCATGCAGTCATTCATTCTTTCACTCACTCATTCTTTCACTCATTCAGTCATTCATTCACTCCCTCTTTCATTCACTCATTCCCTCACTCATTCATTGAGTAATTCAGTCACTCATTCAATCATTCCCTCACTCATTTATTCATTCATTCACTCACTCATTCTTTCACTCACTCATTCTTTCACTCATTAGTCATTCATTCACTCCCTCTTTCATTCACGCATTCCCTCACTCATTTATTCATTCATTCACTCACTCATTCTTTCACTCACTCATTCTTTCACTCATTTAGTCATTCATTCACTCCCTCTTTCGTTCACACATTCCCTCACTCATTCATTGAGTCATTCAGTCACTCATTCGGTCCCTCCCTCATTCATTCATTCGCTCATTCTTTCACTCATTAGCGCAACAAGCACAGCTGGCCCGTTGTTGGCGTCCGAGCTCCACATCTGCCCACATTCCCGCGTTAGGAAGCCCCGGAAGGGCAGGGCTTTGTCTGTTTTGTTCCCCGCATCCCTGGGGCCGCACACACAGCGCTCCATCACGGATTCCCCCATGAGGCGGGTGTGACCCCATCTTACAGATGAGGAAGCTGCAGGGCGGGGAGCTCTGGGAACTTGCCCAGGACCACAGAGCTGGTGAATGGTCCGCTGAGGATCACACCTCATCAGTCTGACTTGTTTGTTGGGGGGACAATGGGATGTGGACAGAAGACGCTGTTATAAAAACTGGCTGAAGGCTGCCTGGGTGAATCAGGCGGAGGGGGTTTAGTCTGCTCTCAGAGTGCCAGCTATGTGGCTTTGGGCATCCGAGCCAGGAGTGACTATTAAACCTCCTGGTGTCGGGCTGGGGGCCAGGGGACCTCCCTGCATGAGTCAGTGGTGGCCTGGGAGGTCAGGACACATGGGAGAAGGTGGTGAGGAGGGGAGGGGAGCTGCCACAAACCCAAGCCAGCTGCTTGGGGTGGGGGGCAATGGCATGGTGGGCACAGGGTGGCACGTCCCCTAGACTAGGACTTCTTGTTCAAGGGCAGGAGTCACTGGGGCTCTTATGAAGACACAGATGCTGACTCAGGAGGTCCGGGGTGGAGCCAGAGATGCCTCCACTGTGAGTCTACAGACCAGCCTTGAGCCAGGTCCCAGGGGAGCAGAACCTCAGCATCCTCGGCGGGTGTAGGAGTGGGACTACCGGGGAGCTTCAGGGGCTGCCCCACACTTGGCCTGATCCGGGCAGCATCGTCCCAGGTCAGAGGCAGAAGGAAGTCCTGATGGGGAGCAGGGCTGAGGCAGGTGGGAGGAAGGGATGGCGGGAGGAAGGGGTGTCAGGAGAGGGTCAAGGTGGGGGTGAAGCCAGTAGCTCCCTCCACTGTCTCCTCTGACCTCTTACAAGGGAATGAAGTGGGGAGGGAAGGGGCTGGAAAACCAGAGACATGGAGAAGAACCCTTCCCCAGGCTGAGGGTGTGTAGGAATCTAGACTAGGGAGCTGAGCACCTGGTCTGAAGCAGGACACTCTGGGTGCCAGGATGGCCCAGCATGACCAGGCCCGGCCTTCAGACTGGGGCCATGGGAGGAGCCAATACTAAATAGGAAGCAAGTAATAAACAAGGAGGGTCCTTTGCAGAGAGGAGTCGGGGTGAGAAGCAGATCACGGGGAGTCCTGCGGGGGGAGCTTCACTCCCTGCTGGATCAGAACATCCCAGCTGGTGGCTGGAGGTCAATGCCTGGAGCTGGGCCCTTGGGCTCAGGCAAAGCCCGGCAGAGCATAGGGTAGGCCGGCGAGGCCCTGGCAGCTCCTGGCAGGAACACGTGGGAGGATTCTCAACAGGACCACACTGAAGGCCCCACCTCTGTCTTCGGGAAGGAGACCAGGGCAATGCGACTGTGGGCTATGTTACGCGTCCAGGTGGGGGCAGGGGGTGTGGCCTGAAAGTCACCATGGCTGTGACTGTGACAACAGGAAAGGCTTCAATACTGGCAGGCAGGTCTCCATGGAAAGATGGCCCCCTAAGAGGGAGGGGGGCCTGGCTGATCCCATCACCTACATCACAGCTTTCATTCCTGGTCCTGGCACTTCCTTAGACCCCTTCCAGGGAGACGGCAGTGTTATCCTTGGGCAGTAAATAACAAAGACTTGTTTTTAAAGCAAAGGGGGGAAGCTGTAGAGGAGAATTTTAGGTAGCAGAGGGGAAAACAGATGCCGTATCTGGTTTGGGAGGAAAGCTGCAGGGAAGCAGCTCTGCTGTGGGGATGTCCTGGGTTGTGAGCATCACGTGGCCACTGTGGACAGTGTGGGAAATGCAGGTGAGCAGGACGGCAGCCGATGCCCTGCCCTGGACGTGTCCTGTGAGCATTTTGGTGTTCTCGCGTGGACAACGGAAAGGAAAGGAATGGAATGCCCTCAGAGAGGAAGAGAATCCCAGAAGAATTTGAAGTGGAAATTCAGAAATTGGGGAACAAGGGTGGGGAGGGGTGGAATCAGAAAGGCAGCAGAAGGGGAATTCAGGGCAAGGCCCAGACCCCCCTGGTTCTCAACATTGGGGTGAAGCCTGGCCTGCATCATGGCCACATGGGGACAGCACTGGCTTCAGGAGGAGGGGAAAGGGGGTCCCCTCCTTTGAGGGTAGGGGTGGGGGTCCTTGTAGAACCAAGACTGTGGATGAATGTGGAAAGTGGCAGGTTTGGTGCCTTAATGGATGCAGATTCTCTTCCCAGTGAGCAGGAGACACCTGTACAGAAATAACTGAGTGGGGCGGGGAGGGGTGGAGTAACTGAAGGGGGCGGGGCTTCGGGTTCACTGGGAGCCTCCGTGGAGCACATTTGAGCAGGCCCTGAACGAGGCCAGAGAACGAGCTCCGGAGGCAACGTTCCAAACTGGTTTGTCGGCTGGCTTCTGGTTCAAGAGGGAGAAAAGTAAATATGAACTTCAGTTTTCCTTCAAGGCTGTTGATACACTGGGAAAGGAGCAGGAATCCAAGGGAGAAGTTGGGCCTGAGGTCAGAGAGAGATGGCGCATTTTGTGGGAAGCTGGACTTGAAAATGGCCCACTGTGACAGGGTCCCAACTTGCCACAATGCAACCTGGAAGGCTGAATGCTAATTACAGTAACAACTCACTGAGCGCGGACTTAATAACAGTTTCTAATCCAAACAACACCTCCTTAGAGGCGCAAGCGTTTTAACACCGTGAGATAAAGAACACCCTCAGGGCCACGCGGCTGCTGAGTTCCAGCTGGATGAGTCCAGGCCTCACACTGACAGAGCCACCCTCCTCCCGCCAGGTGCCACCAGCAGTCATACATCCTAGAGGCTGGGACAGACACAGTGACAACATTCATGCGCAAGACTAAATGGACTGTGATCGATGGAGTGCGAACAACCCCCTCTCCTGATGATGCAACAGAAATCTGAAATTAATTTTAAGCCAGGGAACTAGACAGTGGCGTAGAGGGGCTAAGCACATTTCTTTTTCACAGGAAGGTACTCGAATGCCAGAGAGTGGCGGCATCTACATCTATACTCGTCTATTTATACAAATGCTCTGCGACAGGAAGGAAACGTGTAAGGAAAGACAAAAATCAGAGACTCAAAGAACAAACTAGACATTACTATTGGCAGAAAGGTCAGTGCCAAGCATAGGGAGAAGAGGGATCGTGAGCGGAGCATAAATCAGAAGGCAAAGCATGCTCGAGCGGTGTCATTGCTGGTGACGGAGGAAGGAGAAGGTCACCTTAAGGGACTCCAGGCAATAGCAGGCATAGGGAGGGCAGAGAAACTTTAGATCATGGAACTTTTTCCAGGAACCTCGTGTCTCATAAGAAGAATGAAAACCCAAACCACACTGAGCTCCTTTTTTCACCTAATACATTGGCCAACAAATCAGAAGTCTGAAAAGCGATTGGTAAAGCTGAAGGGCAGCAGGCAGCCCCCCCATCACTGATTCTATCCCCATGGGGGCATTTTGGTAATGTCTATCAAAGTGAAAATCAATGCACTTGAGCCCGGCAATCTCATCTGCAGGAATTTGGTCCATGGATTTGCTTTGCTTGCACGAGTGGAGCGTGGTCTGTGGGCAGGCGACTCAGGCATCATTGCCTGGGAGCAAGTAATTGAAGACACCAGAATGTCTCTCCACCACAACTGGTCACACCAATCAGAAAATTCCAAACATTTCCACAAATGGAATAAGACGCAGATGTAAAAGCAAGAAAGAGGAAGCTCTATATACTGTTGAAGGAAGGATCCTAGGATATCTCAAGATTAAAAAAACAAACACAGCCCAGCAGGTGTGGCTCAGTGGATTGAACGTTGTCCCACGGACTGAGAGGTCCCGGTTCGATTCCCAGTCAGAGCACATGCCCGGGTCTCGGGCTCAATCCCCAGTAGGGGGCATGCAGGAGGCAGCCAATCGATGTTTCTCACATTGATATTTCTATCTCTCTCTCTCAAAAAATCAATAAAAACATATTAAAAAAAACAACAAGAACAAAAGAGTATGCATTGTTTTTCCATCAGTGCACAAAGAGGAAATGTGTTCCAGTTCATCTGCATGTGCCTAAGAAATTGTGAAGGGAGTTGAAAGAAATCGGCATCAATGGTTGCATGCGCACATATATATATATAGTTAAACTTATAGGACAAAACCTGAGCAGATGGAGAGTGGGATTGGGAGGGAAAGAGACTTTAAATTAGATACTTTTTAATATAATTTTGATTTTTTTAAAGTTATGCAATGTATTAACCAATACAAAAATAAATAGGTAAATCTTTAAGATTTCCCCTTTATTATTTAAAAATTTTTATTGAATTTATTTGTTTCACCTTTTTTTTTTTTAAATGTTTTTATTGATTTTAGAGAGAGAGAGAGGAAAGGAGAGGGAGAGATAAAAGCATCGATGAGAGAGAACATCGATTGGCCGCCTCCTGCATGCCCCTCACTGGGGATCAAGCCCACAACCTGGGCATGTGTCCTGACCAGAAATCGAACCTGTGACCTCTTGGTGCATGGGTTGACGCTCAACCACTGAGCCACACCAGCTGGGCAGGTAAATCTCTTGAAAAATAAATAAGTAGGACAGAATCTTCAATAAGGAAGTGAATCACTTCTAAAAACAGAAAGAAACAGAGAACTTATGGGAAGTGACCAAGAAGCCCCCAGGAGCCCTATTATGCATCAGGGAAGTGACTTTAGCCACAGGAAAATGGGTAGTCATGATGTGGAAAAAGAAAGCCACTTTATGTTGATATCTTCAAAAATCGAGATCCCTCCCCACCCAAAATCAGACAGAGAATAAGAATGAGCTGTTAAATGAGGTGTTTTAATTCCCTGATTAAAATGTTCTCAGAGTGATTTAAATAAAACGGAGGCAATTTTATAATCATGAGACAGTCTTAATACAATATAACACATCAGTGGGTTAGTGACAGAATTAAATACCAACCTTCAGGAAAGACCTTTAAAAGTGAGATTAGAAGAAAATCCATAATGATGCAGAGTACTGTGCACATCACAGATACAGTGATGCAGGACCCTGCTCTTATCATCATTATCCTGTTTCTTGGGCTTTGGCCAATGTAATGAGACATAAAACAAGTGTTATCAGAAAGATGATATAATCATAATTTGCAGCTGATGTAATTTGTATGCCTAGAAAATCCAAAAGAACCAATTAAGACTATTGGAATTACAAAGAATTCAGCCCAGGGCCAGAATAGAATAGATGTGCTACATGTCAACAATAACCAGAAAGTAGGAAGTAGTAGTAACAAAACCAGAAAACACAGGATAACCATGTGAATAAATGCAAACACTTTGTATGAAGGAAGAACTCGAGAGATGGAAGGAGACTTACATGTTTAGAGAAGCATGGGCTTTTCTTGGATGGAAAAAAGAAAAATTAAATGTATGTCAATTCCCACCCAGTTAATACATAAATTTAGTGCTATTTCAATTTAAAAATTCCAACTAAAATAACTCATTGGAATGTTTTGATAAAATGACTATGAAGTTCATTTGTAGGATAGACAGGCAAGATGAACCCAAACGTTTTGAGAAACATAGGAAATGCAGAGAGTCAACTTCTCCTAAATATCACAAAATGCTACAATAACAAAAGGCGTGTGATACTGGCACAAGGTTGTCAATCTGTAAAACAGAATGGCTAGCCCAGAAATGAATTCTTATCTCTAAAAAAGCTATTTTATAGAAGTAGCTTCACAAACATTAAAAAATGGAAGGATCACAAAACCAGGGAAAAACATCACCAGGAAAGAAAACTACAGACCAATATTTCTTATTGATATAGATGAAAAGCCTCAACAAAGTACTAGCAAATTAACCCAGGAATACATAAAAAGTATTATACACCACAAACAAGTAGCATTTATCTCAGGAATGCAAGGTTGGTTTAACATGCAAAAATCAATTAATGTAATACACCAAATCAGCAGACTAAAGGACAAAAACCACATGATCATCTCAATAGACATTCAACAAAATTTGACACCTCTTTATAATAAAAATCATGAACAAACCAGGTGGAGAAGAAAACTTCTTCAACCCGATAAAGAACATCTACTCAAATCCCACAGCTAATACCATACTTAATTGTGAAAGACTGGATGTGTTCCTGTAAGGTCAGGAAAAAGTTACAGATGCCTATTCTCACCGCTACTATTTAACATTATAATGGAGGTTCTAGCCAGGGCAGTTAGTCAAGACAAATAAATTTAAAATATTCAAATTAAAAAGAAAGAAGTTAAACTCTATTTGCAGAAGGCATGATCTTCTATATATAAAATCCCAAGGAATCCCCTAAAAAACTAATGGAACTAATAAGTTGCAGTAAGGTTGCAGGATATAAGATCAATATTCAAAACTAAATTGTATTTCTATACAGTAGGGATGAACAAACCAGAAATGAAATTCAGAAAAGAATTCTACTTACAACATCATCAAAAAGAATAAAATACTTAAGAATAAATTT
Organism: Tadarida brasiliensis; assembly: GCA_030848825.1. Lineage (NCBI taxonomy): Eukaryota > Metazoa > Chordata > Mammalia > Chiroptera > Molossidae > Tadarida > Tadarida brasiliensis. The sequence continues at coordinate 102,164,863 of CM061265.1, forward strand.
AACAAAAAAGTATAAAACTTATATTCTAAAAACTAGAAAATATTTTTTGAAAGAAATTAAAGAAGACCTTGGTAGCTCAGTTGGTTAGAGAGTCATCTCGACATGCCTAGGTTGCAGATTCTATCACACAAGAATCAAGGCACACACAAGAATCAACCAATGAATGCATAAATAAGTGAAACAACAAATCAATGTCTCTCTCTCTCTCTCTCTCTCTCTCTCTCTCTCTCTCTCCCTTCCTTCTCTCTCTCAAGTCAATCAATAAAAAATAAAGAAGACCAAAATAAATGGAAAGACGTTCGTTTTCATGGATCAGAAAAAGTAACATTGTCAAGATGATAATACTCCCCAAGATGATCTACATATTCAACACAATCCAAATCAAAATCTCAACTGACTTCTTTGCAGAAAATGATAAACCGATTATAAAATTCATGCCAAAAAGATCTTGAAAAAGAAGACTAAAACTGGACTCATACTTCCTGATTTCAAAACCTACTACAAAGCAACAGTAATCAAGACAGTGTGGAGCTGACACAAGAGAAACATATAGGTCACTAGAATTGAGAATCCATAAATAAATCCATATATCTGTGGTCAAGTGATTTTTGTCAAGGGTGCCAAGACCATCCAATGGGAAAAGCATAGTCCTGTAAGTCAGTGGTGCTGGGACAGGTACCCACAGGCAAAGAATGCATTGGATCTCTACCTCAGCCCATATATAAAAATCAACTCAAAGTGGATCCAACACCTAAGTGTAAGAACTAAAACAACAAAATTGTTAGCAGAAAACATAGGTGTAAATCTTCCTGACCTTGGATTAAGCAAGTTTTTTTTTTTGTTTGTTTGTTTTTTTGTTTGTTTTTGCTATGACACCGAAACCATAAGTAACAAAAGAAAAAAAGAGTTTTCCGGCTGTTGTAGCTCAGTGGCTGAGCATCGAACCATGTACCAAGAGGTCGCCAGTTCGATTCCCGGTCAGGGCACATGCCCAGGCTGTGGGCTGGATCCCCAGTTGGGGGCATGCTAGAGGCAGCCAATGGATGTTCTCTCTCATCGATGTTTCTATCTCTCTCTCCCTCTCATTTCCTCCCTCTCTAAAATCAATAAAGGAAAAAAAAATTTTTTTAAAAGAAAAAGAAAAAAAGAGTTGGACATCATCAGAATTAAAAACTGCCTCAGAGAACACCATGAAGAAAGTAAAAAGACAACTTACAAATGAGGACAAAATGTGTCTCAAATCATATATCTGGTAAGGGACTTATATCTAGACTATAAAAAGAACTCTTACAACTCAATAATAAAAAATAAATAACCCAATTAATATATGGGCAAAGGATCTGAATGCAAATTTTCCAGTGTAGATATACAAATGGCCAATAAGCACATAAAAACTTGCGCAACATCACTAGTCATCAGGGAAATGCAAATTAAAACCACAGTGAGATACTACTTCACAGCCACTAGAATGACTGCAATAAAAAAGACAGATAATAACGAGTGTTGGTGAGGATGCGGAGAAATTGGAACCCTCTGCACTGCCGATGGAAATGTAAAATAGTGCCGGAACTTTGGAAAATAGGCTGGCAGTTCCTCAAAAGGTTAAACATAGACTTATATGACCCAGCAATTCTATTCTTAAGTATATTCCCACGAGAAATGGAAATACATGTCCACACAAAAAGTTGTACGTGGATGTTCACGGTGGCATTATTCATAATAGGCAAAAAATGGAAACAACCCAATGTGTAACAACTGATCAACGGATAAATAAACTGGGCTGTCACCATACAGTGGAATATTATTTAGTCCTAAAAAGGAATTAGGTCCAGCCAGTGTGGCTCAGTGGTTGAGCGTCAACCCATGCACCAGGAGGTCACCAGTTGGATTACCAGTCAGGGCACATGCCCAGGTTGTGGGCCTGATCCCCAGTGGGGGGCATGCAGGAGGCAGCCAATCAGTGTTCTCTCTCATTGATGTTTCTATCTGCCTCTCCCTCTCACTTCCCCTCTCTCTCTAAAATCAATAAAGGAAAATAAATAAATAAATAAAGGAATTAAGCATTGGCACACACGCTACAACATAAATGAACCTTGAAAGCACTGTGCTAAGTGAAAAAAGCTAGTCACAGAGGTCCACACAGTGCATGATTTCATTTCTATGAACTGCCCAGAACAGGCAAATCTGTAGAGGTAGGAAGTAGATCAGTGGTTGCTTGGGCTGGAAGGGTTGTGGGGAGTGGGGAGTGAGCGTCTGCTAATGGGGATGAGATTTCCTTTTGGTGAGATGTTGGAAATGTTCTAGAATTGATAGTGGTGATGGTTGTGCAACTCTGTGAACATACTAAAAACCATTGAATTGTACACTCTAAAAGGGTGAATTGTGTAGAATATGAGTTATAGCTCAATAAAATTGTTATTAAGGAAAAGGAGAGGTAGCAGTAAAACTCTGGAATATTGGTTAGCAGTTTGGGAAAAATATCGGTGTAGATCCTCAAAGTAAATTCCCTAAATAAACTCCAAAGGAATTAAGGCATTAAATATTTTCTTCAGACTATTAGAACATTCTAAAAAGATTTTGTATATGGTTTTATTACTCTTTCCTCCCATTAAACAATGTGTTTGGGGGAATGTCCTATTTCAATGAAGTAGGGTGAATAGATTCACTTTTAATATTTGCATAATATTCTATAACATGTCATTTATAGTTCCATTGTTTTAGTATTATTTAAATTGTTTCCATTGTCTCTTTTAATGTGCTTGTAAGCTGGGCTCTTTTCCGGTTGTAAGAAAGAGATGATCATTCAGTTTACTTGAGGGAAAAGGAGTCTGAAAAAAGCTACAGGAGGTCTAGACTGGGCCAAGGCATTGTGGGACCAGCCCCTCAACCTCTGTTGGAGTCAAAAATAGAACATTTTGAGAAGGAATTAAATGGTTCCCAAATCTTGCCGGAGGACAATGGGGCAAGCAGTACAGGTGTGTAGAGCTGGGGGGTGGAGCCAAGCAAGCAGGGACTGTCAACCCTGTACCCTCCCCACTGTTACATGAGCTGGGCATGTGGCCTTCTCTGGGGACCCCCTGTCCCTCTACTGTCATGTAGGGTGGACAAACATTACCTAAGTCCTTGGACTAATTCAAGGATGCACAGTGCTGGCGCTCAATATATGGTAGCTGTGCACTATTATGCAAATTAATACAGTGATCATATTTCCATCTACAAATATAATACATATTTATTCTTATATCTCACTATTCAACCCAGCATAAATTTAAAAGAGGACAAGAGAAAGAAGAATAAAAGGTGGGGACATAAAACTCAAGGGGGAATAAAGTTAAAAAATTCCCATTACAAAGACTCTTGCTCTGAATGGGCCCAAATGACCCCTAAGCTTCCTAGCAGCCAACATGAAAAGGGAAATATGTCAGTGACTCCTTCTACTGCATTCAGGGATAAAACCCGCCAATCGCGCAGGAGAAAGTGTGTTAGTAGTTAGTGCTAAGGTCGGCTAAGGGATTTCTCTCCAGGGGTTTTATGGACATGCAATGCAGTGCTTTTCAAACTTTTACAAACTTACTAAATATATAGATTCCTGGATCCCATGCCCGGAATTTGGACTAAGGCTGCAGCGGGTCCCAGGAACATCTATTTGTTCCAGAAGGTGGCCTTTCTCCTGAACTCATGCGGCTCGTACACGCTCATGCAAACAGGTTTCTGAGGACTCTTCCTCTGTGCCCTCCAGTGTAGGCTGATGGCTTCGCACAAGACGCAACCAGCAGAAGTCACTCTGCAGGTGACACTATGCAGGCTTCTGCCTGATGGGGAGATTCCAGCGGGGACTCTCCATCTCCCTCTCGGTGGAGGGCTTGGTAGACGTCTGGTTGGGCCATCTGGAGACTGAGCTCTGAGATAAGCCTATAGGGTGGCTCGTCTGTGTTGCCTGTTAACTGCTCACTTGGGCAGACCAGGGGGTTGGGGAGGGTGGACATCCTTAAGGAAAGTGAGGGTGGTATTCCTCCAGGGGGACCACAGCCATCTCATAAAGAACATTGCTTTGACTCTAGTCCAGCCCCCAGGCTGATGGGGGATGGAGCCAGAGCTCAGTTCTAGGATGTCAAGGCCTGAAACATCTAGGCTGGAAAATTCCTGGCAGGTGAGGCGAGGTTCTTCTTTTGGCCTTGAACTCACCCCCACCCCACCCCCAACAGCAGAGTAAAATATCTACAGAATGTCACCTTGTGCAACATTACTTCCTGGTGTCCCCTCCAAGATAAACTGTCTGTGAAACATCCACCAAGGCGATTGAATGAGACCTCTTGTTCCCTGTAAATAGTGTCTATAAGCCAGGGAAGTGGTGGGAACAGCAGTCTTGACCCAAAAACGGCGGCGTCGGTGTTAGATGGGATGGGCCACAGCAATTCGTTCTGGCTCTAATTAGCTGTCATCTGTTAAAGCCACTTTTAGGTTGAGTTCATGAAACCCTTTTGGCCAAGGATAAAAGAATGCCCAACTTTTTACTCTCTAGAGCAGGGGGACAGACCCCCAGGTCATTCCCAAGTGATTTCAACCAACGATTAGGCTATGCAATGAAGAGGGAGCTGGCATGTCCATTTTACCCTTTCATAAAGTTAAAAAAAAATTTTTTTTAATTAAGTATATAAAATACAGAAAGTGTCCATACTAAGTGCTAAATGTTGACACTCTGTGTAACAGCACCCAGACCCAGAAAGAGAGATCGCCAGCACTCCAGAAAGCCTTTGTGTGCTTTCCCCTCCCTGGCCCCAAGGGTAACCTCTGACTTCCAACAGCAGGGATTCGTTTTTGCCTGTGTTGGTACTTGATGTAAATGGAAACCTTTAGAATGTTCTCTTTTGTGTCTACCTTCTTCCCAAAACATCAGGCTTGTGAGATCCATCCATGCTGTTCCATACTGTTCCATGCTGTTCCACACTGTTCTACGCTGTTCCATGTTGTTCAATGCTGTTCCACGCTGATGCATGCTGTTCCACATTGTTATAGAGTTTGTTCCCATTCCTCTAAAGCAGTGGTTTTCTCACTGGACTTGGTCTCAGAGTCACCTGCACAGTTGAAAATACAGATTGCTGAACTCAACCCTCAGAGTTTCTGGTGCAGGAGGTCTGGGGTGGGCCCGAGAATTTGTGTCTCTAACCAGTTTTCAAGCTGCTGCTGGTGGTCTGGGGACCACACCATGATGACTACTTAGTCTGGAAAGTCCCTCTCCTTCAGAAAAGGCTGCTGGGCTTGTCGTTATTGTTGCTTCCAGAACTGTCGGGAGGCAGCAGTGCCTGCAGGCCTGGTAGAGGGGTGGGCAGGTGGAGGCCTGCGTCCCCAGGGCCAGGCGAGGGCCAGACCGGTGTCTTGAGCTGACGCCGGTCTCGGTAGTTCGTCAGTCAGGTGGGAGAGAGGGCTCAGCTTCTCTGTTGTCCTGTTCCCGACAGAGATGTCTGCAGTTTGAACCTTCGGGCTTCCAGGCTTATGAGCAGGACACATCTGAGCCCGGCCTTTTAGCATCCTTCAGGAGTGGGCAGGATAAGGTGGAAATTTCCAGAACATAAACTGGTTCCCAGAGCCCCACTGCACACAGCATCGATCAGCTCCTTCCCTCCTCCACCCCTGAGACTGTCACCCACTGGACACCAGGCCACCGCCCGCCCCAGAGGGGGCTCAGGTGAGGGGCTCGCTCTCTCCTCCTCCTCCCAGCGTCTGTTATCCTCCTGGGCCTCAGGTGCGTGTGGGCGATGCTCCAGGCCCGGCCTCTGTGCTGCCTGCTGCGTCCCTGCTAATGTGTCCTGTCCCCACCACCCTTCCCTGCCCCCTCACCCTGGGTCTCATCTGCTGCCAGGGCTTTAACTAGCTGTCCTTTCCAGGAGGCCCTGCCCTCCCTCCGAGCTGTCGCTGACGGTCCAAGTCTCTGCCTGGCATCACTGGGCAGCTGCCCACAGGCCACAGTCCTCCATTGTGTTGGGGACAGGGTGCCTTGAAAGGACAGGCGGAGGCTGCTGGCCACCCACAGCCACCCTCCCAGTGGCTTCTGAAGAGGACAGGACGAGGGCTGTGGGTGGGTCAGCTTGATGTGCTGAGGAGGACAGCAGTGACGGGCCGGAAGGTGGGGACTGAGGCCACCCCGCCCAGAGAGGGTTGCGTTGAGCTGCAGACACGGGCAGTTCTTGCTCCTGGAGGGAATCAGCAAGGTTTGGTGTCAAGCACTTTCCCTTTAACTCATGTGATCCTCATGCAACCCTTGGGGAGGAGGGAGAAGGGACTATTGTCTGTCACATTTTAGAGATGCGGGAGCTTAGAGGAACTCCATCACTTGCTCGAGATCACGCAGCTGGTAAGTGGCTGAGGCAGAACTCGAACCTGGGTCTTGCAGGTCCCAGAGCCCTGCCTTGCCACTGGGAGGACAGGAGTGGCCAGTGTCGCGGGGAGGGTGGAGACGCCTGTGGAGGTGGCGCTGGCCTAGGAAACAATGCAGCCCTTATGGACCAGGAGCGATCGGGGTCAGAGCACACACCCGGGACAGCCCGAGCCAGGACAGACCAGCCTGTTCTCTCTGGGGGCCGAGCCATCAGGCTCCCGGGACTCGCTCTGTTCAGCAAACTTCCCTCCACGCTGTGTGGGGGCTTCTTTATGGGGAGTCCTGGGTAGTTTTGGGGCAGGGGCTCAAGCCAGGTGCAGAAGTGGCCTCCCTGAGGTGGCTGTGGCCACGGTTACCACATGACAACGACGGCCACTCCTGGCCTTCCTAGTGAGCGGGGTGGGCGGCCTCGTCCCAGCTCCCTTCCTCTGATGTCGAAGTCAGGCTGGAACTGTGGGACCCCTGGAGCAGAGGGGAAGATATGGTGTCCTGTTCCCCCAAACAGCACGTCCTGGAAGGACTCTGGGGATGGGTCTCCCCTGGTCCTGGACACAGCCTTGATCCTCGGCTTCCCATCTAGGGGGTGATGGTACCCACCTAGTCACGTGGAGTCTCACTGGACCTTTGTGTCCACGGTGGGTTCCAGTTACTCACGTGCTGAGCACGGCTGTGTCCACCCTGTGCCGGGCGCAGGGTCATGGGACAGATGTGGCCCCTAGCACAGGGCCCGAGAGCAGAAAGGAGGGGATTTCCTAATATCCCGCATCAGCCCAAATGCGAGTGCCCCTCCTATAGCTTCTCTTCCCTTCGGGAAAGGCTCGTGCAGTGATGGAGCAAGGATGAAGCGATTGCGTGCCGTGAACGACGCTCCCAGGCTGCTCTGTCCGCGCTTTGCAGCTCTCTGAGCGACCCGCTGCTGGAACACGCTTTTCCTTTTTGGTGTAGAAAGAATCCACGATGGCAAAGGGCACGTGACGTTCAACATAGAAAGTAGGTACAGAAGTTTGGAAACAAATTGAGGGTCCAGCAGAGCCTCGGCTCTGTCCCAGTGAGCGAATCTGTGCCTTGTCTCCAGGGACTGGCTGGTGGCACCCTTGAGAGTGCCGTCCCCTCTGGTCCTATCAGTGATAGCAGCCACGCTTAGCTGGTGGGGGAGGAGAGGGCTCAACCTACTTTCCCGAAGTGAAGGCAGAGCTCCCTGCCGCCCTGACTCCTGTTATTAAGAGAACTTTTCCTGATTAATGGAAGCTGACCCTCTTTCCCGTCCTGGCCCTCCCCCCGGCTGTGAGCAGTAGCAGGGAGCGAGCTGGAGCACGGACCACTCCTTCTGGGTGAGCCTCAGCCAGCCACCGCCCTTGGCAAGCTCCCACCTCCTGTGGGCCAAGGTCAGCTGGACCCAGCCGGAGGGAGGCGGCCGGGCCGCCAGCTCCCAGAGCGGGCAGAGCGGACGCTGGCCAGACGCGGTCCGTGTCACTGCCCTGCCAAGCAGGGGTCCCCTGGGCAGGAAGCCGCTCACCAACACTGGTCTCTGTTGGGCTCTAGCAGTGGGGCCGCTGGCATGGCGGAGTTGCTAGGAGCACATGTCTCAACCCCTGTCCTGGAGGGTGTGATCGGCCTGTAAAATGACAGGGCTGGTGTCTCAGCTCAGGCGGCCTTGACAAGGTGCCATAGACGGGACGACCTGAACAAGACGTTTCTTTTCTCCCGTTCAGGAGCCTGGCAGTCTGCGGTCAGGGTGGAGTCTGGTCAGGCTCCGTGAGGGGCCTCTTCCCGCCCTGCAGAAAGGTGCCCTCTGGCATGTGCCCACTCGGCCTTTCCTGGGTGTGTGCTGCGGAGACAAGGGGCAGGGGAGGAGACGTGGGGGGGGAGTGCATGCTGTTCCTCTTCTCATAAGGCCACTAATGCCATCATGAGGACCCCACCCTCATGGCCTCGGCTAACCCTGACCCTCCCAAAGGCCCCATCTCCAAATGCCATCCCATTGGAGCTTTGGGCTTTAACGTATGAATTTGGGGGGAGACATGAACACTCCATTCATAACGATCGGCAAAGGAATGAAGGGGTGCTTGCATTTCTAGTTGGGAAAATCTGAATCCCACCCTGATTTCTCAGAAGGGCTCTGGGCCACCAGAACCTTCCTGGAGGGTTTGCTCCACCCTCAGCCCCGGAAGAGGAGGACCCTGAGAGCCACGTCCCGGGCCCCTGGTCATAACTGACCCAGGAGGGGTCAGGCCAGGCTGGGCTGAGCCAATCGGGTTCTCTCGCTCAGACAGAGCCTGGGAAGGGAGCAGACCAGTGAGCAGGGGCTCGGGCTGAATGGCCATGGGGTCAGGGGAGGCATTTTGAACTGGCGGGGATGGGCCAGGTATAGCGGGCCAGCTGTGTGTGGTGGGGGAGAGAGAGGGGCTGGGGTGGGGGGAAAGGAGAGAACAGAGCAGGAGAGGAAGAGGGCTGTGTAGTGGTTCCATCTCCTATCCCTGGTTTTCGCCCTCGGCAGGCCGGTGTTCACAGGCCCTTTAGTTCCTTCTGTGTTCTTCAATGTTTTCTTATCCGGGCTCGAGGGGTTCCTGTTCATTGCTTCCCAGTGGTGCGAAGCTGGACTTTCCAATTTGTGGTGCATCTGGGTTTCAACACTGATTTAGGACATGAGGCTGACCTGGCCCGTCGTGTCCTCTGTCCTTGGTGGGTTGTCCACGCACATGCTGAGCCCGGCTGTGTCGCCCTGTCTAGGCCCTGGGTCATGAGACGGATGTGGCCTCCTCGCTGGGGCCCCAGACAGCAGGCAGGAGACAATTTCCTGACATTCCCCATCGTCCCAAACGTGAGCGCCCCTCCTCTGGCTTCTCTTTCCCTTCTGGAACCTTCTGTCGCGTGTGAGGTGCTGGAAGCTTTCCAAGTGCCTTTGTAGCCCTCCTGGTGTGATCCTGTGACCCCCCTACAGGTAGGAGAGAGGTGGCTCAGGCGTGGGGAAGGTTTACCGAGGCACATGGTAAACTGAGGCCTATGGAGGCACAGGCTGTCGGGATCAAGACTCGTGAACTGTGCCTGGGCCTTGACCGTGGGCAGAGGGGGTGGTGGGAACAACCAAGAGAACGGAAGGCTAGAGAGGGGGAAGGTGACAGAGCCGTGGGGACCTGGGCACAGAAAGGCTGGGATTTCTGCTTCGGCTTAGGTGAGCGGAGGGAGATACAGCACTTTAAAAAAATGAACAATAGCCCGGCCGGTGTGGCTCAGTGGTTGAGCATCGACCCATGCACCAAGAGGTCACCGGTTTGATTCCCAGTCAGAGCACATGCCCAGGTTGTGGGCCTGATCCCCAGTGGGGGGCAGGCAGGAGGCGGCCAATGGATGTTCTCTCTCATCCATGTTTCTATCTCTCTCTCCCTCTTCCTTCCTCTCTCTAAAGAAAAGAAAAAAAATTAATAAAGGAAAAAATATATAAAATAAAAAACGACCAATGTTGGCAGAGACATTGAGGGGCTGTGGTTTCTTAAACCACTCACAGTGTTTGGATGAACCCAGACTCCCTGCTCCCCTTCAGCTGCGGGGGATGCGAACCTGCGCCTGGGAGCTGATTTTAGGAGGCACATCAGACTTTCGAAAAATTAATATTATGTATTTTAGGAAAATCCGGTCAGCACATTGAACCTGTCCACGATTTCACAAACATTAGTGCTTCGGCTGAAGGTAAATAGAGAGCGTAATTTAAAGCCGGTCTGTAGGAAGTGCTAACAGCACAGGGGGGTACGGACATCCGTTAATGCAGATGTGGGAGGGAGGTGACTGACGTTCCAGAAACATGGACTTGAAGTGACACCAGGGCTCCGCTCTCTCCTGAGCAAAGGCTTTCTCCCCGCTCTGTCAGCCAGAGAGCTCCTGGGGCCCGACCCCAGACCTGTTCAAGCAGGTGCGCTGGGAGGGGCAGCCATGACACCTTGTCACAAGGCCAGCAGGGGTTTTGATGACCCACTCAGCTTTCTGAACCTGAACCTCAGTGAGTCTGAAAACCTTGTGAGGGCGTGTGCCTGCTTTCATCACGGACCGAGAGGGTCAAGGCCTCTGCTCTCTGAGGTGCCTGCCACCCCATTTCCTGTGTGTTCACAAGTCCATGTGCTTTTCATTATAAATAACCCAGACCTTGCCAGGTGGTTGGCAGGGCATATTCGATGGGTACAAAACAGCTGTGGCGGGTGTTTGAGGCGTGCCCAGGGACACCCCCCAGGAGGCAGCTGGGGGCTTTCCCAGGAGGGCTGCCCACCCCGCAGACCTGGGTGCTCTCTGCCCAGGGCTGGGATCCCGGCTTCTTTCTGGTCCTTTCTGACCCAAGCAGTCTCCCCCTCGAGACTTCTCCTTTCATCCCTGCTGACCAGGCTCTGGCCATGGCTTTCAGCTTACACTGGTCCTTGGGCTCATGCCCACCGCCCTGCCTGGTGCCAGCCCTGTCTCATGCTCTGTCTTCCAAGAGCCCACTTGTTCCCGGGGGCCTAGAAGCCCAGGCATGCAGAGCCCACCCCACTGAGGTGCACAGGGACGTCTGTTCATCCATTGACCCCTGTCGCTCCAGCATCTGGCCACGCTGCCGGCTTTGATGACGGAGGAAGAGGCTACGAGGCCAGGAATATAAACAGCCCCTGGAACCTGAAGAAACAAAGCCGCATTCTCCCGGGAGCCTCCAGAGGAATGCAGTCCTGCCGACACCTAGGTCTCAACCCAGCCACACCTGTTTTGGACTTCCAGCTCCCAGAGCCACAAAGGGGTCATCTGCGTCGTTTTAGGCCACTGGGTGCCTGATTGGTGACAGCAGCCACCGAACGCGAACACACTCTGCCACAGATGGGGCCTGACATCTGTGAGGCTGGTTCACCGCTGATTTCCTCGGATTGTTTCCATACCAGCGCTTACCAAATCCGCGTTTTGTTTTCATTTGACACATCAGCTAAACTTGCCAGAAAAAATGCCTTCACTTGTCAAGAAATGTTATTCACTGGAGGGAAGTAATCGTCGGGTCCCATGTGCTGATATCGACGGAAACCTCGTGGGGTGTACAGTCTCCCCAGCGGACAACAGGCCTGAATGGCCCCATCGAAAGAGGACTCTCTCCAAGACAGCCAGCTCAGAGCGCCCGGGGCAGGCTGGGGGCTCCTCAGGAACCCCCGTTCTCTTTAGACTTGAGAGTTCTCTGCACACGTTCGTGTTTGATGCTCAACACTCTACGTAAACTGATAAATTCTCTCCTTGATGCTTAACGTCAACTGTTACATTGGAAAGAAGGATCCATTTTCTTTCTTTCTTTCTTTCTTTCTTTCTTTCTTTCTTTCTTTCTTTCTTTCTTTCTTTCTTTCTTTCTTTCTTTCTTTCTTTCTCTCTCTCTCTCTCTCTCTCTCTCTCTCTCCCTCCCTCCCTCCCTCCCTCCCTCCCTCCCTCCCTCCCTCCCTCCCTCTTTCTTTCTTTCTTTCTTTCTTTCTTTCTTTCTTTCTTTCTTTCTTTCTTTCTTTCTTTCTTTCTTTCTTTCTTTCTTTCTTTCTTTCTTTCTTTCTTTCTTTCTTTCTTTCTTTCTTTCTTTCTTTAAGACCTACTGGGATAATAGCTGATATTCATCACCTCACTGACAATCAGCAATCCTCTCTGATCGGTACTGTCCCACCCTTTCCCCCACTCTCACAGCGGAGGACAGGCAGATTCAGAGAGGTTCACTGACTCCGCCAAGGTCACACAGCCAGCAAGTGATGGAGGCAGCCTGGCTGTGGCTGAGGGGTTAAGAGTATGATTGCTAAGCGATTTCTCACCTTCTTTAATTAAAAGCATTCTGACTTACAGCAAACAGCAAACAGCCTTTCCTGAGAACACTGTCTTATAAGATTACAGAGATTCAGAAAGGAAGAAAAGTAGACAGAGACCCAACCTGGAGCTAGGCAGTAACAGGGGGAGAACGTTAGCACCCACAGCCTGTGCCCGCGGTTAAAAGATGTTCCTTTATTTCAGCAATTTCTGTAATATTTGTCCGGTATATATACAGAATACACAAATCGGCAACAATAAAGTCTCTCCAAACAGGCTAGCTGGGTCTGTTTACCCCAGATTGAACACCAAGATGGCTCTCCTGTGACCCCCAGTCAGAGTGTCTCCATGTCTTAACCTTGACTTGGAACCCGAGTTAGCCGACTGCGAGCGGCTTTGATCTTGAGTTGGGACTGCTTCCAAAGAGGCCAGAAACCTGCAGGAAGGACGTTCCAGGCAGCTGCCCTGATGTCTGCGGCACTAGGAAAAATTGTCCATGTGCCAGACGCCTTTTTGGTCCACAAAGAACCTTAAAATCATTTCAAAGTTCAAAGCTAACTTCCTTACAAAGGTGCTCAGCAGGAAAGTCCTCCCTCGGGCGTTCAAGAATCACCACGGAAGGTTTTATCACTGAGCTGAGAGTAGAAAAACGGTTTATGGATGTTCTCACTTTCACGAGCGGATTTATGTCTATAGAGCGTCATGAAAGGTAACGCCCATCATGCCAGGGTTTTATCATCTTAAAATACTTGGAAGTTCTTTGTTTTCTTAAATCTTCACCCAAGGATATGTTGGGGTTTTTTTATTTTTATTTTTTTATTTTAGAGAGAGAGGAAGGAAGAGAGAGAGAGAAACATCGAGCAGTTGCCTCCTGTATGTGCCCTGACTGGGGATCAAACCCACAACTTTTCTTTGGTGTACGGGGCGAAGCTCCAACCAGCTGAGCACCTGGCCAGGGAATACCGGGAAGTTTGTTGTTGCTGTTGTTAATCCTCACCCGAGAATATTTTCCAATTGATTCTTTAGATAGAGTGGAAGGGAGGGAGGGAGGGAGAGAGAGAAACATCTATGTGAAAGAGACACATCGATTGATTGCCTCTTGCATGACCCCGACCAGGGCCCAAGATCGAACCTGCAACCCAGGTACATGCCTTTGACTGGGAATTAAACATGCGATCCTTTGGTCCATGGACCTGTGCTCTACCACTGAGCCAAACCAGCCAGGGCTGCACCCCATTTTAAAACTCATCAAAGACCTCGCTAGCTGATGGTCAGAGCTGGGGCAGACACCCACGCCTGAGCTTGAACCTCAGCCAGGAGTGAAAAGGGAAGGGAAAATCTGGGGCAAAGCCAGCCAGTACTGGAGTTCAGGAGGGAGGGGCGGTGTGTCCCATGAGACATGTTGGCCATACGGACTCCCAGTGTGATCTCTGGGAGCCTGTGGGGTCCAGGCATTATGGGCTGGGGGCCACTCCCCTCCACCTTCCCTCTGCTCCAGCAAACCTGTCCCATCAGCATCCTCTAAATAGGCCTCATGCTTTGCCAGGCCCATGCCTCTGCTTGCTCCAGCCCAGGCCCTGTTCCACCTTGTTAAAACCCTGCTGTCCCTTTCCTGGGAACACACCCTCTGTGCAAGTGTGCTATTTAAAGAACTTTCAACATTCAATTAGAGTAAGTGTAAAAAAATTACTACCTTACTTTCAAGCTAGAGAGCCTTACTTTACATAAAACTATACCCCTCAGCCTTCTTCTCTTGTCAAATAATGAGTGATGTAAATTGTCTAATAATGTCTGGCTCAAAGACCACCTCCTCCATGCTGGCCTCCCTGATCTCCCTTTGATGATTCCCCCCTCATTCGAGCATGTGGTTTTATTTTTCCATTCCAAAAATAAGGCGAGTAGAAGCAGAAAGACTGAGAGATGGCTGACTCAGCTTCTCAGGCACCAGGTCCTTAATGAAGGGTGCTCCCAGAAAAAGCCCCTCTTCACTGCTCAAAATCTTTGCCCAGACCCAGTGCGGTCTCCCACCAAGCGGGGCCTCTAGGACTGCTACCAGCCAGGGAAAGGAGTGCCCGCTGACCCGTTCCCTGGGCGTGTCCTCTAGGTCCAGAGGCAGCGCTCCGTCCCTGGGTGGGTGGGGAAAGGTCAGCCCAAGGTGACCAGGAAGCAAATTCCTTCTGAGGCCCAGGCTGCCCTGCCCCAGCAGCCCCCAAAGATGCCAAAGGGGCTCTGAATAGAGATGGCCCATAGGCTCAGAGATGTGCGTCCCTGCTGGGTCGGCCAAAATGCCTCTCAGCCCCGTGACCCCGTAACCTTCCTGGGATGAGGAGGGTGTCCTGGGCCTCCTTTGTGGAGGAAGGGCCTCTGACCTGCGCCCCCAGCCCCTCTCCAAAGCCTCACCTGCCAGGGTACTCAGCAATGATTTGATGAAGGAGTAAAGGGAGGAATATGTGTCACTTTAGGGTGGTGCTGGTGGTAACCTCAGAGAGTCAGAGCTGAGCCCTTCCTGGGGAGGGAAAGGAGCCCTCCCTGGGCGATGGGGTGTCTGGTCTCGGGCTGTGGAGACAAACCGGCTCCAGTGTCCCGGGAGCCGGGGGCCAGGTAGGTTCGGCTCCGCTGTCTCTGGGCTGTTCTGTCCCCCGGTGTAGGTTCCCGGGCTGCCCTGCCTGGGCCAGAGGTTGTCTCCCTCCATCTAGGCTGCGGGGTCACCCTGCCTCTCCTGTGGGGAGCCCCTCCAAGGGTGAGGTTTTCAAGACAATTTGGACTCCAGGAAGGGGTCGAGGGATGGTTGTCGTTGGCTTCCGTGGACTGGGAAGTTTCAGACGCCATGGAGGCACCGGTTCCCATGCTCTGGGCTGAGAGACGCCGAGGGCAGCTGGAGGGTGGCAGGGGGGACAAGGACAAGTGCCAAGGGCGAAGGGGAGGGGAGGACACAGATGTGACGGGGACTGGCACGCTCCCGCCAGTAGTCTCACTGCAGTGACAGAAGCATTTTTCCAAAAGCCAGACATGTCTTGGTCATCGCCAGAACACGGCAGAACTGTCCCAAGGACCAGAACCACAGCCCAGTCCTGTTTAACCAGTGACCGTGAACTTCCCAAGCTTTACATCAAGATAGAAAAGAGGAATCTACCCCCATCACATCCGAGAAAGCCGTGCCCCCAGACACCCGAGTCACACCACGCTTTGGCTCGATGCCAGACAGGTACCCAAGAGCACGAGGTTCGGAGGAGTGGCAGCGTTCGTTCTTTTGAAGTGGGACCCTGAGCGGCAGGGGCCAAAGTAGTGGGTGGGTGGCCTTGCAGGGAGCTGTCACTTCGAGGCTGTGACACACACACACACACACACACACACACACACACACACACACACACACAGTGTGCTCCCTGCCCCCGAGATTGGAGCCACAGGCTCGGAGCAATCACGGCTTGTCACTTTACAGTTCACAGGCAGTAAGTCTGTTGTCAGGGCGGTCACACTGGGCCCTGTCCCCAGAAGGGCCGCTCACTTGGTTTAAGGCTCTGCTGCTGCCATTGTTAATCATTTCACAATGGTTAGTACTTTAAGTTCTTGGTAACTTTTGAACGAGGGGCCTCACATATTCCCTTTGCATGGGGCCCTGCAGATTATGTAGCCAGTCCTTCTATGATCTCACTTGCCCCATAGCCATCACAGGAGAGGAGCCCAGAGGGGAACGTTACCCCCATTCAAATATGGGGAAACTGAGTCCCGGCAGGAAGCGAAGGCTAGACTGGGTCTCGAGAGGGAAATCGAGCTGTTTCTCTCTCGGAGCTGCCTCTCAATGAGTGTGTGTGGGTGGTCTCCTGTCCTTCACACACCTGCCTGGCGTCTGTCCAGTTCTGTCCTGGCTGCGACCTCCACTCCGCCTCTTGTTTCATCTCATTTCATTAAAAAAATACCAAAACTATTTGCTCACCGGCCAGTGAGGAGCTCCTGGAGCTGGGCCGCCCTGATGGTTCTTCCTTTCCTGTCCTCTGTCCTGTCCAGGGCCTCGGAGCCGGCCGGCCTGTCCCCAGCAAGATCCACACACCCTCCGCTCTGTCCCAGAGAGCCCACAGGCGAACGCTTTGTCCCCTCCTGGGAAAGGCTCCCTGGGAAGCATTCCTGACCTTCAGACCTGCCTCGGCCCAGAGCTGGCCCCATGCCCATGACAATCACTTCCTGGCTGGGTGTTTACCTTCCTGGGCCCCATGGACCCAGCTAGGGTGTCGGCCGCATACCTGCCCCAGAGGCTGTGCGGGAGGGAAGGCGGCACCCTTGCTGAAGGCTGCAGTGGCTGGTACTGCTCCTTGGTGTCGGGTAACCCTGACGGTCCCTCGGCACACCTGATCCCCCACCACTTGGCCTTTGCCAAGCAGCCACATAGCTGTCAAACCCGAGGCTCGCGAAGGGCTTGGGGTCTTCTAGGGCTCCATTCACTTCCCACACATGACCGTCACGCCTCAGCTTGATCACTTCCAGGAATGAGACACTAGCTGCTTTGGGAGGGAACTTGCTCCACCACCACCACCATCATCATCATCATCATCATCATCATCATCATCATTATTATTATTGAATAGCTACCTTCTATTCAGTGACAGGTACTGGGCTTAGTATTAATATTTTACATAATCACTTCATGTAATCCTTGTGTAAAATCTCTGTGAGCAGAGAATTATGCCCATTTTAAAGATGCAGCAATAGAGGCTCAGAGAAGTTGATCATCTTGTCAAAGCCACACAGCTAGTAAGTTGGGAATCCGGGATTCAAACCCAGGTCTATTGGTACCCAAACCCAGACTCTGAACCACTACCGTCACTTGCCAAGTTTAATTGTCAGAATGTCCATTTTTATGTTAAACTCAAATCAGCCACTGTACTGGCTACTGATTGCTGGCAACAAATGAACACAAAACGCAGTGGCTTCAAACAACACGTGTTTGTTTCTCTCGGTTTCTGCGACCAGGAATCCGGCACAGCTTAGACGGGTTCTCTGCTCAGGGTCCCTCACAGGCTGAAGTCAAGGTGCTGGGAGCCTGGGGCCGTCTCAAAGCTCCACTGGGGAAGGATCTCCTTCCATACAACGTTGTTGGTGACATTCAGTTTCTCGTGTGCTGTTGGACTGAGACCTCAGCTCCTCACTGACTGTTGGCCTAAGGCCGCCACAGAGGCCTCTCCACCGTGGCAACCTGTCACCAAGGTGAACAACAGGAGAGAGTCCAGAAGACAGAAGTCACCGTCTTTTGTAATCTCCTCACAGAAGGAACATCCCATCACTTTTGCTGTATTCTATTCATCAGGAGGAAGTCACCAGATGCAGCCAACAACGGCCAACACTCAGAGGCAGAGGATTACACAAAGATGTGAATACCAGGCGGTAGGATTGCTGAGGACCATCTTCGAAAGCTGTCCATCACAGCCACCTGATTGCCATAAAACAATGGTTTCGGTTTCTCCTTTGAAAGGCAGATAGAAGTAGTCTCTTATCCATCCATCCATCCATCCATCCATCCATCCATCCATCCATCCATCCGTCCATCTATCAATCTACCCATCCATCCACCCACCCACCCATCCATCCATTTATCTACCTATTAATCCATCCATCAATCCATCTATCCACCCATTCATTCATCCATCCACCCACTCATCCATTAACCCATTAATCCATCTATCACCCCATCCATCCATCCATCCATCCATCCATCCATCCATCCATCCATCCATCCATCCATGCATCCATCTATCCATTTGTTCATCCATTCAATACACATTTGAGTAAGACACTGCAAGCCAGACCCCACATTAGGCAAAGAAGATACCAGGATAAATACAACCATTCCCTCTTTCTTCTCACTGTCCCCACCACCACAGCCTTCATACATGGGGGTTCTTGGGGTGTCCACTGAATGTTCTTCAGGAGCATAAGTTCTCTTTCTTTCAACTGGTCCTCGTATGTCACACTCCTGGGATTCCTTTTCCTCCTGCTCACTCTCCTTTCTTTGTCTTACTCATTTAAAAAACAATTTTAAGCACCTCCTAAGTGCAACGAGAGATGGCAGCGGGTGTGTGCACGCATGTGTGTGCATGTGTGTAGGGTTAGATCTGATTTTCTTGGCTGACTCTCCCCCTTTCTCATTAGTAACTTTCCTGTCTCCACCCCTTGCCATGTGGGAACAGGGCCCAGCTGAGAGTTGTGCCTGTGGTACAGCAGACTGGGGTGGGGGCTGGTGGAGGGAGAGACGGGGCAGAGCAGGGACTGGTTCCACAGTCCTGCGGGGGAGGACAGGGCCAGGAGGAGCCCAAGGGAAACTCACGCTCCAGCTTCACCTGCCCGTGGACCCCCTCTCCTGGCCCTCTCAGGTCCAGGGCTGGTGAATGAGCTCTGAGAAGAGAGCAACAGGGTCTGTGGAATTTGGTTCTTGAGGTGTGCAGAAGGGTATCTTTGGGAGCCGGAGCTGTAAGTCTTCCTATGGGAGACCATTCATTTCATGCATTTGTCGGGCACCTAGAGGGTGTGGATATCGTGCTAGGCCCTGGGTGTACCACGGGGAGCACCTCAAAAGTGAATCTCGCTTCGTCTTCCTCCTCCACTCCTCCTCTGCTTCAGAACAGGCCCCATCAGCTCTCACCTGGACCATGCACTGTCCTTTCAGCGGCCTCCTGGATTCATTCTCCCCCGATTGCTCCCAGTCTTCCCACCCATCCCACTCAACACGCATGTGAACATGCTGACACAGTCCTGAACTTGTCACTTTCTTCTCAAAAACATTTTACATAACCTCTGTTGACAATTTCGTGAGTAATCTAGAAATGTTCTCTCTCTCTCACGTACACACACACCTATATCCTTTGTTTTATTTAGGCAGGATCACATGAATGTACTGTTCTGTATCTATTGTCTTGGCAGTTTCCAGTTCAGCACATCTTAAAATTCTTCCCTCTTTTTTTTTTTTTAGATAAGGAGGAAAGGAAGGGGAGAGAGAGAGACACACACATCAACTGGTTGCCTCCCACACAACCCCAACCGGGGCCGGGAATCAAACCTGCAACCCAAGTACATGCCCTTGACTAGGAATCAAACCCGACACCCTTCAGTCCACGGGCCAATACTCTAACCACTGAGCCAAACCGGCCAGGGCAGTCCTTCCCTCTTTTTAATGATTGTCTATTGTTCTGGGAGGATACTGACTGCCATAGACTGAATGTTTGTATCCCCTCAAAACACATACGTTGAAAGCTAACTCCCAAGGTGATGGTCTGAGGAGGTGGGGCCTGTGGGCGGTGATTAGGGCATGAAGGTGGTCCCCTCACGAATAGGATTAGTGCCTTTATAAGGGAGACCCCAGAGAGCTCCCTGGCCGCTTCCACTAGGGGGAAGATGGACATCTGTGAACCAGGAAGCGGGCTCTCACCAGACCCTGAATCTGCCAGCGCCTTGGTCTTGAACTTCGCAACCTCCAGAACTGGGAGAAATTAACTCCTGCCGTTCACACGCCCCCCAGTCTGGGATTCTGTTACAGCTGCCCAACTGGACAAGACTCGAGAAATCCTCTTCAAGACCTGACATGCCCTTGACCGGAAGCTCTTGTAGTGTTTCCTGGGTGATCATTTTTGATAGATCATTAACATACTTAATAATCATAAATCAGTTATTTTAAGGTGATTGTTGTAATTACGCATTGGCAGGAATTGAATGTTAATAAGTTTAATTCACTATAAGATAATTTTAAAAAAGATGATCTACTAACTTCCTGTGTAAAGTTTGCTGTTGGAAGGGGGGAGGAGAGAGAAATTTAAATGTTTGAAATACATGAAGGCAAGGGACCAGGCCTGGTCAAGGAAAAGAACTGAGCAGAAGCATCAATGGTTACCATGACATCTGTTGACTACCTTTGGGCTGGGCTCTGTTCTAAGCACTTTACATGAATTACCTTGTTCAATCATCACTACAGTCTCATGATGAGGAAGCCAGACATACAGAGGTTAACAGCTTGCCCAAGGTCACATGAAATTTCCTGAACACACAGAAATGCTGTATATAAATATAGACATATAGCATATATGCATACCATGTGTATGTAATATAAATATATATTTGATTTCAAGGGCAATAAAGGTAAATCTCGCCCAACCAGTGTGGCTCAGTGGATTGAGCGTCATCCCATGAACTGAGAGGTCCCAGTTCGATTCCCAGACAGAGCACATGCCCGGGTTGCAGGCTCGATCCCCAGTAGGGGGCGTGCAGGAGGCAGCTGATGGATGTTTCTTTTTCACATTGATGTTTTTATCTCTCTTCCTTCCTCTCTCTAAAATAAATCAATAAAAACGTATTTAAAAGATCTCTAGGTGCCATAAATGAATAGATAATTCTATATCTACTCCGTGCTTCAGGAACTAGTACACACATGCCGGACGTATTTGTTTTAAGGTAGCTGTTGTGAAGGAACGAGATTGGAAGCCTTTAGACTTGAACACAGCAGGAAGTTGGGAGAGAAATTACAGAAGTTAAAAAATGTCCTTGGCCATGAGTAGAAGTAGAATCACCTACAAGAAAATAGAGAAAAAGCTGGATTTGCGCAGGGAGTTTACACTTTCACCACTCATGAAGTACAGAAACTCTAAGATAGAAACTGAGAAAGAAAGTTGAGAAATTGTGAGCCCTTAAGACTCAGGTAGAGACAACTTTGGGAAGGTGTCCATGACCCGGGGCTAGTGGAAACACTCCCACCACCGCATTCAGCGATGATTCCCACGGGGGATGAGCTCGCACACAAAAATCATCATTTGAGGAAGACCAATTTGAAGACTCTAAATGACTATGAATAATTAAAATAGTATTACAACAAGTTATAAAGAATTTGAGGAAGTCCAACTGAAGAAAAGCATCCCACAAAAAAAATGGGGGAGTCGACACACAAGAAAATAGAAACAATGAAATAGTGTAAAAAGGGACTTAAAAAAGTAAGTATGTTTAAGGTGCTTGAAGAGATAAAGGAGTAAAGATCTGTAAAAACAAAAATAGAAAATCATTTTTAAAAATTTAAGACTTCCTTTTTTTAAGAGCAGTTTTAGGTTCACAGCCAACTTGAGGGGAAGGGACAGAGATTTCCCACATATCCCCTGTCCCCACACATGCATAGCCTCCCCCCTTATCCACATTGCCACCAGAGTGGTACATTTCTTATAACTGATGAACCTACATTGTTACATTATCACCCAAGTCCATAGTTTACACTAGGGTTCAGTCGGTGTTGTATGTTTGGACAGATGTATAATGACATGTACCCATTAGGGTATCACACAGAGAATGTTTTCACTGACCTAAAAATTGTCTATATTTCTCCTGTTCACCCCACCCCCGGAAGTCACTGATGTTTTCACTCTCCATAGTTCTGACTTTCCAGAGGGTCACAGAGTTGGAATCATGCAGTGTGCACCCTGATCAGATGGGCCTCTCGTATACGCATTTAGGGTTCCTCCATGTCTTTTCATAGCTTAATGGCTCATTGCTTTTTAATGCTGAGGAAATTTGTTTTTTTAAAAAGTAAATTCAAAGAAGAACTAAGTAAAAATGATAAAAATTAAAATAAAATAAAAACATTGCATTAAAAAAAAAAAAAACACCTTAGCTAGACACAATTCTAGATTTAGTGATTTGGAAGATATATCTGAGAAAATCACCCAGAATGAAGCACCAGGAGGCAAAGAGATGGAAAATGTGAAAAATAAGTCAGAAGACATCTGGAGAACAAGTCAAGAAAACCGAATATACATGCAAGATGCTGTGAAGGAGAGAGGGTAGGCGAGGCAGCGTTCCAACGTCAGCGACTGAGAAATTCTCACAATTGAAGGAAGTCGTGCACTCTGGGTTGGAAACGCATGCTGAGACCCAGACAAGGTAAATAAAAATGAATTCACACCTGGACGACCCACGGCGGGACTGCAGAACATCAAAGGTAAGGAAAACTCCTAAGAGCCATCAGAGATAACACAGATTAGTGTCCAAGCGATGCGGGTCCCAGCCAGGCAGGGCCTCTGCCGCTCCTCACTTCCTCAGGCTCCAGCGGCACCCACAACAGCACCCACTCCGTGCTGGCCTGTGCCTCCTCTGAAATGCTCTCTCTCTGCTCCTGTCCAGGTTACTCTTCCTGGCCTAGCTCAGGTCGTAGGCCTTCCTCCAGGAAGTCCTCCTGACTACCTCTGTTCTCACCACTTCCCCTTGCTCTTCACTGTCACCATCACAGTCACCCCCACCCCTGGGTGCCTGCCTTCACCGGCTTCTGTTCCTTGGTGTTCTCTTTCTCCCCCACCCCAATACTAAGCACTGGGAGCCCCGGGTCCTATCCGGGATCTTTCCTCCTCCCTGCAGGTTAGTATGGTGTTAGGCCACATGTGTGTGTTCGGTGAATATTTTTGAACACTTCATCAATCGAGCCTTTGGAGTCTAATAGAAGCTACATTTTCATGCTGAGTCAAGGCCGTTTTTACTAGCTCCTTGGGCCCTTTTGAAAGCCCTTCTGATGGTCTGGCCAGAATAGAGTTAATAGGCACTCTTAAGCCACATTTTAAAGCCTGTCATTATATTACTTATGATCATTTTTAAAAATAATGTCTTTTAAAACGAATAATCAAACCATATGTGCCTGGAAGAGTATAGGAAGCAAATAAACATCATTTGTAATCCCAGTAGTTAAAATTGGTTACCGATAACATTTATTCATTCTACGTTCACTGGATATTTGCGAAATATCTATTCTGTTCCAGGCATCATGCTAAGCTTTGGGAGTACAGCAATACATAGTTTGATATAGTTTTTTTTTTAATTTGTAATATAGATTTTTGAATATATAATATACAAATTCACAAAAGTGGGATCCTGCTCTTTATATTTCACGCGGTCCCAGTGTTTCTTCATGTGCTGTCTTTAAAACGTGGTTTGATTCATCAGCTGCCTAATACCCCATTTTATGAATGTGTTATGATTTCTTTAATGAACCGCCACCCCCACACTTACCTCGCTTTTAAAACACTCCTTCTGTGGCCCAGTGAATTAGCTGGGGAGCAACCAGAATGTAACAGCATCCACTTCAAGGTGATTCCTGGACCTCCAGGGGGTGTGAGTCAGAGCTGGGGTCTGGGTTTCCCGGGCGTTCACGTGGGTTGGCCTTTGAGTGGTCCAAGGTCAGACCATGACCATTTCTCTGTGAACTGGTGAGAGGTTTAGACCAGAGCAGGAACAAGGGGACCCTGAGCTGGCCATCCAGGGTCACTCTGACCTGGGGGCAGCCAGGGAGACCTGACCTCCCAGGAAAGAGGCCCCGAGGTGTTTCTGCACTTGGCTCTAGGCCACAGGAATCATCTAGAGCTGAAGATGTCGGGGAAGAACTCTGTCCAGTGGAGGGAAGGGAAATGAGTTAGGGGGACCTCCTAACTCATCTAGACCTCTCGTCTAGACTAAGACGAGAAATGACGTTGAACTGAATGGACTGCCTTCGGCCTTTCCAGCTCCTGTGGCCTCACCCACGCTGGCGGTGGACCGGGGTGAGCTGGGTTCCAGGTCCTGGCTGTGTGCCAGCCACTGACTCACGCTCCTGGGAACAAGCTCGGGGCCCATGGCTCGTTCTGGTCAGACATGTCGTGGTGGGTCCAGAAGAAAAGGGCTTGTTTCCCGTGCTCGCCATGTGCTGACGCTGGGTGAGGAGGACAGGGCGCCGCATCCACTCACCACCCATTGATGAGTATGGACGAGCGTCAGCGTATCTGAAACACCGTCGGTGCTGCGTGCAGGTCCGGGTGAGTCACAGTCTGCCCCCAGGCGGCTCGGAGTCCACGGCGATGCTTCTGCTCCCATTTTTCAGAGGGGGAAACGGAGGTCTTAAGCGATCAAGACAGCTGCCCTGCTCACCCAGCTGGCCCAGGCAGAGCCCGCAGCGGAGCCCGTCCTGCACGCCCTCCCCCTCCCAGGCCTGAGAAGTCTGTTCCCCGAGATGCACACACTTTGCCCACCGCATCCATTTAAGAGGCAAGCGTGACTCGGGCGGCCTGTCGCTTCCTCTGATTCAGCATGACTGTGTGGAGAGCTCCTTCCACGCGAGAGGCAGTGTCCCAACTGGGCCAGGGCTGGGCCCCTGCACTGGCATCGCCCTGGAGCAGGGCGGCGGGTGTGGGCGGCAGAAGTTGGGGCCTCCCTTGGGTGTTTATAGGCACGGGCCCAGCAGTGCAGTCGTGACATTCAGGGTGAAGCCGGAGGGTGCAGGACTGTGCTGTTCCTCTCAAGGCTGGGATCCCACTGCCTCTGCTCGTGTGACTTCCAACCCAGGCCGCGGGACCCGCTGAACACTGTCCCTGCGGTCCGGTGTCTCTTGGTGACCCACCTGTTCCCTTGTTGATATGAAGAAGAGTCCTCCTGCACCAGGTAATTGCAGAGCGATAGTGCCATGCTTGGGAATGCCTGTCAGTGGCAATTTTTAAGCGTGCCAGCTCACGGCCCCTCAAGCCCTGATACGGCACCTACTCTGTTTGGGGGGTGTCCAGAGGACACATTGGCTGGGAAATGTGGGAAGAAGGCTCAGATCAGCCAGTTCAAGAAAAGTCCGCGTTCTGCTCTCAAGTTATTGCTGGTCTGAGATTCGAGAAGGATGCCCAGGGCCCTGTCCCGGCATGGCAGTCGAGAGAGCGCCTCTCCGTTCGGGGTGGGCATCCCAGCCGAGCCCTAGCTGAGCTGTCGAGCCCACAGGAGATGGGGTGTTCTTGGGGGTAAGAGCTTTGGGCGTGCTGCCCCACACACTGGCTTTGCTGGAGCCAATGGCAGACCCCCCGTGGGCCCCGTCTGCTCTTTGGAGAGATGGCGTTATTTCAACGTGGTAGCCCACCGGCCAACATTCCACCCCAGCTGGCCCCAGGAACAGGGGCTTTTCCCCTGGGAAAAGCTGCAAAGTGCACCTCTTTCTCCCTCTCCAGAAACATTGGCTCCCACGTATTGTTACGGGCTCCTGGAGGGCAGCGGCCAGGGCTCCTGTGTTTACCTGCTTCCTGGCACGGGGAAGGTGTTCGATCCAGAGCTGTGAGTTGGCAGAGACTCCTCCTGAAGTGGGCGAGGGCGTGTCGGCAGCCAGGGTGCTCCCAGCAGGAGGGAGAGAAGGTGCACAGGGACCCCCACCGCTTGCCTTTGGTTAGGAAGCGTTCAGACTGCAGGGTCCCAGCTGTGGGTCTGTGGTAGGAGAGCCCAGTGGTCAGGGGCGTGTGTTCTGAAATAAGGCATATCCAGGCTCAAATCCACCCACCATCACCGACTCAAGGGAGTCACCCACCGCCTCCTTGACGCACTTCTCGGGTTCCCCACGTCTAGGGTGGGGACACGAGACCTGCCCCCTGGGCTGAGTACAGAGAAGGGAGCTCCTGGTGTGAGAGGCTTTGCTGGGGGCTTGGTGCCCATGAGGCTACAAGCCACGTCCGCTGCTGGTAGCCTGGGGTGGGACTCTCGGATATCGCCGCTGTTTAATCATTTTTGACCCACAAAATGGCAGTTTCCCATGGTGCAAGCTGACAGTGTCGTCTCTCCGATTGCCTTGTGCTGCAGCGTAGGAAGGGGTTGTGCTGCGGCCCTGCCCAGCCTCCCCAGGGGTCAGGGCCTAGCTCGGCGCCTGCTCTGGAGAAGGAGGGGCCCGTGCGGTCACCTCCCGCAGCCCCCTTCTGGCCAGGTGGGGAGACGGACCCCCGGGAGGAAGGCCCTGGCCCAAAGAAACGCAGCCTGTTGGGTATAGACCGAGGCCCCGAGTCCGATTCCTAAGGCAGTTCTCCTTCCACGACCTCAGCCTGAAGCAGCTGCCACGTCTGGAGCTGGGGCCGGCCCGTGGGCCAGCTACCTGCGTGGCGCTGAGGTGCCAGTGGGAGCGGGGTGAGGTGCGGGAAGATGGAAGCTTCCAGAACCACCTCAGAGGTGGATTGTGCGGGTGAGCAGAGCCTGGAGTCCCGGCTCTGACGGAAGGGCTGGGTGAGCTCGTGTTCATCTGCACGATGGGAAATGACAGCGTCAGCTTCCGGGGGCTGTCGTGGGATTAAATGAGTATGTGTTTGTGAACAGTATTGTAAACAATACAATTTGTAAATACAACATCCAAAAGATATTTGTTTTACTATTATAGAGACCTAAGGAGCGCCCAGCACTGGGTAAGGGCCCCGTGGGTTTGCTGTCACCGTTACGGGGACGGGTATGCAGGGAGGTGTGTGAGTTTGGTCGGTGCTCAGTTACTGCAAATAGGGAACAGCCCTCTGGAATGGACCCCAAGATCCCCTTTCCTCCACCCCCCCCCCTCCTGCGCCAGCGGTGGCTCAAAACAGTCAAGGGACGGACACTTAGTCCAGTCGCCTTCGGGGACTGGGGTTCGCGCGTCTTACGCGAGAAGCACCCCAAGTTCCTAGAACAATGCAGGTCATAAGGTAGGAACACAGTGAATTTTTGCTTTATGAATGAATACATTTGTCCCCACCCTAAAGGATCCAAGTCTAAAGGAGGACTCTGGAAAACAGTCAGAGATGCTCTGGAAATCAATTCAGAATGCTTTGAACTCGAGCATTCTCAAACCTCCCCCATCTGCCCTCCACATCACATGACTCGTCTATTTTCTGCCTCTAAGACCCAGGCTCCCCTCTCCATTGTCAACAACTCTGCTTCTCCAGGCTTGTATTTGATCTCACCTGGAAAAATGCAACAGACTCACCTTCTGCCCTCTGTCCCCAGAAACCAAAAGAAGGACTTCCGAAAAAATAAGTCAGATTAGATCACTCCCGTGCCCAAACCCCTTTGAAATCTTCCCTTTGCCTCCAGGGTAAAATCCAACTTCATGTTCAATCAGCACAGGCAAAGATGCTCACCATCACTAATCATCAGGGAAATGCAAATCAACCGCAGTGAGACACCACTGCACACCCACCAGGACGGCTCTTACCAAAACACACAGATCACCAGAGCTGGGGAGGACACGGAGAGACCGGAACCCTCCTACATGGCTGGTGGGACATGAGACCTGTGCGGCTGCTGTGGAAACAGCCCGGCAGCGCCTCAGGAAGTTAAACAGAGAATGACCGTGTGACCCAGCCACTCCTAGGTCATACTGAGAGCCAAATAACATCCTGATCAATTTTCTAGAGAACACTGTTATGCTGACTCTTTCTCCCCATTTTCACTTTGATTCTGAATCATGTTTGATTCTTTCCCATCTACATTTCATAACAAAGTTTCAACTTCGCCACCGCTGTGGCTGCCAAACCCTGTCTTCTCGGACTGCAATCGTCAGGTGGAGATTTTGTCACAGAGACTTTATCCCCCCACCCCACCCCCCATACATTCTTACCTTGTGCGCCATTTGCCCTTATTCGTTTTATTTTGTTATATTGCCCTAACAATAATGTTCACTACTGATTGGATGAAATACTGATAGATTGCATTTGTTTCTCAAACATGGTAAGTTTTAAGTAGATAATAAGGTACACAGTAGGGGGAAATGCAAGCAGTAGGAAGGGGTACACGGAGGAGAGGCTGTGTGCGTCCCAGGGCAGCTGCAGCTGACCTGAGGGAGCCCCGGACCTGCACCCTCAGAGAAGCCAGATGGGTCAGGCGGCCATGGCGGTCTTCGTGTTCCAGGCGGGCCAGCCATCAGATGCAGCCCTTCCTGGGATGACCACGAGGAGGTTCTTTCCAACTGATGGCAATTGTCCTTCATGCTCAGCTGAAGGCCACGGCTCTTGAGCCAGCACTCCCTGCAGCTGGGGTGCGTTCCCCTGACGCGGACCCCAGGAAGCCTGGCATGGAGACAGACCACTGTCACACACAGTGCAAGTTCTCTCCAGCCCCTCCTACCCTTTTGACCAAATGCTCATTTTTTAATATTTTTAGGGGGGTGGGTACCTCTGGAGGACCCTCCCAGCCCGAGTGAGCTCTCAGGAGCCTCTGTCTTCCTTCCAGATGCTTCTCCCTGCCCCAGGGGTGGAGCCCACACACTGGGGGCGGGTGGGAACTCAGCCTCAGGCAGCCTGGGAGAGAGCCTGCAGAATCAAGACGTCTCCCCGCTTTTTTTTCCGAAGGTGACTTTCCAGGGCTGTGGAGTTATAAAAAGCTCCTATGTGTCGTTTTCTGACAGTTGGACAGCTGCAGAATGCCACTTGGCAAGCACTTCCATCCAACCAAGGCTTAGCATTTGATTGTCAAAAGCAGCTGAAGGTTATCACAGATTTGTCCTAATGAGGTTTATGAACTTATAATAAAAATTCAACACAAAATATGCTCTTCCAAATACCCCTTCCCCAAAGTGTTATGGACAGAGCGCTGCCAAACTCCACGGCAGACACGTGTGGACTTGGTAGACAGGATCTTGGAAGGTAATGAGGGGGATGAACCCCACGGGGAAGAAGGACAGGCCACCAGCCTCGGTCGGCTCGCCCGTGGGGTGGGCACCCCGTCTGGATGGAGAGCTCAGCCCCATCTCAAGATGTGACTTCGGGAGACTCATCTTCTCTTTCTGCGCCTCCCCCAGGCCCCATGGCATCCTGCCCCGTCCTGCAGAAGGAGAGAGTGTTCGAGTCGGGAGCCCACGCCTACAGGATCCCTGCTCTGCTCTACCTGCCGCCGCAGAAGACCCTGCTGGCCTTCGCGGAAAAGCGGATGAGCAAGAAGGACGAGCACGCGGAGCTGATTGTCCTGCGCAGGGGGAGCTACGATGCGTCCACCCACCGGGTCCAAGTAAGGCGGGGTGAGGCTACAACAGCCCGCTCGAATGTGGAGCCATGCCCCAGATGGCCGGGGTCTGGGGGACAGAGGGGAGGAGACACTGAAACCCAGGAGGGCCCCAGGGCCTTATCATGGATGGGGCAGAGAACATGCCCCCAAGTGGTCACTCAGAAAACATGGGTTCACTGGGACCCAGTCCAGTTGGCCTGGCGGCCTCGGCTTCGGTGCATGACTGGACAAGGCCAGGGAAACTGATGTTCAGAAAGGTTTTCCTGCATTATTGAGAACCCAAGGGAGGACTCGTTTAGAATCACATAAATGAGGTTGTGTCCTTTGAGTAAAATTAACCTGGGGAGTGGGGCGGGGAGGGTTGGAATGATTGCCCTGTCTTAAAGTTCCAGCACGTAGATCAAGTAATTGATTTTGACAAAGACACCCAAGGCTGGCCTATGACATAAAGGGTTTAATACTAGTATTATCGTTACTTTGTGGTCATTATTACGTAGCAGCTATTCAGAGCATGGGGTTTGAAGCAGATGGACCTGGGTTCTATCACTTACCAGAGGTGTGGCCTTGGGCACCTCACCCACCCTGTCTAAGCCCCCCATTCTCCCGCCGTAAGGTGGAGCCAATAATACTTGTCCCAGGAGTTATGGGTTAGGCTCTTGACACGGTGTCTGCCTTTGGAATCGCTCACTGGGCGTAGCAGTTCATGAAGGAGGTTGACAGCAGAACTACTGCACGTATGACATAGACCCGGGGATTGTGGAAGCTCCATGTGCGTCCTTAGAGGCGTGGAGCTGCCCCCCCCCCCACCCCAGGCTGCATTAATAGAGTATGATGTATAGAAGATGGGAGGTGATTGTCAGATTCTGTCCCACACAAGTCAGACTATTGTAGTTCCTACCAGGGCTTTACTTTTCAAGAACAGAAAGTTGGACCAGCTGGTAGATTGGGGCACCCAGGATGAAGCTGGGGATGGCTCGTGCCCAGATGACCTCTGCACCTTAAGGTCTGGTCCACCCTGGGTGCTCTGTGATACTGTCGGTGGGAATGGAGGCAAAGCCATTCGAGAGGAGTGGGCTGCCTTGAAGGGGGTCCGGTGGAGCTGGGCTCCCACAGCTCTGGGAGGGGATGTGAGGTGAGTGAGGGCTGATGAACACTTTTCCTCCACAGCCTTTGACCTAAGCCCATGAGACGCGCCCCAGCCTCCCCCACCCCCAGGGCGCAGGTCCTGTCACTGTCACTGGTCATTTCAAGGCAGTGCCTCTTTCTTTCTCTCCCCCATTCAGTGGCACGCACAGGAGGTTGTGGCCCAAGCCCAGCTAGAGGGCCACCGGTCCATGAACCCCAGCCCCCTGTATGACGAGAAGACGGGGACCCTCTTCCTCTTCTTCATTGCCATCCCCAGGAAGGTGTCTGAGCACCACCAGCTCCACACCAGGGTCAACGTGACGCGGCTGTGCCAAGTCACCAGCACCGACCACGGGAGGTCCTGGAGCCCCGCCAGGGACCTCACCGTCTCCGCCATTGGCCCAGCCCACAAGGAGTGGGCCACCTTTGCGGTGGGTCCGGGGCACTGTCTGCAGCTGCACAACGAGGCACAGAGCCTGGTGGTGCCAGCCTACGCCTACCGGAACCTGCATGCCCACCAGCCACCCAGCCCCTTCGCTTTCTGCTTCGTCAGCCACGACCACGGGCTCACGTGGGAAAGAGGCAACTTTGTGGCCCAGGACACCCTGGAGTGCCAAGTGGCTGAGGTTGGGGGTGCGAAACAGAGGCTGGTGTATCTGAACGCTAGAAGCCCCCTCCGGGCCAGGGTCCAGGCCGAGAGCGCCAACGACGGGCTGGATTTCAGGGGGTCCCAACAGGTGCAGAAGCTCGTGGAGCCCCCCCGTGGCTGCCACGGGAGCGTCATCGGCTTCCCCAGCCCCATCGCGGGGTCAGACCCGTCGGACAAGTGGCTGCTCTACACTCACCCGACGGACCCCCGGCAGAGGTCCAACCTGGGCGCCTACCTCAACACGCGGCCCCCGGCCCCCGACGCCTGGTCCCAGCCCGCCCTGCTGGCCGCGGGCAGCTGCGCCTACTCGGACCTCCAGAGCCTGGGCGTCGGGCCCGACGGCTCACCCCAGTTTGGGTGTCTGTACGAATCTGATGACTACGAGGAGATCGTCTTCCTCACGTTCACCCTGAAGCAAGTCTTCCCGGCTGAATGTTCACCGCAGTGAGCCCGCCGAGCGCTGCCCTGTTCTCATCCCCGCGACCGAGGCCACCGGGTTTGCCTCTGACTTTGCAGGCGGCGCTCGGCTCCGTCACCAGTGTGAGGTCTGCCCCTTGGCTCTGGTCGTCTTTTGTTGTTTCATCGTCTCAGAAGTTTCTATATCAGCCCAGAAACTGATCTGGGCTCCAAGGCTAAGGCAACTAGATTCCATTTTATGTAGGCCCCTTGGTTAAGGCGACTAAAAGACTCCATTTTGTCACCAATAGACATTCCTCGATATTCTTCCAACAATAGGTTAATTACCCCTAGACGGAAAGGAATTTTGCCTAAGATTATAGTAGCCCCAGGAGTTGGGAGGCATTTGCAGTTTCCTGAGTATAGGTATTTGCAGGTACTTGTAAGTGCTTAGGCCGTCGGTAAATAATGCTAATTTTGACTTCTATGGTCTCTGTCACTCCCACTATTGTACTGGTTCTCTGAGGGGAGGGGGCAAAAGGAGGAGGGAGTTTCTGTCCTTAAAATGGGACGAGTAAGAAGAATCGGGGCTCTTGATCTGAGGGGAAACTCTGCCCTCCGCAGCCCGCCGGCGAAATAAAGTGCTCCTTTACAATTCGGCCATGCGTCTCTGGTTATCTCGCCGTCAGGTTATAACAAAACGAGCCTGGCTTCCCAGAGCCCCTCGACAGCGGCGTGGAGCGCTCTGCAGCCCCGGCCCAGCGTCTGCAGGTGCACCTACTTCTTTGGGAAGAAGGGCTGCGGGGAAAGGCTGAGACAATGATGCGAATTAGCAGCGATATGTGACTGTGTGTGTTTTTGAGTGTGTCTGTGTGTGTCTCCTCAGTAACGCTCAGGGCAGACAGTGAGGGGAACAGCTTTGCAGGGAGATCAGGCGGGGTCCAGGAAAGTCAAGCTCGCTGGAGTCATCGGGTCAGTTTCCTGGGGCTGCCACGACAAACGACCACACACTTGATGGTTTAAAACCACAGACATTTATTCTCTCTCAGTTCTGGAGGCTGGATGTCCAAAATCCAGGTTTCTGGAAGGCTGTGCTCCCTCCGAGGGCTCTAGGGTCGGATCCTTCCTGGCCTCGTCGTTTCTGGGGGCCCCAGGCAATCCTTGGCTCATGGCTGTGTCACTTTCATGCCTCTGTCTTCTGATGCCTTTCTCCTCCTCCTCCGAGTTTTCTTGTCGTTGGGTTTAGGGCACAACCGGACAATCCAGGATGAGCCTTCACTTAACTACATCTGCAAAGACTCTTTTCCAAAAAAGGTCACATTCACAGGTTCTGAGGGTTGAGATGTGGATATTCCTTTTGGAGGCCCCCCACTCAGTCCACCCCAGTTGTAAGTTGTTTATGGATAGGCGATGTGGCTGCAGGTATGAATGACATTCAGGGGACTCAGACGTATGGAGGGAGCGGCAGGGACTGAGCTGCTGAATGCACGGCTACGACATGGGCTGTGCAGGGGCACTGGGTCTTTATGTGACAGATTTGTCACCGGTTGGAAGTGAAGAGAGAGAGGAGAGGGCGCTTTTGCCTGTGTAGTTTTTGCCGTATAGGATGAGCAGAGAAGGCTGCTCCCCATTGTCCCAAGGATGGCAATCCTGAAAGAAGGAGGCAGATACCTCTCTGAACTTTGGCATCTTCAAGGGCTCTGGTCACATGTCTCCTTGCAAAAGTAGGCTTGCTGCCCCCCCTGCCCGCCCCCCCCCCCCCCCCCCGTCAGAACCCCTCCAATCTCCTCTCTTACCGATTGGGTCAGTCTGGCAGTCTGATGACAGAGGGATCAATGACAAAGGTCACGGGCCCTTGCAGTTGCGCTGTGTCTTCGTGTGGCCAGGCAGTGGTTAAATGGAATTTTCAGTGTGGGGAGCTGGAGGTGTGGCTTTGGTTTTGGGTGTGGTTCCGGTTCTGGGTGTGGTTCCTGGCACTGGCCTCCTAACTGGGTGCTGCTTCTCTGTGTAGGGTTTTCATAAATCCAGCTAGATGAATGAGGAATGAGGGCCTGGTCATCGCTGGGATGAAAGTCAGGCCCCTCTGTTTTGGAGATGCTCACCTGGTATCTTCCAAACCTGCGAGGGTAGCTGGTGGGGCGGGGGTGGGAGTCTGAGGCTGAGTCAAGAGGGTGAGGACAGGCTGGTGTGGCTCAGTGGTTGAGCGTTGACCCATGCACCAAGAGGTCGCCGGTTCGATTCCCTGCCAGGACACATGCCCAGGTTGTGGGCCTGATCCCCAGTGGGGGGCATGCAGGAGGTGGCCAATCGATGTTCTCTCCCATCGATGTTTCTCTCTCTCTCTCCCTTTCACTTCCTCTCTCTCTAAAATCAATAAAGGGAAAAAAAATTAAAAAAAAAAAAAAAGAGGGTGAGGACAGGGGCATGCAGGTGAGGGACAGCACACCCTCAAGATGGATCAGGACCCTTCTGAGAGTGAAATACTACTAATGGGCATCAACCAGGCCTGTTCTAGGCAAACTGAGAGGTTTAAGAGAGAAAGGCCCACCAAGGACGGTCCAGGGACTGGCCTCCACTAACCACCCCGGAAGAGTCAGCTACCTGTTAAGAGTGGTGACTTGAGGCAGGAATAGGCGAGGGTATCTGGCCACTGCCCAGCAGAACATCACTCTCCTGGATCCTCACCAGTCACAGAGGCTGGTGGGCCGCAATTCCAGCTGCTTGTTTGAATTCCCTGGGGAGCTTGTAAACCATGCTGATGCCCAGGCTCCGTCCCTGACCAACGGATTCATGATCTCTGGTGGTGGGGCCCAGGCGCTGGTATTTTTTCAAAAGCTCCTCAAGTTATTCTAGTGAACGTACGGCATAAAACCATTGGCACAGATGATCGCTGAAGTTCTTCCTAGTTCTGAATGTATACAAATGCCAAAGTCTTCTGATTTGAATGAAAAAACAAAAAACAAAAAAACAATAGTTTATTTGATTAAAGCTGATCTACACTTTAAAACATACCACTAAGAGTGAAAAGAAAAGCCATAGATGGGGAAAAGATATTTGTTATACGTATATCTGACAAAGGACTTGTATCCAGAATATATAAAGAGCAACTACAAACCAATAAGAAAAAGACAAACAATCCCATAAAAATGGGCAAAATGCTTGAGCAGGCACTTCACAAAAGAGGATATCCTAAAGGCTGCGAAGCACATGGTCATCAGGGAAATGTGAATTAGAACCATGAGATACTTACACAATAGAAAAACTAAAATTGAAAAGATTGACAGCAGCAAGTATTGGCAAGTATGGGAAGCAACCGGAACCCTCGTACCTTTCTGGAAGAAGTGTAACTAGTACAAACACTTTGGAAAGATGCTTGTCAGTATCTACTAAAACTGAACATGCAAATGCTCTATGACGAAGCAACTCTACCCCGAGGTATACATCCAAGAGAAATGCATGGAACAGCTGCCAAATACCCAGAGGAGAATATCTACAGCGCCTTCATTCATAAGAGTTCCAAACTGGAAACGTCCCAAACTGGAAACAACCCAAATGTCAATAGAAAACAGAATGAATGAATGACTAAATTGGGAAATACTGATGCAGCGGACTATTACCCGACAATAAAAGAATGAACCACTGCTACACACAACAGCATGGCTGGTTTTCAGACGTTGTGTTCAGTGGAAGAAGCCCGACTCAAAAGAGTACATACCTTACGATTCGATTTGTATGACGTTCAAGAACAGGCAGACCAGTCTGTGGTGTATAAGTCAAGACAGTGGCCAGTTCCGAAGGAGCTAGAAGGAGGCTTCTGGGTCCTGGGAACGTGCTAATGTTTGACCTGGTGCTGTCAGGAGGGTGCCTCCAGATGTAAAAATTCAGTGTGTGCACCTTACTGTATGCATATTATACCTCAATAAAATGTAAAAGTTGAACTGAACCGTGGATTTGCTCATTAAACCTCCAAAGTAGTATGTGATATTGGATTGTAAAACTTTGGAACTGAATTTTTAAAATAAACTTTTTTGGAGGAATAATTATAGATTTATAAAAAGGTTGCAAAGCTGGTATGGAGTATTCTCATACACCCCACACCTAGTTTCCAATGTTAGCATCTTCCATAACTGTGGTATATTGGTCAAAACTAAGAGCTTAACACTGGTGCATTACTATGACCGAAACTCTAGACTTTATTCAGATTTCACCAGTTTTTCCACTAATGGCATTTTTCTGTTCTAGGATCCAATCCAGGACATATTTAGTGCAAACTGAATTTTTACTATAATTTGTGTCCATAGAGACACACACACCCAGAGACTGGTGCACAACTCCAGCAGGCTGCTCCCCTCCACCCCCTTCCCCTAAAAACCACTTGTCAAACAAATAAACAAACAAGCAAATGCCAAGAACATAGGCTCCAGGCCTGCGCTGCTGGACTGAGCACGTCAGGGGTCGTTCAGCCTCTGAAGGCTCGGGAAGGTGGCCCCCAGGTCAGTTACCCCAGAGCTCCTGGTCCGGGCTGTGGCACTTGGCGAGCGGGGGGAGGAGAGAGGGGGCGCTTGGCCAGTTTTGAGCCCAGTGCCACTGCCTGGGACATTCGGGGCAGTTGGGGAAAGTGTGTGTGTGTGTGTGTGTGTGTGTGTGTGTGTGTGTTACACAGTCATTGTTCTTGCACTACCAAGCCCAAGTGGAGGGAGTCTGGTAGCTGTGCTTGATACTCTGCCTGGTGACCTGACAAGCAGGGCGCAGACACAGCAGGGAGCCCGACCTCACCAGCACACTCCGCTTGGAGCAGACAGGGGTCCTGACGTTCTGGGTTTGGGGAGCCGCCGTGGTCCTTGCAGATACCTGACTCAGGGCTGTCATCAGCACGGAGGAATCAGAGCTCATCGCCAGGAGGGACCCCCAGGACCAGGCCCATCGTTCCCATCACATCCCCATTCATCTCCCCTCTTTGTCGGCCAGGCAGCGGATGGGCACGAGATGACCGTGGGGTACCGAGAGCTACATGCTGGGGTCTCACCCGTTGCACAGACTTTGCAGAGCTGACCCACTAAGGAGCCTGAGACCCCTCAGGGTCAGTGACATGTCCAGGCCCCTTTCCCACACCGCCCGCTGCAGGCACCAGGAGTTCAGTTTGCTCCCCGGGGTGGCTGAGGCCACCATTACACAACAGATGAGAAGCGACCAGATGTTGTTTTAGGAAATGGGAATTCAACAGTGACAAGCCACTGTCCTCAAGAAACCCTCGTCTCGTGGGTAAAGTGGGCAATAAACACGTAAGCAGCTAAGTAGGAAACGCAACCCTACTGATTAGTGATAACAAGAATGTGGAAGGGAACAATGCAGCCAAGAAAGTGGTGGCAGCTGTACCTGAGTCCTCAGAGACACAGAGGGGGTGACATTTTAATAGAGGCCCAGGAGAGGCAATGCATTTGATTGTTCTCCTCAAGGAGCCGTAGCCTCAGGCCGAGGACCTGACCAGTGTCCTGGGCTGCTGGGCCCAGGGACATACTCTCCTCCCTGTCCCTGGTGTTGCCCGGAGCCCGCTGCCTGGGTCTCTATCTGCTAGAGCGGCGGTTCTCAAAGTGTGGTCCCCGGAGCACAGCATCACCTGGAAAGCGTGAGAAATGCAAACCCTCGGGTCGCCCTGAGTCCTACAGACCCTTTGAATCTGAAACTCGGGGCAGGGCCCAGCGATCTGTTTTAACAAGCCTTCCAGACGATTCTGGTGCGTGCAGAATCTGAGAACTTGGAGAAACCCTGAAGTAGATCTCAGCCTGGCCAGGACTTCGTTCAAGATGCAGGACACTCCCCCCCGGTCGTGCAAGACCTCCCTGGCTGCTGGTCTGACTGATGGCTCCCTGTGGGGCTTCAGGCCTGGAAACTTGGGGGATCCCAGCTGAGGGTGGTTGATGATCTGGGCTGGGAGTGTGAGGTTGGCAGAGCATGAGTGGATGGAGCAGGAAGAATGTACGCTGGGTACATCCTTCTAACTTGATCAAAAGGGTTAGAAGAGGATGTTCTCTGGGCCTGGAATAAAGGTCCAGGGGAAGCTTCCTTTGGTACCAGGGGGCTTGCAGCCCTCTCGTTTTCTGCTGGTCTCTTCCTGCCTTGTCGCACCCCCACCCCCTCCTCTGTTAGCTGTGGTCCACCCCCGACCTGGCCCTTTTCTGTCATACACCCATGCAATGAACTACAACCTCAGTGGGCTCTTGGAAGGTAAGTCTGGTCCCTTCTTGGCCATTCTGTAACTTAAATATGTGTTTCTAATGGGCATAACCCAATAGAAAAGCTGGTAATGACTTTTTACATGATTCCAAAGCCATGGAGCTGCGCAAGCCTCCTGCAGCCTTTGTGTGGGGCCCTCAGTCTGGGGACCACCCCGTCTGCTCTTGGCAAGTCCACCGCCTGCCTTCGTTCCGTTAGCAGGTTCCTGTGCCCGGTGCGTGATGACCGTGGGACACGCGCTTACACCCAGTCAGCTGCTGGACAGGCTGTCCCGTGACAGAGGAAACTGTCTAAAGTTTGTCAACTGAAAATAAAAAAGCTCCGAGAGTCATCGTCAGGTCAGGTCCTCCACAGCCATATCAGATTCTGCCTCCTCCCCTAAGAACTGTAACCATGACAAAGCCGCACACACACGCACACATGTGCATGTACATGTGTTCATACATATATGCACACGTATGGTATATTCATACAGAGTGTCTGCTCCTATCCTCTCCTCCCCCAGGGACAGCTTGTGATGTTGATTTACGCCACGAAAGACGGTGCCTCCTGAACAGACCCCCTGGCTGGACACCAGGATGGCCTGCAGTTCCTCCCAGGAGACCCTCCTCTTCATCCGACACCTGGGGTGGGGTGACGGTGGAGGTCAAGGAGGCCCGGCTAGAAGTGCATGTGACTTAGGACAGGAGAGAGAGGGCTGGGGCCGTGTCCAGGGTGCTCAACTTGGAGGGCTCAGAGCCTGGCCCTACGGAGAGGCCAGGAGGGGTGGTCTGCTAAACCCAGTGGTGCTGATAGGGAGGGTCTGCCTCTGTCAGGACAGACCCTCTCTCTGCACAGCCGAGATTAACTGGGACAACATGTGGCCACACAGACTAGCTGAAACCTGTCCCTTCTGAGAGGCAAGGCCACACATGGGAGCAAGACACAGGTTAGCCCCTTAGAGGGGGACGTGACCTGCTGTCTCAGTCCATTCTATTCCATTGACAGGGCGTTAAAGCAGGTCCCGTGCGGTTTGGTGACTTCCTCAAGACCACGTAGCCAGGTAGAAGCGGGCCAGAGGAGCAGCTGGGTTCTCTGAGCCCAGACTCATGCTTCCACCTCTGTTCTGAGCTGTCTCCATCCTCTGTGTCTTCACGCCCAGGAAGGCAGAGGGGGCCATGCGCCGAGGTTCTGGGACACAGAGATCTGCTGGGCATGGCACCGCCTTCCCGAGCGTTCCCTTATGGCCTTGCCAGAGTGGGCGGGGAGGTGGCAGCTCGGATGTCAGCCCGGTCTGAGGACTCGCCAGCCCAGGGTGTCTAAGAAGGCAGCAGTGCACCCACAGATTCACACACAGCCAGGAAGAGTGGGGAGCTCCGTGCTCAAGGGCCCCTGCTCAGCCCCGAGAGGCTTCCGGGCCGGGGCCAGACCGCCCCCACCTCCGCCCCGTGCAGAAGGAAGGAAGGATCCCAGCATTTAAATGGGATGCTGTCACCACGCCGCTCAAGGAGTGAGAACGCTGACTGTACTTTTGGCAAAGTGTTACTTTTTCAAATTCCATTTTTGTACTGCTTTTAAGGGAGGGTTTCAAAGTAATAGATGCTGAACATTTGGAAGTGCAAAGAAGCAGGAAAAAAATCCCCCAAATCCCACTAAGCAGAGGCACATTTTCTTCTGGTTTTTTATCTGTGAACTTTTCTTTTTTTTCCCCCAAAACTGAGATCATGAGGCAAAGTCGATGCAGGCTGGTGCTTTTTCTTCCCCACTTGACATTGTATCATAAGCATTTCCTCCATATCTTGATTTTCTTGCAAAAGATAATGTATCAAAGAGACATACCATGAATTATTTAACCACTCCATGAGCATTAGAAATTGAAGTTACTTACTTTCTTTCTTTTTTTCCTGTTATAAATACACTGGGATGAACATCTCTGTGGGCAAGTCTTGGTGCTCACCTATGATTATTTCTGTAAACGGAGTCCTCTGAAAGGAATTATCGCGTCAAAGATGAACATCTGAAATGTCCCGAAACGTGTTGCTTGCAGGTGTCAAGTACAGCTCCCCACTGGGAGTTACACTGTCCTGTTCTGGGGTGGCTTTCTTCTTCCGTACTTTTAGACACCTGAGCTCCCAGGAAACTGTCACGCATTTGTCCTTTAATTCATAAGTCATGGTCCCTGCTTTCTCCCTGATGCGTTCCATGATCTAGGTTTACGATACAGAAAGCTCTAGAGCCTGCAGAGGTCAGAAGCTCCATGAATACTCTTTGGCCTAACTTTGTTTATTTGACGAGGGTTGAACACAGGCCTGGGGAGGTGGGTGACTTGTTCAAAGTCATGCATTCCTGGCCTGGACGGCATCAGGCCCTTGCAGGCTCCAACCCCCACCTCTGCCCTGGACCAGAAGCTCAAGGGTCCAGCAAACGCAGGTGGAATCCCGGCCATTGTCACCTCTTTTTCTTTTCCTTCACACCTAAAGGGTCACAGGTCGAGTGGTCAAGCCCTCCCTTCTGCACACGGGGGCTCTGGGTCAGACGGCACTCCGCTGGCCTTTGTTGTCTGAATCATGTTACTTACGAACCAGCATGGAGCATGTTCTTTCTTTCTAGATTGTTCCATGGCATTCCAAGTGTGGTTTTGTAACACCAGGGCCACTTGGTTTTCAGTGAAAACACAATTTCTAATGTGCCGAGTCCCCCGGAGTGGGGTGGGAAATGAGAAGCAGGTGGGGACCGAGTTAGAGTCACTGCATGTGAAGAATTCGGGGCTTTGTTCTGCGGGCAGCAAGGGGCCACTCGGAGATCTCCAGCACAGGTGTGGGAAGTCCTGGGAAGGGGACCTGGCCATTCTTTGCAGTGTGGCTGCAAACCAGAACTTGAAACTGTAGGTTTGTGAGATTAAACAGGTCACGGCTGCAGGGAGAACGAGGACCCCCAGGTGAGAAGGGATTTGTAGTTTGACAGGTTCTACAACTGGCCAAGGTCCTGGTCCTCTCTACCACACCTCAACCAGGTGGTCGTCAGGGCTTGTTTGAGTTTACAATAAAAAACACCTAGAATAAGATGAGACCCATACTCCTGTTCCACCAGGGGCCTGTTCTGCTTACACAGTCCACACACATCTCCAATGACCCTTAACATGGTCATCGGGAACTCTTG
The DNA here is from genome assembly GCA_030848825.1 of Tadarida brasiliensis. NCBI lineage: Eukaryota > Metazoa > Chordata > Mammalia > Chiroptera > Molossidae > Tadarida > Tadarida brasiliensis. The sequence goes on from CM061265.1 coordinate 102,205,299, forward strand.
GATGCAGGGGACCAGCACCCCATGCCTGGAACCCAGCTCCTCCTTCATCTGTGCTACCTCCAACAACGGCATGGGTAACCGGCACATGGGAGCCCAGGGGGACCGGGGGGAATTTAGGTGAATGGAGCAAAGGCTCTGGCCTAAGAATTTCAGAGCCCAGCACACAGTCTCGGGCTTATATAACCAAAGTATGCACGATACATGGTGGTTATGAGATCAAGCACACATGAGCGAGAATCTCAGATCTGCCACTTGCTGATGAATTACTTAACTTCTCTGGTTCTCAATTTCTCTGCCAGTGAAATGGAGATAATAATAAGACTCCCCGTGAGGTGTCACGAGGACTGAATGAGGCAGTTCGCTGAGAGCTTAGCAGAGTCTCGCAGGCAGCAGCGACAGACACAGCTGAGCTGTTGTTATACTTCAGCAGGTACTTAGTGGGAACCGCCGTGGACTGAACCGATCCCCTACAAATGCACACCCTGAAGCCCTAGCCCCAGTGGGACTGTATTTGGAGACAGGGTGTTTAGGAGGCAATCAAGATCAAATGAGTTCATGAGGATGGAGTCCTAATCCTTTGGGTTAGTGGCCTTACAGAAGAGGAAGAGCGATCTCTCTCTCTCCCTCTCCCCTCTCCTCTCTCCTCATACAGGCAGTGAAGAAAGGCCACGTGAGGACACAGTGAGAAGGCAGCCGCCCGCAAGCCAGGAAAAGTGTCCTCACTGGAACCTGCTGGCAAGCTCACCTTGGGCTTCCAGCCTCCGGAGCTGTGAGAGACCAGTGTGTGCCATTGAAACCCCCAGTCTGTGCCAGCCCCAGCTGCCCGGGATACCTACTACATGGCGATGCGGGTGGAGGCTGCAGCCTGAGGGATGAGTAAGACAAACGTGGATTCGGAGAGGTGCATACAGAGTAATGCAGTCATGACAGGAAAGTCCCCGAGGGAAGAACAGGCCAAGCTGGGCGCTGGCGGCTCGGAGGGAGGGATGCCCAGCAGGAGCGTGGTCAGGAAGACACTGCTTCCGGGAGCCTGCAAGGCAGGAACAGTCCAGGGAAGAGGTGATGCGGCAGGTGGGGGGTGGCAGGACGGCGGGGGAGGGGCATCGCAGAGGTGACTTTCTCATTGAGAGCTGATCAATGGGCGTGGATTCAGTTAGGAAAACCCAGGGCTTCCTGAGACCCAGGGTGGCCACGAGGGAGGAAGAGGTCAGGAGACACCACGAGGCAGAGGTTCTGATGGGAATGAGGCTGGAACCAGCAGGGTGGGGGTGTCTCATTTTGGTGCATCGGTCAGGAGCACTGCTGACGGACAGGCACAGAGCAAGAGGAACGGAATATGAAGCTGGAAAGGGGTTGACACGTCATCGCTGCGGAAAGTGAGTGGCTGTTGGCAGAAAATGCATTTAGGAAATGCAGTCACAGGCCCTGCCAGGGAGGGCTGTCATGATTCAGGCTTGGGAGGTGCTTGAGACCGGAACAGAGTTGGAGGCTGCACAGGGGCCTGGGCAGTGGCCACGCAGCATGGGACAGCCACGGGCAGGCAGGCTGACCAGTGCTGGCCAATGGCTTGGCTCAGGGCCAGAGACTTGCTGTCTCCACAGTTTGGCAAATCTGAGCCTGGGAGGCAGAGAACCAGGAGGGGGCAGTTGCTATGGCAACACGGTCACCTTGAGGAGATCACTGGTGTGTCTTACTTTCCACCCCAGGTGCCACAAAGTTGCGAAGTGACCAGGGCCTCTGAGGTCACTGGGCCAGCCCCTCCATGTTTTTCATGTTTAGCTCAGGAAACATCCAGGCAGCCCTCTTGGAAAGGAAACGTATACATTTTTTTAAAAATCCAAATCATATCGTAAATACAGGGGACAGCTCACTTGTAAATGAATATTGTTATGAAAGTCAAGAACCCTTTTGAAACAAGTCACCATGGCCTGTTTCTTAAAATCTCTTTCATAAGTGGGATTTTCAGCCATGTCACTTTCTTTTTTTCTTTTTTTTAATCCTACCCAAGGATGTTTTTCCATTTATCTTCAGATAGAGTGGGAGGGAGGGAAAGAGAGAGAGACATCAATGTGAGAGAAACATCGATTGGCTGCCTCCCGCACGACCCCGACCAGGGCCGGGGACTGAACCGCAACTGAGGTACATGCCCTTGACCAGAATCGAACCCGTGACTCTTGGGTCTGCGGGCTGACGCTCTAACTGCTGAGCCAAACTGGCCAGGGCCTGTATCACTTTCTTTCTTTTTGTTTTTTCTTTTTGATTTTAGAGAGAGAAAGGGAGAGGGAGAGAGAGATAGAAACATCAACGAGAGAGAACATCGATTGGCCGCCTCCTGCATGCCACCCACTGAAGATTGAGCCCACAACCTGGGCATGTGCCCTGACTGGGAATCAAACCGCTGACCTCTTGGTGCATGGGTCGACGCTCAATCACTGAGCCACACCGGCCGGGCCTGTAACGCTTTCTTAAAGTGGATGCTCTAGAATTGCCTCTCTGGGCTGATTCTCATAGATGGCGGATATGGCAGTTGGGGTAACCACTTTAGAAGACAATATGGCCTGATCAATCAAGAATGAAAAGGTGCTTTGCCTTTGAACCCGGGTTGCTCTTCTGGGGACTTATCTAGCAGGTACCCTCACTGCACAGTGCCCAGAGGCCTGGCCAAGTGTGTGCTGTGGCGTGGCTGGTAGCTGTGATCACTGGAAGCCCTCTGAGTGCCCGTCAGCACACAGCACATTGGTACCGTGAACTGTGCTATAGCATGGAATGGTGTGCTGCCTTTAAAAAAAGTGTGGTCGACTCAAAAACCTGCGTGAAATGTTCAGAAATATTGTCAAGTGAAAGAGCAAGCTTCACAACAGGCAGGAAGAAAAGAGACCTTGCAAAAACATGCTTGTGTGTGCATAGAGAGTTTTGCAAGAATAACCAAGATGTTGGCCTTGGGGCAGTGGGACTGGGGCATCTGGGCAAGCAGGAAAAGTTACTTTTCATTGTGCTAGTTGGATTTTTAGTGTGCACATGTGTTACTTTTAAAAAATATATTTTTATTGATTTTTTTTTTTTAGAGAGAGAGAAAGGGAGAGGGAGAGAGAGAGAAACATTGATGTAAGAGTGAAACATCAATTGTATGCCCCCTACTGGGGATGGAGCCCCAAACCGGGGCATGTGCCCTGACCAGGAATTCTACCGGCAACCTTTTGGTGCATGGGACGATGCCCAACCAACTGAGCCATACCGGCCAGGGCTGCATGTGTTACTTTTTAATTTAAAAAAGATTTTTAAAAGATTAAAGACAAAGGTCAGTCTCTGTCTTATGAATCTTGAGGGATGCCACCAGCCGTCCACATGAAGCCAAGTTGTCCTGGAAGGTTTCACACACACCTTCTGGAAACAGAGTTGTCTTTTTATTTATTTAACTTTGTTACTATAAAAGTAGTGTGTGGTCATAAAGGAAAGCTGAAAAAGTAGAAGGAAGAAAAGAAATTGCTCATAGAGTTGCCACCTAACTGAGCACTCTTCAAAAGCAGTGATTTCCTGAGATAAAGTTTTTCCATAGTTGGAATCAATATCTTTCATTGGTTTCCTGATTTTTTTTTTTAACTTACCATTGTATTTTTACAAATACTTTTCCGTGTCCTTAACAGCCTTGGCAAAAGACCCAAGTTATTTTTGTGGATGTGATTCTCCCTTGGCCGATTCTTCCCGAAGTCAAACTAATTCTCCTCGTTGCTGTTCACTGGTCTGATTTTCTGGCACCGTCAGTGAAAGGACAGAGCGGCTCGCTGCCAGGCCTTGGTATTCGCTGCATATCTTTGAATGCAATTTAGATTCTGTTGGCCTTTGGACCTCTTGGGAAGTCACCTCCATCCCTGTTGGCATTGTTGCCATAGGAACATGAGAGTTGGTGCCCTACGGAGCGTCCACCTGAACTCTTGGGTTGGGCTGGAGTTCAAGACTCCCCCTGGTGGCGGGAATCAGCAGGCTCAGAATCTGACCCAATTAGATTCTTTTTAGCTCAGGTCAAGAACGCTTGATAGAATCCCGTCCTCTTTCAAACCTGGGTTAATAAGCCAACGGTGAGTGTCACTGATGCTGGTTGCAGGTTGGAGCCCACCCAGGCTCTGCCCTCCAGGCACGGATCAGGAGGGCCACCTTGGAGACCTGCCTTGTCATGAGCATCTACTTGGCATCAGGCAAGTTCCATACGTTCACAGAGAAGCAAACTGAGATTCAGTGGCTAGATGTTCGTGGCAGAGCTGGATTCAGACCCTGGCTTCCCCTGTCTGTGATCCTAGGGTCTGATTTACAGCCTGAAACAGTTATCAGGGGGGGAAGAGGGTGGACGGTGCTCGGAACTGAGACCTCGCCTGCCTACTCGTCAGGATGCTTCAGGCACCAAGAGGCCTCGGGCTCAGGCACTGTTGAACCAAACTGGAACGGAGTTTGTGTCTGCAGGGGCCCAGGAGAGGATGCAGAAGATCCCCTCGAGATGCCAGCAGCAGAAGTGGAACCGAGATTCCTTGTGAGGACATGCAGGGGGAGCCTGCCGTGTAAGCATTTCTTCAACACCGAGGTTTTGTCTGTTTTTCCCAGAGCTTCTAGAGGTGGCCAAGTGCCCATGACTTGGTGCCTGCCAGACCACGCTGATGCTGCTCACTGCTCTGACTTCCTGGAGATTTTCCAAGTGCCCCTGCGGTGCCTGGGACTGGCCAGGGCTGGCAGTGCAGTTGGGTGAAGTGCTTCAGTCTGGACCTGGGCTCACATGAGCCCTGACCCTTTTTCCTCATCAGCTGCTTTCCAACCCTCTCCCCTACATGTGGGGTTGACCAGATGCCCCAAGGAGCTCTGACACTCTGGCCTATGGGATCTCTCTGGAGCCCCACGGCTGGGTGTGATTCAAGAGAACAGCCTGGGGAGCAGGGTGGTATTTCCTTTGTGCGATGGCACAAGACTGGGTGACTAGAATAGTGCTGAGATGCTGATTTGGGGTCACTCTTACATCAGACACAAGATAAGTTTAGGGTTCTGGGCAACTAATGGCTCGTGGCCCAAACCTGGCCTTGAACTGCATGTGGGCCCCCAGGTCACCTCTCACCTATAGTGTTCTACCTATGGCATTGCCTCCATCCAATAGCACTGAGGATGGCAGGGGTTGTGGCAGGTGTTCTTTGCCCTCTACACACCTGCCAACGGCACTTGGGCAGTCACTCCACCCCCTCTGGAGGTCCCTGTCCAGATGTCAGGCAGCAGCATCTCCTCCGATTGCTCTTGAGACCATTGTTGCACACTACCTATGGGCTCCTCCAGTCGGCTGACATTGAGCTCTCCAGGTTCATCCTCATCACGCCCGACGGGGATGGAGATTCCTTGCGAATGTGCAAGGCAGGGGTGTGGTCCTCAGCGAAAGAGATCACCATAGAGCAGTGCGGTGATCGTGGCCCCCAAGATTCTAGAGAAGCTGGTTAAAAGATGTGCTGTTCTATGTTTATGCTATAAAATTCAGAACAGGAACTTTAACATGACCAGAAAATGAATTATTGTGAACATTTTCATGCCTGATCTGGGCAAGACACGCATCTGTGTTTATCCACGAAGCAAAGAACAACCTCGGAGGGAATCATCGGAAGCTGGTATGCACGGTGGCACCGTAGACAAAGCAGCATCACGAGTAATGAAGCCCCCAGCAACAGATAAATGGTGCTGGGAAACCGGCAAGAAGACCGATGTCGTCTCAAAATCAACAGGCTCACGCTGCTGCCCTCGTCTCGCTGTATGAGATAGGCAATCAGCCAGGAATGGTGCATTTGTCAGAAGAAAACTAACCCTGACCAGGCAGAGAGGACCTGACATCATGAAGACACTTCTCGTGCACCGATGAGACGTCAAACATGCACACACCTTCTCTCTGTCCACTGTTCTCAGTCTTCTTTGATAAATCCCTGAACCTCAGAGGGCCCGTTAATTTCAGCACACAAGTCTTTAGTGCATTGTTTATATGGATGGAGCTCTGTAAAAAATACTTCCCCAGGCCCCACCCGCCGTTAGGGCAGCCTGATCTAGATATTGGGGTCGTCTGAACGGGGGGGGAAGGGGGGTGGTAAGGGCAGGAGGACAAGAAAGCTGACCATGTCAGACAGCCGAGCCAGTTGGGTTGGGAAGGAAGTGAAGAGGGGGTGGGCCTTCCAAATTAGGGAAACGTGTGTGTCATGTGTGTCTCAAAGGAAAGTCACACTGGAATCAAATGGCAAGGACAGCCCACTGGCCACGCCTGCCCATCTCTGCTGAGAGATAAGACTCAGCGGGAATGGAGTGAGAGAGGGAGGGTGGGAAGCTGGAAAGTGGGGTGGGGGTAGGTAAGGAGCGGTGGGAGGGCTGCAGGGATGAGTTGGCCAAGGCACTAAGGGGCCAGGATTTCAGATGGAGCCTTCTGATGGACCCTAGAGTGACCCGGCTTTGAGGCTGGGAGCAGATGGAAGCTGTGCAGGTCAGCAGGGAAGTCGACATGATGGGAGCAGCAAGATGGGGTAGAGCGGAGTTGGGGGTGAGAAAGGCGAGGCCTCCACAGGGGCTGCTGGGGAGTTGGCAGACCCAGGGCCCAGCTGACTTCGGGAAGGCCAGAGCGTGAAGGCCGGCTCTTATCCCCACCATGTCTCCACGCCCACTCAGGGCCTGCCCAGGCGCCCCTGATATGGGCTTGCTGAAGGTTTGGGAGTTTAGTCCTTGTGTTCAATGGGAGAAGCCAGGGAGGGGGCTTGGGGGGAGGCTGGGTTTGGGGAGGTGGGGGTGAGGACCGGAGTTCTCTGGACTGGAGTTTCCGAAAGGACCTTCACCTGGAGCCCAGTAGTGGGGGTGGGGCACACTCGCTCTGGGCCTCAGAGTCAGAATGGGGGCGGTCCACCTGGATGAGAACACTTTGCTCGCACAGCGTCACCTGCGTGGGTGCTGCTGCAGGCTGGAGGTGCTGGGGGCCCCTTGGCACGCATGAGCTCCTTTAGGGGCTACTTTCCTCAAGGCGGAGGCCTGGCTCAGGCCCTGGGGGGATTCTGTTGTCATGTCCTGGGGGGCGAGGCCTGGGGTGGGGTTGGGGAGCTCCCTTGTGCAGTAGGTCAGCACCTGCCCCTTCACACTGCTGGGTCTGACCCCAGGACTGAGGGCACCCAGTTTGGGGCCTAAGGAGAGGGTGTCCTCTTTGGAGCCCTCGAATCTGCTGGTCTGGATGGTGGCCCGGCGGAGGCAGCTTCCCTTTGAGCCGCGGGCGAAGGTAGCTCTGCCTGGCCACTCCCGAGGCTGCTGAGATGTCGGACTCAGAAAGGAGCGTCACTGTTGGCCAGGTGGCCAGCTTGCCCCTGGGGATGGATGGGTTTCCTGAGCGTTCTGGAAAGATCCACAGATGACAACTCAGCCTGCACTTGTGTTGCCATGGAGAATAGGTCCTTCACACTCGCCAGCCCCTGAGCTGCCCTCAGGTGGTGTCACACAAGGTCCCCCCAGTCCCCAGGGCTGCATGGTGTCCGAATGACCGTGAACCCCAACGTGGGGAGGAGGGTTGACTGTGTCCCTCCCCGTCGATTTTGCTCAGCACTGGGCAGGCTTAGACCCGTTAAGAAGCTCTGCCCTGTGAGCCTCTGCTCCTTGGGCACGATGGGGGTAGGAGGACAGCGAGCTGAAAAGCCCTGGGGTAGGGAAAAAGGCTGAGGGTCCTGTCCAGGGCGCGGCCACCACATGTGGGCATAGGGACAGGCTTCTGAACAGCCACTGCTTTGGTCTGTCCACGCCTGTCAGGTCCTACTTCTTCAGAAGCCAGCTGGGAGCCTCCTGACTCCAAAGGAGCTGCCGATTCCCCCAGGGCATAGGCTGTTCGACCCTCTGGGGACTGAGACCCATCAGAGGAAAGAGAAAGGGCCAGTGAGTGGAGGGGGGCACGGGCCTGGTGGGTGGGGTGGGAAGGTGGAGGACCGGGTCCGGCTTGGTCTCTGCAATGAGGAAGTTCTCTGCAGCTCGTTTCCTTTCCCTCGCAAAGCGCCTGAAACAGGAAGTCGTCGGTCAGTGAGCTGGTGGCAGCAGCCGGGGCCACAGAGAGGGGACAGAGCGGGGCGGCAGCGCAAGGACCTCAACTCCCTTTGGTGGCGTGCGGTCCTGGGGGTGGCCGCCGGCCGGCCCGAGGAGGCCCACGCCCGCCATGGTCCCCTGCTGGAACCATGGCAACATCACCCGTTCCAAGGCGGAGGAGCTGCTCTCCAGGACCGGCAAGGACGGGAGCTTCCTCGTGCGCGCCAGCGAGTCCATCTCCCGGGCCTACGCGCTCTGCGTGCTGTGAGTACAAGGCTCCCGGCCAGGGCCCTGCGCCCGCCTGGCCTCCCCTCCCCTGCCCGGGCGCAGGCAGGCAGAGGTGCCGCTCAGAGGGGGGAATCCAGCTCGGGGTGCAGCCGGGGACCCGCCGAGGACACGGGGTCTTCGTATCGTGCACGGAGTGGCCTGACTTGCACTCTGCTCAGCTTTGTCCGGGGCCCAGCTGAGGTCCACGGTGGACCGACTGGCCCCGGAGTTCAGGTTTGGCAGCGCTGGAACCCTGCAGAGCCACCCCGAGGCCTGGTCACACCCCGGAGCTGCCCAGGAGCTGTGGTGCCCGGCGCCCTGGGGGCTCCAGGGGCCCGGAGAAGGGGTGCGGGCTCTTTGAGGCAGGCGGAAGCTCGGGCCCCACGGTGGTGGGTGTGTCAGAAAGCAGCTCAGCCAGCTCAGGGGCTGCTCAGAGATGCCCAGTGTGGAAACGCTCACGAAGAACAGATGTGGCAAGAGGGACCCTCCCGTGCCCAGGCTCGGCAGCTGGAGAAAGCCAGCACTGGGGGAGCCACGAGTAGGGGGTGGGTTCACTCAAGAAAGGACTTTCAGTTCACCCAGCAGCGGCTTGCGGGGCCCCGAGCACAGAGGAAGTCATCGTCACAGGCAGCCAGGGCCTCTTTCCCCCTCGCCTCTCGCTCAGCTGCGTCCCCACCCGCTTGCGCCTCTCTGCGCGTGAACTCCCCAGCTCCCTGGCTCTGGAAGTTGCTGAATGTGGCGGTTGTCCTAGCAGCTGAGGAACCAGCCACTCGATGAAGGTTCCTTTTTAAAACACCCTCTTGACCCGTGTCTAAAGGAGGCCCTCGCCCCCAAAGCCCTGTGGTCCAACCATCCAGCTGGGGCCTCGTGGGCAAAGGGTGTGTCCACATGCACCTCTCAGTGGTGACCCTGGGCTTGCAGAGAAGTCCCTCTGAGCTGGCAGGGCCCTGCCCCTCTCTAGGCAGGAGTGAAAGTGTCACCGAACATGGACCCGTTTTGAACAGTCTGAGCATGTGTGCGTTATCCCATTTCATCCTCACGGCAACCTGAAGTGTGGGTCCTGTTCTCACCTCACTTTGCAGATGGAGAAACTGAGGCTCAGACAGGTTAAATGGGAGCTCATAGTCAAAGCCAAGGCCATCTGTTCCCAGAGGCTGCCCCAGACAACCAGACTTCTGTGCTTGTCAAGCCGGGTGTGGGCATAGGTTCCAGGTGACCCAGGAGCAGCCAGTGTTTACAAGGGCCAGCTGGGAGTGCCTAGAAAACAACCGAGCTCACAGCTGGCCCAGCACCTGAGCTCGGAGGTGGCAGCCCCACCCCCAAGGCCAGCTTCCTGCGCCCCCCACCCTCACACTCCGGAGAAGGGGCCCAGGCCCGCACTTCCCCACAGACACTGTCCCCGTGGGGATCCGTCAGCAGGGTCTTAGAAACGGTAAGGAGATTCTGATCGGACTCCCCTGGGCCCGTGTGGATTTGTCTCCTGCCCAGCAGGACCCCGGCCCCGGGCTGATTCCTTGGGTGTCCGTTTGCGCGAGCCTCCTACAGAGGAAGGCTCCCCAGCCTGTGTGGCAGCCCCCTGAGCAGGGCTGTCCCTGTGCTCAGGCTAAAGCTGGGGACGTCATGGCCGGCCAAAGCTGGGGCCAGACGCCTTGGGAACCTCTAGTCTGATGGCCTCTGACTTTGCAGATGAGCAGATGGAGCCCTGGGTGCTTGAGGCCTTTGTCTCCGCCGCCCTGCTGGCTGGTGGCGAACTGGGATCCAGGCCTGTTTCCCGTTTTCATTCTTCCACTTCCCCTGGCCTCCCTCCTCTCCCTCACCTGCACTGGGTCACTCTCAGGTCTGTGGCAGGTGTTCGGGGTCTGCACCTTAGGGAGGGGCCCCATGGTGCCCATGCCCACCACCCTCTTGGCCCAGGCCTGGACTTCTCAGCTGCCCATCCCCAAGGCCCCAGACACCAGGGCTGGAGCCCTCCTGGGGAGCCCTGCCCCTTGGCCAGGCACCCCCCCCAAGCCAGGGCTCCCCTTTCTTCTCCCTCTGTGGGGGAGGCCACCCTTCCTGCTGGGTCAGGAGCCACGGAGGCTGGGGGATACCACGGACCACCAAACTCCCCCCAAACGGGAGACCTCATTTTGCTGCTACCCTTAATCTTGCCAGTTAAAGAGATTTTAAAACTAACCAAATGACAACTAACCACAACCTCCGTGTAGCTCATTTCGTGAAAGTGTCCTTTAACACCAAAGAGGCAGAAAGAACACACTCTTTTAAAATAAAAAATGAAAAAAGCCAGTACTTTAAATCAAATAGATGTAACTTCCTGAAAAACAATCCGCCACCTCGGTTTTCTCTGTTCCCCGTGCGCTGGTGAAAACCTGGCCCCACGCGGCCCTGGTCCACGGCCTGGTGCGGAAGCCCTGGGCGGGGAGAGCAGCTGGGCTTCCCTCGGTTCCAGGAGTGACGGGCCTCACCCTCTGCTGTCTCCCTGGAAGTCAGTCAGAGTGCAGGGACCCTGCTGGTGCAGTGTGAGGTCAGGGCCTCGTCATCACCCCGCTCCAGAAGTGAGCCAGGCCTGCTGGGGGAGGCCACAGACACTCACCACCTGCTCTAGGAACATCCATACAGAAAAGACCTTACAGCCCAGGGTGCCCACACCTCATCCTGCTTGTGCCCTGGGCGAAGGGACAGTGGGGCTCCAAGTGCTGGTTTAGGCGGGGTGTCCGAGCTCCAGGAACTGAATGTAGCTCCCTCAGCGGTGGCTTCGTGCTCAGACAAGGGGACGGGATTTGACTATTTAAATGGAACCTGGGAGGGGATGAGGGAGCAGCAAAGACAAGGCTGCAATTCAGTGCTGCCCACGTGACCTGAGAGTCACAGTCACCCAGGTCTGGCAAACCGGCATTTCCTCCGGAGAGGTCAGCCCTGCCACCTGCCACCTGCCACTGGGCAGGAAAGTCCAGATCTCTCCTTAGCAACTCAGAAAGCCCTGCAGTGGGGGTCCCTGGAGGCCTATCTTGGGGTACAGAGAGCTGGAGGGGGAAGACCCACATGGTTTAGGTCCAGCTCTGCTGGCTAGGATGAGGGTGTTGAGAACACAGGGACAGTGGCTGTCTCAGGTAAGGTCTATGTCGGCCTCACCTCGCCCCACTCAAAGCCACCAGCAGAGTTGGCCCTGCTCTAGGGAGTCCACGGGGCACTTGGGGGCTGCCCAGCTGTCTTGGATGGAGGATGCTGACAGGCCGTCAAGGTCGTGCCCTCCTCTCCCGCCAGGACTGCATTTCCACAGAGGGCCAGTGCCTGTCGGGTGTCTGGTGCTGCAGGGAAGAGGCGTGCCTTTGGGAACGGGGGTCCATCAATGCAAGGGGCACGGCCCAGCGGGGTCAGCCTCCCCCTGCCCAGGCGAGACAGGCAGAACTGGAAGCGGCCCAGCATTGTTGGGGTTACCACCTGCCCTCTCTGTGAGAGCATGTCAGCCCCCAGAGAGCCTGCTGGGACTGGGTTCCTCAGCCACAGCCAGCACGGAGCTGCCCGTTGGGTGGAGTTCCCACCAAACCACACCGGAGAGTTGGTTCCCCCCGGGGGGTGGGGCGTGCACATGCCGCCTCGGGCTGGGAAGCGGAGCCTGGTCCAGCAGCTGCGGCAGGAAGCAGCCTCAGTTTCCCTCGGCACGCAGCCTGCCCAGGAACAGGCAGGCTCCTCCCTGGGGACACAGTACCAGGCAGCCTGGACTTGGTGGCCTTGTTAGCAGAGCCAGAACGATGAAGAAGCACAAGAAGGACCTTTAGTCACCAAAGTCCCCTCAGAGAAGGCATCTACTTGTTTGGGGAAGAGAGAGGATGACAGTCCCCTTGAGGGAGAGCAAGGCCCAAGACTTGCTCTGCTGACAAAAGGTGGTCGTAAGCTGTTCTGCCTAAAAGTAACAGCAAAAGACTTATCAAGGGTGTACTGCCAGGCTCTATCTTAGGCTCTTTCCGTGTGTCACCGCACTTACTGTCCACAGTGGCTTTGGACAAAGTGTTATTATTATTCCCACTTTGCAGTGCCCAGGGAGGTTAGGTGACGAGCCATGTTTACAGGACGCGTAAATGGCAGGGCCAGGTCTTGAACTCATGCTGTTCTTGGGAGGGAGAAACAGGGAGGAGCTAGCAAGCCTGGGTATGGGTGGGGCTGAGGGGTCTGGAGGGGAGACCCCTGGTGAAAGAGCCAGAGAGAGGGTCTCGGGAGGAAAGAAAGGCCCAGGAGAGGTAGACAGCCATTTCCTGTGGTGTGAATGGGTGTGATAGACTCCTCTTTCCTCCAACCCCGTTTCACAGACTCGGGAAAGCTGCCACTGCTCATTCATTACTGTTGTGCGAATGCAAAGGCAAAGGCTGTTGCTGTGTCTGGTACTGAGAGAACGTGGGGGAAATGCTAGCGGGGGCCAGGGGAAGAGCTGGAGGACCACAGGCTCCTGAAATCCGGTTTGCACAAGAGTTTGTCCAAGGACAACTCTCCTGAGTTTTCTTTCTGTGTGCCAGTCTGGCGGGTGGGGGGAGAGTGGGGGCCCCGAAGGCCTGCGGATTACTGGTATCCTCCATGAGAAGTGACTCAGAACAACCGTGGTAAAGTTGAGTGTCTCCAGGTTTTCTGTCCATGCCCAGCACCCCAGAGCAGTCCTTCCACCCAGGGTGGGCCCTGGCTTTGGCGTGGTTTGCAAGCTTGCCTACCCAGCAGGTTAAACTCACCTGTGCACAGACATCCGTGCTTCTCCATTGAATGGTCCCCTATCCTGGGGCGTGAACCCAGGCATGGTGATGAGATAGCCCCCCCTCCCCCACGGAGGTCTGCTCTCTCCCTAATTCATGCCACGTGGCACAGTCCTTACGGGGAAGCCCTCTGTGGTTGCCTAGATCTGATGTGAGTTCTAGCCTAGCTATGCCCTCCCAGCATCCTTATTGGTGACATGCCCTTTCCTTGGGTTATTTTTTTTAACTGGCTTACAATTCATATCCCATAAAATCACCCTTTGTACAGTGTACAATGCCACGGTGTTTAGTCATTCACAATGTTGTGAACTAATTCCAGAACATTTTCATCAGATCATCTCTGAAAGAAACCCTGTACCCATTGATTCCCTGCCCCCCTCCTGCCAGCCTCTGGCCACCACTAGTCCAAGTTCTGCCTCTAACCACTTGGCCCTTCTGGTATTTCATAGAAATGGGGTCCTACCGCATGTGGCCTTTTTGTGTTTTTGTTTGTTTGTTTGCTTTAATCCTCACCCGAGGACTTGTTTCTATTTATCATCAGATAGAGAGGGAGGGAGGGAGAGGGAGAGGGAGAGAAACATCGATGTGAGAAGGACACAATGATTGGTTGCCTCCCACACGACCCAACCAGGGCTGGGGTCGAACCACAACCGAGGTACGTGCCCTTGACCGGAACCGAACCCACGACTCACTGTTCCGCAGGCCGACGCTCTAACTGCTGAGCCAAACCGGCCAAGGCCATATGCAGCGTTTGGAGTCTGGCTTTTTTCACTTAGCATCATGTTTGCAAGGTTCATCCGTGTCTCGGCACTACTCCCTTTTCACGGCTGACTGATAGCCCCTTGTGTGGGTGTACCACATTTCGTTTTTCTGTTCATCAGTCGATGGGCATTGGGTTGTTTTATTTCCTTCTTGGCTACTGTGAATAACGCTGCAAGCTTCAGGTACAGGTCTCTGTGTGGAGTTGACTTCCACTGTCTGGTGGAACTGCGGGTCACAGGGGCGTTCCGTGGTTACCTTTCCGAGGACTTGTCACGCCGTTTCCACAGCTGCGGGGCTGTTGACATCCCCACCAGCAGCGTGGGGTCCACTCCCTCCGTCCTCGCCAACACTCGCTGTTATCTCCTTGATGACAACCATCCTAGTGGGTGTGAAATAGCATGTTCTTGTGACTGATTTGTATTTCCCTAGTGATTAACGGTACTCAGCGACTTTTCATGTGCTTCTTGGTCATTTGTTATAAGAAATGTATTCGCCCTGGCTGGTTTGGCTCAGCGGTTAGAGCGTCGGCCCACAGACCAATGAGTCGCGGGTTCGATTCTGGTCAAGGGCACGTACCTCGGTTGTGGTTCGACCCTGGCCCTGGTCAGGATTGTACGGGAGGCGACCAGTTGATGTGTCTCTCTCTGTCTATGTTACTCCCTCTCTCTCTCTCTCCCTCCCTCCCACTCTATCTGAAGATAAATAAAAAGATATCCTCAGGTGAGGATTTAAAAAGAAAGAAAGAAAGACATGTCTATGCATATCCTCTGTCCATGTAAAGAGCTGGGCTATGTGTCTTCCTGTTGTCCTTGGGTGATGGAGAGGATAGCATGGGAGGAGGTGGCGACATGCAGAGCCCACGGCCAGCGCCTGGTAAGCACCTGCTGAGTCCCGGGCTCTGTTCACGAGCTGCAATGTGAGCACTGACGTCTCGGAAGCACGGGGCGGTCAGTGAAGAGAATCCACAGAAGGAAGGAGCAGAGCGGGGACAGCATGTCACTGCTGTAACTTCCTGGAGGCCAGAAGAAGCCTCCGGGAGACACCGAGCTGTCTTGTGGGGCCTCCTCAGAGGAAGTCCTCAAAGAGATGAGGCAGGGAGAGGACTCGAATGACGCACGGGTGGCCCGTGGCTGCTGGGACCGGGCTGAGCGCCTGGAAGCCTGAGGTCTGGTGCGCGCATGCCAGGAAAAGCCACCCAGTGAAATCAGATAGAGTGGAGATGGTCGAGATAAGATGGAGCCCGTCTTCAAAGTGACTAGTCCCGACTTAGGGGGGAGGTGCTGAGAGGGCTGGAGTCCTAGGCTCCAGGGACGCTAGAAGGACGTGGGAGGTGGGGTCAGTGCTGATGGCCGCAGCAGGCCCCGGCCTGGTGGGAGGTGACGAGAACAAGCCTCGGTGGACCGGGTTCTTGCTCCCTGGCCTGCTCACTGCACTCTCCCTTGTCCATTTGTCAGGAAAGCATTGTATTCCCAAGTACTAGGACCCAAATGGTTTGGGTTGAATTACTTATGACAAATAACACCTCTTGTGTCTGATGCTGACTCTGGAACTCCAGGTGTTCCTCTCTGATCGGGGTTCCTTCTCTCGTATGGCTCAGTTTTCACAATTGATTTTCCGGCTTTGGAGATGCAGCGGTCTCTCAAACCTTACTGAGCTTGAAAATCAGACTTCTCCTCCGGAATGTCGTCCTTCCTTCCCTTTCGTAGTGGTTCTGTGTAACACGGTGGTAATGCCTCTGAGCCCTGAGAAAAACGGTGCCCCGACTTCTGGGTGGCAATCTGTTTTCACAGGTCTGGTGATTTTTCTTTTCTGACAAAGAACCGTCGGGAAAAATTGGATCACATTCTTTTAGAGATCAGAGTGGGTGTCTGTCCCGATCCTTGTCCCAAACAAAAAAGGACCAGCAGGGGTGGGGGAGGAGTTCCCAGTCCGAGACCCAGCTGACGGGGGTGAGCGGTGAGGAGGTGGTAGGGCTGGAGACAGGTGGGGCTCCTCCCAGGGACTCGGGCAGAAATGACCTGCTGGGCCCCCAGGCTGCCGGGGCAGGGTGCTCAGCAGGCACCCAACAGCACCCTGGCCGCTTCCCCTCCACCTCTCCCTGGGCCACCTCCTCCTGCTTTCTCTTTCATTCGTCCCTTTCCCACTCTCTTTGGCTGGGATTCTTTGGCATTCGGTGGGAATGGTGATCCCCTTGCCTGGGGCTGACGTACATTTCTCTTGCTTCTACATGGTCCAAGGCTTTTTTTTTTAATCTTTTTTTTAATCCTCACCCGAGGATATTTTTCCATTTATCTTCAGATAGAATGGGAGAAAGGTGGAAGGAAAGGGGGGGAGAGAGAGAGAGAAACATCAATGTGAGAGAGATACATCGACTGGCTGCCTCCCGCACGACCCTCGGGACAAACTGCCAGCAAGGTACGTGCCCTTGACCGGCTGAGCCACACCGGCCGGGCTCCAGGGCTTTTTCGAATGCCACGTTCTCAGACCTTGTTCTCCCACTTTTTCTTGTCCAGAAGTTTACAAGAAAAAAAAAAGGAGAAAACACATATAAAACAACATTAGAAATTAGAAATTATGTATAATGAATTACTAAAGGGCTTAAAAATAATTATAGAAGCATTTAAGGTGAGCAGCAGAGAAAACATTACTGATGTTCTTGAATTTTAGAGTGTGATCTCTGCCTCTCTATCTCTGCCTCTCTATCTCTGTCTCTCTGTCTCTGTCTCTCTGCCTCTGTCTCTCTGTCTCTGTCTCTGTCTCTGTCTCCTCTCTCTGGCTTGCCATGGTGAAGGATGTTTCTGGGCATGCCTGTCAGTGTCTATCTGGCTAGTAGTATAGTCATACAGAATAATTTTCCATTGAGATATAATTGGCACAGAACCTTGCATTAGCTGCAGGTGTACGGCAGAGTGGTGCCACCCTTGTCTATGCTGTGAAATGATCACCACAGCGAGTCAAGCGAACAACCATCACCTCACCGTTACACAAGTTTTCTTCTTGTGATGAGAACTTTTCAGATCAACTCTCTTAGCAACTTTCAAATACGCAGTGCAGTGTTGCTGACCATGGCGTCCACGCTGCGTGGAGTGCAGGACTCAGTTCTCTGAGAGCATCAGTAAAACCCACCACGCGTCTTCCCGCTGCTACCCACTCGTCCTCTCGCCTTGCAGGGAGGCTGCCGGAGCCGCGTCGGGGTGATCAGGAATGCCTGCCTCTTCCTCCTTGCTTGCGGGGTGGAGGCACTTGCTGTCACCAGGCTGTCTGGTGTCACGTGGGAAATGTGCTCTAATCGCCACTTCATTTGAGAACGGAGCGATCTCACTGGGCAGCAGAAGTACACTGCCAACCCAGTGCCATCCCCACCTGGGTCTCCAGTGGGAGTGCTCCCAGCACAGTTACCCTGACATGCGACCCAGTCACTGCAAGGAGTAGCCGCGGAGGACCAGCGGTGTCACCTCCACTGTTACTGAGTCACCACAGAGAGCTGGGCAGGGCTGGGTGGGACCCACTGCCCCCGGGCGGCAATGGGCATGCCATCCGGATTCTCTTCTGGAGCAGTCGCTGTAAAAGATGATTTCCTTGTGGGGTCTTCACTCTGAGCATTGTCCATGGAAGAGTGTATTTCTATATGGGTACGCTGTGAATCTGTGTCTGTATGTGCACGTGTATGTATATGCATCCATGTGCGTTCTCTGTATACAGGTATGTACACGTGTATGCCTAGGGGGCCAGACTGAAGCTCAGCTGCTGGTGGGGGGGGGGGACTGGGGAGGGCCTGCCTCCACCTCCCTGCACAGCCTCCAGCACCCCGTGGGGTGCAGTCTGGAACGACAGCTCCCCCGGGGGTTGTGTGAGGCAGTTTCCCCTGAAGAGCTAAGTGGATTCAGCCCCAGGAACGCAGGGCCTGCCCCCTGCACTGGAGAGGCTGAGAGTGCCTGTCAAGGGCTCAGTATCCTCTCTTCTTATCGTGCTTGCTTTTGAATTCTGATCTAGTTAAGTCACGTGGCGCTGCTTCTTTGTTTCAGCAGAACAAAGTTCCTAGAACATCTTTGAAGAAAGTCAGAGAGGGCCTTCCTGTTCTGTGCGACTGTCTCTGTCCCTGTCCTTGTGACTCTGTGTTCTTTCTTTCCATCGACAAGCTGGTGTTTTGGCCCTGCCCAACCTCTTCCACAAACGAGCTGTCCTCAGTCAAAGAGACTGTTTGTGCCCTGCCCTCATTTGCATATCTACAGCGGAAGCGTCACTTGGACTAGCAGTGAAAGATAAGGGGGGGGGCTGCTATCTGGCATTTGTCTCGCAGGCTCTGCAAAGGGGAGTGGAGGCTGGAGGTGCTGGGCGGGGGGAGCTGGGCGGGGGGAGCTGGGCGGCGGTGCTGGGATGGTGTCTGTTTCCTGGGACCCGTCCAGGAGGCGAGGGGCAGTGGACTAGAGATTCACCTTGCCATCTCTGACAGAAAGCAACCGTGGTGCCATTCGGGCTCTGAAGACGACTGGGAACGGGAGGATGGGAATGAAAGAGATGAGAGAAAAAGAAACTCTCCTAATAAGAAACGAAGAGACGTGTGGAAGTGAAATTACCCAAAACACTCTCCAAAACTTTCCCGAAACTTCCATCGATCCACAAGCTGTTCAAGATTGTAAAATTGCCCACATAAAATTGTAAAACTTCTACACAGCTTAAAAAACAAACACCCCCCCGCAAAGAAGTGAATAAACACTGTTAAACATAAATAATTCCAAACTATATTGTAGTATGTATCCGTCTCACAAATAAATAAGCAAAAGATCTAAAAAAGAGTGAGCCCAAGGCATGAAAAGGAATTCACAGAAGGAAATACCAGCAGCGAAACACAGGAGAGCATGCTCGACCTTTCTCACAAAGAGAGCTATGTTTTTCGCTCACCTCTCAGATTTGCAGAGATTGAAATGTCTGATAACAGCCCGTTGGCAGGGTGTGGGGACATAGACACTTGCATATCCGGTTAGTAGAGCAGAAAGTGACACCACCTCATGGGGAGGAGATTGTTAGTCTCGTCAGAAAAGAGCCCTGTCCTTCAGCCCAGCTGTTGTCTTTCCAGTGTGGGTCCACGGTCACCAATAACCATCAGCACGGGAGTGTTTAGTGTGTGTATATGTGTGTGGGGGGGGGTATTCTAAATGCTTTCCACACATTAATTCACTTAGTCTCCACAACAACAGGGTAGATGTTGTTATTGTTGTCCCGAGTTTACTTACGGGGAAACTGAACTCTGAACTCACCAATGTACGCAAGGTGTAGGAACAAAGATGTTCACTGCAGCATTATTTACTAAGAGCATGGATGGTCTGATCAAGTAAATGATTGCACAACCCAACGGCGGAACATGACTTGGGAAGACTTCTACGATTTTTTTTTTTTTTGGTGAAAAAAATACATTTCTGGCCCCGGGCCAGTATGGCTCAGTCAGTTGGAGTGTTGTGCTGTGCACTGAAAGATTCTGGGTTCAATTCCGGTCAGGGCATACATCTGGGTTGCAGATTCCAACCCTGGTTGGGACACATGGAAGCAGCTGATTGATGTTTCTCTCACATTGATGTCTCTCTCTCTCTCTCTCTCAAATCAGTAAAACATATCCTTGGACGAGGATTAAAAAGAAAAACAAAGCACGTTTCTGTACAACAAATATAATATGATATTATTTGCATTAAAAACATACATATATAAGTTTGCATGAATGTTTAAAAGTTCTAGAATGATTTACAAAAAGGAGCAGTAAGTCTAAGAAGCTGGACTCACAGGAGAAGGGGAAGGAGACATTTGTTTTTTATTTTATATTTTTCTATATGGTCTTGAAATTTTAAAACTAGTGTACAATTTTAAAATCTAGTTAGACGATAACACCTGTAAATGCTCAGTGAAGTGCCAGGCACGCAAGAAAGGCTGAATAAGTGAAGTTTCTGTAACGTATTCCTCGTCTCGATCACAGCAACAAGATGAGTATCTGTGAGCTGGGGTTTGGCCCCTGCCCCTGTAGGGGGTCAGCAGGGTGGGTGGCTCAGGATTCGTGAGAATCTCTCGTGGAGGAAATGGGGGGAGATTATGGTGGGCGAGAACTAAGAGAATAAAACCCAAACAGTGTTCCCTGAAACTCCTTATGCCTCTGGGCCCTGCGGCACCGCCGACCAATGTGCTCCTCCCCCAAGGTGCTCAGACTTCGCAACTCCCCTTCCTCTCAAAGCTTTTAGGAAAGTAAAAAGCAGCTCCTTCTCCTGCTCCTCGCCCTGGGGACCCCTGAATAAAAGGACGGTGGAGCTTCTAGAAGGAAGAGAATCCAGGGCCCTTAGATCTTCCTCACTGGGAGCAGCCCTGAGGCTCACTCACCACTGTTGGGGGAAATGCAGGTCCCTGGGGGATGGTGGCCAACCTTCGGAAGAATGATCCTTGGGGCAGAGTGTCCAGGGAGGAGGCCGCAGGGCCTGACGGGAGCTCAGCAGGAGGGGTGGCCCCCCCAGAGCTGAGCTTGCCTGTCCTTGGCCAGTGTGGCCCCTCTCTGTGGCTGTGCCCGACACCCATTCAGCATGTCCCCACCTTGTTAGCCCCCCCGGAGCCTTATTTCTACCTGAAACAACCCACCTGGCTCTGTTCTTTGGCCCACGCGACAGCTCAGAGGCTGAGGAAGCCCTTCCAGCTGGCAGGCGGCTCTGGAGCAGACCACAGAGACGTCGGGCACGAACAGAAATCATGCCCCAAGGGCCCACCTGCCTCGTCCTGAAGGCCCTGTGCTGTGGCGTGGGCGAGGGGGCTTGCTGTGCCTCCATCCGGGACCCCTGGATGTCAGGGCTGGTCTCCCCTCAGACCAACCAGCTCCAGGGCTCGGAGACTACATGCTCAGGGTCCTAAGCCATGTCGGGAATTCTTGGCACTTCGGTTTCCTGCGTGCACGCTAACGCTGTGTTCTGTCTATTGCAGGTATCGGAACTGTGTGTACACTTACAGGATTCTGCCCGAAGACGATAAGTTCACTGTTCAGGTAAGCCCGTAATAAACCTAGAAGTCTGGGCTGACCCAGGCCTGTGTGAAAAGAGGAAGAAGGGAAGCATGTGCCCCAAGCAGCCCAGACGGTGCGGCCTGGCTGAGCCTGGCTTTCTCCTAGAAGTCCAAGGTGGGGGTGGCTGAGCAGGGAAACTGAGACCCTGCACAGTGCCCCTGCTCCGTGGCTCGATGGAGCAGGTGTAATAGACGTTATTTGTATTCACGGGTGTGAAGGGGGGACAACGGTGAAGAAG
This sequence comes from Tadarida brasiliensis, assembly GCA_030848825.1. Classification (NCBI taxonomy): domain Eukaryota; kingdom Metazoa; phylum Chordata; class Mammalia; order Chiroptera; family Molossidae; genus Tadarida; species Tadarida brasiliensis. Next base: position 102,226,381 of record CM061265.1, read on the forward strand.
GACCCAGAGCCGCCGTGGCGCGTCGGTGATTTCCTTCAGTGGCTGCTGGGGGGTGAGGAGGGGGCAGTGGACCAGGACGGAGAGAAGGAGGGGAACTTGCAGGGGAATCACCTGTCCTTTCCGAGAGGCTAGCAGATTGCCCGGGGGATGAGCAGGAAACAGGACCTTTCCACTGGGAGAGCCCTGTCCTGTCAAAGGCTGACCGATGCTCATGGCATCGCATTGCACCAGGTAGAGTCCAAACCTGTAGACCTTGCTGTGAAAGTCGGGAGGACCACCCTCCACGCAGTTCATGTGACAAACACCAGGCCTTTGTGTGACCACAGTGCATGACAGCTGAATGTCGTAGCGGCCAGGGCAGCTATTTTTATCTGGCTGCATTAAGAGAGCAGGGGGGTGGGCAGATGAAGGGGTGGACGTGCTCATCGTCCTCGGTGGGGACAGAGGAGTCACGTGCGGTTCTCTGGACCGAGGCCGAGTGCACCCACGTGCTGACCAGAGCAGCCAGGGTAGACAGGGGTTGGGATACCATGTGATGGAAACGCAGTGACAGGGTCTGTGGGGTTTAGTTAAAAAGAAAGTGCAAGGAGGGGGGTCAATGGGGAGAAAGGGGGGACATCTGTAATGCATTCAACAATAAAGATAAGTTAAAAAAAAAAAAGCCCTGGCCGGTTTGGCTCAGTGGTTAGAGTGTCGGCCTGCGGACCAATGAGTCACGGGTTCGATTCCAGTCAAGGGCACGTACCTCAGTTGCGGTTTGTTCCCGACCCTGATTGGGTCGTGTGGGAGGCAACCAGTCAATGTGTCTCTCTCACATCGATATTTCTCTCTCTCCCTCCCTACCACTCTCTCTGATGGTAAATAGAAAATATCCTTGGGTGCGGATTAAAAAAAGAAAAGAAAAACGAGAAAGTGGAAGGGGCACGATCCCTGATCCCAGGACAGGAAGGGGATGGTGCATTTTGCAGGACTGAGACGCAGTAGTACAAACAGCTGGACTCAAGGGCGGGACCCGGCAGGTCCCTGGACACACGTCCCTGGAAATGTGTCAAGAGGGAGAAGCTGTGTTGAGTAGAATGCCTCTGGGGAGACTAGTTCTGGGGATCAAGGAAATCACTTGAATCAATGAGCCACTTGGGACAGAAGTGAGACCTTGAGGGTCATGCTTGAGACACCCAAGTGGTCGCGAAGCTGCCTTGTTGGGAGTCAGGGGCTGTCTGCTGCACAGCTTCGCCGAGGGACGCAAGTTTGGGCTCACGCGGGATGGCGCCGTGGGATCGAGGTTGGGCTGAGCGCGGCTTCTGGCCTCCTCGTCCCTCCCATCCGTGCATCTGCACCATTGTCTAAAGAGTTTCCATTTCAACGTTTTTAGCTGGTCTGGAACGCCCACATGTCTCGGTCTGCTCACCAGGAACAAATGTTGACGCACCTGGTACACGACCATCCTTTCAAGTGCTTGGTGGCTGCTCACCATTAAAATGGTTGTCTGTCATGTGGGCTTCACCTGCCAGGGACGTGACCGCCCAGGGGAGGGCCGCGTGGGGCAGGCAGAGGGCCTCAGCAGCCTCCACGGTCCTTCCCAAGTCTAGGACTGCATGAACCTTCTCGACTGGGTGGCATTCTTGATGGGTGCTTTGCTGAAAGGAGTCTGAACTCTCTCAAGTTAAAAGTGGGTCGATGTGTTTGATCTTGTTCTCCTTGTGGTTTGTTCTATTCCTTCAAAGGGAAGAAGCCTTTAAGTATGACGAGGCCTCAGGCTGGGAAAGACGTGGCTTTGTGGGTTCTTGTGCAGAGTTTACACCAGGGCTGATCAATGCTAGACCATGTCGAGCGTCTGTTCCCTCCCCTCTCCACACGTCAGGTGTTCCTGTGAACGGCCAGTCCTGCAGCAGCTTCGGAATCAGGGGGCCCCACTAGGTTTTGGGGGGTCACGAAGAACAGAGACTCACTTTGGCTAACTCATGTGAGGGGTGGGCAGCCTTTGCGGAGATGCACAGGGCAAGGAGGGAGAAGGCCTGAGAGCTGGGACCAGAGGGGCTCAGGGCCCTGCGTGCTTCTTCCTGCACGCCAGGTCTACAGCTCAGCCCTTCTCCGTGGGCCTGCTCCTCTCCCACTAACAGGCTCGTTTCTGGGTTCCAGTCCCAAGAGGGAGTCTGGTTGGCTCAGCCACCAGCGGCCTTTTCTGTGTGGGCTTCAAGGGCCACAGCTCTGTGCACAGATCGGCTGTCCCGAAGCAGAGGCCCACCATCCCTCAGAGATGGGGGTGGAGCTGTGGGGACAGAGCGTGGTTACCTGAGGCCCACGCCCAGCCACGGTGATAGGCAGACAGGTTTCCTAGAAGACCTGTGGCCCTGCTGGACATGTCTGCTCCTGACCCCAGCGCTGGGCCTGTGACCTCCTTGGTGGCCAACACCAAGTAACCAGGGCACAGGGAGCTATGGGGCCCAGGCAACCCGAGGAAGTACCCATCCCTACGATACACCTTCCTGTAACAACATACCCTGCTAAAACAGTAAGAACAGATGTGTCCTGGGAGCAAATGCAAGCAGGCACACAACTGGGCGAAGTCCCAGACCTGACAGTGTTTCATCAGGATCACTGCTTTTTCAACTCGACTTCCTCTTTTCATGTTGAGGCAAAACTTCACGCTCTTTTCTGAGCTCAGCCAGTTTCTAAATAACTCATTTCTTACACCTGAGTTGATATAGGGCCACCAAATGAAATGAGGCTCCCAAAATAGGAATCTGGCTGAAACACAGCCAAGTAAGGCGCGGAAGGCTTGAATTGCTGTCTTGTGTTAATTACCCAGCTCTTCTCCCCAGGCTGCCTCTTTCTGTGAAAACCAGGGCCGCCGCTTCTTTGTTCTTTGCAGAACAACCAGAGAGGTGGGGCCAATGCGCCGTGACCCACGACAGCCCCATTTCGGTCAGGAAGAGGGGGATCCTGGCGTTTGGGGACTTTAGTCTTACTCCACCTTTGCAGACTTACAATAAACCAGAGATGGGTAGGGGAGATTAAACTAACTTCACTGAAACTAGTTTCAAGTGCAGACGGAGCTGAGACCTGCAGAAGCTGGAGCTCACACCGGCGAGTGTGTGTAACCAGGCTGGATGTGGGATCCCCTGGGGAAGGACGGCTCTGCCCAGGGGGACAGGGGGGCCAGGCGATGTAGCTTCTCAAGGAGAGGGGCCTCCTTCCCTTCCCACGGTCTGGATAGCATTTGATCTCACGTGGCCTTTGGCCCTTGTGGTGAATCAGTGAGGGACCTGGAACCAAGGCAGAGCCCTCCGTTCCCAGCTGGTTCGGTTCCAGATTTTGCCAGCCGTGTGACCTTGGGTAAGGACAACTCCGCTGGAAAGTGGAAGTCACACACACACACACACACACACACACACACACGCACACACGTGCCTCCCCGAGCAGTGTAACATGCTCGGCCCAGGTGGGTGGTGGACAGGGGAACGCACCCAGCATTGTGGTTGCCTTTATTCCCTCTGACAGTGAGCAGACATCAGGGATCACGTCTGCTCACCAACATAAGTCAGGTCTGCCTCGTGCTCCGGTGAAGGAGGGAAGGGAAATGGAAGAGAATGAGATGGAGAAAGAGGGAGAGAGACCGTGGGGAGAGGAGAGAAGGAAAGAACAAATGAAAAAAGAAAAAGGAGAGGGAGAGAGAAAAGAGAGAGAGAGGGAGAAACAGTGAAGGAAGAAAGAGGGGGGAGTGGAGTGGATGAGGGTGGGGGCAGTTTTGACAGAAGAGATAAAATAGGTGTGAGGCGAAGAGATGGCAGAGGAGGGGGAGGCAGACTGGGGGAGGGAGACAGGCTGTATTCTGGAAGACTCTAGGCGGCGCCTGCGGGGGCAGATTCTGTGGCCATCGGGCTCCCGCAGCTCTGCACCCTGCACTGTGCATTTCCGTGTCTGGGTGTCCTCGGCAGCCGTGGAATTGTGAAGTAGTTGTTCCACAGCTGCTGTGGTCCTCAGGGGGCAGCGCTCTGAGGGCTGGGTGGGGCCAGAGGAAGGCAGGTCAGCTCAGCCCCTCGGGCCTCAGTTTCCCTTCCCCACGAGGATGGCTTCTTGCAAAGTCCGAACTCCTTCCCTGACTGGAAAGTGACTTGCTCTTGGAGTGCCCGGTCCAGAGCAAGCCACTAGGCTCTTGCTGCCTTTGAACATGACCTTCGTCCCCAGGGCCTGAGGACGAGTTTGAGGCTATACAGCGTCCCGATGGGCAGCTTGAGCATGAGTGAGGGGAGGCCCCGGGGCTCCAGAAGTGGCCTTCAGACTTGTCACGTAACTGGCTGCCCCACACCCAATGCCACGGTCGAAGTTAATGAGGCTCTTTGAGAAATGGGGCCCCGAAGCAACCGAGGCTCCATTCCTACAACCCTTCCAGCCTGGCTCTTTTTTCTGATCCCCTTCCTACCAAGAAGAAGAAAGAAGCAGAAAACCAAAGCCAGCCCCAGGCCCCAGTCACGCCAGTGTTCACTGGGAACCTGCTTCTGTCCTCACAGTTGAGACCGTATCCAGGATACTGACTTTAAGTCGAGACGAGAACACGCAGCTTGTTATGCAGGTGAAGGGGGAACTGGAAAGTGTCACCTCCTCGATGCTTTCGGTATTCTTTCCGGATTTAGAAGAAAAGCCAGCGGCTCGAGCCCTTCGGGTGAGAGACTCATGACTCAGTTCCTGGTCTCCGACGGCAGCCGTCACGTTGCTCTGGGCAGTGTGGCTTTCAGAGAGAGACGACAAAACAACTTTCTCAAAGCCGTTCCGTCACAAGTGTCCGGGTGGGTAAACGGTTTGGCCATTGTTATTAAGCTCAGGAAGAGGGTGGCAGCTGTCATTGTTCTGAGTGGTCACTGGGTGAAGTAAAGATTCCGTCTGAGCCACAGGGCGAAGGATGTGGCTCTAACGCACACTTCCTGCCATTGCACAAGAGGGGACAGAGAAGACGCAGGCGGCAGAAGCCATGCAGGGTCAGGGCCGCCCTGCAGGACAGCAGGGCGGGGTGCTGGCCGGGCGGGGGTCCACAGTGGCCAAGCAGTCCCTTTATGCCTGGACTGCCATTTCTAGAAGACTGCATTTTTGTTTTATTTTATTCTGTTATTTATTTTTTTTAATCCTCACCCAAGAATATTTTCCCACTTACCTTCAGATAGAGTGGGAGGAAGAAAGAGAAAGAGAGAAACATCGATTTGAGAGAGACACATCGATTGGTTGCCTCCCACACGACCCTAACCAGGGCCAGGGACCAAACCACAAATGAGGTACGTGCCCTTGGCTGGAATCCCACCCGAGACTCTTTGGTCCATGGGCCGACGCTCTAACTGCTAAGCCAAGCTGGCCAGGGCTATTCTGTTATTTCTATTCTGTGATCTGTTGTAGACCATAGACAGGTCTGTTTTCTAAGCTTCTGGAAATCTCAAAACATCTTCCAGGCCAGCTGGTGTGGCTCAGTGGTTGAGCGTCGACCCATGCACCAAGAGGTCGCTGGTTCGATTCCCGGTCAGGGCACATGCCCAGGTTGTGGGCCCGATCCTGAGTGGGGGGCGTGCAGGAGGCGGCCAATCGATGTTCTCTCTCATCGCTGTTTCTATCTCTCTCTCTCTCTATATATATATATAATCAATAGATAAAAAAATAAAAATAAATAACTAAATAAAAGTAAAAGCTGCAGCTATTAAAAATATTAAAAAATAAATAAATAAAATAATAAAAACACCTTCCAGTTGCCTTCCCATTCAAAAGGGGATTTGATGGAGATAAAATTTTGGGGAAGCACATTGTCCCGTAAAATTCCACACGGGGGTTGTTCCACTGCCTTGAGAAATGTGGTAATACAAATAGCCCCAAATGCACAGTCCAGCGCCAGGCTGGGGCCAGTTCCACTACAGAAACCAGTTTTTTCCTTTTCCTGCTCTGAAGCTGGTGGGAATTCTTTTCCATCCTTGTCATCCTCCTTTCGATGGTAGTTCCTGGAATGGGTTGAGCCTGTTTGCTTTGCAAACTTGGGTCTTGCTTTGTCTCAGAAGACTTTCCTTCTGTCTGGTCTTTGCATACGTTTCTAGTCTGGCCCTCCTGGTTTTTATCGGTCATCCTACCTCCAAATGTCTGCCTTTACTTTCTGCCCTGCCCTTGGCCATCCTGTCCCTGCTCCTCGTGCTCTGAGCCTCTGGTCCACCTTGCCCCCGGACCTGGGCCCATTTCCTCTTTGTTGCCCAGAGCAGATCTCACGCGGGGCCCACACCAGCTGTGGTTGGCGCGTTCGGGCCCAGGATTAGGATCCAATTGTAACCAATGAGATGTGAAGGGAAAATTCTGCAGGGCTTCTGGTAAAGGTTTACTTATCTTAGATGAAATTGTCCCTTTTCTACCTCTGGAAGCCGTCATAGGATGTGATGGCTGGGGCTGCTGCTGCCATCTTGCAATCATGAGGGCAGGTAGCTGGAGAGTGAGGCCGATACGCAGAGGGCAGAGCAGAAAAGTGAAATGAACCTGGGTCCTCAGTGATGCACTGGATTAACTGAACAGAATCAACCAGCCTGGTGGCTGTCCTGCCTCTGGACTTCCTGTTTGTGAGATACCAGATTCTCTTCTTGTTCCAGTAGCTGAATTCGGGTTTTCTGTTACCTGCAGCTACAAGTATCCTAACGTGCGGAGGTTTGGATTAACCCATGGGAATTTCAGAGCATAAAATGAAAACTTTAAGTTGAACATTAAGTGTCACTGCAGGGAAAGCCCACAAGTCATGGTCTGGCACACACAGTTCCGCCTCTCTCCTCTCCCGGGCTGTGGCCTGCACCGCCGGCCGGGACCCACCCGGACATGCCCTGCGGTATGTCTCCATAGTAACATCCTGGGCTCCAAGAGTTCTTTCTGCAACGCTAGCCAGAGAAGGCTCAGGAAACCATCACTGTTTTAGCCGTGACTTGCTTATTGCAGGATGGTTTCGCATCTCCTGTCAAGGTCACCCTTCAGGATCAGGTTCCGGGCTTAACCTTCGGATGATCCAGAGGCTGCTTCAAGTGACCAACAGAAAAGAGTCCTTCCTCTAAGAAAGCACCTCGCCCACGAGGCCTTCCCTGATTATTCCACAAAACTACCCACCCAGCCCCACTTGTTCTGTGCCCCCTCTCCCTGCTCTGTCTTCTTCGTGGCGCTTGTAACGCCCCGACTCAGCACTCGATGGATTTATTGTCTGCCCTAGAACTGTTCCTGTGAGATGGTGGGCATTCAATACCTATTTACTGAATGAGTTCATTCCACCCCCCCCCTTAAGAATGTAGGAAGAGCCGCATGTTTCGTTTAAAATTCGGACTTGTTTTCCCCTGTTGCAGTTCTTGTTCCTAAATGGGTGTCCACGGTGTGCACTGTGTCCCACGACTAGTCTCTCGTTCTCCGTGCCTTGGTCAGTCCCTCTGCACTCTGGGCTCGGTGCTCTGGTCCCCGGTCTCGGCCTCGCTGTCACTTCCTCCTCCACGGTTTCAGTTCTGACTGCGCTTTCCTTTCCGGTGCGAGCCTGGCTCTGTGGCCGACCGCCCCTCTAACTGATCCTGCTGCCTGCTGTCCTCCGTGCGGGTCTTCCCTCCCGGGTCATTAAGGCCTTGCCTTTTCGCATCCACACGAGGATGCCCGCTGCTTCCCAGCGTGTTTTACTCGTACCTGCCGCAGCGTTTTCGGAGAAGGCTTCCTCCGGCTCTTGTGCTCCCTGGCCTCCGCGTCCTGCTCTGAAACATCGGGATGACGCGGTGCTTCTCACGCAGGGAGGCTTCCAGGACCGAAGCCATGGTTTATGTGAACACCGTGCGGTGCCGGACACCTGACTCACTGAATCCTTGCTGAACAGTCGATGAATGGGCCTGCTCATTGGGCCTGTGTCACCCCATCTTTGAAGGACTGGGAAGACAGAGGCAGGGGTCAGGGCAGGCGCTGATGCCTGGGGTCCCAGCAGGCAGCAGTAAGAGAGGAGACAGAGGGGTCAGAGGGAGGGTCCCATAACTCCTCATCATCCCGTTTCATCACTGCTCCCGTTTATCGAGCCCTTCTCAGGAGCCCGACACTTGCTGTGCACGCTGTCATTGAATCCAGTGAAAGATGAATGATCATTATCCTCATTTTAAATGCCAGGAAACCCAGGCTCACGTGCGTTAACACTGTTTGCTCGGTTCACACAACTAGTCAGTGACCGTGCTATGGCTTAAGGGTCAGACCACTGTCCCCTCCTTGACCTGGCCCTTGGTCGTAGAGGCACCCCAGCTCTTAAGCCCAGTCCAGCCAGCGTTATAGCTGTATCTCCTGAACATATCCCTTGAGGGTCAGCATGACTTAGCTCAGAGACTTTTCACAGACACCTGTTCATCTGCTCATTCATTCAGAAAGTGTTGGTTGGGCCCTGGCCGGTTTGGCTCAGCGGTTAGAGCGTCGGCCTGCGGTCCAGAAAGACCTGGGTTCTGTTCCCGCTAGAGGCACGTACCTTGGTTGCAATTTGTCCCCGGCCCTGGTTGGTCGTGCGGGAGGCAGCCGCTCGATGTGTCCCTTTCACGTTGATGTTTCTCTCTCTCTCCCTCCCACTGTGTCTGAACAAAAAGTGGAAAAGTGTCCTCGGGTGAGGATAAAAAAAAAAAAAGAAAGAAAGAAAGTGTTGGTTGGGCACTGGTGATACGATAGCCAACCTCATAGACATGGTCCCTGCCCTCAAGGGACATTCAGCTGAGAACCCAAAGACAAGCAATCATCAAGATTATCCCCGGAACCCCCTATCTCTATAGCTTGAAGTAGAGGTGATCAGTTAGTCATTTTTACAAAGAGATTCACCATAAGAGAGTAGGGAGTTCCCAAAGTCCCTTCCTTTTCAGCTGTTCCTTGGGGGGCTGACAACCCATAGAGTGTCTGTCGGTCTCCCCGCCATAATTATGCTCCCTCATGACTTGGGAGAAAGGGTTCTGAAATAGTGAAATGAACCGACAAATGTACACTCTTAAGACTCTGAGAAGAGGCCTTAGTACCTCATACTGGGAGAAGGACATAGTCCCAGGCTTTAAACATGAAACCAGACATTCAAACAAGTAGATTTAAATGTTACTCAGAAATCTGCAAGAAAGACCACTGGCTGCTAGGGAAAGTGGACAATAGAATGGCTCTCCCTTCCTGGGAAGGTATCGAGGGGATAGTTAGCCCCCTGAACATGAAACTCCTCCCTGCCTCAGGATCTTTGCACTTGCTCTGACCTCTGCTGGGACTCTGACCCCCAGATCACCATGTGGCTGACTGCTCCGACGTTACTCCCAGGTCTCCCCGTATAAGGTCATGCCCTGCCCTGATTGTCATTCTCCATTGTGCACCTATTTATTTTTCTTCATAGCCCTTAACACTGTCTGCAATGGTATTCGTTTCCTCTTGCCAGTGTAGCAAATCACCATACATGCAGTGGTTTAAAAACAACACAAATGTATTATCTTATAGTTCTGGGGGTCGAAGTTCCGAAATGGGTCTTACTAGGCTAAATCAGGTGCTGGCAGGACTGTGAGCCTTTCTGGAGGCTCAAAGGCAAACTTGTTTGCTTGCCTTTTCCAGCTGCTAGGGACCACCTGCACTCCTTGGCTTGTAACCCCTTTGTCCATCTTCAAAGCCAGCAATGACGGTCAAGGCTTTCTCACCAGGCCATCTCTCTGGTTCTGACTCTCCCGCCTCCCTCTTTCCCTTATGAGGACCCTCGAGATTAGAGTGAGCCCACCTAGATAATTCGGGATACTCCCCCTATCTCAAGGGCAGAACACTAGCACCCTAATTCCCTCTGCATCTTGGTTCCCCCACTCCACGTAACATAAAGTCTTGGGGGTCATTGCTCTGTCCACCACAGTGACTATCTTTGCTATTTATTGACTCACTCATTTGAGTGTTTCTCCTCGGCAGGGAGTGAGGGTGCAGAAGTTCTCACTGGAAATAAACATGAACTAAAATCCCCACGCTGACCCACCTTGGGACCCTGCCAATGCAAATCTGTCTCCACCATGAGCATATAAGACCCAGAGGGGCTAAGACCTAGTCTGCTTTTTTGTTTGTTTGTTTGTTTGTTTGTTTGTTTATGTATTTTAATCCTTACCTGGTTGATTGATTGATTGATGATTGATTGATTGATTTTAATCCTCACTTGAGGATATATTCTATTGATTATAGAGAGAGGAAGAAAGAGAGAGAGAGAGAGAGACAGTAACACTGATGTGGAAGAGAAACAACGATCAGTTGTCTCCCGTATGCACCCCAACCAGGCAGGGATCGAACCTGCAACCTAGGTATGTGCCCTGACGGGAAATGGAACCTGCAGTCTTTTGGTGTACGAGACGATGCTCCAACCAGCTGAGCCACCCAGCCAGGGCAAAACCTTGTGTTTTGTTCACCACTGTATCTGCAGCTCCTACAAGAGCATGTGGTACATAGTAGGTGCTCGATAAACGTTGGCTAAAGGGTTGAATGAAGGGATACATTTATAGTATGAGCAAGGGAGGAAAGGCTTCCATTTCTTTACCTACAAAGGAGGACAGTGGACTGGAGACCTCCAACGCCTTCGTGCTCTAAGATGTTATGATTCCTTCTGTAACAACGACATCAACGAAGGGGGCGGTCCAGGGTGGCTGTTTCACAATCTGCTCTGCAGTCGGGCAGAGTGGCTGCAGCAGGGACACGTCTGGGATGAAGTGAGGACAGCAGGAGTGTGGGGGCGAGCTGAAGAGGTCACGGAGAGGCCGCCCAGGCTTGCTCTGCCCCCGCAGCTCCTCTCCAGGCCGACTCCCAGGCGGAGAGCTCAGAGCTCTGCCAGCTGTCACTTCTGCGTCTGGTCTGCCCGGGGTACCTCGAGAGTGTCACAGAGAGAAAAGGAGCAATTAAGGATAAAAATACCCCGCCAGGCTCCGGCAGTGGGGAAATGGAGAGTGCTCCTGTCTGGGACCCTGGGGGCCGTGGTGGCTCCGGAAAGATGACCAGTGCATCCCTCAGTGTGGATGAGCCTGTACAATGGCCAACGCCGTCTCGGTCCCACAGGCCAGTCAGTGTGCGGTTCCAACCTCGAAGGAAAGGCCTTGCGACCATGCGGCGTCTTAAATAGCAGCCTTGGCTTGGGGTGAGAGAAAAGGGGAAATGGAAACAGGGAAGGAGGAGATGAGCTTCCTTCCTGGCTGGTGTGTCGGGGGAAATGGCTCTTTTTAAGGCAAATGTTGAATGTTGGAGGGGAAGGAGGACTCAGAGGCTCCGACAGTGCCCCTCCCCCATCTGCCACCCCCTCCTCCTTCTTGAGACGGATTGGATTGGGCCAGGCCTCGGAGCCAGAGGCCTATGACTGTCTCTGGTCCCCAGGTGCCCAGGGACACCTCCCCCGTGTCCCCCGTGCCCACCCAGCACCCAGCCCTCTGCGCCCCTCAGCCCCACCCCCTGCTTCACACCTAAACGGGTGCATTCCTGCTGGCTGGGTGGACAAACTCGGCCCCACCGTGAAAATGGCCGCACAGGAAGAAGCAGACCGATCGGAGAGAAATGGGGAAGTAGGCCCACTCCTGGGCTGAGGGCTGCCAGGTCCTGCTCTTGCCACAGCCTCGTGGGCCCAGGGATGCCTCTCCTGGCTGGCTGGCTGGCTTTCCTTCTCCTTTGTATCGGAAGGGCTACTGCGGATCAACATTTATTATCTCTGCTGTTTCTCCTCGGCAGGGAGTAAGTGAGGGTGCAGAAGTTCTCACTGGAAATAAACACGAACTAAAATCCCCATTCTGACCCGCCTTGGGACCCTGCCAATGCAAATCTGTTTCTCTAGCACTTACCTTGAGACCCAGTGATGTTTGCGGCGTCTTAAAAATAGTCGTAAAGACTTTATGTTAAGCATTTGCGTACTCGCTGAGGCATTCTTTAAATGTCCACAGTTCTCTGATATTTGGGGGAGAGAAGATTTGCAATAATTTGGCAATAATAGCATCATACCTAGTCAACTAGACCGAACTTGGCGGTTTCCAGTGTGCTATGAGTCCCTTTCAAAATGACTGGGTGAAGGATACAAACTTCCAGTTATAAAAGAACTTGTCCTGGGGTGTAACGCACAGGATGATGACTAGAGTTAATACTACTACATTGTATATTTGAAAGTTGTGGAGAGAGTAGATTTGGAAAGTTTTTATCACAAGAAAAAATATTTGTAACTGTGTGGTGATGGATGTCAACTAGACTTACCGTGGTGATTATTTCACTAAACATGCAAATACCGAATTGTTATATTGTACACCTGAAAGAGAGAGGAAGGGAGAGGGAGAGAGAGAAACATCAATGAGAGGAACATCGACTGGCCGCCTCCTGCATGCCCCCCACTGGGGATTTGGCCCACAACCTGGACATGTGCCCTGACCTGGAATCCAACTGGTGATATCCTGGTGCATGGGTCGACGCTCAACCACTGAGCCACACCGGCCAGGCTATATCTCAATTTTTTTAAATGTAAAAATAGTTATTGGGAGTGTTGCCTAAGAACCGGTAGTAGTAATAATATTAATAATAGCATCATTGCTTGGTGTCCTTATGCCGTAGTACAGGGCTCCCTCCTCTGTCGGTCCCACGGTGGCTTCAGGCCACACTCCCTGGCACAGCCCAAGAGACGCTCTAGAGCTGGGCAGTGCGGCAGCCACTGGCCACAGGTGGCCATTGAGCCCTTGGAATACAGCTAGTCTGAGCTAAAATGTGCAAAGTGTAAAACACACACCAGATTTCAAAGATTTAACATAGAAGAAGAAGAAGAGGAGGAGAGGAGGAGGAGAAAGAGTATAATAGATCTTAATTTTTCATTGCAGATTGAAGTCCCAATATTTTGGATATGTTGGAGTAAATAAAATATAGTTGTCAAATTAATTTCACCTGATTTTTAAAAACCTTTAAAAAATGTGGCTCCTAGAGAATTTTCACTCACATATGAGGCTCGCCTTGTTTTTCTGCTGAACAGCATTGCTCTGGAATCTTGCTACTCAGAGTGCGGTCCCCAGACCAGCAGCAGTGCAGGGGAGCTCGTTAGAAACGCAGAGAACCAGGCCCCAGACCTCATAATGCAGAATCAGCGTCCAAACAAGACCTCCCCAAGCACATTGCAGTTGGAGGACCGCGTGGAGGCAGGGCAGGGGGCAGTGAGTCTCACACACGATGGGAGGGAATGTAAATAGGGCCAATGCTCTTAGAGGGCAAATTGCCAATATCCGTGCACATCTGTTGTGCCTGGCACCAAGAGCAGTGCCCCTAGGAATGTGTCCAGCAGGTCACGTGGGCAGAGATCTGCGGACTAGGACAGTCGCTGCAGCACTCCTTCGAATGAGGACCGACAAGCAACCTAAGTGTGATTAATAGGAAACTATTACACACGCGGAGGCCTGGCCAGTGGAAGACTCAACAACTGTTGAAAAAATCAGGGCAAGGCTGTGTAATAGGTTGGAAATGTCTCCACATTTTAAAGGAGACATTGCAGGGGAGGAAGAACACTATGTAGAGTGCATGATTGTCTAACCCCTGTGCTGTACGCCTGAAACTAATACAAAATAATATTGAATGTCAACTGTAAGTGAAAAATAAAACTGTCCGGCCAGTGTGGCTTAGCGGTTGAGCGTCAATCCATGCACCAAGAGGTCACCGGTTCGATTCCCCGTCAGGGCACATGCCCAGGTTGTGGGCTGGATCCCCAGTGGGGGGCATGCAGGAGGCGGCCAATCGATGTTCTCTCTCATCGATGTTTCTGTCTCTCTATCCCTCTCCTTTCCTCTCTCTCTAAAATCAATAAAGGAAAAAAAAAATTTTTTTAAAGAAAAATAAAATTTAAAAATAAATTACCACCAAAATAAACACTCCATTAAAAAAAGACACAGTTGTAGGATGGTATTATGGTAGGAGAGTTTGGGTTTTGTTTGTTGGGGTAAATGTAGACACAGGATTGCAGATACATCAGAGCGCCAGAGGATCTGGGAAACTGTGAGGCGTGGAGTGAGAATGGGGTTACCCACGGGAGAAGGGCCTTCTGCTTTCCAGTCCACACCTTTTAGGACTGTTTTATTGTTTACAATGATGGCTGATCTATAACTTATATAGTAATTTTTTTCTGTTTTACATTTCACCTCTTTATTATTATTGATTTTAGAGAGAGAGAGAGAGTAGAAAGAGAGAGAGAGGAGAGAGAGAGAGAGAGAGAGAGAGAGAGAGAGAGAGAGAGAGAGAGAAACATTGATTTGTTGTTCCACTTACTTAGGAATTCATTGATTGATTCTTGTATGCGCCCTGACCGGGATCGAACTGCAACCTTGGCGTATGGGGACAATGCTCTAACCAACTGAGCCACCCAACCAGGGCCTTCACCTCTTTATTAAAAAATTATTAGCCCTGGCCAGTTTGGCTCAGCGGTTAGAGCGTCGGCCCGCGGACCAGAGAGTCCCGGGTTCGGTTCCCGCTAAGGGCACGTACCTCGGTTGCAGTTTGTCCCGGGCCCTGGTTGGCATCGTGTGGGTGGCAGCCAGTCAATGTGTCTCTCTCACATTGATGTTTCTCTCTCTCTCTTCCTCCCTCTCTCCCTCCCGCTCTATCTAAAGATAAATGCAAAAATGTCCTCAGGTGAGGATAAAAATTAAATAAATAAATAAATAAATAAATAAATAAATAAATAAATTGTTATTATGGGATATGGGATCAGCTCAATCTGGGAGTAAGACAGCTGTGGCTTGGGGTCCCAAGTGGGAGCCCAGCAGACCAGACTGGGGAAGAGGTTGGCACCAGACTGAAGAGGGCTTGGCCGCTGGGCTGGGGGTTGGGACTCCGTTCCACAGCCAGCGGGGACGATGTTTTGCAACCCCACCTCTATCTAGTTCTCGAACATTTTCACTGCTCCAAAATAAAAGCCCATACCCATACCATAATAATAATAATTTAAAGTTAGTTTTGTAAAAGATTACCTTTTATTCCCTATGTCTCTCTGGAAAAACCATATGTGGAGAATTTGAATTCCCCAAGGCAAAAACTGGGTGATGGGGTGATTTTTTAAATCTGTTTTTAAAATATCTCTTGTCATTTAAAGCCTGTGAGTAGGGACAGGGTCCCCAGGGCAGGCCCCCAGTTGGGCATGCTCATTGTCAGGCCGAGTGACCCCAGCACAGGACACTTTCTGGGGGAGGGCAGGTCTGCTTACAACAGTTTTGCCGGTTCACTTTCTGTTTCGTTTCTCTCCCCTACCTTTTTATTTTTTTTTGGTGAAATATGAATATACTTCTTAAAAGCGTTCAAACAAAACCGAAGCACAGGAAGCAGAAAGTGACAGCATTCCCTCCCCACCCCACCCTCTCTCCCCCACGGAGTAGCCGCCGCCAACAGTGTGGCATTTCCATTTTTTGTGCGTTTACATAGAGATATGAGCCTGTACAAATACCTATTTTTTTAAATGAGCTGTACATATCGCCCCACAATTTTCTTCCTACCCATGGCAATCTGTTGTTCAGATCGCCCCAAGTCAGTTCGCATGCCCCGTGCTTCTTGGGGGGTGGGACGGAGGAGGCTATTTTGTTTTTTCATTGAGATGTAACTGACACATAACCTTGTGTTCGTGTTTGGTATACAACATCATGATTCGATATATGTATATATTGCAAAATGATCTCCACGCTAAGTTTCGTGAACATCCGGCACCACACAGTCAGGCATTTTTTTCCTTGTCATGAGAACTAAGATCCACTCTTTCAGCAACTTCCAAAGGTGCAACAAGCATGGTCAGCTCTAGTTTCTAACCTGCCGTGTTTCAACGTGGTGCTCAACTGTCACACGGCATACTTCACCATCCTCCCACGGGTGGACGTTTAGACAGTTTCCTCTTTTTTTTTTTCTTGTTATTACTACCATAAGCCAGGCTTGTGTGTGCCTCTGTTTTCTTCAAAGGGAAATATGACTAGGTTGCAGGCATGCACATTTGTCTGGAGATACAGCCGCGTTACCCTGCCAGAGCCTCTTGCCATGAACCACCACCCACCTGATGTCACTTGACGTCTACCATGTCCCCACATCGTCTCCTGGCGGGACACTATCCGTGTCTGTGATTTCCGTCCGACAGCCGGTGAGACAGGCAACCTCGGCGTTTTATTTTGCATTTCCTGCATTAGAAATGGGGAAATGAGCACATTTTCGTACATGCACTGGCCATTTATATTTCTTTACCTGTGAACTGCCTATTTCTATTCTCTGTCCGTTTTTTTCCCTTTTTAAAAATCAGGCTTAAAAAAAGCTCTTCGTGTGTTTTGCATAATAATTTTTTTTTTGGTTACTTATGCTGTAAATAACTTCTCCCCGTCTGTCGCTTCTAAAAATATTTGCTTGCGGTTCGTTTGTCATGTGGAAGTTGACAGCTTTCCCGGAGTCAAATGTTTTCGTTGATGGACTCTGGGTTTCCTGAGTCACTCATCTCAATAGTATTGATCCAGGAAAAATGTCATTTTCCCTAACACTTTGGGGATACGCTTTTATGTCTAGCTCAGTATTTATTTTTACATTTGATACAAAATAGCTACTATAACACCATCCCCCAAATGGATAGCCATAGCATGTATTAAACAGCCTGTCCTTTCCCATCAATTTAAAATGGCATCGTGTCACCTGCTGAATTCCCACAGCGTTAATCCGACTCTGGACTCGTTCTGTCCCGCTGGCTGGTGAACCTCCCTCGGCCCAGCTCCGACATGTTTCATTGCTGTGGCTTTGCTGTGTGTGTGCCCAGCCAGCAGGCCAAGTTCCTCTTTATTGTGCTCTTTATTCCTTGCTGGTTCCCGTCCATTTCCTTTTCCAGGTGAATTTTAGAATCAGCTTGCAAAGTTCCCTAAAAAGTACAGTTGGCGTTTTTATGGGATTGCATTGCATTTACGGATTGATTGGAAGATCACTCATATCCTTACAGTCGTGAGCCTTCTATTGGCGAACATGGCATCTCTCTCAACTTATTCAGATGTTCTTGTGTATCCAGTTTATGTTTTCTCCATACAGTTCCTGCACCTTCCCCGTTACTGGGTGTGAGGTACTTTGAGTGACTTTGGCAAGCAGAAAACACGTTTTCTGATGGGGTTTTGTTGGTGTCTAGGAGAGTTATGGTTGGGGGAGGGTACTTGCCTAGCTTTCTGAATTAGTTCACCAGTTGTAATCGTTTTTTTGAATATACTCTTCTGGCTTCTCTAGGTGCATGATCTTGTGGTCTGCATATAGTGATCGATTTGTTTCTTCTTTTCAATGGGACTAATTTGGGGAGAGGGGAGTTGCGCGGGTGTGTTTCGCGCTGGCTGGGCCCGCGGTACTCTGATGCAGGTCATCGGCAAGGGCATTTGTGTCGTCTTGTTTCTGATCGCCGAGGATGTTTCTGCTCTGGAAGGAGGATGCAAACCAAAGGCAAGGAGTAAAATGAGGGTGCCAAGAGGAGGGCATCCACCAAACAGTGCCCACCCTGCAATGGCAGAGTGGATGGGAAGCTGCTAAGCACAGCCGGTGGTCAGTGCCCCATTGCTCCAGATCACTGTGCTGTTTCATGTTGGTTCTGCCCGTCCCCCAGCGTATTTGATACCCCCTAGCTTGGTGATACCCCCACACTGGTAAGGCCACCTCCTGGATCCTAGTCTGAACCACGGATGTAAATGAGAGTGAGAACCCAGCAGCACTGGAAACCTCTGTCCAGGCTGACATCCTAGCCCAGATTCCTTCATGTGGTTCTCAACGAAAATCACGGATGAATATTGCAAAAGGCTTTATTGAAATCCACATATATTATATCAAAGATCACGAACTTGTAGCCTCTGTGTTGGGTTTGGTGTTCTCTTTGCCTGACGTGTGTCTTTAAAAATTATGAACCAGTTAAAAGCATTTCTTAGAATTCAGAGATGTTTACATAATCTGAATTTTCAGCTTCCCTTGAAAATTTTGAACATCTGATAAACTTAGGCCTCTATTACTCCTTGATGATGTGACAGAGTTGAGTGGAAGCCTCCCCCTTTCAGTGAGGCATTTCTCTTCAGTGTGCCACAGTCCCCACCACGCCCTACTGCCTCACTCCCATACGGTTCCACGGGTTTCTATCACCTGCCGGGCCTCCGTAGGCAACTGAGCTGCAATCTCTATCAGATACAACCAATTATCCAGTTCATTAGGCTAGCAAACACACACTGACCTCCTACTATGTAAATAAAATAAGGACGACAGGTTCACCTGACAGTCTGTTCCTAGTGAACTCTTGCTGGTTCCTAGGATCGCTATTTGCTTTCACACATCTTACAAACCCTACTCCTAGTAATCAGACCTAGAACCATGCCTGGGATGGACATAGGCTCATCAAACTAAACTGCCGAAGACCCGTCTTACCGACTGTGAAAATCACAGGTTCCCTGGCCTGCCCTGGGCCCGCTGGCCCCCTCGTCTTTACTCTTCCCCCCTCGTGAGTACCCGTGCTGGAGCTGTCTCACCAGACTTCTCGTCCTCCCCTGGGATGAGTGTGGATTTGTGGACAGGTACAGTGGCAGTCCCCTTTCTGTCTGGGGCTCGGGTCCCATGACAGCAGTGCCGCTATCACTTCCTCAGACACAGAGCCGTACGTGGTGACTTTCGGTTCCTCTGCAGGACACATGTCTACCAGAAGGTCTGTCCGCTCCCGATCACCTACGCTGCTGAGCCTCTGCCCCAGAGGTCCAGGGTGAGCCCTGCCGGGGACTGGAGGACTTGCATTTGTCACTCTATCTTGCCAACCAGAGCACTTTGCTACTGTCCCTTCCAGCTTCGCACGGTCTCAGACAATCCCACCTACCCATGAAGGCGGGCTGGAAGCTTCCCATGTTGATCTAGCTGTTGCCATCTGTCAGTGGAAAAGGGTTTTTCCTAACTGAACAGTAATGCCCTCCACATTTCCCCCAACGAATCATGAACCACCTTGTGTCAGCGATATTTCTTCCTGACCCGGGATAGCCTCGGGAGGTTGGGGCTGTGTGGACAGAAAGGCCAGTGTGCACAGGAGGCTGAGGCTGGTGAGAGCTGAAGGGGTGGTTTTGCCCAAGCAGTACAGTCGCTGGGCTGCCTGCGGTGGCAAACATTTCTCAAGCAGTTCCCCAAGGAAGAAAACAAAGCCTGATTTGGAGTGGTTGCCAATTCCCATGGTGTAAATACTCTCTCTCACCATGGCTCCCACCATGTGGCCACATTTAACAACCAGCTTCTGGTGTTCCAGAAAAAGTTGAGTTTTGAGCCAGTACAGGTTGGCACAAGTTGGCATGAGCCAGCAGCAGCTCACACCGGCCTGGGTATTGCAAACTCATACCAGCTGCAGCCCTGGTAAGGTCTGTGTGCCGCAGGGACGTAGGTGTCTTCATTAGAGACTCTGGTGGCTCTTTTGCAGTCAGATTAATAATCACTTCTGATTTATGTAGAGCCCTTTAAATCCCCAAGCCTGCCCATTCCTTTTTATCACATTTGGGGAGGATGTAGATATATATATATATATATATATATATATCTGTTTTTATTGATTTCAGAGAGAGGAAGGGACAGGGAGAGGGAGATAGAAACATCAATAATGAGGGAAACATCGATTGGCTGCCTCCTGCACACACCCTACTGGGGATCGGGCCCACAACCTGGGCCTGTGCCCTGACCGGGAACAGACCAGACCATAACAAGGTGCATGGGTCGACGCTCAACCCCTGAGCCACACTG
Organism: Tadarida brasiliensis; assembly: GCA_030848825.1. NCBI lineage: Eukaryota > Metazoa > Chordata > Mammalia > Chiroptera > Molossidae > Tadarida > Tadarida brasiliensis. The sequence goes on from CM061265.1 coordinate 102,246,100, forward strand.
GCTGGGCAGGATATTTTTTTTATACCTGCTCTTCTACTTAATTTTCTACTCCTCTGAGTATCAGTTTTTTGTTTTTGTTTTATCTGAAAAATAAGAATTGATAATATATTCGCATATTCGACACACGGCAGGTGCTCCATGATGATGGTCCTTCCTGACTGAGAGCCTTGCCCTGGGCTTATATGAGCTTTTTTTTTCCATCCTCATCCAAGGATATGTTTTTGTTGATTTGAGAGAAAGGGAGAGAGAGAAACATCAATCAATTGTCTCTCATACGCACCCCAACCAGAGATCAAACCCACAACCTGGGTACGTACCCTGACCAGGAATCGAACCTGCGGCCTTTTGGTGCACGGGATGACTCTCCAAGTAACTGAGCTACACGGGCCAGGGCTATATGAGCTCATTTAAACATGTGGTTGAGTAGGTCTTAGAATTTTCATTCATGGACAAGGAAATTGGCTTAGCCTTAGAGAGCTAAATACCATATTCCAGGTCACACAGCTCCTTGGTGGTGGAGCTAAGAGTTGAATTTGTAGCTGACATGGTGTTTTAAAAAGTTAGTTGCAAGCATTAAAAAATCTTAGATTTTATCTAAGAATCTGGATGTTTACCTTCCCTTGAATATTCTGAAATTCTGACAACTCTAGGCTTATGTTACCCCATGGGGCTAAAACTGAAGCTATGTGGAAGCCAATCCCTTTAAAGGGACATTTCTCCAATATGCCACAGTCCCCACCTCTCCCTAGTGTCTCACACCCTGCCTGCTTCACTCCCATCAGGCTCAGATTTTCTGCTTATACTTATGGACCACACTGCCTTCTAACTAAATGTTACTTCCCCTGGCCCAGTCCTTCTTCCAAACTTGACCAAGGAAGAAACTGAAACAGAGGATTTTCGGTAATTCAAGCCCAATCAGAAAGGTTACCACAAAGTGAAGGACCTGTCTTTCACAAGCGGACTGCGTGAGCAACCCCACGGTGCGGCAGTGCATTTTCCCTGGGAGGCAGGATCTTCACGGCGGTTCGAATCCCTTCTGGCCCCACACTGCACTTGCACAACCCTCCCTCTAACAGGCAACCAGGCGAGTGGGTGTCTTTATTTGAATATGTTCTTTAGAAATGCTTATGGTTTGGCGTACATGCATTTTTAATTCACTGGAGTGATTTCATAGCTTTCGCTGTTTCCTACTTTCTTCGTCGAAGGATCTGTTCAAGATCTCCACGTTGCTGCGGATACATCAAGTCTTTGTTTCTGCTGCGGTGTGGCACTGCTGTGCACCTCGAGCACACCTTCCCTGTCCACCGTCCCCATCCTGGGCTCCCCGTGTCCCTCCAGATCTCTGCCAGCACAGATTTGTGGTGCCCATCCCTGTACACGGCCCGATGTGAGCCTTAGGCCTACGCCCAGGGGTGAAATAGCCGGGTCATAGGACATTCGCATGTGTAATTGGTCTAAATTGTGTCTGGTCGCTCAGAATGGCTGCATTAGTCTGCCCTCCTGAGGAATGGAAGGAGAAAGGGCTTTAAATATATAATACCCATTAGTAAATGAGGTCCTTTGGATGGAGTTCAAAATAGGCTTGCTTCATACCAAGGTGCCAGAGCACAGGCAGAGAAATTGGAGGACCAGAAGCTTTCAGAGTCCAGGAGCACAGCGTACGGTGAAGAACCCAAAGTCCTGGTGCTACCATGTACAGGGCAGGTCATGTGGCCCTTCTGAGCCTCTGTTTCCTGGGAAGACCAACAGACACTTCAGTCAGGTTGTTTGGGTACTCCAGAAATATTCATCTTTTCATTGATTATTCTCAACACAGAGGTAAATGCAATGCATTTTGTCACCTAAATGTTGGGTTTCGTGTGTGCCCAGTCTCACTGAGGGCATCTCTTTTCCTCTGTCACTGGCTCAGGGACTCACAGGACCAGAGGTCCAGCTAAAGGGTGGGGCCTTGGACTGGTCGGTGCAGAAGCTGAGCCCCGGGGCAGGGGGAGGACGGAGCACGGAGGGTGGTCGTGTTCCTCATGGGCAGCCGTGTTTGGGAAGGGAGAGGAGGAGAAAACCAAGGACTTCAGGTCTGACCAGTTCCTCCATAAAACAGGGGTGGGGGGTCCAGGCTCTTTGCTGTTGGTGAAGGGCTTGAGGGGGGATCCTTGGGTCAGCTGTTGAGGAAGGGCTCACGATGGACAAGCAAACGGGTTGATCTGAGAGTTGACCCTCACAGGTCAAGTTCTAGACCTTGAGCTTGGATAGCGGCAATTCACTAAAGAAAGGCTTCCAAGGGAACCAGCAAGACACAGAGAGAGGCAGGACAGGGAAGGGGAGAGGCCAAGCAAAGGAGCGTTTCCAGGTGAAGCCTCAGACCCAGCCTGATCCTACAAGGAGATCTGAAGTATGAGTATGTCTGAGGATTTGTCCGGTGTTGCGGCCAACAGCTGGGCTTTTGCACACACACCCCAGGCACGCGTTGGCTACCTCGGGTGGGCCCAGGGAACATAGAACTCGCCAGTTTCTTCCATATCTCCTTAGGAATGAGGTTGCCACAGGGCCCAAGGAGAATGGTTCCAGGTTCCAGGTTGAAGCCTTTAGCAGCAAAGCACAGAGCCCCCAGCAGAGGGAGGATTGGGAGCACAGAGCACCACAGGGACCTAGTGGAGCTGTGGAGGACACCAGCAGCACTCCATATAAGGACCTCACTGTAACCACAAGTGTATATCAACACCCATACTTTGCACAAGCTGCTCCCTCTGCCTGCCATGGCGTCTCCCTTGCTCTTGGTCTGGCCAACTGCTCCCATCTCTGGCATCTCAGCCTCTTTAACAAATAATTTCCTGACCCACCAGGCTAAGTCCACTTGTAATAATAACCTCCCAAGGCATCGTCTTCCCCACACAGAACTCTGCGACTTGTAATTATTTACGTCATTGTTTATTATCTCATGACTTGTTTCTCTGCTAGACTGTGGGCAAGGCCTGGGTCTACTGGGGTCCCTGCTGACTTCCCGTGGCCAAGCCCTGGGTGGGGCACATGGTAAGAGGTTACTAACTGTGCGTGGGCTGCCTGCTGGCTTGCTGAGCCCCCCGGCTTGGGTTTCCACCAGCCCCGCTCAGGTGCAGAAGGTGGACTGGGGAGCTGATCGCAGCATTGACAGGCAGGGTCTGCACAGGGGGTGGAGGGTGCTGTGGGGACAGATCTCTGGTGGCCACAATGGGTTCAGGTTTGTCAGAAAGATGATGGGGCCCAGAGGGGGCTGAAGGCCCACACAGAGGATGAGATTGAAGAATAAGGGCCTCTTGGAGACTAGAGAGCAGACGTGTTGGGGATGAGGACACGGAACTTGAAAATTTGTGCCTCGTGGCAAGTCCTGGTGATAAACAAGTTGTATGACACTGGACAAGTGACCTAATCCCTTGAAGCTTCAGCTTCCTCGTGGGTAAATGGAGATAATTATGTCATGAAGTTTCAATAAGAGGAAGACTCAGGAAAAGTCCATTCTTCCCTTCAAATGTATACTTGTCAGTGCTTGCTGCGTAACAAACACTCACACGTCTCAGTAGTTTACAACCACAAGCGTTGATTTTCCTCTCCTGGCTCGACAGGTCAGCTGTGGTTGGCTGATCTGGGCTGGGCTCTCCCGGACTCAGCTGGACTCCAGGCATCCACTCAGGTCCAGGTCTGCTCCTCAAGTCTTTATTCTTGGCCCACACTGAAAGGCCAGAGGGTCCCAGGCGCAGATCACCACAGGGGCCCAGGAGGGGCAAGCAGCAACCCACAATACCTGTTAAGCCCGGAGTTAAGAACTGGCACGTTTGCCCACATTGCAGTGGTCAAAGCAAGACGCTTAGCCAAGCCCAGCAGTAGTGCAACAAAGACATGAATTCTTCACACTGGAGGGCAAGCCGCTGCAAGGTACCGTGATGCGCGTGTGGCTGCACTCCATGGCAGGGAAGACCCGCCCTGCCACAGCCTCCCTCCTCCTCTCCAGGCCTCTGTTTATGCGAGTTCTTGGAGAAAGCATGGACATCTTTTCCACAGTCAGCTGACAACCTTCCTGTGAGGCTGGGTAGGAGGCATACCTTCTAGCTGTCAACTGTGACTCTACTGACAAAGGACCCATCCTCTCCTGGGGTCTTGGCTGTGGGCTCGAGGTCCCCAGACGAGAGTTCCACTGTCCAAACGCCCAGACTGCGTGCTGGCAGACAGAGCACTGTCCTGCCCTGCCCCCTTGCAGTGACTGTGGTGACACCGCCAGCGACCTCAGAGGGTGCATCTCAGAGATGTCATTTCAGTACCAGCCGGAGGTGTGAATTCCCCAGCCTCCAGCCTGCAACTCCTTTGATGTCAGAGGTTCAAAGCGCTTTGTAAGCCTCTCAGGTCTTTGAGGAAAGCTCAGGGCTGACTCCCGTGCGCAGGTATCGGGGAGTGAAGGGCAGAGATTTGGGGCGTCGCCTCCCCGTGGGATCCCAGCTGACAGGTGACAAAGTGAACAGCCGATGGGCGCTGGCCTGGCATGGGGCAGTCGCGGTGGGCAGGGCTGCTGGCTGCCCGCTCTGCTGGGGGCTGATGGAGGGATTACAAGCCCAAGGATCTTCAGCTCTGAGAATCTGAGAGGGAGATGATTAGAAGTGAGTATGAAGCCCATGCCAAGTTGTTCTGGGAAGTCTGCCCAAAACTAGGCAAGAGAGAAGCTGGAAGAACCCGGCTTCTGGAAGTGGGGGCTGAGGGGAATGTGGCAGGTGGGAGACCCCCACCTGCTGGCTGAGAGCAAGACAGTACCCACCCCTCCAGGGCCAGGCCCACCAGACCTGGGCGGAAAGGGCCCTGCGGGCAGCCTGCTGGGAGCTGGGACGTCCCTCTGGCACGGCTGGTGGGTGGGGCTGGGCAGGCTTGGCAGTTTCCACTTTTCCTCCTTTAAGCTTCTTGCCTCCTCCCAGAGCTGCCTCATCTCTCCCCTGTGCACAAATACGACCCTGAGTGAGCCTGGTGTCATCTTTCACCCTCTTCAAGCCCCCTGACATGTGGTTTTGGGGACCCTGCCATGGGGCAGGCCAGTGGAGCTAGGATTGTGCACAGACGGCAAATGCCAACCTCTGCACCGTCACCACCGGCCACCACAGCTCGGAGGGCAGGCCTGCCGCCTCCCAGGATACACGCTTCTCCCACATGCCAGGTTCACACCACCCAGCCCACCCGAGCCGCTGGAGGCTCGAGTCTCCGGGAGAATCGCTCACCACCTGGTTCGCCCGAGCTGGCGGCTCCCTGCGCTTGGTACCCCCATCCTGTCTAGCTAGAAAGTCGTGGATTCCCACCCACGTCCTCTTTCTTGTCTTGAAAAGTCCCCCCGAGTTTCTGCTCTTCTGACAATGTCTCTGACCACCCAGGCAAGTTGCTCAATGTCTCTGAGACTCAGTTTCCTCATCTGTACACTGGAGCTGTGGGCCCACCTGTGATATTAGACAGAATGTAAGTTCGATAACATAACTAGCACACCTGGCCCAGTTCCAGTTTCTTTTTTTCTTATTCCTCACCCGAGGACATTTTTCCATTTATCATCAGATAGAGTGGGAGGGAGGGAGAGAGAGACAGAGAGAATCATTGATGTGATAGAGCCACATCGACTGGTTGCCTCCTGCACGACCCAACCAGGGCTGGGGACAAACCACAACCGAGGTACATGCCCTTGACCGGGATCGAACCCGGGAGTCATTGGTCCGCGGGCCGACGCTCCAACCGCTGAGCTAAACCGGCCAGGGCAAGCCCCCAGTCCCAGTTTCTTCCATTTGGGGAGTGGGGTCCTGAACTGGGAAGAGCCAGAGAGGTTCCATGGGGCCCCTCAGATGGGACACGGGACACGGTGAGAACTGTGTTCTTGCCCCCATGACCTGTTTTGTGTCCAAAGTGATGGATTCACGGGACAGGTCACTGTTTCAAAACAAGATCCGAGGAAAAGTGGAGACCCACTCCCCTGGACCTGGACAGCCCTCATTCCCCACGCACCTCCTCCGCCCGCCGTTCATAGCAGGCCGTCTGTGGGGCGCAGCGGGTCCCCCGCTCTGCAGCCCGACTGCCAGAAAGCGGCCGTCAGACAGCCCCACGAACAGCTCTGGGGCATCCTGGAAGAGCCCGGGACGTGCCCTCCGCTGGCCGGCCAGCTGCAGGGGCACACAGAGCGCTGTCCCTTTCTCCTTGGTCAGCGCTGCTTGTGCGGGGCTGTGGTAGGCGAGACACGCGAGGAAGCTTCACGCCGCCCCTGTGCGCCGTGAGAACACCGAGCCCTGTCCCCACCTGAGGTTCTGTGCCAACAGCTCTGTCCACCAGTCAGCCGGGTTCGGCTCCCCCGAAGTCCATGCCAACGGGCTCCATCTAGCCCTCATTCACTCCAGAACCTAAACCAAGTTCAGGGGTCCTGGGAGAGAACAGAAGCCAAGTCAATACCCACCCCAGTCCTCTGCCCACCTCCACCCTCCCGGGCTCTCACTTCTGGTCACAAAACAAAACCTGCCTTGATCATCCATGGAGGGACCTCTGCAGAAGCCCAGCCACGCCAATGCCCCGGGCACCTGGTTTCCACCCCAGCCCGAAGACCTGCCCCCCCTGGTCAGTCTTGAGAGCGCTTGCACCCACCCAGAGGCTGCACCCACCACGTGGCTGGTCGTGGGGCTGCGGCCGCTCCCTCGCCTCCCTCCACGTGTAGCGGGAGACTGCTACTGTCTTTCTATTCTCGGTATGTGAGTGTTAGTATGGCTATCTGAGCATCAAAGATGTTTCCAAGATGTTAATTTTGTACAGAAACCTCCAGATGGATACAGACCAGGAATACTTTTGTGCGAGTAAAAAAAAAAAACAAAAAACCCGATGCTTTTAGACAAGATGCCTTTTAAACCCCTCACCCCTTTGGGCGTGTGTGTGTGTGTGTGTGTGTGTGTGTGTGTGTGTGTGTCTTCATGCATGTTAATTAAATGAGCTAGGTTTAATAATTTTTATTGAATTTATTGGGGTGACATTGGTTAATAAAATTATATAGGTTTCAGGTGTACAATTCTATATATTGTATTATGTGTTCACCACCCCAAATCAAGTCCCCTTCCATCACCATTTATCCCCCCTTTACCCTCTTCTACCTTCCCCCACCCCTTCCCCTCTGGTAATCATCATACTGTTGTCTGTGTCTATGGGCCTTGTTGTGTTGTGTTTTTTTTTTTGCTTAATCCCTTCACCTTTTCCATCCAGCACTGAAACCCCCCTTCCCTCTGATAGTTGTCGGTTTCTTTGTGAGTCTGTTTCTATTTTGTTTGTTAGTTTATTGTGTTCATTAGATGACACATGTGAGTGAAATCATGTGGCACTTGTCTTTCTCTGACTGGCTTCTTTCACTTAGCATAATGCTCTCCTGGTCCATTTGTGTTTTTTGCAAAAGGTAAGATTTCCTTCTTTTTCACGGCTGAGTAGTATTCCATTGTGTAAATGTACCACAGCTGTTTTATCCACTCATCTACTGATGGACACTTGGGCTGCATCCACATCTTGGCTATTGTAAATACGCTGCAATCCACATAGGGGTGCATACGTTCTTTCGAATTAGTGTTTCGGGTTTCTTTGGATGAGTTCCCAGAAGTGGAATTGCTGGGTCATAAGGCAGTTCCATTTTTAATTTTTTGAGGAAACTCCATACTGCTTTCCACAGTGGCTGCACCAGTCTGCATTCCCAGCAACAGTGCGAGAGGGTCCCTTTTCTTCACATCCTCGCCAGCACTGGCTGTTTGTTGACTTATTGATGATAGCCACTCTGACAGGTGGAGATGATATCTCATTGTGGTTTTAATTTGCATCTCTCTGCTGATTAGTGACATTGAGCATCTTTTCATATGTCTATTGGCCATCTGTATGTCCTCTTTGGAGAAGTGTCTATTCAGGTATTCTGCCCACTTTTTAATTGGATTGTTTGGGGGGTTTTGGTGTTGAGTTGTGTAAGTTCTTTATAAACTTTGGATATTAACCCCTTATCAGTTGTATCTTTGGCGAATATGTTCTCCCACTCAGGGTGCTGTGTTTTCATCCAGGAGCTGACAGGGGTTCACCCTCGCCCTCTGTCCTCTGGGGCCCTGGCTGCTTCTGCCCAAGCCGACCTCAAGGTGGCTACCGGACTCTGGGGTGATCAACTTCTTAGAAAAGGACCCTAAAGACAATCTTAGAGCTGGACTCTCATCTGAGAGGTGGTCCCCCTTGGGGGTGGGAGAACGGCTCCGTGGGTCCCGCGCACACTGCCTGCTCCTGCCTGGGTCTTCCCTCGATGTTCCAACGTGCAGACTTGTCTTCCATCTTCAAAAGGTGCTCTGCGCCCTCCGCTCGCCACCTCCCATCCCTTCACCCCTGGGTGCCACACTGGTGAGAGGGCCAGCCTCCTCCTCAGCCCGCTCCTCCGTCACTGCCCCCCCATGTTCCCTGGAGCTGTCCCTCTTTTATTAGTGTATAGCTCAAAGAAGTGCTTACATGTAACCACCCAAAGATCCTGAAGCTATCAATCATTTCCAACCTGATTGGCTTTTTCTTTTGAAAATAATTTCAAAATTACAAAAAAATCTCAAAAATAACACAAAGAAGTCCTGTATCCCCTTTACTCTCTTTCCTCAACCAACGCTTTCGCATTCTAACCTTATCACTCTCTCGCATATTATTATTATTTGTTTTTTGAATTATTGGAGAGTTAGTTGCTGACAATGCCCATTATCCCTAAATATTTAAATGTATGTTTCCTAAATGGTAAGTACGCCTCTCCTTCATAACCATAGTTCAACCATCGAAATCAGCAAACTAACACTGAATAGCAGTGCTATGTACAATCGCTAAGATCTGGAAAGAGCCCAAGTGTCCCTCGGAATAAGAAAGTTGTGATACATTCACACAATGCAATTCTATGCAGCTGTAAGAAAGAGACCTCTTACCCTTTGACACAACATGGAAGGACCTGGAGAGAATTACGCTGAGCGAAATAAGCCAGTCAGGGAAAGACAAGTATCACATTATCTCACTTATTTGTGGAACATAATGAGCAAAATAAGCTGCCGACCAAAACAGATCTAGAGACATGGAAGTAGGGAACAGACTGACAAACCTCAGAGGGAAGAGGGTAGGGGGGCAGAAAGAGATAAACCAAAGAACTTACATGTATATATGCATAACCGATGGTCACAGACAACAGTGTGGAGAAAGCTGGGGGGTGCGGGAGTGAGAGGAGGAGGGGTAACGGGGGTTAAAAGGAGGGACATCTGTAAGACTTTCAACAATAAAGAAAAAAATTAAATAAAAAAAAAAGAAAATTAACACTGATAAAATACCACCATCTAACCCTTAGACCCTGTTCAGATTTCTCCAATTGTCTTAGTAATGCCCTGTATAGCAGTATGTAAATGTGTCATATTTATATATATTATATAAGCTCCTCCCTCTGGACCAAAGGCCAATCCAAGATCACGTTACATGTAATGACCACATCCCTTTAGCTGGGCACCGTTCCTTGTCTTCACGACCTTGGCTTTTTTGAAGAGAGTAGATTGAATTTGTAGACTGTCCCTCGATTCAGGATTTTCAAGGGTTTCCACAGGATTGTTGTCTGTGTACCCACCTCAGGGGACACGCACTGTCACTTTGCTCCATTACTGGTGAAATAAACTGTCACCTGGTTGCAGTGGTGTCTGCCTGGTGTCCTCGTTGTAAAGTCACTATTGTGCCCTTTAAAATGAACTATTTTTGTGGGAAGATACTTGGAGATAGTGTAGGTATCCCATTCCTCCTCAAACTCTCTCACCACTAGTTTTAGCATCTTTTAAAAAAAAATTTTATTTATTGATTTGAGAGAGCGAGAGAAACATCGATTTGTTGTTCCACTTATTTATGCGTCCACTGGTTGGTTGTTGTATGTGCCCTGACTGGGGATTGAACCCCCAACCTTGGTGTATGGGGACAATGCTCAGACCAGCTGTGCCACCCGGCCAGGCCTTAGTTTTAGCATCTTTAGCATCTGTTGATTCTTGCCTGAATCAGTTATTAATATGACAGTTGCCAAACGGTGACTATTTCCATCATTCCTTCGACAGTTGTTATTGGCACTATTACATTGGTGTAGATTCATGAATTTATATTTTATTCAACAAATTATAATTATTTTTATTATTCATTTCGATGCTCAAATTGTGCTTGTCAACTATCCTTGCCGCTGTCTCCTGGCTCCTATATCCTTTTCCCAAATTGTCATCATTTTTTGAGCGTTTCCTTACTTTCTGGGCAACAGATGTTTGAGATGCACATTATCCCTTTCCTGCCCGGGCCATAGAATCACCCATGTCTCCAAGGAGCGTGGTTCTTTTAGTGGTGAGTGGTATTTAGGTGTGCTCCTCACTGCAACCGGGTGACAGAGCTGGGAAAGGCATGCACACACTCACACACACACACGCATGCACACATGCACGCACACACACTCACGCACACACGCACACATGCACGCACACCCACATCAGCATTACCTGCAGGTAGTAAACCCTAGGTTCGCACTGGAGCTTCCCCTTCCAACCCAACACTGCAGACAGCTCATTGGAGCCTCAGTCCTTTCTCTGACTCTGAGATGCTTGGCTCCCTCGCTCCCAAAATTTCATCATTTGCTCTAGTCTCCCACTCTGCTGCTCCAGGCCCCCGGCCTGTTGCTAAGGCCCCCACCACCTCCTGGCCCAGCCGCACCCTCTGCCTGCTGACCACCTCCTGGCCCCAGCCCCAGAGGGCAAGCAGGCGAAGGAAGCAAACCAATAAATAGGTTTTAACGGAAAAGAGAAGAGAAGGGGAGGAGCTGGTTCTAAGGAGACATGTTCTGGGATCAGTTCTCGGCTATACAGCTGAAGAGGGATTTCTGGATCTGAAGATGCTTCCAGAAGCCTTTCCAATCCTGCCCGCCCTGGAGTCCTGGAGTCATCCTCCTTGGCTCCCTGGCACTCACTGGCCCCTCTCTGGTGTGTTAACAAGTTGTCTGTCCGGCTATTCTGATTCCAGCTCCATCCTGGCCCCTGGCCCTCCACTGCGCCTTCCCCGTTCAAGCCCCAGGGAGGGGGTGCCTGGGCCGCCGGCTCCCGCTAGCATCACTCTTGACTGAAAATCCAAACTCTCCAAGTCCAAGGGGCCCTTGACCTGGTCTTCCGGCGTCTTCATTCCTCACCCAAGGTGGGCTATACAGTTCCTAAGAAGAGGGGGAGAGGAGGTGTGTAAGGGTTGAGAACAGTCCCGAGGACAGAAGGAAAACCAAGGGAAGCATTTCAGGGGCGGGCAGGGATGGGGGAGGGCGAGGCAAGGCCAGGAGCAGGTGGGCCCCAGGGACAGTGGGAAGTGACAGGAAGGTGGCATCCAGCCCCTCCTGAGCTGATCCCCGAGTGGAGGGAACACTGCTGGGTCTCAGCTCGGAGCCTCTGGGGGCAGGCGGTGACGTTCAGAGCACAGCTGGGCCCCTCTGCTCCAGCAGTGCTGTGGGAGCCTGGGTCTGGGCAGCTCTGCGGCCTGCGCTGAGTCCAGCTCTACCCTCGTGGCTGCCTTTGAGGCCTTGACACCTTTCCAGCCTCTTGGAACAATAGAAAAGAATGACACCAGCCACCCACAGCCGTCCCTGCCGTTCTCTTCACAGCCGCCAAATGGTATTGTCACCCTGCTTACGACCTTTCTAATGACTTTATCATTGAACGTGGCAAAATGCTTTGCTATGGTGGGATGATGAAGAGGGCCCCCCCCTGCCCTCACTTCTTAATCATTTGCAAAATTGCCACCGTGGTGGTGAATGCTTGGCAGTCAAAGTGCGGGCCCCTGGGCTCCCACTCGGCCCTGCGCAGGCCCCTCCCGCTAGCGGCCTCTTTCGCTTCCCTTTGGAGACTAGGACAGTGCGGAGGTTAAAATCAGCCCCTGGGAGCGCGCAGCCTGTCCAGCCTCCCTGCCCTGCCCCTGCCCTGCCTTCGGAGGGTGTCTGAGGGTCACAGCCCGAGAGCTGTTCCCACAAACACCATCTCTCAGAGTTCACAGACCTGCACCTCCAGCAGACTGGGTGTTCAGCTGTCCTTTGTTCAAAAGACCCCGGAGGTGGCCTCTTCTCGAACCCTGGGGCTGGGAGTGGCCGTCTCCCCTTGCTCTGTACCTTCCCCAGGAGTATTGTACCTGGGGCAGCCTGGGTGCCAAGTGACAAGGAGAAGGCCCCTCCCTGCAGGGCCCAGCTCAGAATCCATGTCTCTGTCTCCTACAACTTCCCCACTGCAAGGTCCGTTTATGCCCTGTGCCCATGTCCCCAAACAGCGATGGGCCTGTCGGTACCCCACAAGGGGCTTGGGACACTAGATGAGGCCGAGCCAAGCAGGGTCCCGTTCCTTGAGGACCGATAAGCTTGTGAGGACGCAGGCTCAGCTGGCCGTGGCGGGGGGCTGTCTGCAGGGCCTTCGTGGACATGTCCGCGCTGGAAAGCGCCCGGAACGTTCCGTGGACCTGGGGATGTTAATGGGAGGCAGGAGAAGAGATGGGTGTTCCGTTTCGCAATCTGAACTAACCCCTACCACGCTGTGTTCTGTATGACTTTTGGCGATGGACATAAATAAGTTCTCGTCCGTTTCCGTTGGTCACAGAGACCCCGAAGGGACGTCTGCTCTGTGCCATGCATGTCTTCAGCTGCAAACAGGCCAACTGAACTAGGAAACGCTGCCCTTCGCTGGCTCAAGACAGTGCCCCCGTCGCGTGCTCTGGGTACCTGCCCAAGAAGGAACTCATTCCGACGCCAGGAGGGCGGTCACAGAGCAGAACTCCCTTCACCCACGGTCACTGCCCTGGGCGTGTCTGTCCCTGTGCTGGGCTCACGTTTACAGCGCATGGCTAAGGTTTCAGGCTTTCCTTCTCTGTTTCGAAATGACTTGATAAATCTCCTCAGGAAGCCAGTGGCTGTGGAATGAGGAACAGTCTGGAGGCCTTCACCGTGAAGGATCAAGGGCAGTCCCCTCCTGTCCCCTCCTGGTGGCAGCACTCTGGGCTGGGAGAACAAGCAGGCGCTCCTCCCGCCGACTGATGTGCTGAGCAGCCGTTTGGGGGGGGGCCTGCTTTCCAGGGGGCTTGGCCAGTGGGGGCACCGCCCGGTGTTGAGAGGGTGGAGCCCTCCTGCCCGGCAGGCTCCAGCTGGGGTGGGGGAGGCCGGGCGCAGTACCTGCCGGGCAGTCCTCTCCAGTTCCCTCACCTACCCCGCCCCTGTGGCCTGTCCCAGGGTGGTAACTGCTCCCTGGTTGCTAGCTCTGGGGTGTGGCACCCCTCTTACTGGTATCCCTACACCCTGTCCACTCAATGTCCCCAAATTCGCCAGTTTAACATGACATCTGCTTCCTGCTGGGACCTGGCTGATACACATGACACTCGTCTTTTCAGACATTTTGCATTTTAAATGATTGGAAAGGGCCCTGGCTGGTTTGGCTCATCAGTTAGAGCGCTGGCCTGCAGACTGAGGGGTCACAGGTTTGATTCCTGGCCAAGGAGGTCGTGTGGGGGGCAATCTATGTGTCTCTCTCACATTGATGTTATTCTCTCTCTCTCTCACTCTCTCTCTCTCCTCCTCCCTTCCATTCCCTCTAAAAATCAGTGGAAATACATCCTAGAGTGAGGATTAATGGAACAAAACAAAATTATTGAAAAGGCAGGGGTGAGGGGAGGGGTTCCCCCCTGCTGCCTCCCCTCCCTCCGAGTTTCTCTGCATCCCCAGTTCCAGACCCACGTAGGGTCCTCCCTGACCACCTCTCCCGGCTGCCAACAGGGCAGGCCCATCCCATTGACTGCTGAGCACCTCCGGCTTCCAGGTGCTGCTGCACCACCTGGGGTACGACAGGTACAGGTGCGCGGTCAGGGGGGCATGCCCAGGCCCATCGCCGCAGGACCCCGTGCTCCCCCCAGCCCATGTTCAATGCACGGCCCAGCTGCAGGTCCCAGCTCCCCACCCGCTTTGACTTGGCAGGGTTGCTAGGCCACATGCAGGTGCAGAGGCCCTTTGAGCGACCCACAGCCCTGCTGGCCACCCCACCCTGGCCTCTTGGCCATCCTGCCTTGATGGAGGGTCTTTCCAGGCCCAGCTAGGAAAGGGAAGGCCTCGCTGGGCTGCTCCTGTCTGCCTGGGCACGTGGAGTCCCCCACCACCTGTCTCGACTTCATTCCTCACCCCCCCAGTCAGGTCCAGCTCCGGAGCGCCTCCAATCCTGAGCACTCTGACCTTCTTCCTGTCCTCTTCTAGAAAGCGCTTTGAACACAGGTTCTCAAAGGAGTCTCTGTGGACCCTTCACATCTTAGTGCCAAGAGAGATGAGGACACTCTCTCGGGAACAGTTCCTCCACGGAGACCCTCCCCCTGGCCTCGGTGGCTCCCTGCCCTCACCGTGTCCTCTGTGTCTGTGTGTCTGGGCTGCCTGCAGAGACAGGCCACTCCCTGCCGATCCACATGTGCCCAGGGAGTCTTTGCTTCAGGTGGGCTCTGCCCCTGGAGACCCGCCTGCTGTAGAGCGCCCACGCTTTTCCTGGGTGCCTCCTCCTGTGAGCTGTGGGGAGGTGCAGGAAGGCGTCTGTCCCCAAGCCATGCCTTTGAGTAGCCATTCACTGGCTTGCCTACCCCCCACCCCCCAGACAGGCTGCTCCACCATCTGTAAGGTTTGGACTCAACCCTCCTTCTCTACTTTCCTGGGAACCTGGGCCACCCGGGCAGCAGCAACCTTGGTTTGCCGGGCACTGGCCCCCTGGCCTCTGTGAACAGCTCCGGTGAAGGGGTCCCTGCAAGCTGGTCTCCCCAGCGGCACCCAGCATCCGGCCCTGGCCTCCAGGTCCTCCCGCTCATTGTAGGGATTAGATTAATTTAATTGTATTCATTTTGGGGGATTCGGTTAATTTTAGAGTGTCCTGTTAATTCTGCATGCTTAGTACACAACCTATTTCATCAATTCTAGGACCTTTATTTTTTCACATCCCTGAAATCAAATGTGTCCACAATTGACGGTGTATGGTAGCTTTTTAGCAGGATATAAAATAATGTGTCTTGGCATCGGCACCTTGAAGTCCCACCTCTGATGGGCTCTCTCGAACACGCATTCCCCAGGTGTCCTCCAGCTGAGAACCCTTTTCCGGACTCACACTTTGGCTTTTCACCTTGACTTTCTCTGATATTTTCAAATCTTCCTCCCATCTGCCCAGAGGCCCGTCACGGCTAATGCACATGCTCTGGCAGGATGACACTTTGATCTGACTGCTTTAGCTGAATCAAGCTCATTGATCTTGCGTCGTGTCAAACGATTTCTGGTCCTCTGCTCATTTTGGGTGTTGAACCTGTTCAGGTTACTTTCTAGAAGGCCTGGCTGCCCCTGCTCAGATATTTCTGGTTCGATAATCCCTAAGAGATTGCTTAATGTGCACTTCGTGAAAACAAGGGAATTTATTTAAAAGAATTTTAACCCTTTTGTGAAACCCTCTACAAAGGTACAGAATAGCATAAGCCTCCCATTCAAGCACACACACCCTCCTGCACAGACTTAGTGCCCTGCAAGTCCCCTGCTGCCTGGTAACCCCTGGGGGGCGGGGGCAATGGGGGCGGGACCTCGGTGGGGTGGGGCCTCCGGCAGGATGAGACCTGGGGTCAAGTCTCAGCTAAGCAGAGTGTCAGCAAGAGGGGCTGATTGCCCAGGAGCCTACTGGAATTTTCTGCTGAAGTCACAGAACCAGAGGAAGAACGGGCCCCAGGGCATTTGAACAGCCTAGGGGAATGATCACCTGGTTCCTCTGTCATCAGCAACAGAGATACAAATCAGGGAAGATGTTTGTCTGACTCATTTTCTGGTCTTTGATAAAACAGGGTTATAGTAAATGCAAAAAATATAAAAATAAAAGCAACATAATTGTTAGAATAGATTTTTCCTGTATTTAAAAATAAGTGATTTTTGTTGGGGGGGGATAATTTCCCCCACCACACACACACACACACACACACAGTCTAGGAAAACATTCTAAACTATTGAAAATAGGTATCTCGAGATTGTGGGACTACAGGTGATTTTTTTTAAGTCTGTATTTTCTAATTTTGCCATAATGAAAATATGTTACTTATATAACAAAATACTTTTTTTTTTTTAAATTCTCACCTGAGGATATTTTTCCATTTATCTTCAGATAGAGTGGGAAGGGGGAAGAGAGAGAGAAACATCAATGTGAGAGAGACACATTGACTGGTTGCCTCCCACACAATGGCAACCAGGGCCGGGGACCGAACTGCAACGGAGGTACGTGCCCTTGACTGGAATTGAACCTGCGACTCTTGGTCTGCAGGTCAACGCTCTAATTGCTGAGCCAAGCCAGCCAGGGCTAACAATATTCTTTTAAAAATAAAAGTTATATTTAACTGAAAGAAAAATATCTTTCAAACTGTCCTTTTGAGACTGGCTCTTGGGGGCTGCTGGCTACAGGATGTGAGGGTGTGGCGGTGGCAAGCAGACACGCCCAGGGCTTCTTCTGCATTGTGGTCACCCCGCAGCCCACTGGTGGCCTTTGCGTCTGGGTGCTCGCCCAGCCAGTTCAACCACGCTTCCATTTGGGGTTCTATCCTCAGGCATCCGAAGGCGTCCCCATGAAGTTCTTTGCCAAGCTGGACCAGCTCATCGAGTTCTACAAGAAGGAGAACATGGGTCTGGTCACCCACCTGCAGTACCCCGTGCCTCTGGAGGAGGAGGATGCTGGTGATGAGCCTGAGGAGGAGACAGGTAGGATGGGACAGAGGGCACCCTGTTCTCCAAGCACCACGGTGAGACGTGCTGGGGTGTCTCTCTCATGACAAGTGTGGTAGATTAAGTGGGTCCAGTTATCAGGGGGAGAGAGGGTGACACGGTGGTTAAGGACAGTTGGGACACAGGCTCTGGAGTCAGACAGACCTGGGTTGGACTTCCTGCTCTTCAGCTTCTTAGTTGTGTGAGCTTGGGTGAATTACTTAACCTCTCTGAACCACAAACTTCTCTTAAAGAGACAGTAAACATAATGTCTACCTCTCAGGGTGTCATCAAATGAGTCAATAAATACAGAGCTCAGAGCCTAGTGCATAGTAAGCGCTCAATAAATGCAGCTACCATCATCATCAAAATCATTAGCTGCGTTTCACTGGGAAGAGAGCCAAGGAGGAAGAAATCCTTGCTGCTAACTGGAAGGGTGAGAAAGGTGCTACTTTTTCTCATCATTAAAAGAAAATAAAAGGTACAGACCCTAAAAAGCATGTGCAAGTCAGGCCTGCCCTGTAAGCCACAGAGGGACAGAGAGAACAGGACAAGATCCTCTGGTTCTCACCTGGGTGGCACCCTTTTTTCCCCTTGAAAGTTCACTTACCAACCAGAAAGAATATATGCACCCCTATGTTCATAGCAGCGCTATTTACAATAGCTAAGATCTGGAAACAGCCCAACTGCCCATCAGTAGATGAGTGGATAAAAAAGCTGTGGTACATGTACACAATGGAATACTATGCAGCTGTAAAAAAGAAGGATCTCTTACCCTTTGAGATGACATGGAGGGACCTGGAGATTATTATGTTAAGTGAAATAAGCCAGTAGGAGAAAGACAAATATCACATGATCTCATTTATATGTGGAATCTAAGGAAAAAAATAAGCACATGAATAAAATAGAACCAGAGGCATGGAAACATGGGACAGACTGACAAACCTCAGAGGGAAGGGGGGCGGGAAGAGATTAACCAAAGAACTTACATGCATATGTGCATAGCTCATGGTAACAGACAATAGGGTGGTGAAGGCCTGGGACGGGGCAGGAGCCAGGTGGAGGTGGGCAATGGGAGGGGAAAACGGAAGGGACGTCTGTAATACCCTCAACAATAAAGATAATAAATAAATTAAAAAGTTCACTTCCTTAAAGAAAACCCCGAGATACAGAGCTGAGCCCTTCAATGTAGGAGGTCCAGGCTCTTCCTAAATTCCAGGGTCTGGAAACAACCCGGCCCCCTAGAATCGCTCCCAAGGGAGGGCAGATCAGAGCAGAGATGCTGAGGTCCCTGGCAGGCTGCTGCCAGCCGTGTGCAGGGCACCCTTTCTCTCCACCCTGCTTCCTGGCGACCCACTTTGAATAGCTGCACAGCTCACTGCTTTCTCCGAGGGCGAACTCTGCAGGCAGCCTCATCAGCTCGGTGGAGGGGCTGAGACCAGGCAGGTCATGTCTCTTCTCACTTCCCTCAGCCGAGTAACAGATGCCCTCCGTGGCAACAGCCAAGAGCTGACATGTCCCTGTGTGAGTCCAGGGTCACTCACCAGGGCTGTGCCACAGCCGCATGTCCCCAGGTGTCCCCAGGTGTTGACACTGAGTGATCGGCCTGCAGAAATGCCTCCACACCCAAGTCCTCACTTGCCTTACGGCCCCAGCCCAGCTCTGCTGCCCCTTGGGAATGGCCATCTGCGGCGGTCCCGAGACCTTCTGTAAGGGCCAGAAAGAGCCCGGTCTGCTGACTGCAGGCGTTCCTTCCCCACGTGAAGCTCAGGCAGACGCAACCATCTGGGGAACCAGAGCCCCAGCAGGAGGGGGAGTGAAGGTGGCACTATGGCCAAGGCCATGGGGTGGCCATGTGGTGTGGGAAGGGGCTCAGGCAGGAGGTCCTGGACCCGAAGGGCTCAGGACCCTCACCCATTTGTGGCGTGTGGAGGATGGAAGTCCTAAAGGTGACCCGGCAGGAGTTTCACTTCCCAGGTCAAGGTCAAATCATTTGCGTCATATTCCAGTTCTCTCAGTGAAGGAAGACCCCTCAGTTTCTTTGATTTGTCTCTGAGGGCCTGGGGGGCAGGAGAGAAGGAGGGCAGAGGCTGGAGAGAAGGTAGAGAAAGGAGGGCAAGGTAGGAGAGGGATGAGCTGTGTGTCCGGGCCTGCCTGCTCCCCGTCCCGCTCCTCCTGTTCTGGGAACCGGGCCTCCCTCTGCCGTGCCGGGACCCCTGCTTTGGCCCGAATGCTGGCCGTCGGGCTGAGCGGCCTGGGGCTGCCGGCTCCCTCTGCCCAAGGCCAGCCGCTCTGCCTGGCACAGCCATCGGACCCCAAATGCCAAGTGTTTGCTGAGAGCCTCAATGGGATAAAGTGTGCTAGGCCCCCTGGGGCCAAAGACCACTAAGACCAGGTCCCTGGCCTCAGTCAGGGAGGCAGTGAGGGAGTGGGGATGGCAGGGACAGTGTGGGCGCAGATGGGGTCTGAAACTGGGTGCAGTGGCCTGGACCTCACATGCCAGGCAGGGTCACTGCACAGAGGACACGGTATCAGCCACGTGGCCCCTTCCGCAGGCGAGTGATCCAGGGGGAGCTAGAGCTTAGCCCAAATGGCTCTCCTGCTCTTCTCTTGGGCAGAAGGTGTCCCGTCTCCGCCTGAGCTGCCACCAAGAAACATCCCTTTATCTGCCGGGCCATGTGAGGCCAAGGAGGTCCTTCTCTTGAGCGAGAATCTGAGACCCCCCGAGGTCAGCCGGCCGAGCCTCTCCGAGACGTTGTTTCAGCGACTGCAGACCATGGACACCACCGGGTGAGTACCCAGCTGGTGGGTCCCCTCCGAGGCCAGCCTCAGTGCCACAGCACCCAGGCAGCTCCCTCGGGGCCACTCCTGGAGGTACCCCGTCCACCCTAGGACAGGTTGCTGCAGAGCCCACTAGCCCCCGATGGTGTGTCTGAGGGACCCAGCTCACCTGGCGGCGCCACTGCAGGGCACAGGGTCGCCCTGCTCAGAGGCTCCGTCTCCACCAGGCTCTGGCACGATGTGCATCTCTCTGCTGCCACAGCACGATCCCGACTTTGGGGGCCCGTGCCGTGGCTCCTACTGGGGCTTGCCATACACTGCACACAGCATCTTTTCCCGTCACGGTACCTCTAGAACCAGCCCATCTACTGAGTCAGACGGTCCGAGCAGAGGAGCTGCCTGCAGGAAACCACACAGCCGTTTCCTGCGCTGGGCCCCACCCAAAGGGGGCCACCTTCCTTGTCACCTGCAAATGGGTCAGAGCAATAGTTCCATGTGTGGTACGGTCTGTGAGGTCTGCGGAGCATGGCACTCCTTCCTTTTAAGGCTGACTTGCTCTGATCCCGAGTTCTCAGCATCTGATCCTTTAGGTGTCCCTTACTGGCTCCTTCTGGTCCATGTTGACGAGGTCCTGCAGCTTCTTCGCCGTATGGTCCCTCTCTTAGCAGGCCCAGCACTTGCACATCAGAGGCCCTGACTTAAGACAGGCCAGGGGGATGGCTTCAATAGGAAGGAGGCTCCATGAGGGGAACAGGTCCCCAGTGCCCAGCACGTTGCCTAGCGTATGAATCAGTAAGTTAGTACCCAGTAGCTTCCATGCATTAATAATTTAGAAACATTTTTGTTTCTTTGGGGGGAAAAGGCCCCCCAAAGAATATCCTAGCGGCAGGCTGCTGTGACATCTCCCACTTGAAAGATCAACTTGAGGCAGCCAGGGCCGCTCACCTACCACGCGATCTGGCAAAATCCTAAGGAAATGCCTGCAGGTACACACAAGCCACCCGGTTGCTAGGATACCTGGTGTTTTCTATTTCCACCCGGCACGCCCCCTGATTCTTCTCCAGGCCACCAGGCTACAAGCTCTGCACACTCTGAGTTCCTCGTGCTCTTTATCAGTCGGCTCAATAGCCAATGCTTTGAATATGTTGGTACATTACCGTGATTGTCCTGATAGATGTGTCTAAGTAACAAACGTTTGTTCAGATATTCCAGGCAGAGCCCCGTGTTCTTCTCCTTGAGTTCGCATTTCCCTCCCAGTTTAGATGCTAAATGCAGTGACCTCCTTGGGGGAATCAGCAGGGAGCCCAATGGTGCCACCATCTGCCCAGTCTTCCTGCCTCTTTCACGTCTACTGACTCCAACTCCTCTCCAGGGCCTCCTCTCTGGGGACAGGTGTTCTCTTGGACCAGGGCCCCAGTGGGACAGGACAGGGTATGCAGCAGATCTCTGTGCAGCCTCTTGAGAGGCGTGGCGGGGGTGTGGGGGGTCGTGCTCTCTCTGGCTTTGCTTCTCAGCGAACATGTGGCAATGGAATCTTCCTAAAACTTCCGCTTGGAGTTGGGAATGAATAAATGGCGTACGGTGGAGGGACCGTGGTGACGCAGTGCCTGCCCTCCGTCCTCTTCTGCATCATGGAAAACCGAGATACTTCCTTGTGTGTTGAAGTTCATCTAATTTTGCTTGTAAAATACCTTTGTACACAGAGGACTGCCTTTAGGCTAGTCTTAATTGTAAGACGACCCTGCCTGGTCTTTTGTGCAAGTTAATTAGATCTAATCAGTTTGGTCCTGGTGAACGCAGACCACTGAGTAAAATTAACCTCTGAACCGCAATTTCCATCTTGCGTCAACGTTTCTACAACAAACATTTAAACAAAGACAGCTTCCCATAGCGAGGATTCTTGGGCTCAGAGTTATAAGTCAATAGTCGTTAGGACGGTTAAAAGACTTTTTTTTTTTTTAATCCTCACCCAAAGACATTTTTGCATTTATCTTCAGATAGAGCAGGAGGGAAAGAGGAAGGAAGAGAGAGAGAGAAACCTCGATGTGAGAGAGACACATCGACTGGTTGCCACCCACACGACCCCAACCGGGGCCAGGGACAAATTGCAACCAAGGCACGTGCCCTTAGCGGGAACCGAACCCAGGACTCTCTGGTCCGCGGGCCGACGCTCTAACCTCCGAGCCAAACTGGCCAGGGCAAAAGACATATCTTAATACCGCAGGAGATTTTTATGATGTCAAGACTCAGAATAAGTATAGGTTAAACTTAAATATTATGATAACTGGTTCGTAAATAGTTACTGACTTCTCAAACTAGTAAGTCAGGATGGCTAATTCACTCCTTTCTAATCTTGAGAGCAACAACTTTTCATTCTTTCAAGGATCCTCCAGAAAAAAAACCCCTGTGACCTCCACTTTCAACCTGCTTACCTGTCAAGGCTGGAACAAAGATTTTTCAGGCTTATAATAGTTTTTTTTCATACAGGTAAATCAACATCCTTGAACCTCAGTTTCCTCATTTGTGAAGCAGGAATAATAATACCTGCCTCCTAGCATGGCTTTGGGGATGAAAGGAGAAAATGAGCGTGCTTAGCAGAGTGCCTGGAGTGATACACTCAGCAAATATATGCTATGATTAATTTTCATTGTTATCAGAACCAAGATTCAAAACTTATCTAGAAAAAAAATGGTGCTGGGACATAGAAAGCCGAGGTGTGCTCAGACCTGGGGCTCAGCCCTGGTGCCTCACAGCCTGGGCTCTCTGCTGGGCCATCGAGTTCAGTGAGCAAGTCCGACCTGCTGTCCACGAGGGGCTGGACCAGACCCGGGAGAGAGGCCAAAGGCAGGGCACCTGGGCCACCACGGCCACAATGCCAGCCCCATCCCTCATCACAGAAGAGTCCTTCCCCATGGAGCCTGGAATGACTCGGAACCTTCCGATGCAGGCCTCCGGGTGGCCTTTGGCTGTGAACTTGCAGTGGGCACGTGAGCTAGAACCATTCACCATCTGTAGACTGGAGCCTTGCTCTGCCTCCTGATCCCATATTTATGAACAGATGAATTAGGGAAACAACTCCACGGGACAGTTTCCAAGCTGTTTTATCTTCGTTTTAGAGGATAAACATTTCCCAGTATCACTACCTTCCAAGTACTGACTTGGGAAAAAGCCTTTATGGGGTGCGGGTGGGGGGCAGGGGGAGGCAGGGTACCAGGCCCCCTCCCCCTCCCTTGCTGGACCTTTTAATCTTGCTGCAGCCTGCTTCTCTACCCTCTCGTGAGACCCAGGAACCACACAGGTGAGCAGATGTTCCCCCGAAGGGTCTGGTCTGCGCAGCAGACTGAGAATGCGGATTTCTCCCCATTAGTGATGGTGTTTTCAGCCAGAGGAACCGGATAAGCATGTTTTCATTTCTATTTTTCTCAGGCTTCCAGAAGAGCATCTAAAAGCCATCCAGGATTATCTAAGCACTCAGCTGCCCCTGGACGCTGATTTTGTGAAGACGGGCTCCAGCAGTCTCCCTCACCTGAAGAAACTGACCGTGTTCCTGTGCAAGGAACTCTATGGGTAATGGAGCCTGTGGGGGCAGAGGGCAGGGACGGGGCAAGAGAGCCAGCTCGCTGGGCGCCCTGCTGCTCCCCCCGGCTGCTCCTCACCGCTGGGCCTTAGAAATCGTGCTTGTCTCAGGTTTTGTTTTCAAGGTATTTGAACTGTAGCGCTTGCTTTTTTTTTTTTTAACCGGAAGTTCATTTGAGGCCGGTTGCTCTGGGAAGGGGTGGGCAGGAGGTTCTTTGGTTCTCCCAGTCCTTTCACACTCGCTCAGGATCCAGCATTTCAGACGCTCAGGGCTGGTCTTTCTTACTGCACCTTCAGCAGGCTCATTCAACAAGCTCATAGGACACCCAGAGGAGATCAATGAAAGTCACCCTATTTTCTGCGTGGGTGGTGATGGCCCAAGATGGACAGCAACCAGTTTTTTTCAGTGACTCAATTCACCAGAATGTCAGTTTTCTAATATTAAATTCATTGAATGACAAGTTGGTAAAAATTCACATTTCATCTAGATTTTTTAAAATTTTACATTTGAATTTCATTCACATAAAATTAATTTGAAGTGTAATTACATTTTAATTGTTGGAGATGCACAACTCAGGCTCATCTGCCATCCAAAAAAATTAGCAGAAGAATCTTTTAAATGCTTTTTTAAAAGCTTAAAAAATAGAAAAGAACATTCAAAAACATCTGAAAGAAATCACAAGGAGCTAAATCAATCCCATCATAAATGAAAGGGCAACATTTTGGTTGGAAAAAATCGTATTTCATGTGGGTGAGGTTTTTTTCAGCCTCTATACAGATGCAGCAGTTTCGAAATTCTCTTGTCAGTTTTCCTGGTGCTATACCCATCTTAGCTTAGTAAGTATGGAAGAAGAAGAAGAAGAAGAAGAAGAAGAAGAAGAAGAAGAAGAAGAAGAAGAAGAAGAAGAAGAAGAAGAAGAAGAAGAAGAAGAAGGAGAATCTTTCATCATCAGTAATCAAACTGAATTTTCCTCTTAAAGTCTCTTAAAAGTACAATCAATACATTTGGTAAATGTAACCAATAATTTCTTTGACAAATGGAACGTCTGGCCGTCAGCTTTCATTTCAATGAACTGGCTTTCCACTAATCCAGTTCCAGCCACTGGGCCTAGAGCCATCATTTATAAATTCCCATGGAGAGATATTTTTCCATTTGCTGCTGTTATAATTCATTTATCACTAGGGAAAATATATACACATGACAGTTTCTTATTAACAAATAATTTCATGATGACTGGTTAAATAAGCTTTTATTTCTGCTCCAGTGGAGATCCTGTTCTTTGTTGCTTCCTTGTCCAGAAGAAAATAGACCTTTAAATTTCTCCACTAAGCTTCTCCAATCACTCAGCACACGCGCAGTGTTCCCTGACACCTCACTGCTACCTGGACTGGGGTAACCTCAGCTTATGGGGCAGCAGCTTCCCCCGTGTGCCTGCTTCTCTGGAACAGTGTGCTAGTGGGAAAAGCTTGCTTTGGCTTCTAGCTGATCCACGTGTTTATTTTCTGAGCCGAGTCACCTTCCAGTTAGAATTAGAGACACTATGATGTCACCCCTGCGCACGTATTTGTCTTCACCTTCGTAGACAAAGTGATAGCAGGCTTGCAGACTTGGTTAACTGAGAGATGGAATTTTAGAAAATCTTAGGAACAAAATTATGTTTTCCATCCCTCCTGCCACCCCTGCTGGTGCTGTTCCATGAAAGTAACTATAAATTTGTAGTTTTCAAGCCGCTTTGGTTGGAACAGGTCTTCAATTCATTCATTCATTCATTCATTCATTCATTCATTCATTCATTCATTCATTCATTCAGGGATGTTTGGAAGGCATCCTCTGATCTCCGTTCTGGGTGCTGGGTTACATCGATAAACATAATGCACAAGGTTCCTGCTCTTTAGACCTTGTTGGAGCTGACATCTTAGTAAGGAGCGCAGTAGTAGATTAAGTCTGTAAATAAACACGATCATTTTAGTAAGCATCATGACAAGATATAACAGGAAAAAGTGATGGAGAGACATTGAGGGGGGCAGTGTCAGTATCCTTTGGGGGTCAAGGAGACCTCTCTGGGGCAGTGACAGAGTGGGCACCTTGGTAACAAGAGGGAGCTAGCCTTCCAGCGATTTGGCAGAGGAATGTCAAGTACAAAGGTCCTGAGGCAGGAATGAGGCAGGCCTGCAAGGAACAGACAGAAAGTCTGTGTGGCTGGAACATAATGAGAAAAGGAAAGCGTTAGGAGCAGAGGTCGGGGAGAGGTTAGCATGCAGTGGCCAGATTCAGCAACTACAACACAGGATGCCCAGCTCAGTTTGGATTTTAAATAAACCACAAATGCTTTTTCAGTATAAATATATACCATGCAATATTGAGATCTACTTATGCTAGTAGATTATTCACTGTTTATCTGTAACTTAAGTTCAACTGGACATCCTGTGTTTCATCGGGCAATGCTGGGCAGAGCCACGGCACGTCCACCTCACAAGGCCCTGCATATATTTTAGGGGACTGTGGTGGGATCCGAGTTGGGGCTGTGGAGAATAGATCCCAGGAGGCAGACCCAAAGCAGGAGACCAGAGTGGCACTACTGTGGCTGTGACCTGATGGTGGCCCACGAGAAGGAAGCGAGCGGAGGCAGGCATCTCTGTCTGTTTTGCTTCCTGCCGAGTCCAGGGTTCAGACGGTGCCTGGCAATGGGAACGGTTGAGAGACGATAGTTAAATAACCCAAAGGCCTGGGGATGTGCAGGCACTGAGTGACAGCTGGCGTGACCTGGGTATGTGTGGATGGTAGAGCTGCCTGATTGGATGTGGGGTGAAGAGTAGACAATCGAGGGTGACCCCTAGGTTTTTGGTGTGAGCAGCTGAGTGGATGGTGATGCCAGTTACGGAAAAGGTGAAAGTCAAGATGGAGAGGCTGGAGTGGGGGTGGGGGATCCTTCTCTGGGCTCCTGTTGGCTTGGGGTGCTACTAGGCATGCCACCAGCTGAGACGCCAACCAAGGACTTTCGCTGGAAGTTAGAGCCCGGGAGACCTCAGGGCTGGGGTATATATTGCGGCTCATCGGCATACAGTTGGCACTTAAAGCTGGGAGACAGTGGGGTAAAGTCCCTGCAGGGAGAAGGGGACCCAGGCTGGACTTGGAGAGGTGAGGTGCAGGAGGAACAGCTGGAACAGGAGTCTGAGGAGGACACGTGGAGACTGGGAGGAGGTCGGAGGCGGTCGGGCTGGTCCCACACCCACGTGTGGCGGATAAAAATCAGGAGGACATGCCCTGGCCAGTTTGGCTCAGCGGTTAGAGCATCGGCCAACGGGCCAGAGAGTCCCGGGTTCGGTTCTCACTAAGGGCACATACCTCGGTTGCCGTTTGTCCCCGGCCCCGGTTGGGGTCGTGTGGGTGGCACCCAGTTGATGTGTCTCTCTCACATCAATGTTTCTCTCTCTCTCTCTTCAACTCACTCTCCCTCCCGCTCTATCTGAAGATAAATGCAAAAAAAAAAAAAAAATCAGGAGGACACCTCGGCTAGGAAGGTCCTCCCTAAGGAGTGAGGGGTCCTTGTCCCACACCAGGCGCCCAGCTCAGGGTTCCAGTGCCAGGAAGAGAATCCCCATCACTTCAGGCTGTAAAACCAGCGGGAACTGAGGCTGCGGCTGCTGGAGCCCCAGGCAGCTCCTCTTAAAGGGCCTGCACACGAACTTACTTGGATTTGCTCCCTCTGAGCTCAGAGGGGAGGCAGCTTGAAAGGCACTAGAGACATAGAGTGAAGAACTGAGTTGTTTGGCATCAGGGTGAGAGCTGGAGAGGCAGCTTTCTCCTGGAGAGATGTGCTGGTTCTTTTGGTGAGCCCTTCCCTGGGCCAGCAGATGGCTGCCATATCTGGGACTCCAGCAACCTGGCTCATACTGTTGGCCCCGCCCTGGTGATTCCCTGAGGCCCTGCCTCACCCAAATTTCAGGCCCACCCAAGCTGTTTCCAATGGCTTTACCATAGGATAGGTCTGTCTTGGATCCTGCTTCAGATTTTCCTAAAATCTCTCCAACGAGCAGCATCTGGCCTCAGCGAGCCCCATACCTCTCGCTAAGTGGCCCCAGGCCTGGCACTAGAAGCCAGCCTTGGTTCACAGCTGGGCTTTACCTGGGCACCTCCAAGCCCAGCACAAGAAGTAGCCATCTGCAGATCACTTTGTAGCTTATGCCAGGTAGCCCCAGGTAGAACACAGGTGGAGGCTGACCTGGCCCCAGAGCCAGCACACCCAGTGGACAGCTTCAGACCACCTTGAAGCACCACCATCCAACCACCTCCACAAGTGACACACTCAAGGAGTGGACTCAGTGGGTACCAGAGCCCTGCTGAAGTAAGTCTTGCTCTGTGTGGTGGGCCCCTACACCGCTGATCCCCCATGAGAGTCAGAGGCCAGTGGGCAGTGGGCACAGCCAGTCCTTGCAGCTGATCAGCCTGATTAAATCCCTCCCATTGACATGCCAACAGTAATCAAGACTCAATTAAAACAGAAGGGTGTACAGTCCACACTAGGGGTGCACCTCGAGTGCTCCGCTGGGGTGATCAGGGAGGCTGTGTCACTGGACCCTACAGGACACCTACAACAATAGGCCACCCTACGTACGAAGCCTAAGAAACATAGCAACTCTATCTAATACATAGAAACAAACACAGGGAAGCAGCCAAAATGAGGAGATAAAGAAACATGTCCCAAATGAAAAAAGAACAAAACTCCAGGAAAAGAACTAAACAAAATGGAGATAAGCAATCTAACAGATGCAGAGTTCAAAACATTGGTTATAAAGATGCTCAAGGAACTTAGTGAGACCTTCAAGGAACTTAGTGAGAACTTCAAGGAACTTAGTGAGAACTTCAAGGAACTTAAGGAGAACCCCAAGGAACTTAGTGAGAACATCAACAACATAAAAAAGAACCAGTTAGAAATGAAGGATGCACTAACTGAAATAAAGAATAATTTACAGAGAATCAATAGTAGAGTAGGTAAAGCCAAGAAGCAAACCATAGAATTGGAATATAAGGAAGCAAAAAACACTCAATCAGATCAGCAAAAAGAAAAATGAGGACAGTGTAAGGAGCCTCTGGGACAACTTCAAGCATGCCAACATTTCACATCATGGCAGTGCCAGAAGGAAAAGAGAGAGAGCAAGCAATTGAAAACCTATTTGGAAAAATAATAACAGAAAACTTCCCTAACTTGGTGAAGGAAACAGACATATAAGTCCAGGAAGCACAGAGAGTCCCAAACAAGATGAACCCAAAGAGATCAACACCAAAACATATCATCATCAAAATGCCAAAGGTAAAAGACACAGAAAGAATATTAAAAGCAGGAAGAGAAAAGCAGTTCACTACCTACAAAGGAGCTCCCATAAGACTGTCAGCTGATTTCTCAAAAGAAACTTTGCAGGCCAGAAAGGAGCGGCAAGAGATATTCAACGTGATGAAAAGCAATGACCTACAACCAAGATTACTCTATCCTGCAATGTTATCATTTAGAATTGATGGACATATCAAGAGTTTCCCAGACAAAAAAAAGCTAAAGGAGTTCATTACCACCAGATCAGTATTATATGAAATGTTGAAGGGTCTTCTTGAAGGAGAAGAAGAACAAAAATATGAACAATAAAATGGCAATAAATACATATCTATCAACAATTGAATCTACAAACAAAATGAGCAAGCAGAACAGAAATAGACTCATAGATACAGAGAATTTTTTGTTGCTTGCCAAATAGGAGGGGACTCGAGGGATGGGGGACGAAGATGAAGAAGTTAATAAGTATAAATTGTTTGTTAGACTGATGAACCTCAAAGGGTAGTGGGTAGGAAGGGCAGGAAAAGATAAACCAAAGAACTTCTATGCATATATGCATACCCAATAGACACAGACAACAGTGTGGGAAAGGCAGGAGGGGGGCAGGTTGGGGAGGAGGGGGTGAATGGAGGAAAAAGGGAGGAACATCTGTAATACATTCAAAAATAAAGATAAGTTTAAATAAATAAATAACATTTTTTAAAAATACAAATACCAGAACAACAAAATAGCAACCCCTAAACCTCTTCTTATAATGTTTCTAAACCATAAAGGAAGATGAATGCAGATAATAAATACTTAGGATCAGCACTATTACTTTCAAAAATTATAATATGTAATATTATTCACATTTTCTGATAATACAATAAAAATTCTGAAGCAGCATCTCCAAGGAGAAGACTACTGACCTGGGGTTAACTCAACCTAGATGGCAACCAAGGTCTTAGCACGAATCACGTGCCTCTACTTCAAAGAGTCCAAGAATTTTTTCCCCCCCAAATTTGTGAGTATTTGTGATCCTAAAATTAAGAACCCTGCAGCTTACTCAGCAGCTGGACATGAAAACACCCAAAGCGCCCTGGCCGGTTTGGCTCAGTGGTTAGAGCGTCGGCCTGCGGTCTGGAGAGACCCGGGATCGGTTCCCGCTAAGGGCATGTACCTCGGTTGCAGTTTGTCCCCAGCCCTGGTTGGTCTTGCGGGTGGCAGCCACTCGATGTGGCCCTTTCACATCGATGTTTCTCTCTCTCTCTCTCTTCCTCTCTCTCCCTCCCACTCTGTCTGAACAAAAAATGAGAAAATATCCTCAGGTGAGGAAAATAAATAAATAAATAAAGAAAGAAAGAAAGAAAGAAAACACCCAAAGCAAGTGTTCATCCTATACTCCCAGAGCACAATATGACACAAATAGAAATAAATAACAGAACTAGCCACAACCACTCAACCATCTAGACATTTTTAGATCCTTTCCTAAATCACGGCTGAATTAAGGAGGAAACTGACAAAATGATTGCCTACCTAGGATAGTTGTGGGACACAGAGTGCAGTTAGTCCACAAAACCCGTATAAAACATAACTTTTAAAAGATTGAGGCCAATTTAAAATGAGCAAATAGTTGCTCACCAGTAAATCCTGAGGATAAACTGTTGACTGAGGTAAGCAAAAAAATGACCAAGGAAAAGATGAAAAATAGAACAATAAAAAATTACAAACCAGCCCTGGCCGGTTTGGTTCAGTGGTTAGAGCACTGGCCCACAGATCAAAGAGTCACAGGTTTGATTCCGGTCAAGGGTAGGTACCTTGGTTGCAGTTCATCCCGGGCCTCGGTTGGGGTCATGCGGGAGGCAACCAGTCAATGTGTCTCTCTAACGTAGATATTTCTCTCTC
The DNA here is from genome assembly GCA_030848825.1 of Tadarida brasiliensis. Classification (NCBI taxonomy): domain Eukaryota; kingdom Metazoa; phylum Chordata; class Mammalia; order Chiroptera; family Molossidae; genus Tadarida; species Tadarida brasiliensis. Next base: position 102,276,445 of record CM061265.1, read on the forward strand.
TCTCTCTCTCTCTCTCTCTCTCTCTCTCTCTTCCTCTCTCCCTCCCTCCCACTCTATCTGACGATAAATGGAAAAAGATCCTCGGGTGAGGATTAAAAAAAAATTACAAATCACTTTATAATGAAATCCAGCCCACCTAGGATAAAAATAACAGAATGAAAAAAAAAATATATATATATATATATATATACACGCACACAGCACCTAGATTAAATAAAAAGCAAAGCAATATATGAAGAGTTTATACCAGTGTATAAAAGTACTAACAAAATTCCCAACAGAAAATTGACCAAGGACATGAACAGTTTCTACAAAGAGAAATACAGGTGCAACCAACCTTGTAGGAAAATACTTAATAATATTAGAAATTAAAGATATGCAAATCAATTCATCAGTATTGAAGTGCAATGTTGAGAGAGAGAAAAAAGAAAATAATAGAAGGAATTCAGACAGCACGTCTGGGCTTGGACAGTGCTGATGGCCCTGTAATTGGTAGCATCGTCGCTCAAAGGCTTGGCAAGATGGATCAAGAGCCAGAATCTCTGGTTACCCTTAAATAGTATTTGAAAATAAGAAAGGAAAAGCCATATGTACAGAGCTGTTCAGAGCAGACTTTACTTATGAGCCCCAAGATCTCAAAATAACCCAAATATCTGCAACCAACTTGGGTACATTTACCCCATTGATTATTTGGAAACCACTAGAATGTTAAATATGTAAAAACATTACCAGTGTTTGGTGAAGTAAGTGAAAAATAGAACTCAAAATTGTCTTCCCACCAAGTTTAAAACAATGTGAAAACAACTGAAAAAGATGAGAAGGGAAGGAAGACTCCGTAAAGTCCCCATACTGGTTCCTCAAGGGATTAGACCAAGGAAAAGCTCTCAGGTCCACCTGAGCTTGGAGGAGGGGACCTGAACCCAAAAGCACAGACTGCCAGCTCAGGAAGCCCCTGGGGCATGCATTTAAAATGCAGATTCCAGACCAAATCAGGTTGGGGCCCAGAAATTTGCATGTTTAACACTCGGGTGTGTGTGTGATTCTTATCAACTGTAAATGTTGGAACCATGGATTACTAAGTAGTGATTTCCAAGTATTTTTGTGATTCTCAATCCAAATTTTCTGTAGGCCATGTATGACTAAACAGAGGTAAATTAGGTCTACAAATCGACTCCAGCTTGGTCCGGGTAGGACGGGAAGGAGTGAAGGGCTGGGGGTGGGCAGGCCTGGATCTTTGCCAGGGCTTGTTCTTCTGGGAAGGATTCTTGCCTTTGCCAGGCGGGGCTCCAGATGGAGCCAGGGACGCCTCAGCCGGGTCCTCACTAATCCTTGACCTTCACCTTGTCCCCTGCCCCCAGAGAAGTCATCCGGACCCTTCCTTCCCTGGAATCTCTGCAGAGGTTGTTTGACCAGCAGCTCTCCCCTGGCCTCCGTCCTCGGCCTCAGGTAAAGGTTTTGGGGTTGGAAGATGAGTTTGATAAACTGGGGTGGGGGTGGGGGTGGGGCATTGAGGTAGCCAGGGTTCCAAGGGCTCAGAAGGGAGCCCCACCCCACCCCTACTTTGCTGGACCACCAGACTATGCTGTGGGGTGACGGGTGAGAGCCACAGAACTCTGCCCCCCCCCCACTAAGTCATTTCCCACTGCCCAATTTTGATTTGAGGAAGAAATATTTTAATTTATGCCCCCATCAGCAAAACTACTTATTAGTGCTAAATAAGGTGGCAAGCAGGGACTTTTTCCACCATTTCTCTTCAGAAACTGAAAGAAACAAATGAGGTCTTTAAATTCTTGATCCTGCCTTTGCCCCAGGAAGAACGAGGTGTCCAGGCACCTCCCCCTCCCCCGCAGACACCTGCTCACGGCCCAGCAGGGGGCCAAGGCCAGGTCATCCTTGAACGAGGATCTGTGTACCCAGGTGTCACCAGCAGAATTAAAAGCAAGGAAAGGAATATCTCTGAGAAAGGTCTTGCCACCAAGATAAGGGACAAAAAGATTAACATGATTTTTTTTTAAGTCTACAAAAAAATTTACTGAAAACAACCCAATTTTTTTAAATGGGGAAAGGATATAAAGAAGATTGTTTCCCTGGGAAACTTGGAAGGGTCAACATACACCTGCAAAGATGTTTACCCTGACCTCGTTAGTGGCCAGAAAATGACTTCAAAACGAGGAGGTTCGTTCTTGCATGTCAGACAAGCAAGGAGTCGGGGCTTGGCTGTGTGGCGACCGGGGACTCCGGGGCTCGCTGTTCTCACTGAGGGAGCGGAAGTGGAGGTTCTGAGAGGCGATTTGCATTGTCAGGGAGGGGAGATCATTCACCCCCTTCTACCCTTCTTTAGTTGTTACTGCTGAACTAGTAATAAAATAATAAAATTGAAACAAGACTAGATCCGTAGGAGAAAAGCCAGTTTAACACATGCGTGTGGGAGACTCCCAATACGATGCTCAGATCATAAAAACGAGGCTCAAAGAAATGATCGAACCAGGCACCTTTTTTACTGTTTAGACACATTTGTGAGAAACTGACAGGACAGGAAGTCGCTGCTCATTAGCAGGAGTGCAAGCAGGGCTGGGGCTCAGGCACAGGCCTGTTCACACAGCTTTCTCATGACGCCTGGCTGGTGGGAAGGCTGTGTCTCAGCCCTCTGGAGCAGCGAGGGCACCTGCCCCGGGCACAGGTACCGCCTGCTTTCAGGGGCAGAGGAGAGCTGGGCTCCCCTGGCTCCCGCTGCCTCCAGGTGACTGCAGTTGGAACTAATCACTAGGCCACCGTGGGACATTGTGGGGTGGTCAGCTCTGGGCCCCGACAGCACGCATCCGTCAAGCAAGCAGTTCTAAATGTAGGCAGTTGTCTCAGGGACGAAGAGATGTCGACAAAGGTGTTTCTGTGGCTTTGTCTCTAAAAGCAAAAACACTGGAAACCACACCAATGTAGAGAGTTGTTAAACTATGGCGCGGAATTTTCTACGCTGGATGCACTGATGTGGCAAGATCTCCCAGGCACACTGTAGGGTGAAATAAAAGTGAATGGTGCGAGGGTATACAAGGTGTGACGAGGAGGAAATCGGCCCAGAAGGATTTACACCCGAAGGACATCTCTGGTTACCATGGGGGGAGGGGAGGGGGCTCAGCCAAGGGGGACTTTGGGTTGACGATATTGTTTGAGGTTTTTAGTGAGAAAATATGTGTATGTTCTATTTGTACAACTTAAAAATTCACCAGTCGGGTGTGTGTGTGATTCTTACCAACTGTGAGTGCCGGAACCAGGGATTACTAAGTAGTGATTTCAAAGTATTTTGCTTCCCTCCTAGTAAAGGATGGGTTCATTTCCAGGAAAGTCTGAACAAATCTGGACAGAACAGTGGCTGTGTCAGATACTAAACTTTGAGGAGTTTGACTAGAAGACCATGAACCCAGATCTTGGAAGTTGATTAGAAGAGGGCCAGGCTCCCAGGAGATGAGCTGACCGCAGTCACACTGCCCTCGGGGACAGCAGCAAGGGGGGAGGGTGGCAGCAGACGAGGAGGCAGAGAGAGAGCTTTGCTCCCACCCTCCCTGGGAGACCCTGAGAGCGGAGAATGTCCTCCTTGATGCCTTTGCTCACACACGAGGAGGGAGTTCTGAGTCTCCCGAGGTAAAGATCCCTGGCCCTGGGTCAGAAACATCTGGTCAGCCTGACTCACCCTCAGTGCGCCTTCGTTTCCTCACCTATGAAATGGAAACAGTAACACCAGCACTGCAAGTTCCATTAGGCAGTAAGTGAAATTGCACGTGTGAGTCAACTGATTGTGCAAGACTCTTTTTTTTTTTTAATTTTTTTCCCCCTTTATTGATTTTTAGAGAGAGAGGAAGGGAGAGGGAGAGAGAGATAGAAACATCAATTAGAGAGAACATCGATTGGCCGCCTCCTGCATGCCCCCCACTGGGGATTTGGGCCACAACCTGGGCATGTGCCCTGACCAGGAATCAAACTGGTGACCTCCTGGTGCATGGGTCGATGCTCAACCACTGAGCCACACCGGCCAGGCAAGACTCTTACCAACCCTTAGGTGGGTGAGACAAGCTGGGGACCCCTGGACCCCTGCGTGGAATTTATTTGAGAACTGCTGGGGGGTACAAATGTAACGTTGTTAAAATGACAGCTGGCCTGAGGGTTGGGGAAAGGCCTGGGTCTGCCCTGTGTGGGAAAGGAGAGCCCACATCCTCCTTTGAAAAGTCAGTGGTAAAGCAAAGGGAAATAACTCGCCAAGTTATGCAAACCCACAGGTGGCGCTCGAACCAATGCGCCCACTTCTAGACTGAGCTGTGAATTATGCCCTCGATCTCTAGTCTAGTGACATTTGGGGCTGGATCCTTCTTTATTGTGGGGAACTGTGCTCGGCACTGTTGGTTGTTAACATCCTGGCCTCTACCACTAGACACCATTAGCATACCCCAGTTGCGACAACCCTGATGTCTCCAGACTTGTCAAATGTCCCCTGGGGGGCAAAATCGCCACCAGCTGAGAACCACTGGGCTAGATCTGCCTTCAGATCTCAGGGGTACACTAGCTGTGTGACCTTGGTCAAGTTGACTGACCACTTTGACTCAACTTTCCCATCTGCAGAACAAAGATTATAAGAATCAGTACACAGCCCAGACTGTGTGACTCAGTGGTGGAGCATCGACCCCTGCACCAAGAGGTCACCTGTTCGATTCCCGGTCAGGGCACATGCCCAGGTTGTGGGCCTGATACCCAGTGGGGGGTGTGCAGGAGGCAGCCAATCGACGTTCTCTCTCATCGATGTTTCTCTCTCTCCCTTCCTCTCTCTCTAAAATCAATAAAGAAAAAAATAATAATAATCAATACACATGTGGATTAGATGAGTGAATGCATTCAAAATATGCTGGCCATAGCGTAAGAACCCACCCGATCCTCATGTGTGTTCCACTGAATAAGAGCCAGGCACACAGACAGAGCTCCAGCGTTGTTCTCATACTGTCCGGTCCGAGAACTCACCCTAGTTTGTCAAGAACTTCACTATAGCTAGTGAGTTTTTGCCAAACCTACTCCAAAAGACGCAGATTCAGCCTAAAACTGCCAGGTGACTGTCCCAGGTAGCAAGCAGGTAATTCCAAGTGTCCAAGAGGGAGGTTAAGGGGGTTGAAATCTGTTCTTTCCAATCCTTTATGAGAAAATCAACCCTTAAAACAAGGGGATCCTGAACTGTCTCATCTATTGACCAACGTAGTCAGAGAAAGTGTTGACAGATGTGATGATGATAGCAATAGTGGTGGTGGGCTTGATGGCAAGTGGTTGGAGGTGATAGTGATGGTGCTGATGGAGGTGACAGTGGTCGGGGGGGATGTGGCATGCTGCTGATGGTGGTGACGGAAGTGATGGTTGGTTGCTGATGGCAGAAGTAGTATGCTAAGGGGGCTGGGTGGAAAATTGAGGTCAAAAGCAAGCATAGCCTGGCTGACTTGTTAAGCAAGGGGTGGTGTCAAGGGACATCACCTGGTTGGATTGGAGATAACCCTCATCCTGTTCTGCTTGGTATTCAAGTTAACCACACACACATCTGATTTTCTCATCCTACTTCTGGAGGGCAGGGGGTGTCTTATAGCTCTATACCTCCAGCACATGGCAGTGCGTCTGGCACAGAGTAGTCACCTTATAAATGTTTGTTCTGGGAATAAATGCTTGAGATCATGGACTCGGCGCCAGGCCAACAGGCTTCAAGTCCTGCTCTGCCGTTTACTGGCTGCGTGACTTCCAACAAGTAACTTCAGCTCTCTGGGCCTCATGTATGCGTTGAGCAACTGCACTGAGCATCTTCTCTGGCCAGGCACCGTTCCGAGCACCAAGGCTGCAGCACTGAACAGAGTGCTCATGGTCCCAATTCTCACAGAGCTCGCTTTCCAGCAGGAGAAACACACAGTGAACAAATAAATGATCGTGGTGATTGCTACTCAACACAGCGGGTGATTTGATAGAGATGGCCTGGTGGCTACTTTAGCTTGGTCAGGGAAGACCTCTTTGTGGACCTGAGACCTGAGTGACAAGAGGGTGGCCTTCCGGAGTGAAATCCATGTCTCTGGGGATTCCTCAGAAAGTGTAGCTCAAGGCCATGGGCAGAGCAGAAGTGAGGCTGAGAATGGCTAGGGGTGGAGGGTTAGATCATAGAGTCTTAGAGAGCACAGTAAGAACTTTTGGATAACTTTCTCCCAATGGTGGGAAGCAACTACTCGAGGGCTTTCAGCAGTGTGTGTGTGGGGGGAGGGGGGCTCTATTTTGGGAGAACAGCGGAAGCGGTAGATGGAGGAGGAGGAAGGTAATTATCAAGGCCAATCCTAGGATTTTGTTTAAGCAAATGAGTGGATGAGGTGCAGAGTTCTGGGAGAGAGGCAGATTTAGAGGGAAGGAAAAAATGACTTATGTTTTGGCCATGAAATATTTGAGGTGATTGGCAATATCCTTGATTTGTTCATCTGCAAAGGGGGATAATAATAGTACTCCTGGGGTTGCTGGGAGGATGCAACGAGATGCAGCATAGAAAGCACTCGGCGCTACCCCTCTCAGTGGCTGGCACTCTGTGACTGTCCTTTGCTCATTTCCTCATCTCCCAGGTACCTGGTGAGGCCAATCCCATCAACATGGTGACCAAGCTCAGCCAACTGACAAGTCTACTGTCCTCTATTGAAGATAAGGTACTTGGGCAGGGGGTTCCTGCAGCTTCTCTTTGTCCCCTCTTCGCTCAGAGAATGCCCAGGGTGCAGACTCAGTGCTCCCTTCGACTCTGTCCCAAAGGATGCTGCCTTCCCCTCGCCGCCCAACCTCAAGGGCTCTGTGCATCTATGCCCCACAGGTCAAGGTCTTGCTGCATGAAGGACCCGAGTCTCCCCACCGGCGTTCTCTCATCCCTCCAGTCACCTTTGAGGTACGTGGCTGTGCCCTTGTGCTTTGCAGTTGGAAGCTGGGGGACGTTCTGGTCCCTGTGGAAGGAGGGCTTTAGGCTCACCTGTACGAGGTCAAGGAGCCCAGTGACTGAGAATGGCGGTCAGTGGAATCACCAGTGAAGACGCTGCACCGTTAGGATGGGCGTCCAGATGAATCTGTGAAACCTCCTTCATGGCTAGGCTCCCCAGGAAAGAGCCTCTCCGCCCAAGATGACTTAAACTTCGTCCTTCTCAATGGGCAGTAGCGAGTAACATCAAATGGAACCCCCAAACTGGCGGCACATCTCTTAAGGGGGGTTAGGAAAAAATACATATCTCATGATTTCCCTGGGAGTGACTGAATTAGAATCCCCAGGCTCTGACCCGGAAATTTGTTTTTCTTAACTATCCCCAGAGATTCCGATGCATCCATTGCAGCCCTGGTCCTACATTCAGAAACACAGAACGAGATGTCATCCCGTCCCTAGCCCTGTTGATAATTCTGTATTACGATATTTCTATATTCTGAGCATGGCAATTGTCTTTTTCCTAATTATCATCAGCTAATGTTCGATTGTTGGCTGTAACAAGGCCCAGGAGCTTAAATCTATCAGTAAACTTCTTTCTGGAAGTAGATGACATCAGATTAATGAGTGTTGTCAACTTAGTCAGTGAATAAACAATTTTCCAGTTGTTCATTGGTTTCCTCAACCAAACCTGTCGGTAGAATAGCTAATGTGCACACAGCGGACAGGCTGGGCTCCTTGCCACTTTGCAGCCATTCTTAGGAGCTGCTGGAAACTGGGGTGTGTGGCCCTGGGCAAGGGAGGCTTGGAAATAGAAGCCAGGTGACCCAATATATGGCACCGAGGCTGGACTGGCCAAGGGCTGCCCAGCCATACAGATGAGGAGCTCCTGAAAGCCTGGACAAAGATGACCAACATCTCTCTCCCCCTGCCCCCCCTCCTGCTTCTCCTCCTCCTCTTCCTCACAGGTGAAGTCAGAGTCTCTGGGGATTGCTCAGAAATTGCAGCTCAAAGTCGATGTTGAGACTGGAAAACTGATCATTAAGAAGTCCAAGGATGGTTCTGAGGACAAGTTCTACAGCCATAAGAAAAGTAAGACCCTCACACCTGTAATGCTCTCATTCTCCTGGAAAGTCGTTCTACCCCGAGACACGCAATGTTGGAAAGCCTTACAACACTTCATTCAGAGAAAACATCCTAAAAACTTGAAAGCAAAAGATAGAATTACAGACTGAGTTGGGGGTCCCCAAGGTCACCTCCAGGTTCAGTGATTCACCAGGAGGGCTCACAGGGCTCAGCATAGAGTCACACAGCTATGATTTGTCACAGTGAAAGGATGCAAAGTGAAATCAGCAAAGGGGAAGGGCTCGTGGGATAACGTCCAGGGGACACCAGGCGCAGCTCCCAGGAGTCCTCTCCCTGTGCAGTCACACGGGGCACACCATTCCTCCAGCAACAAGGTGTGAACACACGCGTGAAGAGCTGTCTACCCGGGAAGCTCATAAAGCTCAAAGAGACTCAGGGGCCAAGGCTCTTACTGGGTTAGTCATGTAGACACCCTGTGCCTGGCACCTACCCAAATCCCAGACTCCCAGGAGAACAGGTGTGCAGCCTAAATCACATTGTTTGTACTGTTTAGGCAGTGAGCAGCTCTTAGCTCCCAACCAAGCCAGATGCCGGCCCAGGGCCACCTCGAAAGCAGGTTTTCCAAGGACAGCAGTCAGGCCTGCTGTGTGAACTGTTCAGCTGCAGGTGCACCAGAACAGCACTGAGTTGCTCAGCAGCAATGCCATAAACTAAAGATGACAAAGCAAGGTCTCCAGGGTCTGAGGAAAAGTATTCTGAACTTAGGGTTCTGTTAGTGAAGCCTGAGGGTAGAGTTTTCGGACATGCAAGGCCTCCAAACATCTATCACCCATTCCCCCTTTCTTGGAAAGCTACTAGAAATGTTGCTCTACCAAAACGAGGGCATAAACCAAGAAAGAGGAAGACATGGGATCCAAAAACTGGAATGCAATACAAGAGAAACAGAGGTGAATGGGTTCCTACATGATGGACAAGGAAGGCCTGTAGGTAATGGCTGTGTGTCAGGCCTAGAGGTCACCTGTCCAGAGAAGAGAAGGCCCAGAGGCTCTGGGAGAGGCTCCCCTAGGATGACGAAATTGATGAAAGTGCTTGATCATGTGGAAAAGAGAGTTACAAACTAAGAGAGTTAGGACCAATGAAAAACATGGCAATTATTAACTCCAGGAAAAACAAAAAGCTGTGTAGAGAAACAGTCAGGACTTGTCTGTCAGTAGCATTTTCATAGTCATAATAAAAAACACTGACCACTTACCTAGCCAAAATGACGATATAACTATTGGAAGGATGATGGAGGGACCAACATTATGCATTGGTCGGGGAGAGGAATGGGGAGAGGGGGGACAGGCTGTATGTGTGAAAGATAGCTAACACTTCATCTCCCACAGTGCAAAGTCAATATACAATAAGAAATATTGAAATATTTAAACCTGGGACACCAGGAAGTAGCAACATAGGCATGTTATTTAGAGAGGAAATAAATTCCAAAAGACTCCATTAAGAGGGTTGAAATTAGCTACCTCTCAGAAGCAGAGCATTCGAGAGAGGTGGGGTTGGTACCATTGTGTGTACAAAGCTTGTAGAACAACTTGAGCCTTTTCATCACTGATAGAAATAAAACATTTTAATTTATATCTGAATTAAAAGCAAAGCAGAAGAAGGAAAGGAGGTAGGAAGGAGGACAAAGAGAAAAATAAAGAGAAGGGAAGGAGGAAGGAAGATGAAATGATAGTCACGCTTTCTGCTCCAGCCAGGGCACCTCTTGCTTATTTCAGACATCACCCTTTCCAGACATGAGCTTCTCCCCGGAAGACCAGCCAGGAGCCAAGGGATCTCAGGGACGAGGCACAGATTTGGTGTTCCGCCTGAGGATGGGAGAGTCAGGGTTGTTGATGGTCGGGGGCCAGAATACAGTGGGCACTCTACATATTAGGTGATGAGTGGGTGAATGAATGAGTGAACTTGCATTTCTCTTAAGTCCTGCAGCTCATCAAGTCTCAGAAGTTTCTGAACAAGTTGGTGATTTTGGTGGAAACGGAGAAAGAGAAGACCCTGCGGAAGGAATATGTTTTTGCTGACTCCAAAGTAAGTGACAACAGGCTACTGAGATGGCCAAGAGGGGAGTGAGGGACAAGCGAGGGACACGCATTTCCCGAAGTGGGCTCTGTGCCTGGAAGTTCGTACCATGAGCTCACTCAGTTCTCACACCCCATTTCCCACCGGGGAAAGCTGAGCCCAAGATGGTGAGGGGACATGTTCCCCCAGCTGGGATTTGAGCAGTCACAGCCCTGGCGTCTTTTCCCTCCTTCATGCTGCCTGCCCAAGAGATTGCATCCTTCGTCGCCGTGCCCACCCAGCCCCACTGGGCGGCCTTTAGCTTCTCTGGGCTGCACTCGGAAGTGCTCTGGGGCACCCCAGAATTAAATCTGAGTCCCTCCCAGTGCTCTGTCCATTTCTACATGTGGCCCTACTCTGCAGAGGTGCCCTGCCAGGACTGGCTCCTGGAGTAAGAAGTGATGGGCCGATGGAAAACCTCAGGGTCTTTGGGCATCACATGGGCCCCTGTACAGCCAGAGGCAGGGTTCCCTGTGACCTGCTCTCACCTCTGACACGCTGTCCAGGGGCTGAACCCCATCATCGCAGCCTGAGCGTTTATCCTCTAGTGCACAGCACATAGGAGGTGGGACACAGGGCTTCCAGGACATCAGGTGTCAGCTGACCACACGCTGACACCGTGGTAAGGCTGGGGGACACGGGCTCCCAGGACAGGTTCACAGGGACAGCCCCCACTGAGTGCCCTGGGGGCAAACTGGCAGGGATGGGCTGGAGGGAGGCCAGTGGGCGGTCCCAGGGTGCCCAGAACAGCCCAGGGATGGGGAGGAGTGATGTGGAAGGGGCTGGGAGAAACAAGGAAGTGGGGGCCAGACAGGTGACGGAAGGCCTGGCTGGGCATCGTTCTGGGCACAGGGACATAGGTCCAAAAATCAGTGCTGCCCAGTGCTACAAGCTCAGAAGGGTTGAGACACAGCAGTAACCTGAGGCACCGAGTTCTGATCCATCCCTAGCTAAGGGCAGGTTTCCAGGTTAACTGAACAGACTGCCAGGGAGGCTCCGACCGCCTTCCTGCACTCTTTCCATTGGCTTCTTTAATCTGAGTCGTCTTTCATTTCCCAAGTCATCTAGTGTCTTCAGTGGAAAAGTTGGAAATAGGCAAAAGGTTTAAATAGAAACGCCTGTATACCACTAGTGAACCTGGGACAGTATCCTTCAGGATGGTTCTGTGCTTTTAATACAAATGCAAGGATCCATTCTTGTCGACAAGGTATTTCTGCAGCACAATTTCTGAACCTTACGGTATGCCAGTCTATGGATGACCCGTAACACCCTAACGAATGTATGTCCTGAGAGTGGACACTAAGGTTGTTTCTCATTTTCTCGGTATTGAAGTGCGTGCTGCACGTCCCGTGACATGGTTGAGTCTCTGTCCGGTTCCTGAATATTTTCCCAGAGTCTGCTCCTTGCCGCGGCTCGGCGGGGTCACAGAGAAGCCACTTTCTTAGTGTCGGGACTCCTTTCCCGATTGCCCTCCTGGAAGTTCCTACTGACTTGCACTCCTCTCAGTTTTCTGGAAGCTGACGGAGCGTTTTGCAAGTGTAATGTGCAGGGGGGCAGAGGCCTTGCTGAGTCTGTCGCCCTTGCATCCCTAGAAGAGGGAAGGCTTCTGCCAGCTGCTGCAGCAGATGAAGAACAAGCACTCGGAGCAGCCGGAGCCCGACATGATCACCATCTTCATCGGCACCTGGAACATGGGTACGTCCCGCTGCCGCCCCTCGCTCCCGTCCCCCCCTTGGGTTCTGCTTCCTGCCTAAGGCATCCTCAGCCCACCTGCACAGCCTCCCTTCTAGGGAAGAGCACCCTTTCCCTGAGATGATGGATAAGGGGGCAAGCCCTGGGACTTTCATACCCCAAAAGCCGCCTCAGTGGGTTGCATTGCATGTCCGAGCTGGAGAATAGTAGGTAAAGAGTCTTCACATCTGGGTGAAGGGGCCCTTGGGTACCTGTCGGTCTTAGGCATCTCAGCCGCAGGCCCAAAGAAAGAACTTCCTGGAGTAGCATTGCCAGAGAGAGACAGAGACAGAGACAGAGACAGAGACAGAGACAGAGACAGACAGACACAGAGAAGAGAGAGACGCTGCCCAGTTAAATTTGAATTTCATATAAACAACAAATAATTTTTCAGTATAGGTGTTTACCTAGAAATACATACATACATACATACATACATACATACATACTAAATAGATATTACACTAAAAGGATATATTATATATTTATATACTAATATATATTATATACCAAAAGTATAAATATCATATACTGAATATAAATTATACTAAATATTTAGTGTAACTGTGCAGCTAGGAATATGTACTAGATGTACCCCAAATATGTATTCTACTAAATAATGTGCCAGATACACATATACTAGTGTATATTTATATACTAACTGTAAATTATGCCAAATAACTATTTAGTGTAAGTACCCAGCTAGAAATGAAAAATTAGTAGATATAGGATGTCCAGTTAAATTTTAATTTCAGATAAACAGATATTGCATGGGATATATACTTATTCTGAAGATTAGCCTTTGTTTATCTGAAATTGGAATTTAACTGGGCATCTGGGAGGAAGGGGGTGAGCAGCAGCCCAGTAGCCGGTCAGCGGGACAGGGCTGATCTGGAGATAAAAGCACAATGTGGGGCTCCTGACCCCGATTCCACAGCTGCCTGCCCCCCCACCCCCCGGGCCACAGTAGCACTGACAGAACTGTGGCCTGTGCCCCGGGCTCCTGCACGCTCATCTGTCCTCTCCAGTGTTTCTGACCGACCCTCAGCTCGCCAGCTCCCACACCGGGGCACACACGGGGCACACGCCCTTCCCCACCTTCTCCTCTGTGAACAGGGAGGTCTAGATTTGGCTGGGCACGGTGAAGGGCATCCTGTTGCACAACTCCAGGGGGCGCCCTTCACACCGAAGGCAGTGTAGAGGAGCTGGCTTCTCCAGGGTGGGGCGGGAGGATCTCCTTGAGCAGAGACCCCAGCCCCCCTTGTTTGTACTCCCACCGTGAGACACGGTCAGGAGCAGAACTCAGCGGCAGGCAAGTTACTTCGGTTCTTGGCTTTTTGGGACTTGTGAGCCAAGAAGTTATGTCTTTGGGGGAAAGCTTACTTAACCTTCAAGGACATTGAGAGGAGAAAGAAATCTTTCATTGTTTCTTATTGAGTTACTTCGATTCCTTTTTCGGAGTGGGAGTGAAGGGAGTCTCCCCCCTCCCCCCGATTCAATGGCCAACACCCTCACATCAGACCTGGACTGAGATCTCTCTTTTGCAAGGAAGCCATTGTTTCTCTCAACCGTGGGCTAGAAGCCCCATCCCTGTCAGCTCACTGGGTCGTCCCGACAACGGAATGTATATTCATTCCTCGGGGACCGACTCACTCACCAGTGTAGCTTCAAAGACTAGCTGGTGTTTGACCTCATGTGCAACTAGTTCAAGACACTACATGGAACCTTCTAGTGTTTCTAGTCTTGGAAAGTTCACATTATCTTAAAAAGAAACGTAACTAGCCGGACATCCTGGGGGATAATAGTACCTAGTTCTCCATCTAAGGTATTTGGTGGGTGGCCTGAATGGTTTCAGTCTGTGTGACACCCCCCCACCCCAATGCTTCCCCCACCTCTGTTTGAATTCTTCTGATGTACCTGTGACTCACTTGGTGTTGGGTTTTGCTGTTGAAGGTAACGCCCCCCCTCCCAAGAAGATCACGTCCTGGTTTCTCTCCAAGGGGCAGGGAAAGACGCGGGATGATTCTGCTGATTACATCCCCCACGACATCTACGTGATTGGCACCCAGGAGGACCCCCTGGGGGAGAAGGAGTGGCTGGAGATACTCAAAAATTCCCTGCAAGAAATCACCAGCATGACTTTTAAAACGGTGAGCAGCTGTCCACAGCCCTGGGTGGGAGTCTGGGGCAGCGGGCTTTGCAAGGCCAGCCAGGAACATCCCGGAGGCAAGGGTGGGCTCCGCATGTTGACTCTCAACTTGCAAAGGTGCCTGGGTGCTCGGTGGTCCTGCCCTACCTTCCAGGGCCAGAGGGGAACCTGTATTAAGAAATCGATGGGGCCTCGGCCAGTTTGGCTCAGCGGTTAGAGTGTCGGCCCGTGGACCAGAGAGTCCTGGGTTCGGTTCCTGCTAGGGGCATGTACCTCGGTTGCAGTTTGTCCCCTGCCCCAGTTGGGGTCGTGTGGGTGGCAGCCACTTGGTGTGTCTCTCACATCAATGTTTCTCTCTCTCTCGTCCTCCCTCTCTCCCTCCTGCTCTATCTGAAGATACATGCAAAAATGTCCTCGAGTGAGGATAAAAATTAAAAAAAAAAGAAATCGATGGGGCCCGTGGGCGTTGCCGGAAGTGACGGGGTCCTCCCTCAGCCCTGCCTGGGCTTGTAGATTATCTTTACTTCATCGATCTCTTCAGTCCCAGATCTCATCTTTAAGATACTTTGTCTCATCTGTGGGACATCCTCAGAAGTCCCCCAGAGTTCAGGGATGACAGACAGGGAATCCCACACCCAGGAGGTGAGGGCCAGGTGTGACTCTCTTGCTCTGGGGTCAGGCAGTACGCCCTGGCCCAGGGTCACAGCGCCGTCCTCCCCACCAGATTGCCATCCACACCCTCTGGAACATCCGCATCGTGGTGCTGGCCAAGCCGGAGCATGAGAACCGGATCAGCCACATCTGCACCGACAACGTGAAGACGGGCATTGCCAACACTCTGGGTGAGTGGGGGGGGGGGCACATTCTTCATGCGTATCCGTCCTGTCCAGCCCTGGACGTCCCGGATTAAAGTCTCACATCCTGGGATCCCCTCGGTCCTGGGGAAACCGGGGTCGTTGGTCCCCTCAGCCGAAACTCATCTGGGTTGATACCAGCACTCTCTGGATCTGGCTGAAATGCAGGTTTTGACTCGGCAGGTCTCAGGTGGGGCCCGACTTTCTGCGTTTCCAACAAGTGCCCGGTGGTGTCAGCGCTGCTGGCCCACAGGCCCCACCTCGAGTGACAGGGACCCAGGACAAGGGTCGGCAGACTTGCTGGGAAGGAGCAGAGAGTAAATACTTGAGGTTTTGTGGGCCACAGGTCGCTCCTCATCCCCACTGCTGTCACACAAAAGCATGAAACGAATGGGAGGGGTTTCTCTGTAAACCTGATTCACAACAGGCCGCGGGCCCGAGTTGGCCACAGCTGCACGTTGCCGACCCGGGTCTGGATCTGGACTGACTCGAGTGGGATGTGGAAACGCTGGTACTAGCTGTGAGCCAGTGGGACCCTTCGGGGTGCTTCAGAGAGCCCGTGGGACCCTTCGGGGTGCTTCAGAGAGCCCGTGGGACCCTTCGGGGTGCTTCAGAGAGCCCGTGGGACCCTTCGGGGTGCTTCAGAGAGCCAGTGGGACCCTTCGGGGTGCTTCAGAGAGCCAGTGGGACCCTTCGGGGTGCTTCAGAGAGCCAGTGGGACCCTTCGGGGTGCTTCAGAGAGCCAGTGGGACCCTTCGGGGTGCTTCAGAGAGCCAGTGGGACCCTTTGGGGTGCTTCAGAGACTCGCAGTAAGAGCAGAGGACCCCGTGAGTGTGTGCAGGAGTCCACCGGTGGGAGTCAGCCTGTGAGTGCCTGTGGCAGGGACCCCACACGGGCCATTGGCAGAGGTGAGGGCGAGGCCAGCAGTTCCTGGGGGTTGGAGTCAGGGACAGGACAGCCCCAGAGAGAACAGGATAGAGTTGCTGCAGTTGAACGTGAAAAGCTCTCAACTTTGCTGCTGACAAACCACACACCGCCCACGTCCACACCCCTTGTCCCTTCCTGTCACAGGGGCTGCCCTGCTGTGAAGCCCACACACTTCTGCTGCCCAGGGACGGAACTTTCTAGAGCTTGTTCGGTGTCTGCCTGGGCTGCCCACCTCCCCCACCTGCCCCTTCCCGAGGAGGCGGGGCCGGCGGATCCCCAAGGCCCTGTCAAGCCTGTGCTCTGCCGGGCTTTCCGGCCCACGGAAGGCGAGCCGGTGGGGCTTTACTTTCTAGTAGCCACATTAAAGAAAGGAGAGGAAACAGGCAGTCAATTTTAATAATATATTTGATCAAACCTCACACATTCAAAAGATTGCCATTTCTTTTTTTTTCAGGAGTGTTGTTTTTTTTATTATTTTTTTCTTTATTGATTTTTAGAGAGAGAGGAAGGGAGAGGGAGAGAGAGATAAAAATGTCGATGAGAGAGAACATCGATTGGCCGCCTCCTGCATGCCCCCCACTGAGGATTTGGCCCACAACCTGGGCATGTGCCCTGACTGGGAATCAAACCGGTGACCTCTCGGTGTATGAGTCAATGCTCAACCACTGAGCCACACCGGCCGGGCAAAAGATCACCATTTCAATAGGTACTCAGTACAGAAAATTATCAGAGTTTCCGTCCTGTTTTCTTACCAAGGCTTATACTTCCGACGTGTGTTTCACACTCACAGCTCGTCTCAGTTCGGCTCAGCCACATTTCAAGGGCTCAGTCACAGGCTGGTAGCTGCCGCACTGGACAGAGCAGGTTCTCGGACTTCCCGGGTCAGAACCACCTAGAACAGAGGTCGGCTGGCTTCCTCTCAAGGGCCAGCTAGGTTTGCGGCTCTGCGGCTGGCACACTGTCGCAGCTACTGCGCTCTGCCCGTCGCTGTGATCCACATGGATTCCGAAAGCTAAATTCCAGATCATTCTAATGTGTCACAAAATACCCTTCTTTTAATTTTTCCCTCCAACTCTTTAAAAATGTAAAAACCACGCTGGCTGGTTTGGCCCAGCGGTTAGAGCGTCGGCCCATGGACCAAAGAGTCTCAGGTTCGATTCCGGTCAAGGGCACGTACCTTGTTGGTTGCGGTTTGTCCCCGGCCCTGTTCAGGGTCGTGCAGGAGGCAACCAGTTGATGTGTCCCTCTCACATCGGTGTTTCTCTCTCTCTCCCTCCCTCCCTCCCACTCTGTCTGAAAATAAATGGAAAAATATCCTCGGTGAGGATTTAAAAAATAATAATAAAAATGTAAACCATTTTCAGCTGGCAGTGGGCCAGTGTTTGCCCACCCCTGACCTAGAGGACTTGGTAAACCCCGATCACTGTGCCCCTCCCAGAAGTTTTGATTCAGCAGGTCCAGGGTGGGGCCTGAGAACGTGCACTTCCCACACATTCCCAGGGAGCACACTTTGAGAACCACGGGACTAGAAGAGAGTAAAACTGATAGAAAAAGAGGTGGCCTCGGGGCGGGTTTTGGTCTCACCAGGAACCCGGAGTGAGCTGGGTACAGGGTCAGCCGGCCCAGCCCGGCTCCTCCTCCCAGATCTTCTTCCCGAGGCCTCTGGCTGCTATTCCTCCTCCTGCCTGCGTGGCATGTGGGGGGACTGGGAGCCCCTTAAGGGGAGATGCCAGTGTGGGGTCCATTGGTGGCCTCCTCCCTCAGCCCTGCAGGGAACCCAAGACTGCTGGCCATTCACCCCGCTTTCTTACCATCCCGGAGGAGTCTCGTCCCCCTGGTCCTTGTCACCTGTCACATCTCTGCCCCTACATGGAGCTGTTTTGCCTTCTTCCTTCTCCTCCATTTTCCCACACCTGCTTCTGCCCCTCGTTCTTCTCCTTGATGCCCCACCGCGTGGCAGGTTTGCCCGTTTGACATTGACATCTTCTTTCTCCCCTCCCCTTAGGGAACAAGGGAGCCGTGGGCGTGTCGTTCATGTTCAACGGAACCTCTTTGGGGTTTGTCAACAGCCACTTAACTTCCGGAAGCGAGAAGAAGCTCAGGTGATAGCGTTGGTTCCCCGAGAGTCTGTGTGGGGTTGTTTGCCCAGACAGACCTTACGCCCCTGATGCCAACCGCTCGGGCTCGGCTGGGACCCCGTCCCGTGGGCCTTTGGGGGCTTTCCCCGTGGTCTCTGCAGAGGCACCTGCAGCCAGCAGTGACCTCCTGTGTGGATGAATCTCATCTGAAGGGCGGGACACACGTTTCCTGTGTCATTAACTTAATAGACACCTGAATACCACTTCTTTCTAAAGGAGAAAACCTCACTGGGGCACACTTACAGGTGCCTGTGGGTGGTCCCGTCATGAAGACAGCCATCTGGAATATTCACAGTTCTGATGCCCGCTGAGCACATGCTCCCAGGCCCAGGCCGTGGTCTGCTGCAATGGGGCCGCAGATCCGTGCCCCCACCCCCACGCCCCTCTGCCGACCCTCCACGGTGGGGCAGGGAGCACTGTGCTAAGACGGCTGCTTTGTCATTCCCTCAGGCGGAACCAGAACTACACGAACATTCTCCGGTTTCTGGCTCTGGGAGACAAGAAACTGAGTCCCTTTAACATCACTCACCGCTTTACCCACCTCTTCTGGCTCGGGGATCTCAACTACCGCGTGGAGCTGCCCACCTGGGTGAGGAGCTGTCCGCCTGGGTGGGGAGCTGTCCACCTGGGGCTGGGGCTGGGGCTGGGGCTGCCCACCTGGGTGAGGAACTGTCCACCTGGGTGGGGAGCTGTCCACCTGGGGCTGGGGCTGGGGCTGGGGCTGCCCACCTGGGTAAGGAACTGTCCACCTTGGTAAGGAGCTGTCCGCCTGGGTGGGGAGCTGTCCACCTGGGGCTGGGGCTGGGGCTGCCCACCTGGGTGAGGAGCTGTCCGCCTGGGTGAGGAGCTGTCCGCCTGGGGCTGGGGCTGCCCACCTCGATAAGGAGCTGTCCACCTGAGCCTGTCCACCTGGGGCTGGGCCTGGGGCTGCCCACCTGGGTGAGGAGCTGTCTGACTGGGCTGGCCTGCGTGGACAGAGGCTCCCTTGCGTTAGCTCAGGGCAGAGACTCATGGAGACACACAGACCACGCTGGGCAAGGCAGCTACTCCCGCTCTGGGCCTCAACACTGTTCCCACTGCGGAGTGTCTGCCTTCTTTACGGTTTGCCTATGCTCACACCGAGGTCCACCTGACCGTCCTGGCTGCCCCTCTTCACCCCCTCTCTGCCACTCTGTGCTCCAGCTGGCGGGCAGCAGCCCCTCAGCCTATCAGTCCCAGATCTCCAGGGAAGGCTGAAGTTAGACTCCATCAGCTCAGTTTTCTCCCCAAATCACAGGTCCAGCCTAAGGAAGTGGTGCTTTAAGTTGGACACCCCCCCTTGCCCAATGAGCAGTGGTCAGAGGGCCACGTGGCACAAACGCAGCCTTGCCCTGGGAGGGAAAAGGTTTCCCTGGGGAGGGGAGTGGACAGGCGTGGCACTGGAAGCACCTCGAACCAGACATGGTTGTCTTCGTGCTCCTGGAAAGAAGATGGGGCCGGAGCCAGGCCTGGGAGCGAGCCGAGCCCGTCTGCCCAGAGTCCTTGGTTACCTGCCTGGTGTGTCTCATTTAGCTGCCGTCCTGTGAGGGGGAGGGGAGAATGGCTGAACATGACCCACTTTTACAGAGCAGAGAGAGCCCAGGGCACAGACAGGCCAAGAAAATGGCCTTAGGTCCATTACAGATCGCTGACCGAGCTGGAACTGACCCAGAGCTTCCCGGCTGCCCCAAGTCCCTCGGCTGCCTCGGCCTCCCGCTGCTGCAGCTCTGCAGAGACCCAGGAGCTTAGGGCCGCGTGTGCCCATCACCACTCCCCAACCGCTCCCTTCCTCAAGATGCTTCTCGTGGCCACTTTCCTCCTTTCGCTCGGGCAGATGGGAGAGGGGTGCACAGGGACCCTTCTCAGCCTAAGGGGCTGTCACAGCCATTCACTCGCCAGGTGGTAGCCAAGTACATCGGCCAGAGCGGAGGTAACAAGTCTCAGGAGAGGGGACTGCTGGCTTCCAAGGCCATCGCATCACCTTGATGTCACGCAGACTCTCCAGGGTCCCAGCCCAGATCACAAAGGCCCAAAGGGATTTCGCATCCTTTCATGGCCTTGCGACAGGTGGCTCAGTGTACACAGAGAGACAAGAGATACCTACCTACCTACCTCCTGAAGGGTTTATAAAGTGATATTAAAAGACAGTGTGGCTCAGCCGGTGTGGCTCAGTGGCTGGGTGTCAACCTATGCACCAAGAGGTCGCCGGTTCAATTCCCAGTCAGAGCACATGCCCAGGCTGTGGGCTCGATCCCCAGTGGGGGGCATACAGGAGGTGGCCAACTGATGTCTCTCATCGATGTTTCTATCTCTCTGTCCCTGGCCCTTCCTCACTCTCTAAAATCAATAAAGAAAAAAAAAATTAAATAAAATAACAAAAACCCGTATGAAAGCCCTGGACGGTTTGGCTCAGCAGTTAGAGCGTCAGCCTGCAGACCAAAGGGCTGCAGGTTCGATCCCCAGCCCCAGTTGGGTTTGTGCAGGAGGCAACCAATCCATGTGTCTCTCTCACATCGATGTTTCTCGTTCTCTCTCCCTCCTTCCCTTCCAATCTATCCAGAAAACCAATGGAAAAACATTAACAACGAAAACAAAAAGACAGTATGAAAAAAATAAAATGTCCCTCGGCAAGTTTGGAAGAGCCAAGAACTTATGTAGTCAGGTTGATATTTCACCAGTGCAGGGTTTCCCCTAGAAAATGGTTGAGCTAAGAAGCACCAGCTGGGCACCCCCAGGTAGGGGCCAGGGTCTGGTGCAGCATCGTGGATGTGGGACCTGGGGCAGCAGGCAGCGGGCTGTGACATGCCTCCTGCTCATGTCGATGAAGGGGGTGTCTCACGGTGGCCATGTCCTTGCTCCAGGAGGCAGAAGCCATCATCCAGAAGATCAAGCAGCAGCAGTACACAGACCTCCTGGCCCACGACCAGCTGCTCATGGAGAGGAAGGAGCAGAAGGTTTTCCTGCACTTCGGTAAGAGCTGCCGCCCTCGCCGGGACCCCCTCCCGCCATCGTCCTGTCTTCCCTTCTCCCCAGATATCCTCACGGCAGGGAGGGTTATGCCTGGAGAGGAAGGAAACTTGGCCAGATGTGAAACGTGGAGAGTGAAAGCTGAAATCAGGGTTTTGTTTGGTTTCAGAGGAGGAAGAAATCACATTCGCGCCCACCTACCGTTTTGAAAGACTGACTCGGGAGAAATACGCCTACACTAAGCAGAAAGCCACGGGGGTGAGTCCTCATAGACACCCCCTTGCCCTCGGTCTCCACCCTCTGGCACGGCTCGCTGCTCTTGTCTGTTCCTATAGAGGCGAATAAATTGGGATAAGCTTCCTCGTCCGCCAGGCAACAAAAAAGAAAGAAAATTAGAGATCCCCTGTAGATTGTGTCCCAGAGCAAAAAGCTCTCTTAGGGAAAGGCTAGGCAACCAGACTTACACACTGCGAGGAGCTGGACTCATGACGCTCACGGTATTTATCTTCTGTCCAGGCATTCGAAGATTCTGAGAGGATTTCAAGGGTTATTTCCTTAACTGGGGTCTGAAGCTCGCTTAAAAAAAAAAGGCCTGTGGTCAAATATATTTGCTAATCTGCCAAGTGAATCATTAAACAAGTGTCTTCGCTGCAGGACTTATCAGAGCCTTTGTGGGCTTATAAACATTGTAGTTCCCCATGAGGAGATTCAGGTGCCAAACTTGATTGGTTATGGAATACCAATGAACATCGTATGAGGCCACCTGTGTTCCAAGGAACTGTGTTTGGGGAAAGCTGCCATAAAGCATTTATTCACTCTTGTTTGACAGGTATTTACTGATGGGCTGGGTACTCTGCTAGGTGATGGGAGATCACAGAGGAGTGGGATATCTGCCCCCCAAGAGTTTACAGTAGGAAAGACACGATAAGATAAATACCCTGTGAAACCATGGCGATGCCAGGTGCAGTGAGGAGCAGTCCGAGAAGGAAGTGACCGTTTGGGGCAGGGAAGGATCAAGATAGGCTAGCTAAAGAGGGGCCATGTGCGGTGCTTTGAAGGACAGCTTGGGTTTCAACAAGCAGACATGACAAGGGGTGAGGGGGGCTGATCTATTTCCGGTTGAAAGAATTGCTGGAACAGATGCGGAGGCAGGAAATTCTGGTGTCCCACACCTTCCAGGTGACCCAGCCCAGGGAAGCGAGCCTGAGTAGTGTCCTGAGGTCAGCGTGCTGGAGTGGGGAGTTTCCTGGGGCCCCTAGAGGCCTAGAGCAATGCAGGGCAATTCAGAAAGCTGCCTGTGAGCCTCGCGGGGTGACCTGGGCTCAGGGGCATGTGGAATGGGAGAGAAGGGCCAAGGGTTGGGAAGATGCCAGAACAGAGCAGGAGTTACAGGAAAACAAAACAAACAATGGAGAGGAGGAAAGACCCAGGACTGTTGCCACGAGTGAGGCTGAGACTCTCCTTCCTCCCACCAGGGCAGGACAACTTCTTGTGAGGTGTCCACTGGCTACTGTGTAGTGGGGGTCACCTGGTTTAAGGTACTGTCAGGGCAGGTCCCTGGGGACACATTTGGGGCTGGTGAGGGGATGGTCATTTGATTTGAGTGTAAGGAGGAATAGACTGGGGCCGGAGGTGGAGGGGGGGTGTGTCCTGGATGCAGGTTAAGGGTTTTTGTTGTTGTTGATAAATGTATATAAGAGTTCATTTGAGCCAGACTGATGACATGTGCTGGGGAGCAAGATTTCAAATGTCCCAAGTAAGGTTTTCATCTTTTCGATGGGTACCAGGAAGCCTCTGATGGTTCTGCGGAGGGGCTGGCAGTGTCACCGTGATGCTCAGAGAAGCCTCGTCTGCAACAGTGTGAGGGGTGAGGACCATGCAGGGGACCAATGAGGAGGCCAGGGTGGTGCCTCCAGCTGAGAAATAACTAGGGTCTCAGTCGGCAAGAAAAAACCAATGCAAAAGAAAAGAAAAGGAGAAAAGCAGGACATATTGATAGATCTGATTGCCACGGATTCAAAACTAGAAAATCAGAAGGCAGAGCTGGCTTGGAGGAAAAAAATGGAGCTTATTTTTAGACTTATTGTATAATAGTAGTGGAAAATCTCAGAAAACATCCAGAAGGCAGTTAAAATACTAGATTGATGCTAAAGAGAGATGCCAGGGCTGGGTCGTAGATTTGGGAGTTGTCGGCGCAGAGTAGACCAGGAGTGAGTGGAAATGAGGAGAGAAGAGGTAGGGACAGATTTGAGGGCCATCTACGTTCAGAGATGAGAGGAAGAAGCAGAGACAACAAAGAAGATGGAAAAAGTATGCTGGCGTGGGTGGGACCGCACAGCTCGGCATCGCAGAGGCCGGGGTGCGAGAGACTTAGTGGTAACCAGCATGAAATGTGAGCCAGGAACGTGTGCCATTCCCGCGAGCCCTGCCCAAGGAGCCAGGCTTGCCGCTCAGAGGTTCCAGCGGACTTTGAAAGAACAGTGCGCGGTCTTGGAGGTGAAGCCCAAGGCTGCAGGAGGATAAGGAGGCTCTTTCCCGCGGCTGCAGATGAGTCATTGGTGACGTTTTTCTGAAGTGCAGGTGTCTGGGGCTCGTCCCCACAGGGTCTGATGCAGCAGACCTGGAATGGGGCCCCACTTGCCATATCTTTGTAAAGCCCCACCGGTGATTCTCAGGGGCAGCCAATGCTGAGAACGCGAGGTTAAGAAATGACAGTTTGGCGGCATGTGAGGAACTACGTGTGCACCTACCCCATGATTCAGCAGTTCCACTTTGGTGTATACCCAAGAGAGATGAGTACATTTGTTCACCAAAAGGCAAATGCAAGAATGGTTATAACAGCTTTGTTTACAGTGTCCCCAAACTGAAAACAGTCCTACTTCCTTTAACAGTAGAATAGACAAATGTGGTGTAGTCTTACGGGGCAATACCCCCTCAGCAATGGTGTGAAGGAACTTCTGTACACAACAACGTGAGCAAAGGAGCCAGGCACAGAAGATTATACAGTTCACCCTGAACAACACGGGGTTGGGGGTGCTGACCCCCCACTGTGTAATCAAAAATCCACATATAACTTCTGACTCCCCGAAAACGTAACTACTAATATAGCCTTCTGTTGACCAGCATCCTTACCGATGACATAAACAGTTGATTGACACATAGTGTGAATGTTATGTGTTATATACTCTATTCTTACAATCCACCAAGCTAGAGGGGGGAAAATGTTATCAAAAAAATACAATTATAGTACTGTATGTATTTATTGAAAAAAAATCTGTGTATGAGTGGACCCACGCAGTTCAAATCTGTGTTGTTCAACTGTACTGAATGAGTCCGTGTGTACGTTCGAGAGTAGGCACATTTAGTCAATGGAGACATTAGTCACAACAGTGTGCACCTCAGGGAGGGGAGTGTTGACAAGGGAGAGACGGGGAACCGTTTGTGATGATGGGAATTTTCTACATTTTGATCTGGGTAGTGGTTAAAGGGGTATATACTAATGTAAAAATTCCTCAAGCTATACATTTAAGATGAGTACACTTTGTATGTACCTCAAGTTGAAAAAAATTAATGGGAAGTCCAGAAGTAGAGGCAAAAAGAGAACATTCTTGAAAGAAATTTGGTAAAAAGAAAAGCGAAAAAGAATCGGTAAGGAGATGGCAGGGGTGGTCTCTTTCAGGATGAGTACCGTTACGTTTGCAGGCAGAGGAGAGAGCTGGGCTGAAGGAGATAAGGACATTGATTGAGGGGGATTGCTATCATTGCCAGGTTGCCTTGTTTATCACAGCCAGTGCAAGTCTTGCTCACCACTGTGGCCTGGAGAGGACTTGTCATAGTACATATTGTTTGAATGGCCGGATGGGTAGACGGATGTGTGGATGTGTGGATGGGTGGATGGATGGATGGATGATGGATGGATGGATGGATGGATGGATGGATGAGTGGGTGGATGGATGGAGAGATAAGTAATTGGGAAGATGGATATGTGAGTGGGTGGATGATGGATGGATGGATGGATGGATGGATGAGTGGGTGGATGGATGGATGGATGGATGAGTGGGTGGATGGATGGACAGATAAGTACTTGGGAAGGTGAATGTGTGAGTGGGTGGATGGATGGATGTGTGAGTGGGTGGATGGATGGCTAGATGGGTGGGTCAGGTGTGGTGGCTGGAGTATGTTATTAAAGTAACTGGAGAAGGTAAGCAGAAATTGGGTTAAAAATACAGGTAGAGCGGTTCATCTGAGTTAGAAAAAAGTAAGAGAACGTAAACATATATGAGATTCCGAAATAATGAGAAGACGGGTAAGGGAGCACAGCCAGGCGAATCAATCTTGTTCTGAAGGCACGGCGCATGGCAGTGGAGTCCAGACTTGCAGCGGAAAGGGTTGAAGGCCTCCTATGGGGAAATTCTATAAAGAACCAACAGCAGATGAATCCAAGGATCACCAAAGCCAGAGTTTATCTTTTCTTTAACTGATATATACATATAGTATTTAAAGTTGCAGGCATTTTAAAGCTTGGGACTTTGATTTGCAGATGAAGTACAACTTGCCCTCCTGGTGTGACCGAGTCCTCTGGAAGTCCTACCCACTAGTGCACGTGGTGTGTCAGTCCTACGGTGAGTGGCTGTTGGTGGCTGTTGGTGGTGCCCTAAACTAACAGGCTCCAGTCTGTCCATCTGTAAAATGGGAGAGCTCCCTGCAGCCCTCGTCAGGTCACCTGAAAAAGTGGGTGCATCCTCTCCCATCTTAGGTGGCAACATGATTTCTGGGTTGGACTGTGGAGCACTTTTAAAAAGAAATCCAGATTTGCTTCCTTTGAAAAGAGCATAGTGGGTTTGAACTCTATAAAGGTGGTGTTTTTGTAGGTCAAAAATAGTCAAAAATCGGAAATGCACATGGTTTTACTTAATTCACACCATAGTATACATACATGTATTTGGGGAGATTTCAAGATGAATTGAGTTAAACTGAAGAAAAAGGCCTACTATGCCATTTTAAAGTAAATATGTATGGAAAAATGATCAAGACGATTAATGACCCTAGGAATGTAAGCAGCACTGAAGGAATTTTTAATTGCTTGAGTGCTTATTCTGGGCAGCTACTTGTTAGTTCCCATTATCTGGAACTGCTCTGCTTTATGTACTAAAACTTCACAGAGCAGAATTACTTGGAACACTTATTCCCAGACAGTGGTACCCAAAAGAGGGCCATCCGTGACCCAGCATGCCCCTCATGTGACCATGTCACAGGCCAGGGACTCCTGACAGGCTGTGTGACTCAGGCCTGTTCCACAGCTGAGGCCTCCCGCCCTGACCCGCCCCCCCCCAGAGCGGGGAGTCTTGCTGCTGCCCAGTGGCCACCTTCACGGCTCCACCCTCTCTGGGGACCGGCAAATTCCCACCTTAACTCACGTCCCATAAAGTTGAACTGACTTTCACTGCTTTCT
Organism: Tadarida brasiliensis; assembly: GCA_030848825.1. NCBI lineage: Eukaryota > Metazoa > Chordata > Mammalia > Chiroptera > Molossidae > Tadarida > Tadarida brasiliensis. Next base: position 102,302,825 of record CM061265.1, read on the forward strand.
ATTATGCCTGCCTCCTGCTGTCCAGAGGGACCAAAGCAACTACCCTGGGGTAGTTTCAGGCATGCAGGAATGGGAAGGGAAAGTTAAAGATGGAGGGAATTTTGCTAGTGATATTTCACTGAATGCCAGAGGGCACAGTAGAAGGGTTTAATGAACTGAATGTAAGCAAGAACTTGGGGGGATGGAATGAATGTCCAGAGCTGAGAAAATGGGGGCCCACTGGGAGCTTGAGTCTTATGGTGATGACATAAATAAGATGTATCTGTTAGCTATTGCTGCATAACAAGCTACCCTAAAACTTGGTGGTGGCTAACAATTCTCTAGGCTAAACTTGGACTGCTCATCTCCGCTCTGTTTGGTGTCATCTGGGCATACCCAGGCCCGGAGCCCATTCAGATCTAGGGTTGGCTGGCTGGCGGCAGGGGCAATGGTGGTAACTCAGCCATGAGTCGCTCTCCATCCAGCAGGCTAGTCCAGGCTACTTCCTCTGGTCCTAGATTCCCAGCTACACACCTCAGGTGCAGAAGTGCCTTTTAAGTCTCTGCTTGCCTCACATTTGCTAATGTCCTAATGACCAAAAGAAATCACATGGCCAAGCCAGACTCACTGTGCTGGGGGAGACACACAGGGTGTGGTTGCAAGGGTCCACCTAGGGCATAGTCAGTGCTATTGTGTTCAACACCTATCTAAAATATTTTAAAGAACATTTTCAAAAACCTTCTTGTCCACCCCGTAACTTCTCGCTGGGACACCTCCTCTTCCATGGCCACCATAAACTGGTAGCCCACACACAGCCCGACTGCCCTCCTTCCTCTCTCTGCTGCTTCACGCAGCACCGGACCCTCACTGACTTCTTTCTGTCCGTGTCCAAACATGTTTTAGGTGGGGGCCTCTCCTGCCCTCTTCCCTCCTGTCTTAGAGAAGGGGTGTCCTCCTCCTTTCTGGGCTACCTTTTCCCCTGAGCTCGTACTCCATTGCCTCCTTCTCCCCAGTCCCAGTGACCCTTCTGCTTCTCTTTCTCCATTCCACCTCATCATCCCACCTATCTCCTTGTTGTTTCAGTTTCCTTCTGATGATCGTTCGTGAGTAAGCATTTTTTCCATGTTTATGAACCATCTGTATTGTTTTTGTGAATTTTCTGCCCATGTCCTTTGGTTGGTGGAGGGGTGGGATGTTTCTCTTTATCTTGCTGATTTGCAAATGCTTTATGGAAAAGGAAAGAAATCTGTTTTATTGCCTGTGCTGTTTCTCCTTTGCCCATTAATGGTTGGTGTGTCCCGGTTTCCTCCTTGTCTCTTCTCATCCTTCATGTCTGTCCTGTGGAGCCCAAACATCCTCATGGTTCTGCTTCCACTAACCGCATGACCCCGATTCTAAAGATAAGTCTGCAGCCCTGAGTACCCAGCCAGACATCTCCACATGGCTATAGCAAAAGCACTCAGAACTCAGCAGTGCTAGAACTGTGGTCTTTCTCTTACCCACTCCAAACGTGCTCTGCTCCCTTCCCTTCTCATCCAAGCCCCAAGCTCCTTAAAAGAATTGTCTACCCTCCATGTCTACACTTCATCACCCCACTCTCCTGATCCTGCGAGTCGCTGTGGGATGTGGGAAGATGCCATCTCCTTACTGATGAGCTCAGTGACCTTAAATCCCCATCCCACTCTGGGCTGTAGCTTCTCATCAACACAACAGAGTGCTTAGGACCAGAAGAATCTCCACAGTTCACACTCCATGGTCTGAATGGTGAGTCTTTAGGAAAAACTAGCATAGGCACATTTTAGCCATGGAGGAGACTGTGTCACACATTACTGAGACTTTTGAGTGTGGTTGTGGAGGGTCAGTGGAACAAAAGGTGGAAAAGTTCTGGAATGCTTCCATAAGTGTGAGTTGATTTCTGCTGTGGGTTTGCCATCCTTGGTTTGACCAGAAGGGTTTTGCTCAGAAATGCCTTCCCTTCTCTGCAGGCAGCACCAGTGACATCATGACAAGTGACCACAGCCCTGTTTTTGCCACATTTGAGGCTGGAGTCACCTCCCAGTTTGTCTCCAAAAATGGTAAGTGGTCCATCCCTTCATTTTCCACAAAAACAGGGGCCTCGAGCACTCGTCTTCTGGTTGCAGCAGTCAATTGTTTTCATTAGATGAAGGCTCCTCCTTCCAGCAAGTCCACAGTCCATTGATCTGATTTCTTCATGTCCAAGTGCCATCATGATTTCAGTCCAGAGCATTTTCTTGCTCTCTGTGGCAAATGCATCAGTCTTTTAAGCTTTGTTTCTAATACAGTCTTTAAAATTGGATAAATGAGTGTTTTCTAAGGTGTGGCATGTCTACCACCGAAGATGAGTCTGGATGGGACATGGATGATTTATTAGTAATGCATTTATCTTAATATGTTTCACATTTTTCTCTTCTGTGTAAGACAAGCAACACTGATTTTCCATTTAGTCTTGTGATAGACCTTCTATTTATTTATTTATTTATTTATTTATTTATTTATTTATTTATTTATTTTATTGATTGATTTTAGAGAGAGAGGAAGGGAGAGGGAGAGATAGAAACATCAATGAGAAGAAACATCGATTGGCTGCCTCTTGCATGCCCCACACTGGGGATCAGGCCCACAACCTGAGCATGTGCCCTGACCGAACCGGTGACCTCTTGGTGCATAGGTCAACACTCAACCACTGAGCCACACCGTCCAGGCTAGCCCTTCTTATTTAAATATGTTTATTAAAGTTTAAAAAGTGGGTCAAAAGAAAATTTAAGTTGATATTAGCGCAGGTGTGTGGTAGGCAGAGGTAGTAAACATTGTGAAGATGGGATGCGATGACGAAGTTTGGGGAAACACTAGAGTAAATAATACTTACATTTACAGGTAAATTTTCAAATAATTCAGCTTAGCCCTGATCACTGGGCCACCTTCATCCCGTCAGGGGCCTGTTGGTCTCTCTGGCGTGTCCAACCCTGGGCCTGGGTGACTGGGGAGCCATGTTGTCACTTTCTCTGCCAACCCCCTACTTCTGTGGTCAGCAGACAGTCCAGACTCATTTGGGAAGGCTGAGCAGGGGGCTCAGTACAGGCTGGAAGAGCCTGTATCACCATGTCCTTCAGGCTGTGATGAACATAGCTGAGGCTGCAGCAGTGTTCCCGGGACACTTCTCCACGCTGTTGGGTCTGACATCCCCAGCCCAGCAATGTGACCTTCCTCTCCGTGCAGCCATGACCCACCATCCTGTCTCCTTCCTAGTGGCCACTGTGGCTTTCCAGAACCGTCCACCTGTTCCCTACCTCCCATCCATCTCCCCTTTCTCTGAGTTCCTGCAGCATTGATGGGGTAGCCCCAGTCCTCGCACCTTCAATGAGGACCCTCAGCGAACCCTCAGTTAGACTTGCCACCCCTCCACTGGGACTCAGCCACAGTACACGCTCACAAACACCGATGACCTGGATTGAGTGTTGGTTGAGCAGAGCCTGGCCCAGGTGCTGTGGGGCTTTAAAACAGAAAGGAGAGCTTAGGGAAATAAGCCAGACAGAAAAACAAGTACTGTATGGAATTACTTATGCATGGAAACTTAAAATAAACACAGCAGGTTTCATAGATCATAGAAACAGAACAGGATGGTGGTTGCCAGGGACTGGGGGGTGAGAGAAATGGGGAGATGTAGGTCAAAGGGTACAAAGTTTCAGCTATAAGATAAAGAAGTTCTGGGAATCTATGATTCAGCCGGTGACCAGAGGAAATAATGCAGTATTACAGTAGTGTATACTTGAAATTGACTCAGAGTAGATCTCAAGCGTTCTCACCACACCAGAAACCCCACAAAAAAACAGTTAACTACATGGGGTGATGGGTGTGTTCATTGTCTTGATCTTGGCAATCATTTTACAGTATATATGTATGTAAAACATCATGTTGTACACTTTAAATATATACAATTATATTTGTCAGTGATTCCTCAATAAAGCTGGGGAAAAGAAAAAGATGGTAGTAGAAGGAAGGATGGGGGAGAGAAAGGAAGGGAATGTCTGTCCCTGCTCTCCGTGGCTCAGAATTAATATGAAAGCATCGTCTAGGGCAACCCACTTGGGTCCCCTCCCCACTGCGGGAGTCTGTCTATCTGTCAAATAAAACTTTCCTTTTGTGCCCAGCCAGTGTGGCTTGGTGGTTGAGCATTGACCCATGCACCAAGAGGTTGCTGGTTCGAATCCCAGTCAAGGCACATGCCCAGGTTGTGGGCCAAATCCCCAGTGTGGGGTGTACAAGAGGCGGCCAATCGATGTTCTCTCTCATTGATGTTTCTATCTCTCCCTCTCCTTTCCTCTCTCTCTAAAAATCAATAAAGAAAAAAAATTAAAAAATAAAATCAATAAAGAAAAAATAAAAAACTTACCTTTCGCTTGGGAAAAAAAAAAAGCATCATCTAAATGAATAGCGTTGAGGGTAAGCTATCTGAGCAGCAGTGAGCAGGAGCTCAGAGTAGGAGAGGAGGGGATTGCCTGAGGAAGGAAGCGTGGGGATCCCTCACAACCTGAACTTAGAAATGAGATGGATTTGGGTGTCCAGGATTTGGGTGTCCAGCCTCTGGGTGCAGAAAAACCACTGGACAAGCTCTCTTCGCCGGAACTGCTAAGGAGACCGAGGCAGCGAGCTTAAGGGCATTGCCCAAGGCCACACAACTCTAGTGGCAAAGCCCAGGGTAGCTCTGACCCTGGAACTCTTGGTTCTTCCCACCCTGTTCCCCACATTTTCCGTTCGTCACAGAGGCTGTAACCCCCGTGGGGATGCTCAGTGTGGGTGGTGGGACTTCAGGGAAAACCTGTCTCCCCCTAGACTCTCCCCTTCCCTGGTCGCGAGAAGGAGCTCCGTGTGGGGGGCTCTGACGTGCTCCGTGCCCAGGCGCACTGGAACCGGATCTCTGCTCTTACCTGTTCCAGGCCCCGGGACTGTCGACAGCCAAGGGCAGATCGAGTTCCTCAGATGCTACGCCACCCTGAAGACCAAGTCCCAGACCAAATTCTACCTGGAATTCCACTCGAGCTGCTTGGAGAGTAAGGGCTGGTGGGCTTCCTCTGGCTGCGCCGGCAGGGCTCTGCCCACGAATGCCTTTCCGTTGACGGTGCTTTGCCCCAGTTCTGCTCTCTGGGAAGGACTCACGGATGCACCTCACGGGGGTTGGAGAAGAGGGGCTGCAGGTGGAGGGGACAAGGGGACACCAGTTATGTGGGGGTGTCCCAGTGGTCTGCGATGCCACTGCTCCAGGGGCGGGGTGGTTACTGATGTGCTGACCACGAGCCCCTTGTAGGCAGCTGGGTCCTTCCCTGGCCCCTCAGGGCAGAATGTAGCCCACTCGAGGGTCCCCACAAGCCAAGCTCTGATTCAGCCACAGGGTCCTGGGTGAAAGTCCAGAGCTCCTGGAGGCCGGTGCCAGGCCCTGAACCGCCCGCTTTTATTGGAGTCCTACGCACCGCGGGCGCTTTCCCAGGGGGTCTGGAGCATCCAAGAGCAAGCTGGAGATGCCTGGCCTCCCCCGGCCAGCATTAAGCACAGAACTCTTTCTAGGTGACACTTCTAGGCATGTTTCCTAAGGTTGTTCTGTGTGAGGAGACCCGTGTGGTGTCCAGCCTCCTCGCCGAGGTGCCCTGGGTAGTGGTGGTGGTAGTGGGGGCAGAACCAACTCTCCCAGAAGTCAGGAGAAGACTTGCACCCCCAGCTGCGGTGCTGCCCCGACCCCTCCCTGCTCTGACTCACCTGGGCTCCGTGCTGGAGAAAGACCCACCCTCTCCTCGAAGTTTCCAGGTGCCAGTTCGCGGAGCAGGGCCAGAGCACATCCAAAAATGACGAGGATTTTTGTGGGGGTGTTTTTAATAAACTATCGAGACATTTGCATACATTTCTATGGAAACAGCAGATTCGGAAGCTTAAATTAGCATTTCGAAAGGCTGCTATCTTGAGTGGCGGGGGAGAGCTGTCGTGTCCCTAATCTCCTTGCAGGAGAAGTGATTATTTCTTTGTTGCCTGGTTTGTTGCAGAGAGGAGACGAAAAGGAGGGAAATCTGATTTCCCTAAAAATAACTAGACCCGCTGCTGGATGACCATCCCCCTACACCAAAACAGAATCCCCAACAAGCCCACTCCTAAACCATGCTGTGGCCCCTCCAGAAATAAGGCAGACAGTCTCTTCATGGGTCCGGATGGGTCGGCCCTAGGAGTCTGTTCTGTCTGGTTCTGATCCTGTTCTCTGACAACCAGCCTTCTTGTCCTCCGACAGGTTTCGTCAAGAGTCAGGAAGGAGAAAATGAAGAAGGAAGTGAAGGGGAGTTGGTGGTGAAGTTTGGTGAGACCCTTCCAAAGGTAATTCAAGAATAGGATGTCCCCAGGGAGGATTTTGCTGTGACCCAGCCAGCATTCTGGGCGGTGGCAGAGATCCGGCCAGCCGGACCTGACAGAGGGAATGGGCAGCCCCGGGGCCGGACCCGAAGAGGCCCCCGCAGGCCTGCCCCCCCCCGGGGGCCAGCTCGCGTTTCAGGGGGTTTGTGGCACACTTTACGGCCATGGTCAAACAGGAGTCTGTGCCTAGTGGCCCCAACATCTCTAAATGGATTTCAATTCCCATAATGGATCGTGGAAGAGATCTAGAGGTCACCTTGGCTGACCACATGACTTTACAAGGAAGGAAACTGAGGCAGATCCCAGAGAGGTTGGTTCACGGCCACACGACGTCAGTGACAGACGCAGGACCTGCACTGCGCCCCAAGGCCCCGAGTCCCCGGCAGTGCTCCTTCGCCTGGTCAGCCCAGCTCGGAGGGTCAAGGGAAGGAGTGGAGAGGAGGCCACTGGCTCCGACACGAACACTGAGTACAGAGAGGACTTGCCACGGCCACGACCCGTGCGAGCAGAGGGTTATACTTCCAAACACCCAGGCAGAACTTACTGGGAACACATTCACCTTTACGGTGGAAAAAATGGTTTTCTGTCTGGAACCCAGGAGCGTTTCTGTGCTGTTCAGCTGATGGTGGACACCTGGACGTTCATGCTGGGTGCAGTGGAGAAGGACCTGTTTCTTGGTCACAGGACGAGGGAGGGGTAACAGGGGGAGGCTGGGGAAATCTATCACATGGGGTGGGGGTCTCGGGGTCTCCTGGAAGATTCCTCAGAGGTGCACCCGAGGTGAGTTTTGAAGGATGGCCTCTAACAGGTGGAGGGACCCATCCTCTCCCAAGGGCTGGGCTGGGATGTAGGCAGGTTTCAGGGGGCTGGGCTGCCACACTGGCATTAACTGTGATTGAAACCAACTCTTGGGCCACACACACAAAGGCCATGTCATCACAGGAGCAGAGGCCGATGCCTGGGTCGCAGTCTCCTAACGCGGGTACACTCTGATCGGGTCTTCCACGAGGCGGGGCCCACTGCCAGAGTCCCGGGGCTGTGTTCAGGCACCTGCATCCTGGTGGCTCTTGGCTCCAAGGTGACATCCTGCCTTCCCCACCCACCCCCACCTCCTGCTTCATCTCCCGGCTGCTCCCTTGCAGCACCCAAATGGCTCATCTCCTCCTCTGTTCAAGTCGGGAAGGATCCCAGCATCCAGTCCCTGCGGCACCCCGTCCACTTCAGGGACCTCTGGGGCACCCGCTTCCCCACAGCCTGACCACTGCCAGGACCTGTCGCTCCTCCTGCCTCTGTGCCCTCCTGTCCACCCACTGCCACCTCCCGGGGGTCTCCACCCCTCCTGCCTTCTTGCTGAAGCATCCTGAAGCCTGATGGATCTTTCTGGAATGCTCCTCTCATCCCGGCATACCCTTCTTTATTCGGTCCACTCCCTGGGGACACGTGGGATGAGCCCGAGCTCCTCAGCTTGGCTCCAGACACTCCTCCGTCTCCAGCCTCACCTGCTCCCACAGCACCTCAGGGGTCTCACTCCCTCCTGACTCTGAGCCACGCCCCCCACCCCGCCTCCTCTCTCTTCATCCTCTAAAACCCCTCGGGACACCCGACACTCTCCTGCGTGGTGAGCGTGTGCCCCCAGACGGCCTCGTTCAGACACCAGCCGCCTTGCTCCCACGGCTGCCGGGCGGGCAGGGTCTTCCCGCATCCACAGTGCCCGCCCGGGTCCAACTTCCAGCCGGCCACCGTGACCCATCCGTGAACGAAGTGGTTGGTGTGGCTCTGGAACCCCAGAATGCTCGAGCCCCCTCTGCGGTGGCCATTCACTTGTTCTGGAAGTTTCTGTTGGTTAACATGGCGCCAGGCCTGCACCAGGGGTCTCTCTGTATCTGTGGATGGGAAGCAAAGGGACAGCCTGGAGCAATATAGTTGGGGACAGGATTAGAACTGGGGATCTGTGCCTGTCATCCACTGAGCCACCTGCCAACTACCCACAGGACACTCCAGACCCCCCGGGGGTCTGCATGGGTGGACACGGAGGCCTCCTTTGCCCAGATGGAGCACAGCCCTGTGGTGACCCTTTCTGCAGCCTCAGTCCTGGGGGTGGGGGGCTGGAGAGAGAACTGCACCTGCTGGGAGCCTGGTGAGGGGGGGATGCGTTCAGACATGGTGTCTGGTCCTGTTCCCATTTGCTTATCAGCCTGGCCCCACTGCCCGGGACCCTGGGGACTGCAAAGGACGGGAAGGGAGACAGAGAGGGTAGGGCGTATTTGGGGTCAGGCCCTGTCCCTGGGGCTTGGAGTGCAGTGTGATGGGAGGGTCAGGAAAGGAAGATAACCCCCCTTGCTTGGTAGGGGGTGCCTATGGGTTCCTTCCCGCTCTCTGGGCATGAAAGCACAGATTCCTATTTGTTTAATGACAACATCTACAGCCCTGTTTTCTCCAGTGTTCCCCTCTTCTGGGCTGGCGACCCTCACCCGCCTGTCCCCGACTGGTCACCTCTAATCCCATGCCCTGTCTCTTTGCAGCTGAAGCCCATTATCTCCGACCCCGAGTACCTGCTGGACCAACACATCCTGATCAGCATTAAGTCCTCCGACAGCGACGAATCCTATGGTGAGGGGCCCACAGGGGCCACACCTGCTGTTAGCTGGTAGCCTCTGATAAGAGGAGGTGGTGGCCTCTCCGTCACCTGCCATTCCCCGTCCTACTCTCCTGCCTCTCCTTTCCCCATCCCAGGGCTGCCAGGGGGACAATAACTGGTAAGTCATCCTTCCTGCCCCATCGGGCTTCTGGGAGTAACAGCCTGCAGCCATTTTATAATTTAATTCTGACAAGACCTTAGGAAGCAGACACTATTCTCCCAATTGGTCGATGAGAAAACAGGCTCAGAGAGGTTAAGTGACTTGCCCAAGTCACACAGGTAGGAACTGGCTGAGCTCTTATAGAACACAGGTCTGCCTAGCATTGCTCAGTGCTCAGGCCAGTGGCCCCACCAACTGTTTACTGGAGAGACACCGTCTTCTGTAGCACCTTCAGCCTGTCCGTGGCTCCGGCCCAGTGCCAGCTTCGCCTACACTTGGCACACGCGGTGTTGCTGCAGCATGGAGTGAGGGGGTAGGTGGCCAGAGAGGCTGCAGGCGGGAGGCGGAGCAAGCAGCTCCCTACAAGCCAGCCTGGGGGTGAACACCGTGTGCTAAGGGCAGGAGGGAGCCGTCGGAGAGTCAAGCAGCACAGTAATGGGGTCAGCATCCCATCTGACATATGTTTGCAGTGATCAAGACGAGGGGCCAGTACGCATGGAGAGACAGGATCCATGTGAGAGGCGTTAAGAAGGGAAATGGTCTGGCCCTGGGAAGGGGGGAAGCAGTGGTCGCGGATGGCCCTGCACTGGTTCCAGTAGCTGGGTTAATGTCTCCGTTCTAGATCTGGGTCCGCTGACAGGGCACAGCCAGAGAAGTGGGAGGACAGGCTGTGGCGCTGGGGACACTGTCGGAGTTGGTTTGAGAAGAAGACAAGGTTATGATGGCAGATGTGCCTGAGAGAGCTAACAAAATAAAAACCAAACAGTGTCCCTTAGACAGAGTGACAGGGACCATCCATGGACTGGGTGAGAGAGCGTCCACAGGCTGTTCGGGCATGAATGGGGTGAGGGAGCAGAGGCAGGTGAGAAGGCGAACCTGGCCCGGGAGGGGCTCTGTTTCCGTGGAAGGGATCTCAAGGTGCTCGGCGCTGATGGCGGAAGCCAGGAAACAGCAAGAGGCATAGACACAGTGGGTGCCTGTGGTGCTGGTCACCCACTCTGCAGGCTCTGACAAAGCCTGGTGGCAGAGGTGAGGACATGAAGTGACTTGTTCAAGGTCATGTAGCTACCGAGTGACTTTGATGTGCTACTGCGTGACCTTGGACTTGAACCCAGGCAGCCCAGCTCCAGAATCTCGCCTTCCCCTCTCCCAGCGCAGCACTGGAAAGAGGGTCCCTGAGCCGGGGCAGGGGCAGGCAGAGCCTGGGGGGTGTCCTGGCTCCGGGTCAGAATCTCCTGTCTGTCTCAAGTGGGCAGAAATAAAGAGGATCCCTGTGGATGCCAGAATGTTTGAAGGCTCGGTGGCGGGAAGCAGGAACGCAGGTCTGATGGTTCCATGTGTTTCTCTTCTTGTTCACACACAGAGACAGCACGTCGTAATAACAACAAAGAAAAGTCACAAGGAGTCTCATTCCCCTACGAGCAATCCTTTTTATTTTGGTTTCACACTTCCGTTCTCGTACATAGGCATGCACACATTTCTTTTTTTTTTTCTTTCTTTATCCTCACCCGAGGACACTCTTCATTTATCTTCAGATAGAGCGGGAGGGAGAGAGGGAGGAAGAGAGAGAGAGAAACATCAACGTGAGAAAGACACTTCGAGTGGTCGCCACCCACACAACCCCAACCGGGGCCGGGATAAACTGCAACCAACGTACATGCCCTCAGCAGGAACCGAACCCAGGACTCTCCGGTCTGTGGGCCGACGCTCTAACCGCTGAGCCAAACCGGCCAGGGCAGCATGCATACATTTCTATATTTCTCACTATCACAGAGATACCATTATAGTCTTCTTTCCTCACTTCATATTAGATAAGACCCATTTCCCATAACCCTCCTCCATGGTCTTCACAATTGTTGCTTTTCATGGCCTCATAATATTCCACGGATTTACAGTACCCTCATTTTCTACCGTCATCTTTGTTGCTGTTACGGAGGCTCTTCCAGTTACTTCTGTTAGTGTTATCGGTAATGCTGAGACGGATCTCTCTGGGGATATTTTTTATTCTCCCGAAGCTCCATTTTTCAATTATTTTGGCTTGTCTCTTTAGGCTGAGTTCCCATGTTTGCTGATCAAAGGGTCTAAACCTGTCCGTGATTGTCGGCCCTCGTTATCAAACTGATTGCCAGAGAGGCTCTGTCTTGTCGCGCTGACCTTGCTGTGCCCCAGGGTCCAGGGTTCCCCGATCCTGGCTGGCCCTGGGATTCTTTTTCTTCCTTCTGTTTTGTGCTAAGCTCTTGTCTGTGAGAGTCTCTTTGTGCTGCCTTCATTTGCATTTTCGATGGCTTGTGAGGCTGAGTGAGTTTCCATTTATTGAAATTAACCAGCTACAATTCTTTCTTGTGTGAAATGACTGTTTGGGTTATCTGCCTATTTATCTGCTGAGGGTTAATTTTGAGGAGTTCCTTGTGAGTTCAGATAAAATCCCCGCTCTGTGAAGCTGACTGCAGCGAACGGTCCCAGTCAATCTCCTCATTTTCATTTTTTTTCTGTGTAGAAGTTTGAAACTTTTCTATTCTCTTACCTGTCAGTCATGTTGTCATTTCTGACATAGCTTCAAGCCTTGGAAAGTTGTCATTCCCTCCAGCCCGCAGATGAGCATTGAACTCTGTTTCTCTGCTGGATTGTCTGTGATTTAACTTTTTTTCACATCAGCTAATCCACATGGAGTTCATTTGCTGTAAATGTTGAGATGTTTTCTCCAGGTTGCTGAGGAGTGGTTCTAAAAGGTTTATTCCATGATCCCTGCCTCGGCCATTGTCTTGAACGACTGTCTTCGGTGGTAGAGCTAATTCCCCAGGCCAAATTTGCAGGGTTTCTCCAGAGACATGGCGGGGTCTCGACCTGACAGTTGTCCCCTCCGTGTCCCCAGGCGAGGGCTGCATTGCTCTGCGGTTAGAGGCCACGGAAACTCAGCTCCCCATCTACACACCACTCACCCACCACGGAGAGATGATGGGTCACTTCCGGGGCGAGATCAAGCTGCAGACCTCCCAGGGCAAGAAGAGAGAGAAGCTGTACGGTAAGTGGGCACGACCCCCACCCCCGGGCCCTGCACCCATGTCAGCCCTGCCGGGTCAGGAACAGGAGTGAGTTCCTCTCTGAAAGCCGGCATCATCCTTGTTGGGTAGATGGGGAAACTGGGGCACAGAGAGGTCCAGTGATTGGCTGAAGGTCAGATACCAAGTAAGCAGCCAGCCCAGGTGAAAGTGCAGAGTCACCCAGCTAAGCTGGAATTAGTCAACGTGTTGGGGTCCTGCCTTGTGCGGACAGCGAGACAGCAGGGCTCACTGCATGTGGACTATCTAGCAGCCTCTGCTCCTCGGAGGGTGCTGGGCCATCGGGGGTGCTGCCTCCCAGGGGTGTGGCCCCCTTCTGCCCTGTGGGAGCTCCTTTCTCTAGCAGGACTGTGGGTTGGAGTGAGGGGCCCTGAGCATCTCTGCAACATGTCCGAGTCAGAAATGAAGACAGTCTCGGCGGCCCTTTAAGCCCGCGAAGAGGTTGGCTTTGGTACCCGAAGCTCTGGTGGGACCGCCTTTTTCTGTTTGTTTTGTTTGGATCTGCCAAGGACAGTTGGCCTGTTTTGCCCCATTGCGGGCACCAACAAATTGGAAATTCATACGAAATGACCCCTCTGGGTCACATGTGTCAATTCTGCCCCCTCTGGAAGCATGGCAGGCATGACTAATCAATCACTGAACTTGCAAGAGGCCTGGGGACCTCGCTCAGCCGCCTCCCCAGGCTGGGACTGACCTAGAGGGGGGAAGGGAGAGCGGTGTTCGCTGTCCAGCTCGGGCGCTCAGTGGAAGCCTCTGCCATCTGGCCCGACCTGCACGCTGGGCCCTCACGTGCTTCTCCCGGCCCGTTCTTTGCAGACTTCGTGAAGACTGAGCGGGATGAGTCCAGTGGGACCAAGTCTCTGAAGAGCTTCACCAGCCACGACCCCATGAAGCAGTGGGAGCCTGCCACCAGGTAGGGCAGGGGCTTGCCAGGGCTTCGCCACAGACCAGCTGGCCTTGCAGGCTCAGGACCCAGGGAGGGAGTGGGGCGCAGTTAAACCGAGGACCGGAGGGAAAGGAAGCTCGGCTCGGAGAGGCGCCGTCCTGCCTCCGGGGTCAGTGTGACTGTGATGCGGCCTGAGACCCTCCTCTGTGCTGGAAGCTTCAGTTCAGCTCAACGAACATGGGCTGAGCACCTACTATGTGACAGGTTCTAGAGAAGCCAAGGCAGATTAGGTGCCGTCCCTGACTTAGGGACTCAGCCTGGGACAGATGCCCCGTCCAGGAGAAAGCACCCAGGGAGATGGCTGTGTGGATTGGATGCCCAGCATGCACTGTCCCTGTTGGTCCCCATACTGCCTGCCCGTGCATTGGGCCCTTGCCCATGCGCGCCACCCCTGGGAACACGGGAGCTCACCTCTCCAGCTCCCTCCCTGTCTACCTCCAGCCTCCCCTGGGCGCTGAAGTATTCCCTCTCGCTCTTTTTCTCCCACTGTTAGCCCGCCAATGAAGGCATCGTAGCTCTCACATGTCTGTTTGGCTCCAGAGTGAGGATCAGTGTAGGTCTACAAACTGTTTTCCTTTTGACTAGTGTTAGAATTCGTGTTTGGGAAGCAGGCGTTGACGGCTGGAGCGAGGTATGCCAGAGCAGGCTGGCTGAGCAGAGGGAGCTGGGAGGGCTCGGTAGACCTGTACGCTCAGGCTCCTTCTCGTGACAGCACTGGCCCACAAAGGACGGCACCTCTGTCACCAGAGGCAGCACAGGGTTTGTGTCTCAGGTCCCCTCATGCGGGTCTGGGCCATCCCCTCCGCCGCTTTAAGCTGACTCCCCAGTATTCGAGTTTCCAGCCTTGACCTCCGTGCCCTCATCTTCAAATGCCCACGTGGCCATTTCCGTTCTCACGCCTCACACACAAACGTGCAAGTTGACATGTTCCAGGTGGAACTCTCCACTTACCCCCACCCAAGCCTGCGCTCCCCCCCACGGTCACTCGGCCCCACCAGCCTCAACAGTTTCTCATTCTGTCCTCCCCACTTGCTCGTGGGCCCGCTGATGGCTCCTGGGACAGTTACGCCCCTTCAGGGCCATCAGTTACTCTTACCGCTGTCTCCTCCGCCCCGCCTTCTTACCTGCTTCCTCAGAGAGGCCTTCCCTGGCCACCCTGGGCCCAGTGGGTCCCAGCGCTCCTGCCAGTCCATCTCTGCCTCTTTGGTGAGTCTCTTAGACTTCGGCACTGTGTAAATACCACGTCTCAGTCACTGAGCTTGTTTTGCTTGTCTCCCCCGCCATGTCTGAGATCCATGAGAACAGACTACGGCGGCCTCATTCACAACCATATTCCCTCTGCCTGGCCCAGGGCTGGGTGCTCACTGGGCACTCAGAGACTGTTTTGTTGTATGAATCAATGAATGAATGCACGAATGAATGAATGAATGAATGAATGAATGAATGCACGAGTGAATCCACTGCCCCAAAAGTGAAGGAATTGAGGAGATCCTGAAGGGTCTTGAGGAACATTAGGAGACACCATCCTCAGGCTGGGACTGACCTAGAGGTGGGAAGGGAGACCTGACGTGTGACTTTGGGTGTCTCCTCCACAGGGTCCCTCTCTGCAGTGGCTCGAGCATCACTGAAATCATCAACCCCAATTACATGGGGGTGGGGTCCCTCGGGCACATGAAACAGGCCCTGTCCCCCGACCATCAGCCCACAGCCTGGAGCTACGACCAGCCACTCAAGGACTCCTCCCTGGGACCTGGACGGGGAGAAGGCCCTCCAACACCACCCTCCCAGCCGCCCATATCACCTAAGAAGTTTTCATCCTCCACAGTGACCCGGGGCCCCTGCCTCAGGACCCAGGAGTCAAGGTGAGCGTCCTCTTCACCAAGACCTCTCCCTTCCCTGTGTGTTTGCTGCTGGGACACCCAGCCCTAGAACGGAAGCTGCATGAAGGCAGGGGTGTGGGTCCACTTTGGTCTCTGACTCATCCTCGGGGCCTGGAACAAAGCAGACACTGCAGAAACACCTGTAGAATCTCCAAGCCATACCCTACGCGTGTAGACTTGAAAGATTTTTCAGCCCGGCCGGTGTGGCTCGGTGGTTGAGCATTGACCCATGCACCAAGAGGTTGCTGGTTTGATTCCTGGTCAGGGCACATGCCCAGGTTGTGGGCCCGGTCCCCAGTGGGGGGCATGCAGGAGGCGGCCACACGGTGTTCTCGGTCATCGATGTTTCTGTCTCTCTCTCCCTCTCCCTTCCTCTTTCTCTAGAATCAATAAAGAAAAAAACATTTTTTTTTAAGAAAGATTTTTTAAATAGAAAATTGTATTTGTTTTTTTCCTTAATCCTCACCCGAGGATATTTTTCCATTGATTTTTTTTTTTAGATAGAGTGGAAGGGAAGGAGGTAGAGAGAAAGAGAGAGAAACATTAATGTGAGAGAGACACATCGATTGGTTGCCTCCCCCACACGGCCCAACCAGGGCTGGGAATCAAACCCACAACCCTTTGGCCTGCAGCCTGACACTCTAACCACTGAGCCAAACCGGCCAGGGAGAAAATTTTAAAGATACTGTCAAGAAAAATACCCTCCTATAAAAGCTACATTTATTGAAAAAGACATTCCTATAACCTGTGAACCCTGGAGGCCCCCCGAGGACAGAGGCGGGAATTTCCACGTAGAAGTCCCTCTCCAACCCCAAGTTCCCCTCTTCTCAGCCGCGAGGCGCCTGTCCCAGGTGCAGCTTTCCCATCCCTCCTGTTAAGGACAGTCGGAAAAGGCAGCCGCCGAGACCGGGAATGCCAAAGGGAGGAGCAGCCAGCCTGCAGAGGGAGGCTTTAGCCGGGACACTTCTGGAAAGGCAGGGCTTAGAGGAGGCTGTCCCGGGCAGCGAGTGTGAGGAAGAGGGAGCCAGGGACAAGGCGGCGAAGCCACAGCCAGCTCTCATGCGTGCCACTGTCACCGAGCAAACTCATTCGTAAGCATCTCGTGGAAACACAAGATAAGGAGGCCTGCGAGTTTCTAGGCGCCGTGGATGACAGATGGCAATGAGAAGTACAGATCAATAAACCATGATCGAAGATGTGCGAGACACCATCAGCACCGTCTTTCCTTGGTGGCTGCTTGTACGGTTCACAGTGACTTCAGGGGGCCGCTCTCTGCCTTTCTGAGCTCCCAGGTTTCTCAGTGGTGTTTTCTGTCGCTTCTTAGAAGCCAGGGAAGGGAGTGTTGTCAAACAGTGTTCTCCCTCATCCCACCACTTCCCACCTTTCAGAGGGGCAGTTTACAGTTTTATTCTTTAAGCCTTTCTCAAAAAAAAAAAATTAATTAATTTCTCTAAAATTGAAATGAATAGATGAATGGAAAGAAAGAAAGAATAGAGCAACGGTTTTCAACCTGTGGGTTGCAACCTCTTTGGGAGTGGAACGACCCTTTCACAGGGGTCACCTAAGACATAACAGTAGCAAAATTACAGTTATGAAGTAGCAACAAAAATAATTTTATGGTCGGGGGTCACCACAACATGAGGACCTGTATTAAAGGGTCACGGCGTTAGGAAGGTTGAGAACCACTGGAAGAGAGATGTGACAGGCAGGACAGGAGAGGACAGGATAAGTCAGTAGGCCTGCCCCTGAGCACAGCCCTGGCTACCTCTGTGCCTCTAGTTTGCAGAATTTGTTGATAATATTTTTGGACTCTTGTCATCCAATAAGAAACTTGGAGGAAGGAAAAACAGCCCCAGTTTCCTCCCCTTGAAAAATGAGGACAAAAGCCACCTTGATGGGTGCTGAGGGGCCTTTTCGGCAAAGGTCATGTCTTTGGAAACCCAGGAAATGGATCTGTGAACGTCCACATGGCACAAGGAGGTTATTTAGTTGAAACGTTTCTAAGTTCCCAAAGTTAATGTACACAGTACACAGTTTGGAACTGGGCAGAGAATGTGTTCCCTCCAGTTACTTGGTGACAGCCCCAGAACGGTGACATGTAGGCAAGGGGCCCCCGGGGTGGCCTTCCCAGCTCCCTGCTCACCAAGGAGGTGATTAGAGGTGAGAAGCCAGCAGCTCCCACCCCTGCCTGCCACCTTTTAATGGCTTTCAACCACCTGCTCAGCCTGAGCCAAGGCGGGGGAAGGGGTGTCGCCAGCATCCTCCATGTCATCCCTCCATTGCCCTGCACCAAGTAGGTCGACTGGCCGTCCCAAGACTGTCCCCGTTTTTGCACTAAGAATCCCACATCCTGGGACACCTGTGAATCCCCGGCGAACCTGAACAGCTGGTCACCCTGGACCGAAGTCGCGCGGTTAGAAAGAGGGTCCTTCTCAGACCCTGCTCAGCGCTTCTCTGCTGTAGAAAAGAGCCGGCTCCGGGATCTGAGCGGCGGGGTCCTTTTGCCGCAGGAATTAACTCTGCGTCGTGGACATTGGCTCACTTATCCCACAACCGTGGCCTACTGTGGGAGTCGGTTTCCTAGGACCTTTGGTCATGGAAATAAGACTTTTTAAATTGTTTTGTGGTTTTCCCAGTCTCTCCCGCCCCGACCAAGCTCTCTAGAGTAACAACTGCCCCTCCCAGAGGGAGAGCTTGACTTGCCGCCATCTCTGCTCTCGTCACAGGGGACTGAGCTTTGGATTCACCGACAGGCTGCCATCCAGGCCCTGCCCCTAATTCTCAGAGGCGACCCCCTCCTCCTGCCTCAGCCACCCAGAGTGAGCTGTCAGCTGTCACATCTCGCATTTTTCTTTTTATCCTCACCCGAGGACATTTTTGCATTTATGTTCAGATAGAGTGGGAGGGAGGGAGGGAGGAAGAGAGAGATAGACATATCGACTGGTTGCCACCCACACAACCCCAACCAGGGCCGGGGACAAATTGTAACCGAGGTACGTGCCCTTAACGGGAACCGAACCCGGGACACTGGTCCATGGGCCAATGCTCTAAACACTGAGCCAAACCGGCCAGGGCAGATCTCGTGTTTTTCCTTTCTCCTCTTTCCTCTTCATTGGAAGCTGCTGGTCAGTGCCCTTGTACCTCCCTGCACCTTCCTCCCTGGGCTAACTCATAGCAAAGGTCCTCGAGGATCCAGATGGGGATGGAGGGTGGTCTGAGGTGGTGGGGAGGCTTTCCAAAGTCTTCCTTCAAGGTTCCAACATTCCCAGTTACACAGCTGCTTCTGGGCCTTTCCAAAGAGGAATGAGCCCCAAACTGAGTCTACAGTCAAGCCCCCATTAGCATATCCCCGAGGCTAGCCTCCCCGATACCCCTGTCATCTCATCTCATTGGCACCTGGGCAAGGTGGGCATCTCGCCCACCCCGAGCCTGCGCCTTGCTCCCCGCAGAGTCCATCAGCCCTGGCTGCCCAGCAGCGTTCAGCAGTGTTTCAGCACATCCTATCCGCTGGCAGCGTCACGGCTGAACGGTCAGTGGGTTCCCAGGGACCCACATTTTCTTCACGACGCCTTCCTTTTTGCAGAAAGCAGAACCCAGAAGACTCCCCCAGGAGATTATGCCATTGGCCAGGAAGTAAAATGTGTTCCATTCCTGGTTCTCATAATTTGCTCAGCAGGAAATCACCTCGAGTAAGAGCCATAAGAAACCAGGAAACAACAGACAGGCTGCGCCCACCTGCTTCGCCCCTGACGCTGCGCTCCCTCTCCTGCTTGCTTGCGGCTGGCTCCTTCCCCATCTTTCCAGGTTCCCTCTGATGTCCACCATGACCACCGCCGTGCTTTCCTTCCCACCCTAAGTGAGGCCAGAAGGAAACCGAGGTCACCAGGAGCTCTCCGGGGAGAGGACTGTGCCTTTGCTAATCAGGAACGTTGGCCCCTGAGCTCAGAATGTGTCCTGTTCATGGCTGACTCCTGTGTCTGGGGCACCTAGCAGGCTCATAATGTCTGTTAAATGACACTCCTTGACCTGGGACCCTCATGTAGCCCAGATGGTGACTGAGGACATCTGGTCACCTGCAAGGCTTCTGTTTCCCTGAAGGTCAGAGCAGAATCTGCTACAGACAGCAGAGAGGCTGCGGGGTTCTTGGTGGGGAGCCAGGAAGGCAGGTCTGTTAGCAGCAGTAGGGGGCAGGGCTGAGGGGGGCAGGCTTCTCTGATGAGGACAGAGGGGCTGGTTTTGATATTGGCGTTGCCATGTAAGCCCTGCCCTCGCTCCCCTCCTACAAACCCTTCGGGAGAGTCCCCTTGCCCACCAAGGCTCCGGTGGAAAAGGTCCAGGGACAGCTGAGGTTACCTATGTGAGCAGCAACATGAGTCACACAGCCCCTTTTCCTTTCATTTTTAATGTTTTTAATTGAAGTGAAACTCACGTGACACAAATGAGCCATTTGAAAGCGGACAGTTGAGTGGCAGTCGGTATTTCACAACGTTGTGTCCTCCCCACCTCCATCTAGTTCCACTTTTATCCTGAAGAAAAGCCCTAGCATCGGGCACTCATTCCCCACGTGTCTGTGTCTCCTTTCTCACGCTGCAGGCCCGGCGACGGGAAGAGCGGGGTGGAACCGTTGCCTCCGGAGGACCCCAAGCTGGCCAAGCCCGAGATGTTTGAGAACCCGCTGTACGGCTCTGTGAGTTCTTTCCCGAAGCTGGTTCCCAGGAAAGAGCAGGAATCTCCCAAAATGCTGAAGAAGGAGCTCCCGCCCTGCCCGGACCCAGGATGCTTGTCGCCTAGCATCCTGCTCTCCAAAGCCCAGGAGCCCGAGGGCAGCAAGGGGACTGGCAAGCCGGTGCCTCCGCCCACACCCACGCCCTTCCTCAGTCCCACGCCGCGGCTTCGCTCCTTCACTTGCTCGGCCCCTGCTGAGGGCCGGCCGGCCGCTGGGGACAAGAGCCAGGGGAAGCCCAAGGCCCCTGCCAGCGCCCAAGCCCCAGTGCCCGCCAAGAGGCCCATCAAGCCTTCCAGGTCCGAGCTGAGCCAGCAGGCCCCGCCCACCCCCGCGCAGCGGCCTCCCCTCCCGCAGAAGAGCCCGGCCGTCCTGCACCTGCAGCACTCCAAGGGCCGCGACTACCGGGAGAACGCCGAGCTGCCCCACCACGCCAAGCACCGGCCCGAGGACACGCCGCTCAGCAGGGCTGCCATGCAGGTGCGCTGGGGGGCGCGTGCGCGGGACACAACCACTGTGCCCCGGAGTGTGCTCGGGTGCACGTGGGCTTGCGTGCGTGCACGTGAGTGTCTGTGCGTGATCCGACGACCCAGTCCGGGAGTGGGTTCTGAGAAACACTGGTTCTGCGAGCTGTTCCGTGAGGAAGAAGTGGAGGCGGGATTTGAACCCAGGCCTGTCTGTGTCCAAAGTCCCTGCTCCAACAATGAAAGGGTTAAAGGAGGGGCTGTGGACAAACTCTGAGCCCTCCTGTGTCAGGCCCCTAGGAATAGGCTCCATAAATACAAAGAGCCCAGATCATTTCCATTTCATTATTATGGTCATTAGTATTAACACTTAAAAATGTCCCCAGGATTGCTGACACTTCAGATGCAATGCCCTCTTCCTTTTTAGAAAACAGGGATTTCTTGCCCTGGCCGGTTTGGCTCAGCAGTTAGAGCGTCGACCTGCGGTCCAGAGAGACCCGGGTTCGGTTCCCGCTAGGGGCATGTACTTCGGCTGCAGTTTGTCCCCGGCCCTAGTTGGTCGTGCGGGTGGCAGCCACTCGATGTGTCACTTTCACATCGATGTTTCTCTCTCTTCCTCTCTCTCCCTCCCACTCTATCTGAACAAAAAATGAAAAAATGTCCTCGGGTGAGGATAAAAAAAAAAAAAGAAAACAAGGATTTCTTTTTGAGCAGACCTAATAGTGCTAAGAACAGAATGTGGAGCCAGACTGTCTTGGGTTTGAATCCCTGTTCTCCCACCTCTTCGCTCTAGTCCTCGAGCCTCCGTTTACTCATTTGTAAAAAGGGAGCTGTTGGTAGAGCCTGCCTTGTCGGTTTAAAAGGAGGCTTACATTTTATTATATATTATTACTGCATGTTATAATTTATATCTAAGTTATTTATTTATATGCTATATAGTCCTATGCATAAGTATAACATATATGCATACATATTAGAATATATTCCAGGTACTTAGACCTTTACTAAGTGTTGGCTCTCTTCAGCACTCTTCAGGAGTCCTGACCTAGCCCACAGCGTGCGGGGACATGGGGACCTTTAGTTAAATCTGGCCTGGCGAGAATGCAATGCTGATAGTCTTCTGTCCTTGGCCCACAGTGAAGCCCCTGGTGAGCTGCCAGTGAGACAGGAGCCCAGAGGAGCTGCACCGAGACACCCGGACCCTCTCCTGGGACTTCCTGTCGGCCCCTCCTACCAGCTTCCCATGCAGGGCGTCGTCCTTCTCAGGAGGGGCCCGGCGTCTGCGTGGGCAGCAGTGTGCTGGCTTCGAACCTTGGCCCCAGGCGCTGAGGGTGGAGGGAAAAGCACACCTGACGGGCAGCGAACAGCTCGCGCACCTGGGCCCCAGCTTGATCCTGGTACTTGGGACCCCAGAGCCTTGTTCCGGTCACCCTTCTGAAGAAAGGAACGAAAGCGCTGATTTCCAGGTGGAAATAGAAATAATAATAATATTAATAATAATAATGGCTGCGTGTACCACGTGCCAGGTACCTGCTAAGTGCTTTACGAACATTACGAGTTGAGTCTTCTTCAGCCAACCACAACCACATTCCCAGACCCCCGGTTCCAAACAGGACGTCCTGAGCGGTTTGGACAAAGCATTAAAAAGTACGGCCAGGGCCCTCCTGGAGGGAGAGGGCTCAGCCCGCGGGAAGCTGAAGAATGAGTGTTAATTTAGGGTACAAGAAACCTGGCCTTGTAGCTTTAGTGACAAACTGCTTTAGCGAAAGCCCCAGGGGTTCGGGCAGAGCTGGTGCTAAGAGCAGGGTCTCTGGGTCCCCTCAGTTCTTCCTTCTGAAGGACAGTCAGCTCTTCCTCTTCAGTGGGGGGGTCCAGCTTCAGCCCGGGCTGCAGATGCCCAGGCCTGAGCCAGGTCCCCCGGCCCTCCCTGATGTGGGCAGCCCCCGGTAGCCCCCAGCATTTCTCCCGTCATGCTAATAGCAGAGTCTTCCCTGTGGCTGCTGCAGCAGCTGCCACCTGGCTGCCCGGGGGGTGTGCCGCTCGGTGCCCGGCTCTCAAGACCGTGCAGCCTTTTCTTTGAACCGTCGTGGCTTTTGGCACTCCTTCCTCGGTCACTAGAATAGATTGTGATGTCTTTCCTCATGTTGCTTTTTCACATAACAGAGATAATGTAGGAAACCAAATCCAGAAGTGTATGTGAGTGCCGGAGGCTGGATCCGCACCCACAGCCCCTTGTGTGCAGGCTGTGCCACCAATAAACCGTGCCTCTCACTCAGCTTACCTGTGTGGCGTTTTTTCCTGACGTTCAGCCACCAGTGATGTTTCTAGGCTGTCGGGGCCATAGAGCAGCAGCGAGGGGAGGGGAGGGTGTTGAGGTTAACGGTGGTGATGGGCAAGCATGGTCCTGACTGGAGGGAACCCCTTAGAACCGGTTTGAAGTTGGGCCTGGACCAGGACAGCAGTGCATGTCACACATCTTCATGGGACTCCAGGCACCTGCCGCCACCCACCTTCCACCAGTGCCATCCCCTGGACCACCACCTGCTGTCCTGCACTCACAGGTCTCTCTTGGCTTTTGCAAGTGTTTGTTGCTAAGCTCCAGAGACAACAGACACTTATAAACAATCCCCAGGCCTTGGGCCTTCAGCTCCCTGCATTCGGGGGGCAGCTTGCACTGCCCACGGGTCAGGGAGCGGCCCCATCACAGAGGGCCAGTGTGGGTGCTGCTCGGCCCCACCCCTAGGGTTCCTTGGCCTGGGCTGCTGTTCCCACCACCGCCTGCTACTCGGCCTCTGCCCTGGTTCAGACACCAGGCAGACCTTCAGCGAGTGGTGTTCTTGGCAGCCACGGAGCAAACCATTCACTGCCCTGCAGCAATGGCCCGTGGAGACTGGCAGAGATGGGACTGAGCACCCACTGCAACCTCGGCTCCTCCCCCATTCAGGTGGGTTCCCCGGACCCTACAGGCTTACTTCCTGGTCACCACACTGAACCTGACCAGCCTTCTGAATTGATAGGCCAAAGGCCAGGGTGGAGGGACAACTTGAGACACCCAGACACCCTTTAAACCAACCCCTTCTACATCCATCACGCTACCACTGAGGACCAGGGTGTTGCTGCTTGGCACCTGGGGAACCCACTGGCTGCCAGGAGGGCTGGCATGCTGGGAGTGGGAGCAAAGAGCTTGCGTCCCCACCCCCGCCTAGAATGAACATCCAGGCCCTGTCCACCGTCTCTGAGGGCTCCCAGGAGTGTGGGTGCACCTTGGACTCCCCATCACCTTTTGCTCTGAGTTCTGGTGGCCCGAGCAAGCCCAGGGCCCCTCATACTTCTCGCTGAAGCTCCAACACAAGTGTAAGAATATGCAGGAACCTTATTTTCTTTAGTCTATCCCTTATTTTGATTTTTTTTTTCCTTTGACTCAAACTGGCCCCACCCAGCACCCTGACTCACCCACCTCCCTCTCCCTTGCTTAATCATTAAGCCCTCAGGACAATGAGCATCCAGTAGTCTGAGGAACAAGGTCCTGGATTGTTGACTACAGAGACAGTGTTCAATCAAACTAAAGACAGTATCTTGGCCTCAGCTGTGCTTTAGCTCTGGGCCTAGGAAAGCGGAACGATCTCACAGAACAGATCCTGACGAAGTCACACAGAACAGCTCCATGGCTGACATCAGGACCAGACGCAATGATCAACTACCCCTACCCTAGCACCACCCAATCCGTAGAGACAGAGACCAGGACCCTAACTCCTTTAGTCACCGTGACGAATGATTTTCCCCTGTATAATCCATCCCCTGGAAGGCATTGGGCAGCTAGGTCTTTGAGCACTAGCTCACCTGTGACTCTGAGCATGGTGCCATCTCCTTAATAAGCCCTTACTTTGGCTGCAAACTCTTGTTCATGTCTTGTCGGGCTTTGATGCGCACAGGCGAACGGTCCTCTTCGGTCGGGTAACACAGGCTGTGTGAGCACCAACCAGGTTTTGTCTGTAACTGATGGACAGCAGGGCCCACCACCATGGCCGGCACTGGAAACACTGAAATTGAAGAACTTTCATCCTTGTCCTTTTAACCGCTTGGCCCTGCACCCACTCCTCGAGGTCCCTGACCACCTTTGCCCCTGAGTTCCGGTTGTCACCATCTTTCAGGACCCCCTCTAGCCAGATTTCTCTGCCATCTCTGCTTTGCTCCCAATCCTAAACCTCCCAAACACTCCTACAGCAGGATGAGAGGGGACCTCAGAGATTCCCACCTCTATCACCTAAGTAATTTACAGATAGTCCCCGATTTGTGGTCCAGTGGTTCAACTTAAGATTTTTTGACTTTACAAAGGTGTGGAAGTGATACACATTCATTAGAAACTGCGCTTCAGATTTTGAATTGTGATCTTTTCCCCGGCCAGTGATAGGCAATGCTCTCTCGTGATGTGGCCGCTAGCTGCAGCCCCCAGCCAGGGCTTGAAGGTAAGCAGCCCATACTGTGTGGCTAGTGGTTTTTGGATACTATGTTCTGAGCACCTTTAAGGTAGGCTGCGTGAAGCTATGATGTTCAGTAGGTGAGGGACACTGAATGTATTTTGGATTTATGATACTTCCAATTTACGTAGGGTTTATGGGGGTGTAACCCCATTGTAGGTCAAGAAGCATCTGTATTTTTTTCTTTATTGATTTTAGAGAGAAAGGAAGGGAGAGGGAGAGAGAGACAGAAACATCGATGAGAGAGAACATCGATGGGCTGCCTCCTGCATGCCCCCCACTGGGGATCGGGCCCACAACCTGGGCATGTGCCCTGACCGGGAATCGAACCGGCGACCTCTTGGTGCATGGGTCCATGCTCAACCACTGAGCCACACCGGCCTGGCTAGGAGCATCTGTATTTTATGTCAGCTTTTCTTCGCCAAGCTCCCTAACCAAGCAGGTGGGTTCACGCACATGCTGTCCTCACCAAGGTGCCCCACCCCTGCGGTGAACTGCGGTCTCCTGAGATTGCAGAGGCTGCTACAGACACTTTTTTAAGAAGCAAATTTTCCTTCTTTGCACAATTATATGAACGCTGGTTGAAAACAGCAGAATTTTTGCCAACAGGAAGGTGTTATACAGTGGGTATTCTCTAACAGCCCCCTCGCTGGGCACAGGGCGTCTCCACCCTGGCAGGCCTGCAGGCCAGCAGCTGCGCCCACCATTTCCTGGGGACTGCCGGCCTGCGGGCTCCTCCTCCTTCCTGGGTTTCGGTTCTTTCCATCCTGATAGGAGGGAAATTCATCTTTCAGAAAAGCTCTCTCCCACAGCTACCTTCCTAACCCCAGCCTACAGGTTCTCTCTTCGCCTGTCCTTAAAATAGCTCCTTTATCTCCGCAAACAAATTTCCATGGAGATCCAGCTAACCGGGGGCAGAAGCTTTCTGCAAGGCGGCAAGCCCAGGTCCCAGCCTGCACTCCGGCAGAAAGAGACGCTTGTAACGCAAACGCCTGGTCTCACCCGCACACACATCCCCTCCCCACAGGGTCCCTTTTTGGGCAACCTGCTCTGTGTCACAACAACGCTGGCAGGTGGGGTCCGGGACAATTGCCTTTCTTGTTATTTCTGTTTGGGGGGCTGGTCTGCGCTGGTCAGTTCTCTCTCAGGTCTCAGCTTGGTCCTGTCTGTGAGTACTTTTACTCCAGGCGTGTGTAGCTGGTGGCCTTCATTCCCTCAACCACATACATGTTGATGGTATGTGCTGGGCCTTGGGAGTCAGTGCATTTATTAAGGGGACCATGGGCGGGGGGAGGGGTGGTACACCTTGGGCTGTAGGGTCAGACAGAATGGAGTTTAAATATCTTGTTTTTCATTTCCTAAAAGTATGCTCTTGTACTGGACACTTAGGTCTTCTGAGCCTCAGTCTCCTCATCTGTAAAATGGGGAGAAGGGTGCCTAGTGCATGTGTGGTTGTGTGGATCCATGAGCTCCGCAGAGACTCAGCCTGCCTGTGTAGGCACTCACTGACCCTCATTGACTGCAGCCCCTCCCTCTCCCTGGAGACAAGACTGGGCAGGAAAAGGTCCGGGCAGCCAGGAGGGAGGCCTCTGAGCAGGGCCTTCAGGCACTGTAGGAATGTCCTGGAAGAGGTCAGTAAGGCCTCCCAGGTGTGGGTGAGAGCCTGGCACAAGCAAGGCAAGAAATCAAGGGGCAAGTCGAGACTGGGAAAGCCTAGAACCAGGGGCAATGAGGGGCCAGCTGAGGCCAAGGAGAGCTCGTTGAGGCCAAGTGGACTAGGTGAGGCCAGGTGGACTAGTTTAAGCCAAGGAGAAGCTAGTTGAGGCCAGAGGAACTAGTTTAGGTCAGAGGGACTAGTTAAGGCCAGGGGGGCTTAGCTGAGGGGGGTGGGTAATTGGATAGCTTTAGTTGCACAGATCAGAATTGCTCAGATTGCCTGAGCCAATGGGAGTGAACCTTGGGGACACGTCAGAAGTCCTCGTGCAGGCGCCCAGCCATGTTTCACGGGGCATTTGGGACGTGCTGGCAGTCCCGGCCACCACACAGCAGCTCTGTGCCCGGC
The DNA here is from genome assembly GCA_030848825.1 of Tadarida brasiliensis. Taxonomy (NCBI): domain Eukaryota; kingdom Metazoa; phylum Chordata; class Mammalia; order Chiroptera; family Molossidae; genus Tadarida; species Tadarida brasiliensis. The sequence continues at coordinate 102,329,622 of CM061265.1, forward strand.
AGTTCTGGATCAGCACTGCTGTTTCTCCCTCCACGGACTTCTTCCTCCTTCCCTCACCAAGTAAGGGGCGCACGGCCCATGCTTTATCCTGCAGGGACTGAGCAGACGGTGACACACTGCTCCTGTGTTTAGGAAGGTCAAGAATAGCATGAGGCAAGTGAGGTGCCAGGTGCAAAAGGGAAGGGGCATTCACTCTCAGGTGCCCACCTGAGCTTGCACCATCTTAAATGTAGCGCCTGGATGCCTCAAGCCCTAGATGCCAGGAAGAGCTGAGTGAATGACGAGGCACCAGTCTCTGCCGTCCTGGCAGCGGCCCTGGGAAGGAGGGGGAGGGGCAGAGGGGCAGACAGGAGAGGCTGTCCTTTGCTTTGGTGGAATCATGTTTCTGTGCATGAGATGTAAACTGAATTTTCATGCCTAATTTTGAGCATATCCCCAGAAACTGTCTTGCTTCAGTTATTTTTAAAGAGCGTTCAGCCCTGGCCGGTTTGGCTCAGCGGTTAGAGCGTTGGCCTTCGGACCAGAGAGTCCCGGGTTCGGTTCCCGTTAAGGGCATGTACCTCAGTTGCAGTTTGTCCCCGGCCCCGGTTGGGGCCGTGTGGATGGCAACCACTCAATGTGTCTCTCTCACGTTGATGTTTCTCTCTCTTCCTCCCTCTCTCCCTCCTGCTCTGTCTGATAATTAAAAAAAAAAAAAAAAAAAAAAGAGCGTTCAGTTGAGGTGTGACCAACAGCCCAGACTGGAGCGGAGTGCCTGAACGTGCCCAGATCGTGCAAGCTCCAGCCCAGGCTGTGAGAACCACAAGGAACAGGCAATACCCCAGGCTTCAGGAAGAGGCAAATACACAGGCTAACTCCTACACTGCCATGTGGTAAAGAGTGTGAGGACAAAAGACCCGGGTAACCAATTTCTTTCAGGGGTTAGCTAGGAAAACGTGGTATGGTCTAGTATTTAAAATGATCATTACAATGGTGGTGAGGATCTTGGCTTCTGGGGTCCGACTGGTTGGTTTTAGCCCCCACCCCTACTGTTGACTGACTGTAGGACCTTGGCTAAGTACTTAACCGTGCATTGCTTCCATTTCTCCACCTTTAAAAAGGAGACAATGACATCAACTTTCCATGCACTCCGGTTTTTAAAAATCTGATATTAACATTTAACTGGGCATCCTATATTTTATCCGGCAACCCTAAGGCTACTCCATCTACCTGGGGATCCAGGTAAAGGCTCCCTCCCCAAAGCTGGAGGACTACCGTGCTTCCACGCGTGCAAGGATGTGCTACATCTTTAAATCTATAGGGTACAAGGCTGAAGCAAGCCAGGAGTGGAGACGGTAATGAACACCAAGTGCCACTGTACTTTAAGTTCCGACTTCCTGTTGGAAAGAACCAAGTGAAAGCTAAGGGAGTGTTTGTTTCAGGTTAGAATTTTTAAACAAAGATGGAAACTTAGAGAAGTAAATATTCCCTATCAACATTTCATTTAACTCATAAGTTATCTAAAGTTAGTTACCTATTAGCTACAGGACTTGGACAATTTATTTAACATCTCAGGGGAGACATAATTCATTTAAGTTTAGCCACATGACCTTTTAAAAGCAGTCAGGTTTGCCCCGCCCTGGTGATTCCCTAAGGCCCCGCCCCACCTAACTTTTGGGCCCACCCAAGCTGTTTCCAATGGCTTTACCATAGGATAGGCCTGTCTTGGATCCTGCTTCAGATTTTCCTAAAATCTCTCAAACAAGCAGCATCTGGTCTCAGTGAGCCCCATACCTCTCGTTAAGTGGCCCCAGGCCTGGCACTAGAAGCAGCCAGCCTTGGTTCACAACTTGGCTTTGCCTGGGCACCTCCAAGCCCAGCATAAGAAGCAGCCATCTGCAGATCGCTTTGTAGCTTATGTCGGGTGGCTCCGGGTAGAAAACAGCAGTGGCTGACCTGGCCCCAGAGCCAGCACACCCCGTGGACAGCTTTAGACTATATCGAAGCACCACCACCCAACCACCTCCACAAGTGACACACTCAATGAGTGGATTCAGTGGGTACCAGAGCCCTGCTGAAATAAGTCTTGCTCTGTGTGTGGAGCCCTTACACCACTGATTCTCCAAGGGAGTCAGAGGCCAGTGGGCAGTGGGCACAGCCAGTCCTTGCAGCTGATCAGTCTGAGTAAATCCCTCCCATTGACATGCCAACAGCAATCAAGACTCAATTACAACAGAATGGTGTACAGTTCACACTAGGGGTATACCTCGAGGGCCCAGCTGGGGTGATCAGGGAGGCTGTGCCACTGGACCCTACAGGACACCTACAACAATAGGCCACCCTACGAAGCCTAGGAGACATAGCAACTCTACCTAATACATAGAAACAAACACAGGAAAGCAGCCAAAATGAGAGACAAAGAAACATGTCCCAAATGAAAGAAAAGAACAAAACTCCAGGAAAAGAACTAAACAAAATGGAGTTAAGCAATCTAACAGATGTAGAGTTCAAAACACTGCTTATAAGGATACTCAAGGAACTTAGTGAGAACTTCAACAACATAAAAAAGGACCAGTCAGAAATGAAGGATGTACTAACTGAAATAAAGAATAATTTACAGAGAATCAATAGTAGAGTAGGTAAAGCCAAGAAGCAAACCATCGAATTGGAATATAAAGAAGCAAAAAACACCCAATCAGATCAGCAAAAAGAAAAAAGAATAAAAAAAAAAAAAAAAATGAGGATATTGTAAGGAGCCTCTGGAACAACTTCAAGCATGCCAACATTCGCATCATGGGGGTGCCAGAAGGAAAAGAAAGAGAGCAAGCAATCGAAAACCTATTTGGAAAAATAATGCCACAAAACTTCCCTAACTTGGTGAAGGAAACAGACATACAAGTCCAGGAAGCACAGAGAGTCCCAAACAAGATGAACCCAAAGAGGTCAACACCAAGACACATCATCATCAAAATGCCAAAGGTTAAAGACAAAGAGAGAATATTAAAAGTAGCAAGAGAAAAGCAGTTCATTACCTACAAAGGAGCTCTCATAAGACTGTCAGCTGATTTCTCAAAAGAAACTTTGCAGGCCAGAAAGGAGAGGCAAGAGATAGTCAAGGTGATGAAAAGCAACGACCTACAACCAGGATTACTCTATCCTGCAAAGCTATCATTTAGAATTGATGGACATATCAAGAGTTTCCAAGACAAGAAAAAGCTAAAGGAGTTCATCACCACCAGACCAGTATTATATGAAATGTTGAAGGGTCTTCTTGAAGGAGAAGAAGAACAAAAATATGAACAATAAAATGGCAATAAATACATATCTATCAACAATTGAATCTACAGACAAAATGAGCAAGCAGAACAGAAACTGACTCATAGATACAGAGAACTTTTTGTTGCTTGCCAGATAGGAGGGAGTTGGGGGGATGGGTGAAAAAGATGAAGGGATTAAGAAGTACAAATTGGTTGTTAGACTGATGAACCTCAAAGGGAAGGGTGGAGGGAGGGTGGGAAGAGATAAACCAAAGACCTTCTATGCATGTATGCATAACCAATGGACACAAACAATAGTGTAGGGAAGGCAGGAGGGGGCGGGATTGGGGAGGAGGGGGCCAAAGGGGACATCTGTAATACATACAACAATAAAGATAAGTTTAAAAAACAAAAATAAAAAGTAAAAGCAAACAGTCAGTACTCTTCGAGGAACGTAACAGATCTGAGGATCTACAATTTATTGTTCACAATATCCAGATACAATATCATTACAATTCCAACATATAATCCAAAATTGCTTTACATAAAGAGAATCTGTAAAATGTGACCCATCTAAAGAGAAAAGATGAACAACAGAGATCAACCCATTACAGATATTGGAATTATCAGACAAAGATGTTACAGCAGCTATTATAACTAGACCCACGGACATAAAGGAAAATACTCCTGAAATAAATAGAAAGATAGGAAATCTAGCAGAGAAATAGACATTTTAAAAAGTCAACCCAGAGTTCTAGTCCCAGTGAAAATATTCTTCAAAAATGAAGCTGAGCCCGGCCGGTGTGGCTCAGTGGTTGAGCGTCGACCCATGCACCAGGAGGTCACCGGTTCAATTGCCGGTCAGGACACATGCCCAGGTTGTGGGCCCAATCCCCAGTGGGGGCATGCAGGAGGCGGCCAGTCAATGTTCTCTCTTATCGATATTCTCTCTCATCAACGTTTCTGTCTCTCTCTCCCTCTCCCTTCCTCTCTCTCTGAAAATCAATAAAGAAAAGAAAAATTTTTTAAAATGAAGCTGAAATAAAGACATTTGCATGATAAAAGAAAACTGAGAGAATTTGTTTTTATCTACTACAAAAAAATGCTAAAAGAATGTCTTTAAGCTGACGAGATATGATAATAGATAGAAACTCAGCTCTTCAGGAAGAAACAAAAAGCATTGGAAATGGTAAATATATGGATAAATAAAAAATCCTCTTTTTCTCTTAATTTGTTGAAAACATGATTGTGTAAAGCAATAATTATAACATTTTACTCTAGGATTTACAGTGTATGTAGATGTGATACGACAGTCGTACCGTAAGGACAGAGAAGGTGGGAAATGCACTATATGATTACAAGGTTGATACATTTTACATGAAGTGGGGCAATATTAACTCTAAATACACTTGCTATATTAAAAAAGTGTATTTTAATCTCCAGAGCAAGCACTGAAGAAGGGGATTCTTGGGGCTCTGTGCGTCTTCCAGTGGTCTCTGTTTCCATGTTCATATTTCCTGCATATGTCTGGTCTTTTGACCCTTTCCTGTCCCATGCTGGTCCCTGCCCCAATTCCTTCACTCCACGGAACACCAATAAAAGTCTATGTGTAAGGCAGACGTCACTGAAAATTAGGGCAATGGATCGTTACTACAGAATATCAGCCACAACTTACAAATAACTGTTAGACATCTTTATTTATTTATTTATTTATTTATTTATTTATTTATTTTTTAATAATCCTTGTTGTAACCCAGTAGATCAATCTCACTCGGACACCAAAATTATAAGTTTTAGGAGCTTTATTAACCTGCGCAGGGACTGCAGCCAACCTACTCGGAGGAGAACTGCAGCCCTGAGCCTCTAAAATGGCAGCCTCTTACAGCAAGCAAGCAGCATTCACAGAAGCAGATATCAGAGGTTAGCAGTTGTTTGATTAACATTTCTCAAAATCCATATCTAACAGTTGCCTGGGGGTCTCCTGTTTGTCAAGCAAACAGAATAGGCCTCCCTCCCCTCGGGGAACCAGTACAATAGTGGGAGTGACAGAGATCACAGAGGTCAAAATTAGCATTAAGTACTTGCAAATACCTATACTCAAGAAACTGCAAGTGCCCCCAACACATGGGGCAACTATAACCTTAGGCAGAAATTCCTTCCCGTCTAGGGGCAACCAACCCATTATGGGAAGAATATCGAGGAATGTCCACTGGTGACAAAATGGAGTCCTTCAGTCGCCCTAACCAAGGGGCCCACATAAAATGGAATCTAGTTGCCTCAGCCTTGGGGCCCACAACAATCCTCACCCGAGGATATTTTTCTATTTATCTTCAGATAGAGTGGGAGGAAAAGAGAGGGAGAGAAACATCGATGTAAGAGGGACACATTGACTGGTTGCCTCCCGCACGACCCCGACCCCGACCAGGGCCGGGGATAAACCGCAACCAAGGTACGTGCCCTTGGCTGGAATTGAACCTGCGACTCATTGGTCCGTGCGCCGACATTTTACCGCCAAGCCAAACCAGCCAGGCCACATCTTTATTCTTAAAATTCTTCAGTCACCTGGCCACCAGTAATTTCTCTCTGATGTTCCTTCTCTGGGGCCCATTGGTCCACCATCTGCAGAGAACCCTCCACAATCTCATCACTTTGTCCTATTGAGCAACATCGTTCTCTGTCTCATTCAAAATCCATCCTGGCCATGCCTTGCAGGGGCGGGGGGTGGGGGGGTCACTTCACAATACCATGACCCTCCAAGATGTTTTGCTACACAAAGATAGTTTTCTCTCTGAAAAATTTCACTACTAGCTTTGTGTGTGTGTGTGTGTGTGTGTGTGTGTGGTTTTTGTTTGGTACATGCCCCTAGCGGGAACCGAACCAGGGACTCTCTGGTCCGCAGGCCGACGCTCCAACCGCTGAGGCAAACCGGCCAGGGCTCACAACCAGCTTTTTGACCACTTTCCTCATTCCTACATGTAGCTACACTGTTGCTCCACCCCCTACCCCCCTTCTCTGTTAAACAAAACAATGAGCTTCCACTCAAACTTGCATCAACCACTTAGCAACCTTGGAGCCAAACATGTGCCTTAGAGGCATCGAAACCCGCCCGTTGTCTACTGTACTGGAGTACCCACCTGGTGTCCCCCCTACGTGGCTTATTTGCTCATCCAAAATATAAATATGTTAAGCCCTCCTACGTGCTGGGCACACAATGCTTGTCATAATATTACATACGTAACTCACCCTGAAAAGGGTTTTTCAGAAGACTGCTAAGAGGATAAAAAGTATTCTCTCCAGATCATCTTCTCATTCCTGATAAACACTGAGCCACCCTAAGGCCAGCTCAAGAAACCCATATTTTCTGATACGAAAAGATGTTCAACGTTACTAATTAGAGAAATGCAAATTAAAACCACAATGAGATATCACCTCAAACCTGTCAGAGTGGCTATCATCAGTAAATCAACAAGCAAGTGCTGGTGAGGATGTGGAGAAAAGGGAACCCTTGTGCACTGCTGGTGGGATTGCAAATTGGTGCAGCCACTGTGGAAAACACTATGGAGTTTGCACACAAAAAAAGTAGAACTACTATGTGACTCAGCAATTCCACTTCTGGGTATTTATCTTAAGAAATCCAAAACATGAATTCAAAAAGATATATTCATTCTTATGCTTATTGAAGCATTATTTACAATAGCCAAGATATGGAAGCAACCTAAGTGTCCATTGATTAACTATTAGCTAAAGAAGAGGTGGTATAAATATACACAATGGAATATTACTCAGCCGTAAAAAAGAATACAATCTTACCATTTGCGACATCATGGATAGAACTAGAGGGTATTATACTAAGTGAAATAAGTCAGACAGAGAAAGACAAATACCATATGATTTCACTTATATGTTGAATCTAACAATCAAAATAAATAAAACAGAAACAAACTCTTAGGTATGAAGAACAAACTGATGGTTGCCAGATGGGAGGGGGTTGGGGGATGGGTGAAAAAGGTGAAGGGATTAAGAAGTACAAATTGGTAATTACAAAATAGTCATGGCGATGTAAAGTATAACATAGGGAATATAGTCAATAATATTGTAATAAGTAAAAATTTTTAAAAAAGAAACCCAAGCCTGAATGTAAAAGCATTGTTCCAGTCATCTATTGTTACATAACAAACCACCCCAAAATGTAGTGGTTTAAAACAATGGTGACACTCTCTTCGCTCACAGATCTGCAGTTTGGGTGGGGCTTGGCCCAGCTCCACTCACGATCCCTGGGTGGGCTTGAACCGTCTGAAGTTTCCTTCATTCACAGGTCTGGTGGCAGATGTCAGCTGTCAGCTGGAACACCTGTGGCCTGGCCTCTGGAGGCACGAGAATCACTTCTGCTGTCTTCTACTTGGAGTAAGCCCACCTTCCGGGGGAAGAGAAGTAGACTCTGCCTTTTGATGGGAGACGTGTATAAGAACTCACAGACATGTTTTTTTTGTGTGTGTGTGTTTTTTATCCTCACCCGAGGACATTTTTTCATTTTTTGTTCAGATAGAGTGGGAGGGAGAGAGAGGAAGAGAGAGAGAAACATCGACGTGAAAGGGACACATCGAGTGGCTGCCACCCACACGACCAACCAGGGCCGGGGACAAACTGCAACCGAGGTACATGCCCTTAGCGGGAACCAAACCCGGGTCTCTCTGGACCACAGGCTGACGCTCTAACCCCTGAGCCAAACCGGCCAGGGCCACAGACATGTTTTAAAAGCCCACATCCTTGAAGAGAAATGGGGACCAGAACTGGTGGGCAGCCAGGAGAGGAGTCACACTACATGATGGACATGAAGCTTCTTTAAATTCCTCATCATCTTTCCCCCAAGGAACCATGTGTCCACACTCATGGCAGCCCCCTGCTCCTCGACTTTCCCTGTCTCCCTTCTTCCCTCCCTTCTCCATCCACCTCTCTTTCTCTGTTCTAATTCATGCAATCCCCACCAGTCCCCCCTCTTTTTTTTAAATCTTCACCCAAGGATATTTATCCATTTATTTGCAGACAGAGTGGGAGGGAGAGACAGAGAGAGGGAGAGAGAGAAACATTGACGTGAGAGGGACACATTGATTGGTTGCCTCCCACACGTCCCCAACCAGGGCCAGGGATGAATAGCAACTGAGGTACACGCCCTTGACTGGAATCGAACCTGAGACCCTTTGGTCCATGGGCCGATGCTCTAACTGCTGAGCCAAACTGGCCAGGGCCCCATTTCCCTTTTTATCATTAAATTTAGACCTTCATGTTTTCCCTTTTCCCATGGTCCATCTCTATCAATTTCCTCATTGGAAGCAGCAATAAGTCTTTCCTCCTAAGGAAGGTAGGAGGGGTAGGTTGTTACTCTTTAATATTTTCATGTATATGTGTGTGCATGCATTTGTGTATGTATATATTTTCAAATTGACCCAGTAATTTAGATAGACTGGACATCTTTGTGTGCACATAACCTACGAATATAAATAGATACATCTAAATGTACAGGAAACAAGGCACACGCCAGGGAAACCTTGATGAGAAGACTATTTACAGAGGTGCAGGCACAGAAGAGAATTACCCAAGGATGTTGAGGCATCCAGGGACTAGCAATAGCTGGAAGCCATTGCCCCCCTTAGACTGGAAGGGGCTGAGATTGGTGTTACCTAAGGCAATGAGAGCTGGAGCCATAAAAAACCAAGAACAGTGGGGAGGCAGAAAAGGTGAGTGCAAGAAACCTTGACCTTCCTCTTCTCCTGTCCTTTAATTCCCTGCTGCCTCTTCCCATTGGCTAAACCCAACCAGAGGCCAGAGGACAGGGGAGCCCCAGTGGTGATACTGTCACAGGGGTCAGCCTCCGGACACAAACACACTGAGAAGGGCAGAGGATGGATGGGAAGGACAGTGGGCAAATGGAGAAAAATCAAGGCAGCTCGTTACAGAAACGAGTAAGATCGCCTTTGGATGGCAACCCTTTAAAAATACACATACGTTGGGAGGAAAAGATGTGGGGGGACCACATGTCTAAACAATGAAGAAAAACAGACACTCACGGCAATTGGCATGACAGCCATTCTTAATTACATGAGCTAATGAAGTGGGATTCCTGGCATGACTTACTCCAGAGTAATTTATACTTGGCTTAGAAAGCAGAATGGTTTTTATAACAGATTTTTCTCTAATTATGTTCCACTTATGTTAATATGAGGCTTTGATTCCTCGAGCAAATACCACCTGATCACAAAGCAAGATGGCTCAAAAGTACACTGAGCACCAGGTGGAAGCCAGTCTGGGGTTTGCCCTTCGCTACAGACCATGCAAAAGTAAATGGAAGTTTTCACTTTGGCTTCATAGGGCCTGCTCTCTGCAACTGGTTTGTAAAGGGCAGCTGCTGTACCTGTGAAATAATAACACTCAGACTCCGCCGTGTGCAAGCATCACCTGGAGAACTCATGAGAGTGCAGGTTCCCAGGCCCACCAAAGTGGTGGATTCTCTGGGTCTGGGCAGTGCCCGGGAATCTGAATGTCAACAAGCATTCTGGCTCATTCTGCTGGAGGTCAGTGCATTGCTTCTGGGGAAATGCTGTGCAAAGCCTGGCCACACGATTCATACACAGAGGAGGCCACTGACCTTCCCTGCCATCTGCAAGAAGGTCACAATGCGTGCAACAGTAACGCTGGGAGGTAATAACTGAAGAGTGAAAACACGATGAATACGTAGAGGCACTCGCTATTTGTACCCAGACGCTTCTTGAGCAAGCCTTTCTCAGGATGATCGGGCTCAGGGAGTCCTACCTTCGAAAACCCATGAGCGCCACCCTGAGATACTGTATTTCATATGTCTCAGGGTTTCTGAGGCTCACTCTTGCCTTGTTGCCACTCAGGAAATGACTGTTCACCCTGCAGCATCTGGACAACAGGTTTCTTACCCACTCTCTCTTGCTGTTGGCATCATACCATTTGACAATATGGTGTTCACAAGAAAATATTAAAACTAGCCGTCTTAGATTTGTGGTTCTGGTTCATCATGGAGCATGAAGAGAAGAAAAATCTTTTGCACAGCCCTAGTGGTGCAGAAACATTAAGAAGTGATTCTAAATATAGACTCCTAAGACAGAGGGACTGTTTTATGTCATTCTGTGGTTTCTTTTTCACAGCGTGTTCTGTGCGCTGGAATACACATTTTTAATGAAGTCAGAATGCTAAATTTAAGTGAACCTTTGCTCTCTGCTCATTGCAAAATGCATTTGTTTCATTTAATTGGCTGTGCATCTTGGCATCAGACCCCCAAGCAGCAAAACAAAAATCAGAACTCGAAATGCAACAGTGTTCTTTATGCCCAGAATCTAACTGCCACTGTGGGTCTTTCCTAATCTACTAAACTGACCTTCAGCAAATACATGTAAAAAGTTTCTAATTGTTCATCTTAAATCACCCTAATTGGACATGCGTAGGTGATAATATGTGACTTGAGGAATATTTTACATAATGTAATTACTAATCCTCTATGATACATAATAAGCTTTCAATTTTTTTGCCAATAAATAGCCTACAAATTCTGCTTGTTATGGGAAATAAATTTGAACTGCAAGCTGTTCCAAGCAAGCCATTCAAAACATTTACTTAAAACTTAGGTACAAAGTCTAGTAGCCTGCTAGTGACTATGAAAACTGAGCGAGCTCTAGGCCTGTGCTTCTCAAACGCAGGTGTCCACAGAGGCACCCAAGGAGTCCCCTTAGACATGCAGGTTCTGGGCCACGCGCAGAGTTTCTGATTCAGTAGTTCTGAGGGTGGGGGTGAGGTGAAACCAGGAACAGACATTTTATTATTTTATTTTTTGTTAATCCTCACCGAGGATATTTTTTCCATTGATTTTTAGATACAGTGGGAGGGAGGCAGACAGAGAGAGAGACACAGAGAGACAGTGAGAGACACACATCGATTGGTTACCTCCCACATGACCCGGACTGGGGCTGGGAATCAAACCTGCAACCCAGGTACGTCCCTTGACCAGAATCGAACCCTCAACCCTTCAGTTGGTGGGCCGATGCTCTAACTGCTGAGCCACACTGGCCAGAGCTGGGACAGACATTTTATTTTATTTATTTATTTATTTATTTATTTATTTTTCTTTATTGATTTTAGAGAGAGAGGGAGAGAGAGAGAGATAGAAACATCGTTGAGAACATCGATTGGCTGCCTCCTGCATGCCCTCCTCTGGGGATCGGGCCCACAACCTGGGCATATGCCCTGACTGGGAATCGAACTGGTGACCTCTTGGTGCCTGGGTCGATGCTCAATCACTGAGCCACACCGGCTGGGCTATTTTATTTATTGATTGATTTTTTCTTTACTGATTTTTTAGAGAGAGAGGAAGGGAGAGGGAGAGATATAAACATTGATGAGAGAGAACATCAATTGGCCGCCTCCTGCATGCCCCCCACTGGGGATCGGGCCCACAACCTGGGCATGTGCCCTGACCAGCAATGGAACTGGCGACCTCCTGGTACATGGGTCGATGCTCAACCACTGAGCCACACCGGCTGGGTGGGACAGACATTTTAAAGAACTTCCCAGGTGACCTGAAAGAGCTAGCTGGGGACTACCTAGTCCATATTTCCTGGAGGTGTTCCTTCTGCCTTATTTGTACCTGCCCATCCCCTTACCTGTGAGCAGACTCCCAACCCAGGCATTCTCTTCAGCACTGGCCTGAAGGCAGGTATGTAGCTAGGATTAAGGAATGTTCTTTGAGCTCTTAAACTTCTCTTGACCGGACCACATAACACTTCATCACAAACAAGGTAAATTCATGAAAATCCAGCAGGTTACCTATCTCAGGGTTACTCAGAGAAGGTCTAATACGGGTGCCTTTGGGCCAAAGGAAAGTTCATTGTCATACGTGTTCTGTACTTGAACCTCGCTACTCCATAGGCTGGGTCTGTGTGTTTTATAGAGGAAGAAACTGAGGTCAGGGAGGTTCGGGCACTTGGCAAAAGTCACACAAGAAAGGTGGAGAACCACATCTCCAAACCGTATCTCCAATCTCCAAAGCTGTTCTCTCCAACAGTGTGTTAAGAGTTCCTATATTGCCAGAATATTTGAAGGTGGGTTATGCATTTTGCATTACAAAAGGAAAAAAAATTACCCCTCAGAATTAATATTCTATGCAAGAGAAAATTGCCTCTGTATTCTTCTACAAAGGAAACAATCCAAATTCTAAGAAAAGTCTTCCTCGGTCTCTATCTTCACCTTTCACGGTGCTCCCAGCCTATGGTTGGGTGTGACGTAGGAAAGGAGCTGAACCCTGATTGACCTGGTTCTGCAGTCCTCTGGAGGACATGCCGACTTGGCTCCCTGGAGCTGGCATTTCGGGAACTGTTTCCCCCACGGGATCAGAACATGATCTTCACAAACCTAACTATAGAACTTTCTAAACTGACATGTGTAGTTTGGATGGTTTTGTAGTTTAGAGGGTCTACTCAGAGTTCAGTTTTGGGTGAGAGCCCACTTCCTGGCTCACAGATGACCATTTTGTTGGTGACTTAACGCGGCAGAGAGGGTGTGCTGACATGTTTATAACCCCGTAATTGATGATTGGTAAATTATTGTGCTGACTTGTTTATAGTTCCATATTTGATGATTGGGAAAGTCACCATGTGCCCTCTAGCTGAACCTGTTTTGTCAAAATAACCTCAGTAAATTGGAATACTCCCTGAACCAAGAAATTGTTGGGATCTGGCTACGTGTCAGACAGAGTCCACCGAGCCTGGAGGTCTTGAGTCAGAGACTCGACCTCCCCCACAATCTCAAGGAATTAGGCTTGCATTGTGTTTGTGCAGCTCGGGGCTAAGTGTGACCCAATGTACCTTGAGATACCTGGGTATTCCTGGGTGGGCCTGGGTGTTCCTGGTATCCGCAAGGCAAACTAACTCTATACAGCATTGTTGTAGCCCTGGGCATTATGTCAAGAAGATCCTATTTTCTGTAAGGTATAAAAGGCATGTAATAAAGCATATCGGGGCTGGTCTCCAAGAACTCGGGATCAGTCGCCGGCCAGCTTTGCTCTCTATTTGGCTTTAATTTGGCTCTGGTGGTCTCTCGGTACTCTTGAACCACAACAAGGGAAAGAGGCCTCTCTTACTCTTCTTAGGAGGGGATCCAACCATCCTATTGGATTAGGGCCCCACCCTTATGACCTCATTGAACTTTAATTATCTCCTAAAAGTCCTATTTCTAAATATAGTCACACTGGGGTTTAGGGATTCAAAACATGAATTAGGGGGTGGGGGGCACACAATTCAGGCCATAGCAGATGGATTCGGTAATTTTCCAGGAAAGATGCAAATGGACAGCTTTCCTATCGAAGACAGAAAGTTCTCTCTGAGAAGGTACCCTTTCAACCCTTTTGTGGAGCAGTGGATGGTGGATCCAGAAGTCCACATGCGGGCCCCCAGACGATGCTGTGGCTGCTCACTCTGGTTCCCTAGTGTCTTAAGCAGAATTATATGCAAATCTGTCTGGAGGTGCACACTTCCTGGCAGGCACGCTTTAGCCGCAGTAGCATCGCTACTGGGCTTTGGATGAATCAGGCAAGCTCTGGCCGAGGGCCGCCTTAGGCTGGCCTCCCTAAAAGCAGAGCCTGAGACAATCTGGGCATCAGGGTAGACATTGAGGGAAGCAGGATAGGTCAGGGGAGGAAATTAAACAGAACTGTAGTTTTAGGAGAAGTCTAGCCTCAGCCTGTCCCGTGGGGAGCTCCAAAATGTATATTGCATCATGGAGAGCGTCCTGTTCAGAGGCAAGGGCACAGGGCACCTTTGCCCATTCCCAGCTGTCATGGGCCACCTCCCAGGCATCTCTAGAATGGGGGCTCCAGTCAGTAAGGGCAATCTTCCAGAGAAGGGGACAGGTGTGAGCCTTCAGCAGTTGACACCCACTACACCAGGGAGCCGGGTCCACTGGCTGCTACATAGGACTGGGTGGGCTGCAACTGCACCTGCTACAGACCCTGCTCTAGTCGACCCCTCTGCCGAAGGCTCTTTTCCCAGAAAGTCTCTGAGCTAACTCCCTCACCTCCTCTGGTCTTTGCCAAAACATCACCTTCTCAGTGAGGCCCACCCTGCCACCCTGTCGACAAGCACATGGCACCTCTGCCCCGCACCAGCGCCCAGCTCTGCTCCACTTGTCCTTTCTGTCCAGCACTTCATCGCCCTCAGACACGCAAACTTTACTCCTTTAATATGTTCAGTTATTTTATGGCCTGTCTCCCCCATTGGAACGGAAGCTCTTTAAGGATGGAAACACGGCTTGAACCTTAGCACCTAGAACAGTGCCTGGCAGATACTAGACCCTTAATAAACGCTTGTTGAATTATTAAATCTCAAAGGGGCCCTGTCCCAAAGAAAGGAGGGGGTCAAGACCCTAAAGCAAGGTTAGCTAGCACCTTTCTTTTCACAAGGGCACTAGCCAATTCATTAGGTCATCTTGGGGCCTACAGGAGGGGTCCCCTCTTGTCCAGGAATACATGAATGATATCATTTTGGGGTGCACCCGGATGCAAAGTGGCTGTCGTGCTCTGTGTGGCTGCTCCAAGCTGTCCTGCTCAGCGCAGCTGCTGGACGGAGGACTCACCAGGCTTCCACTCGCCCCTCTGGCATCGCTGCATCTTTGCTCTCCCTCAGAAGTCGCAGCCTGGAAAACTGTGACCACCCCAGTGATAATACCTTACTCAGCAGGATTTTTGTTCACAGATACGGAAATGCTAAGACGTGGAAACACTTAAATGCGATGATGCTTCACGGAACCTAAGTGTGGAATTTTCACAGCTTCCTTAGAGAGTGCTTACTAACATGCACAGTCAGAAGTTGTGTGACCACGACATCCACATCCTGCCTACCTTACAGAGAAGGCATCTTGGACAAATCCTAAAAGAAAAAAAAAAAGTCTTTAAATCATCTCTTCCTAGATTTCTCCCCAAGCAATTCACAAGTAACTGTTTACTCCTTGCCTGTGTAGAACATGAATAATGTATAACAATTAAAAATACATATAAGATAGAGAAAATACATATAATAAAAGAAAAACACCAGCAACGTCACTGCTCAGAAATAATACTGTTGGTATTTTCCCATATCCCATTCATTAATTAAACAACATTGACTGAGCATCTAACATTTGAAAGTCTTCACACTCTTGCTAGAGCTATAATGCTGAGCAAAAATAGACACAGATCTCGCCTCATGGAGTTTACAGTCTAGTGGGGGAGACACACCTTCATCCAGCAATGATACAGATACATGTGAAGCTACAGCTATGATAAATGCTAAAAAGGAGAGGTATGTGAATAGTAGGGAGATCTGACCTAGTTGTGAAGGTCTGTTTTCTAAAGGTTATGAGGAAGTGATTACTGAGCTGAAAATTAACTCACAGGAATTAACTCAATGAAGTCAGAAGGAAGAGTGTGCCCAACAGAAGTACAGTAAATCTAAAGGCCCCGTTGTGGGAGGAAGCATGGTGGGTAGAAGGGAGTCAGAGGCCCAATGAGGCTGCAGAGGCACCACATACAGCTGCCGAGTTAGGGAGAGGGCAGACTTTGCAGAGCTTGGTATGCTTAGTTCAGAATTATATTCTCTAGTCATTCAAAAAATGTTGCCTATGAGGAGCCAGGGACATTTATTTTACATAAATTGGATTTATACCACATAGTGCTTTTATTTATTTATTTTTAAATATGTTTTTATTGATTTTTTTAGACAGAGAGGAAGGGAGAGGGAGAGGGAGAGAGAGATAGAAACATCCATGAGAGAGAAACATCCACTGGCCGCCTCCTGCACGCCCCCTACTGGGGATTGAGCCCACAACCCCGGCATGTGTCCTGACTGGGAATCAAATCTGTGACCTCTTGGTTCCTGGGACAATGCTCAATCCACTGAGCCACACCGGCCAGGCCACATACTGCTTTTATTGTGACCATTTTTTGAACAATAAATATATAGTAATTTACCTCTTATTATTGGAAATATAGATTGCTTTCAACGTTCCACTTTTCCCAAGGTTTACTCTATATGGATATTAGTCCAAATATTTCTTGGCATCAATTTCTACAAGTGGAATTGCTGGTTCTGCAAATTTGTTAACATATTTTCATCATAATGTTGCCTGAAAATTAGCATATTCAACTGCCAAGATGTCAAGATTTGATGCTATGGTCTTTTGAGGTTGGTACGACTGTTACATTTGGAGGCATTCTTGGTGACTTTCAGAACCTGCTTTTTCATTTTCTTCAGTGTGTGAGGAAGTCCCTTCTATTTCTTTTTTCTTTTTTTTTTTTGTTTTTTGCATTTATCTTCAGACAGAGTGGGAGGGAGAGACAGGGGAAGAGACAGAGAGAAACATTGATGTGAGAGAGACACATCGAGTGGCTGCCACCCACACAACCCCAACCAGGGCTGGGGACAAACCGCAACCGAGGTACGTGCCCTTAGTGGGAACCGAACCCGGGTCTCTCTGGACTGCAGGCTGACACTCTAACCACTGAGCCAAACCGGCCAGGGCCCCTTCTATTTCTGATCTCCATGGGTCCCTCCCTGAAGTTCAGATCCCTCAGTACTGGCTGCCAACAACATATCTTTCGCGACAGCTCTAGAAACCTGACCGTGCTACTCCTGGGCTCCACAGAAGAGGAAAGGCTCTCTTATCTGTCGCTGAAAGATCTTCCTCTGGACTTGAGACACACTGGAAAAGAAGCCAGTTTCTGACATTCCTTTCCTCTCCCCTGGCCTCCTACTTTGTTCAGTTCCATTTCATGTACTAAATTCACTAACTTGTTAAAGGCAGGTGAAGTTCAGATGACTCTATTACGGACTCAGATTTTCCATCCTACAGAGTTGACAGATAGCGCCTCCTCCAGAGTCTGTGTCTTCCACTTCCTCTTTCAACACCTGGAAAACTGTCCTTTGTCTCTTTCAAAGTCCGGTTTGTATCTTTGTTACCCAAAAGGGACTGGGCCTGGAGCAGGTCTGCCTTGGGCAGGCCTGTAGTGTGCAGGTTCTTAACTTTGTGTGGGAAAGATTTCACAATATGTGCCCTGGCCTGTTTGGCTCAATGGTAGTGTCAGTCCATGGACCAATGAGTCTCGAGTTCGATTCCAGCCAAGGGCACATACCTTGGTTGCAGTTCGTCCCTGGCCCTGGTCGGGGTCGTGTGGGAGGCAACCAGTCGATGTATCCCTCTCACATGGACGTTTCTCTCTCTCTCCCTCCCACTCTATCTGAAGATAAATAGAAAAAATATCCTCAGGTGAGGATTAAAAAAAAAAAAGATTTCACAACATGAGCCCAGGTGATTTTGCGAGTATGTTTATTAAAGCTGGGGACAGTGAAACAAGGAAGGACTTAGGACAGAAGAAGTAACAGAAGAGAGCCAAGGTGGGGCTGTTTTGGCTCACTAAGTCAGAGAAAAGGGGGCCTTGAAGACAGGTTCAGGGGTTAGCTCAGGACGAGCTGCTGCAAGTCTAGTGGGGACCTTTAGAGTTTAGGAGATGTACACTTGTCAGGGAAGAAGAGAGGAAGGGAAAGGCACTAACTAGCATGCTCCTGGGAGGGGAAGTGTGAGCGCTGGGTCCTTCGTCTTGAGGGTTTGAAAGGCTAGGGGTTTGGGGAAGGTCTTAGAGGAGGATCTCAATAGAATACTCATCAGTTTTATGCTGATGTATGAAAATGAGATTTATTCCCTTAACTTCGCCTGTCCTTTGGTGTGGTTGGCACAAACAGTCTAATTGGATTTCTGCTATCTCCCTGAGTAGGGTGATTTAAGCTACTTACCCTCTGGTTGGGGAGGAGAAGTGTAACCCACTTACTTTTTTTTTTTAATCCTCACCTGAGGATATTTTTCTATTTATCTTCAGATAGAGTGGGAGGGGGAAAGAGAGAAACATCAACGTGAGAGGGACACATTGACTGGTTGCCTCCCACACGACTCCAACCAAGGCCAGGGACGAACCGCAACCTAGATACGTGCCAATGACCTCGAACCCTCAAGTCATTGGTCCGTAGGCCAACACTCTAACCACTGAGTCAAACCAGCCAGGGCTAACCCACTTACTCTTAAGTGTCCTTGGTTTAGGGAAGATAAGATTTTACAATTTACTGATGGCTGTAAACTGCTTGGTCTTTTACATATCTGTCTCACTTTCCCTATTACACTTGTCCTGGTTTACTCCACCCTTGGAACACGTTCTAAGGACCCATTTACTGTTAGGCCACAATTTCTAGGCTTCTAATGATTAACGTATCCAATCTATTCACACCTTTAACTGTTCTTTGTATTTCATTTCTTCGATGTAAAAAACCTGTTTACAAGGTCCGGGGCTTTGGTCTCACTAAAGCAGTCAGACTTTGGGCAGGCCTTGGAAGGATGCTGGCTGTCTAGAAAGAGTTAAGTTCACCACGTGCCTGGCACAGTGTTAACTGCATTACATAGGTTCTTTCTTTTCATCCTCACGATAGCCCTGTGAAGTAGGTATCATTATCATCCCCATTTTACAGATTAGAGGCTTAGGTTGTCACTCATCCACAATCACGCAGCTACTATGTGGGGAGCGGACCCCACTTCCGCTTGCAACCTGAGAAAATAAAGAAAAGGGAGGCAGGCCAAGAAATAAAATATAAAACGGGGTGAAGAAGCAAAAGAAAGGTAGATATCACGTGAGCTCACATATTTGTGGAATACAATGAACAAAACAAACTGATGAACAAAATAGACCCAGAGACACAGAAGTAGGGTACAGACTGACAAACCTCATAAGAGGGGGTGAGGGGAGGAGGGAGGAGATAAACCACAGAACTTATATGCATGTATGGTAACCATGGACATAGACAACAATGCTGGGGACAGAGCGGGGGCGGGGGGATCGGAGGAGGGTGTCAATGGGGGAAAAAGGAGAAACAGCTGTAACAAAAATAAATTAATAAAAATAATTTGGAAAGAAAAAGAAACGTTGGCAGGCGGGCGGATGCAGCCTCCTTCCGGTCTCCTTTCCCACCAGGGCTGAGCCACCACGCAGCCCCACCGCCTCCCAGCGGCCGCCTCTCTCCCCGCAGGACTTCCGGCCACGGGAGCGTGTCATTGACGAGCGCCCTGCGTCGGCGCAGACCACGTACGTGCGGGTGCAGCAAGACGTCGGCGAGGAGGCGGGTCTTCCGGCCCTGGCCAAAACCATTTCCGACAGGAGCCGGAAGCCGGGCCCGGATGGCGCTGGGGGCGGCCTGCTGGTGGAGGTGAGCTGTGGGGCTGCCGCCTTCCCGCGCCCGCTGGTCGCCTGATGGTGCGGGCCGCGGCCGCCAGGCCCCGCTCGGATCCGCGGCGCTGAGCGCCCGGGCCGCGTGCACCATGTCGTCGGGTCTCCGCGCCGCCGACTTCCCCCGCTGGAAGCGCCACATCTCGGAGGAGCTGAGGCGCCGGGACCGGCTGCAGAGGCAGGCGTTCGAAGAGATCATCCTGCAGTGTGAGCGGCGGGCGGGCCCCGGGAGCGGGCGGGCCACGGGCGCTGCAAGAGGCACGTGGGGCGCCAGCGGAGGCCGGAGGCCGAGCCCCCGGCGCCGCCCGCGACCCGGAGCCTCGAACGCCCCAGACCTTTTTTGAAGATCTTCTCCTCTCTGTCATTTTACCCTTGGGAGTGACTGAGGGTTTTCCTTACTGGAGTGTGTGTTGTTCGCAAGCAGGCACCGTTCATGTTTGCTTTGTAAATCCCAGCAGCTCGCAGTGCTTGTGCACTTTAAAAAGGCAGGCTCCGGAAACGTCCTGTTTCTCGGGCATCGTGTGATTGGAACCGACACCGACTTGAAGCATTAACCCGAGCAATCAACAGCGGCCTCTGCCCTTATCCCACCTTGGTATTTGATTATTGCACATTTTGAGTCGGTTGAGACTTTAAAATTGGGACATCATAGTTTCTATTGTTACTGAAAACTTCAGTATGGAAAAAGGTGGTTTTTGTCCACCGGGGCTGCAGTTTGAGTACGAAAATGTACCCTTAGATGCGTTCTAATGAGCACTTCCTAGATCCCCCCTTCCCCGATTTTACCATAACTGGCACGGTTGGGGTAAGAAATGGGCAGTCTTAAGTCCTGTGGTTTCATATAGCGCTTGAAGTAAGCCTGACAAGGCTCTCCAGTTATGTTGATTGATGAGATTTCTGGTAATAGTAGTTGACCCTTGTTGAATCCTGACTGTGCTAAATCCGTGGTTCCCAAACCTACCTGTACATTAGAATCGCCTAGGGATCTTTAAAAAATTACAAAGCCCAGGCCACACCCCAGACCAACTAAACAGCAGTACTTAGGGGTGAGATACGATATCAGTATTTTTTTGCTGCTCCCCAAGTAATTCTCATGTGCAGACAAGTTTGAGTACTGTGGTAAATAGTGGGCATGTATTATTTTACTTAATCTTCCTGAAAGTCCTATGAAGCTGGTCCTGTTGTCCTTTTTACACATGCGGTGGAGAGAGATTAATCTCTCTGGAGAGGTACAACAGCTGAATGGTGGGGCCTAAATTTGAATGCAGACTTAATGGCTCCTAACTTGAATTTGCTTTTCTCACTGGGTCCCCCAAGAAATGATGCTTACTTGCCTTCGCTGAGTCCATCCTCTTAACAAAGATGGGAAGGAAAGGGAGATGGTGGCCCATGTTGTTCCTTATGCTCAAAGGCCCTGCAGACCCATGCTATTTCAGAAAGCCAGAAGCATAGGCAACCCCTCTTATTGAAATGTGATTCCTTAACAGGTTAGTAAGTTCAGGTCACCAGCTATTTATTGAATGCTTGTTATTTATTTTTATTTTTTGAAAGATGTTTTTATTAATTTTTTTTAAGGGAGGGGAAGGGAGAGACAGAGAAACATCAATCGGCTGCCTCTTGCATGCCCCCACCCCCCACCCCCTGCCGGAAATGGAGCGGGGACCTCTCAGTCCTTGGACAACACTTAATCCACTAAGCCACACTGGCTGGGTGAATGCTTGTTCTTTAAAAGCTAATACACATTGAAAGTCAAATTGGGTTGGAGAGCAGACTCTACCCCTTAAGCATTTTGTACATTTGCTTTTCTGAGTCTGGTTTGCTACATCTGTAAAGTGAGGGTGAAGCTTGCTCTGCCTGCTTCATAAAAACAAGGCTTGCCTTTCTGAGTCTGGTTTGCTACATCTGTTAAGTGGGGGTGAAGCTTCCCTGCCTGCTTCATAAAAACAAGGCTGTGCATGTACATGCTTTGAAAGCCATGGACGCAACAGTCTATAAACGGAAGGTGCTTGTGACCGCATTGGCACAATTTGAATGTTTTTCTGCACTTTAAAAATGGACATCTTGCCCTGCTGGTGTGGCTCAGTGGATTGAGCATTGTCCCATGCACCAAGAGGTCACCAGTTTGATTCCCGGTCAGGGCACATGCCTGGGTTGCTGGATCGATTCCCAGTAGGGGGCGTGCAGGAGGCAGCAGATCCATGTTTCTATTTCTCTCTCCCTCTCCCTCTAAAAAAATTAATTGGAAAAAAAAAAAAAGGACACCTTCATGAGGTGCGAAGATGTAGAAAAGCCAGGAGAGATCAGTCCTGAAGAGGGAACGTATCTTTAAAGAGCTGTGGTGGGTAAGCATACCTGAGGGGCTAGGAGAGGGCAGGACCGCAGGACCACCTTTCTCTAGGCTGGGATTGACATTTGGGAGATCACTTCTAGTTTGACCTTGGAAGGCCCTCACTCCTCACTCCAGCCTTCCCAGTCAAGCTCTGACTGTCTATGAGCACAGAGTCTCCTGTTCAGTTCCTGCTCTGAGCCTGAAGAGAAAGATGAAAAGAGACTGTGGGGACAAGGGACACCGTCCTACCATCTCCATCCTTCTCTTTAGTGAGAGGAACTTTTAGGAAGGATGCCTCCCCAATACCTCATACCCTTTGAAAGACCTGCTATAATCACAGGGCACCCAGCTCTGGTGTAACATTTGGAAGATCTTATTAGAGCCCTTTGACACTGGTGAATATCCAAGGTTGGAACCACCTCCCTGTTCTGCTGAGCTAGTTCATTAAATTAATATAGATGAAGAGAGGGTTTCTTTTTCTGCCCAGGAACTCCATTTTCAGATATCAAGGAGAAATAGAACTCAAGACTCTTTTATTTATTTATTTATTTATTTATTTATTTATTAATCCTCACCAGAGGATATGCTTATTGATTTTAGAGAGAGAAGAAGGAGAGAGAGAAACATCAATTGTACGTGACCTTGGGATGGAACCCGCAGCCTAGGTATGTGCCCTGATCCGGAATTGAACCCGAGACCACTTAGTGTGTGGGATAATGCTCCAACCAACTGAGCCACACTGGCGAGGGCTGAAACTCAAGAATCTTTTAAGAGAAGAAAGAAGCTCTTCTAAAAGGAATGGTCACGAGCATAAACCCTATCACAATTTTGTTCATAAGCAGTTCCAATCTTAGACTTTTAAGATTTGCAACAACCCCCATCAAATGTAGCTATTCTACAAATTTCCCATGGTCACTCCCTTTTTCTGGTTAGTGCACCCTGCCTCCCACCCCATCTGATCTTGGTCCCCAGGGTGCCTGTCATTCCTAACTACATGTCATTTCTAGCCCTGACTCTTCTTTTGAATTCCTGCACTGTGTTCCCTGTCCCATTTGTTACGTTTGGAAGGCAAACTCATTTTCTCCCTTAAGCTCTGCACTCCTGTCTTCTGTGACACAAGGGCATCTTCCACCCAGTTTCCTGAGCAAGGAACCTCAGAATGATCTTTGACTTCTTACTAATAAGTATCTGTTCATGTCACTATGTCCTTTTAAAATCTGTTTTTTCTGTATTGCCAGTAAGAAAAAGTCTGAATTTCTCATCCTGCCCTTTCATGTGTTGGCTCCAGCTGTTATTTCTAGCCACTTATCAGATAGCTCTGCTGCTCCTCCTTCCTGGATTGTCATCTTTACCTATGAAACCATCAGAGAAAATGAGTAAAGGATTACTCTTCTCTTCCTTTTTTTTTTTTTTAATGTTTTTTTAAATGTTATTATTGATTTTTAGAGAGAGAATAAGGGAGAGGGAGAGATAGTTAAAAGCATCAATGAGAGAAACATTGATCGTCTACTTCCAGCACACTCCTACTGGGAATTGAGCCTGAAACCTGGTAATGTGACGTGACCTGACCCGGAATCGAACCAATGACTTCTTGGTGCACGGGTCAACACTCAACCACTGAGCTATATGGGCCGGGCTTCTCTTCCTTTTTATAACTGGACCCTCCACACACCCACCCCAGAACACTTGAGCTCCTTGAGGTCAGGGACTCTCATTCGTATCTGTATCCCTAGTGCCCTGATGTAAAAATTAAATTGTCCAAAAGTAATAATAGGTAAAATTCTCCTGTATTACTTAGAGGTGCATAGTATTTCATTTTTCCATTGTGTTT
The DNA here is from genome assembly GCA_030848825.1 of Tadarida brasiliensis. Classification (NCBI taxonomy): domain Eukaryota; kingdom Metazoa; phylum Chordata; class Mammalia; order Chiroptera; family Molossidae; genus Tadarida; species Tadarida brasiliensis. The sequence goes on from CM061265.1 coordinate 102,353,327, forward strand.
TGGTATGTTATTTTTTACTCCTGAGGGAGAAATAGGTAACTGTGGGAGTACAAAGCATTTTCAACTGCCTTTAAAGGGGGGAACCTTCTTGAAGGATTGTTTCATAGGTTCCTTTGGCTGGGCTGCCCTTGCTTAGGCTAAGCAGCATCTAAGAAGTGTATATTCCTGGATTTTATTATTTATTTCTAATCCTCACCCAAGGATATTTTTCCATTTTTGTTCAGATAGAGTGAGAGGGAGAGAGACACATCAACTGGTTGCCTCCCGCACAACCCTGACCAGGGCCAGAGATGAACCACAACCGAGGTATATGCCCTTAACCAGAATCGAACCTGCGACTCATTGGTCCATGGATTGACGCTCTAACCACTGAGCCAAACCGGCCAGTGCTATTCCTGGATTTTAGATAATTGCTATAATTGGTGACAAAGTGCAGTACCTAGTACTTTGATAACTAATAAAAGCGAAAGCTACCCAGTCTTCTGGTTGTTTATTTCTTTTTGGTCCAGATCTTTATAAGACATTAGTAAAAAAGTGTATGTAGGTTATAATAAATAACTTGATTTCCTCTTTCTTTTTTTTTGACTAGATAACAAGTTGCTGGAAAAGTCAGACCTTCATTCAGTGCTGGCCCAGAAGCTACAAGCGGAAAAGCCGGACATACCCAACAGGCACGAGATAAGGTATTCTGAAACTGTCCTGTGTAATGTGTACCTTCTCCTGAATTGACATTAGTCTCTGTCCAGATGTCACTTCTCTGATTTAGAAGCAAACCAGTGCTGTTTCTGTGCTTGTGTTTTTTGTCAGCTCCTAACAGATAAGATTCTGAAGCCAGATAACTAAAATCATTTTTTCAAAGGTACATACCTACCTACTTTGAAGGGTTATCATTAGTAAGATGCTGTAAGCCAGAGAAATTGCTTCAGGTGGGTAACTAGGCTAGTTCCTCCAGCAAGTCAGGGTTCACATTTTCTAAATAATCAGACAAGTCAGCATTCTTGAGCAGATTTACATAGATCTTGTTAACACAGGAATGCCATAAGTTGCTTTTTGCTACAAAGCAGGTCTATTTGGTCCTTTTTAGTTCAGTGTTTTTCAACATGTTTTAGTAGATTGTGAAATTAAACTAACAGGTTGTGATAAGCGCCTCCCCCCACACACACACTCTTTTTTTTTTTTTTTTAAAGAAAGATTAGGAAAAAAAGATCTGCGTTTTTATGGGAAGGGTGAGTATTGTCTTGTTAAATAGGCATGTATGTGTTCATGATGGGGTGTGTTGTGTTTACTTGGGTCATTTATGTAAACCATATTTCTTTTCGAGGGTCATGGTCAAAAAGCCTGAAAGCCATTCTTCATCAGAGCACCTTAAATGGAATCATTCTGGAGTCTTACTGTTTTCTATTTCTATATGCTCACGTTTGCATATTAAACTTGATGGTTTGTATAAGAACAGTATCCATTATTGCTCTAAACTTCCATTCTTATTTGCATATTAGTTAACATTTAGCAATTTTAAGAACAAGGTTGACAGTAATTTGGGGTTTTTAAAAATCCTAGAAATGCTAGGTGTATAATATCTTTAGTCCTACAGTTGAGTGGGCTGTGTAACTGCCTGCCATCCATGTTCCTCATCTGGCCAGATGGTCTCCTGGCCGACCAGAGTGGGAAAGGTGAACAGGTGGCCTGGCCCAGGTTCCATCCATCAATTGAAAACTTAAAACATTTTCTTTCTACCAGTCTAGACTTCTGGTGACTGTGTTCCTGTATTCTTTATCTGTCAGTCACACTCATTTGCTTAAAAGGGTGCTATAAGTAAATGTGAATTCTTTTGGCTGAATATCATGGGGGGGGGTAATTTGACTGGTGGTCTTTTCTTCCCCACAGACTTGTGTCCATAATCAGGCTTCTCCTGACTGCCTCAGTTCTGTTCTTTTCCATGAGTCATCTGTGGTTCCTTTTTCCCTCAGTGTCCTGCCCCTCCCCATAGAGTCGGTTCCCTGGGCCTGCTGCTTCCTCCCACAGTCCCTAGTGCATCTGTCCCTTCATTTACATTGATTTTGCCCCCCCCCCCCTTTGTTATCTGTCCTTTCATTCCTGCACTGTGGCAGGAGTCTCCGGCACTCAGACAGGTGTGACTGGTGTGAGCCAGTGTTAGGGATACAGAGATGAATAAGCTAGTGTCAGTGTCCCTGCTCTTAAAGGAATTGGGTCTAGTGGGGGGAGGGGGACCAGTTCAAGTGGTGTTTGCTAGTGTAGTAAGTGTATGCACAGAAGATGGCCACCTGATTGGTTTTGTTTTTAAAAATTCAATTTGAGTAAATTTGAAGGTGTAATTGGATTTATTAAGCAATCCACGAATCGGGCAGCATCCCATCTAGCAACCCGAAGGGTCTTCTAAAATGTTATACAAAATGGGAGGTTTTTATAGGAAGAAGGGTGGGGCAAGGGAGTTACTAACAAAAGAAAGAATTATTGCCCCTCCCAAGGTTGTTGTTTTTTTTTTTTCAATCACACGGAGTGTCTCTTTCTATGGGGAGGGAAGAAATGGACAGATTCCCTATTGGTGTGGACCAGAAGCTTGCAGAGTGGTTGATTAATCAGGGAGGGGTTGAAACTGCAGTCAGACCAGGTATTAAATCTAGGTTTGGGATTATTGGCTTTTAGCCTGTGGTTTGTTTGTTTGTTTGTTTGTTTGGGGGGGTCGTTGTTAATCCTCACCCGAAGATATTTTTCCTTTTTTTTTTTTAAGATAGGAAGGAAGAGGGGGAGAGAGAGAGAGGAGACACATCAATTGGTTGCCTCCCGCACGGCCCTGGTGACCCTGACCAGGGCCAGGGATCGAACCTGCAACCCAGGTACGTGCCCTTGACCTGGAATCAAACCTGAGACCCTTCCAGCTGACACTCTTAACTGCTGAGCCAAACCAGCTAGAGCTGGGCCTGTGGTTTTCTTTTTAAGTTTCCTTCTCCTTTCTGTTTCTTTAAGTGGTGCCCATTTTGTCCTAATCAATCTTAATAGAATTATACACTTGAAACCTAAATAATTTTATTAACCAGTGTCACCCCAATAAGTTTAATAAAATTTAAAAAACACTTTAAAAAGCTTTATTTACGTCAGTTATCTGACTTCCCTCTCGAGTGGTTAATCCCTTTGTTTACTAATCAGATTAAATTAAACTCTTCAGTTTGGACATAGTAGATTCCAGTAGTTTTCTAAGTGTGCTTCCTGGATGCAGCGTCTGGGGAATTACTAGAAGTGGAAAGCCTTGGGTCCCTTGGGCTGAGGACCACCGCGATAGTCCTTGTGAGTCAGCTGTGTCACATCCCGAGAGCGTGTTCTGGACATGCAGAGTATCCTGTCTCAGACCTGTCTCAGTGTGGGGTGGGCCCAGGAAACTGTTTATTTTTATTTGTCTAATATGTTTTTATTGATTTCAGAGAGAGGAAGGGAGAGGGAGAGAGAGAGAAACATCATTGCTGAGGGAAACATTGATGCTGAGGGGAACATCATTGGCTGCCTCCTGCACACCCGAGCCTGAAACCTGGGCATGTGCCCTGACCGGGAGTCGACCCTGTGACCTCCTGGTGCATAGGTCGAGGTTCAACCCCTGAGTCACACTGGGCGGGCAGGAATCTGTTTAAACATGCCCTCTAGCGCTTGTATGCATAACTGATGGACATGCACAACAAAGCTGGGGACTCCGTGGGGGGATGGGGAGGAGGGTGTCAATGGGGAAAAAAGGAGAAACATCTGTAACAAAACAAAAAACACACCCTCTAGGTGATTCTCTTATCTCCCTAGGGAGAGCTGTTAGTGGGCTATTGTTACGAGTTTGATTTTTGCTTTGAATAAAATTGGAAGTAGTAGGAGGCTTTGAAGTGGCTCTAGTGACCTGTATCCTTGCCCTAGTCATGAAGCGCTTCTCTAGAATGCCCTGAACTGGAATCGAACCGGGACATCTCAGTCCGTGGGACAATGTTCAATCTATTGAACCAATCCGGCCGGGCTGTAATAAAAACACTTTAGAGCCCGGCCAGGGTGGCTCAGTGGTTGAGCATCGACCCATGCACCAAGAGGTCGCCAGTTTGATTCCCGGTCAGGGCACATGCCCAGGTTGTGGGCCCGATCCCAGTGGGGGCCATGCAGGAGGTGGCCAGTCGATGTTCTCTCTCACAGATGTTTCTATCCCTCCCTTTCCCTCCCTCTCTCTAAAATCAGTAAAGAAAAAATATTTTTTAAAAAACACTTTAGAGGTGGAGGGTAGAGTTAGGAGGGAGCATCATGCTGCCGCCCCTTCCCCTCTTTATGGTGGAGGAGGTGGTCTCCCCTTCCCTTCAGGCGGTGGTATTCCAGTTTTCCAGCTTCCTTCCTTTTCTCAATCTATTTATTCTATGTGCTTTCCCTGGGCGGTGGTCCGATCATTCACATCTGTAGCTCCAGCTGAGACCCCTCTCCTGAACTAGAAACCCACAGTTCTAGCCAGTTCAACACCATCTCTGTTTCTGAGATGGTGTTGCAAACACCTGCAGAGTTCTCGAAACTGCATTGGTTCTGGAGGCGGTCTGAACACGGTTCCACGCCTTCAGACACCTGTCTGCTGGCAGCGTCTACGTGTCAGCCTCCAGCTCGGGCCTCTTGACTTGAAGTTCAGACTGGAATATCCAGTTTCCACTCGACATACCCACTTGGTTGTTCACACTGAACTCTTCAGCCCTCTCCCAAGCCTGCTCCTCCCATAATCCCTCCCATTTTATTAGGTGACGCCTCATTTTATCGGTTACTTAGGCCAAAAGCCTTGGAGTCATTCTTGATTCCTGTCTGTCTCATACCCCACGTCCAGTTCAAGGGCAAGTCCTGTCATCTGTCTTCAGAATGGATCTAGCTAGGATCTGACCCCCTCTCACCCCTCACTGTGGCCACCTCCATCTGAGCTGCACTGTTCCGAGCCCGGACTGTGGACTGTGTAGTAGCTGCTAACTGGTCTCCCTGTGTCTACCCTTGCCCCCTGCAGTCTGCTCTCCACCCAGCACCTTGAGTGATCCTTTTAAAACAGAAGTCTTTCCTCTGCTCTAAACACTCCAATGGCTTGCAGTCGCGCCTAGTAAAAGCCACAGTCCTCGGGTCTACGAGACTCTGCATGACCTCCCCACTCCTCCCTAACTGGCTCCTGTGCTCGCTGCACCTGGGGCTCCATTCCCACTCTCCCCAGAGAAGGCCATTTGTGTCCCTCCTCCAGGCCTTTCCAACACTTGCTGTTCCCTCTGCTTAGCAGGGCCCCCAGGGCCGCGTGGCTCGGTCCTCACCTCTTTCCAGTCTTCTCCATTTGTGTATGACCTCTCAGAGAAGCCTTCCTGAATCACCCTGCATAGAACAGGACCCCTATCGCTCTGCTCCCTTCTGTACCCTGCTTAGTTTTTTCTTTTTTAATGTTTTTATTGATTTTTAGGGAGAGGGAAACATCAATTGGCTGCCTCCTACACACCCCCTACTGGGGATCGAGCACGAAACTGGGGCATGTGCCCCGACTGGGAATCGAAGCTGCAACCTCTCAGTGCATAGGACGACGCCTGGCCCACCGAGCCACATGGGCCAGGGCACCCTGCTCAGTTTTTCTCAGCACATCTGACCACTTGCCTTCATGTCACTTGTTCATTGTCTGCTCATAACTGATTGACAGCTGCAGGAGAGCAGAGCTCTGTGCGTGCTGCCTTCCCCCAGCTCCAGGAGCAGTGCCCGCACCGAGTTGGCACTCACGTGCTTGCCCGGTGAGTGGCCGGAGTGTCTCCTCCATACTTACCCACCCTTCATTCTGCAACCCACCCTTTCTTCCTGACCCACCTGGTGGTTCGGGTGGTGGTTGGTCTCCTACTTCCTACGTCAGGTTTGTGTGGCAGGTAACTACACCCCCCTGGAGAGACTGGCCCGCTCTGTTGTCTGTGTTGTCATGTTTATGGTTGAAATTCTGGAGTTATTGTTCCATTGCCTGATTGAGGGGGCTTGGGGTCTGATTTCTTTTTTTCCTCTCTTTTTTTGCACATCCTGTTCATCTGTCTGGTTTGGGGATTCAGTCCCGGACATGATGGTGCATGGAATGATGGCCAACTACAAGAAATGGCCCAGCTGAGGATGAAACACCAGGAAGAACTGACTGAACTGCACAAGAAACGCGGGGAGGTAAAGAGCCGCTCTCCTCATCTGCTTCCGCTCTCTGTGGGTCTTCTGTGGGGAGCACAGGCAGGCAGGATTTCCCCTCGAATTTGCAGCCACGCTGGCTCCATGTGGCATCACCAGCTCTGTCTGTGGGAGTGAAACAATGGTAAAAGTGTGAGGTCTCGCCTCCATCAGCAAGAGGGCAAGCCATTGAGACCACTGCCCAGTTGTCAGGTTCCAAGACCATGAAAGGTACGTGTGGAGAACCTTGAAAGGAAAGCAGCTTTCTGCCCGGCGCCCTGAAGTCTTATTACTAGTACCTTCACAAAGTGTTTAGAGGACTCTTAAAGGCAGATAGCAGACAAGTGGTTACCAGAGAGGAAGGGGGTGGGAGAGGGTGAAACGGGTAAAGGGGTCACTTGTCTGGTGATGGATAGAAACTAGACTTTTGGTGCAGTGTATATAGATGTTGAATTATGTATGATTTTGCACAACTGAAACTTTTGTAATGTTATAAACCAGTGTAACTCAATAAAGAGAATAATTTTTTTTTTAAGCTTCTGAGAGTGCCCAGCCGGTGTGGCTCAGTGAATAATCATTGACCCATGCACCGAGAGGTCACTGGTTTGATTCCTGGTCAGGGCACATGCCCAGATTGTGGGCTCAATCCCCAGTGGGGGGCGTGCAGGAGGCGGCCAGTCGTTGTTCTCTCTCATTGATGTTTCTGTTTTTCTCTCCCTCTCCCTTCCTCTCTCTCTAAAATCAATAAAGAAAAAATAATAATAAAAATGAAAGCTTCTGAGAGTGAATCCTGAAATTTCAGTAAGAATCATTAGAATCAAATCCTGGCCTGTGTTTACCGTGGATGGTATTGTGATGGCAAATTATGAAAGAAAGAAAAAGACAATACAATCAGCTGAATTGATTATTTTATCGGCTCAAGAGTCTGAAAAGGTAGCTGGGGTGAGGGGATAGACAGGTGTCTTTAGTAGGAACCTGGCAGTCGCCTAGAACTCTTCTCATCCATCCAAGCCTGCCTTGGATAGGGACCAGCACACACCGTGCCCATGAGCATCCCCATAGGCCCTTCGGCTCCTCTGCCACCCAGCTCATTTCTTCTGTCTTGGCTCAACCCCATAGGCACCTTTTCTTTCCTAGAAATAAGATAACCCACTGTTTGGTTTTCAGCAGAGGTCCTCAAATCTCTTACTTATGAAAGTGTTTTCTTTATCTTCCAGTTAGCTCAGCTGGTGATTGACTTGAATAACCAAATGCAGCAGAAGGACAGGGAGATGCAGATGAATGAAGCAAAGTGAGTAGAGACAACACTCCTTCGGGACTGGTCATGGGATCACACCCCTGTTTTATTTACTGAGTCCTTGTGAGCAGGGCCGGTGCTGATTGGTAGCAGTGGTAGCCATGTTGGACTCAGCAAATTTCGTTTTTGTGCATGCATAGCTTGGGATCTTTTTTTTTTGCTCTAAGGATGGAAGAGGCAAGGACAGTGCCTCAGCCTCCCTTCTGGGAAGTACCTTTATTCCTGGACATTCATAGCTCTCTCCGTGGCCACTGGGTATGGGAGCTGGTGTCTTCTGTGGTGGAGATAGGGCCAAGATATCAAGTTGTGACCCCTGAGGACAGGGATGAGTTTGTGGGTGGGATTATTCTTGATCAGGGAGAAGCCTAGCAGACAAGATAAAAAGACTCAAGCCTGAGTTTCATCGGTGTCTTTTTCCGTAATATGCAGAGAGGGATCTCTAGAGGCTTAGCAAGGTGAAGGACTTTCTCGGGCATTCTCACTCAGTGAATGATAGAGCTGATGGAATACAAAACATTTCCAGCCTCTTAAGCCCCCGCTGACCACTCAAATTAAGCACCAAACCCCCCTCTTCCTTCAAATTCGGCTTTTCTGAAAGGTGCTGTAATAGTCATTCATTGTCTGGATGAATATGACCCCAGATGCTTCCTCTTCCAATGGGGTTGTCCTGTAAACCATTGGGGCTGGGCTCGACTAAGTGAGGTGTAATAACAGTGAAGTCTCCCACATGGTGCCTGCTGTGATGGCTGGGGTCACTGCTGGCCAGGTCCCCTGCGCGGCACCATTCCTCCCGTGTGTCGTGCTTACAGAATTGCAGAATGCTTGCAAACGATCTCTGACTTGGAGACGGAGTGCCAAGAACTGCGCAGTAAGCTGCAAGACCTCGAGAGAGCCAACCAGACCCTGAAGGATGAATATGATGCCCTGCAGATCACTTTTACTGCCTTGGAGGAGAAACTACGGAAAACTTCGGAGGAGAATCAGGAGCTGGTCACCAGGTGGATGGCTGAGAAAGCCCAGGAAGCCAATCGCCTCAATGCAGAGAATGAAAAGGATTCAAGGTGGGAGATGAGCCCATATCTAATGAGTTCCTTTTTTCGGAAAGTGGAACTTGGGTCTTTGAAAAGAAGGAACAAACCTGACAGCTGCAACCACAGGGTGGGGGAAACCAGCAAACACTAACGGAATGGAAACAGAAGGGTGGATATAAAGAGGTTTGCGTTTATGAGAACACTTTGGCAGCTGAGCAAGCCATCACCTCCCCAAGGGGCTTTGGCCCATGCTATTTATGCCAGTGAATTCTTTCATTGTTTTGAGGATAAAAGTTAATTCTATTTTAAATTTTATTATTATTTTTTTAATCCTCACCCGAGGACATTTTTTCCATTTATCTTGAGATAGAGTGGTAGGGAGGGAGAGAGAGAGAGAAACATCGATGTGATAGAGACACATCGACTGGCTGCCTCCCACACAACCCTGACCGGGGCCGGGGACTGAACCGCAACTCAGGTACGTGCCCTTGACCGGAATCGAACCCACGACTCTTTAGTCCAAGGGCCGACACTCTGACCACTGAGCCAAACCGGTCAGGGCGGAAAGCTAATTCTTGAACAATATAAGTTAAACCAGAATTAGAAAAAGATTGAAATCCCCACAATTTTGTAAAACTATTTAGACCCACACCAGAAATTCTGATTTTGCTAGTATACAAGAAGACTGTCCAACCTCACATGAATATCCATGTGAAATTCCTAAATCAAACTCACTGTACTTTTTTTTTTCTCTTAATTTACTGCAGTTCTGCTAGGATTTAGCCCAGGAATTTTTCTGGGCCCTGGCCAGTTTACGGCTCAATCAAGGGCACATACCTCAGTTGTGGTTCGGTCCCTGGCACTGGTCAGGGTCGTGCGGAAGACAACCAATCAATGTGTCTCTCTCACATCGATGTTTTTCTCTCTCTCTCCCTCCCACTCTATCTGAACATAAATGGAAAAATATCCTGAAGTTATTATTTTTTTTTTTTGCATTTATCTTCAGACAGAGCGGGAGGGAGAGAGGAGGGAAGAGAGAGAGAGAGAGAGAGAGAGAGAAACATCGATATGAGAGAGACACCAACTGGTTGCCACCCACACGACCTCAACCGGACAAACTGCAACCGAGGTACGTGCCCTTAGCGGGAACGGAACCTGGGTTTCTCTGGACCGCGGGCCGACGCTCTAACCACTGAGCCAAACTGGCCAGGGCTGAAGTGATTATTTTTTTTAAAAGATGTTTTTTGGGGAAAGCAATTAAATAGATCACATTAGATGATAAACTCTCTGACCACTTTGGTAGATCCCAAAATGGCCATTTGCTCAGACTCAGTTCCCAGTCTCGATTTAAAAAAAAACAAACCCTTAAACTGGGAACAAAAACTTTTCATAAAAACACCTGTCTGTAACCAACAGCCAATAGTGTACTTAACCAGGGACACTAGGAGTCAGTCTTAGTGGAGGGAAATTTGTGAAAATTCCCTCGGAGAGTTTGATGACGTTCGTGGTGAAGGTCCATCCTCCTGCATGCATTCCCATCAAACCCGGAACAGAAAAGGGAGGGGCCCGCTGTCTGGACTCAGAGATGTTTTGGCCATCCAACCAGATAAGACACCGAATGTAGGGCTGATGGGGTGGGGGGAGGGGACGGGGAGGTCATGATTATCCTCCTAGAAAACCTAAGAAAATCAACTGAGAAACTAGTAGTTTACCAGAGATTAGAACATACGATTTTAAATCTTGCGTCAATAGTTTAGAATTTGACGAGATTATTGCAGTTAAGCTAAAAGAATGAATGAATGAATACTGTCTTAATAATAGCACTAGCCCTACCAAATAATATATTTAAATAGATTTCAAAATATGTATGAAAACTGAAACTATAAGGTAGAAGTAAGAAATGTGACTGCTGTTTATTTTGTGAAGAATTCCTGAATAGGAGTAGTGGAGGACTTTCTAAACGTAAAAGGAATGGAAATAAAGAATGAGCTGTATAAAATTTTTAGGCTTCTTAACATGAAAGAGCACAGTCAATTAGGACATGCTATTATAAATTAAATACTGTATTTTCAATACAGTCAATAAAGAACAGGGTTCTGAGATGGGCGATGTAAAGCAAGTCATTCATGAGAGAAGTGCACGTGGTCAGTAAATCTGGCAGAAAGGTTTGTTGGGAGGCAGCTGAAAAGGGTGATGATGGAAAGGCCATTTTTACAACCTGGGGGCACTTGGCGGTGACTGGGAGCCTGGAAAGTGTTCCTGCTTATTGGACTTTGTTCTGAGGAGGTAAGCGAATTGTTCATAGCAGTGAAAAACTGGAAGCAGTATGTCCCTTGAGAGATAAATAAATTGTGATATATTCCTACAGTGGGGATTTTGAATGTATTAGAAAGAAGGGATTATGTTCGTATTTATTTCTGGGTGGTGAGATTTGTTTTTTCTCTTTTTTACTTTTCTATATTTTCTAACTTTCTTAAGTTTCTTCCATGTTAGGAAAAACAATGAGCTGTCCTTTTCATAGTCTTCATGTCTGGTGTTTCCTATAAGTGAAATAGGTCGGTTTAGGCCTTGGAACTCTAAGGCAGCTGGGGTGTAGGGAAGTCCAAGGGTTGCCTGGAAGTCATTACCTTGTGTGTTGAATGCCAGCTGGAGGGAGGAGTGGACAGGCCAGTGATTGGGCTGAGGAAGAGCCCTGCAGCTTCGCTGTGCACAGGAGGGTGATGCAGACTTTCTGGTGGAAATGGGCTGAGGCACATCACGGATCTGCCTCTGGCTCCTTCCTCTGGAACGTCTTCCTGGGGATGTGTGCATGGAACTGTTAGCATCGGAATGTGTACGTGGGGCCTGGGGACTCCACTCATTTAGTTCCTTCTTAGAAGCTTCCCCCTTCTGCTACCCCTCTCCCCCTCTCCCTCTCCCTCTCCCTCCCAGATTACTGGCTTCCTCCTTCTAGCAGCTTTTGTTTCCCTGGCTCATAGTGTGATGCACTGTTTTGAAATAGCTGTTCGTGTCCTGCCTGCCTCACTAGGCTGCACAATGTCCCCACAGTCAGGCACCATGGCTGCTGTGGAATTGAGTAGCAAGAAAGCCACGTCCTTTCGGCTCTTCTAATGAAGGCCGGTGCAGGTGTTTCCTTCTCCCTGTGACCCTAGGTCTGTCCCCCCTCGCAGACAGGTGCCTTTCCTATAGAGTGTCACACACCCCACACCAAGATGCTGCTTTTCCCTCAAAGACAGTTCATAGGGTGTGTACTCTATCTGAGAAAGGTTTGTTAAACTGGATTTAGAGTTCTGGATCGGGGGTCCTTGGCATAGAGGGTGAAACCACAGAGGTGAGATTGACCACAGCAAAGAGAATGAGGCCAAGGTGAAAAATTAGGGAACTCCGGCATTCGGGACTTGAGAAGAAGAGACAAAAATAGTTTTGAGAATGGATACAACTATTGACAGCATTAAGATTTTGCCACAGCCGAGGCTTCTGTGTTTAGCCCTAATGAATTTTAGTCTTGTACATTTTGATGATTCAAGAATCTCACCATACCTCAGTTTCCTCTTCTGTAAAATGGGAATAGTGGCACTTAACCTCAAAGCATTGTTGTAAGGACTAAATGAGTCAAAACCTGTAAAATAAGTAAAACTGAGCCAGGCACAAGTAAATGCTAAGTAAATCTTAACTTACTATTCATGTTCTTGATATGTCGGTGTGAGACTGTGTGCTGCAGGGAATATTGCGGCCATGGCTGACCCTGCATCCACCCGATGTGCCTTTCTATCCAGAGAGGCCCTGGTCCCATCGGGCAGGCTTCTCCCTTGCTGGTTCCCTGCTTTCTCTAATAACATAATCCCTCCTCCAGGCTTTGCTCTGAAATCCTTTATAATGGAGTCTTTACTGCTGTTACCGGTGTGGGTTTGGGACTTTGGTCTTTGACTGGGGCAGTTGTTATTTTCAATGCACCGAATATTTAGATGTATTATTAGAGCTAGTTTATTGAGAGCTGAAACCCCATGCATTCTTTTAGCAAACATAAGCAATGGGCTTTAAAAAAAATTTTTTTTAATAGGAGGCGGCAAGCCCGGCTGCAGAAGGAGCTTGCGGAAGCAGCGAAGGAGCCTCTGCCAGTTGAACAGTAAGTAGAGATAGTCAAATCAAAACTATGCTCTTAATAATTTGATTCACTCTTTTTTTTTTTTATCCTCACCCGAGGACATTTTTCCATTTTTTGTTCAGATACAATGGGAGGGAGAGAGAGGAAGAGAGAGAGAGAGAGAGAGAGAGACATCGATGTGAAAGGGACACATCAAGTGGCTGCCACCCACACGACCCAACCAGGGCCGAGGACAAACTGCAACCGAGGTACGTGCCCTTAGCGGGAACCGAACCCAGGTCTCTCTGGACCGCAGGCCGACGCTCTAACCGCTGAGCCAAACCGGCCAGGGCTGATTCACTCTTTTTAAATAGTTTTTTTTAATTTCTATAAAACCATTTTATAGATTGTTGGAAGAAATGTAAAAGACTTAAGGGAGAAAAGGGCCTTCGTTTCCTCCAGAAAGTTTTCCCTGTTTACACTCCTCGTGCGCTGTGAGTGTGAGTTCTGAGTTCCGGCACCCCGGACAGTGACAGCCTCCCTGTTTTCCTTTTGACACCAATCCATTTCTCCCCCAGATCGGGGGCTGTTGCAATGGAATGCCAAGCTGGATTCTTTCTCTTCTCTTGGTTTGTGGCTTTAAGTGAACATTTGGGCGAATCTTTTAAGCATAAGTAAAGACTAGGATCTCTCAGGACAAAAGGAATTGAATCAGCCCTGGCTGGTTTGGCTCAGCAGTTAGAGCGTTGGCCCGTAGACCAGAGAGACCCGGGTTTGGTTCCTGCTGAGGGCATGTACCTCGGTTGCAGATTGTCCCCGGCCCCAGTTGGGGTCATGTGGGTGGCAGTCAGTCGATGTGTCTCTCTCTCTCTCCCTCCCGCTCTATCTGAAGATGAATGCAAAAATGTCCTCAGGTGAGGATTTAAAAAAAAAAGGAATTGAATTAGTTGGCACTTTCTAACCTGGGCATGGGGTGGAGAATCTTCCCTGAGACCCAAAGCTTGTTTTGAGGCAGTAGATGTTTTCTTGACTGAATTCCTTTTGCCTCTAGTTCAGGATATGTTCATTTTTTATTGAATTTATTCTGAATATGGCATTAGAATTATGATCTGCTAGTTTTCTAAATGTTACTTCCATAGAAGTGGAGGGGAGTGGTTTAAATTCAGTCAGGAGTCATCTAGCAGACAAAGGTCTTAATTTCTAGGAAAACAAGAAGTTCTCGTACCAAGCCTTTGCTTGACGGTGCACAGTGGATATTTCTTCTGTCCTCGTAGATGCAGAAAATAAACCTCACAAAACTATCAAGTAAATAAATAATTGACCTGGAAATGAGATTTGATTTCTTAAAAATAATAACTTACAAAGCATCATTTGTTCACCTCCAGTTTGCCAACATAAAAGGGTGGCTAGGTGTGACATGATCTAGACAGGTCAAGCGTCCTGAGCTAGGATGCAGACCTAGGGGTGTCTGACTGTCAAGGCCTGTTCTTAATCTCTGTGCTTCCCTAAGAGGAGTTTCTTGAAGAAAAGACATTTACATCTTTGAAGGGTTTTGGTAACCAATTGCTAAACCCTGGTATTTTCTCGTGGCCCTGGGTCTTTGCAGAGTTCCAAGTACCTTTGTGGCCATAAAATCCTACCTTAAAGCATTGACATCGGCTCAGCTCATGTTTGCTACTCTGCCATCTCTGCTGGTCTGTTGTCACCCTTGTGTGAACACAAGTGACTCTCGAAACCATAACCGAGAAGAAAGAAAGCTCAGCCTTGTTCTCTTTCTTCAGGCCTGCCTTTGCTTCCCTCTACATCCTGGCCCAAACTGGGTTCAGTCACATGGAATCCTAGAAGCAATAGCCAAGGAAAATAAGTTTACTTTGAGTTGGTTTAACTTGCTTGGTAACAGGTTCTTAAATATATGTTTACTTAATCCAGATAATTAATCATGGAAAAATCTTGCCTTCTATCTCTTATGAATCCAAAAATTAGATGATACAGTCTTGGGTTATTACATTTTATTATTTTACTTCTCCATGAAGATTGAAACCCGGTAGGAGGTCATTAAGACCAAAATAATGACTTGCCTTCCCCACTACGAGGAAAATGGAGGGGGGGAGGGAATTACAGAAGCACTTTTGCTTCCGTGGGATAAGCAGTAGTGAAGGAGTGTGTTCCTATGCTTGATGACTTCGTGTGAAATGTGATGGATTCCCCAAATGTCAGGAGCACTGAGTATTTAATTATTTTAATTTTTATTTTTTTTAATCTTTATTTGAGGATATGTTTTGATTGTTTTGAGAGAGACAGACATCGATCGGTTGCCTACCATATGTGCCCTGACCAAGAATCATTTTCCAAACCTTTTGGTGTACGGGGCGTTGCTCCAACTAAATGAGCCACCCGGCAAGGGCAGGAGGACTGAATATTTTATACATAAAATACCCAGAATCAAATGAATCATGTTTAGATTTTGCTTTCCTGTTTTTTGTGTTATTAAATTAATGTTTAAAACTGTTATTAAGGCAGCTGTCGATTTCATTGCTCTTTTATGGGTCCCTTTTCTTATTCACCGGGACCTTCTCCCTACACTTGTTTTCTTGTACTTTGCACTGCCCCTGCCTATCCTCTGGGCCCCTCCGCCCATCTCAGAGGAACTATTTATTGGTGAGTAGTCCAGTTGTTGGAGGGCAGGAGGCCTTCAGCTGCGCACCAGACTCCTGACAGAAAGAATCTACCTTGGCCTGGCTGGTGTGGCTCAGTGGTTGAGCATTGACCCATGTACCAAGAGGTCGCTGGTTCGATTCCTGGTCAGGGCACATGCCCAGGTTGTGGGCCAGATCCCCAGTGGGGGTCATGCAGGAGGTGGCCAATCAGTATTCTCTCTCATCAATGTTTCTATCTCTCCCTCTCTCTCTAAAATCAATAAAGAAAAAAAGTTGTTTTTTTTTTTAAAGAATCCACCTTGGTGCTGGTTATGTGGTTATGGACTTATTAAACCATTCTTGGCTTTCCAAATGGGATCCAAAGCTCGCTTTTAAGGTTCTTTTCCGTTGGAATTCCGGGTTTGATTTGGACAGGTTGAAGGTTTTTTTGAGTATTCTTTAGAGCACGGCAGCTCCTTTTTCTCCAGAGAACCCTTCGCCACCGCTGTCACATTAGTGGTGTGTGACTGAGAAATGGCGTTGGCATTTGCAGAACAGACTCATCACATAGCTCCTGCTGAGCAGAATCAAAGACTTGGCCTCTTGCCCTTCTTTCCAGGGATGATGACATTGAAGTCATCGTGGATGAAACCTCTGACCACACTGAGGAGACCTCTCCCATGCGAACCATCAGTAGAGTGGCCAGGTAAGTAGACGGGTCTGGCCGGGGAAGGAGAGCGTGGGCGCAGTTTCACAGAGCACGTCGTGGCCACACAGCAGTGTCATGTACCCAGGCCTCTGCTGGAGCACTAGCTCCCCTTGCACAGCCACAGAGATCAGTGGGCTCCTCAATGTCCCCATCTTGCACTTAATGGGAGACCAGCCGTCCCTTGGGGCTGCCACCAGCTGTGAAGGAAAGCAGAAAAGATAGTTCACCCTTGTTAGGCAGGGTGATTGTTTAGATTATGCTGTTTAACTCTTAGTGGGGCTCAAGGATTCTTTTCATTTGGTAAAGCAGGACTGGAAGAATGGAAATTGGTTTTTAACAGCCAGAAATTGTTAGTCAGTCAGACCATTTCATTGTCAATAGCATTGTTTCCAGGGAAGTTAATTAAATGCTGGGAGCCTTGTGTCTTTAAAACGTTGAGGCTGGGGTTCCCTCCTACCTGTTGTCTGGTGGTTCGTACTGTGATGGGTTTCTCGGCTGGGGTTTGGGAACTCGTGGGGAACATACTCCCAGGTACCTATTTTTGTGGACTGTTTTTATTGATTGATTATTTGGGCAAAATGTTTCTAAGGTTTAAACCTATCCTCCCCTCCTCTTTAGTAAGCGACTCTCGCAGCCTGCTGGAGGCCTTCTGGATTCTATCACTAATATCTTTGGGTAGGTTAGAAACCTTCACCTTGCCTTGTTGATACGTATGTAAATATACCAAAGTATATGTACTTGATTTATTGTCTTTTTTTTTTTTAATGTACACCAGAATTTCAGTGGTGCAGAATATACAGATGCCTTAATTTCAGCTTTTCATTTAGCTTCTTTCTTTTTCCTCAACTTCCTTTCTTTTAATCTCGCTGCGTGCTGATCTCTGGCCTTCCCTTTAGTCTGTCCGAGTCTCCCCTTTTGGGACATCACTCTTCTGATGCTGCCAGGTGAAAATACTATCCACTCTTATCCCAGCATGTGGGTGTGGGTCGTTGATAATTAAGCTGATCACCGCTTCACTGCCCTCAATCATCAGTGTCCATGTGCTAACCGAGACGCTTTGCATGTTCCTAGGAATGCCGCCAGCCCTCTGCGTGGGGGTGATTAGGATGAGCTTTGTACAGCAGCCACGCTCTCGCCGTTCTTTCCTGGCATGTGTTCAACTTCGCCTTGACCACAGTGTACGCTAAGGATGATTGTGACTAGGCAGACAAACTTTTTTTTTTTTTTAGAGAGAGAGGAAGGGAGAGAAACAACGATGTGAGAGAGAAACATCCATCGGCTGCCTTCTGCATGCCCCCTACTGGGGATCGAGCCTGCAACCTGGGCATGTGCCCTGACCTGGAATTGAACCAGGACCTCTCAGTCCATGGGACGACGCTCAATCCACTGAGCCACACTGGCCAGGCCATAGAAATATCTTTAAATTGTTTTACAAAAATGACAATGAACTCCCTCGGAGCTAGCCAGTTACATCACATTGAGAAAGTTTTCCGGTAGTTGATTGACTGGGAAGCAGTTGTTCAGGCTTGCTTCTCAGTGTTGAGCTTTGGGGTCCATGCGTTAGCAAGCAGGAGGGTACAAGTGTGTGTTGCCTGTCTTCTGTTTGAGTGAGGATGCTTTTGATTTGACCAATCTTTCTGTAGTTTGAAGGGTCTAGAAGGGAAAAGAAGCTATTGATAAAAGGGTCTTTGATTCCCTTCTGAGTTTGACGGACAGTTAGCCTTGTGCAGTCTTGTCTAATGTTCTCCTTTATGTTACTTCTTAGGAGGCGCTCTGTCTCTTCCTTCCCGGTTCCCCAGGAAAATGCAGATACTCATCCTGGTTCTAGTAAAGAAGTGAGGGTCCCAACAACTGCAATGTGTGTCTTTGTAAGTATGGTACTCCCCAAACCTACGCCAAGCCTCAAATGGTAACAGTGTGACAATAAAGGGTCCTTTCTGCTGCTGCAGCTGAGCTTTCTCTCGCTCTGCTTCTGTCAGACCTTTGCACCAGTTGGCTCCATCTGATGGAAGAGAGTCATGTATCTTGCTTAGCTTCAGAGGACAGAATTTATTACAGCCATCCTCCGTCGTACGGGACTGGCTAAGAGGATTGAAAGCATGAGGGATAGGGCAAGGGAAAACCAATTAGGGATGTGAGAAATTAGTGATTCATGCAATTGCTGTCACCATCTGGCTCTAATTTAGAGTGAGAGTCTAGTCAGTGTTTTTATACCTATATCTGTGTGACTTTTGACCATTAGGAGCACAAGCTTGGAAGCAGGAGACAGTTCCTGGCAGAAGCCACTGTGATATCAGGGCAGTCAGCTGGAGTTCAGAGCTGGGTCCTCATTGGAGAGGACAGCATGGACCCACTGGGGTGGGCGAGCGGACACTGAACCAGCCTGGGGAAGGGGGGAGTGCCTGGCTCAGGCTCTCAGACAAGGTGGGGAATGGTGGGCAGGAAGAGCAGAGCCCAGGCAGTAGGGCTGACTCTTGGACTGGGTGCAGTTAGTTAGAGGAGCCAGCTTTCAGGGGAGAAAAAGATTTGCTAGAAAAATGGGATAGAATGTTTATGGGGGAGCTTTCTGTTCCAGTCGCCAGGAGGAACTTTAATAATTAGAATTGCGCACCGTGAACTGGCTGAGCGATAAACTACTTGGACGCTGTAAAGAGTCTCGCTGCACTCCTGTGACTCCCTGGCAGGCCTGGGCACCTCCCAGAGGTCAATGATGATTGGTAAAAGGTCTGATTGCACTTGATGTCACAGTCCCTTCCTTGCCCTCAGCTCCCAGCAGCCCATTTTTTCCTCCTGTCACATTTAAGTCATGTGCATGGGACAATGGGGCGGCTGATAATTGGGATTCTGTCAGTGTGTGTTTCTCAGAGTGGAGAGTCACAGCTGACAACTATCCTACAGAACCAACCATCAGGAGGTTGACGAGGGCAGCCATGGGTGTGGCGGTGCATGATCTCAAGTTTTCAATCTGAGACCTCTTCAGTAGAAAGGCAAGGGAATTGCAGAAGCTGAAAAGTTGTGTCACCTGTCATACAGCTTTTTCAGCAGTGGGGCATAGAGGAGGGGTGGGAAATCAGATCACCAAGCAAAGAATTAGTATAATAGAGTGAGGTCTACGTCCAGTCGTGCTCGCAATAATATTTTAAGCATCTTTTCCAGTCTCAAGCAAATGTGAAGATCAGAGTTTGTCTTCCCAAAATGACTTTTTGGGCAAATGATTGATGACCTGTTTAATGATCTAATAATTATAGTCCATGTTTTCCATGGTCTTTTTTTTTCCTTATTGTTATGAAAATTTTCCAACATAGAAGTGGACAGTGAAAGTATTTCGGCACCCTGGCCGGTGTGGCTCAGCGGTTAGAGCGTCGGCCCGCGGACCAGAGAGTCCCGGGTTCAGTTCCCGCTAAGGGCACGTACCTCGGTTGCAGTTTGTCCTCGGCCCCGGTTGGGGTCGTGTGGGTGGCAACCACTCAATATGTCTCTCTCACATCGATGTTTCTCTCTCTCCCCCTGCTTCCCTCTCTCCCTCCTGCTCTATCTGAAGATAAATGCTAAAATGTCCTCGGGTGAGGATAAAAAAACAAGAAAGTACTTCGGGTACCATCATCCTGGCTGGCTGCTTCAGTTTGCCACGTTTGCCAGTCTTACTCTCCCCTGCACGTTTTTGTTGGAGCAGGGTTCCAGACATTGTATTTCATCCGTAAATATTTCAGTGTCCATGGTCTTTTTTATATTATTTTAAAATTTATTTTATGTTTCAATTACAGTTGCCATCCAGTAATGTATTAGTTTCAGTCAGTATCCATGGAGATCATAGTGACAACTTCCAGCATTCTTTCTTCTCACGCTAGGGTGGGAGGCTTCTCACCTTGTTTCCCTCACCCTGAGCACAAATGCCATCTTGTCCTATCATGTGTTCATTGCGGATGCCAGTCTGAGTAACTTCCCTGTGATCAGTTTAAATTCTCCCAAAATAACACCTGTTAACTTTGTATTGAAGGTCTTGTGGTCAGACAGTCCTGGGTCACAAGCCCTGTGTCAGTCCCTTTTTATAGACGAGCAAGAGGAGGCTGCAGGAAGTTGAGAAACGTAGCAGAGGTCACAGCGCTCGCGCTCATTATTGTGCCTACGTAGGATCCCACTGTGTCGCAGTGGCCCTGGCATCTGCTCGTGTCGGGACTCCAGATGAGAATATCCTTGCGTTAGGAAAGCCAGAAAAGCTTTCTTTATCGTGACAAGTCATGCCGTACATTAATTCCATACATAGTGGATATGTATTCATGCAATCTGGACCAAAAGCGAGGCAGGTAAAGTAATAGTCTTACTTTAAAGCTTTTAAAATCCTACAAGTATATAGATTGAAATTTTTTATTCTTAAAAGAAATACAATTAATGTGAGAACAAACTAAATAGATTACACATATTTTGAATCCTTTCCAAGAAGTTTGCACTATATTTAAATAAATGGAACTATTAACTGTAAGAATAAAATGATAATAGAGTCTTAGGAAAGCCTGGGCTAGGACCCCAAGTTAGTTTATGATAGGATCCCCTCTCTTTATGTTCAACCTTTGTGGAGGCATCCAGAGGGCTCCCTTGCATGGGGCTCTTTCTCCTTGAGAATGACAGTGATTGGTCTGAAAAGGTGCTTGTCTTGCAGGATGCTCATGATGGGGAGGTCAACGCTGTGCAGTTCAGTCCCGGCTCCCGGCTGCTGGCCACAGGAGGCATGGATCGGAGGGTGAAGCTTTGGGAAGTGTTCGGAGGTGAGATCTTGGAGTATACAGAAGGAAGCTGTGCTGGTGACATCTAGTTGGCTTGTTTTCGGGCAATCTTTGATTTGTTAATCCCAGAACACATCATTTTGTGTAAGGAACCTGACCAGAGCATCATTACCATCTCAGTTACGCTTGGTAGTTGAGGATGTTTGCCCTGAGTTTCCAAGTTGTGACTAGAAGATGCTGTGAAGTTACGAATATGTTTGCGTTTTTCAAATAATGTAATAATCAGAACATCTTCCCAGATGGTACAGGTTTTAGAAGGAAAGTTAAAAATCAAACAGTCATGGACTCTAATTAGACTCACATCAAACTGGTTTATGCATTCAGTATTCCAGTGGCCACAGTCTTGAAAAACACATTTAACAAACACCTTCTCAGACAGGGGCCCTAAGATCAAGACTCAGTCTTTGATTAGAACTGGTTTCAGAAGTGTCCTCGGAGCACTCGAAATGGGATGGTATTGAGACCGGAAATGAAAGTTACTGAGACCGTCTCTTAGAATTCTGATGCTGAGGCGTAGCCCAATTTCGACATTTTGAGATTTAGTTAAATATATATTAGAAGTATATACTTCTAATAAAGGAGGGTCAAAGAGTAGGCGGAAGGTTTTTGTAGGAACCACTTTGTTGAGTTTCCATAGTTACAGCACACACATGCTCACTGTCCAGCAGCTAGTAGTTCCAGTGGGCCTTTGTGTTTTCCCCTTTGATTCTCACAGTAGTCCTGTGCAGTTAGAAAGGTGGGCATCATCGTATTTGAAAACTCAGGAGGCACTACCAGGTTTACATGGTTGATTCACACATGCAGAGGAGGGGTGGGGACTAGGTGTGGACCTGGGTCCTCTGACTACAAGGCCCTTGTTCTCTCCACGACAGCCTCCCTGAGCTACGGGGCTGCTGGAGAACCTTCTAGGTCACTGCTCTGTGGTTAGAGAACAGCAGTCTGTTGACTGCGTTGGTTAGAACAGGTGAAGCAATAAAGTGGTCAGTGAGGCACTAAACGGTCTGCCCTGGCGTTTGACTTTTAGGAAAGTGACCTGGTAGTTAAACCCCTGTCCGTTACAGCTCATTGAAGCCCATTTGAATTTGTGCTGTCTTACCCTGAAACACCTTATGAAGGATAATTGCTGAAACGGTTATGAGATAATAATAAAACTATATCATAAAACTAGAAATTTTATGAAGTTCGATTTTTAAAAATCTAAGCAGATAGTCTATTTTGATTATGCCTTGTGACTAAATAGAAATAACACCGGAAACACTTTTGTTTTACTTCTTGGTCAGTAAAAACACCTTTACGGAAATTAGAGAAACCAACCTTTGCCTTCTTGCTGCTGAAGAGAAAGTACACACCAGTCGAAATTCATATTGACATAATATGTACCAGGGCATAATTTGTGTTAATAAGTTTCTACTAGGGCTACAGAAATAACATGGCAGCGTTCTTTATAGTTTTCAGGTACAAATATCAGTCATGTCCTAAATAATAAAAGGCCTTTATTCCACAAACAGCCTGTTCAGTCCACAGTTTTGTTCCTCTTGGCTACTATTTACTGGACCTTGGAAGAGACCAAGTCCAAGAGAGCATTTATGAAATAGTTTTTACCCTTTTAAAATATCAGAAGAATGGCACTTTCCACCCAGTAGGAACACCCGTCCCTGCTCACTTATCAAAAGCAGGAGCTCCATTGGGAATTACTTCTATAAACAACATTGGCATAACCTGCCCTAGTGCCTTCTAGGTAGAAGAGCTTTAACAAGGTGTTTGGTCTTTTGAGATCAGTCTCTTGTGTGGAATAGCATTTATTGATCATTTCTTGCATTTTAGCTGCCAGACAAATAGACAAATATTTTGGGCACAAGTCAGAGACTGTTTCTTAGATTTTGCAGTAATAATTTTGTCTGTAAAGGTGTAATCTAAATAAAGACCTTAATTAGTGGATGTTGGCCTTTTTTGACCCTTGACAATCTAATGATAGCTAGGATCTATCCCTGGCCAGTTTGGCTCAGCGGTTAGAGTGTTGGCCTGCGGACTGCAGGGTCTCGGGTTCAATTCCCAGTCAAGGGCACATACCTCGGTTGCAGGTTTGATCCCCAGCCCTGGTTGGGGTTGTTCAAGAGCCAGCCAATCGATGTGTCTCTCTCACATCGATGTTTCTCTCTCTCTCTCTCTCTCTCTCTCTCCCTCCCTCCCTTCCACTCTATCTAAAAAGAAAAAAAACACTAGGATCTAGGAAGAGGCATTAAATGTGCTATATTTTGCAAATAAATTCAGAGGTGGAATTCGTCAACTAGGTTAATAATCCCAGCCCCAAATGTATTCAACAGTGCCAAACCAGTATTCATTTTTTAAGGATGTTTTTATTGACTTTTTAGGGAGAGACAGCAACATCGATGTGGGAGAGATACATCGATCAGCTGCCTCTTGCACACCCCCTACTGGGGATCGAGCCCACAACCCGGGCATGTGCCCTAACCAGCAATCGAACTGGGATCTCTCAGTCCATGGGACAATGCTCAATCCACTGAGCCACACCGGCTGGGCAGTATTCATATTATTATTTAGGAGTGCTGAGGAAGAGATAACATTGAAATGTTTCCTATTCTACACTCCTTTTATGAATTTGAAAGCTTGTGTCTGCATCATTGGACTTTCTGTGTGTGGGGCCAGTGAGAACAGGACCCAAGAGCGTGTGGCTGGGTCTGTTGGTGAAGGAGGTTGCATAGAGGGAGGGAGCACAGGCAGGCAGCTGGATGGCCAGGGTCTTGGGGTTCATGGGCATAGAGTAAGTGCAAGGACAGACTCCATGAGTTCCAAGCTAGTGGAACTGGCATTCTAAGGACTAGCCAGTTACATGTAACTAAAACAACTCTTTTGGGACCTTCATGAGAATTCTCACACCTGGATTCTGAAAGTTTGATGGTCCATTTCTAAAGAAGTGGTAGTTAATTTGGCACAAATACAGATCAAACCCAAAGATGCATTTATGTAAATTAAAACATTTTACTGAGAAATAACAACTAAATTAAACTCAGTCTCTAAGTTGATTCACATGACATTCACAGTAAATTTCTGTAAAAGAACAGCTTAACACACATGCAGAATGCTAGGCTCTGCGTGCCTCTGTACCTTCATTGCTCTTAGAAACTGACTGCAGTGTATGCTGGTCTTGTGTTCTGTCTGTCCTGCCGGTTGATTCTGTGATGGTGCAGGAAAGCTGCTCTTTGGACGGTGTAGTCTGCTTCCGGTGTTTCGGGTGCCCCATTTTAATTTACGTATTGGCTTTACCTTACTGTCTTTCCTCAATCTTTCTTTTTATCCAGACAAGTGTGAGTTCAAGGGTTCCCTCTCCGGCAGTAATGCGGGAATTACGAGCATTGAATTTGATAGTGCTGTAAGTATCTAACACCCGGGGAAATAGGTGAGTTCAGAGGTATTTAGAACAGTTTAAGACATCTGGTTCTAAAAATTTAAAAAGAACTTACCTGGTTTTTCTGCTATGTATTTTGAGTAAAAGCAGTGTTAGAGAGGATGCAGGTAGATTACCAATACTATGCGGATCGTGATCAAGTTGAAGGCTGGGCTGGGGAGGCACGTCTCTCTGCAGACTTGATAAAGGCCCCAGTTTGGGCCGAGGCACTGTGGGTGGAGGAGCGTTGGATACCTAGACCTCAGACTAGATTACTGGGGAGTTTGTACTGGGTGAGCTGAGTCCCTCTGTGTCAGCTGAAGTTTGTCTCTCCCCCCGCCCCGTCTTATTCCAATAGGGATCTTACCTCCTAGCAGCGTCGAATGATTTTGCAAGCCGAATCTGGACGGTGGACGATTATCGGTTACGGGTAAGACCTGGTTAGGAAAATTAGTTTATAATCTTTAAACTTCATGTGGTTATCAAGGCATAACATGTAAGCAATGTCAGGTCCGTTTATTTAGGAGAATTGTGTGTGTTTTCCTGAAAATCATACTTGATTCCCCTGCCCTTTTCTGTCCTTGGGGAAATTTCTGTTTCCACTTTCTACTCTTACTTTGTCCAAGATTCAGTTTCGAAATAGCTGCAGTGGGAAACCCTCACATTTTCATGAAAGACTTGGGACATTCCTGTGCATAAGAATGAGGTGCTTTCACTGGTACCTGTCTTAGCTTCACTTCAGCGATCCGAGTGCCAGCATGTAAATTGTGTTTCTCTTGGGCTCCAACACTTAGTAATGGCCCCCCAGGGTACAGCTGGAAAGTAGGACACAGAGGTACAGGTGGATGCACATGACAGAGACAAGAGAGCTCTGAGACAGTGACGCTACGAGTCCGGTGGCAGGGCGAGGGAGGATAATGGAGTCATGTGGAGGAAACGTGCCTCTGAACCCAGGCTGGATTCTTGTGGGTGCCAAGACAAAGACCAGAACGAGGGTTCTCTTGGCTTTGTTCTCTTGAAAAACATAATAGCTTAATTTGGAGACTGGTTTTTCTCCTTAAGCTTAAAGGAGTCTTTACATGAGCTCATTAAACAAGGGCTACTGAAAGGTAAGATGGGGGTGAACTTCACGTTGGTAGGCTTTTTACCAGAAGATTTGACAGCAGCTCTTTGTGTCGGCCTACACAGAAGATGGCATATGTCACGGTGAACTTCTGAAATGTGCAGGGAGCTGCTCTGGGTGTGTCCGGAGGTCTGTTTTGATGGTGCAGGAATGCAGCTGAAGAATCATTAGAAACACGAGAACAGATCACGCAGCCTTTCCGTTTTCTTGAAGGGGCTATGCGGAAATGGCCAGCACTCGATGCCAGCAGACAGGGAACGGGTGGTCATTCTTTACTCTTAGTTGAAAGAAGATCCAGGGCTACACATGCAGGGTCTGGGCCGTGAGGATGACAGAGATGCTGTGCTCTTGTGAGAGCTGACGAGCTGCCTGTGTTCTTGGCAGAGTGAGGGACCGCGGGGACCTGCTGGCGCTGCAGGCCGGGCAGCCTGTCCTCAGGCGCAGTTCACGTCCGTTCAGATGCTTGAGCGGGTCTGCAGCTGAAGCATGCTGGGTCTGCACTCTGAACACGGACGGGAGGGCCTAGCCTGTGCGGGCCGCACTGGATTCCGTCCTCTGGTCTGCCGTGCTCTGTGACCGCCTGTTGCTGTTGGACATTCCAGACAGAGTTGTGTGCGGCTGCAGTCGTTAATTTACCTAAAGGAATGGGGCTTTTCTTGAGTGGCTTCTCTGTGGTAGACCCAGTGCTGAGGTGTTTGTACATGTCTGCTGTAGTCCTCGGGAAAGCAGCTGAGGTAGGTCAATAAGGGGACTGAGGCTCCGATTTGCCTAGGGTCACGTAATGAACTAAACAGGTGAGGATTGGAATTAAGGCCCTTGTTCTTTCCAGTGTTGTCTTGGCCTGGATTGTTTTAGACTGAGAAGCAGCCTTCCTTGCATTTGAGGCCCTTGGAGGGAGGAGACGGGCAGGCAGCTGAGGAGTCAGCTCTGCAGGGTGTACTTTTAATTGGTCGAGTTCTGTCCAGGTGGGCGCCACCTTTGGGTCTGACAGAACAAGAAGGGGACCTGGAGGCCAGGTAGTTCTGGAAGATAGGTCATGCTGTTGGGAAACTTTTTCAAGTGATCTCATTTGCAGAGGAGGGCTGAGTTTCACTGGAGAGGGTTCTATTGGGTTCTGGGGCACCAAGCTCCAGCTGGGGCACTGAGGAGCTGGGCTGGTGTCAGGGCCGTTGTCTCCTTTGTTGGATCAGCTGGCTCTGTAGCCTCTGGTCTGCTCACAGCCATGTTCTGTCCCTCAATAAATGTGGGAAGAGGTCAGGAGGCCTTCTTCACGCATCACACTCTTCCCAGGGTCTGGAAGTAAGTGGGCTCCCTGTGTAGGGCTGTGGCTTCCACTGAGACCCCAGTTAGCAGAGTGCTGGAAGACAGGAATAGACATCCATGGTCTGAAACTCGGGTTCTGAGCCCTGGTCAGTGTCTCCTTAACTTTTATAAGCAAATGGTGTTGGGAGAGGCCAGATGTAAGGAGCAGCTGGGTGAGTACTTGCTTTAAAACTCTGAGTAAAGGGACCCTAGAAACAGCCTGGCGTTGAAAGGGGCCCATGACAGGCTCCTTCAGTACCAGGTGTGTGAGACTCCCTCGAAGACCTGAAGTCGGTGCATGCTGGCCCGGCTGCTGTCTGAGGTGTGACATGAGGAACTGGGTTGAAGAACGCACTCGGATCGCTTCTCTGACAGTGACCTGGAGAAGTGGCCACAGGCAGGACTGGCTTTCAGACCGTGGTTGTTACTTCAGAAACGTCCTCATCAAGTTCTGCATTTTTCTGGGGTCAGTTGTCTTTGGCTGATGTTAACAGTAGCTGCCTGCATGGCGGGCGTCCCTGGGGTCTGCCCTGGATCAGGGTGGGGCTGCACAGAGCTAGAGAAGAGCGCCGAGCCTCCCTCCCCACGTGGGGCTCGGCTGCCGTGATAGTTGAACCCACTGCGGCACGCCGTGGGCCCTTGTTGGAAAGATGAAGATAACCCCAGAAGTGGTGTTAGGATTGCCTGTTAAATGGTAGGCGTGAACTCTTGTAGGAGGCTCAGTTTCGTACCATTGAGAACATGGAGGTAGAGCTAGTCAGCCTAGGCAGGTCCCGCTGGGTTTCCACCAAGAACAAGATTAGCAGGAGTCCAGACTTTTTTTTTTTATACATTTTTTTTTCTTTATTGATTTTAGAGAGAGAGAAAGGGAAAGGGAGAGAGAGATAGAAACATCGATGAGAGAGAACATTGATTGGTCGCCTCCCGCATGTCCCCCACTGGGGATTTGGCCCACAACCTGGGCATGTACTCTGACGGGGAGTAGAAGAACAGCGACCTCTTGGTGCATGGGTCAATGCTCAACCACTAAGCCACACCGGCTGGGCAGAAGTACAAACTTTTTAAAAAGCAAGGTGCCTCAACCAGTTTGGCTCAGCAATTAGAGCATCAGCCTGTGTACCGAAGGATCTTGGGTTCGATTTCTAGTCAAGGGCATGTACCTGGGTTGCAGGCTTGATCTCGATCCTCAGCCCCAGTCAGGGTCATGTGGAGGCAACCAATTGATGTGTCTCCCTCACATTGATGTTTCTCTCTCTCTCTCTCTGCCTCCCTCCCTTCCACTCTAAAAATCAATGGAAAAATAGCCTCAGGTGAGGATTAACAAAAATATTAATTAATTGAAACAAATAAAACAAGCCAACAATACGTATGAAGGGCCAATAAATAAAAACACCCTTTTCCTTATTGCATTAGTCCAGTGGTTCATTCCAGGAAATAAGGCAAGAGAAAGCTGGGTGCACGTAGTATTCCCGGCAGTCACTTGTTACCATGAAACAAGGCCACCTAAATGTCTGCTGGCCAAGGGAGTTTCAGCTAAACTGTCGCCTCCCCACATGAAAGTGTGCATTTAGAGTGCGTAAAGGTGAGTGCTTTCCCTTAGCCCACTCGTGAGTGATGTTTCCTCCCTGTGTGTTTGAAGTGTGATAGGACTTTTGTAGTCAGGAAGAAAACAGGCAGTGCGTGTACACGCAACTTTAAGTTTTCTGATGAGATAGTGCTTTACCACAACTTCATTTACATCAAATGAGAAGAAACTACCCCGCCCTCCTGTCTCCTGTGACCTGTAGAGATCAGATGAGTGTACTGAGCGGACTCACACTCCTGTACGGGGCTGAGTACGCTTTGGTGCTGGCGCTTCCTTGCTTGTACCAGCAGGGTCCGTGGCAGTCTTCACACTGCTACAGCCCAGCACCACCCGGCTGGCACACTTGTCAGATCAGTCCAGTTTCAGAGAGGTTTCGAGGTGGAGGGTGTGAGTGAGAAGCCGTGCACACTTCTTAGAAAGGGAGACGTGCGTGTGGCCTACGTTTTCTGTTCCTGAGCTAACGCAGTCGCTCAGTGTAGAGGAAAGACGGGATTCTAACATTCCAACACTAAAAACATGATACGGAACTCTTGAGGTCTCATCTTTTTTTGTTTTTGTTTGTTTGTTTGTTTGTTTTAATTGCAAAGAAAACATCAGTGACTACCTTCTGAGCCTCTGAGGTTTTGCAAATATAAAAGAGGTCAATGATGACTAGTAAAAGGGCTGACTACCCAGGTCCCCTCCCTGCATCCTCTCCATCCCCAGCCGCCTCGCTCCCATCAGGCTCCAGTCGTGCTCTGATGAGCAAAAGGGCAGCTGACACTCAGTGATGCCCCAGGTCTGTGTTCCTTGGCGAGCCCAGGGAGGACACGTGGTTGGCATCCCACAGCCAGTCTCGAAGGGATGTGATTGCTGGGAGTGCTCTCTGGTTCTGATCTGACTTTCAAGCTGAGACCTCTGATTGTAAACCCCAGGGCTTTTACTTGTTTATTTAAAGAGGCCTGATGTTTTCTTCTGTAAATTGTGCACTTCGAACCTGTCTATTCTGACTTGAAGTAGGGAGCTAACTTTCAGAGGCACTGGCTAAAACCCAGGCTTTTAAAATGTGATTTGATATAATCCAGACTTTAAAAAAAAGGTGCAGGACAGGACAGGAAGGTACCTGTAATGAGGCCTGTTTCAAACAGGTCCTCAGCTGCCTCCCCGTTTCTGAGCATGGGGGCACATGACCTTTGTCCTGGTGATGTTGGGTTTTTGTTTGTTTAGTTTTGTATGTTAGTGTGGTGGGAGATTTATCCTCTTTATATACCTTGCCTCTGGGCAGCACCCATAGACAGGTCGGCTCTCTGGGCGTTTCCCCAGCTGCTCATCCTTCTGTCTCTGGTGTTCCTGACCAGCTGTCGGGTGTTTGGAGAAGCTGGCTCCCCGGCAGGGTGCCGTCGCCAGGCTCACCCCGCTGTGTTCTCTCTCCTAGCACACACTCACGGGACACAGCGGCAAAGTGCTGTCTGCCAAGTTCCTGCTGGACAATGCGCGTATTGTTTCCGGAAGTCACGACCGGACCCTCAAACTCTGGGACCTGCGCAGCAAAGTCTGTGAGGAAATTCATTCTGTCTATATGTGCCATTAGACCTTAACTGCGGAGGTGTTTCTTTGCACGCCAGAGCCTGTGCTCAGTGGGATACAGTTTGAATGCAAATCTGGCTTCATGTTCAGAGGCACTGAGGCGGTGCAGTTTCTCATGCTTGAGGCTTCATGGAAATGGGTAGTTCCGATGGGTCAGGGTCAGAGGGCAGCGAGGTCATGTGGACAACCACGGAGGGGCCTCTGCGTGATTACTGATGTCCAGCTTTCTTTCAGGCATAAAGACAGTGTTTGCGGGATCCAGCTGCAATGATATTGTCTGCACAGAGCAGTGCGTAATGAGTGGACATTTCGACAAGAAAATCCGTTTCTGGGACATCCGGTATAATACCTAAGAGCTCTCTCGGGGGGCCGCACATGAGTAGGTCTGTACATGGTGGAACTGTGATGATGCGTAAAAATATCCTCACCTGAGGATATTTTTCCCATTTATCTTCAGATAGAGTGGGGGAGAGAGAGAGACATTGATGTGAGAGACACATCGATTGGTTGCCTCCTGCACAACCCCGACCAGGGCCGGGGGTGAACCACAACCAAGGTACATGCCCTTGGCCAGAATTAAACCTTCGACTTTTGGTCGGCGGGTCGATGCTCTAACCGCTGAGCCAAACCGGCCAGGGCTATGGGTTGTGTTTTTTAAATCCCCGCAAACGCAGAAATAAGTTCCAGCCCACATTGATTTTGACAGTTTGATACTCTCTACCATGAAGTGGGCAGTTGTAGTCAACAACCACGGGCATGCACTGTGTACTTAAGGTGCTCTCCTCCCTGCTGGGAGAGCAGGGTGGACAGCTGTGGGTGGGTGGGTGGGTGGTGCAGTAGGCGGGACAGACGCACAGCCCTGCCTGAGTGCTGAGGTGATGGACCAGCCCCTTTGTCCAGGGATGTTAGCGAGTTCCCGATGCTTCTTGAGAGACGAGAGGCTTCATGTTGTAGAAAAGCCCTGAGAGACGTTCCGGACGGAGAGCAGGGCAGCCTGGTCACTAAATCAGGGCAAGGCGGGGCATGGGCAAGCGAGACTGCCACGGTGGGTTGGGACCAGATGGCCACGGCTTTATACGCTATTTTGTAACAGACTTGACTTTCGAAGCCATTGTGTGTTCAGCAAAGGATTACTTCCCAGGTAGTAGGTTTCGTGGGCGGCAGCTCTAGAGGGAAAGAGTAGAGCTGTCGAGGATCTGAGCTCCACGCGGTAGCAGGAGGCTTGGGGGGCGTGGGATTCGGGCAGGACGTGGGGACAAGTTGGATGTGGAGAGTGAGGAAGGAGAGAATTCAAGCAAGACAGAATAAATGACAGATTTAGGAAGAGGGTGAAGAGAATGTGTTCAGGTAAGGACATTAGTTTGTGGTTTCTAATAGAAATTTGGAAAAACGAGCAGAATTTTTGAGAGAGGTTGGAAACCCTCGGGGGAGGACTTTGAGGGTGTGAGACAGAGATGACTCAGACGCAGGTAAAGCAGGAGGAGGACAGTATTTAGGGAGCTGCCTGAGGGGAGGAGCCAGGAAGGGCAGGAAGCCGAGAGCCCCGTGGATGGGCCCAGGCTAAGGGAGTAGCGGGGTCAGATGGCAGTCCATTGGGGTGAGGCTGGTTTGGGAGGTGGTTAGTGACCTGACTGCGTGGACAGTGGGGAGTGAGAAGCCGTGGTCATAGATGAAGCTTTGAACGGCCTGGAGTAGCTCGTGGCTCCTAGACACCATTTCAAGTTTTATTCACGACCTTCGATTCGGGTTTTTAAACCTGCCACGTGGAGTTTGAGAGTTACAATAGATGTTTGACGCCTCCTGGTCTACCCCCTGATTTGGCAGATGAAGACCCCGAGTCCCAGGGAAGTGGAGTGGCTTGCCTCCGGCCACACGCTTCCAACTCTCAGATAAACACTCTGGCTCGGTCTTGGTTTGTGGTGGGAGATCATTTCCATGACAGTTGACGACAGAATGGCTGCGGGAGGGTCTGCACCTCCTCCGGCTGTATCAGCAACGGGACCTGCCCAGGATGGCTGTTCACAGACCTGGCTGTGGACGGGGGCACAGGGAGGGCGGGGGAATGCAAGGAAGAAGAGGGACTTCCGAGTGTGGTGACTGCCCCGGAGTCCCACTTCCACACCCAGCATCACCAAGGAGTGGGGGCCCGAGCTGAGCTTGGAGTGGCAGGAGCCGTGTGGGAAACCACAGCTCGCTCCGTGTTTGCTCAGGAGCCTGGTTGGCCAGCGCCGAGCAGAAGCTCTGACTGGCAGTTACTTAGCGTTCCAGAAACGGGCAGGGAAACATTCTCACGGAATTCAGAGTTCGGTACTCACAATGGGTACCATAGAACCTGCTGGCGGCAAGATCCTGGAAGCGGTCACTGCGGGCATTTTCATAAGGTTGGGAGCACACTCACTGCCCCGTAGGGTTTTGCCTTGTAGTTGATTTGCCTTTTCCCCTTCTCTCCTCCATGGCACACCATCCTGCCTCCAATGGGGAGTCTGACATTTCTGAGGTGCGTTTTCTCAGACTTCCCGTTTCTTGGTAGGTCAGAGAGTATCATCCGGGAGATGGAGCTGTTGGGGAAGATTACTGCCCTGGACTTAAACCCGGAAAGAACTGAACTCCTGAGCTGCTCCCGTGATGACCTGCTAAAAATTATCGATCTCCGGATAAGTGCCGTCAGGCAGACATTCAGGTAACTGACGACGTGCTGGTTTGGGTCTCGTGTGAGTGGTGGTTTCCTGAGGATTGCATGAAGACCACAGGCCCCAACCCTGTTCTTGGGCCTGCTGTGTCTCGGGGTGACAGGGCTCTCTTGTTTGTTTCAGCGCACCTGGGTTCAAGTGCGGCTCTGACTGGACGAGAGTGGTGTTCAGGTTAGTGATGCTGCTCCTGCCCCAGCCCCCGGCTTGGTTCATGGCCAAGGTTAGAGCATGGGCATTTTCCCGTCGGGGAGTAGCCAGACTTACAGTGTCTCAGCCCGAGTGTCCAGGACAGAACTGCAGGCTCGGAGCCTGTGGGTCTCTGTCACCGTCTCCTCCCTTCCTGCTGTGCCTTTGTGAGGGTACCAAACACAGTGATTGCTTGTTGGTTAATTTGGGGCACAGCAGGTTCACCTGTCTCTGCATTTTCTCAGAACCATTCGAGAGCTTCTAGGGAAGGGTGGCAGAGTCCCCTGGGACAGAGCTGCGTGGGCGCTCTGGACAAGGGCGGTTTCCCTCTCCAGCTTCTCCACAGTGGCCGCTTCTTTCCTGCCTTCACTGAGCCCTGTAACCAGGCAGTCCGTCGGCCGAAACCAGGCAACCCTCCACCGTTAGGGGGTTGACTTGACCTCCCTGTGTGCTGAGTTTGGGTCCGAGAGATAGTTAGGGGCTTGTGGCCCCAAGAAGTAACAAGGTGGCACGTTCTGATTTCTGGGTATACAGGACCAGTCCTGTGTTTGAGTCGTAAATGAAGAATACACATTCCTTCTTTGGAGGAGGTCCGTGAGGATGCTGAGTTGGGTGGAAGGCTGACACCATTTCCTGTCTTCTGTGTTCTCCAGCCCTGATGGCAGTTACGTGGCAGCAGGCTCGGCTGAGGGCTCTCTCTATGTCTGGAGTGTGCTTTCCGGGAAAGTTGAGAAGGTCCTTTCAAAGCATCACAGGTAAGATGGCCCCTGTGAGCCCCTCTGAGGCTGTGAGTGGGCCCTGTGACCTCACCCCAGGGGCCATGTGTCTTCAGGCATGGGCCCGGGTCAGCCCCACGAGGGCAGTGTGCACCTGCGTGCCCTGCTGTGGGCTCGGTTAGGGGAGGGAGGCTCCCGGTCCCACGCACAGCAGGCGCAGTGCTCTGCTGGGTGACTTCTGCCATCTTCCGGTCGAGCAGTCGATAGTGGGTGCTGGAGAAAAGGATAGAGAAACATCCTGTCTTCTCCTAGGCTCTTTTTCTCTTAGCTTTGCTCCGTCCACCCAAGCGCAGCTGCTAGTTAGAATGCAGACCCGGGTTTCCTCCAGAACCACTTCTCTCTGCCTCCAGAGCAGCGAGGAATTTCTGCCCAGTCAGTTGTCCTGTCCCCTCCCTTCATTCACGCAGAGCTGTTCCCTTGGGGCAAACTCGGCAGGCCTGGCTCTTGCATGCCCAGGCTGCTTCCTAAGGTACAGGGCAGGGCCCTCCCCGCGGCCCTCTGCTTTTTGCTAAGTGAGAAAAGCAGGCCGTGGGGAACTCCTGCCCCGAATGCGAGGGAGTCTGGTGGCAGCTCACTAAGGTCTCACAGACGTCCCAACCTCTCCTCTCCCTTTAAAGCTCGTCAATCAACGCGGTGGCATGGTCCCCTTCCGGCTCCCACGTCGTCAGTGTGGACAAGGGGAGCAAAGCCGTGCTGTGGTCAGAATACTGACAGCACCCCCTAGCGGGAGCAGGTCTGAAGCTGGAGCAGCACTCGGCCGCGGCTCGGTCCTGGCAGGTGGCCTGCTGGGGTAGCTTTGACCTCCAGAGAAGAGCGGAGCCAGCTGGCTTTCCTTTGAACAGGACTTGTGAGGATTGGGGCTGAAGTCTCTGGTGACCTGGAGGAAGGACACTGAAAGAGCCTGCCACTAAGTCACGTGGCAGAGACGGGCCGCTGCCTCCGTTCTGTGGGAAACACTACTAGCTCTGACCTTGCCTACCTCAGTGGCGGGCAGCGGGGCTCCGTGCACGGCAGCGCCCACCCACAGTGCCCGCGCAGGGCTCTCCCACTGTCCCTCCAGGCAGTCCTGGCCCAACGCGTGTCCTGTCGCCTTGGGGTCATTCTCCCAGTGAACTTGCTTTAATCATTGGATTAACAGAAACCCAAACAGGATTACCCCTGTCCTCAGGTAGCCCCTGGGGACTGCCCTGGTTTCCAGGGAGACCGGGGACTGCGGTCTTCCTGCTGGTTCGTATGTTATTCCGAAGCTTATTCTGATCTCCTCTGATTATGATTGGAATTTTCTTAGGTTCTTGGAAAGCAACCGTTCTTCCAAGCTCCTGGTTCTACATATCTGTTTTTGGTCAAGACATAACTCAAATTGGTTAAAACATATTTTTTCGAGAGGAAGTGCAAAAGCCTTTTTTCCAGAGAAGTGAGTGAGCTGCAGGAGTGGGTGTCCTCCTGGACCCATCTGCCCCTTCCCAGAAAGGGGTGCACGCCGCAGTCTTAGCGTCCGGCAGCTGGGGACAGGAGGCTTGGGGGCTTGGATGCATCTGGGGAGCGGGCACCTCCAGGTCACTGCCCTGTGCCAAGCCCACGTGCAGTGCCCCTCGGTGCGGGAGTGCAGGAAGCCCGTTCCGGAGGCGAGGAGTGACTGTCCCCCCCATCTCAGGAGCCGTGATGAAGGCCGAGGAAACTGGCCTGGGCATTTTTCTTTTCAAGCGTTTATCTTTCCCATTTTACCTGTGTATAAAATTTTGGTTCCTCAAGTGACTGAAACGCCAATATTTTTATCACTTTGTAATTTGCACTTTATTTGTTTCCTCCCTTACTTGCTCTCTGGACAGCTGTGGGTGTGAGTCTGAAGCTGGGCGAGAGCGAGGGGCGCCTTTCTCCCACAGGCGCGGCTCCCTCCCTCTTGCCCTGCCCTCGGCTCCCCTTTTCGGTTAGCCATTCAGAGAGCTCGGGTTGAGGGGAGTTGAAATTCACAGGCCAGGGCACATCTTTTATTTATTTAATTGTGTTGCCCAACAGAACTTGATTGTAAATAAACAAGAAATCTGTTATATACTTTTCAATCTCCGTGTCCCTTGGTGGTTCTTTCATTCTCCTTTATTCTTAAGGGGGAAAAAGATCTCTTATTTATTTTCCTGGTATTGATTCATTTGTAAATAATGGTGATACTTTCCCTGGTATCCTTTCCCCTTGTTCATTTAAGTCCAAGTTCTCGCTGACTCGAAACATCAACATTCCAGTTTCCCGTCATTTGCAAATCTTAAACAGGAAAGGGTGTCTTCAGAACTTGGGGAGTTGGCCCTGGCCCGTTCGGCTCAGCGGTTGGAGCGTCGGCCCGCGGACCACTCTCAGGTTCGATTCCAGTCAAGGGCTCATATCTTGGTTGAGGTTCGATTCCTGGCAACCAGTCGATGTGTATGTGTCTCTCCCTCCCTCCCACTCTATCTGAAAATCAGTGGAAAAATATCCTCGGGTGTGGATTAAAAATAAAAAGAACTTGAGGAGTGTATTCTGGGAGCCCCGTGCATTGCCACCACGTCCAGTCAGCTCCACGGCGGCAGGTGAGTTCCTGGGCCCCACACCCGAGCCTGTCCGCAGGGTTGATCAGGAACTCCGCCGTCTCCAGGCCTCCAGGCCTCCTCTTAGCTGGAGGGGCATGGATGACCTCACGGAGGAGTGACTTCTTCGTGGCAGCTCAGATACCTAGGAAGCAGCCTTTCGCATTAACAAATGAGGATCTCCCCCAAATCCCCTGACAGTTCCATTACAACGCTGTGTTTACTGAGCTGCTGGCCAAGCGTCTGCTCAGCCCAGCAGCTTGAGTCGATTCAGTGGGGATCTGAGGTCCCAGGCAGCCAGCACCTCCCAGAAGGCTGAAGGGACCCTGTGCAAGTCACCTCCAAGGAAGGGACTCATTGCTAAAGGAGACCCAGAGCAAGCATGGCACTGGCCGTCGGTTATCCCGTTTTCTTTGAACTTGGAGGGGAGCACTCCTGCTCTTCTCCTTTCAAAAAAGATGTTTCCACCTGGCCAGTGTGGCTCTGGCTTGAGGGCCATCCCGTGAGAGGTCCCCGGTTTGATCCTGGTCAGGGGGCACGCAGGAGGCAGCCGATCGACATTTCCCACATCGATGTTTCTATCTCTCCCTCTCCCTTCCTCTCTCAAAAAATAATAATAATAAATATTTTTAAAAAGCTGTTTCTGTTTGAGGTTTATCCACACTGTAAAACTTTTCAGGCCACCTGACTGCCAAGGTCGAGCTGTGGACTCACCCAAGTGGAGTATGACTCCCGTCCAACTCATGGTCTTCACCCTCCCGCCTGTGGCCTGTGAGGTCATCGGGGACCCTACCCCCATGCTGCTGGTTCCCTTGGCGGGGGGGTGCTGGTGTCGTCTCAGAAGTTGAGAATTTAAAAACGTCTTTTTAATGAACTTTACTTCCTGGGTCATTTTCCCAAATGGCGTAATAAATCGTGTTTGGTGCCTTGTTCTTCAGGCACACACTGCACACACTGGCCGTTCCCCTGTGAGCCTTCTAAAGCCCCTGTGTTCTTCGGAGAAATGGAGGGGCCAGCCCGAGCCCCCCCTGGGCGGGGCAGGAAGTTCCAGATCATGGCGTGTGCCCAGGTGTGCAGAGCTGCCTGTGTCCTCACGGCTGTGACCTTGGGGAACTGGACATTTTGAAGTGTGGACCTGAAACTCATCGCCTGTGTGGGGCAGCGGGAGAGGACGTGGCCGTGCTGAGCACCTCGTGCAGGAACCAGGCACTTCTGTTTTTACGAGATGCCTTGGCTGGAAGGAGTCTGCGGCTCTCCAGCTCTGAGATGTGAATTGTGTCCCGTTTTACGACCAGGGGCCAGTTTCACAGCTAAGCAGGAAGCCCTCCTAGATCCTGGGCCCTCTAGGTGATGGGGCGTGGGCATCAGACCTGCCTGCCCCTCCAGGCCCACAGAGACATGATGCCAAGGTGCCAGGGTGGTTGTGGGTGGGGGGCAGTTGGCCCTGTGAGTGCCTGTACCCCACCATGTCCGTTCTCTGTGTCCTTTAATAAGACCCAGTCACCCGAGGAAACCCAAATGTTCAAGCCAATAAGCTTCAGAAATCTTGAGTGAAGTGAAATACGTATGTGCGTAGATTCTGTGAAAACACAGGCGCCCTGGTACGAGCCAGTAAGAGATCACACGCTGCTCCAGAAAGTGCTTCGTACCTGCCTCGCCTCCGCAGCGCCGCTCTGACCTCGCTCCTCTGGCCTGAGCCCTGGCTTTCTCAGCACGGCCCTCCTGCTTTCCCCTGTGCCCCCAGCCCTGCCGTCTTTCCAGATGTGTCCCGGCCTCCGCGTGCTCCTCAAACACCCCGCTGTCCTTAGTGAATCCGCCCAGGGCCACGCTGCCTGGTACTCTTCTGACCAGGCTCCTGGCCGGCACAGTGGGGGGCACAGTGGGGACGTCCCTGTCTGGGTGGGTCCGGAGCCTAAGGAGGCAGGAAAGGGGCAAGGAGCCAGCGCCCCTACCTGCCACTCAACAGTTTTGCCAGAGTGTGTTACCGCACACTTGAGGCATGTCGTTGTCCCCACATGTCAGCATGCACCGCGAACGAATAAGGACACTGTGCCATAATCCCACCTGGTAGGGTTAACAGTGACAGCGCCTTTCACTCTCCATTTCCATTCGAACTTTCCTGATTGTTTCGGCGACGTCTGTTTTATGACTGGCTGGTTTGAATTGGGGTCCAGTTAGCTTTTGCTGCATAACTAACTCCCTTCCAATGTAATGGCTTACAACAACTCTCCTATGAGTGTGAGTGCGCGGGGCTGGCCGGGTTCGGGCTGAGGGTAGAGGGTGGCGGTCCATGTCTGGATGTCCATGTGCAGACAGCTGGGGGAACAAGGATGACGCCGCCAGAAAGCAAGCTTCACTGCGCACGCGCTCGTCCCTCTGCTTGGGGTGCCTTTTCCCACCCCACTGGCTGGAGCAGACCACAGGCAGCCCTGCCTCAGAGAGGGCGCTGCCCAGCAACGTGGGGGCAGGGACAGGAATCCCTGCGGCTGGTGGCAGTTGTCCCCGCTAAGGCCAACAGTCTGGTCTCCCGCCCCTAAGTCTCTCTCATTCTAGGGCAGTATCTCTTGCAGATCTTTTCTCGCGTCCCACACTGGATGGGTTGACTGTCCTCATAGAGGTAAATGAGTCTGTGGCCCACGTGGGAGCATCAGCCCCGCACGTTGCTGTGTGGACCTGACCCGACCCCAGGGCCTGGAGCAGAGAGCGGGAGAATTCAGGCCTCATGTTGTAGAGAAATGGATTTTATAGACAACAGATAGGCATGCTTGTGACCAGGCGGGTTAGGGTTATGGTGTGGACAGTGGTTTCTAGTTAGGAAGCGATAGACCGGTTGTTCCCTGCGGTGCACGCCCAGGTGGTTCTACGAGGTTGTCGGGAGTCTCGGGAGCAATGGTGTGTGTGGCACAGAGTGGGTACTCCAAGTCTTTATTCAGTAGAATTGAATCAGCAAAAAACAAACAGTCCCAAGATAGTGGGTCATAACCAGCTGAAAGCAAGAGAGAAAAAGAGAGAGTAGTTAAAACATGTATGAATAAACCACATAGCAAGGGTAACTCTTGTTTTGTAGACGTTTTATTCTGTACATATATGTGTATGTTCTGGGTCACACTGTAAAATATGTTTGTTTTTAAGTTTATTGAATTGAAAATCACAATAAAGGTAAGCATTTTATTGATTGCTTGATTGATTGATTTTTAGAGAGAGAGGGAGAAGGGGGGAGAGAGAGAAACATTGATGAGAGAGAATATCGATTGGCCGCCTCCTGCGTGTCCCCCATTGGGGATCAGACCCACCACCTGGGCATGTGTCCTGGCGGGGAATCGAACTGGCGACCTCTCGGTGCATGGGTCGACGCTTAACCACTGAGCCACACCAGCCGGACAAAAGTAAGCATTTTAGAGGGAAGAATTCGGTGGCATTTCATGCATTCACAGTGTTGTACAACCACCATCTCCACTTAGTGCCAACAAGAAAGGGTATTTCTTAAACTGGATTCGTATTCGTTGTTTTTTTTTTTAACTACTTTTTATCTATAGCAGTTCATCGATCTGAAGAAAAGCACGAGCCCTTCTCTCAGCTCGGGCTGCCATAACGAACTATCACTGAGTTGTTATAACAACAGAAACTTTGTTTCTCACATTTCTGGAGGCTGGAAGGGAGTCTGAGATCAAGGGGCTGGCAATGCAGGTTTCATTCTGAGACCTCTCGACTTGTACGTCACCGCCGTTGTCTTGTGTGTTCACATGACTTCTTTGTGCACGTGGAGAGTGGAGAGAATGTGTCTCTTTGTAAGGGCACAAATCCTGTTAGATCAGGGCCCCACCTTCATGACATTCCACCCTAGGTGCCTCTCAAAGGCCCCATCTCCAAATCCCTTCACACCAAGGCTTCAACACGTGAATTTGGGAGGGGGCGCCAACATTTGGTTCATGGCAGGGCTCTCCTGCAAAAGGCATCTACCTAACTTTGCTAATTTCGGGAGAAAGCAGCTCGCTTTGGGATGTGTCCTAGCAGCTTCATTACCATGGAAACCCTCTAGTGTGCATGTGGCATGACCAGGAGGTGAAGAGGCACCTGAAGCAGACGTCAGCCTCACCTCGGAGAGGACAAGGGGGTGCCGTGACCAGGACCCTCTGCCTCCACTCTGCACAGCACTTCATCGTGTCTCCCCAGCCCTGCCGGGCAGGGCGTGCGCTCTTCTTCTGCAAGTGAAGAAAAGGAAACGGGAGTGAGGCCCGGCCACTTTCTCAAGATCACAGTGTGTGTGTTCATCAGTGAGCCTCAGAACCCAGGACTCCAGTTTGGGGCTGTTCGTACAGCGTGCTCCTGTTGCCCGGAGACGGGGAGCATCACGTACCGCTCTCAGCACGTTGCCTCGAGGTGGACATTTGAAATCTGGATTGGGGTAGGACCCCAGGGTGTCGAGAGGATTTCAGCGCCCATGAGGAATGAGCACCTGTGTTCCAGCTGTGACGGAGCCACACGTGGAAGAGAGTAGATTGCCTTGGAGCAGTG
The DNA here is from genome assembly GCA_030848825.1 of Tadarida brasiliensis. Classification (NCBI taxonomy): domain Eukaryota; kingdom Metazoa; phylum Chordata; class Mammalia; order Chiroptera; family Molossidae; genus Tadarida; species Tadarida brasiliensis. Next base: position 102,393,740 of record CM061265.1, read on the forward strand.
GAGAGGAGAGGGGATGCTGGCTCCATCCTAACAATTCTCTCCCACTTCATCCTGTCTCGAAGAAAGGTGGAGTGACTTCCCCATCCCTGGAAGCATTCAACAATGTCTTGTTATTGTGGAAGGGATCCAAGCAAGGGATAGGGTGTGGACTGAATGCTTTTCAAGGGTTTCTGCCCACCTTGGGAACCCACGGGATTCCGTGTATGATTTCAGGTGTAAGCCAGCCCGGCCTGTAAGCGCCCTCTCTTCTCCAGGTCCGTGGACTCAGAGGTACATGTTGGGATTAGGGTGGCTTTCAGAGCTCCCCTGCCCTGGCACGTTTCAAAGTAGAGTTGCCTCACCCTTGTCACATGTTCTCTGCTTCAGCAAAACGAAGGCACCGGGAGCAGGGTGTCCACTGTGCAGCTGTGGTCAGCAGAGTGAACCAGGTCCCTCGTGTATGTGCCCCGGTAACCCCTGAGACGATCACCTTACCCCAAAGCCCATGAGCTTCTTAGCAGAACATCGCCACCCCCACGGCTGGGGCTGGGATTGGTGTCGGGAGAGGCAACAGGGCATGTTAGCTCCATCTCACAGGGTGCTGACTCCAGACAGACAAGAATTGCTGCAGCCCGTGCTGCCCAGAATGTGGGAATTCACAGACCAGTACATTTCTGAAAGAACTGTAGGAGAAGGTTGGCAACTTTGTGTAACCTCACCCGGGGATGTGTTTATTTGAGAAAGAGAGAGAGAGAGAAACAGGAATTGGTCGTATGCCCCCAACCAGGGATCGAACCTGCAAGCTAAGTATGTGCCCTGACCAGGAATCGAACCCGCCACCTTTTGGTGTGTGGGATGACACTTCAACCAACCAAGCCGCCCAGCCAGGGCAGGTTGGTGACTTTTTGTTTTGGCCAAGTATTTTTTTTCCTAAGCTACCATCTACTGTCGTCTCTATTTTCTGAAAGAAAGGGCACTGTCCTTCTGCTGAGCAGCTGCGTTCTGAAATATCTGTGGGTCGAGTGTCGTGCTGTCTGTGGTTCCTTCTCCAAAGGCTCAAAAGGAAAAGGCGACCGGGATAGATGATCGCGGCAGCACGATGCTTGTCGTCGGGTCACAGTGCCGACTGGGCGTTCAGGGTGTTACCCCAACTCTTCCCTGTGACGCTGACGTTCACAATACATTCTAGAAATGCAAAACTGGGGACAGAAGGCAGGTCAGTGTGTCCCTGGGGTCAGGGGAGTTGGTGGAGGAGTTGAGTGAAATGGGGGCTGGGGAACTCTTGGGGGTGATGGGCGTGTTCTGTGTCTTGATCATAGTGATGGTTAAACTCATCAGACTGTATACTGGAAATGAGTAAATTTGGTTGTATGTGAAGTATACCTCAATGAAGACAGGGAGGAAGAAACAGGACAATTTTTTAAAGGTTTATTTTTTGTTTAATATGTTTTTATTGATTTTTAGAGAGAGAGGAAGGGAGAGAGAAACATCGATGTGAGAAAGATACATCGATTGGCCGCCTCCTGCACGCCCCCTACTGGGGATCAAGCCCACAACCCAGGCATGTGCCCTGACAGATAATCGCACCCAGACCTCTCAGTCCATGGGATGACGCTCAATCCACTGAGCCACACCGGCCAGGTGAAACAGGACATTTTAATATAAAAAATCAAGAAACTTAGAACCTTAGAAAAATGGACAATCCTTTATACTGAATACATTTGGTTCTATGAGAACATCACAATAGTGTCCTTATTTGTCTCATTCCTCCTCCAAGCAGAGAAAAATTTATCAGAGACCAGGGGTGAGAATAACTGCCAGAGACTACATTTCCCAAAACCAGTGTTAGTTCCTTCGTGTGTATCTGCCGATTGTACATGTAATGAGTATGAAAACATGCGTGTGTGTGTATGCATATATAAATATACGTGTGTGTGCATATACATACACACAGACTGTGTCTTTGCTAAATCTGATCACACTACACGTACCATTCTCTGACCTTCTTTGTTCGGTCACAGCCTCTACTTTCCTACTCTAGATATTTCCATTTTACCTGGGATCATACTCAGATTTTCCCAGTGGACCCACAAAGTCTCCTACATCCTGTTTGTCCATTTGGGCATCCAACCTGGGGCCAAACATTACATCTGATAATAGTCCCTTAAGTGTCTTTAATCTAATACATCCCTTTTCTATGACATTGACTTATGAAAGACACCAGCTACTTTCTGGATTCATCTGGCAGCTCTCTTGTGTCCTTTCGTTTGTTCTCTGCTCTTGGGATTTCCCACAAACTAGAAGTCATATCTAAAGGCTTGATGGATTCAGTTACCCCGAGGCGACACATCACATCTGGGTGACACCACTGACGATGCTAAGATTGACCATGGACCACGCCCGGTTCTCCACTGTGCAGTTGGGTCGCCCCTTGCGACGAGCCTGGGATCCGCACGGCACCCCCTCGGTTCTACAGGGACAGCCGTTTCCCAGGAACGTTTCACCGGATGGTTTGGACACCAATGAATAGTTTTTGTGTGAGTCAGTAATTTCATGGGTGTTTTAAAATGTTGGTTTTCAAGGCCAACAGATCAGGAGGCAACTGCCATTGAAATGATAGCTTGTTACAGTTCCCCCGAAAGACCCCTCCATACAGGGCCACAGGAAGAAGCACGGGGTTGGTCGGAGGCAGAGGAATCAAGAGTCTTCCTGTGGTTTCCGCAGGAAAGAACTGGTGAGGCAGGATGGGCAGACTTCAGAGGGGCGGGGTGAAGTAACCAGAGGCCCTGGGTGGAGGGGCATCCCCACTGTCTGACCCCCAGCCTGGAGGATGAGGCAGGGCAGTAGGGGCTCAGCTGGGGGGACAAGGAGACGTGGAGATGTGTGGCTACTTACAGATCGGTTAGTTTGCATCCGAAAGGCAGTCATTTCCCCGCCAGGTGTCAAAGCCCCAGAAATACAATAAATAAAAGGCCCTGGCTGGTTGGAGTGTCGTCCTATATACTGAAAGGTGGTGGGTTCAATTCCTGCTCAGGGCACATGCCCAGGTTGTGAGTTTGACCCCCAGTCAACACGATCGATGTTTCTCTCCCTCTTCCTCTCTCTAAAATCAATTAAAAATGTTTTGTTGTTGTTGTTGAAAGTAGTACAGCTGTCCCCCCTTTTCCCCCATTGACTCCCTCCTTCCCGCTCTCCCTCCCACCCAGTCCCCCACCCCCTCAGCCTAGTGTCCATGTCGAATGGTTGTGCATATATGCATATAAGTTGTTTGGTTTATCTCTTGCCCACCTCCTATACCCATCCCTCTGAGGTGTGTCAGTCTGTTCCCTACTTCCATGATTCTGGATCTCTTTCGGTTGGCAGCTTATTTTGTTCATTATGTTCCACAAATAAGTGAGATCATGTAATATTTGTCTTTCCCTGACTGGCTTATTTCACTCAGCATAATACTCTCTAGGTCCTTCCATGTTGTGTCAAAGGGTAAGAGATCTCTCTTTCTCACAGCTGCATAGAATTGCATTGTGTAAATGTACCACAGCTTTTTTATCCACTCATCTACTGATGGACACTTGGGCTGTCTCCAGATCTTAGCAATTGTAAATAGTGCTGCTGTGAACGTAGGGGTGCATATATTCTTTTTTTTTTTTTTTTTTTTTTTATCCTCACCTGAGGACATTTTTTCATTTTTTGTTCAGATAGAGTGGGAGGGAGAGAGAGGAAGAGAGAGAGAGAGAGAAACATCGACGTGAAAGGGACACATCGAGTGGCTGCCACCCACACGACCAACCAGGGCCGGGGACAAACTGCAACCGAGGTACGTGCCCTTAGCGGGAACCGAACCCAGGTCTCTCTGTACCGCAGGCCGATGCTCTAACCGCTGAGCCAAACTGGCCAAGGCAAGGGTGCATATATTCTTTCCGATTGGTGTATCAAGCTTCTTAGGATATATTCCTTAAAAAATTTTTTAAAAGCATGATTTACACAATCAGTTGGTCAAATGATGTTTTTCTAAGTTTATAATTTATTTTACATTTATTAGTTGGCATTCCTTTATAAAAAGTAAGTTCTTCTCCCTGGCCAGTTTGGCTCAGCAGTTAGAGTATCAGCCCGTGGACTGAAGGGTCTTGGGTTCGACTCCTGTCAAGGGCACATACCTGGGTTGCAAGTTCGATACCTGGCCCAGTCAGGGTCATGCAGGAGGCAACCAATCGATGTGTTTGGTTTCACATCGATGTTTCTCTCTCTCTCTCTCCCTCCCCTCCCTCCCTTCCACTCTCTCTAGAAAATCAATGGAAAAATATCCTTGGGTGAGGATTAATAACAACAACAAAAAAAGTTTTCTCCCTTAGAAATTAAAAAAAAGTTCCCCCAAGTTTATCTGTTTCCAGCTTTTACACCGCTGCAATCCAGTGACTCATTACTTCTCTCGGAGTATGTGGAGGTCCCTATTCCAGATGCTGGAGATGCAATAGGAAAAAAAAATGTTCAAAAGACTCTAAACTCCCAGAACCCACATTCTAATAATGGTGTGGTAGAGGACAGGCAATGAGCAAGATTTAAAAAGTAAATTATCACCCTGGCTGGTGTGGCTAAGTGGTTGGAGTCCCGGCCCACAGACTGAAGGGTTGCAGGTTCAATTCCAGTCAAAGGCATGTACCTGGGTTGCAGGTTCGATCCCCAACCCTGGTCAGGGTTGTGTGGAAGGCAACCAATGGATGTGTCTCTCTCACATTGGTCTCTCTCTCCCTCCCCCCTTCTACTCTGTCTAAAAATCAGTGGGAAGCCCTGGCCAGTTTTGCTCAGTGGTTAGAGCGTCGGCCCGCGGACCAGAGAGACCCGGGTTCAGTTCCCGCTAAGGGCACGTGCCTCGGTTGCAATTTGTCCCCGGCCCTGGTTGGGGTCTTGTGGGTGGCAACCACTCATTGTGTCTCTCTCACATCAATGTTTCTCTCTCTCTCTTCCCCCCTCTCTCCCTCCCACTCTATCTGAAGATAAATGCAAAAATGTCCTTGGGTGAGGATTAACAAAAAAAAAGTAATATCTTGTATGTTAGATGACCATAAGTGATATGGGGGAGCAACGCAGAGGAGGAGGATAACGGTGTTTGGAGAGGTGGTACAAAATACTGAGTATTGTCCCATGGACTGAGAGGTCCCGGTTCAATTCCCGGTCAGGGCACATGCCCAGGTTTCAGGCTCAATCCCCAGTAGGGGGTGTGTAGGAGGCAGCCGATCGATGTTTCTCTCTCACATTGATGTTTCTATCTCTCTCTCCCTAAAAAAAAATCAATAAAAACATATTTTAAAAAATAAAATAAAATAGGATGTGGATGAATAGGGTGACATTGAAGTGAAGACCCCAAGGAATGAAGGGCTGTCTGTGGGAAGAGTGTTCCAGAGGAGGAAACAGTGAGTGCAAAGGCCCTGAGGCAGGCTTGAAGAAAAGCAAAGAGGCCAGTGGACTGGAGCTCAGTGGTGAGATGGGGAGAAATAATGTCAGAGATAGCAGGAAAGCCAGGTCATGCAGGCCTGGCAGGGATTATCGACTTAGGTGGGAAGCCACTGGCATGTCTGGTAGGTGCTAACACCCCAAACAAGCTTTCTGCTTAGACTTGATTCATCCCCAGACACCGGGTAAAGTCCGGTGTGTGAGTAAATGGGGTAGTGCCGCAGCGTGTCACCCAGTCACTGCCTGGGTGTCCTTGGGAGCAGCGGGTGTTCTGGGCACTGGGATCCGAAGGTGAGGGAAACGCCGCGGCGTGGGTCCCTGCCCTTGTGAAGCCTGCTGTCCAGTGTCGAGTGCTCTGTGCTTCTGACCTAGTCCTGGAGCATGGGGAAGGCGCCCCTGAGGAAGGGACCCCGAGCTGGACTCTGAAGCGTGCAGAGTCAGCGAGGCGAAGAGAGGGTCGTTCGGGCACAGAGCGGGGGGACTGGGGTCAGGGCCGTGCAGAGAGGCGGGGGTTTGAAAGATGTGTGCCTGTCTCCTGAGAGCAATGGGGCGTGGTAAGCAGGGGTGCAGGGCAGGCCTGGAAGGGCCTGGAGCGGGGAGGGCGGCGGTCAGACAGCAGGAAAGCAACGTGGCTGCTGTGGACTCGGGGAGGCGCTGGGCCCAGAGAGCTGAGGACACGTTCCAGGGACACTGGGGAAACTGACACGCCTCGTGACCCGATCAGCAGGACAGCGGGGTGGGGAGAGGCACCTGTCTAGTCTGGCTTGCCCAGCGCCAGGGTTCATCTTGAGGTTGGCATCTCTCCTTGACCTTTTCTTTATGTCCCTGCCCCCAAGGTGGCATTAGCTGCTGCTGAGGTGAATCAAGTGTGTCGTGCGCTGGAAAATCCCGTCCTTTGCAGGGATAATCAGTCTATTTCCAGAACCCAAAGAGGGTTAGGATAAAAAGTAGCTTTCCTTGAGCCGCAGCCCCTCCCTCCGGGCCTTCCCCACTCGAGTGGGAGGGCTCCCACCTCCGAGCCCTCCGGAAGGAGACCCGGGCCTAATGCCTAGAACTGCTGAAACGGCCGTTCACCCGTGGGGACACTAATCCGATTTCCACTCTGCTCCTCACGTGGGATTTGGCTTCGAGACATCGAGACCTGGTGCTGCGGCCCTGCTCCCGATCCCCTACAAATTCCCCACACAGGTCAGCAGGGGCCTCACTGGGGTCATCTGGGTAGACAGCAAGGGCTGGCTGCCACCCTGCAGGACAGAGACCTTCTCCTCCCGGCCCACAGGTATGTGACCACCTCGCACAAGCCTCTGAGACCCACAGGGCAGGCCCAGGGAAGAGCCAGGGTCAGGATGGCGGGCGTGGAGCCCGTCGGTCCCCGTCTCGCCTGTCCCGTGTAGTTCCCACGGACTTGCTTGTGAAGGAGACTGGAGTGCGTGGAGCCCGGAAGCTAAGGCGACCTCCTTACTTCCTGTGCAGCCGGGTGGGGTGGGGGAGGGGCAAGAGAGCACCACCGGCTGCGGAGTGCCGGACAGGCCTGGCCCGTGTGGCTCAGCAGGTAGAGCATCGGCTGGCGGACCAAGGGGTCTCGTGTTCGATTCCAGTCAAGGGCACGTACCTGGGTTGCAGGTTCCATCCCTGGTGTCTCTCTCCTTCCCTCTCTCCCTTCCATTCTATCTAGAAGGTAATGGGAAAACATCCTCGGGTGAGGACTAACAACAAAACCAAAAACAAAACCAAGTGCTGAAAGAACTTTCGGGGATTTAATCCACTTTGAAAATGGTATTTGAATGGGGCTATGTTGTGCTTTTTGGGAACCTGTTCTATTTTAGTTGCCATTAGACATCATGATGATGCAACCGAGTGCCAGTCAGGACATGAAACCTCATTGGGGTCCAGCCGGACTTCCTGGCGAGATCCACTGAGCAGGGTCTGAGGCTCAGCAGTAAATAACAACACAGCTTGAAGAAGTAGCACACCGCAGTACCATGCAAACACACCGAGGCCTGCTTTCTTTCTTTCTTTCTTTCTTTCTTTCTTTCTTTCTTTCTTTCTTTCTTTCTTTCTTTCTTTCTTTCTTTCTTTCTTCTTTCTTTCTTTCTTTCTTATTATTTTTTATCCTCACCCGAGGACATTTTTCCATTTTTGTTCAGAGAGAGTGGGAAGGAGAGAGAGAAAGAGAGCGAAACATCGACGTGAAAGGGTTACATTGACTGGCTGCCTCCCACATGACCCCAACCAGGGCCGGGGACAAATTGCAACTGAGACACATGCCCTTGGCTGGAATCGAACCCGCGACTCTCTGGTCCGCAGGCCAACGGTCTAACCACTGAGCCAAACCGGCCAGGACCCAAGGCCTTATTTAACCAAATACGGCACTGAGGAGGTAGAAGGAAATGTCTGATGATATACAGCGTCTCACCAGTAGGTTTTCCACCCAGAATGCTCCTGACTGTGCATTTAGGATCGATTTTACCTTCCCCAGCCCCCTAGCACCTGACGCACGTCCCCCGGCGGAAGAAGCTGCCTGAGACGGACAGCATGGCCGCCAACATCAAGGCCAGCAAGTCGGCCCCAAACCACGTGATCTTCAAGAAGATCTCCCGGGACAAATCGGTAAGTGGCGCGGAAGTGAGCAGCTTGCTGGAGATGTTTGTTCGCTTGTTTGTTTGTTTCTTCAAGGAGCCTTTACAAGAACAGATATGATCAACACCCAGACCCTCCACACCTGTTGGCTGTCTCTGCCAGAGATGGACGATAAATGAGATAGAAATGAATAATTGAATGCAGAAACGCAACTGCTCTTCAATTGCAACAAGACTTTAGTCCTGAGACCCTTCTTTTTCTCCTAATCTCTCCATCCCCATCCTCCTCACTCCCAATTTTACTTCTCTTCCTAGCCAGCCTTGACCCCACGACTTACCATTTCAAACACGGTTTGGTCGATAACTGTATTTGGCCCTTTGCCTGTCAGCTCACCTCCCTGCCTGGGGAAAGCCCTGACGCCACCCTGACCCAACTCTGCCTCCCGTGCACCGACCCGAGCCATGCTCTCAGCCTCGCTGGGCCTTCGGGGCCACTGGATAGGGGAGCACGGCCGCTGCTGCCTTTCCACCACGCTGCCCTGTGGCTGTGTGGGCACCAGTATCCTGGCAACCTGCATACTCGGCAGAGATAATGCCACTGTTGTCTCCGTCGGGGGCACATAGATGGTCTAGATGTGCTCGTGAGCTTCCTGTCATGGGAGACCGGGGACAGTCCACCCTAAAGCCTCTGTGGCTGGGGTCTCCTTGCTCCCTTCGATGGCTTCTTAGTGGCCAGTCACCTGGCTCAGCTCCATCAATACAAGCTACATATGTGATTTTAAATTTTCTAACAGCCACATTAAAAAGCAAGAAGAAACAGGTGGGATTCATTTTAATATTCTATTTTATTTAACCCAATATATCCAAAAAACTATCATGCAAATGTTATCAATACTATCGATGACGTGCTTTACCTTCTTTTCCCGGTGTGTAACCTACATTTATAGCACGTGCCAATCAGGAATGGCTGCAATGCAAGTGTGCCTCGCCACCTGTAACTAACCAGTAGCTACCGTGTGGGAGGGACAGTGTGGCTCTAGGTCATTCTTTTAGTTGACTTCTGAAACGTATGCTGGGCTCTCCAAAAAACTCTGGTCTTTACCGTGTCACACGGACAGTCAGGCTTTGCAGAGTCTCTCTCCTCTCCTAGCTGAAGAACTGCATCATTATCATCAAGCACTCTGATTCTTTGGGGTGACAAGTTGGGTGTCCCTCAACCTTTCATTCTCCAAACTCTTTTCCAACGTGTGTCTTTCCAGCACGCTCTGTCTTGACTTCTGGCGGAAGAGAGGCAGGACTCCTGCGGGGCCATGGCATTTATCCACTCTTCTGTTCCTCCCACCTAGATATACCCCCTTCGAATCAAGACATTTAGAGATTTTTGTATTATGGGGCAAAAAGCAATCCATCAATTAATGTCTCACGGATTAGGATCATTCCAACTGCAGCCTCAGTGTGGGTCCCGGCGTGGAGTGCCAGGGCTCGGGGGCCGCTTCTCTGCAGTTCTCTCCACTCCTCCCTCTTTTGTAACCTTCATCCTCCGGCTGGTGGCAAGGTGGCTGCCCCAGCTCCAGGTGTCTCGCCCTCACTTCCTTCCAGAAGAAAGAAGATGCTGTTGCTTCCTGGGGTCTCTTTTGAAGAGTGGGGAAATAGGCCCTGGCCAGTGTGGCTCAGTTGGTTGGGCATCATCCCCTGCAGTGAGAGGTTGCTGGTTCAATTCCAGGTCAGGGCACATGCCCAGGTTTTGGGCTCGGTCCCCAGTAGGGGGTGTGCAGGAGGCAACGAATCACACATCAGTGTTTCTCTCTTCTCCCTTCCCCTCTCTCTAAAAAAAAAAAAAAAATCAATAAACTGTTCTTTTAAAAAAAAAAGTGAGGAATTAGTCAAAACTGGGTCATGTGCCCACCCTAAGCCAAACCTGAGCCAAGGGAGTTGGATGATCGTAATTGGATCCGGCCAATCAGGAGCCATCCTCTGGTGCTGGCCCCCTCTCAGCACACGACCACGTCGGGAATGGTGGACCCTGCCACCGCTGATGACTTTTACCCAGGAAGAAGGAGCACGCACGTGGCTGTTGGGTGGGCAAGCGCCAGGTTGGCTCCGGCTCACATTCAGTCCCACTTCTCTCCCTGCCCTGCGCTTTCCCTTCCCTTCCAACTGCTGGGGGAGAGTGCCTCTGCGCCCGTCTGAGGTTCACGCTGCTCACACCCGAGTCTCCCGGTCCACCACCGCCTCAGGGTCCTCCGCCGTCAGCCTCCCTCCTGGGCTGTATCTGCAGCCTCCCCTCTACCACGACTTCGCTTGAGCATCGGAACAAGTACTGACCTCCTGTACCGTAAAAACACCACCACTCACTCCCCTTGATGCTGTTCCCTTTCCAGCTCGCTGACCAAAGCGTGAAAAAGGAGAAAACTCTCACTCTCATCACCTGCCTTCTCCCCTCCCGCTCACTCTCAACCATCTCCGCTGCCCAACTGGCCTTCTTTCCAAACATGCCAGTCCGCCCTCCACTTGTCTGCTGACGTGATCATAACCTGGCTGTTCTCCTCTGTCAAACGGGGTTAGTCCCTGTGTCCTAGAGCTGTGAGGATTAAATGCAATAATGTAGCCACAGTGCTTAGCTTGGTGCCTGGTACATGATACACACTTCAAATGCTACTTAATTGCAGATCTTCATCCAGCTTCAAATGCTTCATTGTCTTCCTGGATTCTTTAGGGTCAGGCCCCCTAAGACCTTTCTGCCGTCAGCCTGCATCCCCATTCGGTGGCCATTCACCTGCAGGCGAGAGCATCCTCTTGGCTCTGGGCTTTGTAGACACTGAATTGTTTTGCCCAGAAAGTATCCCCCACCATCCAACCTCCTGTCCCCTGTCTGGTCACCTGGCTGTGCTATTCTTTTGTTGTTGTTGTTAATCCTCACCCGAGGATATTTTTTCCATTGATTTAGAGACAGTGGAAGGGTGGGGGGGATAGAAGAGAGAGAAACATTGATGTGAGAGAGGCACATAGATTGGCTGCCTCCCTCCCGCATGCGCCCTGACCTGCAACCCAGGTATGTGCCCTTGACCGGGAATCAAACCTGTGACCCTTTGGTGTGTAGGGTGACGCCACTGAGCACACTGGCCAGGGCTGGTTACGCTATTCTTTTTTTTTTTTTTATCCTCACCCAAGGACATTCTTCCATTTTTTGTTCAGATAGAGTGAGAGGGAGAGAGAGGGAGAGAGAGAGAGAGAAACATCGAGGTGAAAGGGACACATCGAGTGGCTGCCTCCCTCACGATCAACCAGGGCCGGGGACAAATTGCAACCGAGGTACATGCCCCTAGTGAGAACCGAACCCAGGTCTCTCTGGACCGCAGGCCGACGCCCTAACCCCTGGGCCAAACCGGCCAGGGCTGGCTATGCTATTCTTAAGGTGCTTCATATCAATCATACAAATAACCAAAGGACCAGGATTGACTTCAGGACATCTGATGGGAGGGAGTAGATCTAGGAGATGATTTATTGCCAACAAAAATGATTTTCTGTGTTCATGGAAATAAAAATATGAATTTAAGAGGCTTCGGGAAGGAGGGAGTTAACCAGGGTGCATGCACTCACTGGTGCGCTTGGCAGATGTTGATGGAATTCCTGTTGTGAGGTTAGTCCTGTCATAGATACTGTGACAGCTGGAAGACTGAATTCTTACCATCAAGGTGCTCACGGTTCCCCAGTTAAAGGTGAGCGGTGGTGAACCAACCCCTGCTCTCCCTCAAGGAAGGCGTGGAGGCGGACAGGATGAGGGTGGGGACAAAGGTCATCTCCCTGCACCCAGCTCCACCCTCCCCCTTCCTCAGAGCGTGGGTTCAAGTTTACCTGTACAGAAGCTCACCTGGTAGGATTTCAGACACTCCTCCAGAATTCCTAGCTTTGCTCAGTCTAGAAATTCTTTTAACAAGGAGGGGAAACCTTTCATTCACAGCTAGAAATTAAAGGCTTAACATGAGCCCTGGCCGATTTGGCTCAGCGGGAGAGCATCGGCCCACGGACCAAAGAGTCATGGGTTCGATTCCGGTCAAGGGCACGTACCTCGGTTGCGGTTCGATCCCCGGCCCTGGTCAGGGTCGTGCGGGAGGCAACCACTCGATGTGTCTCTCTCACATCGATGTTTCTCTTTCTCTCTCTCTCTCTCTCTCTCTCTCTCTCTCTCCCACTCTATCTGAAGATAAAAATAGAAAAAAGTATGCTCGGGTGTGGATTAAAAAAAAAAAAGACCTGCCCTGGCCGGTTTGGCTCAGCGGTTGGAGCATCGGCCTGTGGACCAGAGAGTCCCAGGTTCGGTTCCCGCTAGGGGCACGTACCAAAAAAAAAAAAAAAAAAAAAAAAGGCCTAACAGCCAAATGGGTGGGAGAAGCCCTATTTACTTAAGTGTAACTTTCCACTAAAGTATTATCAGTTAATTCAACTTGTTTAACTGGTTGACATCAGACCTGGGCTTGATGGGTCAAGGTGGAGAGAACAGGTGCATCCAAAGGGGTGGCAGCCTTGACCTCAGTGCGGGTAACCAGGCGGAGGAGAGCGCGCGCGCACCTGGCCTGCAGTCCATCATCTGTGCCCCAGCCAATAGGAGGAGAGGAGGTGATGGGCGGGCTGCAGCTGCCCAGGTGGCTCCTCTTCTCAGAACTCATCGAAAGGTTTTGGTTGTTGCTGGTTTTTAGGATGAATGCCTTAAGACTTGGGTGGGGAACCTCCGGCCCGCGGGCCATATGATGTCCTCGAAGTCAATGCCGGCTAACATCACACGCCTCCCCAAATTAGCCTGACCAAATATAGCAGGCTCATTTTTAAGTTGGTAATTTTGTATGGCCCTCGAATGATGTTATAAATATCCAAATGGCCCTTGGAAGAAGAAAGGTCACCCACCCCTGCAAGTTAGGTTAATGTTCTTCAGCCATTTAGAATCCACACCTGTTCTTCCCACAGGTGACCATCTACCTGGGGAAGAGGGACTACATAGACCATGTTGACCAAGTGGAGCCTGTGGGTAAGTTGAGTTTGGAGTAAACTTTCCAAGCTGGTTTTCCTTTAAGTCATGAGACAACTGCTCATTGTGTTTATAAAAATCTGCTCTGCGAATCATCTAATCAAAGACACACACATTAAAACATCAGTGAGGTGTTTTGGAAACAATTTTAAGGAGTGTGGGGGAGACAAAGGACTCATTCCTAGAATATATAAAGAACACACTCAAAACTCAACGGTAAAGGAAAAATAAAATCCACTTAGAAAATAGATAAAAGACACGAGGAGGCATTTCATTAAAGAAGACATACGGATGGCAACCAAGCACACGGAAGACGGTTTGACATCATTAGTCAGTGGAGAACCGCACCTTACGACCACAATGAAATGTCGTTACATGCCTGTCGAATGGCTAACGTTAGAAATACTGCCCACACCAAATGCTGGTGAGGATGCAGAGAAACGGGATCACCCACGCGTGGCTGGTGGGAATGCAACATGCCACAGCCACTCTAGAAAATAGTTTGGCCGTTTCTTAAAAAACTAAACACACTCTCACCACATGACCCAGCAGCTGTGCTCCTGGGCATTGACTGACCCCAGAGAAATGACAGCTATGTCCACACGAAAACCTGTCCATGTTTGTTCATAGCAACTTTGTAACAGCTCCAAACTGAAAAGAATCAAATGTCTCTCTGTGGGTGCATACGGTTAAACGGTCTGTGGCACATCGTCCCATGAAATTCTGCTCAGCAATAAAAAAGAAGGCATGACTGATACACAGCCCTAGGGATCTCCAGGGCATTATGCCGAGAGGGAAAGCCAGTCTCAAAAGGCCATACACTGCACGATTCCATTTATATAACATTCTCGAGGTGAGAAAATTATAGAAATTATTGGTTACCAGGGGCTAAGGGGTGGGGGTGGCTCTGAGGGGAACACCCGGGAAGGAGCCCGCCGCGAGGGAGCAGGGCTGTGCCGACGGCCGGGGTGGTGGCACAGCTCTCCACAGGAGAGGAAATGACAGAGCTGGACACTCGTCGCACCCATGTCAGCCTCCTGGTTTTGATATTGTACTGTAATCATCTAAGATGTAACCACTGGGAGAAACTGGATGGCGGATGTGTCGGGACCTCTCTGTACTGTCTTTGCCACTTTCTGTGATTCTATAATTATTTCAACTCAAAGAGTTATTTAAAAAAAAAAAAAAAAAAGGAGTGTACAAAGCCTGCATTTTTAGGCACCGAGGATGAGAGTGTCTCCGGAAGGTGGTTTGGCAGTGCGTTATCAAAGGCCAACCAGTTCTGCCTTGGGTACCGACGGAGGGTTATCTCTGAGGCTGCTCATCGCAACATTCAGTATAATCCATGCAGGACATTGGAAACAGCCTAAAGCCCCCAACAAGAGGGGGTGATTAGAAATGCAGGCTATATTCATTCTTTGGAGCAATGTGTAGCCATTGAAATGCTGAGTACATAGTGTGCGTGTGTGTGTGTGTGTGTGTGTGTGTGTGTGTGTGTTTGTAATATCATTGAGGGAGGAAAGCAGTTAACTGAATAGTATGTATTTTAGTAAATTTTTCTGTTTTTTAGTAAAAACAGTCATGTATGTGCATACACATCTGGAAGAAAATTCCGTACCAATGTCCTGACAGTGGTATCTCTGGGAGTGGACATTGAGGTGACTGTTTTCGCTTTGCTTTCCTTTCCGGTGATGAGCATAGCTTACAGGTGCAGTGAAAACCCTCTCCTTAGAGAGGCCTCTGGGCTCTTCACGTCCTCCAGCCTCACTGTCCTCTCCCTTCGCTGTAGATGGTGTGGTGCGGGTGGATCCGGAGCTCGTGAAGGGAAAGAGAGGTGAGGAGCCCGCGTCCTCCAGGAACACGGTCCGGGCGGGGCTGGCTCCGGGAAGGGGCGTGTGCGCTGGGCTCGCCTGCACACTGCGCTGCACCCCTGGGCTCACCCTCAGGACACGGGTCCTGCTCACAGCACAGCTCACTTCTCAGGTGACGGTGAGGACTCAGGGAAGCCAGGTGACGGAGGTGGCAGGAGAAGGAAATGGTGACAGAGCCTGGGGCCCGTCGGTCAGCTCCAGCAACTGTGCACACGTCCCCGTGCCACGTTCTGTGCCACGGCCCGCTGCAGGAGGGCTCCTTGGGGGGTTTGTCTGAAAAGGGGGAACTGGAGGCTGCTGGAAGGCAGGGTCCGTCTTCTGCCCGCTGTGGTGGGCCTGAACCACGCGCCACAGCTCCTCTGAAGGTCCCAGCAGTTGGCATGTGTGTGGCGGGTGACTTGGTACTAACAGTTCATAAACTAAATTAGAGCAGATTCGAGTTATCCTTGTGACAATGTCACAGACTCAGTTCCATTCTGAAGATGCCTTTGTGAGTGGTTCCTGCTGGCAACCATGAGGCATTGTCCCTAACCCTGGATGCGCCCAGGGGACTATGTCAGATGTGGGGCCAGCAGCATCGAGGGGGCAGAAATGGGGCTGAACATCCCTCTGCGGTCTCCTCCCTCCTCGTGGCACCCTCGCCAGGAAAGGGCACCTGCTCAGCCCTGCCTGGTGAGGAGGCGTAATACCAGGTCACCTCCGGACACTTTCCTCTTCCAAACATCAGATGAGACAAAGTCCTTAGGACAGACATAGACAAAATCCTCAACCAACAACTCCCGAGGATGGGGGGTCCACTTCTGTATGCTTTATGTTCCAGAACAATGTGTGGTTTTATTTACCACATTAAAGACAGTGGTAACATGTGTAGGTTCGTGTAATTCTTTGGTCCACTGGGGGCACAATTTACATCTTTTTAATCAGATTGAGTCTCCAGAAGTTGCCATTTAGAGCACGCTGTGTTCGAGCAGTGTGGAAAGAAGGGTTTCTTCCTGGGTTCGATCCCATCTCTTCCTTTGATCCATCAGCCCCTATAGCTCCTCCCGCAGCCCAGTGCCCAGCTCTGGCACAGACCTGTTTGCTCCCGGGCACTGTTTCCCTCTGCTTCTTACCTTCACCCTCAGCTCCATCCAGACATCCTGCTCTCAGAACCCAACTGACCCACACTGTTTAAAAGCCTCCTGAGCCCTGGCCGGTGTAGCTCCGTGGCTGAGCTCATCCCATGCACTAAATGCTGGTTCGAGTCCCATTCCCCGTCGGGGCACATGCCCAGGTTGCCAACTCGATCCCCAGTAGGGGGCGTGCAGGAGGCAGCCGATCGATGTTTCTCACATCGATGTTTCTATCTCTCTCCTCCTCTCTCTGAAATCAATAAAAGCATATTTAAAAAATAATAATAAAATAAAATAAAAGCCTCCTGAGGTCACTGAGCCGGTGGGTCAAAAGAAAGGGACGCACATCCCGCCCCCTCCAGGTGGGACTCCATGACCGAGGGTGCCAGTGGCCGCCCACCCTTGTCTTGCTTGCCTTCCAGTGTACGTCTCTGTGACGTGCGCCTTCCGCTACGGCCAGGAAGACATCGACGTGATGGGCCTGACCTTCCGCAGGGACCTGTACTTCTCCCGGGTCCAGGTGTTCCCCCCTGTGGGGGCTGCGAGCGTGCCCACGAAACTGCAGGAGAGCCTGATCAAGAAACTGGGGGCCAACACGTACCCCTTTGTGCTCACGGTGGGTGCACTCCCCTGCCCTGGTTCCTTCACCCACAGCACCTTGTAGTGTGACCCCGAGCAAAGGAAAGGGGACAGCAGCACGGCTTCACATTTGTGGGCCTTCAAATTGCACCCTTGAAGGAAATTCTAGATTGCATGGACTGTGATTGTCTTTTTTTAAGCCTTTGAAAATAGCCTCTCAGCCTTTGAAGACACCGTTTGAACCAACGGCTTGAATATTTCCCTTCATCCGACCACCTAATTACATGAGCATGTTATTCCTTAACTTGCCCGTCTATAAAAAGAAAGACGTGCCCCTCCGCTGGCCCCGAGGAATTCCAGACGAAAGAGTTCCCTGCGGGACAGGAGATCTAGTGAAATAAGCAGCCTGTCTAGAGCTCCGGGTGTCGTCGCTCCAGGCCTCGTCGGCCCTGGGGACACCTGGCTCCTCGAGGGCCAGCCTGCCTGTCCTCTGAGACTTGGCGTGAACTCTTTGCTCGTGTGTTTTCAGATTATATGCTCCTCCAAAGTTACATGGTTCAGCCCAAAAAAGGAAGGAGATTCTAACCCACACCAGAACATGGATGAACTTTGAAAACGTGATGTAAAGGGAAACAAATGCTGTGTGATTCTACTCGTAGGGCGTCCCTAGAGTGGTCAACCCCCTAGAGACGAGGCAGAACAGGGCTGCAGGCTGGGGCAGAGGGATGGGGAGTGGGTGTGTACTGGGGACAGGGCTTCAGCGTGGCATGGTGGGAGGTTCTGGATCAGTGCAGAGCAGTGTGAATGCACTCAATGCCACTAGACTGCACGTTTAAAATGGTAAGTTTTATGTTGTGTATATTTTATCACGATGCTTTTCTTTAAAAAAATCACTTTTAAAATGTTTCACGGGCTCTGGCTGGTTTGGCTCGGTGGTCAGTGTGCCAGTCGTCAGACAGAAGGGTATAGGTCGATTCCCGGTCAAGAGCACATACCTGTTTTGCAGGTTTGATGCCCTGCCCCCTTTGGGGTCGTGAGGGAGGCAGCCAATTGATGTGTGTCTCTCACATCGATGATTCTCTCTCTGTCTCTCCCTCTCTCCCTCCCTCCCTCTTCCACGCTCTCTAAAAATCAATGGAAAAATATCCCCGGGTGAGGATTAACCAAAAAATAAATAAATAAATAAATAAAAACGTCTCATGGTCCTGGGTGCTCCGGTGCACTGAGCCTGGGAGTCTGAAGTGACAGAGCCCTGTGGAGACAACATGTCAGTGTGAACAGAACCTTAGAAATGTGATTTTGACCTGGCAGTTCCCTTTCCAGCAGTGTAGCCTCGGGAATTCAGTGGGTAAAACTGCTGCGGGGCTGAAGAAGGGTGTTTATTGCTGCGTTGGCGGTCACGGCAAGGAAGTCGAGACCAGCCAGTGAGGGAGCCGGCTAATGAAAGGTCTCGGGAGCCCTAGGACAGTGGCGCAGAGCCGTGACTCGTGGAGGGAACCTCATCCTCGCGCATCCTGGGGAGTAGGTCAGGGTCAGTGACAGAGCAAGCCAGACGGCAGGACACGTGTGCCACGCGGGCCCATGTCTGAAAAGCACCCCCTCCACACGCGCTGGTGTGTCCGAGTGTACACAGGACGCTTTGGGACACTTCTGTCCGCGATGGCGGTCCGGGAGTTGGGGGCATGCGTGAGCACATGTTCCTTCGGCTTGCCCCTCATCCCTGTTTTCCAGTTTTTGCATGCTGAGTAAACATCACCCGTGGGGTCACCTCTGAAAGAAGCGGTTTGTTGTTTCTTTCCACAGTTTCCTGACTACCTGCCCTGTTCAGTGATGTTGCAGCCAGCTCCGCAGGACACGGGCAAGGTTGGTTCAAGAAGAAATGCCATGGATTCCTTCCTTCCTTCAAAACACTTTTAAAAATGGCCTTTTATCATAGAACATGTCACGCATAGAGAGACAGTCTAATGAGCCTGTCACTTGTCTTCAGCAAGTATTAGCCATGAGCGGCCCTGTGAACAAAATGGGAGAGTCCCTCCCCTCGTGGGTCTCACAGGTTGATAGAGAGAAATAAGCAAGAAACAAATAGGAAGTACCTACAGGTGCAGCCGAGGGTCCAGGCGCCGTGGAGAGCCAGAGGCTGAGAGAGGCAGAGGGAGTCTGGCAGGGTGCTTGTTTGGGGTGTTTAAGGACAGCCTCTCGACTAGGGTTAAGGAGACAGCCTTCCAGGCACAGGGGACACGGTGCGTGGTGTGTGCTGGAGCAGGGGGAGCAGGGGTGAAGTGGTGGGAGCAGGTCAGAGAGGTGCGGGGGGTGCGGCCACATTGGGAAGGGCCTCGGAGACCGCTGCGCGGACATGGACTTTTCTGAGTGAGAGGGAGCCGCTGGCAGGCTCTGAGCAATAGGTCCTGACAGGTTCCCGAAGGATCGCTCTGGCTACTGCGCTGACAGTGGGGTGGGGTGGCCGAGCATGACCTCCGGCCTGACAGAGAAGCAAAGGGGCTGAGTCTGTGCAGGAGAGTGACCGTGGTGGACCAGGGACTCTAGGCAAGGAAGGAGGACGGTGGGGACAGGAGGAGAGAATAGAAGGTGCTGGGACCCAGGGTTACGGCTGGGATACGTCAAGGAAGGAGCTGCAAACACACCAGCTGAGGGCAGAGAGTGGCTGGCCTGCACCTGGACTGTGGAGGGGCAGTGACAGGCAGTGACGGGTCCAGGGCAGTGGTCTCCAACACGCGAGTCCTGTCTCCATGTGAGGTTTGGGAATCAGCGCAGTGGATCCGCAGTGGCGTTTAGGAAAAGCAGAATGGAATGGAAGAGAGCCGGAAATCTCCGAGTGCCGCGCACGCAGCGGAACTCAGGGTCGTTTCGTGGGAGTTGTTTCACGTGTGCGTGTCTGTTTACTGGGCCACGTGATAAACCTGACTTCTTGCCGTGGCCGGGAGGCATTGGAAAGCCACTGGTCCAGAAAACGGGTATGGGCAGCCCGGATGGAGGAAGACAAAGTCACTAAGTTGGACTGGGGGACACTGTGCCAGCCGAACAAAGTGCCACCCCGTGGTCTCCGGGAGACGAGGGACCAGAGCTCAGTGTGAACTGAGGCCTGGGAGGCCTGGGAGGCCTGGGAGGGGCTTCCACATGCTTGGGGCCTCCGGGCACTTGAGCTGGGCCTTGGAGAATACATAGGAGTTTGTCAAATAGAAAAAGAGAGAGGAAGAGGCGCATTGAGCATTTCAGAGACAGAATCACGCGTGTGCAGGGTGGACGGGGGAAGGGTGTGTCCTGTACAGGGAGCACACACAGGGGAGGGTGGGGGCCCGGAAGCGAGGGGTCACACGGCTAGGAGTGCTGGGGTGATGGTGGGCAATGACAGTCTAATGGTGAACCCTGAAAAGAATAAGGCTGGGTAAAAAGAGAAGGTGCCAGGTACTCCCCCAGTGACGTGTGCCCCGTCCAAGGAAGCGGGTGCTGACCGAGGTCTTGCCTGCCCTGTCGCTGCAGTGCTGTGGGGTCGACTTCGAGGTCAAAGCATTCGCCACAGACAGCGCGGATGACGAAGAGGACAGAATTCCCAAGAAGTAAGCGCAGTTGTGGAACCAGTGAGGGGCTGGGGGGAGGAGACACCGCCCCTCACCCGCGTCTGTGGCGCAGCTCTTCCCAGGGGGCCCGTGTGCTGGGGACACTGGAGCCTCCCCAGCCCAGGGCATCCGGACAACCTCTACACAGTGGCTGATCATTTGAGGGTGGGGACAACAGACAGTTGTGGGAGTTAGCAACCTCAAGGGCCCGTGTAAGCCCTGCAAACCACCAGATTCCTTCTTTCTTCTTCTTCTGTCACTTTTTTTGTTGTGGTGAGACATACATAACATGGAGTGTACCACTTTACCCCTTTTCAAGTGTGCAATTCAACAGTACTAAGTGCATTCACGATGTGTAACCATCGTTACACACAACTCGTCTCATCACCCCGAACAGAAACTCCACCCACTGAGCAACACGGTCCCTCCCGTCCTCCCAGGCCCGCCGTCCGTTTTCTTCTTGTACCTGAACACGGTTTCCAGCTGTGTCCCCAGCACTTTGTCCTCCTCCACACACACACCTGTCGAAGCCACAGTAGTGAGTGGCAGTGACGGTGCACACGTCTGAAGCATGTCACATGAAGCACAGGACACAAATTCCCACATCCGCTTCACCCAGAGGAGGCGGCCCAGGGTCCCAACCGAGGGTGAGAGTGGCCCCCGGGGGAGCTACAAGCCCCACGCCACCCAGCTGGTGAAATCACAGGGAAAGGCCTGGAAACCAGGTCCTCGGCCCGTCCTCCAGACCAGCGACCCACTCCTCTTTGGTTCAGCTGGTGTGGTGTGTCGGGTCCCCGGGTGAGCATGGGGGAGAGAGCTGGGGGCCGCCCTGACGACGCCGGGCTCTAACTGCTGGACTGTCTGTGACTCCCATCCCCAGGAGCTCTGTGCGGTTACTGATCCGTAAGGTACAGCACGCGCCATCCAAGATGGGTCCCCAGCCCCAGGCTGAGGCCACCTGGCAGTTCTTCATGTCCGACAAGCCCCTGCACCTCGCGGTCTCCCTGAGCAAAGAGGTAACCCACGGGCGCGCTGTGTCCCGTGTGGGAGCAGGGCTGGGGGGCAGGCTTCTCCCAGGGCCCTACTGCTGTGGCTGTGTCTAGGGCCAGTGTGAGCACCAGTTTGAGAAAGATTGGCACTTTTTCATCACGTGCAGCTGGTAGAGGCGCTCATTAGAATAGGGTCACACTGACTTGCATTCTGCTCATTGTCAGTCCTGAGCAACAGGGGCGGATTTCACATACCCCTGATGCCTGGTGATCTTTGCCCCCTCTCTGCCCTACGGGCCTCATTTACTGGTGTGGCACCGATGGGTGTGCTATCACAAACTGTCACTTCCCTGGAAAACTCAAGTTTCACTGTAAACCCAGCCGTGACGCAGGTTAATGTTATCCATGAGGTGTGCAGAAAAAGGTGAAGCCTTGGCTGAGGCTGTCTCTGGTCCCTCTGGCCACCAAGAGTCGCACACACATGTTGGCAAGAGCCTAAATACTTTGTGTGCACGTGGATGTGTGTTTGCGTGTGCATGTGTATGCGTGCGTGTGCACACGTGTGCAAGGGGGCGCCCACCTGGACCAGGTTACGTGGGCACCACTGCTGAGGAGAGCTCTACCCCCGGCTTCCTCGTGATCTCCTTCCATTTCACTGGTTCTGCCCCAAATACACATATGATTCCACTCAAGCCCCCCTGGATGACTCCGCAGTGACTCTCAGGACTGGGGCATTCTGGGCAGGAGTGCCCTCACTCCGCTCCACATCAGTCACCGTTTCCTTCTCAGCGCCCCACAGACGGGGCAGAACATGTTCTGGACCCTCGTCTAGTGACACGTGGCTGTCACTTCATGTTCCTGGAAAGTATGAGAACCCAGCCACTTTTATTCTAGTTGAAGGACTGAGATGAGTTTAGAAAGCCGTGAGATTACAGATACCACCACGCTCTGTCCCCCTTTTCCGATTTGTCTGACAACTTTTTCAGATCTACTTCCACGGGGAACCCATTCCTGTGACCGTGACTGTGACCAACGACACAGAGAAGACGGTGAAGAAGATTAAAGCAGTAGGTAGGACCTTATGTTCAAAGCTGGAAGGCAGAGTCTTCTAGAATTTCTCAGTCTGGTCCTGTTTCCCGAGGGGCTCTCCTCTGGTCGGATAAGGCCCTCCTGGGTCCTTGGAACCCCCTGTCTGTCTCTGTTGTCATGGACAGTAGGACCTCAGGGGGAGGAAAGCCCCTGGATGTCATCCCAGGTTAGGGCTGCCTTTGTCTGGGGACAGCATCCTGACTGGTGATCTTCCTGGAGGGGTCATGCCAGGTCTCGGGGCAGCCGGGACAGGACTTTTCCTCCTGGGATCAGTAACGAGTTGTGTTGAAAGGCCAGTTGTGTTGTACGAGCTATATAAAAAAGGCACAACAGAATGACCTGGGAGGGACACCTCCAAGGTCACTTCGTTCAAACATTTGATGGCTAAGACAAAGTTAGACTTGGTGTGTTAGGGTGACCTACCCAGGTACCCAGGACTTTCAGGGCTGAAACGGGGCCAGTCCCAGGCAGACCAGCATGGTGGCTCACCCTGAGTGTCGTAGATAAGGTTCAGAAATTCCGATGCATGCGTGCTAAAGAATTCTAGGCTTTTCCTAATGCGAATACGAAGGCTTAATTTATGGCTTTGGTTTCTACTGGTTTAGTTCATATGCCTTTAATTCCTTATAGGACCTGGTTTATTTATTTAGTATGAGGTATATAGTGTTCAATACAGTGTTCCACAAAGTAACAGGATTGTGAAAGTATCATTTGATACTTTGATTTAAAATTGTCTCTCAAACTTTTATGAATCCTAACATCAATGCCATTAATGTTTGAAAGAAGCTGTTGAATTTTCTGAAACAAGATGTTAATAGCTTTCTATAGGGCAGGCTCTGTGCTGAGTGCTTCAAACAAACAAATTGTTTTTTTCATCCTCAAATTTGATTTTAATGGGGATTAAAAACCATCTTCTTTTGCCCAGCTGGTGTGGCTCGGTGGATTGAGCGTCGCCCCATGGACTGAGAGGTCCTGGTTTGATTCCCGGTCAGGGCACATGCCTGGGTTGCTGGCTCGATCCCCAGTAGGGGGCGCACAGGGGGCAGCCGATCAATGTTTCTCTCTCAAATAGGTATTTCTATCTCTCTCTAAAAAAATCAATACAAACATATATATATTTTTAAATCTTTTTAATCATCACAATGCCCATATGAGTTACATGCAGTTATCACCCCCACTTTGCTGACGGGCAAACTGAAGCTTAGAGAAAGAAGCTAAGTAACTCACAGCTGATGGCTAGGCTGGGATTTGAGCCCCAGTAGTCTGGCTCCAGAGCCTACCTTCCTGTCCACCATGTGCACCCATGAGCCCATCCTGCTCGGCCTCCAAATGGTTTCTGGCTTGGACCCCCGGAAGGAGATGTTCCTTCAGTCAAACAGAGAATGCTGGAAGGGGGCAGGTTTGGAGGAAGAGAGGAAGTGCTGAGTTCTTCGATGCTGGAAGATTGTGTGCTTGGGGAAGACACTCGGGGCCATACCAGGGGCTCAGCGGAGAGGGGCGGCAGTTTTAGGAGACTGGCTCATGGGTAGGAGTTGTCACAGAGCAGGTTATCGGTGAACAGAAGTGGCCTCACAGATCTCAGCCTTTAAGCTTTGAGACGGGAACGCCAAGCCTGGGAAGGATTAGCGAGGGAAGACCAACCGCGTCCCCGGAAGGTGGGCAGCACCAGGCACCTGCGCGGAGGACCCCACGTGAACCGCCCACCCCTGTCCTCCCTCTGCAGTGGAACAAGTGGCCAATGTGGTTCTCTACTCGAGCGACTATTACGTCAAGCCGGTGGCCCAGGAGGAAGCACAGTGAGTAACTGTTGGGTTTGTGTTTCCTGGGCAGCCCAGGCTTCTTGGTCCAGTTCCCCTTTTGCTCATCTTGATGAGGGAAGTCAATGCTAGGCTAGCTCACCAGCTCTCCACTTCCTTCCCCTTTGCTCACTTCAAGGGCTGCCCAGAAGGTTAGCATCTCCATTCCGCTCTCCCTTCGAAGAGATCGAAGAGATCGGTCAGGCTAAGACACGATGGAGGGGAGGGAACTAAGCTAGAAATGTCGCAGCGGGAACAGCTGGACCTTCTTTGTATCCTTGGAATACATTGCCAGGAACTTGATACTGTTCCTACCCCCACCCCCTCCCCAGCAGATCATCAAATGATCTGTCAGCCCAGGGAGGGTTCTCTATCTTTTGATCTTCTCGATTTGAAAAGCTCATACCGATGACAACTGGGTTAGCGTGCTGTGTCAATTCTCAGCCCGTTATCACCAATGACTTTTCTCCCTTTATCAGAATCCAGACCAAGGGAGAACCCTGAGATGACTTCTTCTTGGTGGAGAGAGAGACCTGCCTAGTTTTGCTTTGTGCTAGGCAGGCAGATAGAGTCATTAAACACACAGGTGTCTGGGGGTTAGCCCCACCCCTACCCTCCAGAGAGGATCCCTGGGGAAGGTCTCTGTCCAGTGGGCATGTTCTAAGTACCAATGTATGCAGAGTATTGCCACGGTTAGAGGAAAGCGGTGGTGAAGAAAGACACACTGCTTTGGCAAGATAACAGTACCCAATATTTAAAAGGTAACACTGGGATAAACTGTTACCCGAAGTAGGTCCAGAGGG
The DNA here is from genome assembly GCA_030848825.1 of Tadarida brasiliensis. Lineage (NCBI taxonomy): Eukaryota > Metazoa > Chordata > Mammalia > Chiroptera > Molossidae > Tadarida > Tadarida brasiliensis. The sequence goes on from CM061265.1 coordinate 102,418,583, forward strand.
AGGCAGGAAAGAAACAGAACTCACCAGCCAAGCCTGGGGACCCTTTTAGGGTGCATCCTTGCACACCATGTCCTAGCAGTCTTTATGGCTCACCTTTTGGCATACGTTCAACAATGATAGGAGAAAATGGTCCTTGGCTAAGTCTCCCCTGATATACCCCATAATCTGGTTCTCTTTTCAGCTCTCAGGGACGTTTTGGACCAAATAGTTCCCAGGAAACTAGGAACCAATCTAGCCCTCACCCCCCAGGGGCGGCAGGGAGAGCGAACGCTGGGCAGGAACATGGTGGGGGCGTCTCAGACCAGAAGCCACTCAGAAGGCTGCACAGCATGGCCATCGGCCTTGAACCCTGGGACTCCCTGGGCTCTGGTGGGTGGGCCTCCATCAATCCAGCTCAGACCCGACTCCCGAGTTGCCCACCACCCAGTCCCAGGACCTGAAGGCCCTGGGAGGTGGCCTTGTGGCTGAGGGAAAGGCCATTCCCCTTCCTGTGACCATCCCCTTTGAATTTAATTTCTGCTTTTGTCACTTTGCTGCCTAAACCAAGCTGGTTAAGTGTGGGCCATCTCATGCTCCCGCAGAACTCTGTAATGAGGGTGCCCGGGAGCCTCCCGGACACACTTCGGGCGGGAGAGGCCACAGCTGCTTGAGACTCCGCGGGGGGCTCCAGTAGGACGCCCTTCGGGTGGCAGCACAGACCCCAGCAGGCTAAGGAAGGGGCCCAGCCAGCTCCTGGGCAGTGTTTCCAGTGCCACGCCTCTCCTGGCCGGGCACGGGGATGGGGGACGTGCAGGCCGCGTGGACAGACACAGGCAGCTGGCTCCTCGGGGCTCTGCAGTCAGAAGGCAGGTGCGGCTGTGCGGCCGGCATGCTTCCCTGACTGCAGAGTGGAGTCCCGGGAGCGCCTACTCCGTCGGAGGGTCGGTGGGGAAGAGACACAGCGTGGCCTGGTGTCAGTGTGTGGGTGAGTGGCAGAGCCAGCTCTCCAGCCCCAGGCGCTGCTCAGTGGGCCGGATCCGGCCAACCTGGAGAGATCATGCCGCTGTGTCCCCAGCTCCTTCCAGATCCACCCTTGGGCACCAGTCCCCTGCGTCTGTCCGATGGCGGGAAGCCCCGCCCGACTGACGATGAAGGTCTGGGAGCGCGTGCTGCTCCGTGCTGTTCTCCAAGGAGCACCTGGCCCTGCCCCTTCTGAGTAGCCCGCCACCATGGCCCACGCGACCCCCCTCAGAGCGACGTCCAGCCTGGGCTTGTTGCTGGCACTGGCCAGATGGCCCTGCAGTCAACTGTGTGGTTCGGTCTCAGGAGAAGACTGCTGTGGTCCCTGGCCCTTGGGCCGGTCTGTCTCATTTAACCTCACAGAACATTCCAGAAATTCAGCGATTATTAGAGCAGACCGAGGGACTCAAGGACATGTCGCAATGCTGCTGGCAGCCCGTTTTGAGATGCCAGTGATACTCGTCTGCTCCTCGTCAGGCCAACGCACAGGCACCTGGCTATCTTTCCAATGAGTCGCAGGGAACGTGATCCTGGAATGTGCTCGGTGGCAGAGAGGGGCTCCTGGGATCGATGGTGGCTTTATGGCCACGAGAGCAATTAGCCAGATCTCCTCTCTGATTTTCTTCCTGCAGAGAAAAAGTGCCGCCAAACAGCACCCTGACCACGACGCTGACGCTGGTGCCCTTGCTGGCCAACAACCGTGAACGGAGGGGCATCGCCCTGGACGGGAAGATCAAGCACGAGGACACGAACCTTGCCTCCAGCACCATGTGAGTCCTCGCAGCTCAGGAGCTGAGCCTCTAAGACTCCGTGCGGGGTGCACTGGTCTGCTCCCCCTTCTCATCTCACCCTGGGGGCCCACAGGCACGGCCCCCACTCCCACCCCTGGTGTGATGTGGTGGGCACAGCTGTGGGCTCTGGAGAGAGCCTTGTGCCAACCCCCAGCTCCCATGCTTACGTCTGGGCCACCCGGGCCAATCACTCGAGCTGTCTGAGAAGCTCGGGTTTCCCATCTGTGAAGCATGGGAAGAGTTCTCATAGAGAGGTTAGAAGGGTTACGGAGGCAATCCATGTGAAATGTGGGAGATGAGCAGTAGGGGACAGAAAGCAGATCGGGGAGTCACAGCATCTTCCGAGGATCGCTTGCCGACTTGGTACGTGAGATCCTGAAACACACCTGTGGTGCTCCGTGAGAGAGAGGAAGAGGGGGACTGGTACCCCGGGTCAGCTCACGCAAGGGTGTGAGAGTCACGGCACCAACCGTGGCTCCGCGTGTCTGCAGAAACGTTTTATGGTTTATGGAGTATTTTGCAAACACGTCTCTCCACACTTTTGTGAGAAAGGTGAACTTATACTCATTTGATAGATAAAGAAATTGAAGTTCAGCCAGAATGAGGGGCTCATCCAAGGTCACCTGGCACTTGGCCAGTTAATAGCAAAGTCCACTCCTAACTCTGAGCCCTGCTTTCACCCCAACTTCAGGGCTGCCTTCCAGGGCCCTAGAAAGTGACAACAGCAGCAGAACCCAGATTAACCCGTCTGTGTGTGTGTGTGTATGTGTGTGTGTGTGTGTGCACGTGCACGTGTGCGTGTGTGCATGTGTGTGCACATGTAAGAGAGAGAAGAGACTCCCCATTCAAGGAAGAAGGCAGGGAGGAGGCCTGCAGGGTGTCCTCAGGCGTGAGGTGAAGTACGTTCTCTTCCCCAGCTCTGTGGACCCGTCCTGTTCAAGGTAGAGAGTCAATCCCAGCCCAGGGGGGAGTCTCAGGCTTGTATCCCCTTTTCCCCTTTGGTGGCAACCTCTCTCCACTGAGTGCTTGGCCGCATCCCACGATTCCAGACTAAGGCATTTTGCCCTCTTCAGGGAGGCTGGGCACCAGTGAGCCGATGAAGTGATTTAGGGGGCACTGCGGTCCTGGAAGCAATGTCCAAGGTGCCCCTCACCAGAAGGCTCCCCGCGCTGGGTGTCTCCTCCAGGCCCAGGACCTCCCTCTCTCCCTCAGCCCCCTCCTTAGACCTTTCAACACAGCCCTGCCCTGCCTTCTGCCTCAAGCCTTTGCGTTTCTCGGCCATGTTATCGATCACCATTCACGTTGTCTTATCTAGCATTTTATACATTTTGTATACCTCAGTTCTTGTTAGTGGACATCCTGAAGTACATCCAACGCCCCACACTGGGTCACGTGAGATAATTACCTGTGTTAGAATGCCCAGCCTGGGCCCTGGCCGGTACCTCAGTTGGTTAGAGAGTCATCCGATAGGGCAAGATTGTGGGTTCGATCCCCGGTCAGGGTACATGCAAGAATCAACCAATGAATGCATACGTGGTAGAACAATAAATCTATGTTTCTCTCTCTCGCTCTCACTCTTTTTTTTTTTTTATCCTCACCTGAGGACATTTTTGCATTTATCTTCAGGAAGAGAGAGAGAGAAACATCGATGTGAGAGAGACACATCGACTGGTTGCCACCCACACGACCCCAACCGGGATTAGGGACAAACTGCAACCGAGGTACGGGCCCTTAGCAGGAACCGAACCTGGGACTCCCTGGTCCGCGATCTGATGCTCTAACCGCTGAGCCAAACCGACCAGGGCTCGCTCTCACTCTTAAAAAAATAAATAAACGCCCAGCCTGGTGCCTGCCAGATGGGAGGAACTCAGCAATGTTGTTGGAATCTGGAATGAAGTCTCCGACAGGCCAGTTAGACCGCGCTGTCTCTGGGCACGTGTGACGGCCTCACTCAGCACGTCCATTCACTTCCACGTGGTCTGGGGGCTGGGGACGCAGAGCAGGAGCACAGAGGATGCTGCCTGGCAGGTGTCCAGGAGGCTTCACAAAGGAGGGTCACCTTCAACTTGAGGTCTTGGGAGGCAGAGGAGAAGGCATTGAGCAGCAGGTTTGTGTTTGGCAAGGCTGGCACATGGGGGGCCCCAGGGCATAGCAAGGTATGCGGTGGCAAAGGTAGACAAAGGCCAGCTCAGAGATGACCTGCCCGGCCGTGCTTGGGCTTGACCCTGGAAGATCCGTCTGGCTGCAGAGCGGCAGAGAGCTCAGAGAGGGAACTTGGCACGGGGAAGTAATTAATGAGATAATCCCGGCAGGACAAGCCTGCGGAGGACGCAGTGGCCAGCCAGGGATGGCAGGTGGGACAGTGGGAGGAGCCGCAGAGGAGAGGGTTTCTGGCTGATAAGCAGGTGGATGGACATCAGCGGAGGCAGAGCTGGGAGCACACCCTGTCCCTGACCTTCCAGAGGGGAAACGCCAAGCTACCAGCAGGAGAGGAATCCCCCTGCCCTGAGTATGGAAAGTCCTAGGACTTTGACAGCTGGGTCGAGTTCCCCAGTTGCTTGAGAAGACGCCCCCATGAGGGCGTGCCTGTGTGGAGACGAGGGGCTGGTCTCCCAGTCCTTGTTTTCCGCTGCATTCCCCTGCTTCTCCTTTCTGTTTGCACAGCATAAAGGAAGGCATAGACCGGACCGTCCTGGGGATCCTGGTGTCTTACCAGATCAAGGTGAAGCTCACGGTGTCGGGGTGAGTGTCCAAGTCCCACCACTCTGTCTGCCCTGGCTGAATTGTTTCCTTCCTGAATGACGGGGAGACAGAAAGCACAGGAAGGGCTGAAAATTCTACCGATTGTTTACTGAGTACAGTTTTGGAGAGACTCTATCGGTCTAGTTTCGTAGTTCTGTCTGATGGAACAGCACGCAGGAAAGGCAGGGAAGCAGATGACAAAATATGTGCACTCTTAGTACCACGTGACAAGAGTGGGTGTGCCTATGCTCACAGGCTGCAAGGTGACATTCGAAAAAGGACAATCAGTTTAGAGTTGTGTTGAACATCAGGAAAGAATGATGGCTGTCTCGGGATCTCTCGTAGATCTCGGAGAGGCATCCATCAGTAAGGGAGAGACCTTTCCTTGCCCTTCCCAACGTGTAATCACAGAATTTGGGAGTTTCTTTTTCATATGAGAGCATATCTCAGAGTTCTGAGGAGATGGTTTTATATACACATATATAAATATATATATTTTAATATATCTTTATTGATTTTTTTTAGATAGAGAGGAAGGGAGAGGGGGAGAGAGATTGAAACATCGATGAGAGAGAAACATCAAGTGGCCGCCTCCTGCACGCCCCACACTGGGGATCAAGCCTGCAACCTGGGCATGTGCCCTGACGGGGAATCGAACCAGTGACCTCTTGGTGCATGGGTCGATGCTCAAGCACTGAGCCACACCAGCCGGGCAATTTCTTCCATTTTTAAAACCTCATCAAAAGGGAAAAACTGGTAGGTATGGCTCAGTTGGTTGAGCGTCGTCCCATGCACCAAAAGGTCGCTGGTTCGATTCCCCGTCAGGGCACGTGCCCAGGTTGCGGACTCAATCCCCAGGAGGGGGCAGCTGATCTGTGTTTCTCTCTCCCTTCTTCTCTCTCTAAAATTAGTTTAAAAAAACATTTTTAGAAATAGGGAAAAACTTGAATTCTCATTTTTCTTCTCAAATTCTATTGTCAATGACTCTGACCTCTGACCTCGATGAGCCTTGGGTAGTTCAACCATCAAAGGCAAGTCCAGGCATATATTTCGTAATTCTGAGCAGATAAAAAGTTGCCCAAATTTTGGTTGGGGTGACCAAGTAGAACATGGGTTGATTTTGCAAATTTTGTGTTTGTTGTGTTTTTTCCAAGTGTACATGTTCTCTCGAAAAAGATGTAAAAGCGGAGTAGAGTTTCTCTTAGCTCTCAAGAGAAGTGAGTAACAGGTCTTTTACAAGGATCTTTGTGGCCAAGAGAGAAATTCTGGTCTGTGGTTCATTCTTGAACACCAGGGCTTGAACCCAAGCGCCTCCTCGTTTGAGCCAACCCACTTGACAAAGACGTGAAATCACAAGCAGAGAGGAATAGTGGTGTTGAATATTAAGGGATGCAGAGATCCTGAAAGTTGAGAGCGAGGGACAGGACTGGGACACGTCCGTCCTCTGAATGATGGGAAATAAGGCCACGCTACCCTGTGGGCCGTCACCACAGCCCTGTTTGCTTTTGTCTCCTAGCTTTCTGGGAGAGCTCACCTCCAGGTAAGCCTCTTCACCTCCCCTCTCCACTCGGTTCCCGGGATTTCAAAGGAACAGTCCCGGGATTTCAAAGGAAACCTGGTTTCCTGGCCGCTGTGCTCAGAGCCGTTAGGAAGTGATGTTCTCCGCCTTTCAGCTGCATCACGCAGACGGTGGCCAAGGGGTGGGTGTTTCTCTGAGACCACAGCTGGGCCTGCACCTGGGCAAGGACACACACACTCAGGAAACTGGCACCCTCCACGCAGCTGTGTGTTCGGTAAAATACATACTACGTGAAGTTTACCATTGTAACCACTTGAAAGTACGGTTCAGTGGCATTGGGTGTATTTACAGTTGTGGAATAGTCACCGCCATCGAGCTCCTGTATGTTTCCACCGCCCCAGGAGCACACCTGTACCCAGTACGCACTCTCTCCCATCTGCCGCCTGCCTAGTCCCCGGCATCCACCAATCTGCTTTCTATTTCTATAGGCTGGCCTGTTCTGGACATTTCTTACGCATGCAAACTCAGTGTTTGTCCTTTAGCGTCTGACTCCTTTCGCCCAGCGTAGTTTCCCGGGCCCGCCCGTGTGGTAGCGGTCGGCGCCTGTTTCCTTTCTCTGGCCGACTGACACTCCATTGCATGGAGAGGCCCCGTTTTGTTTGGCCTTTCATCTGGCGGGCGTTTGGGTTGATTCCACCCTTTGGCTGTTGTGACGAGTGACACGCGGCACGCGCAAAGAGGCAGCAGGTGGGACGTGTTGGAGGCAGGCCCTGAGCTTACACACTCCTCCGCCCCAACTTGCACCAGCTTCCCTCCCATGGGGCCGGGGCACGCTTCTAGACCTGTCTGTGCATCTGTGCTGGGGTCTGATGACAGCGGCCTTGTAAACATGTGCTTTGACCAAAGTGGCAACCGCTGGACAGGAGGTGGTGGGTCCTGGGTGAAGCAAGGAGTAACACACACACACACACACACACACACACACACACAACCACACACACACAACCACACACACACACACAACCACACACACACAACCATACACACAGACACATACACACAGACACACACAACCATACACACACACACAACCATACACACATACACATACACACAGACACAGACACACAACCATACACACACACACACAGATACACACACAGACACACACAACCATACACACACACACACACACAGACACACACACAGACACACACAACCATACACACACACACACACAGACACACACACAGACACACACAACCACACACATAGCCACACACACACACACACAGAAACACACACTTTTCATTCTCCCTTTGTCCAGATTTCCCTTCTGCTTTCCTTCCCTCTTTTTGTATAGATTCTAGTTCACCCCAAAGCCCTTTGGCTTCTGGAATTTGGTGGACTCTGTTCATCTCTGTTCTGCTCTCTGTCAAGAGACTGTGTTCCTGGTCCCCAGCGTACCAGCCTTTTATAGATTTTTTTCCCCTTTATTAATTTTAGAGAGAGAGGAAGTGAGAGGGAGAGAGAGATGGAAATATCAATGAGAGAGAACATCGATTGGCTGCCTCCTACATGTCCCCCACTGGGGATCAGGCCTACAACCTGGACACGTGCCTTGACCAGGAACCGAACCGGCGACCTCTTGGTGCATGGGTCGATGCTCAACCACTGAGCCACACCGGCCGGACCAGCCTTACATGGATTTAACACATACAAATTGTGTACATTTTTGCAAAGGATATTTTTCAAAACTATCCTCTGCCCACCTGTCCTCGACCACAGTATCATGCCACCGAAACTATAACCAGGAGGACAGGAAGCTAGCAATCCCAGCCACCTGGCCATGCCTAAGTGAGGCTTCTGGTCTACCTGCCAGGGAACACATTTAAAATTCCTACTGACCACTTCCTGACTTCTGGCTTGTTTGGTTCGGAATCTCCTTGAGTCCTGTGCGATTTATAACTGCATGCATGTTCTCACCAGTCTGTATTCTTCTCTTCTGCAGTGAAGTGGCCACTGAGGTGCCCTTCCGCCTCATGCACCCGCAGCCCGAGGACCCAGGTCAGTCCACGTGTCCTGGCTTTCTCTGTCATTCACGACTTGCAGGCTGATTTCAGATTCACTGCTAGTCTTTCCTGAACACCTGTGTGAGCGTGGGCGTGGCCATGTCATCCTCAAGGTGCCTGGGCCTGGCAGGGGTGTTTACTTTCTCAGTCCTGAGCCAGGCCCTTGGACGCCCTCAGCGCGCACGGGGAGGCCGTCGCAGGCCTGGGCTTGGGCTCGGGCCATCTCGTCAGGTTTCATCAGGAACGATTTAAAAGCAGAGGTTCTGTGAACAGACCTGGATTTAGATTCAAAGAAAGTTCAGGTGAAAAATAAATTAGAGAGCCCGGGGCTTTTGCCTGTCATTGGGAAACACTAGCAAGCCTTTAGAAGATGGCTACTTTCTGTTGTTGTTAATCCTCACCCGAGGATATTTTTCCATTGATTTTTAGAGCGTGTGGCGGGGAGGGACGGGGAGAGAGAGAGACACATCAATTGGTTGCCTCCTGCGCAGGGTCAAGGATCGAACCTGCAACCCAGGTATGTGCCCTTGACCAGAAATTGAAGCCGGGGGCCGACGCTCTAACCCCCGAGCCAAACCAGCCAGGGCAAAGACGAGCATTTTTGACAGTGGAGATTGTGATGAGAAGATGGAAAATACCAGGAACGAGGGTCAGGCTGGGGCCTTGACACTGTGGCTCCTTTGAACTGTAACTCCGTTGACTCTTGCATGATGGTAAAAGTAAATGAAGTCATGCCCATGCGACTCTGAATATTCCAAAAACCACTGGCCAATAGTATGTGCTAGAGCTCAACAGAGCTCTTTTTAAAAAGATTAATGAAGCAGCAAACATAATACAGCTGCCATCTGGGAAATTCTGAGAAAGCTCCACTGAGTGTTAAGTGGCTTAGCTGTCAGGACAGAGGATGGACCTGTCCGAAAGGGAACTCTCCTAGTTATAGCAATAGGAGTATTTTAAGCAAATGTGGTGTGAACAAGCGGGACTTCTTTTTTTCTTATACTTTCTCTCTAGCTTTTCTATGTGGATAAGGAAATGGCATTTGAACAGTAGAATGGGCCCCCAGATTCATTTGGGTTTGTCTCAAAACTATTTTGTCTCCAAGTATCTTTTCCAAATAGTTTGGATTCAAATGCTCAGGGTACTTTGCCAAAACCTTCCCCTGGGGGAAAAATACAGTCTAGCCATGTTTATTTTATTCACTTATGCTTGTGTCATTAAAATACTATTTTGAACCATGTGAGATTGAGATGCATTCTGGTCTCTTTCAAGGACATTTTCGAAGGCTATTTTAAAACTGTGACCTGAGGAGATGTCACAGGTTATGTGAAATCGTTCTCTGCAGCTGTGAAAAGAGTTTACGGCTGAACTGGGGGGGGGGGGGGGAAGTGGCGTTATTCCCTTTCTGGGTATGACATTTCCATATTCCAGTCGTTCTGGCCCTTATATCAAACACCTCACACATCTGGACTCGACAGCGATCTTTTGTACTGGGCGATTCCAGGGAGAAAGGACAAGTCACCCCATGCTTTCAAACTTTGATTTCCAGGGATCTGAGTCACCCAGTTTTATTCATAGATGCGTGCTCACGTCTTATCTGACTCGGTCCCTGCTCCCTGGCCTGGAGGACAGGCTCCAAGCAGAGGAAGTGTTAAGTTGTGGCTGAGAGGCTCTGCCAGGGCCAGGGGCCAAATAATTTGTGTGTAGTAAGTGCTGTAGAAATGCTACCAAGCTTTTATTGTCCCTTGTCAAGAGCATCCACATGGAACCAGGGTGTTGATTGGATTCTCTTCGAGGCTGATGGTCCCACTTAGTATAATTTTATGCTTATCGCTGTGGGGGTCCAGGAGGCTTTTTGCCCAGGGGATGTTTTGGTGAGTCAGTCTCTCCGTAGGTTTCCTGTGGTTAGCAGCCCACACAGACACTTCCCTCCCAGGGCTGGCTTCCAGGTGGGCACGAGAGACGAGAGCAGCGGCTGGCCATCAGCACGGTGCTCCCAAGAAACCATCTGGAGCTGCTTAGCATCACTTAGCTCTCTCTGGCTCATCACTGAGGGTTACACCAGTACTTTACTAGGGAGGCAGAAAGCTAAAAAAGAAGAAAAAAAAAAACCCCTCAAATTAATAGCAGTTAACTGGGGCTGCAAAACATATATGAGAATATAACCCAACAAAATAGAGATCAGTGTGTTAACAGAGAAATGGAGCCCTGAGGGGCCAGAGGTGGTTTTCAAGCTCTAGTGCCCAACTCAACTACTGCGGGTGCTGGGTAAGCATGAGTCCCAGGACTCGCCCCTCGAGAGCCCAACGCGGAAGGTTGGAGGTGGGAGAGCCCGGGTCCTGACAGCATCTGGGGACTCTGATCTAGACAGCGTCCCAGGGACAGGCAGGGAGAGACGCTTTGAAAGAGAAGTGTGACATCAGAGAGAGTGAGTCCACCCAGGGACAGGGTGCCGGAGGTGAGGTTGTGAATTGGCCCCGTTGAGCAGTGAGGGTTGGGGCACTTTATAAAGGAAGTGATGATTAAAAATGCAGGGAGGGCCCTGGCTGGTTTGGCTCAGCAGTTAGAACATCGGCCTGCGGACCAATGAGTCGTGGGTTCAATTCTGGTCAAGGGCATGTCCCTCGGTTGAGGTTTGTCCCTGGTCCCAGTCAGAGTTGTGCAGGAGGCAGCCAGTCGATGTTTTTCTCTCTCTCTCTCCCTCCCTCCCACTCTGTCTGAGGATAAATGGGAAAATACCCTGAGTGAGAATTAAAAAAAAAAATGCAGGTTCACCGAGTGGGAAAAGGCAAAGAAGCAGGAATTACATGCCATTATCATGAAATGCATGTATCTAGGCCTTTTATCCCTCCAACTATAAATCACTAAACAAGGAAGAAATTTTCCAGGTGCAGCTATTTTACAGAACTTATGCTAATGTCTCTCTCTCTTTCATTCCATGCCCCAGCTATGGCAAAGGAAAGGTGAGTCACTGCCCTGCGTTGCCCTGTGTTCTGTGACTTTCTCATCTGGCACAAACCCCTTCATGGGTCATTTTGTACACACCTCATGTTCTTGACACGGGCTTGGACCCTGCTTTTCCTTTTGTTTCCTAGTACTAAGGCACACACACGCACACATGTATGTACACACATGTACACACGCACACATGCACACTCATGCATGCACTCATGTGTGCATGCACACACGGATATACTGGGTGTGTAGTCTGGGTTGTCTCTCTCGTTTGCTTGTTAAAGAGATTTTCCACGAGCAGCCATGAGAAGGGCGCGGTCCCGTGTTCCATCACACAGGAAACTCGCCATGGGTTCCTTTGTTGCAAAAGGAAGATCCAGGATCCTGTTTCACTCAGGATTTCATCGCAAGCTTCAGAGCGTGCCACGATCAAAATGTTCCTTGTTTAATTTTAGTTTTCAGGATGAAAATTTGGTTTTTGAGGATTTTGCTCGCCAAAATCTGAAAGACCCTGGAGACCCCGAGGAAGGGAAGAAAGACCTGGACGCGGCTGCAGATGAGTGAAGAGGTCGCCGAGGACAGGAAATGGAGGACAGGAAATGGGCTATTAGCAGCGGCTGAGCCAAGCTCCACAGTTAGCCCTTTAGTGATGCTAAATACCAAAGTGTGCATCTCTTCACAAAAATAAAGTTTGTTCTGCTGGGTCCTGAGTCAGGCTGGTTTGCTGGGGAGGCTGAGTGACGTCACTGACACAGAGCTGCAGCCTTAGGGTCCCCGAGTCTGGGGTAGGGAAAGGCAGCATCTGGAAAGGAGGCCAGCGGTTCGCAGGGGCTCAGCACTGGCCCTTCAAGGTGGGAAGGCGGCTGAAATGGATGGACCCGCCCTTGGGGCCTGGTGTATCCCAGGCTTTCTCTTGGGGTCCTGTGTAAGCCATTTCCCTGGAAATATGTGTGTTTGTGGGGGGAGGGCGTGTTTTTGATGACATGACCAATCCTAGCTTCAGGACCCCAAAAGAACCTCCTGAGATCAACCGGACAGAGGACAAATGTGGGCCAAACACACTTCATCACTGATTCAACTTTGGGGGTCGAGTCCCTGTTTGAGCTCTGGGTTGTTGGTTAAGTTTCTTTTTTATAAATACCTGAGGACATTTTTGCATTTATCTTCAGATAGAGCAGGAGGGAGAGAGGGAGGAAGAGAGAGAGAGAAACATCGATGCGAGAGAGACATCGATTGGCTGCCACCTGCACGACTCCAACCGGGGCCGGGGACAAACTGCAACCGAAGTACATGCCCTTAGCAGGAATCGAACTCGAGACTTTCTGGTCCATGGGCCGACGCTCTAACCACTGAGCCAAACCGGCCAGGGCTGTTGGTTAAGTTTCTATCAAATGCAAGTAATAAAATCAGATTTGGCTGGTTTGAGGCGGGAAGGGACGCCTTGAAGGATTTGGAGTGGCTCAGAGAACCGAATTAAAGGAAGAACCTGAGCTGCCGGGCCTGGGCTGGGCAGAAATCGGAGAGGCTCCGGGGGTACCCCTATTTACCCAGAGCGGTGGCTCGGCACCACATGCTCCTGGTCTCAGTCAGGGTCAATGCCCTGTGGCCCATGATGGCAGAGCCCAGCCCTAAGAACATGTTGCCCCAGAAGAGGGGGTTCATTGTGAGCCTGACAGGCTTCTTGGTTAGAGTGTGTTCATGGAGATTGGGCTTAGAAGGGGGGGAGAGGGTGCTCTGTGTCAGGGAGGAAGGAGGAACTGCAGGGGAGGAGGCAAAACCTAGGTGATGCCAGGGCCCTGTCCTTCATGGAGTCCCCTTCCTGCCCGTGGTACCCACCAGCCTGGGGGCCTGCGACCAATGCAGAGAGACCGAACAGCTCTCTTGGTGGCCTGAAGGGGCTTGGGGGATGTGTTGGCTCTGGTCCACGCTCCAAGGAGCAGATAAAAGGGGTTTAGAAAGTTCTGCACAGTTCAACCCACTCACAGGAGGTTGGAGGGTGAATGGGAGGGGTCGTGTGAGGGGCGACACTTGGGGTCAGGTCTCTAGCACCAAGAGCAGTGGCAGAGGGCTGGACAGCAGTGTGGGTTCCGTGCACATGAAGGTGCCCAGAGTGGGGTTCTGCAGGATGCCAGACTGATCTGTGTCCTGGGGGCTGGCAATTATTTTTTTTAAATCTGTTTTTATTGCCCTGGCCGGTTTGGCTCAGCGGTTAGAGCGTCGGCCTGCGGTCCAGAGAGACCCGGGTTCGGTTCCTGCTAAGGGCACATACCTCGGTTGCAGTTTGTCCCTGGCCCTGGTTGGGGTCGTGTGGGTGGCAGCCAGTCGATGTGACCCTTTCACGTCGATGTTTTTCTTTCTCTCTCTCTCTTCCTCTCTCTCCCTCCCACTCTATCTGAACAAAAAATGGAAAAATGTCCTCGGGTGGGGATAAAAAAAAATATATATGTGTATGTATATATATATATATATATATATATATATATATATATATATATATATATGTTTTTATTGATTTTTTTTAGAGAGAGAGGGAGAGAGAGATAGAAACATCAATGTGAGAGAGAAAAATCAATCGGCTGCCTCTTGCACACCCCCCACTGGGGACTGAGCCCCAAACCTGGGCATTTGCCCTGACCGGAATCGAATTGGGATCTCCCAGTCCATGAGACGACGCTCAATCCACTGAGCCACACTGGCTGGGCGTGGCGACTGGTATTTAGACTAGAGGCTCCATGTGGGGACTTTGGACAGGAATCCACATACACAAAGCAAGGTTTGTTGAGGTTGAGGCACTCTGATATTGACAGGGATGAATAGTCATTTCTAGAGGAATAATAATAATAATAATAATAATACAGGCAGAAGACTGGGCCTTTGGCCTGTGGGTTTGCAGGGTGGGACATGACTTCTTTGTTTTTTCTCCTGTGCTAAGAGAATAGCATGTGACCCCTCCAGCCCACAGCCCTCCCTCAGTATACTCAGGACGGGGATGATCAGGGTGGCATGCTCCTCTGGGGATCTGAGCCCTTCCCCTGTGGGCCACCACCCCCCTCCAAAGCCCAGAAACCAGCTGCGGTTGGTTCCTGCTGGAGATCCTGGGCAAGCCAGGGACCTGGGAGTCTGCCCAGGAGTGCCTGGTGAGAGGACCAGCCTGCTGGTTCCTGCATTGCTTGACCTCAGGACATCCTAAGTCAGGGTAGCCGTTAATAGGCCTGACCTTTGCAACTGCGTGGGTGGGAGCACTGGAGAGACGAGCTGGCAGGCCCATCCCTGGAGACCAGAGGTTAGAACAGCCCTGCCCTCCAGGTTATTTTGGTACCAAAATGTCTGACTTTCGGATTTCCAGGGGCTGGCTGGTTTATGGCCTGCAGTTGGCCACCCTCGGAGGGTGTAGGGGTGGGAGCAGGAAGTGAGCAGCTGGCCAGCCCAAACGGGATGTGGGACTTGGCCTTGGCTGGGCCTGCACATGCATGGCGTTGTGTCTGCTGGCGGGCTCCCTGGTGTCAGGAGGCAGGATGTCCATGTGTAGGTCGGGTGTGTGGCCCAGGGTTTTCCAGGTAGATGCAGTGGAAGAAACAGTACAAAGGAATTGAGGGTGCTGCATGGAGAAAGTGGTGGCTGAGAACCTGGGACAATGTTCTGCAACCACAACCAAAGGCTGGAGAAGTAGGGATCCTTGCTATTTACTGAATACCTGCCTTGAGCTGGGCACTTTCCATATTACATCTAATCATCCCGACAATGCTTGTAAGTTAGTACTGTCGTTCCATTTGTTGGATGAGGAAACTGCAGTTCAGAGAGGTTATGTAGCTTACTCCAGGTCACACAGCTGGTGAGAGTCAAGATCTGAACTCTGGATTCCCTCAGTCTATAGCCAGACCTTTGCTCATCTTCTGATGCTGGGCAAGAGGACGTGAGTTTGGAGGGTCAGAGAGGGAGATCAGCATTTATGATTTGCCAATGGCTGCCCTTAAGTTCTTTTTAAATTGAAAATTTTATTGAGATAATTGTAGATTCACATGCAGTTGTCTGTCCCCCAAGGGTAACACCTTGCAAAACTATACTATGTTGTCCCAACCAGAATATTGACATTGGTACAATCCACCCATCTTACTCAGATTTCCCCAGTTTGCCTTGTATTCGTGTGTGTGTGTGTGTGTGTGTGTGTGTGTGTGTGTGTATTTAGTTCTCTATAGTTTTATCACGTGTAGTTAACTTCTTTTTAGAATATCTATTTTCCTACTCCCTCAACATTTTTCTTTTCTTTCTTTTTTTTATCCTCACTCGAGGACATTTTTGCATTTTTATCTTGAGACAGAGCCGGAGGGAGAGAGGGAGGAAGAGAGAGAGAGAAACATCGACGTGAGAGAGACACCCACACGACCCCAACCGGGGCCAGGGACAAACTGCAACCAAGGTATGTGTCCTTAGTGGGAACCGAACCTGGGCCTCTCTGGTCCGCGGGCCAACGCTCTAACCCCTGAGCCAAACCGGCCAGGGCTCCCTCAACATTTTTCATCAGTCTCCTCCCAATCTATTGTCACAGCCCTAATGGTTTAGTTTACTGATCCTTGCGGGTGGGGTAGATGGGGAGTTGGACACAGTTAGAAATGTCCAGGGGTGGTTCAGGTTGCCACCATGCCTGGGGGCCAGGGAAACTATGTCACACCCAGTGAAGAAATGTCCCACTCCACATGTCAACCATAACCCTAGTTCAGGGGAGAATAAGACCGTCCCCCTGTTTTCAAGTGCACTGTTTTTCTCCTCTGAAGCAGTTTTTTTGACAGGAGGTGCACTTCTATGTTGACAAGTGGAGAAGAAAGATTAGGCTGGATGTGAAGTGTGTTATTACTGCCACCTTGATATGCCCTTAAGGTGGGGTAAGCTCAGGGAGCAGTGAGATGGTGGAGATGATTCACAGCATGACTCACACCACAAAGCGGCACCAGAGAGAATGTGCCCTTACAGGCCTGCCACTCCGGAGGTCTCCAAGGGAACAGCACTCTCCATCACCTCGAACACAAAGGCTTCTTCGCTCACCGGAGGAACATCCCAGAGCTGTGTGTCTCTGATTTTAGAACATAACATAATTCTTACCAAGCCTAATTAACTTTCAAAGATTACACATTTCATTTTCCAACAGTTTTAGATTTTCAGAAAAGTTGCCAAATAGTACAGCGAGTTCGCCCATACCGTTTCCCCTTACTAACATCTTACATTAGGAGGCTACATTTGCACACTTAATGATTCAACACTGACATACTATTATTAAAGTAAAGCCCACTCTTTACTCAGATTTCCTTAGTTTTTACCCAATGTCCTTTTTCTGTTCCAGGCTCCCACATGACATTTAATTGTCATATCTCCTTAGGCTCCTCTTGGCTGTGACCATTTCTAGTACTTTTTCCTAATTGCAAACCTACTCCCATCCAGCCACCGTATCTACCTCCCAACTCTGACTTGCACTCATGTTCATGCCCGTGGTTTTTTGCCTCTAAAATGACGGGTTCTAGAATCCAGATGTCCCCTGAGCTTCCGGCAGGTGTAGGCAACAGCACACCCAGGGACCTCAAACTTAGTTTGTTCAAAACCAAGTTCATCTCCTTCATCGCCTCTAGGCCTGCTCGTGCTCCATGGGGCATCATCCCCCTGGAAGCCCATTGTCTGAGAGGGATTCCAACTAGTCCTGCCCCTAATATCCTGATAAAGAGCAGCTGGTCCAGGTTCAAGTCCTGCCTCTCTCACTCCTTTGGAGAGGTATCTGAGCCTCAGGTTGTAGAGTCCTCATCTCTAAGACCACTGAGCTTGCCTATGGGGATGGTGTGAGGACTAGACTTGATGTTCAGGTGTCTGGCATGTGCCCCGTGGTCAGAACATGGGTGCTGTCACTGTCCTCATGCATTTGTAGAACTTTCTTTGATGACAGAAACGTTGTATATTTGTGCTGTCCATTTGGTAGCTTCTAAGCCACACACGACTACTGAGCACTTGAAATGTGGCTAGTGTCACTGAGGAACTGAAAATTTAATTTTAATTAATTGAAATGGAAGTAGCTATGTGTAGCTAGTGATTACAGTATTAGGCACTGCAGCTCAGTATATACCAGGGGCCCTGGCTTGTCCCAGAGTGTTCCTGCCTTGGCCCCTGACATGCTCTGCCATCGCTGTGAGCCCATTGCCTTGGCCATGTCCCCTTGCTGGATGCTACTATGTGGCCTCTGAGGGTCTTTACTTGTTTTCCTCAGGAAAGCATTGCCAAGTGCAGTGGGGCCAGCAAAGGCTGACAGGCAGGCAGGCCAGGGGCTGCTGAGTCTCCAGCAGTCCTTTGAAAGGGTAAGGGGACACTTACTTGTGCAGCCCCCTAAGGATTTTCTCCTCTCAGGTGGCACCAAGCCCTTGCCAACTGGATGTCCCAAAGGGAAGCAGGAGCTTAACTGATTTCATCTCCAACTGAACTCCTATCCTTCCCACCCACCCTGTGCTCAACCCTGGCACCTCTGCTTCTGCCTATAGATCCCTCCTGAGTCCACTTGTCTATCTCTGCAGCCCCTCCCAATAATCCAGGGCAGCTACCTGTCCTGATTACCTCAAAGCCTGATCACCAGTGTCAGCTTGGTGGCTCAGCCCGCCCTGCCCTTCCAGTGGCCCTCAGAACTCAGCAGGAAAGACCAATCCCCTTATCAGGTTCATGAAGTCTTGTCTGACTTGCTGCAACCCAGGCTTATCTTCTCTTGTTATTTTCTTCCCTTTAGGCTACAGTTCCCCCCTCCTCCCGCCCCACTTGTTCTTTCTCATTTCCAGGCCTTTGCACGATCTGATCTCTCTGCCTAGCGCACAGATCCCGGGATCCCCTTACCGTTAGTTAGGGATAGCTCCTGCTGGCATTTTCCTTAAACACCATTTTCTCCAGGAGCCTTCCCAGATGGCATCATGTATCCCTGTTTTGGCACCCCAGAGGTCCATCCAAGTAGTTTCTTCTTTCTCTCATGCATTCATGCATCCATCCATCCACTGCCCAATCGTTTATCGTGCAACTAACTACTAAATGCCAGATGCTGCTTTAGATGCTGGCAACACAATGCAAGGCAAGAAAGACACGGGCCCTGCCTGGCCTCCTGAAGTTCACTTACGTTCTTTTATTTATTTATCTATTTATCTATCTATCTATTTATTTATTTATTTATTTATTTAATGTTTTTATTGATTTCAGAGAGAGGGAGGGAGAGAGAGAGATAGAAACATAGATGAGAGAGAAACATTGATCAGCTGCTTCCTGCATGCCCCCTACCGGGGACGAGCCCACAACCCGGGCATGTGCCCTGACCTAGAATCCAACTGGTGACCTTTGGGTACATGGGACAATGCTCAGCCAACTGAGCCATACCGGCCGGGTAGCCACTTACATTCCTGAAGGGGAAGGTTAAAGATTTAAAAAAGTTAGCATAGAAACAACAACAACAAAAACTGTGTCCTAGGAAAACAAACAGGTTGTTAAGACCAGGGCCCAGGACACCTCCGGTGGCGAGTGACCGGTCCCGAGCGCTGCCTGCAGGGGACGCGAAGGGGCGGAGCGGGAGGCTGCCCTGGTCCGGCCCCGCCCCTCGACAGGACAGACCCCGCCCCTCCAGGCCCCGCCTCCGGCCCCGCCCCCAGCCGCTGTGCGCGCGCTGGCCGGGCAGCATGGCGGCGGCGGCGGGCGCCCCTCCGCCGGGTTCACCGCAGCCGCCTCCGCCGCCGCCGCCGGAGGAGTCGTCGGACAGCGAGCCCGAGGCGGAGCCCGGCTCCCCGCAGAAGCTCATCCGCAAGGTGTCCACGTCGGGCCAGATCCGCCAGAAGGTGAGACGCGGCAGCGGCCCGGGCGCGCGCCCCTCTCGCCGAGGCAGCCCCGTGAGGCCCGCGGCTCGGCCGGAGCAGCCTCCCAGGCCGGGCCCAGGGTCCAGCTGCCCCGGCGGAGCGCGCTCCGCGGGGTAACGGGCTGGGCTCCCGGCCACGCGCCCGGGCTGAGCGCGCTTCCCAGCGGGGCGGCGGCGGCGGCGGGGACCCCGGGGTGGGGCGCAGGTGGGCGCCGGGGCCCGGGGCGCCCGTCGCGATGGGCTGAGAGGAAGCCCCGCGCCGCCGGGACCGGGAGGAAACTGAGGCCTAGAGGCGGGGGGCGGAGGGGCGAGCGCACCAGAAGTGGGGGCTCCTGGCTGCGCCCCGCAGGCGTGCGCTCCCTGAGCCCGGGTTCTGCTCTTTTGGAGCACCGGTCAGGTCGCTTCCCGCCGGGTGCTCTGCAGACTCACCTGTGGTCCCAGAAACCCAGCTGGGCCAGGTGTGGGGGCTCGTCTCGTCACTCGCGTGCGTTTTCGTGCCCGAAAGGGAAGGGATGCGCGTTTGTGACCGTCTCTCCCTCCCTCCCTGGGACAGGGGCTCACCCGCTTGGCAGCTAGCTGTCCATGGAGAACTCCAGACGCCAAGTATTAGCGGCAGAAAGACGCATTTCCTTTCTGCAGGAGGAAAGTTGCACCCTTTGTTTTCCCATTGCGGTTCCCGTTGAAAACGGCTATGGTTTTTGCTGTAGGTGAACCCTCTGTTAGAATCCGGCTTCCTCAGGCAGGTGGCTGGACAGGTGGCGGAGGGCAGGCCGGTCTGTGGGCAGCCACGGCAGATCCAGCTGGCACAGACTTTCTCATCCTGCTGCAGTGCGCTTTTCCTCCGGGGCCAGTTAAGTTCAGCTGTTACTTTTACCGTGGGAGCCATTTCTTTCATTATCTCCTGCCGGCCGTGGACACCCGTGGTGGGGTAGTCTTTACTCCGCACATGCTACAAGCAGGTTTATTGTGAAGTGCTCCAGTTATTCAGCAAATAGGTATGAATACCTCCTCTTTTGTTCCAGGTATAACAGTAATAATTATAATGATAGCAATTCTTCAGTGCTTACTATGTGCCAGGCACTTTTCTTGGATTAACTTTACAGCACTTAACCTGGGTTAGTTTATTTCGTATTGGTGATAACTCGTTGGGTGTTAACTGCCATCTCCATCCTCATCTTACAGAATTGGAAATCAAGGTAGAGAAGTTAGTGACTTGCACAGGGTATCACAGGTAGTAAATGTGGATCTGGATCTGAACCATGGTCAGGATATCAAGATGGAAGGTCATTTCTCCACCCAGGGGTTCCCAGTCTGTAGGACACCCGTGTACGTGACTGTATGACATAGTAAGTGCTGTGGAAGCTCTGAGGACGGAGAATCCAATTACCCTGGGAGGCAGCGATAAAGAGATCCCTTTAAGGTAGAGTCCTGAGGGAAAGAATTTGCCAGGCTAAGTGGGGAAGGAAGGGCTTTCCACAGAGTTTATTATTGTATCTAAAAGTTTGGGCACATCTGGGAATGGTCAGAAGGTGAGTGCATCAGGTTGAGAGGAATTAGAAAGAGGCTGGAAAGGTAGATTTTTTTTTTTTTAAACACGGTGAGTATTTATTTTTTAATCATTGGAGGAAAATTTTTTTCCCATTTATCTCTAGATAGAGTGGAAGGTGGGGGGCGGGCGGGGAAGAAACATCCATGTGAGAGAGACACATCGATTGGTTGTATCCCGCAGGACCCCGACCAGGGCTGGGGACAAACCGCAACCAAGGTACATGTCTTTGGCCGGAATTGAACCCGCGACTCTTTGGTCCGAGGGCCGATGCTCTAACCGCTGAGCCAAACCGCTGAGCCAGGGCTGGAAAAGTAGATTTTGAAGGGCTAGCCTGGGATTTGGGTTTTTCGTATTAGGCAAGAGGGAGCCACACAGGGTTATTCAAAGCATGGGAGTGACAGGTCAGATGTGTTTAAGAAGATCTCCAAGTAACCCTAAACAGTATTAATAGGAGTTGCTCTCTCCTGTTGATTGGTCCTCCAGCATGTTATGTGCCTAGTGTAGGGTAGATCATGTGATTTACAAGTGTGATTAAGATTTGATCTCTCAGAGATTCCAGTGTTTGTCCAGAATTCTATTCTTTAGGAAATGCTCCCCCCCCCCCCCCCCCACAACAACAAAACAATAGTAGCTGCTATACCAGCTGTTCTGATTGCGGAGGAGTGATGGGTAGAGTGTTAAAAATACACCCTGAGGACTTGGGTTTCTGAATACAGTTACATCTGCTGTACAAATAGCTTAAGGCTGATTTTTCTTTTGGGTTGTTAGTGGTAGTCAGAATGTGGGAAATGTGAGGTTTACTGTGTGTGCAATAGCTCCTCCTCCCCTTTTTAAGCAGATAAGCTATTCAGAAAGTTCCTCTGGTAAAGTAGTGCATAAGAGAAATATCCAAAATGATATGGGGTACCATTCTGGGTCTAAAAAGGAAAAGTGAACCCACTTTAGTATTTAAAACAGAAGGAGTTTAATGCAGGGGCATGCTCGCATAGGTGATGAAGAACTGAGAGTGCAAACAGTGGGCAGTGAGGCAACCCTGAGATGAGGCAACAAACGGGAAACCACTGCCACCCCTAAGCTGGAGGACAAAGGGAGGAGGTGGCTTGGCTGACTCCCGGAGATGGCATAGTTGACTCCCCAGAGGCTGGAACCACCCTGAGTTGTCTGGACACGGCTGGAGCCTTGGGGAGGACACAGCTGCTGCCGGAGACTCACCCCATCCCTCCTCCTGCTTGGGAAACCCAGCGTGCAGGGATCAGCCCCTCCACCATTTGGAGTAGAGCAGAAGAGGAATGGAACTGAGGACAAGCTGGCCCAGGACCAGAGCTGTATGTGTGTCAAGTTTTGAAATATTAGTCCAGTAAGCTAGAGCTGTCTTAATGGAAGAAGAAAAGGAAGTATCTTATGACAGTGCTTCTCAAATTTGAATGTGCAGCAGACACATCCCCTGGGGATCTTGTTAAAATGCAGATTCTGGTTGAGTAGACCTCGGGTGGGGCCTGAGATTCTGCATTTCTAATCAGCTCCCAGGAGATGCTGCTGCTGCTGCTGCTGGTCGTCCAGGGGCCAGACTTTGAGAAACAAGACCTTATGACATATGTGTGAAGAGAAGCCTTACCAAACTCCAAACCTTTGCTTTGAAGTTCTTTTAAAACTCTTCCCTAAGTCTTCAGTGTACTGAAAGTTTGATGTGTGTAGATTTGGGATGGTTGTTTGTTAGTTTAGCATTCCATTCATGTCTGATATTTTTATATGTTCCAGTTTCCCCAGCAAACAAATCATTTGTGTTTCCTAACCATAGGACAGGACACAATAATGATTCTGCAGGACTGCATAGCTAGAGTGGATAGAAGAAAATGGAGCTAATACACTGATAGATTAACTCACCAGCACATTATAAGGTATTGTGAAATTTGAGTAAAAGCAGTGTGACTCTTTGGAGCTTATCAGGTTTGGCTCAGTGGTTGGAACAGTTGGAGCGTCAGCCCGTGGACCAAAGAGTCTCGGGTTTGATTCTGGTCAAGGGCACATACCTTGTTTGTGGTTCGATCCCCAGCCCTGGTTGGAGTCCTGCGGGAGGCAACCAATCGATGTCTTTTTTTTTTAAACATTTTTGGCTTTGTGCATAAAGTGCTTATATTTCTGATTTCAGATTTAGACAAAGCATTTTTCCATTGTGAAATGAAGACTAGTGGAAATTAGGTAAAGATTTCAAGTTGTCAAAGACTTAAAAAATGACAGCTTTGTTAAGATATAATTCACATACCACACAGTTCACTCATTTAAAGTGGTTTTTAGTATCTTCACGGTAGTGCAATCATCACCACAATCAATTTTAGAACATTTTCATCACCCTGAAAAGAAACCCCATAACCATGAGCACTCACTCCCCATTTCCTCTCAACCCTCTCAGTCTTCAGCAATTGCTAACCTACTTTCTATTGTATGGGTTTGCTGATCTGGACATTTCATATGAGTAGAAACATGTAATATGTGCCTTTGTGTCTGGCTTTTCTCACTTAGAATAATGTGTTTGAAGTTCATACATGTTGTAGCACATGCCAGTACTTTTCCCTTTTTATTGCTGAATAATATTCCATTGTATGGATATACTGCATTTTCTATTTATCAATTGATGGGTATTGGGTTATTTCCACGTTTTGGCTGTTCTGTATAATGCTGCTATGAACATTTGTTGTACACGTTTTGTGTGGACATATGTTTCATTTCTCCTAGGAGTGGATTTGCTGGGTCACCTGGTAACTCTGTGCTTAACCTTTGAGAAACTACCAGACTGTTTCCCAAAGTGGCTGCACCGTTTTACATTCCTACCAGCAGTGTATGAGGGTTCCAGTTTCTTCACATCCTCAGCTTCTGTCTTTTTGATGATAGTCATCCTCGAGGGTGTGGAGTGGTGTAAAAGGTTTTCAAAGCTAGCGTGTAGTAGTATTAAATAATCTAAACTTTGGTGTCAAATGAAGTTGATTCACATCCTGCTCTCCTGCTTATGAGACGTGGTTACGGACAAGTTTCTAAACTTCTCTTAAGACTTGGTTTCCTTATCTGTAAACAGGGTAAATATTAGTTCTTGGTTGGCAATAGTGACATGACAGTAAATGTTACCTGTGTATTCCTGAACCTCAGTTTCCATATCTGCAAAATAGAAATGATAATAATAGTTCTCAGATCCAGAAAACCAAAGTGATGATAACTCTTTAGAATTAAATGGGATAATCCATGAACATCACTTAGGATAGTGCCTCGCACATCATAAGCATTCAGTAAATGGTTGCTTTTATGATTATTTCTGTCTTTGTTATTCACTTTTTGTGTCTCAAAATAGTAGCCATCTCCCTGAACCTGTCCTTCTCCAGCTCCAGCTGATCTGGGTGAGTCTCCATTTCTGTGAGCTGGAAGAGCAAATAAAAATATGAGTCTGGTAGACAATTAGCAATGAAGATCTTTTTAAAAAAGTGCTAGTTTATTGAATACTAGTGGAAATACCATGGGCCAGGCATCGTTTTTCTTATTTCACAGATCCAGTTTAACTCAGCAAACATTGGAGACCTTAGGCCCTGGCTGTGTAGCTCATTAGTTAGAGCATTGTACAGCTACACCAAGGTTGCAGGCTTGATCTCCGGTCAGGGCACATACAAGAATCAACCAATAAATGTATCAGTAGGTGGAACAACAAATTGATGTTTCTTTATCTCTTTCTTTCTCTTTCCTGCTCTCCCTCTCTCCCTTCCTCAATCTCTCTGTAAAATAAAAAAAAAAAAAAATATTGGAGACCTTAAAATTGTTCAGTGTTCTAGGCACTTGGGGTACCTTACTGAAGAACAAAAACACTCCTGGAGCTAATAGTCTGAAGACAAGACAGACTTTAATAAAACAATCAAACATTTAATGTGCAGTTGTGACAGCCATGAGTGCCAAACAGGAGAAGCCTGGAGTGCTTAGGGAGGCTACAGTAGGTGAGTTTGACTTGATACTCAGGGAGGTATGGAAAGGGCTTCTTGAGGAAGGGACTGTTTGGCTTAATCTGAAAGATGGGTAGGAAAAACTGACTTCTGGTGATGGTGGGCCGAGCAACTGACTAAGCCATTCTTCCAGGCACCATCTGCTAGTAGGAGAGAGCTAATAAGAGAATGCAGAATTATAAGGCTAGGATCTGGGGAGGATATAGGTCTATGGAAGTGAGCATGACATTTGGGGCTATTTTTTACCTTGGGGTTAGTAGGATCTATAGTGGAAATAGTGTTCCTTCACAATTCACCCGGAACCTCAGAATGTGACCTGTTTGGAAAAAGGGGCTTTACAGATGTAATTAGTTAAGGATCTTGAGATGAAATCATCCAGGATTTAGGGTGGACTCTAAATCTAATGTCTGGTGTCTTTATAAGAGCAAGGGGAGGTGGCCATGGCTGGTTTTGCTCAGTGGTTGAGCGTCAGCCCTCGGACCAATGAGTCTTGGGTTTGATTCCAGTCAAGGGTACATGCCTCGGTTGCAGTTCATCCCCAGCCCTGATAGGGTTCTTGCGGGAGGCAACCAGTCGTCGTGTGTCTCTCTCTCCCGATCTCTCTCTCTCTCTCTCTCTCTTTCTCCCTCCCCCTCCCCCTCCCCCTCCCTCCTACTCTATCTGAAGATAAATAGAAAAATATCCTCAGGTGAGGATTTTTTAAAAAAAGAAAGGGCCCAGCTGGTGTGGCTCAGTGGTTGAGCATCGACCCACGCACCAAGAGGTCACTGGTTCGATTCCCGGTCAGGGCACATGCCCAGGTTGTGGGCCAAATACCCAATGTGGGGCATGAAGGAGGCGGCCAATCGATGTTCTTTCTCATTGATGTTTCCATTTCTCTCTCCCTCTCCCTTCCTCTCTCTCTAAAATCAATAAAGAAAAGAGAAAGAAAGGAGAGGGGGAGAGAGACAGAAAAAAAGGCCATGTGAAAACAGAGCTAGAGATTCAAATTCTGTTGCCACAAACCAAGGCCTGGTGGGGCCACTGGAAGGAGGTAATGGATGGAATCTCCCTTGGATCCTTTAGGCCCTGCTGACACCTTGATTCAGACTTTCAGATTTCTATCCGAGTGCATCATGTGACAACACGTTTCTGTTGGCTAGGCCTCCCAGTGTGTGGTCCTTGGTTACGGGGCAGCCACAGGAAATTAATATAGGGCCATATACTGACTCTGAAAGGGAAGCTGAGAGGCTGAGTTCTGTGAGGCTGTCAGAACTGCCTTGGGGGTGGGGTGAAGCTGAGGTATCAGGGTCACCCAGCAGTCCTGGGTGAACTCCCTTAATTTGCGTTGGGATCCCAAAAGCCACTTCCAAGGAATGAGGATGAAGCAGAAGTAGGACTTCCAAAGGACTGCAGTCCTGCTTCAAATTCCAATTCCAGAGTGCTACTGTCTCCAGGTTTCTAACAGAAGCAACTTGAATCCTCTGTGAAAGGAGATAACATCAACCAGTCCTCCATTTATTTTCACAAGCCCTGTTGTAAATTCAGTGTTCTGGATACAATAAAAAACAGACAAACAGGAGGCAAGGCTACATGAGTTAAAACCAATACAAACAACAGACAGATTAATAGGGGCTCCAGATATCAGATGCAGACTTTAACTTGCATCTCAAAATCCTTAACTAATTATATCTGCAAAGACCCCATTTCCAAATAAAGAGGAGATAAAGACCAGACTGAGAATTTTGGCAGAGAACTAGAAACTAAAAAAGAACCAAATGAAAATTTTAAAACTGAAAAATGTAATAAAGCTAAATTCTCAAAGGAAGGGTAGATTAGACACAGCTGAAGAAAAAACTTAGTGGCTCAGGATATAGCTCAAAATACCCATAAGAAAGCCTGGAGACATTAAAAAAAAGGAAAAATTAGAAGACAGGGTAGGAGTCAGTGATAATAGTGAGAAGGTCTAACTTGTGTTTGTTTGTAATCTCAGAAAGAGAGGAGAGAGAAAATTGGATTTGAAAAGATAATGCCTGAAATTTCCCATAACTATTAAAGGTATCATCCACAGATTCGATAACCCCATGAGCACAAAGACAACCATACCCAGTCACTTCATAATATAACTACTGAAAACCGTAGATGAGGAGAAGGAGACTTGCAAGCATCTGGAGACAGATTGCCCTCAACAGAGCAACAGATTGACAGCTGTATTCTTAACAAAAACTGTGGAAAACAGAAGTCAGCTGAAATTTAAGTTCTGAAAGAAACTGACTGCTAACCCGGAATTCTTTACTCACCAAAGAAATCCTTTAGAAATAAAGCTGAAATAAAGACATTTTCAAACAAACAAAAACAAAATTAAAAAAGAATATATGCAGACCCACACTAAAGGGGTTTTTGTTTGTTTGTTTTTTGCTGAAGGAAAATGATCTCAGGTGAAAGGTTAGAGTTGCAGGAAGGAAGGAAGACCAACAAAAAATGTATCTGTGTGGTAAAGACCAAATGATATTGACTGTAAAAATTAATTATGTCTTTTGGTTTAAAATATCTCTAGAATTAAAATGTATAATAATGTAGTATAAGTCAGAAAGGAAGTGAATGGAATAAAACTGTTTTAAGGTCCTTGCATTTCCAGGAAAAAGAAAAAAGAACCATTAATATTAGACAAGTCTCAGATACATGTAACCTGTGTGGCAACCACTAAATTGTGAAAGACTGTATGATATTAAAGCTAAAAGGCAAGAAAACTTGAATAATAAGAAATTCTAAATCTGAAAGAAGGCAAGAAAGGAGAGAAGGGAACATTGAACAAGTGGAACAAATAGAAAGCAAACAGTAAGCTGATAGACTTAAAACCTCAGTATATCAATAATCACATTAAATGTAAGTGGACTTGAATGATCCAAGTAAAAGACAGAGATTGTCAGGTAAGAAAGTAAAACCTGACTAGGCTATTTAAAAGAGACATTTAAAACAAAAGAATATAAAAAGATTGAAAGTATAAAAGAATGGAAAAAAATACTATGCACACACTAACCAAAAGAAACTTGACATAGCTATTTTAATATCAGAGTAGAGTTTGAAGGCAAAATATATTATTAGAGAGAAAGATATACTGATAAATGATAAGTGGTTTATTTCATATATATACATATATATATTTTTTTAATATGCCTTTTTTTTGTTAAAAAATTTTTTTTCTGCCCTGGCTGGTTTGGCTCAGCAGTGAGAGCGTCGGCCTGCAGACCAGAGAGTCCCCGGTTCGGTTCCCGCTAAGGACACATACCTTGGTTGCAGTTTGTCTCTGCCCCGGTTGGGGTCATGTGGGTGGCAACTAGTTGATGTGTCTCTCTCACGTTGATGTTTCTCTCTCTCTCTTCCCCCCCTCCCTCCCGCTCTATCTGAAGATAAATGCAAAAATGTCCTCGGGTGAGGATAAAAAAAAATTTTTTTTTCTTTTTTCTTTATTGATTTTAGAGAGGAAGGGAGAGGGAGAGAGAGATAGAAACACCGATGAGAAAGAACATCGATTGGCTGCCTCCTGCATGCCCCCCGCTGGGGATTTGGCCCACAACCCCGGGCATGTGCCCTGACCTGAATTGAACTGCTGACCTCTTGGTACATGGGTTGATGCCCAACCACTGAGCCACACCAACTGGGCTATTTCAGATATATTTAAAATCTGCATGCACTTGAAAATATGTAAAACAAAAATTAATACAACTGTAATGGAAATAAATCCACAATCATACTGGGATATTTTTAACATACCTATCTCAGCTGCTGTTACAATAAGCAGACAGAAAATTTTGTAAAAATATAGAAGAATTGAGCAGCATGAGTATTAAACTTGACCTAATGGACATAGATAGAACATTGTACCTAGCAATTGCAGAATCAAATTGTTTTCAAATGCACAAGGCACATTTGTCAGGATTTCACTATGTACTGGCCACAAGGCAATTCTCAACAAATTTAAAAGGATTGAAATTATGTAGACTGTGTTCTCTAGCAAAAGTGGAATTAAGCTAGAAATCAATAAAATGAAAATTCCTATGTATCTGGAAATTTGGAAATCGATTTTTAACTAACTTATGAGTCAAAGCTAGAAAATATTTTGAGTTGAATGATAGCAAAATACAACATACACAGGGTGTGGCAAAAGTAGGTTTACAGTTGTGAGTATGCAAAGTACAGTTTATTCTTGTGTTATTATTTATTAATTATTGTATTATTTTCCATACAAACAACCATAAACCTACTTTTGCCCTCCTGTATGACTAATGGAATACAGCTGAAGTTGTGTTTAGAGCTAAGTTTATGGCTTTAAATGTGTTTATATTAGAAAAGAAGACATGCTAAAAATCCGAGCTAGGCATATAGATCAGTTAGAAGAATAACACATTAAACTCAAAGAAATAGAATGGAGGAAATAATGAAGAACAGTATTACATAAAATGGAAAAAGTTAGAAAGGATCAACAAAGGCAAAAATGGATTTGAAAACTCTGATAAAATTGACAAACTCCATTAGGAGTAATTAAGAAAAAATAGACGGCAAATAATGTTAGGAATGAAAAGGGACATCATTGAAAAAGTGGACAAATTCCTAGAAAAACACAACTTGAAACTGACACGAGAAATAGAAAATGCAAATTGTTTCATAACTATTAAACATATTGAATCTATAATTTAAAAATCTTCCAATAGACCCAGATGGCTCTTCCAGTGAATTCTAAAGCATGTAAGGAAGAAATAACACCAGTTTTACATAAACGTTTCCAGGAAATAGTAAAAGAGGGAACACTCTGTATCTTTTTATGAGACCAACAAAACTTGCATAGTATAAAACCTGATAAGGTTATTACAAGAAAGGAAGATTACAGTCCAATATAACTAATGCTCACAGGTGAAAATTTCCTGAACAGAATATGTGATCATCTGGATCATCTCAATAGATGCAAAAACATTTTGATAAAATTCTACATTCATATTCAAATTGGAATAGGGAGGGTGTTAGCAAACCCTCCTTTCTGTAAAGGGCCAGATGGTGAATATTCAAGGCTTTGTGGGACATACACATTTCCTGTGGCAACTATTCAGCTCTGCATTGTTGTGTGAAAGCAACCATAGACAAGATGGGCATGGCTGTGTTCTTTACAGAAATGGGTGAGGGGCTGGATTTGCTCATGTGCTTTGCCCACTCCTGGAATAGGGGAACCTCCTTAGTCTAAAAGTGTCTACAAAAGAAGCAAACCTCATGCCTAATGGTAAATGTAGATAGCTTTCCCCATAAGATGGGAACACAAAATGGATGTCCACCATCACTACTTCAATTCAACAATTGCAATAATGCAAGAAAAAAAAATAAAAGGTATAAGGATTGGAAAGGAGGAAAAAAGGTCATTATTTGCAGATGATAGAAGTGTTTCCTTAGATCTACAAGTATACTGATAAGTTATTAATATAATAAAAGAGTATAGCAAGGTTGCTGGATTCAAGGGCAGTGTACAAAAATCCGTATTTCTGTGTGGTAGAGTAAATATATTTGCTCTTGTCTCTGGTTCCTGACACGGAGCTCCTGAGTGATAGGAGTGTCTTTCCCTATTCATAAGGAGCCCCTTTTGACTACATTTGATTTTATGCTTTTGTTTTGTGGATTTATCTTTATGTGCGCTATTTTATAATGGAAAAGCTTGTTTTAAAGGATTAATAGAAGAATGAAGAGATGGTAGCTAGTCAGAGATATGAAAAGGCCCTATGGCCAGAGGGCACTTAGGAAAATCAAGGGACTGAAAGAAAGCTGGTATGGATAGAGTTAGCAAGAGTTGAGGCGACCTTGATTATGCCATGAGGCTGGGAGCTGGGTAGGAGGACAGGTTAGGGAGCTCTGTAGTAGTGGGCTACTATTGCTTTAAGATTTTAAGAAGCGAGACATAACCCGATCCAGGTTGAAAAGATTGCTTTGGCTGTGTTGTGGCTGCTTGAGTGGATGGTGGCTGACCCATGCGGTAAGAGATGATGGTAGCCTGGGCCAGGGTTGTGGTGGTGGAGAGAACTTGTTGGATTTGACATTGTGAGAACCCGGTGATGGTTTTGGTGTGGGTGTTGGAGAAGAGGAGGCTTGTGGTTTGCATGAGCAGCTGGGTACTGGAGCTCTTCTCTGAGATAAGGAGCTGTGGTTGAGGACCATTGAAGACCAGCTCGAGTTTCGCTCTCACTGAGTTCTGCTGCCTGGTATCCTGGGTCCTGTTATGCTCAACTTCACAGATGAGGGACTTAGACTTGGAACAGTAAGGCAGTACTTGCCAGTGTGCCATGAAGTCGCCCAAGTCCCATAGATTCCAGGTCGCACCTCTTCCTACTGTACCCTACCCAGCCCCTCACAGTTAATATACAGTTCCTCTGAGCCTGAGTGAGAACAGTGGGACAGGGCCTGGTCAGGCTCTGGGGCCACTGGCTTTTAGGAGCAGGCGGAGGAGGACCAGTCAGAGAAGGAGGGAGGAGAGGAAGGGACGGGGAAGAAGGTAAGCCACTGATCTCAGCACCCAGAGCTCCACCAGCACTATCGTTATCATGACTTTTGTATTTCCTCCTCCACTCTTTTTCTGGATATGTTTAATTTAGTTGAAGTGAAACTGCGTAAGTTTCCACTTTAATGTTATAAGCATTCCTGCATGTTATTAGAATCTCTTTTTTCTTATCCTTTGTAATGGCTGCATCCATCTGTGAAGATTATCTTTGCATAGAAAGCTCTTTTTCCAATTTTTATTATAAAAATGTAAAAATAACAATAGCACAGTGTGCACCCAATATACCTACTACCAAGATTCAGTAATTAATGTTTCCAAGTATACCTTATCCATATTATATAACAAATAATTTGCTAAGCCTTTTGAAGGTGATTTGTAGACATCATGACAGTGTACCCCTAAATAGCTCAGCATGCATCTCCTGAAAATGACATTTTCCTATACACCATTATTACAACTAAACTCCTAAAAATAAGGACATTTTCCTATATAGCATTATTTACCTGAAAAGTTAATCGTAATTTTTCATTGATTTTTTTTTTTTTTTTGAGAGAAAGAGACAGAGACAGAGACATCGATGTAAGAGCGAAGCATCGATTGGCTGTCTCCTCTGTGCACCCCGACCTAGGATTGAACCTGCAACCTGGGTATGTGCCCTGACCGGGAATCAAACCCGCCACCTTTTGTTGCGGGGGGACAGACAACACTCCAGCCAGCTGCGCCACACCGGCCAGGGCGTAATTGTAGTGTTCTAATATCTGATATCCACATCATTTTTAGATTTCCCCAGCTGAGCCAAAAATTTCTTTCATAGCCTCCCTTTTGGGAACTTTGTACCTGTCATAATTCATGTATTGTATTTGGTTGTTGTGTCTCTTTAGTCTCTTAACTAAGAACAGCTGCCCCCACCAACCTTCTTCCTGCCCTCCCCACTTTGACACTGACTTTTTAAAGAGACAAAGGCGGTTGTCTTGTAAAATTTGTTTCTGGACTTGTCTGATTGTTTCCTTGTGGTTCCTTTTTCATCGTTCTTCCATCCTGTGTGTTTGCTGTAAACTGAAAGAGAGATTTGAAGGCGCAGTTGTATTCAGGTTGATGTTTTGGGCAAATTGAGATTTGGGATGCTCTGTCCTGTCAGCCTGCCCCCTCTGCTGTGTGGTCATTGGATTTATGTGCAGATGCTGGATCTTTCCACTGGAAATGTGGATCTCCCTCTTTGCAATTAGGAAGTGATCTATGAGATGATTCCTGGGCATTGTGATAATATCCCTTCTCCAGCAACTATGTACCCCGTGGTTTTCAGCATTCATACATGGTGCTTGGCTGAATCACTTTTAATGAGAGAGTTGGCAAAATGGAGATCCTTGCCACCACATTTCTTTCATTTCTTCCACATTTATCTGTTGGTGCTCTTCTGCAAATTCTTCCACTTCAACTGGGGAAGGAATAGCTCCTAAAAGGGCAGGATAATTGCCAATTTTCTGTTTAATTACCAATTTTCAAAGCAAGGATTTGGTAGAATAGTCATCCCCAATGGAGGCAAATGTCAGTCTCTCTCTCTCTCTCTCTATCTCTCTCTATCTCTATCTCTGTCTCAGAGGGGAGGACGCCACTGTGGATTCATGACTGTTTTTATTCGTTATTTTACTGTCAGTTACAGTCATTCTTTTTGATGCTCACATTGTCCCCATTTTCCCAGGAGAGCCCTCTCAAACTGGCTCTTTGGTCTTCGAGCGCTTGCTTACTGTGATACAACCTATCTTTTAATCTTGTGGATGGAGACCACAGGTGGGGTTGCAGGGCAGAGGGGACAGCTTGTGTCCTGTGGATGAGGTGACTGGCCCAGGGTCCACTTGTGACACTGCCCTTCTCTCTCCTGTGCCCAGGACAGGCAGTGCCCTGTGATTTCAGCACATGAGTTGGAAAGCTTTTGTCTTCTCTGCTTCTGATTTTTGCATCTTCATTTATTTTGTATTCCTTTTGGGTGGTTCCTATTACTATTGGTTAGACAGTCTGTCCCTTCACCACGAGCTTTTTCTCTCAGAGGTTTCCTGCAACATTCTGGGAGCAACTCTGGTTTGCTCTGTATACCACCAATGACATTTTCCACAGTTACACGCTTCACTTTGCCCCTTCCATGTGGATTTGAATTCTGCTGTAGTGTGATGATTTTTGCTTCCTTTTCTAATCATGGCCTGTATCTTAGCCTGTTGTCTTTTAATTTCATCCTGTTCTCATTTTGGTTGTTCCTGTATTTTAAAAAAATTAATTTTAATTTTTTAATAGAGGCAGTAATCTCCCTGTAATCTTATAACAAGAAGCACATATTTTCTAAAATGGCCTTCGGTTTTCTGTAATAATTCAGATTTCTGTATGTGCTTTGTGGTATATCTCCAACCTCCCACTCCCCTACTTTTAAAATCAGATGTATTGATTCTTGAGTGGTGTTTGCTGGTCTTTGGGTCTGAACTGCCATTAGCTGTGTGCTTGGCTGCCCTGTCTGAGACTGGCCACATCGCTGGACCGCTATTGCTCTGGGTGGGCTTCCCTGCCCTTTTGGTCTGAGTAGTCGGTTGTTTTGGGTCACCTGCCACCTACTTCTGGCTGGCTCTGCTCTTTGTCTGAAGGTGAAGGGTGCCTGGGTGGGTGGTTTTCCTGAGCCCAGTTCCTCTGGCCTCACGAGGCTGAGGTACAGCCCAGGCTCCGGGATGAACAGTGCTTTGTCCTATAGCAAGATGGAAGAGGGCCACTCTCTTTCTTTTTCTTTTGTTTTAATTTACTGTTTTAACCATTGTAAATGTACAGTTCAGTGGCATCAAGTACATTAACAATGTGTGCAACCGTCACCACTATTTTGTTCCAGAACTTTTTAATTCCCCACATGGAAACCCCTTCCCCAGTAAGCAGTCACTCTCCATTCCCCCATTCCCCCCTTGCCCCAGTCCCTGGCAGCCACCGATCTGCTTTCCATCCCAATGGATTTGTCTTTTCTGGACATTTCATAGGAACAGAGTCACACAATGTGTGTCCTTTTGTGTCTGGCATCTTTCCCTTAGTGTTTTCAAGGTTCATTCACATTGTAGCTGTGTCAGTGCTTCATTCCTTTTTTTTTTTAAATAGTTTAATTTTGTTCTTTTTTTTGTTTTGTTAATCCTCATCCAAGGATATTTTTTCATCGATTTTTAGAAAGAGTGGAAGGGAGGGAGGGGAAGAGAGAGAAACGTCGATGTGAGGGAGACACATCGATTGGTTGCCTCCCACATGACCCTGACTGGAGCTGGGGATCGAACCTGCAATGCAGGTACGTGCCCTTGATCAGGAATCAAACCCGAGACCCTTTGGTCCTTGGGCCAATACTCTGACTGCTGAGCCAAACCGGCCAGGGCATTGCCTCATTCCTTTTATGGCGGAATAACACTCCATTGTATGGATAGGCCACATTTTGTTTATCCATTCACCTGTTGATTATCTTTGAAATCTTCTACCCTTTGGCTATTGTGAATAGAGCTGCTATGAACAAGTTATTATTTGAATGTCTGCTTTCAGTTCTTTTGGGTATATGCAGAGGGAGTGGAATTGCAGGGTATTCTGTGTTTACTTTACTGAGGAAGCTCCAAACTGTTTTCTACTATGGCTGCACCTATTTACAGCAGTGTTTGAGGGTTCCAATTTTTCTACACTTTGCCAACACTTGTTGTTGTCTGTTTGTGTTTGTGTGTTTTAAATTATAATTATGGCCATCTGATGGGTGTGAAGTGGTATCTCATGGTATTTATTGATTTGCATTTCCTTAATGACTAATGACAGTGAGCATCTTTTCATATGCTCATTGGCCATTTGTGTGTTGTCTTTGGAGAAATGTTTATTCCAGTCCTTTGCCTATTTTGAAATTGGGTTATCTTTTCGTTGTTGAATTATAAGAGTTCTTTATATATTCTGGATACTAAACTGTTATCAGATATATGATTTGCAAATATTTTCTCCCATTCTGTGGGTTGTCATTTCACTCTCTTGAATAGTGTCCTTTGATACACAAAAGATTTAAATTCTGATGAAGTCTAGTTTATCCTTCTTTTTTCTTTTTCTTTTGGTATCATATTTAAGAAGTCATTGCCAAATCCAAGATCAAGAAGATTTACTCCTATGTTTTCTTTGGAGAATTTTATGCTTATAGCTCTTATATTTAGTCTATGATCCATTTTGAGTTAATTTTTGTATATTGAATGAGGTAAGGGTCCAACTTCATTCTTTTGTGTGTGGATATCCAGTTGTTCCCAGCACCATTTGTTGAAGAGGACCACTTTTTTAAGCTGGAATCTGCCTCTTAAATTATATACCCTGCAATACTTAAAACCAGCTCATGAACTGTTCAGGATTGGTTGGTAATCTTTGACCCTTTTGGAGTGGTCTCAGTAGAGTTTCTCTGGTCCGCGGGCCGATGCTCTAACTGCTGAGCCAAACCAGCCAGGGCTCAGTAGAGTTTATAAAGTGATTCTCAATAGAATCATGCTTATGTATGGTTATGAGACATTTACACATTTAAACAGTTTAAAAGGAAATATCTGCATTTCAGAATTTTTACTGCCAGAGAACTATCTTTCACATTTGAGAGGATGGATGCGATTCAGTTCTTATCATGGTTTGGGAAAATATGAAATAAATACTCATCGCATTAAATCCATTTCCATTTGATAGTCTTTGATTTTGATTTCTTTGATAAATGTGAACTAGTACTCAGAAGCTGAACGAAAAGGAAGTCTGGGAATTGTTCTTTATGCCCTTTCTCTCTGTGGTAGCTGAAAGTTTGCAAGTAAAACCCAAGTTTGTCTAGGCTGAGGTATGAATCTAATTGTCTGAGTGTATTTTTATATCTAACCAGTATTGTGTGAGCTGAAGTTTTGCTGCTTACAGAAACTCTTTGGCTTCTTCACCCTTAGGCAGCACATGTGGGTGTAACCATGTGGGAAATCGATTTGGTGACGTGTGTGAAAAATTCCAAGGAAGTGCATACTCTTGACCCAGTAATTCCACCTATGGGAACCTATCCTGAGGAAATAATCTTAGATGTGAAAAAGCCTAATGGACAACAGGTTTATTGCACCATTAAATGTAAAAAGTTGAAAACCAGAAACACTCCAGTTTAAGACTCAGTGGGTTAATGACCATAGGCTGACACCTTTGGTGTGCTGGGCCTGCACTGCGCACTGTGCAGAGGTGGTCTGACTTCACCTTCACGACTGCTGGATGGTCGCCATGAGGTGGTTGAGGCTCCCAGCAGCCCAGGCCACACAGCTGGAGTGGTGCAGCGAGGTGCCGCTCTTGCATCTAATGCAGGTGTTCAGGTGACTGAGGAAGGCAGTGACATGGATAGTACTGGGAGGTGTTGGGGAAACGGAGAGGCCCTGTGTCACAAAATGCCATTCGGTGTGTGCAAAGCATGTGCCTGGGAAGGAAGAGAAGGACGTGTCTAAACTGATCTCAGGGATCGTGCTGGGTGGTGCGATTTAGATTTTCTAAATTTCTACTTTCTTACATTTTCTAAAATGAGCATTATTTTATACAAAACACAAGCATGCCATGCTACACTCGAACTGAAGATTCTTGATGGTAAGAGTGGCCTGGTGACGGGACGGTTTAGGATGCTGTGCTCTAGTAGCAGAAGATGGAGCGGAGTCTGCCCTCAGGCTGCTCTTTGGAATGTCCTAACACACGGCTGAAACAGTTCCACTGTCGGATCAAAACAGATTAAGTGTGAGAAGCAATATACAAAGGGACAAACTTATAAAAACACAGGATTTACATTTCATAGCATCCTAATATATGTATACACTCTGTGGATCATCTTAGCTATGTTCTCCTTTGTCGGAACTTTAAACTCCTGTGTTGAAAATAAATTTAAACTTATCTAAGCGGAGAGTTCAAGGTCTTGATATAAATAAGATATATTTCAGCCTGACACTGAAACTATTTGATGTATGAAACATCAGTTTCTTAGATATGTTCGTAATCATGTCAGTGTACTTATGCATTTGAGTAAATGAAGTAGAAAAAACAAAACAAAATAAAAGCAGATCTGGTCTCACAATATATTGTTTGGAAAAGCAGCTTATTAAATAATGTGTGTGTTCTATAACCCACTTCTTTTTATACTCTAAAAACACTGAAAGGATCTTATTCCAGGATGTAGTGGCGGGTGCTAGCTGTGGCTGGACTCTGAGTGTTCTCAAGTAAAGAAAAGGAACCTCCAGTATGTACAGCGGTCTGGACCTGGGCTGTTTAACAAGACACTCGATTTCCACCTGATGTCGGAAACTGGGCAGGAGACAGTGGGATGAGTGGGTGCCCAGGGAGGAGGATAATGGTGGTTATGATCCTGCTGTCCATTTGTGCAGCACTTGGCTATGTATGAGTGTTTCTCTGCTCCCTACAGCACCCCGAGGTGGGAGGGGCAGGTCAGGAGGGGGTAGGAGAGTGGCTGATGTCAGCCCAAGTGGAGGCTGTGTCAGGCCTTGCATTCCAGCCTTGGGGTTTCATTCACTTCCGAGTTACCAAAGCACCCTGTACCTCTGTAATGGAAATTTCCCAACTGACACAAAAGTAGGGAGCAGAGTTGAATTAATCACACAGTCTAAACAGTTGTCAGGGCGTGTGTCTTTCTTGTCTCATCTGTCCCCACCCCTCAGCCCTACTTTTTTCTGTTATTTAAAGGAAATTCTTAGGGTACTTTTTACGTTGTAAAAGTATCCCTCTACCAGCATGCGATTTCCTTAAAGGTCAAGGGTCCCATCTCTTTCATCATCATATTCCCAGCAGTGCTGACACTTAAGTGTTCAATAAATATTTGTTGAAACCTAGAGTCCATTTTATTCCATCATCCATAGGGAGGTGGTTTTACTGTGTAGGCTCACAGAAGCCCAGTGAATCTTTGGTGCCTGAACCGAATCACTGCGTGTGTGTATTTGGGATGTCGCTTCTGCAGCTGGTGGCTTGGGTTGGCCCAGTTTGTGTGTAGAGGAGATGGGTTGTGCCTTGATACATGCACACTTGTCCATATATTCACCCCAGAAAAGTGGGAGGATTAGTTATGATTATCGTTAGTCTTGCTTAACTTGTAAAAACAAAACAAAACAAAATGAAAACCTTTCCTCAAGCAAACATTTCTTTATTCACTTGATAGTGAAGCTTCGAGAGAATTGAAATCAGACAGACCTGGCTTTGAGTCCCACCTTTATCCCTTCTTTATAGATAGAGGTCCTCTGGCCCTCAGTTTCCTCATAAGCGAAATGGAGTGGTAACTGTTCACAGGGTGGTGAAGATTAAATGAAATACTGGTGAGAACTAAGTTCCTGGTGTGGAATAGGCACTCCACAAAGACTGACCCTGTCTTTCATCTACTTGCCCCTGTTTCTGTGAAATGGGGATGTTCACCATGCCTCCCTTAGCAAGGGTGTGTGTAGATGAAGTGAGGTCATTGGTGGAAAGCCTTTAACCCCTAGGACACAGCATTAGTGATCAGAGTGGCCACTGATGGTGACTGAGCTGAGCTAACTCAGCCAACCCACCGTTATTAGACAGGAATGCATTAGCAGATCGATGACACCATTAGGACCCAGATTGTTTCTGCCTTACCAACTTTAGGCTGTTGCTTGCTACCTCTTGGCCTCAGCAGGAGGTGGCAAGCAACAGTGATTACATTCAGGCAAGGAGGAAGGGGGAGTTGACACCACATGCGTTCCCATGTATGAGTGAAGCAACTCCCCTCCCTCCCCAGCCCCCGCAGGCCGTCTGTGTAGGTCTCTCTGACCAAGACTGAACCATGTGGCCAGGACTGGGGCAGTGGGGTTATGACTGTGATGATTGGCCACATTTGGTACAACCAGCCCACTCAGAATTGAGACTGGGTTAGCAAAGTGGGGAGGGAGACAGTAAAAGGAGTGCCCCCAGATTTGGGGACGGGGGGCTATGGACTCCAAATGAAGGGCAGATCTGGGAGCAGCTCTTTTGGGGATTTGGGCATTACATTTTGGGCCACTTCTAGGCTTTCCTGCTGTCCTTCCTTATGTAGAGGTGACAGGAATGGAGGCATCTCCCCTCCTCTCAGTGGAACCTCTAAGGATATAGGGGCTTTGGGATATGGTAGCTTTAATCTTGGTACCACTGCATTGAAGGAGGCAAACCAGGGTAGTGGGAAAAGGGAAATTACATTCTCTTGATTGGTAAGAAAAGAAAGGCAGTCCTTTTAAAACATTTTTTTAAATTTATTTATTGATTTTAGAGAGAAAAGAGAGAAACATTGATTTGGTGTTCCACCCATCCATGCATTCTAGGTTATTCCCATATGTGCCCCAACCAGGGATCGAACATCTGGATGATGCTCCAACCATCCGAGCTACTCGGCCAGAGCAAGGCTGTCCTTTTTCTATGAGTTATTGTTTTGGGTCTTTAGGAAAAACCTCACGTGGGGTGCTTTTGAGCCAGATTGGCAGCACCCGAAGTAGGGCCTGGCTCTGCAGAGTCGAGAGGAAGTCTCCAGCGTAGCAGTTACCCAGGTGCCTTGGTTCACCTTCTCTTGCTGGTTGTTGGTGCCATGAAGACACTAACATGTGCAGCATTCGGTGTGGCCCTAGGTGTGCAAACCTCCTCAGCATCTGGTAGGCTGTGATAAGAACAGGTGGTATAGGTAGGTAGGCTGTCGATTAGTTGCAGGTAGTTCTGAATCAGGACAAACTAGTGGGTGGTGCTTTGAGTAGGTGAAGGAATTTACCTTTGCCAAATTGAATTCAGATGTATCAGTAGACTTTTATGCTGGTTTCATTTTGCCAACAAATATTTTTGGTCTGGCTATGCAGGTCTTCCATTTACTGGCCATGTGCCCTTGCATGAGTTACTTAATCACCCCCCCTCCCCCCCAGTTTCCTAGTATGTAAAAGGAGAATATTACTATAAATCTCCAGAGTTGGTATGAGGATTAAAAGGTAAAAATGTCTCATATGTATGTAATAGATGTGATGAGTTATTAGTGTTTAAAATAGCCTATAATTCTTTGAATGTGTGGTACATGCTTTGTATTTTGTGAACAAATTATTTTTTTGATTGTTTCCTGTTTATGAATTCCGGTGTTCATAAACTATAAACCGCAGAAGAAGGTTTGAGATAAGAGTAAGGAGACCTGACATTTCTTTTGTGGTCTGTTATTAGCTGTTTAACCTTGAACGTATTACTCAGTCTCTTGGTAACCAGTTTTCTTATTTGTGAATTGGAATGTTAGTGTCTGTCTCATAGACTACAAGTGTTTATTCTCTTGAGAAGGCAAGTAGAGCCCTGGCCGGTTTGGCTCAGTGGTTGGAGTGTCGGCCTGCAGACCAAAGAGTCGT
The DNA here is from genome assembly GCA_030848825.1 of Tadarida brasiliensis. Classification (NCBI taxonomy): domain Eukaryota; kingdom Metazoa; phylum Chordata; class Mammalia; order Chiroptera; family Molossidae; genus Tadarida; species Tadarida brasiliensis. The sequence goes on from CM061265.1 coordinate 102,458,924, forward strand.
GGGTTCGATTCCGGTCAAGGGCACATACCGCGGTTTGGTTCCTGGCCCTGGTCCAGCTCACGCGGGAAGCAACCAATCAGTGTGTCTCTCTCACATTGATGTTTTTTTCTCTCTCTCTCTCTCCCCCTTCCACTCTGTCTGGAGATGAGGAGTAAAAAAAAGAAGGCAAGTAGATATGAAAATGGCTCATGAAAAGTGCCATATGAATTTAAGGTAGTAAGTTTTTCTAGCTTTTTTGCCACTGAAACATTTTTTTTTTTTTATCCTCACCCGAGGACATTTTTTCATTTTTTGTTCAGATAGAGTGGGAGGGAGAGAGAGGAAGAGAGAGAGAGAGAGAGAGAGAAACATCGACGTGAAAGGGACACATCGAGTGGCTGCCACCCGCACGGCCAACCAGGGCCGGGGACAGACTGTAACCGAAGTATATGCCCTTAGCGGGAACCGAACCGCAGGCCGATGCTCTAACTGCTGAGCCAAACCGGCCAGGGCTCCACTGAAACATTTTAATAGTCCTTTTGTATATTAACTTTTTGTGCTAATATCCCTACTTTTTTTGACTTTGTGAATTTGGATGGTGTTGTCTAACACAGTTAGGTCTGTGTTGTTGTTTTTTTGATCTTGAAGGACTAAAAATGTTTAAGGACAAATAGGTGGCTGAAGTGAACGTTTGGCTAAATTTTCACTCCTTTTATTTTATTTCCCCTCCTCCTTTTATTACCAGGCCTGCCTGCAGCCCCTGTCTCTCTGCAAGGCAGGTGGTGGTCAGGAAAATGTGGAAAATCCCGTCTCTTCCGCCAGGCAGGTGGTGTCAGGAAAATGTGGAAATTCTCACACACGCACCAGACTCCGATAGCATCAGCAAAGCTCTGCCTGGAATTGCACTTCTATCCTTTCATTGATTAACTTTGTTTTTCCCTTTTTTCTTTACTAAACAACACAACATCAATGTAAATTGTGACGTATGTAATAAGCTGTACATGTGTGCACCCACCCACCCAGCAGAGCACTAGGATGTCAACCCCCTCAGGGCTCCTTTCTGTCAAGCCCCTGTGGTTCGTTCATCATCTTTTAGTCACCATTCTGCTGGCTCCAGGTCATGCCTCCTGCTAGTTACCGTTTTTTTGTTGTTGTTTTGCAGAGGTTCTTAGAATCTGGATGCTGGCTCTGGCTGTTGGCAGCATCTCGCGTATCTTCTCCCAGAATGTGGCTTCTCTCTTTTTCTTTGTTAAGGTGCCTGATGAGCAGAATTTCTCAGTTGGAATATAGTTGGCTTTTTAGTAGTCTTATAGTTTGGTATTTTAAAAATCCTGTTTAAAAAACTTTTCCCAGTCCCAAAGTCATAAAGAAAATCTCCAAATCACCTGCTGAAACCTTTCAAGTTTTGCCTTTTGCGTTGGATCTGTAGTCCGCCTGGAAGTGACTAGTCTGTGGTGTGTGAGGGAAGGGACCATTGCTTTTTCTCCTTCGATCGCCTGTATTTCAGCCCCGTTCACTGACTTTCTCTGCTCCCCTAGCCTGTGCCGCTGTTGCTGCCGCTGCCACACTTCTCAGTTTCAGATCTGTTTCTGGGCTATCTTTGATCCCCAAATTCTACTTCTAGTAATTTGCTCTAAGGAGCAGCTCAGGACATGTTCAGGCATTTCGTTACAGTAGTACCCTTTGAAGCACGGTGGTGGAGCTGAGCAGGAAGCGTTCTAAGTGTTCCAGCAGTGGAGCAAGTTGATTGAGGGCTGCATCAGTGCACTGAAATACTCCGTAGCCGACAGAAATGTGTTTACTGATATGGAAGGGTGCCGACAGTATAGCAAGACAGAAAAAATAGTAAGTTAATGCATGGTATGTACAGTCTGGTTCCATGTTTACAAAAAGTTAACGTGCAAGTTAGAAAAACAACCTGTTCAGTGCACTTTGATCTGGCTTCCCCCTGTGTCAGGCCATGAGTCTGCTCTGGCAGGTCCTCCTCTGGCTCCTCCCAGTCCCACTGATGACCTTGCTGCTGTGTTTGACATCCATGGGGTCTTCCCAGGACTTTCTCATCTACTCCCTGGTTTTCTGCTCACTTTTCTCATCCTCTTTTGGACTCCTGCCTCCTCTCTGACTGATGTTGGTGTTCTGGGGTTCCTGGCTGGGTCCCTGGGTCTCCTCTCATTCCATTCCTTCTCCATAAGGGACTGCCTTGCAGCTTCTCTCCCATTAAATTTCTCTTATAGCCCTGACCGTATATCTGCAGCTGGCTCTCCACTCAGCTCACCCGGCGTCCTTAAGGCCCTCAGAGCCAGGATGTCCAGAGGAAGCCCACATCCTCCCCCATGAGGCCCCTCAGAGTCATCCTGGGTTTCTGTCCTGTCTCCTTGCCCCAATCTATGGTGGTCTTCTTCCCTAACACACATGCCTGTGTCATGTCCCCTTCCTCTCAGACGCTCATTGCTGGCTGCCCCTTTACTAGAGTTTCTGGAGTGTTCTTCCTGCCTCCAGGTTTCACCCCTTCCCTCTTTGCTCCATACTGTGGCCAAAATCATTGGTCAAAAGTGTATGTATATCTGGGAGACACCACCCCTTGACCTGTGGCTCATAGGTCTGGCTGTCAGTAATCTGGGCCTGTCCCCCACTTTCCTGGCCCTCTTGGGCTCTGTGCAGCCTCTGATGGTTTCAAGCCCTCTGCCTGGCTTGCTCTGACCCCTGCTCATCTTCGGAGGTCTGCTCTGTGATGCCTTCCCTCTCAGGGAGATTGCTCCCTCCCTGGTGCCCGTCCTCTGCCCTCCCCTGGTCCGAGCTGTCCCTGTAGTCCTCAGAGCCAGTGCTGTGGCAGGAGTGAAGGGCACAAATGAATGAGGGAGGGGCTTCCTCACCCCGTGACTGGGCACATGCAGTCCCTCGGAGACAGAGGAAGTCTGGTGGGCAGGTGGGTTTGACCACAGTTCACAGGGCCTGCTTTCGCCTTTCTCTGCCCTCCGGTTGAAGCCTCTTTTAAGGGCATTTTCAGAGCTGTCTTTCTTAGTTCTTGGTTCCTGAGCTTCCCCTGCAGCAGGTGACTAGGCGGTCTCGCCTGTGGCCAGGCACATGTCTGTCTGGACAGTGGGTGGCTGTGACACCCAGAACCACGCTTAGGCTCAGGCTGAGCACTCTGCTGGGTTTCACCCCTGGCGTCCACCTGGGGATTTGCTTCCTCTCTGTTTGGAGGTGGCCCAGTGCTCACATTCTCACTTGCTATTCTGTCTGATTCTCAGTGCCCGTGTGTGTTGCAGATCTGTCGTTTCTTGTCCCTGGTGGTAACAAAGGTGCCCTGGGTTGCTTGTAGGACAGAGTTGGCCCTCTTGTTTGTGCAAAGAACAGGGCAGGATGATTCTGAGAGTTTGGCCACCCAGCATGCCCTGAGCAGGCTAAGCTTGAGATCTGGGTGTTTGACTCTGGTTCTCTGCTCTGTGGGGTGTAAGGAGGAGCCCTGCCAGCCGAGCAGTTTCCTGTGGGTGCTGGTTACAGGCTGCCCTGATGCAGAACATAGCAGATTATTCAGAGGGTTATTTTCTTGACCACTTTTAGTTCATTGCTTTTGACTGAGTGTTTAAAAATATTCTGCAACACATCTATAGTACTCATGAGCAACGAATCAGAAGAAATGTAGTTTCTGAGAAAGCTTCAAAGAAATACCGACTTTATCTCTTCCCCAGCCTTTTCCGCTGAAACCCACCAGTCTTTTTCTGAGCACTCTTGTGCTATAAATAGATCAGCAGCTCTCCTTGGGTAGCCCACGATCAACTCTCATCCGCTTTCTGAAAGATGTGTGTGTGTGCATGTGTGTGCGTGTGTGTGTGTGTGGTGGATTGTGTTTTAATTTTGCTTGTCTTATGTGTGAGATGTGGAGCAGGAGACGCACGAAAAAATACTCTAGCGTTTATCCTTTAAAAGATAACTTATTATAACTTTTCTGGGTCTGTGCTTGTTGGTTTTGTCTTTTTTTTTTTTTTGTTTTTTTTTAATTTGCATGTAGGAAAGAAATGGAAGCGATTCCTTCCCCTGCAGAGGTAAGGAAGACGTGTGGGTGAGGAGAGGTGCCTGCGCCTCTGAGTGAGTCCTGTGGGGTCAAGAGGAAAGGCTCTCCTGCTGTGGGGTGCAGGCGTCCGAGGCTCTGTGCTGCTGTGGGGTGCAGGCGTCCGGGGCTCTGTGCTGCTGTGGGGTGCAGGCGTCCGGGGCTCTGTGCTGCTGTGCACAGACTAGCTGTCCTGGGTCTCTGATGAGCACATTGAAACGAGCGTCACCATGTATACTTGGGTCTGCAAAGAAAGTTAGGAAACAGCCCAGGAGTTTTTCCATATTGCAGACTGGTTTCTCTCTGGAGCTACTGAGATCGGAGGCTGGGCATTCTTTCCCCCTGGGATCAGTCTGGTTCTGGTTGGGCACATGTTTCCTCACTTCCAAAAAGCAGGCCTTTGTTCCGTTAAGGATGAAGGTTTCACACTCTGACAGAATTGGTGTGTTTCTTCTCTTGACCACTGGGTGAAGTTATGTTCCTCTCTTCTGGTGCAGTTACCTGGGAGTTCAGGTGGGTGATTTTCTCACAAGGAAAAGTGCAGGTATACATCACAGAGTGAGTAGGTGGGTTCCTCAGTAGTTTTCCTCCTGGGTTGGTTCGCTCAGGAGTTGGAGAGCATTGCTGTTCATACCACTAGGCTGGCCCCACAGCAGTTTCCATCATCCCTGGCCTGTGGTTGTGAGCTGGCATGTGCCCAGGAAGCTCACAGAGGGGCTGTCCTGTAGCCGGGGGTAGGAGAGGAGCACGAGCTCTGTATTCCCAGGACAGCCTGGACTGCTGTGCTGCTTAGGTGGGGGTCCTGCTGCACAGCCAGGTGTGGGTGGTATGTGTGGGGCAGAGGGCTTTCTTCAGCGTCGCCCTCTGGGGACGAGGAACGCTGCACCCTGCACCCCGAGTTCCGCTCCCTCCCTGATTAGGGGTAGGCTGATGGAGGGACCAGACAACCGGTGCTCTGCTCTTGCCTTCTGATGCATTTGGGTGACAGGAGGGTTCTGTGCCTGGTTTCATCTTGTGTCATCTGAAGTGGCCCCAGATGCCCAGGTGCTTCGTACAGAAACTTAAAAAATTACTTAATGTTACTATGGGATTAGGTAATTAAACAAAAGCTTCTCTGAACCAGTAATCTTGTCCTTTAGCAGAATTTTTGTACACTCTACCCCCGCTCCGTGATGAGACTCCATGTAGAGTGAGCATTTCTGTTAGGTGGGGTAAAACACCCTGCAGACGCTGAGAGCCAGCCTCTTGTTTCATGCTTCTTGTTTATTCGTTTTGACTGTGTTAGTGGCTCTGAGTGGTTCCACGTGTCAGTGACCAGGTAGTTCCTGGAGCATTTAACTTCTGAGTGGGCCACAGGGCTCCCTGGGGAACAGCTACAGGAGGAGCCATGCCTGCTCTTGGCTTTCATTGAGACGAGGTGAGTGAACTGCTGTCCACCTCTTGATTCTCTTAACAGAACTCCTGTTTTGTGGTGGTCTGACCAGATTTAGGGGATTTTAGTGACTTTGGCTGTCCGCTTACCTCTCACAGTGTGGGCAGATGCACGTGCCTGGCCTGTGAATATATTTGGGAGAGGGCTGAGTGGGGTGCAGGCCTGGAGCCGCACTGAACCCCACAGCAACCTACGTCGACAGTTTTGGCAAAAGGATCCTGAGAAATGGCAGGAGGCCAGAGAACACGGAGACGGGGCCAAGAATAGCTAAAAAAAAACCCCAAATGCTGAAGTTGGAGAATGCACTGGCCTGGGCTGCTTGTTGTGGTCCTTCTAGCCTTCCTGTCCCTTTCTGCTGTTCCCCTGGGCATATCTAGGGCACACCTTGGGTCTCTGAAACCCCCACTGCAGGCATGCCATTGCCCCATAGAGAATTATGTTAGCCCTCACCCGGCTGCACACTCGTCCTGTCCATAGGTCAAGGTCTGGGCAGTGTGTGAGAAATATTTCTGTTGGGCTGTCAGCAGTTAGAGACGCGAGTGTACCGTCAGTGTGCAGTTTGGGTGGACGAGCGCAGCGGTGCTGTGAGAACATATGCTCATGAGCTCGTTTCTGTGCTTTCAGACTGTCATCAAAGAGGGCATGCTGACCAAACAGAGCAGCTCATTCCAGCGATCCAAACGGAGATACTTCAAGCTGCGAGGGCGAACGCTGTACTATGCAAAGACTGCAAAGGTGAGGGGCGGTGCAGGGAACTTCACAGGAAACACCCAGGGACTGCAGGGGAGGTTTGGGTGCCGGGTCCTCATCTGGGGAAAACCTTCCATTCTGAGAGCGGTTTTTTCCAGAGAGTTTCATAGTACTCTAGGGTGCTAGATTTTATTTGTCTCAAGGCATGTTTTAGTGCTTATGAACAATGATTTTTATTCTTTTTTAAAAAATCTCGTATGTCACCAGTGGGGAAGGAAAAAATGTCACAGAAATAACCATATTACAGCTGGATAGCTTTCTTGCAGAAAGATTAGGGGTTAAAGGCTTATACATCTCTTATGGATTAAAGTGTCTTTTTAAAAAATACTTTGAGGTATAATTGGCATACAAAAAGCTGTAGATATTTAATGTATACAACTTGATGAGTTTGGAGATAAGTATATACCCGTGAAACTAACATAAAGGATTTTTGAAATGTACGGGGTTTCTTGGTGTGTGAACAGCAGTTCTTTATACCTGGGCTTTCTAGCCGGGACCCTTCCTTCTGGGTGCCATCTTGCATGTAAGACTGAAAGCTGGAATCACCAGGCAGATACTCCTGAAAAAGAAGGAGCCAGTGAGAGTCACTAAGTTACTGCCATGTTTGAACGGATGTGGTCTTACACGTTTCAGACACCTGTGTGTTTGCAAAGCTAGTTTTTGGTATTCTGAACAATAGTATTTTTGTATCAGTATTGCTGTCAATACTGATATTTTGGTGTTAAGAAAAATCTGGAATCTGAATCATTTGCATTTTGAGATGTATCCCTAGAGACTTAGTGCATTAAAATTGGAAAATGAAAGAGCACCTTGTTTATAAAGGGTTCTAACCATGTCCCTCATTTAAAAAAACAACAACAACCCTTATCGTTATTTTAGTTCTGTGAGGTTTGGGGGGAGGTGACTTAAAAGGCTGAGTCTCTTTTCTGAGTTAATAGTATTTCCTTCAGGGGTTCCCTATGGAGTCCTCTTAGAGGGGCCAGTAACGTTAACAGGAGGTGGGGACTGTGATGGGGAATTTGGAGGGAGAGGAGAGGAAAATGGGGGGTGTTCCCAGGCCTAGTTTCCATCTCTTCTTCTGGAGCCTGGCTGTCTCTCTCCAGGACTAGATTCTTTCCACTTTGCTCCCTTGTTTTCCTTCACAGCCCGATTTCTTCTCTTGGGGTCAGTCTCTCTTCCTCTAGAATCATTTATTTTAGTGGGGACCTTTCTTCCAAATGTGCTTACTGAAGAAGCTTAAGTCAGAAGGACAGAGGATCTTCTCAGTCCAGACCCCTGCTCTCTCAGGTGGACCCTGTCTGAGGACATATTTCACATACCTATGCTAGATGGAGGGATGCTGTCTGTGCTCATGTGGTCAGCGAGCCTCCAGTTTCAGGGCCCTAGGCATCTGTGGGCACTTGACTGGGGTCAAGGAGAGTAGTGGGCGGCATTGGGCCAGGGCTTAGGAACCTGCCCGCCTTGGGGGTGCCTTAGCCTCATGCTGACCATGGTCCCTGTGTCTCTCCCCAGTCTATCATATTTGATGAGGTGGATCTGACAGATGCCAGTGTGGCTGAATCCAGCACCAAAAATGTCAACAACAGTTTTACGGTAAGACTCTGAACATACACCTTCCTTGATCCTTCACCGTGTCTGGTTTTGCTTTTCAATTTGAACAAATGTGTGAGCAGTTCAGAGATTTTCATCCTTTTCACTCAGATGGGAACGATTTCTGGTAAATATCGAATTGAATGCTGAAAATAATACTGTGGTTGGAGAATAACTGAAAATTTGGCACTTGTAAGCACAAAAGAACAAGAGGGTCCAAATGAAAAATTTTAACATGTAGTTTTACATTTCTCTAATCTTTTTTACACAAAGGTTTGTTTTTCATGACTATTGTAGAAAATTTGGAAAATACAGAAAAGTATGTTGAAGCAATTAAAAACTAGCCATGATTAGGCCACCTCCAAACATAGAATGTTGATATTTTGGTGTATTTCTTTTCTTTTTTACTTTTAGACTGCACCCCTCCCCCATTTATAAAAGTTTCGTTGTACTTTCTGCAAATGTTCTAAGTCATAAAATCATGTGACTTCACTACCCAGACAGAGGTAGCAACTGTGCACTTTGGAGTGTTTATCTTTATTTCTAAATATCTGTGTCTTCACCCACATCCACAGTGAGATCATAGTGATCCTTTTGTGTTTACATTTTTTTCTCTTGACAATTTATGGTGATCATTTTCCTGTGTAGATTGATCTGAATGTTCGTCATATTTTTTAATGGGTAGATAGCATTTCTTGTATGACTTTACGATTTTGGCTTCAGGAGCTGACTTTGAACCTATCTATATAACATATGAGTTCAATATTAGGAATGCAGTATTTAAAACTAGTTTTCTTTATATTATTAAGCTATCTCATTTAGACATAAAGTATGCTCCCTATTTTTTTCCCCACAATTCTTTTATAGTAGGGTGGGTAATTTTCTTCATGTTTAGGATCTGACATTGTGGGTTAGTGATAGTTTCAGATACTTCCAGGTTTTGTTTTATCTTACTTATTTATTGATGGATTGATTATTGATGTTGCTGATATGAATGGGATTTTCTTTTCTCCATTTAAATTTCTACTTTGTGTTGATGGAACCAACTGCTCTTGGTTTTGCTTCGTGGCTAATTGAATTAGCCTTTCCTGACGGTTTCTCTTATTTTAGTCTTTATTTTACTTGGAATATTTTTAGCTTTTTCTCCATGAATTTTATTGTTTACTTAGTGGCTGTGAGAAACATCTTAAACCATGTAAATGGTTTTATTTGTTGCTCTTAGAGTTTTGTTTTTTTTGGGGGGGGTGTATGTGCCCCTAGTGGGAACCGAACCCGGGACTTTCTGGTCCGCAGGCTGACGCTCCAACCGCTGAGCCAAGCTGGCCAGGGCGCTCTTAGAGTTTTTAGTAAGAATAGGTATTGAATTTTATTGAGCATTAATTTAGGTGACCAGTTTGGTTTTAGGTATTTGTACATTTCCTAATAATAAAGTTTTCTTGGTAATGTTGAACTTTACAACCAAATTTTGTATTTAGAATTTGTCATCCATATGTGTGCTTTTCTTTGGTATAGGAATGTAGCCATTGTTGTATTTTGATTTCAGAGTTAAAATACCCCCATAAAATTCATTTAGTAACTTAAGATTTTATGTGTTCTGGAACATTTTATATAGCTTTAGAATTGATTGTTTTCCTGAAAGTTTGAGAGAACTTATTTTAAATGATCTGTCATCAAGACATTTCAGGGAGGTAAATCTATGGATAAGCCTAAAAGATTTATTTTTGCTTGTTTTTTTACTTTTTTTTCCTTTATTGATTTTTTTAAAATTTTTTTATCCTCGAGGACATTTTTTCATTTTTTGTTCAGATAGAGTGGGAGGGAGAGAGAGGAAGAGAGAGAGAGAGAAACATCGATGTGAAAGGAACACATCGAGTGGCTGCCATCCGCACAACCAACCAGGGCCGGGGTCAAACTGCAACCGAGGCACACGCCCTTAGCGGGAACCAAACCCGGGTCTCTCTGGACCGCAGGCTGATGCTCTAACTGCTGAGCCAAACCGGCCAGGGCTCCTTTATTGATTTTACAGAGAGAGGAAATGAGAGGGAGAGGGAAATAGAAACATCGAAGAGAGAGCATCGATTGGCTGCCTCCTGCACAACTCCCCACTGGGGATCAGGCCCACAACCTGGGCATGTGTCCTGACCAGGAATTGAACTGGTAACCTCTTGGTACATGGGTCAATGCTCAACCACTGAGCCACACCACCTGGACTGTTCTTTTTTTTTTTAATCCTCACCCGAGGACATATTTGCATTTTACCTTCAGATAGAGCGGGAGGGAGAGAAGGAGGAAGAGAGAGAGAGAAACATCGATGTGAGAGAGACACATCGACTGGTTGCCAACCACACAACCCCAACTGCAACCAAGGTACGTGCCCTTAACAGGAACGAAACCCGGGACTCTCTGGTCCGTGAGCCGATGCTCTAACCACTGAGCCAAACTGGCCAGGGCTGTTTTTTAACTTTTTGAGTTGGTTTTTGTAATTTACTTTCCCACTTATTCCACACCTTCAAATTTAGTAGCATGTATTATTTGCATTTTAAACATTTGTGTCTTTTGTTAGATCCCCTGTTGCATTTCTACTTTTGTTTAGCTTTGTTTTTCTTTGTCTTTTAGCTTTGTTTTTCTTGTCAGATTTCTTAAACCTTGTTTTTTTTTAAATTTTTTTAAGAGAACTAGTTCTTGGATTATTGATCAATCCCATTTATTGTTACCTAATTCAGTTTCTACTTTATATTTATTGTCTTTTTTCTGTTTTTCACAACTTTTTTAAAAAATATGTTTTATTTATTAAAAAAAATTTTTTTTTCCCTTTATTGATTTGAGAGAGAGAGGAAGTGAGAGGGAGAGACAGATAGAAACATCAATGAGAGAGAACATTGATTGACCGCCTCCTGCATGCCCCCCACTGGGGATTGGGCCCACAACCTGGGCATGTGCCCTGACCGGGTATCGAACCGGCAACCTCTTGGTGCATGGGTTGATGCTCAACCACTGAGCCACACCGGCTGGAGTGTTTTTCACAACTTTTTAAAAGAACTGATTGATTGGCTTATTTTTATTTTCATATATATAATATATAAAAAATGAAAACATGAGGGACTCTAAATTTAACTCTGAATGCCTTTTTGTTCACATGCAAACAGTTGTTTTTTTCTCCCAGTATAAAAATGTTATTAAAGACATTTTTTTGATTATTCAAATTACTGAAGAAAATTTTCAAGTGTATAGCTGTAAATGGGAAATTTGAAACCATCCATATCCTATTACCCAGTATACCTAGTAATATATTTTGGTTTATGTCCCACAAAATACATTTTATAAAATATAATTTTTAACTTTCTTCTTTTAACAATGAGCTTTTTCTATTATAATGTTCTTCAAAATCTTATTTATTGATATTGTATAGTATTCCATCATATAAATGTATAAGTTTATGTATCCAGTCTCTATATTAAACATTCGATTTTTTCTATCATAAATACTATTGTGATGTACATTTGCGCACAGATCCTTTTATATATTTCTGATTATTTCCTAGTATAAATTCTTAGAAATGGAATTCATTTGAGGTAGAAAATATAAACTTCTGAAAGGCTTTTGAAAAATAAATAAGGTACTGATACCTGTTACAACTTGAATGAGCCTTGAAAACATTATGCTGAGTGAAAGGAGCAGGATGCAAATGGCCACATATTGTATGATTCCATTTCTGTGAAGTGTCCACAATAGGCAAATCTGTAGAGACAGGAAGTAGATTAGTGGCTTTGAGGGGCTGAGGAGGAAGAAGGAGTGTCTGCGAAAGTGTGCAGAATTTTTTTTGAGGGTGACAAACTGTTCTAAAATTAGATATGGGAGATGGTTGCACAACTTTGTGAATGTGCCAAAACCACTGAATTGTATACTTTAAGAGGGTGAATTGTATGAGAATTTTATCTCAATAAAAATATAATGGAAAAATAGTATGCAATACTGCGGAGCTTTGTCAGCCTGATCTGAGAATGAACCCTGACTTATATCTTGTCTGTGTGGCAAAATTTGTTTAGAGGGCTAAATACTCAACTTCCAGATGTAGAGCCTCTGGAACTCCATTCCTGGTGGGTAGTCACGGATGCTCCCCAGACCTCATGGCAGAGGCACCTGTCTTTCACATTTATTTTCTATTTTGTTAGTGCTCTAAAACTGCCTTTTCATCTGAGGATGTGGTGAAAGGACAAGAGAAAGATTCATACTGAGGTTCCCCAGAAACATTCCAAGATAAGGAAGCTCATCCCATGAGTAATCTGTGATGGCATAAGGAATATGGAGGTAAACGGGGAGTGTTTGGTGCCCAGTCCCCCCAGTCACGGTTCCACAGAGTCATTAAGTTCCAGGCACTGAGGCTGTAGGTGATGCTTAAAATTCACAGTCTCTTCATCACTGTGCCCTCCTGGAAGGCAGTGCACGTGCTCAGGGAGTGAGTGCAGAATGAATGAATGCATTCGCCCAGGAGCTACTGCACTTCCTGGAATATCTCATTTGGTTTTCTAGCTATTCCAGTAGTGACTTCCAAACTCTACAACTTCTGCTAAAATTGCATGCCTGATACAAACCACCAGTCAGTGAAAGCTGCTATTACCATGAATCAACCAACAAGGGAACCTTTTATAGCGTGGAAGCATGAGTAAATCCTCTCCACATTAGAAAAGACTCCATTTTTATTCCTCTCCAAGATGGCCAGAGAACTGTACCATATAGAAGTAAAAAGGACCCTTGGGACAAGAAACGTCTAAGAGAGATGGGCAGAAGTACTTGGGGGAGAGGAGAGGTTTTGAGACAGGCTTGATGGAAGAAATGGCACGAACGAGTCTCATGTAACTGGACAGGGGTCTTCCTGTCTTCCTGTTCTTTAAGAACAGAGTGAGCTGGGATGAAGCTAAAGATATAGAGATTGCCTTTAGATTCTTGATAGGCAGAGCAGTGGCACTGGGCGCTTTCAGAAGGTGAGGAGTAGGGTAGACAGTGGGGCCACACCCTTATGAGGCCAAAAATACAGCAGCATGAAGAAAAGAGGGATTTGCCAGCTTCATGTCCCAGCCTCTGTAATAACGTGAAATTGTATGTTTTTGGTGATTAAACATGTTAATACTGATCTAGGAAGACTGAAAGACTTTTGGTATGTTATTGTTAAATTGCCCTTAGAAGTATCAACAAGGCTTCACAAAAGTGCTTTTTTCTATCCTTTTACAAACACCATGTGTTCACATTTTTGAATATCTTTGCCATTTTGATAGTTTAGAAATGGTAGTTTCTTTCTTCAGTGATCAAAGTAAGGTCAAACATTTCTCACAGTCGCTGACCATTTGTAGTTCTATCTCTATGAATTGATTTTTTTCATGGGCTTTCAGATAGTCAGCACTGTATTTGTAGGGTTCAAAGTTACCTCTTTCTTACTCTTTTCCCTCATGGGCTGTAATAGTTCTAGTGTTTTGTCTTTCTTTTTTACTAGATTTCATACACTAATAGTGGGCTGAAGTTACGAGGTAAAATGTTTTCTATTATCTAACATGTTTTGATTTAAACATTTTTATTTTATTTTTTTCTCATTCCTCACCCGAGGATATGTTTCTGTTGATTTTTAGAGAGAGAGAGGGACACTGATGTGAGAGAAACATTGATCAGTTGCCTGTATGTCCCCCAATCAGGAATTGAACCCACAACCTAGGTATGTGCCCTGATCGGAATCAAACCTACAACTTTTCGGTGCACAGGACTATGCTCCAACCAACTGAACCATCTGGCCAAGGCCTAACACATTTTAAAATTATTTACAGCTTTAGAATCACAAAATTTAGAGATTTATGCTGAAGGTATACTTTTACTACCATAACTTTTCAAAAGAGTTTGTTAAAGCAGCATTTCTGTTTTACTGAAAATGTTTATTTTAAATACATTTTTAAATTGAAATATGACTTCCATACCAAAAAATGCATAAATACGAGTACAGTTTGTTGTGTAACCACCACACAGGTGATGGAATGTATCTAGCCCCCGGAAGCTCCCCTCCCCACATGTAACCACTGTCCTGACTTCTGATACTGTAGGTGAGTTTGACTGTTTTAGGTATTTGATGTAAATGGGCTATTTCTGATGTATTTCCTGATTTATGGCATTTGGGGAATTCTTCTAGTTGTATTGTTACTGATTTTTAGCTTAATTCTACTGTGATCAGAGAACATAACCTGTGATTCTAGTCTTTTGAAATTATTGAGACTTTATATAAATGTTCCGTGTGCATTTGAACTCAGATTAGGTAGTTCATCTTTATGCAGCTGATTAGGACACAAGTTTAGTCATTTTTCTCAAATCTTTTATAACCTACTCATTTATTTTCTGCTTGTCCTATTAGTTATTGAGTGAGATTTATTAAAATCACCTCCTGTGATTGTAGACTTATCTGTTTTTTGTTTTCATCCTGTTAATTCTTGCTGTATATATTTGGAGGGTTATTATTGAGTCCATACAGATTTAGAATTATTTTACATTCTTACTAGATTGACACTTTTATTATAAAATAACCTTTGTTATCAATCTTAATGTTTTTTGCCTTAAAGTTTACTTTGCCTTGAAGTTTACAAAATATAGCTACAATAGCTTTATTTTTACTAGTAATTGCATTACAAGTAATGGTATGTAATTTTCCATCCTTTTACTTGCAACATTTTTGTTTTTATTTAATGTGTGATTTTTGTAAGCAGCTTAACTTGCATGGTTTTAAAATCGCCTGTTGCACGTTTAACTGGATTATATCTTCAACTGGATTACATTTGATCTATCCTTTGTTTAGATCAGCAGTTCTCAACCTGTGGGTCGTGACCCCTTTGGAGGTCGAACGACCCTTTCACAGAGGTCACCTAAGACCATCGGAAAACACATATTTCCGATGGTCTTAGGAACCAAGACACCACTCCTCTATCCGTCTCCAGGTAGGTCCGCCCACATGCAGATGCGCCCACATACAACATGAGGAACTGTATTAAAGGGTCGCGGCATTAGGAAGGTTGAGAACCACTGGTTTAGATACAGTTGTCCCTTGCCACTTCACGCTTCGACCTTCGTGGCTTCACTCTATCGCGGATTTTTCAAATACTGTACTGTACTATATTTGAAAAAAACGTGATAGAGTGAAGCCGCGAAAGTCGAAGCGCAAAGTGGCGAGGGACGACTGTATATAAATAAAGAATCCTACATTGCGGAAATTCATTTATTGTGGTAGAGTCTGGAACTGACTAACTGTGATAAACGAGTGCCAACTGTACTCTTGAACTTGGGTATAAACTGAACATATTATTACTTGTTTTCTCTATGTCTCACATTTTATTTTTTTCACAACTTTCTTTTCTTAAGTGGATTATAATTATTTAATTTTCTCTTCTCTTTGAGCTTATTTCATATATATTATTTGAGTGGATATTTTACAGATTACAAAATACATCCTTGACTTAAATTCTAATACAGATTAGTATATTTAGTGCTTCCCAGACAATGCAAGGATTTTAGAACATTTAAACTCTCTATATTCTTCATTGCTATTGAACTTATAATTGAAATTACAATTAATTTGTGCTACTTAAAACTCTGTACTCACCTCTTGCCTTTCTGATGGTTGTTGTATACTTTAATTTTACACATATTTGAAATCTCATAGGACATTATTATAGTCAGTAATTTAGATTTCTAATGGATATTTGTACTTTCTGTTGCTCTTTATTTCTTTTTATGTTTCTATGATCCATTTAGGGTAATATTTCTTCTGTCTGAAAACTTCCTTCAATATTTCTTTAGTATGGGGTTTTTTTTTTTTAATTGATTTTAGAGAGAGAGGAAGAGAGAGATGGAAACATTGATGAGAGAGAACATTGATTGACCGCCTCCTGCATGCCCCCCACTGGGGATTGGGCCCACAACCTGGGCATGTGCCCTGACCAGGAATCGAACCGGCGACCTCTAGGTGCATGGGTTGACACTCAACCACTGAGCCACGCTGGCTGGGCATCTATTGAGTTTTATATGTTCCTTATTTTCACTTTCAGCTCTAGAATTTCTATCTGATTTTTAAGAAACGGTTTCTAGTTCCCTGCCAAAGTCCTCATATTAAGCATATTTATTTTGCAGTCTATGTCTGAAAACTCAAATATCTGGTTCTTCTATGGGTCTTTTTTTATTGTTTGGTTTTTCTCTTGGCTCTTGTTCCTGTAGTCTTTTCTTCCTGATATGCCTGTTAATTTTGGTTGGCAGACATTGTCGGAAAAGGTGTCAGGATAATTTTATGCTCAAGATGATGATGGCTTCCCTCAGAGAGGATTTGCCTTTGCTTCTGGCAGGTAGGCAAGATAGCAGCAGATCTTGTTAAACCCAGTCTGTGATAGAGCTGATTTGAATGTGAGTTTACTTTTTCTGATTGGCTGGTCTATTTTCACCTCCTCTGGCTTCAGGACTCTCTGTTGTAAGTTTGTTGGGCTCTGAATTCCAGTGTTTGTTTATTTCCCTCACTAGTCCGATGGTGTTGCCAAAAGCTCTGTTCCTCCACTTGTGAATCAGCAGTTGTCACTTGTTTAGTTTTTTTTGTACCTTGTCACTCTGTAATATTTATATGTATTTGACATTGAGATCACTCATTATAAAATGTGAGAAATGTTAGATACCATTTACTTGAAAGATAGTATATTTACCATAGGGAATAAAGTTTGGTCTTTATCACAATTTATAAAATTTGTTGCTCAGGTTTTTATTATGGTGTTGTTGTTTTTTTTATCTACTTGATCTTACATGGACAGATAATGAGAAGTTAATCTCTTTCAGGACAGTTATAGTTGTCATTTTATTCTTGTATTTCTAACAGTTTTTACCTTCCCAATTTTTTAAAGTTTTTTGGACACATAAATGTTAATATCCTGATTATTGAGTAATTATTTATTAGTAAAGTAACATCTTTTTACATTGAATAGTCTTGGCCACTAACTGTCCTCTGTCTGGTATTAGTATTGCCATACTTTCTCTCCTTTGTTCAGAGTTTAATTGATTTGCTCACTTCACTCCTCCACCCTCACTTTTATCTTTAGGTTCTCCTTGTTATTTTGGATTCCATATTTTAAGCAGTATATTAGTAGAATTTGTTTTATTTCTGTCTGGATCACTTTGCTTGTAGTAGTGAACCTTAGACACTTCTGCATGTCAGGATTTTTGCACGTCTGACTCCTGTGTTTTGTGGCTGACTAGATTGTACTTTCTTGGTTTTATGCTTCCTAGGTACCTCTCTTCTGTCTATCGTTTCTGTGAGTGGTGTATAAACGCTGTTTACATTTATATTTGTTAATGATTTGAATAGAAAACTTCCTTTTTTCACCCATTCACAGTTCACAAACATGTTTATGCTATGTCTGCTTATAGCCAGCCCAAATGGCGATGTCCCTTTCAGGTTAAGCTTTGTACCAGAGTGTCCATATCGAACATGCTGCTCTGTGCTTTCTTCCACCAGTGTTCAGTCATTGATATCAAACTAATGGAAATGAGAAAAGACTGAAGAACAAGGAAGGGAAATAATGTAAAGTGTTCTGCTTTCCACAAAGGCATAAAAATATGGTGTTTTCCCTCAGACAGCTCCAACAACACACAGAGTGCCATGTTGGTGATGCAGGGGAGGCATCGGAAGGAGTCTTGATGTTGTTGGCATCTTTGAGGGTAGCTGTGCATTTCTGCTTGCAGTCTTGTAGGATTCTCCTTTTCTCTACGATTCTCTTTTTCTGATGTGTGATACTGGCTTTTGCTTGCTAGTTTGTTTGATGTTTAGTGAACTGGCTGTCTTCAGGCTCTGGTCTTGGTTTTCCAACTTTGAAAAGGTTTTTTTTCCTTTTCTCTATAATTCTGATTCATGTGCTTTGTCTTGTTCTTTGGCAACTTTGCTGCTTTGCTTGTTTATTCATTCATTGACTCAGCATGTATCTATTCAGGGCCCACCTGGGGCCAAGCACCATGCTCAGCGCTGGAGTTTCAGTAGAGAGAGGTTCTTCATGAAGCTTGCACTCTAGTAGGGGTGTAATTATGGCTGAGACAGGCAACAGGGAAGGAAGGCAGCAGGGACGTAATAAGGAAGACCCTCACTATGGTCTTGAGGAGGGGTAAAGAAGACTGCCCTTGAGGAAGTGGTGTTTTAACAGAGACATGAAGAGGGTTTAGTGGTAAATCCACTAAAGGGAATGTGTGCAAGTGTGTCTGTGAGTTATGTGTGTCTTGTGTCTGTAGGCCCTTTGGAAAGGAGAGGTGTAGGGACCAGCATGTGCCAAGACCTTGTGATGGGGGACATGGTATGACCATGAGAAGAAGTGAAAGGAGGGCGTGTGGCCAGCTGAAGCTGGAAGGAGAGGGAGACCACAGGAGGCCATGAAAGGGGCTTGGGACTTAGTCCTTCAATCTGTAATGTTGTGGAATGGTTCCATTTGGTGAAATTCCCAGATTTGCAGTGTTGGAACATTTTACTTCAGCTGCAGTATGCAGGGTGAGCTGGAGGAGGAAGGTGAGGGTTTGCAGGATGTGGTAGGAGAGGGCAGCTTCTGGCTCCAGGTGGAGTGGGGTGGAGGCTGGGCAGGGACATTGGTGCCATCAGCTCCGCTGGGGTGAGGTGGGTGAAGGTGCTAAGCCTCTGCCGTAGAGCAGCAGGCAGGTTAAACGAGTTACAGAGACTGCTGGGGACCAGGGGCTGTGGGGTTGTAGGTGTAGGGCTCTTTGTCTTCCATGTCTGTCTTGTTCCTTTGTGTTCTTTTCATTTGCTGGTTTTCTCTAATTCTATTTGTTAAAGTTTTAATTTTGTTTCTTATTGCATTTACTTGTGGTATTTACCCCCATTAAAGCATAGTTTTCATGTTCGTTTCACTTTGTTTTTAACCTGGCTTATTCTCATCTGATGGAGAAAATATATATATATTTTTTATCCTCACCTGAGAACATTTTTTTTTTTTCCATTTTTTGTTCAGATAGAGTGGGAGGGAGAGAGAGGAAGAGAGAGAGAGAAACAGCGACGTGAAAGGGACACATCGAGTGGCTGCCACCCGCACGACCAGCCAGGGCCGGGGACAAACTGCAACCGAGGTACATGCCCTAGCGGGAACCGAACCCGGGTCTCTCTGTACCGCAGGCCGACGCTCTAACCGCTGAGCCAAACCGGCCAGAGCTGATGGAGAAAATATTTTGAAAAATGTTTTCTGTTTAATGTAGTCATCTCTCTGCCACAGGGAGGTTTTTCCTTTGAGCGCCTCCATTTTCTCTTGGGTTTCCGAATGTTTTCATGGAATTTGGGTATTCCCCCCTTCCCCTATCCATTTATTCATCTTTGAGCTTTCTAAGTGATTTTAGTAGTCGTCTTCAAGTCCTGTGTGGCTTCTTTTAGAATCTTCCTGTAGCAGCTTAGAGCTAAAGAGCGAGCCTGGAATGGTAAGGCCATTAGAGTTCAGTGCTTTTATGTACTTATTTCTACAAGTCAGTATTTTCATCACTTTCAGCCTATGTCCTGTTTTAATAAAGACTTGATGAAATGTCATCACCTCCTTTCATGTTATTTAAAGTTTCAAAATGCAGCAAAAACAAAAGTAGTGGGGTACAGCATAGCTCTGTTCTCACTGCCTCCTACCCCCCATCTCTCTGAGAGTCATCACTGCATCCATTTGACTTTATTTAATTTGTTATAATGCTGTCATATGTGCTGCATGAGAGCAAGGATCTTTGTTTTTGTTCACAGCTTCCCCAAGTACCAGCACACAGCAGGTGCTATAAGTACTAGTTGAAGAGTGACCTGGTCAGCACTAGTTCCAGGATGATTTGGGCCCTGTTCCGGTCACTGATGTCACTCAGCAGAACACGTTCAGTGGACCAGCCCTTCCCTGATGCAGCCTACAGTACCCCAGGGGCGGCAGGTGGCACAGACGCAGGAACAGCGGGCCAGGAAGGGGAGAGCTGCAGCGGTGGGCGGGGTCAGGGATGGCCTTCCCGGGCCAAGAAGGATCTTGGCCAGAAATGCCACGCGTCTGGGGCGCCAGTGGCTCCTGCCAGAGGGAGCAGGTGTGTAAGATAGGCTGAAATCAGGCGTGAAGTACTTTCCAGGCTGTGGGGGGTTAAGACTTTTTTTTTTTGCCAACTGTGTTGGGAAGCCATTAAGATTTTTAAAGCTGGGGTAGTATCAGTGGGTTTTTGTTCTGAGTCTGGCTGCGGCTGGCGATGAGATCTGCAGGGAGGAGGTCGGACAGGGGTCTTTGCTGTGGCCAGGCGAGGGGTGTGGAAGCCTGGCTAGAGCCGCCGTGGGAGGTCGGGAAGGGCTGGGTGCAAAGCCGGGCAGTGCGGGCAGTTAACTAAACTGTCCTTGTTACTAGCACTGTTCTTTGTTTTGCACGACTTGGGAATTCAGTAAGAGTATTGAAGAACACTGGGGAATTGAGCAATCCATGCTCCTAGAAAGCAGCTCTCAAGGCATCCTGGTCACTGCCAAGGCGAGCGAGACTCAGGCAGCTCCAGACTCGCCCTTTACCAGGAGCTTGTCGCTGGCTCCTTCCATTTCAGAAACTAGACCTCCTCACCTCAGAGACTGACTTCACGGTGGCCAGTGTACAAGGCTCTGCCCTTTTAAGGAGGCAGAATTAGCGGAATTCAATTTAGTGAAGATTTTCTAAACTCAGTAGTACAAGCAGCTTGTCATCTGAGGTGGACACAGGTGCTCCTGATGGGCGGCAGGAAGCGGGTCAAGGGCTGAGAGCAGGCAGATGGGGGCTGTGCCCTGGCCTGTGTCCCTTGAAGGGCAAGGAGCCTGGAGTACCTGGGGATTTCGAGACATTCGTGCTCACATTGCCTGGCAGAGGACAGTGGCTCTCGGTGGAAGTGTCACTCCCTGGAACCCTTCACCCCAGTCAGGGTGGTCCTGGCCACCTGTTGTCACACCACCAGGGGCCTTGCCTGAGCCCTCCGCCTTGTTGGGTGACACGTTGACTGACCAGTGGCTGTGGTTTGGCCGAGGCACACATTCAGTTCCCCAGGTCGGGAATTGGACACCCTACCTCTGTGGGGCTGTGGGTCCCCCATACAATCAGAGTTGGCTGAGCAGCTGGAGGGCAGAGAGCTGTGGGGAAAAAGGTGCCTGAGGAAAGGGTGTTTTTGGATTCTTGCTGTGACATGTTCAATTACCCTTTACTTCATTTATGGGGAACATTATGTGCTCTGTGGTATTTCCAAATTTAGGGTTTCCCGGAGGAGTCAGGGACTCTATCTTTGAATGTCTAGGATCCATATTTCCTGTCATGTGTCAGAGCCTAGACAGCTGGGCCAGGTGGTAGTCCTTTGTCTCTGAAAGGACCCACCACAGGGCCTTGAACAGCAGCAGTGCTCAAAGGGGAGGCCTGGGAACTGTGTGCATCAGCTCAGCCTCTCACTAGCTGAGTGACCTTGGACAAGGCACTTAACGACTCTGGGCCTCAGTTTCCTCATCTGATAAATGGGGATAATAATTTAAGTATCCACTTGTCGGGCTGTTGTGAGGATTTAAATGAGTTAATACAATGTAGGCATGATATGTTTGCTAGTAACATGATTATAGGCATGCTCTGTTTACCTATTCAATGAGTGAATTGAAAGCAGTGAACCAAATTAATTTGTCAGCTGGTACTTAATTAGAAATTTTTCTTTTAGTTTGGTTTACTTATATTACTTAAAGGAAATGTTGCATACTTTTTCAGTTGGTTGAATAATAACTTTAATTAAACAAATCACTGTGGGTTACTCCAGATTCTACTGGGCCTAATGCAGTCTGACTGTTTCACTCTGGCCCTTTGGCTCATGGCAGCAATTGCAGTTGAGTTGGACCTCGAAGAGGAAAGACAAGTTTTACTGGAATACACCTGAAATATAAAACCATTAAAAAGAGTCATTCTGCCCATTTTTAAAAGCACTGTAAATCATTGGGTTCCTCCTTATTTCTTACCTGATACAGTCCAGGGGATCTCTGCTCCTGGGCCCTCTCGCCCTCATGCCCAGTGCGGACCTGATCCAGCCAAGTCTGCTCTTTGTAGGGAATAAATGCCCTGTGCACAGGTCACCTGGTTTTCATGGGGCTCCTCAGTCTGGAACCCTCTCTCCAATTCTCTCCATAGACCTGTCCTTTCTTTAAAGTTCAGGCAAAAGCTGTCTCTTCTGTAAGATCTTCCTGTTCACACTGTGGCCTCTGCTCCTTTAGGGCAGTGGATCCCAGACTTGGCTGTGCCTGATCACCCTGTAGTACTTAAACAAAGGTTTCTGGCACCATCCCCAGAGATCCTGGTGCTGTTCTATACACGGATGATTTTGTAAGCTTTCCATGATTTAAAAAAATATGTATTTTTATTGATTTTGGAGACAGAGGAAGGGAGAGAGAGAGAAACAATGATGTGAGAAACATTGATTGGCTGCCTCCCGTATGCACCCCAACTTGGGATCAAACTTGCAACCCAGGAATGTGCCCTGACCGAAAATTGAACTGGCAACCCCTTTGGTGCATGGGACGGTGCTCAACCAACTGAGCCATACCTGCCAGGGCTGCTTTCCATGATTTTGAAGTGTAGCCACATTTGGGACACTCATGTGACACTAAATGAGTGCAGGCTCCTTAGTAATCTGCACTTGGTCACTCACACCTCCTTACATCTTGCCTTTCACACTTGCTGTCCCCAATGCAGGATACACCTGACTGCACGAGTCAGCAGGAGCTCGGAAGTCAGTTCCTTGCTCCTTTCTGTCTGGAGAGGATGTTGCATCGTTTCTTCTTTGCAAAGCCCTTTGGGACAAATGTTCATTATCGTGGCCAATCCTGTGAGCTGGCCCTATAGGTTAGCCCCAACCACTTACCAATGCCTTACGTGCTAGAGTGAGCAGGATCGAGGAGCTTCCGTGACTGTGTGTTTCTGGATTGTGTAGCAGCTGTGGAAGGATCTGGCTTCTTTGCTCTGTGTGTGTGTGTGTGTGTGTGTGTGTGTGTGTGAGTGTGTGTGTGTGAGTGTGTGTGTGTGTGTGTGTGTGTGTGTGTTTCCAGCAAATTTGACAGCTTGGAAACTTCTTCACCCCTGGAGAATATAGGAATAATGTGACAAGTACAGCTTTACCCTGGCAACCTAATTGCTGAAATCAAACAGAAACCACCTGGAAAAAAACGCATGTGCAGAAAGACTTGTTTTTCCTTCTTTCAACCATCCTGTGTTGTGGCAAACCCTCTACGGGGTACCTGAGGGCAGACAGAGGTGGATAAACACGTTCCCTGTGCTCAGGGACTTCACAGCCTGTTGGACATGAAAAGAACTAATTATAGGCCCTGTGACAAGAATAATAGAAGGTGCAAAATACTGTGAGAGTGGTGAGAAAGGGCCTGGGGAGTGGAAGCTTCCCAGGAGGGGACATGTGAGCCTGACGTGGGGAGACCATCTCTTGCAGAGAAAACAGCATGGGAAGAGCCAGCAGGTGCGTTACATTCACAGATGCGACAGACCAACAGTGTGTCCCAGGTACTGCAGCCCGTGGGGGGCCACTTATTTATTTTCTGAAGTGTTTAAATCGTAATAATGATTTTAGAGGAGATTTCAAATAGGAAAAGAAAGATCCCACAGTAGCTCAGCAGCTCTTTTTCATGTTCCCTTCAGACTTTTTTTGGTAGGCAAACATTAAACGATACATATGTAATGCACACATCAGCATATGCATAATTTCTATTTTGGCTTTATTATTTCATCATAAATGTTTCCACATCATGAGTCTGTGATGGTCAGTTTTACTTTTTTTTTTTTTTTTTTTATCCTCACCTGAGGACATTTTTTCATTTTTTGTTCAGATAGAGTGGGAGGGAGAGAGAAGAAGAGAGAAAGAGAGAGAGAGAGAAACATCGACGTGAAAGGGACACATCGAGTGGCTGCCACCCACATGACCAACCAGGGCTGGGGACAAACTGCAACCGAGGTACATGCCCTTAGCGGGAACCGAACCCGGGTCTCTCTGGACTGCAGGCCAACGCTCTAACCGCTGAGCCAAACCGGCCAGGGCAATATGATGGTCAGTTTTATAGCTGCAGATAATTCCTTATGTACATAGATGTGTCATCAGTGATCAGTTATACTTTACTCTTCAAGTGTTTAGAGACTAGGAATGGTTTTCGTTTTTCCTGTTGAAACTATTGCTAGAGTGAGCATCTCCGGTCACAGCAGGGACGTCCGGGACAATGCGTGGGGTCTCCCCAAAATGCAGCTCCAGTACTGAGCCCCCTTACCCAGGGAGGGACAGTTTTCCCTGAGAGGGCGCCTGTGCTCCATCTTGCATCCCTTTTCACCTCTGTCGCCTGCCCTTGAGTTTGAGAAGATAAAACTTTTCTGCTCTATTTGATTTGGGTTTGGTTGTGCTTTACAGCTTCATTTGGGGGCATGGGTACATCTGTATTCCTGCTTCTGCTTACATTGTTTTATTTATGTATTTATTTATTTTTAGATAGAGTAGGAGGGAGAGAGAGAGAAACATCAATGTCAGAGACACACATCAATTGGCTGCCTCCCACACGATCCTGACCGGGGCCAGGGAACAGACCCGCAACCCGGGTACCCTCGATTGGGAATTGTACCCTCGACCCTTCAGTCCATGGACCAACAGTCTAACTGCTGAGCCAAACCGGCCAGGGCTGCTTACATTGTTTCAGATGGATCATAATTGAATCTTCAGTGTATCCTAACCCCCAGACTCTCTGGTGCGCATGTCACTGTAATGAAGGGACAGAGGGGACCAGGCTGGGTTCGGTGATGAGAAAGTGGACAGATCAAGGGACCCTGGCATAAGTGACCAAGCTGTGGAGGAAGAAATGTGAACAGAAAGCCTGGAGAAGGGTGGTGGAGGAGTTGGAGTGTGCTGAGGTGAGGGGGCGGTTGAGGGGATGGAAGGAGCCTGGGCAGAGGGTAGAAAGCGAGGACTGAATATTTGTTGGCTTCATGGAAGAACAGAATGGAGGGAAGGATAGACCCTGGGTTTGTTTTTAAATTTCAGGAAAATGGATTGGCCAAATAAAAGGGGATTGAAAATAAAGAGGGTTTTCAGTATAAACTGGATGAGAATTAAGATATACATATTAGAGGGTTGCTTCTGCATTGTACCGTATTTAACACTGCATACAAAAAGGGAGTTTATGTTTGATTCTTAGTAGTTAATGTTTAGAAAATCATAAAAATGAGTTCATTAGAAATAGGTTCTGCTGCTCTGTTAATTTCCTGGGGCTGCCATGACAAATTATCACATGGCTTGTACATCGGATATTTATTCCCTCACACTTCTGGAGGTTAGAAGTCCAAAATCCAGGTGTCAGTAGGACCGCGCTCCTTTCAGAGGTCCTAGGGGAGATTCGGTTCCTCGCCTCCTCTGATGTTTGGTGGCTTCATGTGTTCCTTGGCTTGTGGCCACATCACTGCAGTCTCTCCTCCATCTTCACATGGATGTTTCCTCCTTCTGTGTCTTCTCTTTAAAAAAAATTTTTTTTTAGCCTGGCTCCAGCCTGCATTCAACATCCCTCCTGTGATTTTTCTCTCTTTTTATTTTTTTATGGGTTTTTTTTTAATTGATTTTTTTAGAGAGAGAGGAAGGGAGAAAGAGATAGAAACATCCATGTGAGAGAGATACATTGATCAGCTGCCTCCTGCATGCCCCTCACTGGGGATCGAGCCCTAAAACCCAGGCATGTGCCCTGACCAGGAATTGAACCGGGACCTCTCAGTCCATGGGATGATGCTCAGTTCCCTGAGCCACACGGGCTGGGCCCCCTGTGATTGCTCTTATCACTGACGCTTGCCATTGATTTAGGGCCCACTCAAATAATCCAGGATGATTTCATCTCAGGATCCTTAATTACATTTGCAAAGACTCTTCCAGATAAGCTCATAGGCATAGATTCTGGAAATTAGAACATGGACCTATCTTTTGGGAGGCCATCATTCAACTACTGCATCTGCTTGTGGGAAAAATGCCAAGGTAAGAATGGTGTGGACACGTGAAGTTCATTCTTCCATGCAAAAGAGGGCAGTCCTTGTTCAGTATGGCAGCCCCACAGGGCATCTGGGTCCTCCCAGAATTTGATTCTTCTGGTTCAAGATGGCTGCCAGAGAACTGGTCACCCCCATGTCTTCTTTTGGAAGACAGGTAACAGGGAGGCGAGAAGACAGTGTGTCTCCTGCCAGGGGTTTTTAGCTTAGGTCCATGGGTCCCTCGCTTTGTAAAGGGTCTGTGGATATGGCTGTATTTTATTAAACTTGGTTTCCATTGCAGTCCTAACTATTTCGTTTTCTGCATTTAGAGACACTCTGAGAAGGGCTGTATAGGCTTTACCAGACTGCCAAAAGGTTGTGACACAGGAAAAGATGTTTTTCATATATATGTATATGCGTGTGTGTGTATAAATTTCATTGTAAATTATGAGAGTTATATTCTCATGTAGGATATATGTATTTAGAGGGTGGCTTCTGCAAAATACCACGTTGAAATCTTGCATGACTTAGTCATATGGCTGTTGGGACGGGGACCTAGCAGGCTTCACTCCTCACATCATCCCATGCCTGCCCTGAGATGGCCATGCCATGCAAAGAGAGGAGCTTTTTCATGCCTGTGTTATGACTTCCTTTTCCCAAACAGTATTGTTGAAATAGTTTATGGTACCCAGAAGTTTCATGAGGTATTTTATAGAGGTGGTCGTCTTTGCCAGCTGTGTGACTTGGGTAAGATGCTTCATCTTTTAAGGGTCCGTGTTCTCATCTGTGAACTGGGGGTAATGCCGATCCATCTCATAAGTCACTTCATTGGGCTTGCAGAAAGTGCCTCTGAATGTTCCCAGCTTTGTCTCCGCTGCCACTAATCATTGCTAATAGGAAAGTAAGGGTTCTACTTGTTAACACTTAGCAGTTATTCTGATTTACAGGGATTCCGAAGGCTTTCAGATGAAGTCAGTGTTCTAGACAGTGTTAAAAAAAAAAAAAAAAAAGGCATCTGCCACTGCAGAGTAGGTATCCAGAAAAGAGTTACTATCCTTAGAGTTCTTAGGCTATACTACTAAAAACAGGAAAAATGAAATATAAAGGAAACCAAGTGTGATTAAAATATAAGACGCCTTTGTTTAATTATCTTACAGTTTTTTGTGTTTTTTTAAAAATTTTAATCCTCACTCAAGGATATTTTTCTATTTATCTTCAGATAGAGTGAGAGGGAGGGAGAGAGAGAGAGAAACATCGACGTGAGAGGGACACATTGACTGGTTGCCTCCTGCACGACCCCAACCAGGGCCGGGGATGAACTGCAACTGAGGTACGTGCCCTTGATCTGAATTGAACCCGTGACCCCTTGGTCCGCAGGCTGACGCTCTGCTGAGCTAAATCAGCCAGGGCTAATTATCTTACATTTTTAATTATGTTTGGTCTTCCTTTTCATTGTACTTTTCCTGTTTCTGTTACTCTAAATAAAAAGGAAGGTATGTAGTGGTTTAAGTAATATGTCTCGCTGTTTTAAATCTTGCCTACTTGGCGCTCATGTTGTTAAATTAATGCAATTTCCTTAGTAGGCCTGCATAGAGTGAAACTGTGGGCCTGAGTTTCTCAGCTGTTTCCAGCAGATGTCAGCCTGCGGGGTGGTGAGGGCTGCTCCTTTGGTGAGGAACCATGACCTTTATCCAGATTTCAACATCAGTTTTCCCTCTCAGCTTGTTTGGAGCCTAGATACTTCCTGGGCAAAACCCCTGCACCGGTCACTTTGGCTTGGAGAGAGGAAAAGCTATATATATAATTGGCAGATTTCCTTGCATGGAAAAACTCTTCCCATTTTCTGTGACTGCTGGCCAGGATCTGGGATGGGGAGTGTTGGACTCTTGTGGGTTGGGCTGTCTGATAAGTCCTCTTAGGCCAGAAGCCCTGCCAGACAGGAAGCTCCACGTTAGGGGAGCAGCACCTGCCGCATAGGCTCCCTGCCATGAATGAGCCCACCCGGCCCGGGGCTCCGGAGAACCTGACCTCACGTCCTGGCTGTGCCAGCTGTCAGCTGTGGGGTCTCCGTTCTTAACACCTGTGGCTTCATCCTCCCATTGGCACAGTGTGGGGGCAGTACTACCTCGCACATAGTGGTGGGGCAAGCACCTGGCACATAGTAGGTGCGTAGTGGATTAAAAGCTGTGGTTGTTAAAACACCTTGGACAGTGTAGCAGGACTAGAAGGGCAGCTGCAGAAGGAAGTTAATCCAGTGAATTCCATGCTTTATAATGCACTTTGTTCTCAGTTTCAAGAAGTAGGAAGAAGCAGGCACTGAGCCCAGTTGGTGGCTGTGTGTTTGCTAAGTGTGGGGTTTTGCTGAAGCAGCACCTGCTCTGTGGCACAGATGGTCCGAAGGGCCAGGGACTCCACCTGAGTGCTTGGGATTCATTTCTTACAGTTGTTTGGAGCAGACAGAGAGAGAGGACACTCTTCTGCTGACAGCCTGGCTGGTGAGCGGTGCAACGGACTGTGGTGTCTGTTCAGTAGATTCAGAGTTGGGGATGGGAGGGGACATTGACTTGTCTGGGCTGTGTGATTAGCGAGTAGGGAAATGTGTGAAATCCAAGCTATTGTCACAATACTTTTGGGGTGTGCGTGTGTGTTATATGTATGTGTACACGTATGTATGGGTGTTAATGATTGATACTTCTGATTGTCTTTATTTACAAACGACAGAGGAAA
The DNA here is from genome assembly GCA_030848825.1 of Tadarida brasiliensis. Classification (NCBI taxonomy): domain Eukaryota; kingdom Metazoa; phylum Chordata; class Mammalia; order Chiroptera; family Molossidae; genus Tadarida; species Tadarida brasiliensis. The sequence continues at coordinate 102,487,482 of CM061265.1, forward strand.
CCAAAACCTCAGAAAATGGACAGTTGAGAGATTGTAGTTTGACTCTTGTACTTTTGTAAAGAATTCTGAGAAAAGAAACAGTGGAGAAAAGTACATGGATTTGATTGAATTTTTTTCTTTGAGTGTCTAGGAAATGAATAATTTTAGTCATTCTTTACTCAGTATTCTTTGATAAATGTGCCAGGGATGTGATTGAGCTCAGCCCTGTTTGTTTTTTCCCTTGAAAGGTGGGAAAATGGTATCATTCTGCCTTAGAATGAGCTGGTATTTCAGAGTATGTAGAGTGGTAAGATCTTTTTATTTCCTTGAAACAATTTATCAAATTAAGATAATTCCCTGCCCTGTGGTGGGGAGGCTGTACCATTATTTATTGACTCAGTAATCCCTCCCCTCCACAGCTGAGGCACCTGGTTTGAAATGTAAACTGAAAAATAAAACATGTGATCCCCCCGCCCCACCTTTCTTTTTCCAGATGGGGGAGGACTGTAGGAGCTGCACTGGTTCTGTGCAGGATGTTTAGCTAAACCTCAAGACCTCGGCCCAGTGTGGAGGCCCACTTGGAGCGACTCTGTGGCCGCCCCCAGCCCCTGAGCCCTGGACGTATTAGAAAAGCTGGTTAGTATCAGGGTGCATCTTCTCTGCAGCCTTCACTGGCCGCCAAGGTCTAAAGACAGTGGATCAGAGTACTTAGACGTTTGGAAAGTGGGAGTGGGTGTGGTCCCCACCCATCTGTGGAAGGGCTGAAGGGACACTGACTTGAGGCAGGAGCCCTGGCATCTGTTCTACTCCTGACTCTGGAAACCAGGACCACTTCCTTGTCTGGAAAACAAGGGCGCAGGCATAGCTGATCCTGGAGGCTGTTGCCAGCTCTGGCTCTGTCTTCTGAGGAATGAACTTTATGGTTTGCTTTATCAAGAAGTATCTAATCACACCAGGGGATAGATTGGGTATTTGTTGTTCCCAAAGCCATAGTGCGGGTTTGTCCAGGGCACTGCCAGTTCACACACCCTCTTGTAGATGAGTTAACACCTGTTAATGATTCTTAGCACCCACTTTGACTTGCACAAGTTTCCTGGCTTGGGTGATAAACTATATAGTCACTTTAGTAGTCATTCAGGGAAAAGTACACCCTGTCTTTTAAAGACTATTCCAGTGCACTAAGATACGTAAACATTAAAAATATTTTTATAACTTAGCTGAGGCATAATTGCTGTACAGCGAACTGCACTATTTAAAGTATACAGCTTGATGAACTCACACACACCTGTTGCAACTGTCACCGCAGTCAGGATAACAAACAGTTCAATCCCCTGAAAGTTTCCTTGTGATCTGTACCCTCTCTGTACCCTCGACCCCCTCCCACCTCCCCAGGCAAACATTTCTATTTTTATAGATTAGTTTGCATTTTTTAGAGTTCTGTGTAAATTGAATAATGGTAATATGTCCTTTTTAAAAATGTCTGGCTGCTTTGGCTCAGCATAATAATTTTGAAATTTTCCTTGTCAGTTGTATCAATAACATGTTCCTTTTTCACAGTTTGTTGATCCATTTGCCTGTTGGTGGGCATTTGAGCTATTTCTATTATAGTTTAGAGCTATTGCCAATAAAGCTGCCAGGAACATATTCATATACAAGTCTTTGTGTGGATGCATGTTTTCATTCCCTTGGGTAAATACCTAGTAGCGGAATTGCTGGGTCATGTAGTAGGTGTATGTTTAATGTTTTAAGAAATTGCCGAGCTGTTTTCCAAAGTGCTCAGAAATTAACATTCCTACCAGTGATGCATGAGAGATCCAGTCTCTCCACATCCTCACCAGCACTTGGTGGGGTCAGTCTTTATATTTTATGTGGTATCTCACTGTAGTTTTATTTTTATTTTATTTTATTTATTTATTTATTTTTATCCTCTCCGGAGGACATTTTTCCATTTTTTGTTCAGATAGAGTGGGAGGGAGAGAGAGGAAGAGAGAGAGAGAGAGAAACATCGACGTGAAAGGGACACATCAAGTGGCTGCCTCCTGCACGACCAACCAGGGCCGGGACAAACTGCAACCGAGGTACATGCCCCTAGCGGGAACCGAACCCGGGTCTCTCTGGACCGCAGGTGACTGCTGAGCCAAACCGGCCAGGGCTCATTGTAGTTTTAATGTTCATTTCCATTTCCATGGTGACAAATGATGTCAGCATCTTTTCATGTGTTTATTGGCCATTTGTCTGTTTTTGGGGAAGTGTATGGTAGAATCATTTGCCCATTGTTCTGTTGAACTGTTTGTCTTATTGAGTTGTAAGAGTTCTTCATGCATTCTGGGTATAAGTCCTTTTGTATGATATATGTGTTGTGAATGTTTTTCCCAATCTGTGACTTACCTTTTTAAAAATATATTTTTATTGCCTTGGCAGTTTGTCTCAGTGGTTAGAGTGTTGGCCCATGGACCAAAGAGTCCTGGGTTCGATTCCAGCCAAGGGCACGTACCCCGGTTGCGGTTCGTCCCCAGCCCCGGTTTGGGTCATGTGGGTGGCACCAGTCAATGTGTCTCTTTCACATCGATGTTTCTCCCTCTCTCTCTTTCCCTCCCACTCTGTCTGAAGATACATGTAAAAATATCCTCGGGTGAGGATTAAAAAATAAAATAAAATATGTTTTTATTGATTTTTAGAGAGAGAGGAAGGGAGAGGGGGAAAGAGATAGAAACATCGATGAGAGGGACACATCGATTGGCTGCCTCCTGCATGCCCCCAGTGGGGATTGAGCCCATAACCTGGGCACTTGCTCTGACTGGGAATCAAACCAGTGACCTCTTGGTCCATGGGTCGATGTTCAACCACTGAACCACACTGGTTGGGCAATTTGCCTTTTTTTAAATGGCATCTTTAGATGAACAGAGCCTTTTCAGTGAAATTGAATTTATTAATTTTTTTTCTTTATGGTTCATGCTGCTTGTGTTCTATTCAAGAAGCCTTTTTCTACCTCAGGTTCTTCTAGAAGTTTTGTAGTTTCAGGTTTTACAGTTAGGATTGTGATTGATGTACAGTTAATTTTTGTATGTAATGTGAGGTAAGAGTTAATACTCATTTTTTCCATATGATGTTCAATTTTTCCAACAGCATCTGTTGAAGAGACTTTCCTTTCCCCATTGAATTACCTTGATACTTTTGACACAGGTCAACTGACCATATATTTGTGAGTCTATTTCCAGACATTCTCTTCTGTTCCATTGATCTCTGTGTCTACACGTACCCTAATGCTACACTTTCTTGATTACTATAATTTTACACTAAGTGTTGAAATCACACAGGACAAGTCCTCTAACGCTGTTCTGTCCTGTCCTTTCTCTTTTTCCTTCCTTCCTTCCTTCCTTCCTTCCTTCCTTCCTTCCTTCCTTCCTTCCTTCCTTCCTTTCTTCTTTCCTTCCTTCCTTCTTTCCTTCCTTCCTTCTCCTCTTTCTTTTTTAACTTTGTTGTTTCTTAAACTTGCTTTGGTTATTCTAAGTCCTTTGTGTTTTCACGTGACTTATTTATTTTTATTTAAAAATATATTTTTTTTCTCTGTTGATTCTTAGAGAGGAAGGGAGAGAGATAGAAACATCAATGAGAGTGATCGTCGATTGGCCGCCTCCTACATGCCCCCCACTGGGGATTGGGCCCACAACCTGGGCATGTGCCCTGACCGGGAATCGAACGGGCGACCTCCTGGTGCATGGGTTGATGTTCAACCACTGAGCCACAGTGGCTGGGCTTTTCATGTGACTTTTCAAATTAACTTGTCAGTTTCTACACATAAAAAAGAAGCCCTTCTGAAATCTTGATTGAGATTGCATTGAATCTATAGATCAGTTTGTGAAGAATTGATATCTTGTGCTGATATGTTTATAACCCCATAGTTGATGATTGGTAAATTATTGTGCTGACTTGTTTATAGACAGGATAGAGATCAAAATAACCTCAATAAATTGGAATACTCCCTGAACCAAGAAATTGTTGGGAGCCAACTATGTGTCAGACAGAGTCCACGGAACCTGGAGGTCTTGAGTCAGAGACTCGACCTCCCCCACAATCTCAAGGAATTAGGCTTGCATGGTGTTTGTGCAGCTCGGGGCTAAGTGTGACCCAAGGTACCTTGAAATACCTGGGTGGGCCTGGGTGTTCCTGTTATCTGCAAGTCAAACTAACTCTATACAGCATTGTTGTAGCCCTGGGCATTATGTCAAGAAGATCCTATTTTCTGTAAGGTATAAAAGGCATGTAATAAAGCATATTGGGGCTGATCTCCAAGGACTTGGGATTAGTCGCAGGCCAGCTTTGCTCTCTATCTGGCTTTAATTTGGCTCTGGTGGTTTCTCGGTTCTCTCGCGCACAACAATCTTAATAACACTGAGTTTTCCCGTGAACGTGATATATACTATATCTCTGCATTTATTTAACACTTTTTAAATTTCAGCAAAGTTTTGTAGTTTTCAGTGTAGATGTCTTTTGTTAGATTCATTCCTATGTGGCTTGTTTTTTGTTTCTAATAAATGAAATTTAAAAAATTATTTTCTAGGTGTTGACTGCAAACATATAAGAATACAGTGGATTTTGTGACCTTGGAAAATAACTTATTAGTTCTAATAGTTGTTTTGTAGATTCCCCAGAAATTTCTATATAGATAGTCATAGCATCTGCAAGTAGGGACAGCTTTACTTCCTTCTGACCCAGATGCCTTTTATTTCATTTTCTTGCCTCATTACTAGGGCTGCCAGTACAGTGTTGAATAGAAGTAGTGAAGCAGTAATCCTTTCCTTTCAGTCTTAATGGGAAACAAATTTTCTCAGTGTTAAGTATCATGTAAGTTGTAGGCTTTTTTTAATCCTCACCCGAGGACATGCTTACAGAACCTGAGGACATGCTTAGAGAGAGGAAGGGAGGAAGGGAAGGACAGGGAGAGAGAGAGAGAGGGAGGGAGAAAGAGAGAAAGAGAAAGAGAGACACCAATCTGGGAGAGAAACATGAATCAGTTGCTTTCTGTACCCTCCCCGACTGGGGATCCATCCTGCAACCCAGGTATGTGCCCTGACCAGGAATCAAACTGGCAACCTTTCAGTTCACGGAATGATGCTGAACCAACTGAGCCACTCCAGCTGGGCTAGTAGTAGGGTTTTTATAAGTACTGTTTATCAGTTTGAGGATTTTCTTGTTTACTGAGAATTTTTATTATGAATGTATGTTGAATTTTGTCAAATACTTTTTTTGGGTGTATTGAAATGATCATGTTTTTTTCTCCTTTATTTTTTTAAAAGGGCAAATTAAGCCCTGGCCAGTCTGGCTCAGCGGTTAGAGCATTGGCCTGCAGACTAGAGAGTCCTGGGTTTGGTTCCCACTAAGGGCACGTACCTCAGTTGCAGTTTGTCCCCAGCCCCAGTTGGGGTCGTGTGGGTGGCAGCCAGTCGATGTGTCTCTCTCACATTGATGTTTCTCTCTCTCTTCCTCTGTCTCTCCCTCCCTCTCTATCTGAAAATAAATGCAAAAATGTCCTCGGGTGAGGATTTAAAAAAAAAAAAAAGTAAAAGGGCAAATTAAACTGATTTTCAAATGTTAAACCATCTTTGCATTCCTGAGACAAACCCCATTTCCTGATGATGTATTATTAATTATTATTGGATTCAGTTTGCTGTTATTTTGTTAAGGATTTTTTTTTTTTTATATCCTCACCCAAGGACACTTTTCCATTTTTTTTTTTTTTTATAAGTTTTAGGAGCTTTATTAACCTGCACAGGGACTGCAGCCAACCTACTCAGAGGAGAACTGCAGCCACTTTTCCATTTTTTGCTCAGACAGAGTGGGAGGGAGAGAGAGGAAGAGAGAGAGAGAAACATCGACGTGAAAGGGACACATCAGGTGGCTGCCTCCCACACTAGTGGCTGCCTCCTGCACGACCAACCAGGGCCAGGGACAAATCGCAACTGAGGTACGTGCCCCTAGCGGGAACCAAACCCCGGTCTCTCTGGACCACAGGCCAACGCTCTAACCGCTGAGCCAAACCGGCCAGGGCTATTTTGTTAAGGATTTTTGCATGTATATCCATGAAAGATACTGATCTTCAGTTTTCTTTCTTTCCTTTGTCTTTATCAGATTTTGGTACTTAGGGTAATCTGGCTTCATAAAACATGTAAACTAGCATCATAAAATGAGGGTCATTGTTCTGATAGTTTGGTGTTATTTCTTTCTTAAACTTTTGCTAGACTTTACCAGCAGAACTGAGTGTGGAGTTTTTTGGGGAGTAAGTTTTTGATAGTACCTCTGAAATTTTTTGATAATGAATTAAAAATTTTAATGGATATAAGTTCTTCAGATTTTTTGTTTCTAATGTCTACATAGACATTTTATGCACCGATTTCTGTTTATCGGAGGAAGAGATGTAAACTTCCTGAGAGAAAGGATGTCCTGGGGATTGTAGACTCTCTCCATCCCAGTGCCCCAGAGCCATGCCTAACACAAAGTAGGTATTCTGTAAATATTTGCTGGGTTAATTGGTTTGTTATTTCAGTGTGTCTACCCTTGGCATTTCTGGGAAGCTTTTCTGTCTCCTCCATCCACATGGGACTGTCACAGCTGCGCATGACAAAGGGAGGTGACTCCTAAGTCAGGCCAGCTGGCCTCTGCGGTTCAGATATCTGGGGATTTTTCCATAGCCTCGGGAGACAGACCCTCTGGGTCAGGGCTTGATGAGGGGAAAAAATTATAACCTTTTTCTGTTTTAGTTTCTTAAAATGCTGAATCCTGTGGTTGGAATGACTTCTTCCCATTTTTTAAAATATACTTGAAATACCAGAGGAACACAAGAAATTTGGTCTGTGAAAGGGGTAAACTGTCGGAAGCTTGGAAGGGGGTTGTGGATGAGAAGGGTTATCCTGAAAGGTGGTGACCTTGCATGTGACCTACCTGCCTGACTGGGAATGTACTCTGAGGTCTTCTTTCCTGCATCACTTACATATGAAAGCCTCTGACTGAGTACATTGGTCACTTGAGGAATTAGAGGACAGGCTGATTCGGACTGGGCGTGGACACAGCGGCTGTGTCCTCCGTTCATGTCCCCAGCATTTAGAGGGGGTCGAGTGCCTATTCCCCCATTGCATCTTAGGGGCTAGCTCTTTGTGTACCTGCAATAGCTGCAAAGGTTGGATGTGGGAGCCAGGGCTCCCTTGTCAGAGCTGGGGGTGGAGGACAAGAGCTGTGCTCCTCATGGTTCTGTCTCCTTCCTGGGTCGAGATTGGAAGGAAGCAGCCTCCCATGCTAAATAGAGCTCTGCACGCACGTGCTGGCTCTCACCACTGGCACTCATCCCTCAAGGAGGGAGCTCCATGGGCCACTATGTGCCCTGGACGTCATGAGTTGGCCAACGGTCTTCTGGCCCCAGGTGTGTCTCCTACGTGGCCTTGGGGAGTCCCCTGTCACCTCTGGGCTTTCATTTCCCAATGTGAGAAAAGGGGTTAGAACAAATGGTCATCTAGTTACGGGCACGACTCTGTGACCTTATCTTCCAGCAAAATCTGAGAAGGACCATGTGACAAGCATGAGCTGTGAAGAGAACTGGCCCAGACCCAGCCATCCTTGTCTTGTCTTCTACAGCTTTGCTTCTCAAGCAACACATTTGAAAACCTTCACATTGTGGTGTTAATTTTTTTGTTTGTTTGTTTGTTTTTAAATGTGATGGTAACATGTCTGCAGACATTTTGCTTAGACTTGGTTCTGGGGGAGAGGAGATGACTGCCCCTTTTGTCTTGCATGGTGGGTCACCTGGGGGGATGAGTCCTTCTCACAGCCTGCCTCCCACTTGGATTCTGCTCTTGCTGGCCTGTTCTTTGCTTCAGGGAGGAGGTAGCCTTGGCCAGGGGTGGCCGCTGCTCCTTCCCCCTTTCGGAGAACTTTCCTGGGAGCTCCCCGCAGTGACGCCCTCGCTGCAGGGCAGTGGGAGATGCACTGTGTTTGCTAGGCCACCAGAGGCCACCGGTACAGCAGGGGCAGTTTGGAAGGAAGAAGAGGAAAATGCTAGTTGTGTAGGCAGCTAGTAGTTTTTGTCCCAGATGTTGATTTTGTAGGGGAAAAAAAGGATAGGTATATTTTAAAACACTTTTTTTTTACTGTAGAAAATTTAGAAAATACAGGAAACCAGAAGGAAAAGAAAAAAATCCCTCAATTCCACCACCTGAAAGGTCAACTTCCAGTTTTCCAGGCTGTGTGTCCTGCCCTTTAAGTCAGCCTCCCTCCCTCCATCCTTGTTACATAGCACTGTAATATAAATATGCCCTTTCATACATTCTTTGTGAACCTTGTTTTCCACTTTGGTGGTTTGTCTGTTTTCTGGCTGCATAGCATGCTGTCTGGTAGCTAGTCAGTGGTTTACTTAGCTCATCAATAAAGGCATGAACGAGACTTTGTCCCAAGGGTGGCCACCTGGTGAGTCAGCAGATGCAGGAGTTCTTCCCTTGGGGCACTTTGCTCTGGGATATCTTATTGCCTAATTGGCTTGACCTTCAGTGGTCAGTAAAGTGCTTGGCCAACCTTGGGCTGCAGAGGTTACTTATGATTTCCTTCCCTTCCCCTCCATACTTGTTACTGTAGATGCACGCTTGAGTGTAAGTAGATTTACCATCAAACCATCCCAGAGAAAAATGGATATATTATGACAGCATGGTGTTGGCCGGATTTAAGATTGCCAAAGCCTTTCTCCCCCCTCCCTCCATCCCCATGATCCCCTGCCAGGGTACTTTTAATAGATTCATGGTCACTGGGATAACACTAGTTTGAGCTGGTGACTTGGAGCTCATCGTTCTCTCTGTGCCGTGGCCAAGAGGGAGAGGCTGTTGGTCCTTTTTGCTGTGGTGTATTTCTCTAACACAAAGTGCAGTGGCCCAGTTGCGTTCACTAGCTGCGGGAGGAGGCCAGCCAAGGGGCAGCACAGCCCTGGGCTCGCCACCTTCAGGCTCTGCCTTGGAATTGCTTATTGTGTCTTAGGTCTTGTGCATTTTGCATATAACTCCATAACTCAGCTGCAGCAACTCTCATTCTTCAGGCTCCTTCACTTCTAACATTTTTTAAAAATATATTTTATTGATTTTTTTTTTTTTTTTTTTTTTTTTTTTTTAGAGAGGAAGGGAGAGAGAGATAGAAACATCAATGTGAGAGAGAGACAACAATCGGCTGCCTCCTGCCCCCCCCCCCTCCACTGGGGATCGAGCCCGAAACCCGGCAGCCAGGGCAGGTGCCGGGAATCGAACTGGGACCTCTCAGTCCATGGGACAATGTTCAGTCCACTGAGCCATACTGGCTGGGTTCCTTCACTTTTTTAAAAGGAAAAGTTCTACATTTACTGTATGTACTGGTATTTTTATTAGAATTGCTGTTTGTTAATGCTTGGTTGCAAAGTTGTATAGGTTTGGGGTGGTCTGCCTCAGCTCATTCTTTCCCATGAGACTTGTTTTTATTATGTCCTTTTATAGAATATGAAGATTTGCCGCATTGCCTTATAGCAGCGATTTTCAAGATTTTCAACTGGCATGCGGCGAGAATTTTTAAAACTATTTTGTTAGGGGCACTGACCTCTTTTCCCTTAGATTGTCAAATAAAAAAAAAAGAAAACAGCCAACACAACAATAGCCATCTGGTGTGAATGAGTCAAAATTATACCTTTTTTTTTGGGTCAGATTGGCAAAAAGATATAAAATTTTTGGTGTGCCACACAATCTTAGTAATTAGTTTATGTGCGCCGTGAGAGGAGAAAGGATGAAAATCTCTGCCTTATAGCTAAAACATTTGTAATGTTCTACCGATGCCAAGATTGTTTGTTATTCAGTTTTTTATACAAATAACATGTTCATTATGAATAAGTAAGTACCATTGATACCGCTGTAATTTAACTTAGTTATGAATAACAGGAAAGGAGCAAAGGCATGTGATTTGTTCAGCTTTGCCAGGAAGCTGCAGTTCAACACTCCGCAGGTCCGTGCCCCGCAGATCCCTGGAGGAAGGGACCAGACGGGGCGAATGGACACATGCCCAGTAAAGTCTAGGTGACACAGGGAAGGTAGTTTTCTGTCAGTCACACCTGGGAACAGGTCGTTAGCCAGAGTAGGTATGGCCACTGCAAGCTCGGGAAACTTTGAGATGTAATCTTCTAAACAAAGGAGTTTGCCCTCCCTTGGTTTGTGCTTTCTTGCCCTTGGCTCTTATTGCTCTTGTGTGTTCAGGGCTCATGGGACTCGTGTTGCAGGAGACTTGCTCTTTTGGCTCCCCTGCACTTGCCTGCATGGCCCATGGCCATGTGGGCCCCACGCAGTGGACTAATGGACTGTAACTAGCCTAATGCTAAACCAGACCCAACTCCACCATGGAAAAGAAACTTTGGATGCTGGCTTTGCTTCTAGATCTACTGAATCCCAGCTGCACATCTTCCAGGACTGGATTAAGGGAAATGGGACTTTAGAAACCGAGGGATGTAATTCCACACAAATAAAGCTTTCTACCACATCTCATCTTCCCATGGGGGCCTCCAGAAATGCTTATTCCAGCAGTATACCGAGAACCCCACTTCACTAGCAACAGAGAAAGACCATCCATGCATTTCTCTAATAACACCATAAACCAAACAAACAAAAAACACTCAAAGGTCTTCTCACTGAGATCCTAGATATGAACACTATTATAGAGACCTGTGGTTCTCAAACATGGGTGGGATAGGGGGTGAGGAAGTGAGATCGGCCCACAGAGGACTTTGGCAGTCTGAGACATTTTGGGTTATGACAACTTGGGGTGGGGGAGAGTGTGCCATGGTTGCTGCTCAGCACCCTACAATGTTATGGGGGACAACAAAGAATTATTTGGCTCTAAAGGTCAATAGTGCCGAGGTTAAAAAACCCTGATATAGACAAATAGTTTTTTAGGTATTTCCTATGAATATCAGTACATATGCTTTAGTTTTACAAAGAGTGGGATCGGTGATACACACACTAATTTTGTAACCTGCTTGTTAAACTTACCACATTATGAACATCTGTGTCCATAAACATGCAGTCTCGTCATCCTTTTAACAGCCTGCTGTAATGTATTCCATTGTACGATCCAGTCATTTATTTCACCACTCCCCAGTTTGGAGATTTAGGTTATTTCTAGTGTTTTGCTGTTGGAAACATGCTAGGTTTTGTTTGGATTTTGCCTTCTTTGAGCCCATTTCCTGTTTCCCACCTGCTACTGGGGAAATGCCTTCTGGAGCAGCACCTCCACACCTGGTGCCCTTCCTGGTGGTGGTGCCCCTCCCCAGGGCTTCTCTGTCTGCACCACTCCTGCTCAGGGTGGGCACTGATCTACCTCTAAGGTTTCCCACACACTGAACACATTGCAAAGCTTAATGAAGCACTGTTGAAATATTGAATAGATAAATAAGCCCAAATATATTTTTCATGTTTCAGTTTTGGGTATTACTTTTTGCTTCGTTTTACTTTTTGTTCCTTTTTAAAAATCTGTCTTCTGATAGATTACACATGATTTTAACTTCTGGCCCAATTGGCTTTGTTCCCTACCTGGACATCCTGCGTTCTTGGTGGTTGGTATCCTCAGGAGGTCTGGGAGGTGGGGCATGGCTGGGCAGAGGGTGCTTGGCTGTGACTGCTGTGAGCACCTGGGCAGGTCAGTAGCTGTGATGGCAGTGACCCCCTCATCCCTTGCCCCCAAAGCTGTCCTGAGATTGGAGGTGAGGTACGGGTTCAGGGACAAGAGTGTCCCATCAGCAATTCATGTCTGGCTCCTCTTGGTGGGTCGTGTAGCAGGCAGAGCTGAATGCCTGGAGGTCTGGACCTGCCTCCTGGGCTGCTTTTGCACAGGGACCTCCAGGGGTTTGCTTGCGTATGTCTATTTTTGTGTTTTGAGTGGCACTCTGTGAGGAAGTGCACTGTCTACGCACATCCAGCCGCTTTGAATAGCCTGTCTCAGGGCTTCAAGGTAGGGACTCGTGTGTGCCAGCCCAGTGTTTTGGGCAGCCTCTGAACAGCAGGAAGTGAGCTGCAGGAAGTGACAGAAATCACTGAGCATGCCAGGTGCTTAGTCTCAGCCACTTCCCAAGCCCTGCAGGCCGGGGCTGTACTTAGGAGAGCCGCCTAGGTTCCTGGTCCTGTCCCAGTGCTGTCCCTCATCTCCTCTTCTGGTCAGTGCTGACCTGCGCAGGGCTGATTTGTTACTCTGGCGTCTCTTTGGTGGTCCACAGGTTCTTGTCTGGCGATTTTAAAAGTCAGTTGTTGTTTTTTCTGGACTACTCCAATTCCTATCCATTTTGAGCAGTTAGACAATGTTCTGAAAGAGAGGAGAGTGGCAGGTAAGAGTCCAGGTGATGGTGGGCGACATGAGAAGCTGTGTGGGAAAGAAGTTAAACTGTGAGGATTTAAAATGAAGTGAGTTGAAAGAATTGTAGATTATTGGGTGCATCTCTAGAGGGTTGACTTCTGTCTTGTATTTCTTACAAGTGGAAGGCTGGGGTTTTTAAAGCCATCAACTTGGTGTATGACTTCACCCACATCCTAGAAACATTCTTTAGTTTGTACCCGGCCAGGTAAGCTTCTCTGTGATGAATTCTCGTTGTCTGAGCTTTGTCACAGGAGAAATTTCACCCCAGAATTTCAAAACGAGCACTGTGGTGCCTGAAAGGCCCCTGCCCGGTGGAGTGCTCGCTCCTCGTTTGTGCTGCTGTGGATGTGGACGATCTTCGCCAGTGGTGAACTGTAAGTTAGGCAGGTGCAGACCAGGTGCCCACAGGGGCTGCTCCATGTTCCCCAAGCCCAGGTGTCTGTTGTGATGACCATCTTGCTTCAGGAGCATCTGGGGAGCCAACCATTTGCTCTCATGCGTTGTCTCACGTGCCCTGACCTGTGCTGGGCCTGGAGCACAGTAGGTCACGGCTCCTGTGGCTAGCAGCAATACGGCCTGTCTCCTTCACCTTGGAATGACCCGGGGACAAGCACTGATACCTATTTGCAGGGTGAGAAGCTGAGGACCAGAGAGACAAGTCGTTTGCGTAGTGGCTCTGACATCTCAGTCTGTGGAACTGTCCTGCATTACTGACCCCTGTGCCCCCGTGCCCCACACAGATAACCTGGCTTGTCCTTTGAGCTGCAGGACATGCATTTCTGTGTGCTTTGAGGATTCTTGAAACGGAAGTTTCCAGGGTTCGATGTTAGCTTCCAGTGGCTGCCACCCTAATGATTCGTGGAAGATGGGTTATGTTGGAGAGAAGGTTTTTTGTTGGTCTCTAAAAGCTTCCTTCTGAGCAGCACCCCCTTCCTCCTTTTATAAAGCTTCCCCCTTATTTTCTCACACTCAGCTAGCTCTTCAGGATTAAGGAATCCTTTCCAGGACATTTGAGAGGCGGATTAGGCGCAGTTGTGTCCGCCATGAAATGCATGGCAGCCCGTGGAGCCTGGAGCCTGCCTGGTGTGGGGCTGCCACGGGAGGACCTGGGTGTTATCTGTGGTGAGAATGCAGGTGTGGAGCCCAAGTTCCGGCACCGGAGACTTCGCCAGTGTTACCAGCAGACTCTGTCTGCAGCATGGCTTCAGCTGACCCGTTCCCTTTCGTAAGGCTGAACTATACATTTCTGTAGTGCAGTGAACTATACCTACTGTGTGTGTGTGTGTGTGTGTGTGTGTGTGTGTGTGTGTGTAGAAGATAGATAGATAGATACAATAAACTATAAACAGACATGCTGTTGTATGTCTCTGGCTCTGACTTGGGTATTTTCGCATATTTTTGTGTCAAAGTGTTTAATATTTTTAAAATCATTAAATATTTCAGGCATTCAAAAAGTAATATAATGGCCTGGTCCGAGTGGCTCAGTTGGTTGAGTGTCATCCTGTGCACCGAAAGGTAGCTCGTTCAGTTCCTGGTCAGGGCACATGCCTGGGTTTTGGGTTTAATCCCTGGTCTGGGTTCGTAAGGAAAGCAACCAATCAATGTTTGTCTGTCACATCAGTGTTTTTTTCTCTCTCTCTCCCTTCCTCTCTCTAAGCATGTCCTTGGGTGAGGATTTAAAAACAGAAGTAATATACTGAACAACTGTGTACACTTCCCAGCCTAAGAAAAGCATTATGGATGTGCTTGGAATCTTTTGTCTTCCCTTTCCTACCATCCTGTCCTTCCTCCCCAGAGGTCACCCCCATGCTGAGTTTGGTGTTTATCACTTGTTCGCATGTTTTTGATACTTTCTCTATTCATAGATGTAGGTATAAACAATATGTAGCATTATTTAGCCAGTTTAAAAATATTGACTAAATGGTTCTACTTGCTTTTTTCACCCAGCATTGTGTTTCTGAGATTTATCCATGTGGCCACATCTATCTGTAATTAATTGGTTCAAGGTTTAAAACATCTGAGTCCTGATTCCTAGATGAAATCAAAATTCCTGGGGAGTGAGGAGTGGGATGTGAGCCCCACAGCATTTTGTAAGTGTAGCCCAAGTGGAAGACCACGACGCTCAATTGTTAGTTCTTCTGGCTGGTGTGTACAGTGTCCCGCTGTCGACGTGTGCTTTCCCAGGTTTCACCACTGTAAACTGCCACCGTGAACACTCATCCTTGTCTTCCTGGGCACATGGGCACCGTTGCTCTGGAGTGTGTTTCTGAGGGTAGAATTGCCAGGCGAGCACATCTTCAGCTTGACAAGATGCCGTCAGATGTCTCTCCTAAGCTTCACTTTTAAGCTGTCGGCAGCAGTGGCAACTTATGAGGGGTCTCCTTTCTTGTCTCAGTGTAGCCAAGCTGATGGCAAGGTTCTGATAGACACCTCAGCCTCAACATGTCCCCAACTGAACTGGTCCCCACCCCCCAAGTGCAGAGCCTGTTCACAGCCTTCCCTGTCCAGGTGGCAGCTCCTCCTGCAGCTGTTCAGGGGTCACTGTTGGCTCCTTTGTCTCACAGCCATCATCCAGGCGGTCTGTCCGGGAGACCCTGTTGCCCTCAGGACACTTTAGAGTGCACCTCCCCTTTCATCTCCTGATGGGATCCCTGAGCTCCCTCCAGAAGGGTTTCCTGACTTCTGTCCTGGCCCCTACACTCAGTTTTTGATGAGGCAAGCAGAATGGATGCTTTTATTCATCTTATTTATTTATTTATTTATTTATTTATTTATTTATTATCCTCATCTGAGGATATTTTTCCATTGATTTTTTTTTAGATAGAGTGAAAGGGAGGGAGGGAGAGAGAGAGAAACATAGATGTGAGAGAGAGAGAGAGAGACATCGATTGGTTGCCTCCTGAACACACCCTGATTGGGGCTAGGGATCGAACCTACAACCTAGGTATGTGCCATTAACCGGGAATCGAACCTGAGACCCTGTGGTGGCTCAGGCTGATGCTCTAACCACTGAACCACAATGGCAGGGCGAGAATGGATGTTTTTAAACCGAAGTCAGATGTCAGCCATCTGCTCAAAAGCGCTGTAGGCCTGTTACTTCTCCAGGCTTGCTTCTGCTTCAGGCCCTTGCCCACCTCTTCCCTCCTGTGCCCTCCCAGACTTTTCCAGTGAGGCCTACCTTGGCCTTGACCTCCTTTTTCTGATCTTTTTTCCATAGACCTTTATCACCAGCTACTACTCTCCATGCTGTATAATTGACTTCTTTATTATATTATTTATTTCCTGTCTGCATTTAAGCAAGGATCTTGTCTGTTTGTTTAAATGAATTTATTTCTGAGAAGAAAGGAAGAATTTGGAACCTGAGTCCTCCCACCTGGGGGTAGGGGGAGTCAGTGTGAGGACATGTCTAAGTGTGTGAGCAGGATCCCCGATGGATCTGTCTGGTGGGCAGTGGGATCTGTGGGCCAGGAGCTGGGGAAGGCAGCTGGTCTTGGCAGCATTTCTGGTTGCTTCCAGAGTACACCTGCTGTAAAGGGGGCGCTCGGGCTCCCCCGCCAAGGAAGTGCAGTGCCGTGTGAGGCAGGACCTGGGTTCACTGCTGTCGTGGAGCACAGCTTCACTGATTTCTCAGTGACTATTGTGTGTAGAAACGAGTCCTGCCATTTCCGGGGCTCTGTCCTGCACAGGCCACGTGTCGCAGCTGGTAGCAGCACCATGACCCTCCTGTGTACTCAGACTCAGGCATATGGAGAGGGTTTGGTTTTCTTTGAGAATGTGTGCCAAAGGCGTGTCGCATAATATTTCCTTGGCAAGTCAGAAGTTTCATGAGCTTGCACTGCCTACCATGGGGACTTGAATAAGATAAGATTGCACTTTTAATTTGTGCTGAGAACACAGATGCCCTTGTCCTTAAGAAATATAGCATTGTTCTGGTGTTACTCCCAGTTTTCCCAATTTAAACATGTTAGATGTTAGAAAATGTTGATTGTGGTTCCTTATTTCTGGTGTACGGGATGACTCCAACTGAGCCACCTAACCAGGGCGTGGCTGCAGTGTGGATTTACACAGAATTGAAACACTACAGGGCTTCTTTGTGTCCTTTCCCAGTTCCCCCAGGGCCAACGTCTTCAAGGCTGCAGTGCAACCTCACAACCAGGATGTTGACATGGACACACTCAAGATCCAGACTGTCTACACCTCCCCCGAGATCCTCTGGTTTCCTTTTATGGCCACACTCCCCTAGCCCCTGGCAACCACTAATTTGTCATTTCTGTAATTTTGTCACCTCAAGAGTGTTCATGGGATCGCACAGTATGTAACCTCGAGGGATCCGCACTTTGCCCTCAGCATAACTTTTGGGAGGGCCCTCCAGGTTGTCGTATGTGATGGGTCCATCTTTTTATTACTGAGTAGTATTCCACGATTGGGCGTACCACAGTGTATTGAATCATTTGCCACTGAAGGACACCTAGGTTTCCAGTTTTGGATGATTATGAATAAAGCTGCTGTAAACATGCATGGGGCAGATTTTTGTGTGAACGTAAGTCTTCATTTCTTTGGGATAAATGCCCAAGTGTATAATTGCTGGGTCATTTCTTAGGGCATGTTTGGTTTTTAAAGAAATTGCCAAACTGTTTTTGCAGAGTGGTCGTACCATTTCACATCCTTGCTGACAATGTGAACCAGTTTCTCCACATCTTGTCTAGCATTTGGTGGTGTTTTTATTTTAAACATCTAATAGGTGTATAGTAATGTCGCATTATGGCTTTAATCAGCATTTCCTTAATGTCTAATGATGTTGAATATCTTTTCTTGTGTTTTTTTGCCTCATTATATGCTCTGACACCGCAGGGGTGTGGCCTACTGTGGACACTGCCCGATTGGGTGCTGGGGCCCCAGTGTTTTCTGTGGTGTTCGACTAGAGTAGGGTGGTGATTGGCTGCTGTTCTACTATTGATTTCTATCTTGCTTGCCTACCCCTTTCCTGGTCCCGTGGCTAGAGAGAGCAGGCTTTGGAGGGTTTTAATGTTTTTCTGTGTCCATTGAGGTTTCTGGCTGCGGCACCTTCAGCTCCACATCCGGGATGTCTGGGGCAAAGAGAACCCAGGGGGCTGAGCACTGGGTATTTTTCGGCCCCAAGGCCCCTAGTCTGTGTGCCTTCTCTGCACCGTCCAGTCTGCGCATATTTGTTTCAGATCTAATGTCCAAGGTTTAACTGTCTTCCCAGAAGCAGAAGTCTGGTGGTTAATTTTATGATCTTTTGGGTCCATGAAACTGACGAGAGTGTCTGAGCAGCTCCCAGTCCAGGCTGCGTGTCCACCTCTGCTCGGCACAGCCGGTGGACCGTCCCGGCTCGGGGCCTCAGTTAGTACTGCTGAGGTGGTTGGTTTGGCCGTGGCTCCAGCACGACAGAGTTTGGAGGCTCTTGGCCTTCTGTCGTGGAAGGTCTCATTACAGGTGAGGTGCACATCCAAATCTGTGATTAGGGTTCTCTGGACAGGAGGGCACTGTTGGGGAATCATGGACTGCCCTCATCATCGTCTGTCAGATCTCACCCCTCTAACCTTTGTTTGGAGCTCTTGCGAAACCTGGTCAGAGTGGGAGGGGCCATGGTCAGATGACTCAACGAGGTGTCCATATATTATTCCCCTGCACTGGTCCTCCTAGCCTGAATTCCTGCCGAAAAGAAATGGCTTGTTCTGAGTGAACCTAGAACTCGGTGAGTGCCAGTTCCTTGCTGCCTTTGGCCCCACGTTCCTGGCATTATTTGCGCAGCGATCTTTTAGGGGAATCCAGGTGGGAACCTGCTGTGGGTGGGTGGCAGTGGGAGTGGGGGCTCAGCAGCCAGGCCCGGAGCCAACCTGCCTGGTGTCCCCTACTTCATTTGGCCCCCTACTTCATTCATCAGCTGTGGGACTTAGGGCAAGTTGATCAGTGGGCCTCAGTTTCCTCTCTTGATATCTACTTCATTGGGTTGTAGAGTGGATGAAACAAGTAAATACCTGTAAACACCTAGAAATTTCCTAGGACTACTAAGTGCCCCACCATGGTGGCTGTCCCTGTTGTCTGACACCCTCTTTCTGGCTGTCCCTGTCACGTCGGCTAGTGTCTCTGTAATTCAGGAGTCCACCTTCTGGTCCACTAAAACTTCACGTCTATTCCTCCAGCACATCTCCGTTTTCTCCTTGGTTTCTCAAAGACCACTGCCCATGCCTTAATAACATTCTTGGCTAATTCTTCCCAGGACATTGGAAGATATTTGCCTGGCTTGGGTGTCAGACTTATTTGGAGTATCTAGGTATTTTATATTTCCTGGAAGTTCATTTTTTGGAAGTAAAAGTTACTATTTCACAAAAACTTTTCAAGCTCGTTTTTTGGTCTTTAGCATATATTCTAAACTTAAGACTTTGTATTTCTTGAATAGATAATTCATGTACCTGGTACAGAAATCAAAATGAGTAAAAGGTGCCCTGGCTGGTTTGGCTCAGCGGTTAGAGCGTCGGCCTGCGGTCCAGAGAGACCTGGGTTCGGTTCCCGCTAAGGGCATGTACTTCGGTTGCAGTTTGTCCCCGGCCCTGGTTGGTCGTGCGGGTGGCAGCCACTCGATGTGTCACTTTCACATCGATGTTTCTCTCTCTCTCTTCCTCTCTCTCGCTCCCACTCTATCTGAACAAAAAATGAAAAAATGTCCTCGGGTGAGGATAAAAAACAAACAAACAACAAAAAAAAACAAAATGAGTAAAAGGTATAAAGTAAAAGTCTCCAAGCCCCTCAGAGGTCCTGCCTCAGAGGTGGCTAGTAGCACTTCCCCTCCACCCTTACTGTTTCTGCAGTTTGCTTTAAGCATTAACCATACATCTAGAGGGTGTTCCCTGTAAGTGCATGAAGAATACATAGCATCAGCCTTCTTAGTGGCTGTGTAGTATTCCACTGCAGGGATCTCCATAATTTATGCATCAGTTGCCTACCGGTCTTGTCTTTTTTTTTAATCCTCACTCCCAAGGATATGCTTTCATTGATTTGAAAGAAATAGAGGAAGGGAGAGGGAGGGAGGGAGGGAGAGAGAGAGAGAGAGAGAGAGAGAAAGAAAGAAACATCCATGTGAGAGAGAAACATCAATCAGTTGCCTCCCATACTTGGGTATGTGCCCTGCCTGGGAATTGAACCTGAGACCCTTCAGTGCACAGGACAACGCTCCAAGCAACTGAGCCACCCAGCAGGGCATACTGGTCTTATCTTGATCAGTATTTGAGTCGTTTCCAATCTTTTGTCTTTACAATGAATGTTGCCATGAAAAACCTTGTATATAGCGTATGTCACTTCTCATGAGACATATTTGTAGGATAAATTTATGGAAGCACTGTTGTTAATAAGACAAAGAGGTTTTTTTTGTTTTTTGTTTTTAATCCTCACCCAAGGATATTTTTCCATTTATCTTCAGACAGAGTGGCAGAGAGAGAGAGGGAGAGAGAGAGAAACATTGATGTGAGAGGGACACATCGACTAGTTGCCGCCCACACAACCCCAACCAGGGCCGGGGACAAACCGCAACCGAGGTACGTGCCCTTGACTGGAATCAAACCCTCAACTCATTGGTCCACGGGCCGACACTCTACCAAACCAGCCAGGGCCAAAGGTTTATATTTTGAAGTTTGCTAGATTTCACCCAATATTCTCCATGGGAGTTATATTAATTCATACCCCCAGTGTAGCATGTTACTAAACTAGTGATCTCTACCTGGGAAATAATCTCTACCTGTCTCATAATTTTAATTTCCATTTATTTTGTGAGTAAGATTAAGCACCTTTTCATGTGTTTGAGATCCATTTCTAAAACTTTAAAAATACATATAGCTCTGCCAGTTCCTCATATTCGTTTGGATACATCTGTCTTCCTTTGCCCTCCCCAGCACTGTAAACTTCATCATGTTACTGCTGGAGTCGTGGCGGTTCATTCTCGTCACTCTGTGGGCGTCCTGTGTCACTGTGTTCCATTGTCTGTCCACTCCCCCGGTGCTGGGCCTCTGGGCTGTGAGCAGGGCAGGCCTGGGAAGTGCAGTGATGCTGTGTCCTGATGCTATATGGATGGAGTTCCTGAGCGTAGGGTGAATATAAAGTCAGCTCTACTGTTTTCCACAGTGGTTGCACCAAACTGCCTTCCCACCAGCAGTGATGAGAGTTCAAGTTAGTCCGCGTCCTCACCAACACTGGATATCTGTCTTTTCGGTTCAGCCACAGTGAAAGGGGAACATGCCGGGATTTTGATTGCCACCTCACAGATGACTCGTGACGTTGAACACCTTGCCGCGTGCCTTACTGGCCATTTGTGAGATAACTGTTGTGAAATAATGGTTCAAGTCTTTTGTTCATTTTTTTGTTAGTTGGTCTGCTTTTTTCTCACTGATTAAAAAAAAAAAAAGTGTCATTGAGCCCGGCCAGTGTGGTTCAGTGGATTGAGCGTCCTCCCATGGACTGAGAGGTCCCGGTTCAATTCCTGGCCAGGGCACATGCCCAGGTTGTGGGCTCGATCCCCAGTGGGGGGCGTGCAGGAGGCAACCAGTCAATGTTCTCTCTCATCAATGTTTCTATTTCCCTCTCCCTCTCTCTCTAAAAATCAATAAAGATAAAAGATATCATTGATTTTTTTTTTTAATAGAGAGAGGAAGGGAGGGAGAGAGCGAAATATCGATGTGAGAGAGAAACATTGATCGACCGCCTCCTGCACACCCCCTATGTGGGATCAAGCCCGCAACCCGGGCATGTGCCCTGATCGGGAATCGAACCGGGACCTCTCTCAGTCCATGGGACAATGCTCAATCCACTGAGCCACATCAGCCAGACTTTCTCACCGTTTTTTAAGTTCTTTTACCATCAGGAGAATTCTAGCAACAGTAAGAATCTAAGTCTGCTTACTGCTCTTCTAGCTTGCCTCAGAGAACTATGTGAGAAATGCTTTCCCATTTCTCTGTTTTCCCTCCCTTTCCGTTTCCCTCTGTCTCTTGTCCTTCCAGCGTCAAGGTCTGGGTATGCTTTCCCTTGCGTGTGTGGGTTTCCATGTAGCTGCCTTGCTCTGTGGTACTACTCTGCTCCTTCCCTTGGTACCAAGTCTGCTAATTCCAGCCATGGACCCGGGCCCGCCGAGTCTGTGATGTCACTGACTTGTCCTGTCACGTTCATGGTATTATCCTACTTTGAATTTGCATTTAAACTTTAAGTTGATTTAGTGATGTGAGCCGTTTACTTTACAACTTTGCTTGAAAAATAAAGACCAAAAATATCTTTTGGTCTCAGAAGTTTTTTCTGTGTGAAGGCTCAATTTTAGGGACAGTTCTAGCTTTTTTGCATCATCCTTGGTTTCTAGGAGTTATGGTATTGGCTGCAGTCCAAACAAAGGGACACTCTTATTATTCCTCAGAGCGTCTCCTCTGAATCCCGCCTTCTCTTTGCTTTGGTGAATGTGGTGAGTGGCCAGGAGGTCTCCTGGTCTCCTCCTGAATAGCCTGAAGGTCTCCTCCAGCACCTGCTTCTCTCCTGGGCCCTGTCTTGGCTGCTCTGTCTCCAAAATCAAGGGATAGAATAGGAAGCCCCACCCAAGACATCTCTTAGAGCCCTGGCCGGTTTGGCTCGGCGGTTAGAGCGTCGGCCTGCGGTCCAGAGAGACCTGGGTTCGGTTCCCGCTAAGGGCATGTACTTCGGTTGCGGTTTGTCCCCGGCCCTGGTTGGTCGTGTGGGTGGCGGCCGCTCTATGTGTCCCTTTCACGTCGATGTTTCTCTCTCTCTCTTCCTCTCTCCCTCCCACTCTATCTGGACAAAAAATGGAAAAGTGTCCTCGGGTGAGGATAAAAAAAAAAAAAGACATCTCTTAGAAAGCCTCCCGCTGTCCTTCCCTCCTGAGGAGGCCTCTCCAGCCTCACCTGTCTCACCCTTGGCCCCAAGGTGTCCGGGACTGCCACCCAGTATTCAGGGGGCTTCCCCTGGGTTGGAAAACTGTTGGGGAGCTTGCAGGTGAGAAGTCTTCCAGAGAGATGGAGTCATGCCTGGTCTGTGGGCGGCTAAGAAGCTTGGATTCTGTCTCAGGTGGCAGAGCGTGAATGGGGAGAGGCAGAGACTGATTTTTATTTGGTGGGTGGGAGTCTTCTGTGACTATCTCATGATCCGAGAGGTGGACTCCTTGTGCCAGAATGGTCTCAGGAGGGTGATGTCCACAGGGAAGAGCCTGCAGTAGCACTGAGAGTGACAGCGGGAGGGCTTCCATGTGAGCTGCTGTTCTCAGCACTTCCCAGGGCCCTGCCCTAACCCTCGCAGCAGCCTGGGATGTGGTGTCCCCACGGTAGCCCCGTTTGCAGGTGAGCCAGTGGGGCGCAGGGAGGGGAGGCAGCTGTCCCAGGGCTGCGCACCAGGGCGTGGCCTGGGCACTGTGTGAGCCTGCTCTTGCTTCTGTCCACATTTGGTTCCTTCAGTTGCACAACAACCCCGCCAGGTAGCTTTTACCCTCCCTCTTTTCCAGAACAGAGATGAAAACAATCTACCTAGTGTTCCCATCCGGTCAGTGGCCAGGTCTGAGGCATAACGTTTCCTAAAAAGCTGAAAACCAGGTTCTGAGACATTGTCTGTTAGGTCAGTGTTTACTGCCTGTAAATAACTGCACAGATTGAGGAAATGACATCATTTATCATTTGTTCCATTAGCTCACCATCTTTAACCATAACAGTTTTGTCTCCAACTTGCTGCCAGTTGTGCCTGGTGCCCATGAAGCTGTTCCAGTAACCCCCTCCTTCCTCCGGCATGTGGAAGATGGAGGCCCAGAGCTCCGTCTGTGTAGTGACACAGCGGAGTTCTGGGATAATGTGCACACTTCTTGTACAGGTTGTCACGGGAGTAGTAGAAACAAGACCTAAAATAGAACAGGACATGAAAAATCTCATTGTTCTCTTCCGTAAATATCTTACTGCATAACTCCTAAGATAATCCCCACGTTACGCAAAATAAACTATATTATCTTTTTGAAACTGTACTTATTACACTGATAAAAATGTTCAAATATTAGAATACCCCGGAGTGAATAAAAGACGTGTTTGCTGAGATTTTATAGTTATTGATGAAAAGTCCTTAAGCACTGACCCAAGGCCATTGTCCATTGCCCAGCTCTTCCATGGCCTTTTGGACCACCCTCCAGAGCACCCATCAACCCCGTTCACATGACCCACTTTGTCCTCCTGGCGCGTGTCAGTGTCTCAAATGTCTGGTTCACCAGTCTCCCCAGTGTGAGCTCTGTGTGAGTGGGCACCTTGGCCCGCCATGATCTTTGAGCAGACACTCAGCAGGTGTTCTCTGGGTGGATGGCATGTTCAGTGCTGGGATATAGGCTGTTTGCAGCACTCCCAAAGTTTCAGAGAAAAGTGGCTCCCACCTCCCAGCTCTCTCTGGAGGGCACTCACTTCTCCAGTCTTCCGTTTTCTCTTTTCAGTCTCCTCACCTTCTGCTAGCTTTGCCTCTTTCTACACCCAGCCTGGCCCCCTAGGTGTAGTTATCCCAGTTACCCTGGTTACGTGAAGGAATGAACAGCGCAGTGCATTTGTGACCCAGTTCTAATTATCCCTTCTGTGAATAAGCTTTGTAGGTAGTTTATGGAAATCACAGAAGAGACACTACAAAACACTGTTTTTATATTTTCTGATCACCTGATTTAAATTGGGTGTTCCTAAATTGACTCTCCCTAATGTAAATTAAAGCTCTAATATGGGCAGAAGTCCAGAAGTTAAATAACATAGCTTTATTAGTGGATCCCTGGGGAAGCTGCCATTTCCTAACCCTGCAGGTGGGAATGCAAAGTGGCACAGCCCCTGTGGAGGGAAATTTGGCAATAGCTAGCAGAATTACATATGCATGTACACTGTGAGGGCCGCTCTAGGAATTTATCCCCCAAATACACTGGTAAATATGGAAAGATCTGTGTAAAGGCATTGCGGCACCATTTGACATACCAAAGGCTTTTCAACAACGTAATACCCATTAATAAGGAACGGTTGAATAGACTTGGTGCTTCCATACCCAGGAGCATGGTGCAGCTGCAAGAAAGAATAAGGAGATGCCGGATGTTGCTAAGGAGTGATGGCCGGAACAGTTAGAGGGAAAAGCAGAGGTGGAGAAGCGCGCCTGTGGTGTGCTACTGTTTTAAAAGGGGGATTGCGAATATGTACATGTATTAGCAAATCTCTTCAAAATGGAAGGATAAACTGTAGTTTTGTTTACTTATTTTTAGGGCTCCCCTTGGGGTAGAGAGGGAACCAGGATGGAGGGGACAGATACAAAGCTAGACTTATGAATGCACTTTTTTTTGTAAATTTGACTTTGGAACCGTGTAGATATTTTATATCATTGTAAAACAAATTTAAGGAAAACGCTATAACTTTTAAAATGTTGATAGACACGGTCAGTTTTTCTCTCTGATGTTTACATCCTGTTGACCTCCTGGCGGTACTTGAGGAGAACTTTCCCATATCTTTGCCAACACTGGATTATCATCTTTTAAAACTTTGCCAATCTGTTAGGTGAAAAATAATTTATTTTCATTTGTATTCCCTGATGACTAAGTGGTTAAGCATCTTTTTATTTGTTTATTAGTCATTTTGTATTTCTTCTGTGAAATCTAAATTTATAGCCTTTTAGGAAGATTTCTTCTATTGATTTATAAAAATGTTTTATATTAGATAATTTTTATTTGTTGATTATTACCAGGTTCATGACTTCATTTCCAGTTAAATTGCTCAGGCCCTGCACATAGTGGCTGATTGTTTTTCTGCTGTCATATATTAAAAGGTTTGGTATGAGAACATTTACGTAGGGTGTGTGTGAACTGCCCGCTGTATTCCTGGAGTAAGTTGGGCCACACTTTCCCTAAATCTTGTCAGTGCTGGACATGAGTTTGTGAGCACTTTGGAGCAATAACAGCTGTTTTCTATTTCTTTAAAAAATTTTCCCCTGGCTTATCACTGTGTCTGAGTAGTTAGTTCATAAATGTCCACTTAAATTGATTTTTGGTGAATGTATAAACTAAATTTGATTGTCTTTTTAGTTTGAGAATGTTCTTGGTGTTTAGTAATTTATGATAACCATCTTTATGTTTTGTCCAATGGAATATCTGAATTAAACAGTTACTTTTCAATAAAATATATATAGCGAAAGTAGGTTTTTAAAATGTTTGTATAGCATCTGTACTTTGTTCATGGATTTGTTGAATATATTCCTTTTTCTAGGTTATCACTCCATGTAGGAAACTCATCTTGTGTGCTGATAACAGAAAAGAAATGGAAGATTGGATCGCAGCTCTGAAGACTGTCCAGAATAGGGAGCATTTTGAGGTAGAGAAAAACCGTCTTCTTGTTGCACTTTCTTAGATATTCTGCCACCTGAGTGTCTCGTGTGCGGGCCGCACAGTTCTGGACTCACTTTCTCAGCACAGTTCTTGTAAACCAAGGTCTCCATCAGACTGTGGCCCTGTCTTTATAAACCTTCTTCCTCTCCTCCCCTGGATGCTTTATCGAATCCTGTTTACCACATTTGACAATGTCAGAGGGTCACCTTTGCTGTCTTTATTTCCTTCTTGTAGCCAACCCAGTACAGCATGGACCACTTCTCAGGGATGCACAACTGGTACGCCTGCTCCCACGCCAGGCCCACCTACTGCAACGTGTGCCGCGAGGCGCTGTCCGGGGTCACGTCTCACGGACTGTCCTGTGAAGGTGCGGATGACCTGTTCTTCTGCTAGGAAAGGTGGCCTGACCCTAGAGGTCCAAACGCAGTCACCCACATCAGTCGGGAGTGAAGCCATTGCTGTGACCCTGTGCTTTTTATAGTAATGGAGCAAAGGGAAGAAGGGAGTTGGTGGTGGGTGACACGAGAGGAACGCAGAGGGCCCAGAGGGAAAGGCTGAGACTGTCTTGTCAGCCCCGCGTAGTGACAGCCTCGCAGGGTGAGTTGGGGTGTGGATAAATGGATTGAAAGTGTTCTTCCAGACCTAGAGGGCAGGGTTCAGATGTTTGGGCAGGAGCAGAAAAAGGCCAACTTCGCCCTCGGGCCAGACCCCACTGGTAACCTTTCTTATGCGGCCTGTGAGGTTAAGAATGGTTTTACGTTTTTAAAAGGTTGAAAAAAACAAAACAAAAGAAGACAACTATTTGTGACACAGAAATCATGTGAAATTGACATTTCAGTGTCCATGCGTGAGGCGTGGCCCATGGTGGCCCTCAGGCTGAGCGGTTGGGGCAGAGACTGAGCTGGTTACTCCCTGGCCCTTTCCAGAAGGTCTGCCGACTCCTGGCTATCCTGGGTGTCTAGTCTCCCCGAGATCCAGATGCATGTCCCAGTAGTTAGTTCACAGCACGGGGAGTGCTATGTGTTCGTCCCAACTGTCCCAGAAGGCCCTGGCAGCTCCCCTGGACTGTGTCCGCGGCACGGGAGGCCGCTGCCGCGAATGAGGCTGGAAGGTCCCTTTGTTCATTCTCTCACAGTGTGCAAGTTCAAGGCCCACAAACGGTGTGCTGTGCGTGCAACCAATAACTGCAAGTGGACCACGCTGGCCTCTATCGGGAAGGACATCATCGAGGACGAGGATGGGGTATGCACAGGGCACCGGCCGACCAGTGTGGCCTCCTCTCCAGGAGGGCCGACCTGCCTCCTCGGTGCTCTTCCTTTCGGTTTTCAGTTGCTCCTGCTGTGCACTTGGGGGCTCTGTGGGGGCCTCTGTGCCTCTGAGCTCTGTCCCGGCCCTGTGATCATGCTGTGCCTGGGGCAGGATCGTGGGTGGGACAGCTCTGTCCCCCCTCTGCCTGTGTTGAGGAGTGTCTTGGTTGAGGTCATTTTGGAGCATCTTTGCCCAAGGTCCTCTGTGCCCCGTGCGTGGGGCGCTGCGACGTGTCCTAGTGCGTGTCTCTGCTTGGTCTGCAGATCGCCATGCCTCACCAGTGGCTGGAAGGAAACCTGCCCGTGAGTGCCAAGTGCACGGTGTGTGACAAGACCTGCGGCAGCGTGCTGCGCCTGCAGGACTGGCGCTGCCTGTGGTGCAAGGCCATGGTGAGTGAGCGTGGCCCGCTCCCGATGGGGACGGCAGGTCACCCGCTCCTCCCGCAGCTGCAGGCTGTGTGGGCAGGGGCTGTGACCCCTTGTGATGCGTGGATTCTTGTTCCAGGTACACACAGCGTGTAAGGAGTCCTTAGTGACCAAGTGCCCGCTGGGCCTGTGTAAAGTGTCGGTGATCCCTCCCACAGCTCTCAACAGCATTGATTCTGATGGTGGGTGCCACACGCTCCCCTGGCCTGTCCCTTTCCTCGTGCTCTCCCCCGTGCATTCTCCTTCCCTGCTCTAGATTGGCTCGACTGGCGATTTGTGCTGTGGTAGGGAAGAGGTCAGGCCCGGCCACGGGGGAGAGGACTTATGTACAAAGGTGGTAAATGGTGTCCTGATGGCCACTGGGCAGACTTAGGACTTGAGGCTGGTACCTTAGTTAAAGGTGATGGATCCAGTCGGCTGAGTAGAAACCAAGTTGAAGACACTTGTCGGTCTCTGACGTGGGCCTTTGGAGTCGTGTTCTCCATCAGCTGGTCTCCACCTAGTGGCAGGAATTGAACAGATGAGATTCCATGCTGCTGGCGCTTGTCCAGAGGATGTTTGATGATGTGCATTAATAAGTGTTGTTGGAAAGGTGGGAAACGGGGGCCCGTGTCTGAGAGGAAATCAGCTCTTCAGTTTTAGAGCGAGAGCCAAAGATAGAGCAGTGAGGTGCCCGGTCTTTCTGAATCTAGAGTCCTTATAAATGTGAAGTCAGACTGGATGGGGCACTCACTGTCTTCTGTGGGGAACGGCGATTAGAAATGGGCTTGTTCCCTCTTGCTGGTTCTGTGTCCGTCACAGGGCCCTTGGGTGATTACTTCCTACACGATTAGGCGTGCCAGTGTCTTTCATGGCTTTCCGTCTTCCTCCGTCCTTTTCCGTTCTCAATCCAGGCTTCTGGAAGGCCACCTGTCCTCCGTCCTGCACAAGCCCCTTGTTGGTCTTCGTCAATTCAAAAAGTGGGGACAACCAGGGCGTGAAGTTCCTCAGAAGATTTAAACAGCTGCTGAACCCTGCCCAGGTCTTCGACCTCATGAATGGAGGGCCACACCTCGGGTAAGCTTGTAAAATCGATCTTTCTTGGAGTTCAAAAACATTTTGAAGATAATGCATATTTATTTTTAAAAGATTCAAAGATGCATTTTTAAATAGGAAATAAAGGCTGTGTTTCTTCAGCCACCCTTCCCCAAATTCCACTTGCAGAGGTACCTACTCAATAGAGTTGGCTGTCCTTCCAGCTGTCAAATGTGCGTGCAGGTGAGCACACGCTTCGGAAGCAGAGGTGGTGCTGGTCACCTGGCGGCGCAGCAGGCTGTCGGGGTCAGCACACAGCAGCATGGGCGTTCCTGGTGTCCATGGGTGCAGACTGCCTCGTTGTTTCCAGTGGCTGCAGAGTACTGGGGAGACTTTCCTCCAGGGAGGCCAGAAAGGAGAGTTTTTGTTTCGGAGGCTTCAGAGGTCTCTTGCCTTGGGGTGCAGAGTCACGCAGACGTGCGAGCGCCCGAGTGTCAGCGGCTGGAGAGCTGAGGTGTGTTCTTTCCAGCGTTCTTTGTAGGAAACATTTGCTTCTGTGCATTGTGTGGTTTGAGCTAACTTCTTCATTCAGAAGCAGCAGTTCAAGGTCGGAGCTATAAGAGCCTCCTAGCTGGTGAGAGGGTTGTCCAGGGTATTTGCGTGGGAAGTGCTGGCGGGACCTGTTCTCTGGTGTGTTTTCCTGGAAGGGTGTGTTTGGAGCAGGGGCTGCTGGAGGAAGTCCCGGTGACGCCTTCTGGCTGGCTCCCTCCAGGCAGCTCTCCGAGGGCGCAGGTGGACTCGGGACTCAACGACGCAGGGCACGTTCACTGCCGGGTCAGGAAGGAGTCATGTTAGTGACCAAAGAGGCTCGTGCCCTGGCCGGGTGGCTCAGGCGGCTGGAGCGTCATCTCGTACACCAAAAAGGTTGTGGGTTCAATTCCCAGTCAGGGCACATACCCAGGTTTCGGGTTCGATCTCCGGTCAGGGCGCGTACGGGAAGCAACTGATCGATGTTTCTCTCTTTCTCTCTAAAATCAGTAGACATTTCCTCAGGTGAGGAATTTTTTAAAAGGGGGCCAGCGAAGGGATCAGACAGCCTTGTCACGGTGTGCCAGACCGTTCCCTGAGCAGGGCTCCATGGGTGTTGGCCGGACGCTGTGAAATGGCTTTGGGCAGGGACCTTGAGAGGAACCCAGGTTTCCCTGGCTGCGCGCAGACCCCGTGTTGGTGGTGGTGCCGTGTAGGAGACAGGACGGCTGAGGGGCCCGTGTAGGTGGTGGTTGTAGGAGACAGGACGGCTGAGGGGCCCGTGTTGGTGGTGGTTGTAGGAGACAGGACGGCTGAGGGGCCCGTGTTGGTGGTGGTTGTAGGAGACAGGACGGCTGAGGGAGCCCACACACAGGTGTGGGGCAGTCGGCTAGTCACCTCTCATTTCTGGGAAGCAGCCTTGATCTCACCCTTTATAACCAGACTTAGACCCACGGCTTCATTTTCTTGATTCCCAGCCTTGACATACCACCTGTCCTCCAGAGAGCAGGAGGCTGAGAGAGGTCGTGTTCTCAGGACACCCTGAAAATCGGTCACCCTTGCTGCTTCAGAACCTCACGCCTGTGTATTCCGAGTCCTGTGCCGTCCCTCGTTCCCTGTCTTCCCAGGACTTCCTCTGGCTCAGATTCTGCTATTTTAGGCCCAGTAAGGCAGGGCCCTGCCTGCAGGGGGATAGTCCAGGCCACAGGACAGGGTGTCTGTCATGTTAACAGGGAGATGTGCAGATTCTTTGGGAACCCAGAGAAGGGGCTTATAAATCAACTTGGGGTCTCTCGGTTTCTCCCCGAACCAGATTTGAGGACAGTTGTTGTCATGGCAGGGAGGAGGTTTGGAGCCTGCTAGGCAGAGGGTGCCACTTGTGCCACGAGGTGAGAAGACAGTGGGGTGGCCGGGGAGCAGCAGCCGCTGGCCAGGGAGGACTAGGTGCTGGCTGAGAGGTTTGAACCTTTCCTGGAAACAAGGGGCAACTTCTTAAAGCGAGACACTCGGCGAGACTTGTTTGGGGAAGATCACAGTGGTAGAGGCAGTGCAGGTGTCCACGGGACGGGAGGTGGGGAGAAGGCTCTGGTAGCGATTAAGAGAGAGGTGACGGCGGCCGGGACAGTGGGGTCTGGCCCAGTGACTGCTTTGATGGTGGCTCTGCCATTTTCCAAGGAAGGGAACCTAGGACACCCGAGTGGCTTGTTTGGTAGACAAGTGCAAGTGTTGTCCTTCAGGAAAGCCAGGAGGTCACGGTTCAGGGTCATCAGCATCTGTGTGGCCTCTGAAGCCAAAATGTGGATGAGGCCATTCAGGAAGCAGGTGAGGAGTGAGCAGAGGACGCTGTGGGGTGTCCTGAGGGGGACACTGCACGTGAGGGGCTGGGTGACCACGAGGAGCACCGGAAGGAGATGGAGGTGGAGTTCCAAGGGGAGGAGGGATGAGTCATGTCACTTGGGAGGATGCAGTGGCCCAGAGGGAAGGTAAAGTGTGAACAGAATTGTGCTTCGTGGGCTCCTGAGCTGCGTGTGCAGGTGCTGGCTGAGCGTGGGGGCCGGGCGACTAGGGAGGGCACAGAGGCTGTGGGTGGGAGGCCTTTGCTCTCAGGTGCTCAGTGGCCCAGCAGGCTGAGTGAGTATCTGGGCTCTGCCCCGAGAGACTTATTCACAGGAAGGGGCGCAGGGTCCACATGAGGAGCGCAGATGGGGCCCCTCGGCCCAGGGCTACTGGCCATCATTTTCATTTAGAATGTACCTAATTTCATTGACATTCTCTTTCTCTACAGCTTACGCTTATTCCAGAAGTTTGATACATTCCGGATTCTGGTTTGTGGTGGGGACGGCAGTGTTGGCTGGGTCCTCTCTGAAATCGACAGCCTCAACCTTCACAAACAGGTGCCTGAATGTGGAGGAGCTAGCCCCGGGGTGTGTAGGGGTGATGTCACGGTTAGAGAGAGGCTGGGCTGTCTTGGGTGACGTTTCATGTCTCCTTGGAACATTATTTCCAGGCAGGGATCAGCAAATATCTGGGAGGGAAGAGCAGGTAGCTCGACAGTATCATGGGGCCTGGGGCTGGCCCTGGGGCCGGGGCCGGGGCGGGGCTGCGGCTGGGCCCAGGGCTGGGCCCAGGGCTGGGGCTGTGACATGGTAAGAGGAACCTCACAGAAGTAAAGGGAGGCCCTGGCCGGTGGCTCAGATGGTTGGAACTTGTCCTGTACACTAGAAGATTTCAGGTTCAATCGCCTGTCAGGGTGTGCAGGGGAGGCAACTGATTGATGTTTCTCTTGCATCAATGTTTCTCTCTCTCTTTCTTTCCCATCCCCGCTCTAAAATCAATTTTAAAAATCTATCCTCAGATGAGGACTAAAAAAATAAAGAAGTAAAGGGAGCTACAAAAAGAACATTCAGTTCCAGGAAAGATTGGGAGCGTCCCAGTGTGCCCCTGCCTGCTCCTTCCTGGGCAGTGATGTAACATGCTACCAGGGAGGGACAGAAGTAGACTGGAACTTCAGGTCAAAGTTAGGGTCCCTTGGACTTAGTTTTTTTCTGTAGTAAATTAAAAATAAATTTTTCTGATTGTAAAAAACAAGTGATCATTGATTTTCCACTCCCTGCTCCCCCATCCTCCCCTCATCCTCACCCCCTCCATGATCACCCACTGCTAACACTGGTAACCGTCTTTCAGACCTCTTTTGACATACACATAGTGTGAGCAGTTTGATTTAAGAGGACTTGTTGCCTGTGCTGTTCATTCTTGCGCTTTATAAATCAGCATGTTGGGCACCTCGAGCTTGCTCCACGCAGTAAGTGGAGATCTGCTGGTGGTTTCTCGGGTGGTTTTCCGCTGGGCCGAGCTCTGCCAGCCCTGGGCTAGCTCACTCCCCTCACTGATGGATGCCCAGGTTGCTTCATAAAGACTGCCAGTGGAAGCCATACAGACACTTTCCTAATTATGTTCTCTTTCAGAGAGCGCCCACGTTTAGACTCTGATCTGCACGGTCGGTACTGCCACACGGCTCTCCTTCGGCTGCACCAGTTTCATTTCCTGGTGCCACAGAAACGGGCCATTGTTCGTCTTCTCTGTTTTTACCCAACTAAGGACACAAATGGGTTTTATTTTTATTCCTTTAATACTGGTGAAGTCAAACATCTCAATTAACCATGAATTTTTTAAATGAATTTTACCTGTTTATGTTTATTGCCTAGATTTCCATCCGGGTATTTACTTTAAAATATTGATTTCTAAGGATTATTGTCATATTAGGGATATAAGCTCCTTGTCAGTCATATTTTTTCTAGTTTGTCATTTGCTTTCAACATCTTTTTTTTAACTCTTGGACCTGACTGTCAGTGTTGGTGGCCCTAGTAGGTGGGGTGGACTGTTTTAGGCAGTGTTTAGCCCTGGGCACTGGAATGATGTTGGAAGGTGGACAGCAACGGCTCAGCTCCAGCATGGCCGCTTGCTCCGGAAAGAGAATGCTGCTCCCTAGTGGTGAACTCAGAGCACTACACTTAGGTCCTGTGTTCAGTTTTGTTCATTGTCGCTAGTCAGGAATGCAGGTTTCATCCACTCCTGAATTCACTGAGCACTGTTTCCTTCAGCCTTTCTGTGGCACTTGAGCCTCTGGTCACCCCCCCTCCCCCAGCTTCCCTTAGTGTTTCTCGTCTTCCTGGCTGCCCCTCCCCACCTCAAGCTCAGCATTTCCAGGACTGAGCCCACCACTGAGTCCCACCCACCCCACATTTCTTTCCTTAGAGTCTGAAAATTGTCATCCTTCAGATGTCTGAGCCAGAGATTTGACGGTCGTTACTGATTCTTCCCTCGCCCTTCTTCCTCATTTCTACTTAGTTGCTGGGCTTAGGTCCTGCCACCCTGGAGTGTCCAGGCAACGCCCTGTGTGCTACTGACCCTGGACCTCTGTCCACCCTCCCCGGGAACCTTCCCCACCGGTGGTTCTGCTCATGATGTGCCCCCCCCCCCAATGTTCCTTGGTGGCCCCTTGGCTTTAGAACAAAGCCCAGACTTCATAACATAGTTTACCAGGGCCTCAGTTTGGCTCCTTCCTTCTCTGCTTCTCTGCCTTTTTTCTCACTGCCCTCCTCCTGACGGAGCTCTGACTCGGCAGGTCACCTCTCAGCTGGACCACCGCCGTCATCTCTGCGCCTTCAGCTCACTGCCTGTGCCTTTTCTTTCGGGTGCCAGTGAGCCAGTGCCAACTCCTGTCCGCCTAGTGCTCGGGCTCCTGGTCCTCACCCTCCAGTTCGCTGTCCCCAGCAGGGTGGCATGGCCTCCCTTGTGCGGGGCAGCTGACTGTGGGCTGTGCAGTTCTTAGGGAGGACCAGTGACCCTCCCCGTGCACTGTATGTTGGAGTTGGAAGCAGAGAGGTCTCAGGAAGCCAATGTCTAGGGAGCTTCCTGAGCACTGACTTGGTGTGGTGGGAGCTCTGGGGTGGGACATCCAAGGGAGAGGCTGAGGCTTGAGCAGTGCAGGTGGTTTCTTTGGGGAGTGGCAGGTGGAGGGGTGCTGGCTGAGCCCTGGGGTGTGCTCAAGTTTGGTGACCAGACTGCATGTCCTAGTGCCTGTTCTGATAGGACTTAGAAGCTGTTGTGGATGTTTTTGGACGAGTGAGACAATACTAGTGATGTTTTTGGAAGATGAACTTGGCCCAGGGAGTCAGACGTGGTGGATGGAGAGACAGGCGGTGGGGGTCACAGAGTCATTCTCCAGGGGTTCAGATACTCACAGTCAGGGACAGGACTTGGCCCTAGCTGTGAAAATGGGAGGGAAGGGGGTTTGGGAAACGTAGATCAGAGAGGTCCCAGAGGATTGTCAAAATGTAGCAACACATGAGATGCGGCTGTGGGAGGAGGACTTGTCTGTGGGAATAGAAAGGCCGTCTGTCCCACCCGTGGCTCTGCCTGGAGTGGAAGCGCCAGCCCGTTTTGGAGCATGTCTCTTACACCGAGTTCAGCCGCCGCTGTCAGTCAAGAGGCGGGGGCTGAGCCATGTCTTCCCTTCTGCGTTCTGCCAGTGTCAGCTGGGAGTGCTGCCCCTCGGCACAGGGAACGACCTGGCTCGCGTGTTAGGCTGGGGCTCGGCCTGTGACGATGACGCCCAGCTCCCACAGATCCTGGAGAAACTGGAAAGAGCCAGCACTAAGATGCTAGACAGGTGAGTGGGGTGTGTTCTCATGTCGCACGGTGAGCTAGTCAGAGACGGGCCACCTCAACCAGGTCTTACCTGGGGTCCCTGGAAACCATGGGCCCTTGGCAATCAGTTGTAAAAACTTGGTCTGAGCAGGAATTCTTTTTTCCTGGAAGTTCTTGACCAAGATTATGAAAAAGAACAGACAGGTTAGGAACTGAGTGAGGAGGTCTCTCGAGGCCCAGGCTGATCCACTAGGGCTTTGAGAGGAGGTGCCTGCATCCCGTCAGCCCTTGCAGCCCTCGTCCGACACCTCAGCACAGTGCTCCTTGTCCGTGGTCGAATAGTCCCGTTTCTCACTTTCTGTTCCTGGTATTGGAACAGTCCTTTGGCATCCTTCTTGGGTGAACTGCTTTTAGTTCTGAGCTCATGTCTGAAATCCCGCTAGCCAGAGCCTGTGGTGAATTGGTGTCATTGAAAAATGCTTGTTCTCCCAGGATCCTGTGGTTGCCATGAGCAGGTGTGATCGAGAGCACACTCAGCGGCCCCTCCACTTCTTCTCCGCTTAAGGGAGGTGTCTGTGTGTTTGGTACAAGTGAAGAGCTGGCTGCTGGTTTCCACCTTGATCCGTGGAGACCTGTTGATGTGATATTTGTTCTTAGCTGTGTGAGGAGCCAAGTTAGGGACACAAGCCAAGATAAAGGACTTACAGATAAAATAAGAATTGTTGTATAAGAGCAGGTCCCCAGGTCACAAGGAGGGAGGCGCAGGGCCCGCCCTGGGAGGCGGAGCGTCCTGCTGGGAGCTGCCTTTGTGTGCAGGTGGAGCGTCATGGCCTACGAGACCAAACTGCCCCGGCAGTCCTCCTCCACCGGCGTCACCGAGGACTTCAGCGAGGGTTCCGAGGTATTTCTGGTCACCCCCCACCTCATCCCCCACCAGTGCTCTCATGCCCGGTCCTAGGTTAGACCCTCAAGATTCAGGGTCAGCTGAAGGTTGAGCTGGAGCCACATGGACTCTGACCTCCCCAGGCTTTGGGTCATTTGGGGCTTCCTGGTTGTCACCAGGATTTGGGGCCTTGTGGTAACAGTTCCCTAGGACTCCCCACTCCCCCGTACTTGCTGCCACCCCATCGTCCTCCACGTTGCCTCCCTTTGCGGTTAGCTGTGCAGTTTAACCATTAGGTCTTCTTTTTGTTTATGGTTGTTGTTGTGTCTTAACAGTTCACAAGGGCCTAGAGTTTGCCTTCCTTATTTATACCCTGCAACAGCACAGTCCTGGGCACACAGCTGTGCTCATCCACGTCGGGGGAGCTGACTGCTCGCTGAGTGGGCACGAGAGAACACTGCCAAAGGCCGTCTGCCCGTCAGCAGACTCAGACAGTGGGCTAGGGTGGCGGGCGGCAAACTGGCCCCAGGCCACTCTGCCTGTCTGCTGTGACATGGCTTGCGAGCAGAATGGTCTGGACCTTTCAAGAGAGGAAGACTGTGTGTGAGCCTCAGATGGGTCTTGTCTAGCCAATAGTCAAGTTGGTTGACCCTGGGCCGGGCCTAGAGTGGGCTCATCACACAGGCCAGATCTCCCATTTCAGCAGGCACAGGTGTGTGGGGAAGGGGGAACTTCCTTCAGAGAAGGAGAGGGCCAGGCCACGTTCCCAGCCAGGTAGGTAGACAGATGTGTCATCTGCTGTTAATGGAACCTAAATTAAGGAGTGCTGCCTATGGAAACAGGATGGAAGATCCTAGTTCCTAGCACAGGCAGCTGGTGGTGAATTTCAGATTAAAGAATAAAGAAGCATGAGATATAAGTTTTTTGTTAAGGTCCGTCTGTCCACATCTTGGTGGAGCCTTTGAAATCTTTTAGGTAGCACTGGCAGGTCTCAGATTAGCGAGGGAAGTGAGCTGAGGCCAGGCTAGCGGGGGCAGTGGGTGACGGGTTCACTGTGTGGACTGACAGTCACCCCACCCTGTTTTGGGGCAATCATAGGTACAGCAAATTCTCTTCTATGAAGACTCGGTTGCAGCCCATCTTTCTAAGATCCTGACGTCCGACCAGCACTCGGTGGTGATCTCATCCGCGAAGTGAGTGCTGGCTCCCTCGGGGGAACCAGGGGTCCACCATGCAGGGTGTCAGGTTCCCAGCCAGGACTGTCTCTCTAGAAGCATCTTTCCGCATTTCCTCCCACAGAGTGCTCTGCGAGACAGTGAAGGACTTTGTAGCTCGAGTGGGAAAGGCCTATGAGAAGACAACCGAGAGCTCGGAGGAGTCGGAGGTCATGGCCAAGAAGGTCTGTTCCCTGGGCCCCTGGCTGGGGCTGGGGGGGGGGTGTCAGGATGGAGGGGCACTCTATTCCACTCCATTTGTTCCCCGTCCAGTGCTCTGTCCTGAAAGAGAAGCTGGATTCTCTCCTCAAGACCTTGGACGACGAATCCCAGGCCTCGTCCTCTCTGTCCACTCCGCCGCCCACCATTGCTGAGGAGGCGGAAGATGGAGATGGGACGGGCAGCAGCTGCAGCTCGACGGTGGACCGCTTGGTGGGGTCTGCGTGCCCAGCCCGGCCGCAGATATTCCGGCCTCGGGAACAGCTCATGCTGAGAGCCAACAGCCTAAAGAAGGCAATTCGTCAGATCATAGAACACACAGAAAAAGGTAGCTGGTCTCTTAATAACAAGGGAGCTTCTTCAGGCAAGTGCTGGGCATGGTGCTAGAAAGGCATCTGCCATGTAGGCCAAAGCCTGACGTGTGGCTTATCTCCAGGTGGCCTGATGTGAGGCAGCGCCTACCTGAGAGCATGCCAGCAGCACTTCTCCATGCTCACCTGCTTGGTTTGAGGTCAAGACTGGAGGGAGAACCCTGGGATCCAGAAAGTGGGCAGCAAAGCTGGGAGGGCACCCCCAGCTGGTGAAAAGTTACCTCATGCGCACACGCAGGGTGCTCGTTGGAAAAAACTGATCCCTGAACAGGGGACCCACTTCCTGGAAAGGACCTAACCCGTGGGAACTCAGCCTCTGGTGCAGCCCTGCAGGCTGTGTCCTTGTCCAGGGGGAAGTGGGCTGCCCCGGGGGCGCGTGTTCTCTGTACCGCAGGCCGACGCTCTAACCGCTGAGCCAAACTGGCCAGGGCGGGGCGCGTGTTCTGAGAGAGCCTTGATGCTTAGAACTGAGGTGCTCTGAGGACACCTGGAGAGGTGGGCCCCATCCAGAGATTGGGTGAGGCCATCGAGTCAGTGCACAGAGAGAGGCTGGAGGCTGGGGAGCATGGGGAGGCGTCAGAAGTGGGAGGACCATGTGCACCATGGTGTCTGAGGCAGGGCTGGCTGCAGTGGCAGAGGGTGCCCAGGGCCTGAATAGGTCATTGGCCTGGTGTGCGGGTTGCCAGTGCCGATGCCACGATCAGCCCGGGGCCTGGGGGAGGTAGATAGACCATGTGGCATGAAAGATTCACCTGGCTGGTCGCTCCCTTTCCTACACTCGGTTTGCTAAGCTTTGATGAGAACACTGAAAAATCAGTGACCCACTTCATTGCCTCCAACCTCACCAGGACCCCCAGCTGCCCCCTTAGCAAGTCTTTTCGTGTCCTGGGTCTGTCTTCTCATCACCCTCAGAGACCATTCATCCATTCCACATGCTTCAGATGCTCTCCTAGCCCTCCCCTTCCACTCTGAGCAGACCAGCCTGCTCTTGCTTCGGCAGAACAATAAGATTGTGCCTCCCACCTGCACACTGGTGGGTGCGCAAGGTGGGGGCCTTTGTCATGTCTCCTGGGGCTACTCTGGGCTCTCGGTCCTTCACTCACCTTCTTTCCACATCTTCAGCCTCCAGGCCCTCCTCCCCAGCCTGCTGGCGTGATGCCCGGTGTCCATGGTACTTGCGGTGTGCTAGGCCTGGGGGCACAGTGGGTCTAAGCTGCAGCCAAGAGGACATCTGAAGAATAATCAAACTGGGAGATGAAGAGGAGAGTCTGTTCAGCAGGACCTCCATCAGCCTGGCCTTGTCTGCAGCTAAAGACCATGGGCTGAGCTGCAAACATTGTTCCCTTGCAGCTGTCGATGAGCAGAATGCCCAGACCCAAGAACAAGAGAGGATTGTCTTAGATCTCTCTGAGTCAGAGGAGAAAAAGGACCTGAAGTTGGACGACCCAGTGTGCCACAGCGAGAGCTGCAGGGTTGCCAAGCACAGGAGCCTCCGCAAAGGTACAGCCCGCCAGCCTGGGTGCCCCTCAGTGCTGCGCTTGGGCCTTCGTGGTACTCAGAAAGCTCGCCAAGGGAAGTTTTAGGGTGTTTTCTCATAATTGCTTTGGCCACGTGTTGGTATAAAAAGTCAGGACACACTACCTCTCCGTGCACCACCTGCTGTGTGCTGCTTGTCTGGGGCGCGGGGGTGGGAGGGGTGTCCTGGGGTGAGCCTTGCTGCTCAGGTGTGTGCTTTCCTCAGAACCTCCCTGGGCTCCCTGGACCCAATAGGGCTCAGGGCCTCTTGGCTGCAGCTAGCCAAATGCCATACACATGCGGAATTTGCTCCGGCCAGAGCCGGCCTGGCCTGGCATTTTGGCTAGGGCATCACCCAGCCCCAAAGGCCTTCTGCCTGGGGACTTGGCCCTCCTGGGACAGCCCTTGGTGCAGGCTCCTGTGGAGAGTTGTCCCTCCCCACCAACTGCACATGGCCCCTCCTTTGTAGGGACAAGTCCCTAGGAGGCACTCCACGGTCATTGCCACTCAGAACTGCGCTTGACATGGGCTCCACAGCCCCAGTACGATTAGGGTCTAGCCCCTCCATGCCCCACCCCAGCCTCATCCTCCAGTGGGTGCTCAAACCCACCTGTTTCTCCTCTCCTGTCTGTCTCTGGGCCTCTTTCTTTATCTCACCCACTCCACCTGAACTGACCCGTGGCTTGTAAGCTCCCCACTTCCCCCGGCCCCCCACCTGGCCGTTCTCTAGTGACCTCTCCCAGGAATCGGTCATGGTCTGGGTGGACAGCCTTATGGCTTTGTGTCCTGTTTCTAGTGTCCAAGTCCCCATGTGAGAAGCTGATCAGCAAAGGAAGTTTGTCACTGGGCAGTTCTGCCTCTCTTCCTCCCCAGTCAGGAAACCGGGATGGCCTGCCAGCGCTGAACACCAAGATCCTGTTCCCGAGTGAGTGTCCCCAGCCCCAGGTGGGCCACGGTGGCAGTGCGGACTCAGTGGCCTAGCGTGTCTACGGGAGGATGTTGGGGGCCTATTGCTTTGCCTGGCACTGGGTCTGTGGGAATAAATGAGACCAGGTCCCTGTCCTCCGAGAGTCTGTAGGTTCTTGGGAAAATAGACGGAGTTTAGAGTTAGGTCACAGTATGAAAGTGCCCTTATTTATTACAAAGGGCAGATGGCTACCAAATCGCCTCCTGGGGGGATCGTGTCGCTGTTTCTCGCATGATTGCAGCAGGAGCACAGCTAGCTGCCGGGAGGGTGGGTCCGGGCCTCTTTCCTTTCCTGGCTCTCATTTCGCCCAGGCTGAAGTGCGGGCAACTCCTGTGCCCCCTCCCTCAGGGAATGTGACAGTTCTTGTGTCTTCGAAGGGAGGAATGCCACAGGGGTTAAGATTGCCAGTAACACCCCCTAACCAGCTTCAGGTAGAGTACCGAGGCCTCCTAGCCACACCGTCTGCTCCTATAAGTGATTTGCTGATTTCCAGTGAATCTCCACTGAATAGAAAGAAAATTCCAGAAGCCCTTGGACACGAGAAGCACTTGGTCAGTCATTGACAAAGATGACTGGAAGGCATGGATGTTCAAAAGCAGGGCTTCATGTTAGCCTTAGGGTGTGATGTAAAGATTTTACATTGATGCAGGTAGCTTGAAGGTTCTTGTCACCTGGAGTGTCCTTGATGTTTATTTCTCATGAATTTGGCCTTCTGAGGCTGGATGACGGTCTCTAAGAGTGGCCGCGGAGAGCTCCTTCTGCCGGAGCTTTTCACGTGTAACGGGAACTGTCTTCGTAAGCTGCTCGCGCGTGTCTCGGGTGTTGATTTCTGCCACCAGTATGTTTACTTTTGTTTCATGAAGATGGGTTGATGATGGATACTTTTTGATCCGAAACCATTAATTGTCAAAATTTGGACATGTTTATGCGTTGTTTTGAAACGTTTAATTGTAACGTTCTGAGAAATGTGTCTGTCAGCCTCAGAGACAGCAGCTTCTCCCGCCCAGTGCCGTCTCCAACCGTTGTCTCCCTCACAGATGTTCGCGCGGG
Organism: Tadarida brasiliensis; assembly: GCA_030848825.1. Taxonomy (NCBI): domain Eukaryota; kingdom Metazoa; phylum Chordata; class Mammalia; order Chiroptera; family Molossidae; genus Tadarida; species Tadarida brasiliensis. The sequence continues at coordinate 102,528,369 of CM061265.1, forward strand.
GATGTCTGGTTCCTTGCCTGGCAGTTCAGTCATCAGTCGCTTATTAATAAACGCTGATCCCTTCAACTCCGAGCCAGAAAACCTGTGAGTGTGGCGTGAACCAGGGGCGCACTGGGAAAGGAATGCTGGAGCATAGGAGCTGATGGGGAATTAACGAGAGAACTGTGGGAGCAGTTGACTAGGGGTCCTCTTCCAGCTGGTGTCCACTGAGGAGGACAACCTGGAAATGGGAAGCCGCAGCTAAAGAGTGTGTCGGAAAGTTCCGTGTTGGGATGATGAGACTAGCCTGTCCTGGCTCACTCCCAGCTTCCCTGCTGGTCACGAGTTAGCGTTCTGAGCACGTGTCATGTTCTGAGGTTTTGGGCAGGTTCAGACACTCCTGTTGGGAGCTGACTTAGTACTCGTTCTCCACTGTCACTCTTTGGTAACCTCGGCTGGCCCCACACTGGCTCCTCTTCCTGACCACCTTCCTTCCGCCCTGGCTGTTCTGCTTTCCCGTATGGTCGGCTCCCTGGGCTGGAAACTCCTGGCAATCCCCAGGGAGATGCTGTCCGGGGCTGAGACGTGTGAGGAGGAAAGTCCCGGAGCTGCTCTGTGCTCCTGGCCCTATGTCCTCGGCCCCAGCCGCGAGGCGGTGAGGACTGTGTACAGTAGTTCGGTTGAGTCTGTTCTTGTGTGCACACGCCATTGCAGACACAGATAGTATTTGAAAACCTGTTCTAGGTTTTCCTTTCTGCTGGCTGATCGCAAGTTCTGGGCGGCTAGCGACAGGTGGCAGTTGGTTAAAAGCTGCTGCCCATGTGTCTGGTGTGGTGGAGGCGAGCCACAGAGCAGTGTGCGGTTTACAGAGGGCAGAGCTGGAACTGTGCAGAGTGGCAGCCCTGCCAGGCATTTGCCAGGGAGGGGCCTCTGTTCAGACACGTGCTGCGAGCTGCCGGCCTGCCCAATGCCGGGCATCTGCCCTGGACCTGACACTGACCTACCTGTCGTCTGTGCCTCACTCCAGGCTCCTCTCCGGGCTGCCTGGGCTCTGGCCTTGACCTGGCCTGATGTCATTTCCTCGAAAGGGCCAGAGCTGTCGTCCTGTGAGCAGTGCTCCCGGGGCCTCCTGAACTTGATATATATATTGATTAAAAAAAATTTAAAAAAAAATTTTTTTTTTTTAGAGAGAGGAAAGGAGAGGGAGAGAGAGAGATAGAAACCTCGATTGGCTGCCCTCTGCATGCCCCTCACTGGAGATCAAGCTTGCAACCTGGGCATGTGCCCTGTGAGTCAAACCTGCGACCTCTTGGTGCAGGGAAGATGCTCAACCACTGAGCCACACCGGCCAGGCCCAAACCTGATATTTTGTTTGTTTCCTTCAATCTGAGATCCCTGAGGTTCCACTTCTGGCAGCCATGGCCGTTGGTCTGTCTATGCTGTCTCCTCTTCATACAGGGGAGCCTTCTCCTTTACCTGGGGAGACCAAAGCTGCTCCCCTCCTCCACCCAGGCTGGGGTACCAGGCCGCCACCCATCACCCCAGGACTTGGTCATTCTGCCTGCGCTGTGACGGCCTCCTGTAGCCTGCCTGTCCTACTTCCCAGGCCCCTGCTACCCCACCTCCGCCAGGCCCTGTGCCCTAAAAACAGTGGTCAGTGAAGAGAGCTAGGTGCAAGGACCCTGCATGGTGGGACCCCATTTATAGGAAATGTCCAGAGGAGGCAGATCCATAGAGAGAGGGAGTAGATTAGTGGTTGTCGGGAGCTGGGGAGGGGTTGGGACTGCTGGCTAAGGGATGTGAGCTTTTATTTAGGGTGAGTCAATAATTCTGAAATTGATTGTAATGATGGTTCTGTGACTCTGTGAGTCATTAAATATCACATTGTACGTTTTAAATAAGTAAACTATATGGTATATGAATTATTTCTCAATAAAACTGTTATAAAAAAAAGAAGTATGAGTTCTGCCCTCAGGAAGAAATGCCTGGAGGTTGGGAGGTGTGCAGGGACACTGCTGAGCTGGGGTTCTGACTGCGCTGGAACCGCCTTTGCAGAGAGTATTACACAGAGAAGTGCGTCATGAACAATTACTTCGGCATTGGCCTGGACGCGAAGATATCCCTGGACTTCAACAACAAGCGTGATGAGCACCCAGAGAAGTGCAGGTGGGTGACGCCTCTGCGCACACCTGCCCTTCGCGTCTTCCTCATTTGTCCTTCTGGTCAGTAAGGTCATTTCTGGAGTCAGCGGGTAAAAGGATGTGCAGTTGCTAAGGAAGAAGACAAACTCGGAGCCTGAATGTCTTGTGTCTGAAAATGGAAATACTTTCAAAGATGTGAGGGGAAGTAGGTGAAAACCCAAGAGGCCAGCCCGGAGGAGGGTTCCCCTAGGGTTGTCCAGGTTGGGGCACATTCAGCATGAGAAACGAGTGACCCTAGTTGATAAGAATAGGGACTGAGTCTCTTGGGCGAGTCGTAGACTGTGATGTTGCTATAAAGTGGCAGGTGACATGAACTGTGCTAAGAAATTGCTGTGGGAATCCCCAGCACCTCAGCTGGCAAGTCTGCATTCACTGCCACAGCAGCGGTCCTGGGGGGTCAGGGCCCTCGACAATGCACCCTCCAGAAGAAGGTGGCCATGTGAGAGGTCCTGAGGGCTTTTGCTGGGGATGTTCAGTTTTCCCCCTAAATTACCATCTCCCTGCCCCTCCAGGCCTGGGACGGGATGGAAGAAATAGGGAGCTTCCTTCTGAGCTGATGTAGAAATTCCCTTTCCTTCATGTAAACACGAGAAGTGGGGAGTTAATACCTCCCTGCCCCCCACCCTGCTCCCAGTAACCACCTGGAGGAAGAGACCATTTGGCTGTGACGTTCTGGGAGGAGGGGTGAGGGGGCTGTGTGCCGTTGGGCAGAGCAGCCATGCCGCAGGGCTCCGGAGGCCTTGGGGAGAGCCTGCAGTCCTGCCCAACCTCCCGAGCTCCCCATGGTGCCACTGTCACTGGAGGGAAGCTGCGGGGGGAGCTGGGCAGGAGGGGGCCACACCCACACCCAAGTCGTCACGCACATTTTGTGTATTTGGACATTTCTAGGAAAACTAGATCCCACTCAGGAATTGAAAAACTTTTTAGCTCTGGGACTCTGTGTGGAGGAAAAACGTGGCAGTGAGCCCGAATCATTCAGAATAACGATGTTATTTTTGTTAGTTCGGGAAGAACTGAATTTAGCAGAGTAAAATGGGTGAGGAAGAGGGCTGTGTTTAACCCATTTTTAGAACCTTTGGACCTGGTGTAACCTTCCCTGAGTTTGCATCAAGAGCTTTGAAAAGGTCTACCCAGAAAAATTCCATTTCTACAGATCTATCCTAAAGAAGTGGCTGGAGCCCTGGCCGGTGTGGCTCAGTTGGTTGGAGCATCGTCCTGTGCACTGAAGGGTCACGGTTCAATTCCTGGTTAGGGCACGTGCCCAGGTTGTGGGTTTGGTCCCCTGGTCAGAGTGCCTATGAGAGGCATCTGGTCCACGTTTCTCTCTCACATGGATGTTTCTCTCTCTCTCCCTTCCTCTTTCTCTCTCTCAAATCAGTTTTTTAAAAAAGAAAAGAAGTGATTGGAAACTGGCAGAGAGGCCACTTCCTAGAGCTCGGGAGTGGGAATGAGCCGGGTCCAGTCGGAGGGATTGAGTCGATAAGTGACACGGGGAGGAGTCCCACGGAGATGGGTTGTGTCTCAGGACACACGGTGGTGTGCTCCGTGTGGGTGAAGCGGACAGAGTGGGTCAGGAGACCGCAGGCCAGTCATTCCACCCGTAAACCCCACATCCGGAGCCTCGGAAACACGCGGCAGCGCCACACACATGGGGTCACGTACTTCTGTACTTCAGGGCGTGATTGCGTTCTTGTCAAACACCGCCTTTCCTGTCGGTGACCACGTCTCTGCTTACCCTTCATAGCTCCTCACAGGAACGTGTCCTCCGAGGGCGTCACTGCCGTGGGGTGCTGAGCAGTCAGGGCCCACCCCACTCTGCAGCAGCGACCGTGGTTAACGAGAGAGCCACGGCCCATGTCCGTTCTTTGCTTTCCATCTCTAGGAGTCGAACCAAGAACATGATGTGGTATGGGGTTCTCGGGACAAAAGAGTTGCTGCACAGAACCTACAAGAACCTGGAGCAAAAGGTCCTGCTGGAGGTGAGCCGGGGTCTCCTGCAATGGCAGGCGGCCGGGGCCCATCGGGGCTCCTGCTAGGCCTTCCGCCCTGTGGGCCCTCGGGGCAGCCCCGCTGCAGCATGGTCTCCGCAGCCCGGGGGCGGATGGCTGGTGAGGACGGCTGGTCGATGCTCACATCTCTTCTCCTTGTCCTGCTTTCCCACTGCTCAGTGTGATGGGCGGCCCATCCCGCTCCCCAGTCTCCAGGGAATTGCTGTCCTCAACATTCCCAGCTATGCCGGAGGGACCAACTTCTGGGGGGGCACCAAAGAAGATGATGTACGTACAGGGGTGCTGGGTGGCATGGGCCTGAGCTCGGGGGCAGGGGGGTGGTGACCAGAGAGGCGGCTCCTTTAAGAAGTGCCAGCCACTTAGGGCCCTGCTGGAACATCGGCACTCAGGGTGCTCTGGCGGTGATGCAGAGGGATGGATGTGCACCACCTTTCTAGTACTGGCACACAGATGGGGTCCCCCACTTACGAAAATGGGGGCTGAGTAGAACAGATGTGGTCAGAGGCACAGGTGTGATCAGAAGCCGGGCCCAACCCTGACTTGGGGCCATCTGGTATGGCTTCTAGGAGGAGGGGACATCTATGTTGAGACCTGAAGGATGACTTGGGGTCAGCCAGTTCAGGTGGAGTGTTGGGGAGGAAAGAAGTGGGGGCGGCTGTTCCAGGTAGAAGGAGCAGCCGATGGAAGGCTTAGTGGCCAGATGGCAGGTGGGAGGGAGTGTGACGGCCTGTGCGGTGGTGGGTGCAGAGGGTTAGCGCTCCCTCGGAGCTGTGTGAGCCGAGAACTTCTGCATTTATGCTGAGAACTCTGCAGCATTGATAGTTTTAACCAAGGGCGTGGCTTCCTTTGTACATAAGAGCTAATAAAAATAGTTGACACTGATTGGACACTTCAGATGTGCTGGTCTCTGTTCTGAGACGGTGCACATACTAAGTCAGTCCTTGTAACAGCCGCTTGAGGCTCACCCCATTATCGCCCCCATTTACAAATGAGGCAGCTGAGAAACAGGGAAATGAAGTGACTTGCCCAGCCAAGGTCACAAGGCTAGAAAGTGGCAGATCTGGGATTTGGTCCCAGGAAGCTGGTTTCAGGATCTTAGTAACGGGTTCAGCCCGAGGCTGCTGCTTCAGTTAGGACACGTCACCCCGTGGGCCTGTCTGCTTTTACCAGCGCAGCAGCCCTCACAGCGAGAAGTGTGTGGCGTGTGTTCGGGGAAGTGGGAGCCCAGGTCAGCTCTGACTCGGGCCTTTCAGACTTTCGCAGCTCCTTCGTTCGATGATAAGATCTTGGAGGTTGTCGCTGTGTTTGGCAGTATGCAGATGGCTGTCTCTCGGGTCATTAAGCTGCAGCATCACCGGATTGCGCAGGTACTGGCCGTGGTCCTGGAGTCAGGGAGGGCCTGGGAGGCAGTCTGGCTCACACACTCAGAGAGGCAGGGCCTGGCCCAGAGCCGCAGACTCGGCACTACTCTCCCCCCAGTAAGTGCATCCTGGTGCAGAGCCCAGAAGAATGGGTGCTCAAAATTGGGGCCAACTTGCACCCCACCTGAGCTCCCTGCCCTGACTTTCCCTGGGGTGCCACCTGTATCCTAGTCCCTCACTGAGGTGGGATGAGACAAGACAGGCCTGGCCTGGACCTGGACCCGTGCCTGCAGCTGGCAGAAGCAGCAGCCTGGGCTTGGTAACAGGCTGAGCATATGTGGCTGGTGGAGAAAGTATGGCCTCGCCTGGCCGCTCTGAAGCCCCGCTGGGCAGGGATGCAGGCTCCGGGCTCTCCCATTACTTATTTCTGGTGACGGGTTGGGGAGGGTGGTGCTTTATGCATGAAGACCTGGGCAGGAGCTGACTCGCCAGCTGACCTGAGCCCCACGCTGCGTTGTCCCTTCTGTCCCCACAGTAGGCCACTGAGATTTCACTATTTTAAGTCTTCGGCTCCATGTTTTGTTGGAAAGAGGACCAGTGCATTCTTAACCACTTGCTGGCCGTTTGCTCTGTTCTGGTGTGTTTGCATGTGCCCAGGGACCCAGTGGCTCTTGGAAGCCATGAGTCCCGACCCTGGGCCTGGCACTGGTGTCTGATCACTGAGATCTCCTCACTGTGATCACAGATGCAGTGCTGGGTGAGGGGACGGTGGGGGTGAGGGTGGGGGCAGGGCACAGACCCTCAGGCTCCATGAGCTTTGCACTGGACAGGGATGCTCTGACCGCAGGGTAGGCTGTCACCCCAGAGGTTAGCCGTGTGTGCAGGAGTGTGTAGAACAGGAAGGTCCCTGCAGTGCTCAACGTAGGGCTCTGTGGTGAGCTCGGTGCCTGAGTAACGGCTGTGATGTCTGCTCAGTGTCGCACGGTGAAGATCTCCATCCTGGGGGATGAGGGCGTGCCTGTGCAGGTGGACGGAGAGGCCTGGATCCAGCCTCCAGGATACATTCGGATTATCCACAAGAACCGGGCCCAGATGCTCACCCGAGATAGGGTAAGAGGGCTGCCTGTGGGGACGGGGCTCCCCTGCAGCACGCCTGTGCTCCTGTAAGAAGACTCGGGGTTTTTAATGTTTACTTCTAGGAATTTTTTTTTTTTTAGACGCAAGAATTAAGCCAGCAGGACAGTAATTCCTAGGACCGTTTCCCTTCCCCAATGTGGAGGGAGTCTGTCTCCCTTTCTGAGACCCTGCTGTATGTCGGGTGTGGCTGTTGTCAGTAGACATGTGCTCACCTCCGAGAGCAGCAGGAAGTGTAACTCCAGGTTCTCGTGCCCTAGGCATTTGAGAACACCCTGAAGTCCTGGGAAGACAAGCAGAAGTGTGAACTGCCACGTCCGCCATCTTTCTCCCTGCACCCGGAGATGCTGTCCGAGGAAGAGGCCACCCAGTTGGACCAGTTCGGGCAGGCAGCGGGAGCACTCATCCACAGGTCCGCCCTCCCCACTGGAGCGCCAGGGCTCCACATCCACTACTGGCCTGCAGGGTTGAGTCCTCCTCACGGACTCTGTGCTGGCTGGCCTCCTTTACGAGGGTTTCTGCTTGCCCCTGGCTTTGGTTTTTTTCCACGAATCGTCTCTCCAAGGTTGTTCAGAGTTGACGTGGGTGGGTGTTTTCAGAGCCAGCTCACAGATCTGCACACCTGCCCTGGACTCCTAGGAACAGTCTGCTTCCTGCCTCCACTTCGTGCCAGAGATCGAGGTGATGGCCAGGACACTCCGTCCGGCCTGATGAGTGCGTGTTTCTCCTTCTCTCCAGCATCCGGGAGATAGCTCAGTCCCATCGAGACATGGAGCAGGAACTCGCCCACGCCGTCAACGCCAGCTCCAAGTCCATGGACCGTGTATACAGCAAGCCCAGAACCACGGAGGTGCCTGCTCTTTTCCAGTCTTGCTCCTCTGGGTGCATGTAGCCTCGGGCTCCTCCATGGTGTCTGTTCTGTTTCTTCTCAGGGGCTCAACTGCAGCCTGGTCCTGGAGATGGTGAACAACATGAAGGCCCTGCGCAGCGAGACGGAGCTGCTGCTGGCCGGGAAGGTGGCCTTGGTGAGCACATTTCAGTCCAGGTTTCCCCGCCTTAAGAATATAGACTCATTGTTGGGAGGGGCCTCAGGTCATGTGCTCTGTGTGTGGTTGGTGCACACACCTTTCTGGCCACATCTCAGCCACATCATCTCTAGGGTGTTAGATTCCTGGGGACTCATCACCTTTGTCATCAGAGACAGAATTCTCCCTTAGACGCCTGGAGGTGGGCCACCGTCCTCCTGGGCCCTGGCAGGCACACATGCTCGTCCCGTCCTCACTCAGCCCTGCACACCTGGCTGCAGAGTCAGCGCCGGGAAGCACTCAGGGTGGGGGTGGGGAGGCTCCTGAACCATAGGATCTGGACTAGGGAGAGGCTGAGAGGTGGCCTGGCCAACTTTCTTTTATAAAATGAGGCCATGGAAGGCCAGGGAGGTGAAGTGAGTTGCTAAAAGTCACACAGCTGGAGAATGGCCCCCAAAAGTCTAGTTTTTATATCCTCTGCTCTTCCCCCTAAAATGCCGCTGTCCTGGCATGGAGCAGCAACCCCCCACCTGCTGCAGGCGGTGGTCCTGTCCCCTCTTTGCCAGAGGGTCCCAAGGCAGACGGGGCAGGTAGTGTCAGCCCTGGGAGTGACTGTCAGACAAGCAGACATGTTCGCTCCACTGGTTATGAAAGGAGAGTGTGATCCTCTTACCCACCACTCCTTAGAAGAGGAGGGCCTTAGCCTGTGCTCTGTGACTCCATTTCCTCAGGAGTCCTTATAAGAACTCTGAGTGGGGCCCAGCTCCTCATGCTAATAACCAGCCGTGTCCACCCCCCCTTCCCCCCCCCCCCCCCCCCCCATGAGCAGCAGTTGGACCTCCCGCAGAAGGAGCGGCTCGGGGCTGCGCTCGCCGACATGGACCAGCAGCTCCGGAAGCTGGCCGACACCCCCTGGCTGTGCCAGCCCCTGGAGCCCAGTGATGAAGAGGTATGTGGGCCCGGGGCTTCAGCTTGGGCACCCCTAGGTGCAGTGGCCTGTGTTCACTGTGCTCTGTGGCTTTGGGGTTAGGATGGTGTCAGTCTCGCAGCCCCTGGCATGGCTTCTCGAGACTTCTGTAGTCAGGTACCTTCAGGGGGTGGACAGAGACTGGCAGGAGAAGGGAGTTGATAGTTGGTATCAAGAATGACCCTTGGAGACCGGGGCACATGTGGCCCTCGGAAGCAGAGCTGCGCGCTGACCAGGAAATAGGGAGAACGAGGGCCAAGCCCAGCCCCACTGTTCCCCCTGCCATGGGTACACATTTGCTGGTTAAATGGCAGCTTCTTGAAAGTTTGTTTTTGACAGGGACAGAGTTGGTGTGTTTGACTTACACTCACACTTTTCTTTTTCATGTATTTAGAGATGCCCCCCCCACCCCCCACTTGCCACAAGTCCTAGAACTGGGACAGATAGGACCCCGGGCACATTGGACCCTGGGGTGCAGTCACCTCCTGCAGTGGGGAGCAGGCAGGAAGAGCCCAGAGAGGTGCTTGCTGAATGGCGGTTTTTATGGGCAGCATCTGGACAAAGGCAGAGCCTAGACTGCCTTCCCCTCGGGGAGAGAGGACAGAGTGGGCCCAGAGAGAAGTGCACCCTGGGGCAGTAATACACCCACAGGGCAACTGCTGGACACTAAACGTTGGGCACCCCTGCCTGCCACCAGCTTGGTTTGTTCAGACTTATTAACAGAGCAGGGTGAGGGGCAGAGGCCAGCTCACAGCAGCCAGCATACCCATCTTCGAATTTGCAAACATTTGTTGACAAACACTGCTTGGAAAACTGACTCAGGCCTTCCAGCCAGGGGACAAAACCCAGCGTCTTCAGGATGAGGACATGCTGGTGTCAGGACAGGCTAAGCTCATCACAATTGGTTAAATCGTTAATTATAGATAAAATAAAATGTCCATTTAAAAGAAAATTATGAAAATACAGTGTATAAAGTACTCAACAGATGTAACAGCACATAGCCCGGCAATTCCAGATTAAGATTAAGTTATCCAAGCCTGTGAAGTGGACGGGGAGGAGGGGGAAAGGGCAGGACCGAGCAACGGAAGCACATTAAGTTCCTCGACCTTGATAATCAGGGAGATGTGGAGTCTGCACTGCTCTCTAAACACTTACAGGTACTTTCTAGGAGAATTGAGATTTTTATCTTTCCAAATCACTACAAAGGAAAAAATATATATATTGTAATAGGAGATGAGGATCTAGTATGTAGTAATAACATAAAGATACAGAAAATGATATAGATTCCACTCTTAAAGGCAAATTACTCTCAGATTGTGTTAAAAAAGAAATCTAACCATATATTAGTCACAGAGCCCAGTTTTCTCTGCCAGACCCCCAATAAAAACTTATGACATGGAAAGATGAAAAATAAACAATTTTCAAGAAAATAGTAAAAAAATTCCGTAACAGTATTAACATAAAAACAGAATTGCAGCCCTGGCTGGTTTGGCTCAGCAGTTGGAGTGTCGGCCTATGGACCAAAGAGTCGCGGGTTCGATTCTGGTCAAAGGCATGTACCTCAATTGCGGTTCTCTCCCCAGCCCTGCTTGGGGTCACATGGGGGGCAACCAGTCGATGTGTCTCTCTCATGTTGGTCCTTTCTCTCTCTCTCACTCATTCCCCCTCCCCCTCCCCCTCCATCCGAAAATAAATGGAAAAATATCCTTGGGTGAGGATTTAAAAACAACAACAACAACAAAAAACCAGAATTGTATACTTAAGGCAATAACTGATCAAAAGGGATCACTTTATATTGATAAAAATATAATAATTTTACAGAATTTGTTTTGTCTTCTTGATCTATCAATTACTGTTGAACTCTCTGCCCACAAATATAGCTGTCTCAATTTGTGTTTGTGCTTTTGTGTATCTGCTTTATGTATTTTGAGGCTGTGTTGTTGGGTGCTTACAGGTTTATCGTTATGTGAAGACCTTCAGTAGTTCTTTTATTTTCACGCCTATTTGTTTGGTATATTCTTTTTCATGGTTTTACTTTCCAGCTTTATTTGGAGTGTCTCTTAATAGCATATTGCTAAATGTTGGATTTTTATCCAGTGTGGTACTCTGTTTTTATTGGAGAGTTCAGTCTATTTACATTTATTTATATTATCAGTAATTACTGACACATTTAGACATACTTCTATTATATTTTGTGCATTCTGTTTGTCCCACATTTTCTGTTTCTTTTAATTTCTCCTTTTTGATGAGGCCCTGCTTCCTCCCACACAGTTCTGTTGGTTCTCTCTACTAGTTTGGCAGTACTCTCTGGCTTTGTTTTGGTGATTACCCCCCTAAATTTTAATTTTAATTTATATGCATAAAATATGTAAAGTGAAAACTTCTTGAAATGAAAGTGACAAAACCAGATTGTAGTGTGAGCCATCACTACCAGGCCGTGGCCAATCAAATCAAACAAACCCTGTCACGGCATCTGGACAAAAGAGCTGAAAGAGTATGTGTCCCCTAGGATGTGGGTGCACGCATGCATCATGCTTCTTTCTAGAGAGGACGTTTCCTTATACTCTAAAGAGGGAATATGCTTTCTTTCCTGTTGCCCACGGGACATTTTCAGTCTGGTCACATTCTAGACCACTACTGATCGTAGAACGTCTTGGTCGTTATAGAGATTGAGAGGAAGAGTATAGAAACTTGAAAGCAATTGACGGTTTATGTTGTGTATGCTCTCTTTTGGTTTCGTTTTTCTAGTAGTTTATTGTATTTCATGAAAGTACCAGTCCACTGTACATGTTCTTTTCCAGGGGTAGTTTGAGCATCGCAGTTCTAGGGCACAAGGAAACCTCAGATACGAACTCAGCGGAAATCGTGCCCATCATTCAGCACAGCGCGTGCTCCTGTGTCCTGTCCCACCCACGTGCGTGGCTGCTCCCTCCGTGCAGGTTTCCTCTGGAGCGGCCAGAGGGTGGGATGGTCTTCATGGGCGGAGGAGCCGCCGCAGCAGGGAGGCTCACAGCCTCGTGCCTGCTTGCAGGATGGCTGGCCGGCCCAGTTTGTTTGGGACTGTCTGTTCTTAGTGCTAAAAGCCCATGTCACCGGCATTGTGGCTCCAATGCTTCAAACCGAAACATGTTTTCAAAACAAATACTGCCAAGCGTGGTGCAGCCGTGCGCTACAGGAACACACGCAGACCACCACAGGTCGCCTGGAGGTCTTACCTGCTATTTTCTGGGCCACGTCTAGAGCCACCCTGGTGTCTAGGTTCCTGGACCTGGGCTTGAGGGATGGCGCAGGTGCTAGTTCTTGCAGAAGTAGGTGAGAAAGAGTACAGGTAGGTGGGACCTAAGAGCAGGTTGAGCTGCAAAACCCCTCTGCTCTAGCTAGGGCGGCGCGGGGAGGGGCTGGGAGCGCCTCCGTCTGATGGAGCCTGAGGCCAGAAGTTGCAGCAGGTGTCCCCAGAACAGCCTGGGGCCCCCCAGGGGGTTGGGGGTCCTGCTGGCCACCTTGCAGCTCGGAGCTCCCTCCCGCCGCTCTGGAGGGATGGGGCGAAGTGCAGAGGGCCAGGGGGCCTGGAGGGAGGGGTGCCCTTGCTGCCCCATAAAAATAGGGAAACCGTTTATTTGAAAGAAAAAAACAAAACCCGATAAATCTATGAGCTGGATTTTTGAAAGGAAAGTAAAACAAGTTAAACCCCTCTCTGGCAAAAATAAACAAAAAGTGAACAGAATGCAGCGATGAAGGAAATGTAACAAAACACAAGGAAGGAAATCGTTACATAAAAAAAAATGGTAATACATTTAAAAATCTTGATGAAACTGTTGAGTTTTCAGGAAGAATTTTTTTTTTTCCCCTTATAATCCTCACCTGAGGACATTTTTGCATTTATTTTCAGATAGAGCAGGAGGGAGAGAGAGAAACATCGATGTGAGAGAGACACATCAACTGGCTGCCTCCCACACGACCCCAATCGGGGCCAGGGATGAACTGCAACTGAGGTACGTGCCCTTAGCGGGAACCGAACCCGAGACTCTCTGGTCCGCGGACCAATGCTCTAACCGCTGAGCCAAACAGGCCAGGGCTCAGGAAGAATTTATGCAAATTGAAATCTGAAGACATTTAAAAAAGAATAGCCACAGAACAACTTGAAAAATAATCTAAATAAGTGCTGCCTCCCAAGGAAAACTGCCAGGGAATGTACTTCCCATGTGTAAGGACGCATTAAAGCTAGAAAAGGTGGGCAACGTCCCAGCTCACTGTTTTTAATTAATTGTGGGGAAAAACAAAATTTATCAATCTTTGTCATTTTTATTGTACAGTTTAAGTAAAGTGTATTCACATTATTGTGAAATAAATGTTTAGAATTTTCAATTATTTTTCAAAACTAGCACATTGATTCTAAAACTCAGTGTTATCAGTAGATCCATACAAATCATTTCTTTAAATCAAATAGTTGGTTTTTAAAAGCATTTTAAAAGCATTCCAGCTGGAAAGTGCGGAAGGATTAAAAGGCCGTTTTGCACCCCCGGGCAGACACTGGACATAGGTGGGTCGTGGTGGTGGAGCAGCTCGGGGCAGGGCTGCTGGGCCAGGCCCGGGAGATCCTCCTGCCTCAGCAGCCCCATGCGGAGGGGGGTACAGGGAGCCACCAGCTCTCCCAGGACGGACAACTGGTTTGTTTCGTTGGTGGGCGAAGGACCTCGTCAGGCCCTGACTCACACCCGCCAGCTGAGGGCGGACCGTGGAGCAGTGGGGAGCTGGTTACAGTTGATGCATGCGATAAGTGGGTTGTTGGGCGGTTTTGGCGGTAATGGTGCTGTGATTATGTTTAAAGGAGAGGGTTGTCTCTCAGAGTTGCTTATGGAGTAGTTATGGGTGGAATAATTGTTCTGAGATTATTGTCTCTGGTGAGACAAAGTCAGATAATGTGTTGATAACCAGCTTCATTCCACTGGTCTCCCATCTTAGAAATGGATGAACACGTTTATATTAAAGTTAGAAGTAAATGTAATGCTCATGTGTACGTGAATAAAAAGAAATTCCATAAAGTCGGGAGTAGGGTTTTGTTGGATCCTGCTGGAAGAGCTGCAGTGAGGTGGGCGCCCACCTGTGGGGACAGGAGAGTGGGCTGGCCCTGGCACCGAGGGTCTGACAGAGCAGCCGGCAGCATCCACGATGGACAGTTTTGCTGAGTATGAGAAATTTGTAAAAACGAGTCTCTTGAGTACTCACAGTGATTGATGAGAAAATACCTTTGTGAGGTTTCTTTCATAGTAGAAGACTTAAAAACATGAAACCCTGTGACAAGAAGTCCCTGAGGTGACTCTGAAGGGCGTGTAGGGGATTGAGTGGCCCCATAGCACATTCCCGGGGTGAGATGCTCATGAGGTTTTGTGCAGTCCAGTGAGAGTCCCTAGGGGTGTTCTCAGTGTGACCACATGTTCCTGGCATAGAGCTGTGAAGCCTAACTGTGGGTCAGTGTGGGGACGTAGGGAGGCTGGGCCCTGGGCAGGCTCCAGGCCAGCGAGGGCAGGAAGGAGCGGGCACACCTGGAGAGGGGCACTCTGCTCACACACAGGTGTCTGCGCGGAAGAGGGGACGCTGGGCAGTGCTGGCTGCTCAGCACCGGTGGGGACCGTGGCCCAGGTCACGCCTCCTGAGTGTCTGCCTCGGAGAGTAAATCCAAGGAAGTGCAAAGTGCAGGAAGGTGCACACGACACCTGTCAGTCTGCCCACGGAACACTCGGACGTGGGCTCAGTGACCTACTCAGTAATCTTCCCGGGATGGTACTGATACTTAAATACTATTTACAAAGCTTTTTAATCATGTGGGAAATGCACATTATAAAATGAAAAATTAAATATGAAAATAAACACTGATCACTATGAAACCACTTTTAAAAGGCATTAAAATCAACAGTAAATAAGAGACAAAATCAAGGAAAAGCACGCGAAGAAGTGAGTCGGGAACAAAGCAGCCCACTGCCCTGATCCAAGGGCGCCTCGGCCTCGGTGCGCTCGGTCTGATTCTCAGTGTCTCGCTTTCCGTGCAGAACGCGGTGTCCGATCTCTCCAAGCGCAGCCGCAGCGGGAAGTTCCGCCTGGTGACCAAGTTTAAGAAGGAGAAGAACAGCAAGAACAGAGATGCTCACAGCAGCCTGGGAGCCCCGGGTACCTGCCTCCCCTTCTGGCCGTCTGTGCCGCTGCGTGCGCCTCCTGGCCCCCACTTTCTCCCTTGGCCCTGTGGCTCTTCCCCGAGGCCCCCAGGCTGAAGACCCCCCCCCCCCCCATGGCCTGCGCGAACCGGCTGTCTGTAGCCACAGACTGTGCCTTGCTTTCCCTTCTGCGCTGTCATTCCCTGCCCTGACCGTGTCCCCGTGCAGACTCTGGGTGACTGGCCACCGGGCCACCTGCCAGCCCTAGACGAGTGTGTGAGGTGGGGAGGATAGCAGAGGTGACGACAGAGACAGCTCACACTCAGGCCTGCCTCCTCTGGGGGGCTGCTGATTGCCTTTAAATTGATTCACTGATCAAGGCCCCTGCGCCTCCGGGACCCTGGGCCGCCAGCTGTTGTGGGTGGGGAAATCAACAGAAATGACACTGAGGGACATTTTCCCTTTGGGTCAGTAAATTGGGGCTTTAAATCTCCATCTGAAGGGTTGGCCCTGAGCACAGCTGTCCCAGCGCTCTCGGGTGCCGCGGCCCAGCGGCAGGGGGTGTTGGTGCCCGCCAGGGCAGCGCCCTTCGATTTCCTTCTTCGCATGTTTGTCCAGAAATCGGGTTTCTTTTAATAATGGTGGCTCTGCCTACACGAGATCTCTGCGTGTCTCCCTTCCTGCTGTGGCTCGAGCTGAAAGGAATCCTCTAGAGCAGTGATTTTCAACCGGTGTGCCGCGAGCTGTTTTAAAATGTGCAGTCCTGACTGATGAGTCAGGGCACTGACCTCTTTTTTTCAAATAAAAAATGACAACAGCCCTGGCCGGTTTGGCTCAGCGATTAGAGCGCTGGCCCTCAGACCAATGAGTCCCGGGTTCTATTTCGGTCAGTGGCATGTGCCTCGGTTGCGGTTTATCCCCAACCCTGTTTGGGGTCGTGTGGGTGGCAACCAATCGATGTGTCTCTCACATCGATGTTTCTCTCTGTTTGTCTCCCTTCCACTCTGTCTGAAGATAAATGTAAAAATATCCTCGGGTGAGAATAAAAAAAAAAAATGACAACAGCCGACACAGCAATAGCCATCCGGGGTGAATGAGTCGAAATCATGCCTATTTTTGTCGTCACGCTGGCAGAATATCCTTTTTGGTGTGCCGCGGAACGCTAGTAATCCGTTTCTGTGCGCCATGAGATGGACCGGCTGAACGCGCTGCTCTAGAAGGGGGGAGAGCGGCTTCCTGCAGGCCAGACCCCGCTCCCCTCCCCGCCCTGCGTGCTCCCTCGGGCCGCCTTCCCGCAGCAGACAGCGGCTCCGCTGAGCCCGCGCCCTGCACAGCTCCGGGTGGCGCCGGCTGCTGGGGTGTCGGGTGCCCTGGCTGCTGTGGTGCTTCAGGGTGCCTGCCGCTGGGGCGTCTTGGGCGTCAGCTGCTGTGCTGTTTCGGGGCGCTGGCTGCCGTGGTGTTTCGGGGTGCCTGCTGCCGCCTGCCTGGTGTAGGGTGCTGGCACTCACTGCTCCTGCTTTCCGTCTCTGACAGTTCACCTCTGGGGGACAGAGGAGGTTGCTGCCTGGCTGGAGCACCTCAGTCTCTGTGAGTATAAGGACATCTTCACTCGGCACGACATCCGGGGCTCCGAGCTCCTGCACCTGGAGCGGAGGGACCTCAAGGTACTCCCACACCCGGGCTTCCCGCGGCTTTGTCTCTGTCCCCTCCCTGCGACCTGGCCGCGTCCCAGCGTCAGGCTTCTCTTCACGGTTCTTCTCAGTCCTTTGTACAGCTCGGGGTGACTGTGTGGTGGCCCCGGCAGTGATGTCTCCACCCACGCAGACGTGGTGGGGACCTGGCTCGCTCAGCCCAGCGGGGTGGACGGCCAGCGGGAGCGCTGTGTGGTCGGACCGGCCTGCGGGGTTCCCTGTGTTGGCCACGCAGCTGGTTAGAGTCGGGGAGACCCAGTGGCTGCCGGGCCCGTGGTGGCTTCTCCGGCGCCATCCTGCTCGCCTGTGTCCCCGTGCTTGCAGGGTGGGCACCCGCCCGGCTCGGGCCTGAGCAGTGGTGCTCGGGTGCTGGCTGGGCCCCGGCGGTGTCTGTGACTGGGTCGCAGGAGGGGTGTGGGGGCATCTGTATGCTTGTCATTTCTCATGCCATTTCTTTCCGTCTGGGGTCACCACGATTCCCTTCATCTGTGTGCAGAGTCGCTGGGCATCCCCTGGTGTGCCCGTGGCCAGGTGCTCTGCCCGGCATCAGGGTGGCTGTGCTGTCGTTGCAGGACCTGGGCGTGACCAAGGTGGGCCACATGAAGAGGATCCTGTGCGGCATCAAGGAGCTGAGCCGCAGCCCCCCTGCCACCGAGGCCTAGCCTCCGCCCTCTCGGCCTGCGTCCTCCGCTCCTGTGACTGAGGGGAGCTCGGAGCGGCCTGGCCCTCTCATGGTGCTACTGTGACCCCGTGCTCGTGACAGGAAGCCTCACACCCGCCCGGCCAGCCCCAGGGCCTCGGACACACCAACACAGCTACCTTCGGACACGCCCCTTTCTAGCCCAGGGGTGTGTGGGGCAACCGTGCCACCACCTCTCAGCTCTCGCTGACCCACGTCCTGGGCCGGGTCTGGCCTCCCTGGCCCCGGGCACTGCAGCAGAAACGGCCTGACCGGGCCGCACACGACTGTCCCGTGGGCCCTGGCTGCATGTCCTTCCACGGCACGGCATGTGGCACCGTCTCCAGCCGGCGATCTGGGTCGAGGCCCGGACGGCAGCCCCTCACCGGGCAGTTCTGTGCCCACCAGGCGCTCGTGGTCCCCGCAGCCCCTCGAGGCTGCCTGCTGTGGGTGTCCCTGTGCGTCAGGTCCTGGTTCGCAAGCGCGTGGGTGCGTTTCTGGTCCTGTTCATTTTAACTGGACGTGAAGAGAAAGGAAAACTCGCTCCTTCTGGAGCCGGTGACTAGTAGCCACGTTCTTGGGCCGACGAGCCCCTGCCCCGATGTCCCCGGTCCCTCCTGAGCTGCGGGTGTAGGGACTCAGTACTGTCTGTCCAGGACGCAGCAGCCTGAGTGCTGCTTGGGGCCAGTGGCCTCCCTGCCACGGAGGCTGTGTGTTGTGCTGGGTCAGTATTTCTGTGGAGAGGGTGTGTCCCTTCTGTGGGACAAGCTGCTGCCTGGGCCGTCCTGAGAGCCTCTGACCCTGTGGGTGGCTTCTGTCTCGGGCTGCCGGGCCCCAGGTCCCACACGGTCAGCGGCCCATGCGGCTCTCACCAAGCTGTCACTGCCTTTGACTCTGCCCCTTGCCGCCCTTGGCCGCACCTCACAGGGCTCTTGTCCACCCTGGAAAGGGGGTTCCATAACCCCTACCCAACCCCGTGTGCCAGGGCCCCGCACCCCAAAGGGGAGGGCTGACCCTGTGAGGGGACCGGGGGGGGGGGGCTCAGGGCGCCGCCAGTCACAGCTGAACAGCGTTGACCTGCCACCCGCTTTGCAGAGCCCGCTGGCTTCTCTGACAGTGTGCCCAGGGGGTTCCCTGCCCGGCCAGGCACCGTCTCTTGTTTGGGGGTGCTCCCATGGTGGTTCTTCTGGGTGGCGTGGGCCATGGCGGTGTTGGGGTTCGGGGTGAGAGCTCCCTCCGCTGTCCATTGGAGGTGAGACGGGGCAGTTGTGTGGGACCTTCCTGCCCGTGATTCTCACTCCCCTCAGAACGGCTGTGAGTGGAGGAAGGTGGAGAGAGACTCCAGCCCCGGGAACCGCCAGTTTCAAAGGAGAGACCATGGGGTCTCAGAAAGGGGCTGTCCTGTTCGAGCTGGGCACCTGGTTTCTGAGGTTCCCAGGGCCTCTGGATGGGACGGGGTGAGCTGGAGCGCGGTTGGGGGGTGCAGGGGGGCTGGCCCAGGGCCACCCTCAGCACCTACCCTCGGGAAAGGCTTAGGTTTGGGTCATGCGTGCTGGTAAAAATTAATGTTGTCAGTGTTCAAAGCAACACTGTTGACGTAAAAGCCATTTTTCTCGTTCTTGTCAGAAGCAAAAGGAATGAACGTGTTTTGCATGAAGGTGTGTTGGTGAGGACGGGCGTCCCTGTCCCTGTGGTGTCTTTGCTGCTGCACGTGGGGCGGCTCCTCTGCGGCACCCGTTGTGTCCCGGGGCGGCGTGTCCTGTCACGGGGGGGGGGGGGATCCCTGGAGAGTCTTGGAGGAGAGGTTTTGTGTTCTCGGGTGGGCTCACCCTCATATTTATGATCTTAATTTATACAGTGCCTGCTGTATCGCTGTGTACATAGTCCACGCGTGGGCTTGTAAATACGTGGTTCTGTGTGTAAATAAAACAAGCCTGTTTTGGATCTCTCATTGTCGGATTTCTCGTCCTCATTCCTTGTGCTTTGACATAAAATGTTGGTGCCAAAATCCTTCCAAACTGGATTCAGAGTTACATTTTTCAGCTGCTCTAAAATAAAGTTGAATTGGTGGTGGCTGAAAAGCACAACGGAACGCCATGCGTTTTCTCGGGTGTGGGTTCTAGGATCGTTAAGAACTCGGCGAGGAGGGGGCTCTGGGGGAGCAGAGGTCTCAGGTTTAATTCCAAGCCGCCTCGGCCCAGCCTGCTTGCTAGGGCAGGTCATGTTAGCTGATACTCTAACCGAGATCAGTATAAAGCTGCAGACCGGCAGCTCTTCTGTCTGCGTTCACGCATAGTACCTTTGTTCCGAGTGAGCTGCCTCTTCAAGCTCCACGTCACTCAGTTGTCACCCGCCAGTTTCCTGGGGTGAGGGGTGAGGGCTGGGACCACGGAGCTGAGTCATGCTGCCAGGGACAGAGGGGCTGTGTGTACTTCGGAAGTGGAGGTTGCCTTCCAGCAGCTCGTTGTCCCTCCTTCCTGGCTTAATAGAGCCCAGGTTTTGTCCTCCTGCCATGTGGCCCTTCAGGATCGGGCCTCAGGTCACAAGATGGCTGCCATTGTTCCGGGCATCACACTCAAACTTGACCATGTGCAGTATAAGGTGTGTGTGAGCCCATGGTTGTCTCTTCTGTGTCTCTTTTTAAGATAGAAGGACACTTTTCAGAAGCCCTGGCTTCCACTGACCTCCCCTAATATCTCATTGTCTAGAATTGGGTCCCACAGTCCTGAGTCAGTCAGTGCAAAGAG
Organism: Tadarida brasiliensis; assembly: GCA_030848825.1. Taxonomy (NCBI): domain Eukaryota; kingdom Metazoa; phylum Chordata; class Mammalia; order Chiroptera; family Molossidae; genus Tadarida; species Tadarida brasiliensis. The sequence continues at coordinate 102,548,311 of CM061265.1, forward strand.
AATGGGGCCTTGCTGACCATGACCGGTTGCGATGCTGGTGACATTTAAATAAAACATCACTAATATTTTATTAACATGTTAAGTCCTCTTTTCTTCCTAGCAATCCTGCCAGGTGGGTAACTACATTTTACAGATGAAGAGAAGGTTCAGAGAGGTCTGCAACTTGTCGCATGTCACACAGCCAGCACGTGGCAGAGATGGGAGTCATGGGGCACTTGGCACCAGAGGCCCCGCCTCGACTGCAGTGACCCAGGCCTGACACCAAGCCCAGCCTACATGATTGGTGGGCAGTAGGGCCCAAGTCACACGCAAGGGTCCTGGGGCCGAAGCCGGGGCTCCTTGCTGGTCACTCCTCAGTGACGAGCAGGAGCCAGGCTTCTGGGGAGGGCAGTGTGGGCTGGCCGAGCAGACGGGAGCTGCTCCAGCAGACTTCCCGGGGCGGGGAGGCCGGTGCCAATCCCGAGGAGAGGGAGGGTTCGAGTGCCGTGCGATCGCAAGATTAGCAGGACAGTTTCCTGGTACGAATCCATCCACCACACACAGACAAGTGCTCTGTCCAGCTTCACCTTCGTCCGACCTGGTGACGTGAACTGTGAGTTGGGGCAGAACTCCGCTCTTCCACAGGGACGCCCCGACGGCACAGCGCTAACAGGGCGGATGTGTGTCAGGACTCGGGGACCCCCATGGTGGTCAAGGTGGCTCCGGTCACCCCTTCCTGCTGGGTTGGGGAGCCTGGAGGAATGTGCAGAGGTGTCCTGATTCTGCCCGGGGTAGCGGTGCTGGGAATGCAAACTCACCAAGGGACCTGGCGCACCTGGCTGCAAAGGAAGCTGGGAAATGCCACCTGGCCCTGCGCCGAGGAAGGAAGGGCCACTGCTTGTGCTCATCAGCCAGCTGTCCCTGCTGTGGTCCCTTGGGGGGAAGTCCCCCAGCTAATGTCTTCTTGCCCTGCGTTCCTCCTCAGGGAGCCCTGCGTGTCCCTGAGGGGAGAGGAAGGGAAGGGAGCCTGTGTGTTCCGAGCTGTCCCTTGGCACGTCTGCTCAGCCCTGTGGCCTTTACCTGCTCGCTGGGATGCGACCTTGCACCTGACAGTGGCCATCTGTGCCCCAGGGACTGTTCTGTCGCCTCAGGCAGTGTTCCTGGTGGCTGCGATCCCCTGACCTCCACTCGCTCCCAGCTCAGTGCCCACTGCATGGGACTCAGGTTGGCTTGGGGAGATTAACCCTGGGGCACGAGGCTGCAGAGGGGGATTGAGAGACAATGTGGCAGTTTGTCCTTCTCTTCCTCCTCCCCTTTTCTTGCACTGCCCGTGAGGTGAGGACTTTCAGTCTGCTGTCCCTTCTTCCCTCCGACTCCAGTTCGGTGGCTTGCTCCTCTGGAGAGCCTGGGGTGGTGTGGGGGTGGTGTGCCTGTCCTCGCAGATGCAGGGCGTCGGGACTTTTCTAAAGGGAATCTCCAAGCTCATGACTGTTCATCGCAGACTGTTCCTCAGTAACTGGAGTATCAGACGCTCAGACTGTCTCGGCCCTTGCGGAAGCCACTGCTCCATGCCTGTGAACGTCAGTTCCTTCTCTCCCGCAGAGTGGGGGCGGGGGACTGTGCCAAGTACACCCCGGCAAATGGGCCGAGTTCTCCAGTCTCCTGTGCAACCTTATTCATGTGACTTACTTTTGGGAGCGTGCCTCTCTCGCCTGGAGGCCAGACTTGATGGCTGGACCTCCAGCAGCTAGGTTGGGCCATGGGATGGCCTCGAAAACGGAAGGATCGAGGGTGACGATTTTGTTTGGGAAAAGCAAAAGCATGTAGAGACACGAGTTATAACTATTCAGCAGGTGTGAGGCCAGGGGCCCCTACCAGAGATGGGTGAGCTGGTGCAGAGAAAACTGAGCAGACCAGACGGGGGCACATCTGGGCAGATGGTTCCAGTGTGGAGGCCTCAGTGGAGGCATGGTCAGAGAGCAAGGAGTGGCTCACGGGACCTGCCCACTGGGCGATGGCAGCTCTGTGGCACTGCCAGCCGGGTGCTGGCCGTAGAACGCGGGCTTGCGGGCAGGAGCTCCGCGCAGCCTGCCCAGCTGTGATCACAGAAGCGCAAAGAGGCTGCACACTTGGGGGTGAGCAGCTGGCTGGAGGCGCCGGCTCCCTGCCCACATTCAGAGGCAGATTCCACTGGAAGTCTCCTGAGCTTTTAAGGAAATCGTGTTGCCAGCCGAACTCCAAGCTGGCGGACACAAGGCTGTGCTCTCTTGGCTCCCAGTTGGTCCCCAGGCCTCGAGGATGCGCCCTCAGGAAGGCAGTGCCCAAGTGCAAGGTCCTCCCAACACACGCCAGGTGCACATGCAGGGACAACGGGCGTGCGAGACGTTCTGGAGCAGGACAGGGCGGCTAGGTCGTGGCTGGGCAGGGCTCACCGCAGGCAGGGCGGGGAGTGGGTGCAATTGTGCAGCTGCTTGGGCTTGTGACAGCCGTGTCGGTTGTCTCCTGTTTCCCAGACAGAGGTTCAGTGTGGCCATCCCCGCCCACTTTGTACTGGTTCCTTGGGTTTATAGTCATTTAGCCGTAGGTTGAACTGGGAGGTGTTACATCCCCTGGACCCAGCCCAGGAGCAAGCGTTGTCGCCCGAGACCTGGGTGGGGAGCCAGAGCTGGTGGGACTCGGCGTCGCCTGCCGTTGGAGGGGGACATGTGTGGTCGGCGGGTGGGTGGATTCGCTGTTAACATCAAGTTGGGTGTTGCATTTGGGTGCTGTCACATTTGACATTTCCACACGGGGTCTCTTGTGGGTAATCCCACCTGCCGCTCCCCTCCACTGTCATTTGAATGGAGCTGACAGCAGGACGGGCAGGGCACCCCCTTTGAGCCCATGGGTATCAGGCCCTGGGAGGTGGACACCAGCAGGGAAAGGCACCAGGGCCTAGACGGGCCGCAGCAGCTGTGCCGTGGGCTCGGGGGCCCCTCAGCCAGGAGTCCGCCGTTGTTCAAGCAGCCCGGGCTGGGCCAGCGTCGCAGGGCGCAGGGGAGCGGCTGCGGTCAGTGCCTGGGCCGGAGGGGTGGCCCTGGAGGGAGCGGGACAACCCTCCCTCCCTGCGTGTGTCCGTTTCATTGCTTCTCGTTCCTCTCTGAAGGGTTGGGAGTCTCCAGAACACACATTTGTTATGGATCTTGTTGACCCGTATCACAGCCCTGCTTGGGATGGGACACCGTCCAGAACAGAACGAGATGAGCCGTGCCCACTTCCAGACGGGGTGAGGGGCCCACAACATGCCAGTCAAGTCCGTTCCAGAGGGAAACGTCTGTGAAGCCGTAACTGTGGATTATCGGAATTCTTGTGCACCCTCCCTTCTGGCAGAAACACGTCACGGTGCATAACTGCTTCTGCAGCCCGCCCTGCGGCCAGTTCCATGTCCCTAGAAGGAGAAGAGAACCAGACCTCTGCCATTTCTTCCAACACAAACTTTCCCAGGAGCCTGAACTTATTTAACACCAAGCATGCCTCTGTTATTTCTGCAGCGGTGCTGACGCAGTCTCTCTAAAGAGAACCACGTGTATTTAGCATCTGAAGCGTGCTTGGGAAGAAAGGCCACGTGGAAACGAAGTAGCCAGCTTACAATGGAGATGACGTGAAGATGCTTTATTTTTTCTTTAAAAAAGTTGTACAGCTCCCCCTGCAGCCCCAGTCCACCCCCACACTGTAAAAGAGGGAGGGAGCAAGGACACCAGCAGAGACCGGGAGGCCCGGCCCTGGTGGCTCACTGCGGACCCCAAGGCACACCCACCAGCCCCCAACTTGGTGAGTCATGCCCACTGAGGCCTCTGGCTTCTCAAAAGCAAGCTTTCCAGTTATTCCACTAAGACTTCATTACCTGCAATGACAGGAGGGCACAGCAAGGAGACATGTCAGCTACAGTCAAAGGAGCAGAAGAGCCGGGACAGGGCTGGCCCGGCCGCACACGCTCACAGTGGGACCTTCACAGACATGCCAGCACCCCGGTGCGCGAGCCCAAGGGCAGCCTGCTCCAGGTTAGAGTTCGAGACCCAGCAGTCTCAGACACACAGCCGAGAAGACAGGGTTCCTGCGGGTTCTGATGGGGCTGGAAGGGGGCCAGGAGGCACAGTGGGCGCACCCCACCTGCTGTCCAGCTCCGTGGACAGCCAGCCGGTGTGGCACAAACCGTCCCGCGGCGAGGGCCCGGCCGAGGCCCTGGTGCACTGCCACCTCTGCCCCTGCAGGTGCTACCTGAATGTCAGGGATGAAGGGCTGAGGCTCGTGTGCAGTCGTAACTGGACTGGGCCAGTCACTACACCTCGTTGTAGGTAAGAAAGCGGAGAACTGACTGACTGAGGAATCCTGCTTCCTGAGAGAGTCGTCCGCGTCCTGTCCGTCCGTTCAGGGACACAGGTGCTCTGTGGTACCACCCCGTCAATCCAACGGCCATGCCGACGGGAGAGGAAAGCAGTCTGCGGTTCCTTTCTCCGTCCAGTCCGGCTCCGCGGGCCCATCAGCTCAGGGCCCCAGGCCTCCGGCCACAGCAGCGGGAATGTTCCGACCAGATGGCCCAGTCTGAACCTGCACCACGGGGAATGTGCGTGTGGGGACCAGGACACAACTCGCCTCTGTCCCGGCACGAGCCTGGCCAGCCCATGGAGCGGAGCTGACAGACCTCCGAGTGCAGGCAGCGTCAGCTGACAGTGAGGGAAGGGCGTGACCCGGGCTCGCAACTGCTCCCAGCCTGAGGCTAATGCAGACGCGGAAATGTCCTAACAGGGCGGCTGGGGTCAAGCGTGGTGTGAGGGCAGCGTGTGCCTGGCACCTAAGACGTGGCCTGGCCCGAGACCCAGCATCCCTCCGCTCTGAAAAAGGCTGGAGTCTGTCTGCTCATGCTCCCGGCCAGGCTCTGGGACGTCAGCTGCTTGGTGCCAGTTCCAGCTGGGTGCTGTGCCACGGGGACGCGGGCATGCGGGCGCTATCTGAAACTCCCGACGTGGATGGACAGAGAAGCTTCTGGTCTGTGGGGCCGGCCAGACGTCTCTGCACCGGGGAGGAGGTCTCTGCTCTGTATACGAAGGGCTTCCTGGCTGCGGAGACACAGGTTCCACCCAGGTCAAGGGGTGTGGAACGACTTCAGGAAGCTGAAGTGGGGAGCAGGTAAGAAGGACATGGCGCCCCAGTGTGGCCTGTATGGGGTGACGACGCGGACCACGGTGGTGAGAGCTGGGTCTGGCACTGAGGGTTTGAAGGGTCAGGGGGTATTCAGGAGATCCTGGGAGGCCCAGGTGACCCAGAGGCCAGGGAGCAATTTTGCACAGAAGAGGAAGGAGCAAGTCTACCCAGGGCGAAGGGCTGGGGGCTGCGTGCACAGTGGGGGAGGGGATGGGGGGAGCCTGTGTGCACAGTGGGGGAGGGGACGGGGGGGGGGGGCTGCGTGCACAGTGGGGGAGGGGATGGGGGGAGCCCGCGTGCAGAGTGGGACAGCAGGGGGACCCGCCTCTGGAAGAGGGTGGGGAAGAGCCTGGGGGCAAAGAGGCTCTGAGCTTGTGCAGGGGGAGGCCAGTTGTCCTGGGATAAGCAATGGGGAGCGGTGGGGAGCCGAGGGGCAGGTGACAGCGGGTGGACCTGTGACTGGGAGTGCTCCTGCTTCCAGGGGACCGAGCCCTGAGCCTGTGTGTCTGAAGGAAAGACCCAGAAAGGGGGAGAGGGAAGAAGAGGCGGAGCAGAGGTCGGGGAGGAGGCCTGGCGGCTGTGTGCCCATGGGGAGGCCGACAGCACGCGCCGTCCCAGCTCCCAGGCCTGGCTCACGCTCTGAGGACTCAAGCCTCCAGCCAGAGCCCCCAGGGAGTGAGAGCGAGCTGTCGGAGGTCCCGAGGGGCATCGGTCAGACAGGGAGAGCCCCAATGTCACCTTCTCTTCCCCGGGGCAGGCTGCGCCTGGCTCTCCTTCCCAGTGTCATCGCCGACCATGCCGAAGTCCTCGTCCTCTTCAACCAGGAGACTCTGCATTTCAAGACAAGGGAGAGGCCATGTGCTCAGACACCTTTCAGCCCACATTGTGCGTAAATTTACATAAACATTTAGGTAACTTGTGAAAAATGACCTAAATCAACATAAACCAGATTAACAACTGACAGAATACACTCTAGTGCTTGACGACAGAGCAAGTGGCAGGCAGACCTTGGCTTGTGACCGAAACCACGGCCCCGGGAGTGAGCGCAGCAAAGGGCATTTATGGCCTGGCCGGTGTGGCTCAGTGGCTGAGTGACCCATGCACCGAGAGGTCACTGGTTCGATTCCTGGTCAGGGCACATGCCCAGGTTGTGGGCCCCATCCCCAGTATGGGGCGTGCAGGAGGCGGCCAATCCATGTGCTCTCTCATCAATGTTTCTCTCTCTCTCTCCCTCTCCTTTCCTCTCTCTCTAAAAAAAATCAATGAAGAAAAAAGAATTCAAAGGGCATTTAGGGGATGAGAACAGGGCAGAGCCCACCTGCTGCGGGAGCAGCGGGGACCCAGCCTGTGGTCTGTCAAGTCACTTTCCACCTGGCACCTCCAGCTCCCCTGGGAGGGGCGTGCCCTCTCTGACCTCCCTGGACTCTCCAGAAGCTTCCAGCGCAGTGCGGGGTGGGCACAGGATGCTCAGCACAGGCTCCTGAGAGGCCAACCCCTCCCGGTACTGGCAGTCAGTTTCATGTATGAATTTATTTCCCATAAACACTGCCGCCCCTGGGCTGCCTGCAGCCACGTCTCAGTGTGAACTAATGAAAGCTCAGCCTCAAGGAAATGTGACCCCGAAGGCAGGGCAGGTCAGAGACAGGCGGCCTGAGTCTCCCCAGGCCTGAGGCAGGCTCCGGGCCACACTCCCAAGTGGCTTGGGGGAGCTGACTCCGGTCACTCAGGCTGCGACCTGCGAGAGCGACTGCCGGGCTTGTCTGCTTCTGCTCTCGGGAGGAAAATGTCCCAACAAATACTGACACCTAAACTGGTACATGAGGTGCTTAAAAAAAATCGTGCCACTTGACAAAGGAAGAGAAATTCGGAGATAACAGCACCGCCCAGGGCCGCGTCGGCGAGGGCTGGGCAGTGCCCACGGGAGCGCCCACCTTCCCCCGGCCCTGAGGGCGACCCGAGGTGCACGGGGACAGGCGGCTGTGACAGAAGGCGCAGTGCAGGTTGGTTAGTAGTCGTGCTACCTTCCACCATGCTTGCTTCGTGTCCGTCTTTCTCGAGGAAAAGTCGGCCTGGTTGCTCAGCGGGCCTCGGCCTGTCCTGACGTCATTTCCTTTCTCCTCCAGGGGCTTGGAGGGTGTTCACCTTGACGTGCGTAGCTCTGGCTTACTCATTTTAACTGCTAGAGCCATTTCACTACTGTTTTTTTCATTTTCTCCCCCGAGGGTCAATGAAGTTCTTCCCAGTTTGCGCTATTACTACTACTGCTTCGGTGAGCATTCTGTACGGCTCGAACACAGCGAGTGTCTGGGGTGACAGGACTGCCACCCGGCTCCCAGAGCGGCTGTGCCCGTGGGCTGCGGGCCTGGCCACCGACGGCAGCTCCGAAGTGCGGTTCCCTGGGTGCCACGTTTCATCTGCTCACTGGCCATTTAGTTTTCTCTTCTGAGAACTGACGGGTGTTCATCTTTGCTCATTTCTCCTGTATTAGCTTCTCTCTCTGAAACTGATTTGTAGAAGTACTTTATATATTCTGGACAATAATATTTGTTAATTCTACTGTTGCATATATCTCTTCTTGTTTGTGGCTTGGCTTTTTTTTTTTAAGACTAGTTTATTGATTTTTAGAGAGGAAAGGAGATAAACATTGATGTGAGAGTGCAACACTGATCGGCTGCCTCCCGCACGCCCCCTACTGGGGACCAAGCCTGAAACCAGGGCCTGTGGCCTGACTGGGAACTGAACCGCGACCTCCTGGTGCACGAGACAACGCCCAACTAACTGTGAGCCACACAGTCCAGGGCCAAACGTTTTTGCTTTTACTGTAGTCAGTTTCATCAATACTTTTCTTTATGGGTTGTGCATTTTGTTTAAGAAATCCTTCTAAACCTGAAGTCAAAGATTTTCTTACATCTTTTCTTCTGAAGGTTGAAAATCACTGCTTTTCACGTGTAAGTCTTCACCCTGACAGCTGCGTGCGGTGTGAGCACACGCGGACACGGATGCTGTGGGTCCTGGGGGCTGACGGAAGCTTGAGGGCCCTCTCCATGAAGATCAAGATCATGACCACATTTTTCCTACACGGATAACCAATTTCCCTAGAACCATTTATTGACTGATCCATTTTAATGTACTTTGAAATACCTGTCAGGTTTCCTCATCTGTGTGGCTCTGTTCTGGGGCCGTCAGTGCATCCGAAGCCGCATCAGCGGTCCTAGCACTGGGTGGGGCACGTGCTCCGACTGTTCTCTTGAGCCTCATCTGTGTGGCTCTCCCTGGGGCGATGCTGGACGCAGGAGGTGGGAGGGACTGACGCCTTCACTGCTGTGAGGCCCCACCAGGGGCACGACACGGCTCCGTCGGTGCCCAGAGCAGTCTGAGAAACCGCCCTGCCGGGTGTGCCTAGTTACCTCATACTCTCATGAATGTAGAGTGTGGGGTCTTGAATCTCCTTCGCAGAAGCACTGCAGGTAAACAGTTATCTTACCTTTCAATTTTTGTTTATTTAAATCTTTTCTTTTTGGGGGATGAGGGTCAACTGTCTAGTACAATGCTGACTAGAAGATTCCTTAATACAAAAACATCAATTACTAAGTCAAGGGTTATATTAAATCAATAATTTATTCCAGTAAATAGTTCATTTAAATTAAGGATTAAATTTATTTATTTTTTAAAATATAGAACGCTTCACGAATCTGCGTGCCATCCTCGTGCAGGGGCCGTGCTAATCTTCTCTGTTTCGTTCCACTTGTATCTGTGCTGCCAAAGCGAGCACAGGGATTAAATTTTTGATTAACCTTTAATATAAAAAGTATTGCTACATGACTACAAACTAGGTTTGCCGTAAGAATGGCCCACATCAAGGACATATTTCCGTAGTAACACGGATTAAAGAACAAAAGCCATACAGCAAATGCAATCCATGCAGAAAATGCACAGAATACAATGTAACAGCACTCCGAGTTCACGCAGGATTTATGAAGAGCTCAGAGCCGACCAGGAATGAAAGAGGCGTCCTAACCCGAGGCAGGCGCCGCTCAAACCTACAGAAGCAACACACTTGGTGCGAGACTTAGAAGCGGTTTTCTCATCCTTGCCGAGGATACTTTTCCATTGATTTTTTTTTTTTAGATTGGGAGGGAAGAAGGGAGAGAGAAACACCAATTGGTTGCGTCCTTCATGACCCTGACCAGGGATCGAACCCATGACTCTTCGGGCTGGCGCTCTAACCACTGAGCCAAACGGGCTGGAAGTGTTTCTATTTGGGTCAGACCCACAGTGTGGTGTGAGGCCCCGCTGGCCCCGCACGAGGCACTGTCCACTCGCCCTGGTCACCGTGCCTGCTCCAACCGGTTCACACAGTGGGCTCGGCCCTGGTCTCCTGGCGCTTCACCGGAGCGGGAGTGCTGTCAAGCCCTTACCTTGACACCAATGACATCTCCATCCTTCAAGTAGTAAGGCGGCCCCTGCAAGTTGTCTTGCTTCTTCTTCTTTTTCCTCTTGGTAATTTGCTGGTTCTATAGAAAAATCAAGCATCCTGAATAAGGAAAACAGCCCCCAATTCTTACTGATTCCCGTCTGAAGCCTGCAGTGCAGCTCTCGCTGTCGGGAAGGCCCAGTTACCCAGCTGGACACGGGAAGCCACTCAGACTTGTCAGGGAAGTACTTGGCAATTTCAGTCTTGTCCACAGGAAGGGAATAGAAAGCAGCCACTTGCTGCCGCAGGGAGCTGGCCGTGGCCCGGGTGGCGTCCCACACCATGTCCGCGGGCAGGGTGGACGCCCGCTTGCCGGGGAGGCGCATCTGTGTCCTCAGCAGCATGTCCTGGGGGCTGCACCAGAAAACAGTCCAACGTCAGATTTAAGACAAAACGAGGAATGCGGTGACTAGGGGGGCGTGACGGGCAATGCTCCCCTTCAGCTCCTCTCACTTTAATAAGAGGTTTTCCCTAGATGCTGGTGGGAAGCCCTCTTTATTTCCATTTCCTTCTACCCTGACCCAGGATGGAGGGGAAGTTCTGCCACGGGGCACGGAGGGAAGGGGGCTGGAGGGGAGCCAGGCAGTGCTGACCGCAGAAGCTGGTGGGAAGAAAGCTGTTTCAGGTGCTGACAACCTGACTTGCTGTGGGGTAGCCAGGGAGGAGCCAAGGGCTTCTAGTTGGGAGGAGAGAGGGGGAGAGCAAAGGAGACCCGCGGGAGCAGGGCCTGGAGGAGGGGCGAGCAGTCCGAAAGATGGGAGCAGGAGTTAGATGTGTGCGGGTTGTCACAGACAGGAAGTAAGAACTACAGGAAGGGGGAGGGGAGAGATGAAAATTCCTGTTTTGTTTGTTTTTAGGATGTGAGGCAATGCGTGATTTTTAAGGATGATTTCTGTTGTACTGGTGTTTCTACAAGGGAAAGAGGGATGCAGGGAGGAGAGGAGTCACGGGAGATGAGCTCTCTGGGGTCGGGGTCCAGGTGCAGTGCAGAGCTCAGCCCTCAAGGGCACTGCTCACGGGCAGACGTGGCGGAGGGCCAAGGTCATCATGACACGGAGAGCTCACACAGGTGAGACCCCATTAAAACAGGAACACATATGAAACAATGCACACACTCAAACTACAAAAGGCTTACAAGCCTTTGAAAAAAATGCCCAATTTTAGTAGCAATCAAAACAATGAAGCAAATGAGACAAGATAACCATTTTTCATGTATCCAGTTAGCAAACATTTAAACAATGACAGTATTCAATGTTGGTTTGAGGGTGGGGTAAAGACTCAGAAACAATGTTTGTGGGAACATAACTTGGTATAACTTCCCTGAAAAGGAATTAACACTTTATTTTAAAAGGTTTACAATGTCTCCCTGGCCAGTTTGGCTTGGTGGTTAGAACATAGGCCCATGGACCAAAGGGTTGCAGGTTCGAGCCCTGGTCGGGGTCACGTGGGAAGCAACCAACCGATGTGTCTCTCTCTCTTCCCCTCCCTTCTACTCTAAGAAATCAATGAAAAAATATTCTCAGGTGAGGATTAACAAAAGTAAAAAAAGTTAAAAATGTCTATACCATTCGATCCAGAAATCCCCTCCAGGAAACTCCTCCCAGTGACACACTTTGTGTTAAGACAGCCCCGTCACATGGGCTTAGATGTGGCTGAACACGTGTGACCAGAGTTACTGTACAACAGGCTGACAGTCACACCATGCCAGGTAGAAGGAATCTTAACACTGGGTGATACTAACAAAACGTCTTATAAAAGATTTTCCTACAGTGAGAAAATAATTTGATTGTAGAAAACTTTGGGGTGCTTCGTTATTCAAAAAATAATGGTTGGCTATGACAAAGACACTGTTCCAGGTACTGCGGATACAGCCGCGACCAAAAACCAAAGTCTTGCTCTCACAAAGATAACGGATAATTCAGTAAGTACATAATACGTCAGGTTTGATATATATTTGGATGAAGAAGTAGACCAAGGGGCCAGAGTGACAGGTGCTGTTACCAGTCCCCACACCCACCGACAGCTGCCATGAGCACCCTGCTCTCTCCCGGGTCGCGTGGGCCGTGTGTGCAGCTGGGACTCACTGCACAAGTCTCACTTTCATGGAAAACGACGCAGACACAGAGGCACAGTCTAGAGCACAGTCCTGTGTTGTTGTCAGACCTCCAAGAAGCCACCCCTGTGATGAGACGCGTAGCTCTCTGTTGCACGATGACTTACCCTAAGTGTTCTTCTTTCTGAAGTGGCTCTAAGCAGATCTCAGGTCTCCTTCCCAGCTTATATTCCCTGATAATCAATGAAACAAAATAATAGTGACATCATTCATCTTTTAAACATTGTTTTGTCAATTTTAAGCAAAATATGATACATAACACTCAAAACTTATGAGACTACTAGGAACAACTATACTCCAACAAATTGGACAACTTAGAAGAATGGGTAAAGTCCTAGGAACACGCAGCTACCAAGGACGCATCATGAAGACACAGAATATACGAACAGACCATTATTAGCATGGAGACTGAATCAGAAACCAGAATCTCCCAACCAAGGAAAGTCTAGGATCAGATGGTTTTCACTGATGAGGTCTAACAAACATTTTATTATTTATTTATTTATTTATTTATTTATTTATTTATTTATTTATTTATTTCATTTTTTGTTCAGATAGAGTGGGAGGGAGAGAGAGGAAGAGAGAGAGAGAGAAACATTGATGTGAAAGTGACACATCGAGTGGTTGCCACCCGCACGACCAACCAGGGCCGGGGACAAACTGCAACCAAGGTAAATGCCCTTAGCAGGAACCGAACCCGGGTCTCTCTGTACCGCAGGCCAACGCTCTAACCACTAAGCCAAACCGGCCAGGGCCAAACATTTTAAAAAGAATACCGATCCTTCTCAAACGCCTCCAAAAAACAGAAGAGGTAGGAACACTTCCAAACTTATTTATGAGGCCAGCATCACCCTGATATATATCAGCACCAGACAAGGACACTTTAAGAAAATTACAGGCTAGTATCTCTCTACAGGAGCGTAGATGCAAAATCCTCGATAAAATGTTAGCAAACTGCATTCAACAATACGTTAAAAGAATCACACACCATGATCAAGTGGGATTTATGCCAGGGGTACAAGATTGGGTCAAACATCTGCAAATCGATTCGTGTGAAACATCACATTAACAGGATGAAGGATAAAAGTGATATGATCACCTCAACAGATGCAGAAAAAACACTGACAAAGTTCAACATCTTTTCATGTTAAAAATTCAACAAACTGGATATAGAGGAAATGTATGTGAGAAATGTCATATATGACACCCCATAGCTAACATCATACTTAATGGTGGGAAGCTGAGAACTTTTCCTCTAAGTTCTAGAACAAGACAAGATGCCCATTCTTATTCAATCGTACTGGAAGTCCTAGTCAGAGCAGATAGGTAAGAGAACGGAAGAAGTAAAATTGTTTCTAATTGCAGATGACATGACGTAATATTTAGAAAACCTTAAACCAAAAAACTATTAAAACTAATAAATGTATTCAATAAATTTGCAGCATACAAAATCAATATACAAAACTCAACTGTATTTTATATACTAACAACTAATTATCAGAAAGAGAAAGTAAAAAAAAAAAAAAATCCCATTTACAACAGCATCAAAAAGAATAAAATACTTAGGAATAAATTTAACCAAGGAGGGGAAAGATCTGTCCACTGAAAAAATTATAAGACATCAATGAAGGAAACTGACCAAGACACAAATAAATGGAAAGATATTCCATATTCATGGACTAGAAGAATATTGTTAAAATGTTCACACTACCCAAAGTGGTCTACAGGAAAAAGCAAACCCTATTAAAAATGTCAATGGCATTTTTCACAGAAACAGAATAAACAATCCTAAAATTTGTATGGAACCACAAAAATACCATGAACAGCCACAGCAATCTTAAGAAGAACAAAGCTGAAGGCATCACACTCCCTGATTTCAAATAAGATTATAAAACTGTAGTCATCAAAACAGTATGGTAATGGTGTAAAAACAGGCACACAGATCTACGACGGAACACAACAGAGACACCGGAAATAAACCCACACATACATGCTCAGTTAACTTGTGACAAAGGCACCAAGGATATTAAGCAGGGAAAGGATATTCTCTTCAATAAATGGTGCTGGGAAAACTGGACAACCTCATGCAAAAGAATGAAACTGGACCATTATCTTACTACACCATACACAAAAATCAACTCAAAATGGATTAAAGACTTGAACCTGAGACCTGAAACTATAAAACTCGTAGAGAAAAACAGGTAAGCTCCTTAACATTGGCCTTGGCAATGGTTCTTTGGATTTGACATCAAGAGTAAAGGCAGCAAAACGAAAATGAACAGGTGGGACTTCATCAAATTAAAAAGCTTCTGCACAGCAAAGGAAGCCATCAACAAAATGAAAAGGCAACCTATGAAATGGGAGAAATCATATATCTGATATGCGGTTAATACCCAAAATATATAAAGAAGACATACTAATGGCCAACAGGCACATGAGTAGGTGCTCACCATCACTAATCATCAGGGAAATGCAAATCAGAACCATGTTTTCACTTCACACCTGTTAGAATGGTTATCGTTAAAAAAATGAGGGAAGTATTGGTGGGGATGTGGAGGAAACGGAACCCTTGTGTGTTGTTGTGGGAATGTAAATGTACTCATCCACTGTGAAAAAACAATATGAAGGTTCCTCAAAAAGTTAAAAATAGAACTACCAAATGATCCAGCAATCCTACTTTTCCAGGAACTCAATGACAAAGGAAATGAAAACAGGCTATCAAAGAGATGCCTGCACTCCTGTGTTCCCTGCAGCATTATTCTCAACAGCTAAGACATGGGCACAGCCTGTGCCCACCAATGAATGAATGGATAAAAGTGAGTGTGCACACGCACCCACGCACACACACACACACTATTATTCAGCCATGAGAAAGAAGGACATGCTGCTGTTTGTGATAACATGGATGGACCTTGAGGGCATTATGATAAATAAGATTAAGTCAGACAGAGAACAAATACTATATATTTACTTATATGTAGAATCTAAAAAAACCAAATTCATAGCAACAGAGACCAGAACGGCCGTTACCAGGGGCTACCAGTGGGAAGAAGGGGAGAGGCTGGTCACAGGGTACAAATCTGCATTAACAAGATGAATAAGTTCTGCATGGTGATTACAGCTTAACGATACTGTATTATGTACTTGAAAGTTGCTAAGAGAGATCTTAAGTGTTCTCACCACGAAAAGGAAATGGTAGTCATGTGCTATGAGGCCGGTGGCAGCTAACACTGTGGTGGTGATCATTTTGTAGTAAGTATGTGTATCAAATCAACAGGTCGTATGCCATAAATGTATACAATGTTATATCAGCTACAGCTCAATACAGCTACAGCTCAAAACACTCAAAATTTTGTTCACAGTCTCTGGAGCATAGTAAAAATACAGGAAGCTACATTTTATGCTTAATATGGAAAACCGAAGTTGTTCCAGAGTTTGACTTGGGATAAGAAGCACCATCCAGCTGACAGGTGGAATTACCAGGGTGGGGCTTTGTGACTGAGTGTGCAACGAGAAACCCACCTGAGCTGCTGCTGGTTCCTCCGTAAAAGCCTGCCGGGGCGTCTATTGTCCACTGTCCAGGCTCTGAGGCAGGCTGGCGACGGGATGCACACCTCTGACAAGGAGGGCAAGGTCATGGCCTAGAAAAGAAACAGACATGTGTCCAAGGGTTTGAAAAAGCACTCTTGAAAATATATTGCTTTAGGGAAAAAATGAAGCACTACACAAGGACATCTGAGGGAAAGAGTACCTTGAGTACTGGTGACATCTACTAAAAACTCCCAGGACTCTCTCTTAAATGAAACTGACCATGAGTAAGTTTTGTATTTCTCTCTACTGAGATCAGCTTGAGAGAGAAGTGCATTTTCGATTTCTGAATCTGCGCCTAAAGCTCCTTTTTGACCCTCAGGTTTGAGAAGATGAACGCCAAGATGACTTTCCGTGGGCCTGACGGCCACTGCAGCAGCGAGGCCCGACCCTGTCACCGGGCGCTTCTCCCGCACTGTCTGCACTGCCGAGGAAGTGCCTGACTCTGAAGTATTTCAAACTCTTTGGGTCCTACTGCTAGGCCCAAACTGCTGAACTAATTTTGGAGTAGATAACTATTTATATTATTTACGTTGTAGTATATAAAATGGCCAATATCCATCCATTTTTTAAAAACAGCAACTTTGTATCTTTCAATCCAATACAAGAAAAAAAGTGTCTTTTCCCACTTGTTCTTATGAGAATAAAACCATTTGCTTTTTCTGAGGAAGGTCAGTTCACACTTTTTCCCTTTAAGAGGAAGAAGGGATGTTCACTTCAGTCCATTAACAGTCAGATGCTTCTGAAGCATTTAGCAGTTGGGTTCAATCCAGCCTTTCCACGTGGGCAGAGCTCTTTCTCTGCGAATATAACGCATACGGAGCCGCTGTAATGTCTACTTTTATTCTGACCTCCTGGGAAATCGATCACATCTCCTAACTAACAACACAGAACACATGGATCACAATGATACAAAAACAATGCTTTACAAATGTTTCAATAGATCGTGTTTACCCAAAAAGTAAAAATAAACATAAGCTGCAGATCACTGAGGATCTATTCAAATGAGAGCACTGCACGCCGTCCGAGGAATGAAAGCCACAAGGGCGGCGGCAGAAAAGAATGCCAGGGAGCTGTCTGAGCCATGTGCGTGTCGCCTGCTGGGTACTCACCACTGAACATGGCATGTAACACATGCCATATCAGAACAGACTGTAAGTGAGGGAAAAGGAAATAGAAGAATAGATTAATATCTCACTGGAAGCAGCCAGACCCCCACTAAGGTACGCCGCAGGAAGAGTCTGACCTGAGCCTTCAGCTCCACTAAGGTGGCATCTTCTGAGATTTCGACATCTCCCAGGTGGCGCAGGGGAACTTCCATATGCATGTCACCAGGAGGCCCTGCAAAGGACAGAGCCAGATGTGTGAAAGGAGCTTGAGATGCATTTATTTCATCTTTCTGAAATCTATGCCACGTGTTGACGTTGTAAATACCTTTAGGACATTTCCATTCATGAAACTCAGAGACCCAGTTCCCGGAATCCGTGCCTCCTGACTTTGGAGGGGAGGAAGCCCGCCTGTCATCAGCGCCGGGAGCACTGTGGGCGCAGTGCCACGCTTTCTCACTGGGATGGGCCGAGGATTTCACACCTGTGCTGTCAACCTAGGGTGTTCTTTTTGACACTCTTTCCTCAAAGAGGCCTTTCTGGTAGGATACTCTGCCCTTATTCTTTGTATCAGCTTCCTGTTTCTTTCTCTCCTCCCTCCTATCCCACCTGTTTCTCTTTGGTCTGTCTGTTTTCTTGGGTATACACAAAGACTGCAACTCTCAGGAGAGGGCAGGCCAGCATCCTCCTGTCTGTCCAGGGTCTGGCAGGGTGGGTGTCACATAGTAAATGTTTACAACTGAAAGAGTCCTTCACAGTAAGAAGGCCTTGTACATTTGTTATAAAAAGGGGGAAAATAAACATTCTCTCATCTAAAATTCTGGGTATAAAAGTTGGCAACTAAATTTAAAATTCAGAATAATTTAACTCATTTTTGCTTTATTTAAATCTTTGTTTATTGCTAGGCACACTGCTAACATATAATAAAATTAGATTATAAATAAACTGAGCCAAAAGCTTCATGGATGTTTCTTCTTGTGTCTTAAGGACACAACCAGCTAACAGTTTTCGGAAACTCTCGGGAATTAGCGTGTTTCTCATCTGTTGTAAAGAAGGACACCAAACATGAGCTGTCTCCTCACTTTCATGGAGAAACACACTGATCAAACATGATTTTCAAGTTTGTAGCCAATTCTATATGTAAGTATTATTTTATTACTAAAGCATTTTTAGGATTAAATTTTCTTTTAATTATTTTTATGTTTTTATTGATTTTTTTAGAGAGAGAGGAAGGGAGAGACAGAAACATCGATGTGAGAGAAGAAACATCGATTGGCTGCCTCCTGCACGCCCCCCACTGGGGATCGAGCCCGCAACCTGGGCATGTGCCCTGACCGGGAATCGAACTGGGACCTCTCAGTCCAATGGATGATGCTCAAACCACTGAGCCACACCGGCTGGGTGCATTTTCAGAATTAACATATCTAATATAAACCAACCAAAAATAACTTAATACCAATTTCATAGTTAGTTCAACATGAAAATATTTTATTGCTCTAAACATATATTCTTAATTTCAAAGAGTAAGCAGATAAGAATTTGATTCATTTTCAGTAGTTTCAGTACTAAGGTTTAAGAGGTAAAAACAGAGCCCGGCCGGTGTGGCTCAGTGGTTGAGCATCAACACATGCACCAAGAGGTTGCCGGTTTGATTCCCAGTCAGGGCACATGCCCAGGTTGTGGGCCAAATCTCCAGTGGGGGGCATGCAGGAGGCGGCCGGTCGATGTTCTCTTTCATCGATGTTTCTATCTCTCTCTTCCTCTCCCTTCCTCTCATAAAATCAATACAGAAAAAATAAAAGAGGTAAAAACAGAAATATAAGTATATAATACTTACACCCCCTCAAAGCTAAGTAATTAAATAAAGCATGATTAAAAATACATAAAGAGTTGGTCCTACTAAAAATATATCTACAGTTACAAAGGAGACTGATTGGTGTTTTCTTTATAACGAAGTGGAAACTCATTTTTACAATGGAAATTCAAACTCACTGCTAGTGACCTCGTGCTCATCAGGACGTATGTGCTGAATTTTGTCTGTGGAGAAGCACTTTATACTGTCCCAGTTTATTCTCAGAAGGCAGTGAGGGGGCGGAATGCCCTGGGGGCAGTTGCTGGGGAGCCAGGGGCAGAAAGAACAAGTGGGAGCTGAGCAGGGTTTGGGACGGACTCCAGCCCTGCCTCTGCCCCTGGGGCTGTCTCAACAGCCTAGCCTGTCATGATCAAGAACTGCTATTCATATTGCCATGAGGACCTTGAGAGGTGACATATAAAAATTCCTTGAAAAAATATACTGATACAAAGGCTTGAACATAGTCTACCTTAGAGCGAATGGTTGGTTGCAATGCTCTGTATAAAAACAGGATGGTGTCATTGCTATGGAATGACTTATGGAATAAATAGGTTCTGATTTTCAATCGTACAATTTATTTACTTGTTTTTATTTATTTAAATTTTTTTCTTTATTGATTTTTAGAGAGAGAGGAAGGGAGAGGGAGAGAGAGAGAGAGAAACATCGATGAGAGAGAACATCGACTGGCCGCCTCTTGCATGCCCCCCACTGGGGATCGGGCCCACAACCTGGGCATGTGTCCTGACCGGGAATTAAACCGGCAACCTCCTGGTGCATGGGTCGATGCTCAACCACTAAGCCACACTGGATGGGTTCAACTGCACATTTTAAAGACTAAATATGTCACTTGCCCCTCCGAGCAGAAGCTGTCATCTCACTTTTCTTTATGACACGTTGGCTGCTGCAGTTCCGCTGTGTTCTCACCTGGGGGGAACGTAGCTCTCCAGACCCCACCTTGAGAAGGGGTACAGTTCGTCTGGTCCTGATGGCTCTTCCCTTGACCCTCAGGCCCCCGAGGCTGGTACCACCAGACAGGCACCTTCAGGAGACCCTGGAGAAGGGAGCATTTCTCACTGCCATGAGGCACACAGAGATCAAGTGAACTTCCCACTCTACTTCCATAGAGGAACATCTTAGTAACAAAAAGTGTTCCCAGATGTATTACTTTTCCTTTTAGATGTATAACTGCCCTATATTTGTTAATTGTTTTTACAATCAAAAGTTTAAGTGATAGACACTACAAAGAAAGAAAACAATAGGCCAATATCCCTGATGAACATAGATATTAAAATCCTAAACAAAATACTAGCAAACCGGATCCAGCAATACATTAAAAAAATTATTCACCATGACCAAGTGGGATTCATCCCAGGGATGCAAGGCTGGTTCAATATTCGCAAATCAATAAATGTGATACACCACATAAACAAAATGAAAGATATGATCATATCAATAGACGCTGAAAAAGCATTCGACAAAATCCAGCACCCATTTCTGATAAAAACGCTCAGCAATTTGGGAATAGAGGGATCAGATCTTGACATAATAAAGGCCATGTATGAAAAACCTACAGCCAACATCATACTCAATGGGAAAAAACTTAAAGCATTTCCCTTAAGAACAGGAACAAGACAGGGATGCCCACTTTCGCCACTCTTATTTAACATAGTACTGGAAGTCTTAGCCACAGTAATCAGACATGAAGAAAAAATAAAAGGGATCCAAATTGGAAAGGAGGAAGTGAAACTGTCATTATTTGCAGATGACATGATATTATCCATAGAAAACGCTAAAGACTATCAGAAATCTACTAGACTTAATAAATGAATTTGGCAAAGTAGCAGGATACAAAATTAACATCAAGAAATCGATGGCATTCTTATACACCAATGATGAACCCACACAAAGAGAAACTAAAAAAACAATTCCATTTACCATTGTGGCAAAAAAATTAAGATACCTAGGAATAAACTTAACCAAAGAAGTAAAAGACCTATATGCAGAAAACTACAGGACATTGAAAAAAGAAATAGAGGAAGATATAAAAAAGTGGAAGCACATACCTTCTTCATGGATTAGACCAATTAACATCATTAAAATGTCCATACTACCCAAAGCAATCTATAGATTCAATGCAATTCCCATCAAAATACCAACGACATATTTCACAGAACTAGAACAAATACTTCAAAAGTTCATATGGAACCAAAAAAGACCCCGAATAGCCACAGCAATCTTGAAAAAGAAGGACAAAGTAGCAGGATCACAATACCAGATATCAGGTTATACAACAAAGCTACTGTAATCAAAACAGCCTGGTACTGGCACAAGAACAGGCATATAGATCAATGGAATAGAACAAAGAACCCAGAAATTGACCCAAAACATTATGCTCAATTAATATTTGACAAAGGTGGCAAGAGCATACAGTGGAGTAAAGACAGCCTCTCTAATAAATGGTGTTGGGAAAATTGGACAGTTACATGCAAAAAAATGAAACTAGACCATCAACTTACACCATACACAAGAATAAACTCAAAATGGATAAAAGACTTAAATGTGACTCGTGAATCCATAAAAATCCTAGAAGAAAATGTAGGCAACAAAATTTCAGACATCATACGCAGCAGAATTTTCACTGATACCTCACCTAAGGCAATAGAAACAAAGGAAAAAATGAACACATGGGACTATATCAAACTCAAAAGCTTCTGCACAGCAAAAGAAACAACCATCAAAATGGAAAGGCAACCCACTGTATGGGAGAGCATAACTGCCAATGATACATCAGATAAGGGGTTAATTTCTAAAATATAAAGAGTGCTCATACAACTCAACAAAAGGAAGACAAAACCCAACTAAAAAAATGGGCAGAGGAACTAAATAGACACCTCTCCAAACAGGACATACAAATGGCCAAGAGACATGAAGAAATGCTCAACATCACTAATCATCAGAGAGATGCAAATAAGACAACAATGAGGTATCACCTCACATCTGTCAGAATGGCCGCCATCAACAAAGCATCAAACAACAAGTGTTGGCAGGGTGTGGAAAAAATGGGACTCTAGTACACTGCTGGTGGGAATGCAGACTGGTGCAGTCACTATGGAAAACACTATGACCAAGTGGGATTACTATGGTATTACCTCAAAAAATTAAAAATGGAACTGCCATCTGACCCAGTGATCCCACTTCTAGGAATATACCCTAAGAAGCCTGAAACACCAATCAGAAAGAATATATGTACCCCCATGTTCATAGCAGCACTATTTACAATAGCTAAGATCTGGAAACAGCCCAAGTGTCCATCAGTAGACGAATGGATAACAAAGCTGTGGTACATATACACAACGGAATACTATGCAGCTGTAAGAAAGAAAGATCTCTTATCCTTTGAAACGACATGGACGGACCTGGAAAGTATTATCCTAGGCGAAACGAGCCAAGCAGAGAAAGACAAGTATCATATGATCTCACTTATTTATGGAATATAATGAACATAACAGTCTGAGGAACAGGGTAGACCCAGAGACGTGGAAGAAGGGTAGAGACTGACAATCCACAGAACTTATATGCATGTACGCATGACTGATGGACATGGACAACAAAGCTGGGGACAGGGCGGGGAGGGATGGGGAGGAGGGTGTCAATGGGGGAAAAAGGAGACACATCTGTAACAAAAAATAAATTAATAAATGAAGAAAGAAAGAATGAAAAAAAAAGTTTAAGTGATAAAAATCAGACTAAATGTTCTTTGCTTAGAAGTATCTCAGTAGCTACAATACATGAACAGTATAAACAAAATAGCAAAATGTTTGACAGAACCAGCTACATAAATATACTCAGGTGAGAGCAGCAGGAGCACATGGCCCTGGTCATGGCCGCTTTCATTCATTCAGGTTCCCAGAGGAACTTCAGAGAACCAAAAGCCTATTGCTCTAAGTTGGAAATAAACCCACTTCCTTAAACATATCCTGTAATTTCAATTTTACTAAAGTAACTCATTCTTTACTACCCCTTTCTTGTCAGTTGGTAAAGAACTTTAATGGATTTATTTATTAGGGATTAAAGATGTTACAGTGCTCAGTTTCCAAGAGAAACTGATGTTTTTTATGTGAAAAAAAAAGTAAAATATTTTTAAATATATATTTCAAGAAATGCATATTAAAATGAAAATATTTTTCTGTTTATTAAATATGTGAAGATTAATAAACAAAAACTCAACCTCCATTCAATTAAATCAATAAGTATAAATAAGACCAACAAAATTCTATTTTTCCCCTATCAGACTGTCAAAAACCAGAAAGTCTAGTACTATTCTCTATGTTGTTGAAAATGTGGGTAAATTGGTGGCAGGAGTATAAACTGTGGCCCAGTTTCTGGAGAGTAATTTGACACGCTCACAGTTGAAATGCCAAGCCCTTGACCTGCCATCCATGGGAGAATTTGCCTTCTGATGGACCAGACCTCAGACAAGGCCACAGGTGCAAGGACAGTCACTGCTGGCTGTTTATGGTGGCAGAATGTAGTGGTCGGCCTAGGAATTTATTCTGTAGATGGATACTTGCAAAATGGCACATTTATGATATTTTTTACAGTGTCCTAAATCTTTGAATTAAATAATTAAATAAATTATGGTACCTCCCTACAGTGGAAGATATAAATAGCCATCAACAGAATAAGATAACTTTATGTGTTCTGTTACAGTGTATACAGAGTGGCAAGAGTAGGTTTACAGTTATAATATAAATAATACAATTAATAAATAATAATACAAGAATAATTCTGTTTCATGTACTCACAACTGTGAACCTACTTTTGCCCACCCCATATATGGAGAAAAAATATGTCTATGTAAATATGCATATATGTGCTGTGTATACACACATACGTGTGTGTTGACAGGCATCTGGCTATCTATGGAGGGGGCACACAGAGTGGCTCAGGGACAGGGAGGATACTTACTTTTTCTGGCCCAGCTTTTATACACTTTGAATTTTGCATCTTGAGTATTACAATTCAAAAATTAAACCTAAAGAGCATTGTATAAAATACCACAGAATTCTATGAAGTCATGAAAAAGAATAAGGTAGGTCCGTATGTGCTGATATGAGCAGACCCTAAAGATATATTACATAAATAAAATAAAAACAACAGGTGTAACACGCCTGTGTGGAGATCCCTTTATGGGACTTTAAAAGGATGCATGCATACATTTACACTCAGCATACAGACAGGTATCACTTTCTCTGGGAGGATATGCAAGGAAAAGTAAGTTACTGTGGCTCTTTCTGGAGAGACGTGAGAGAAACTTCTGTTTTTCATTTTATAGACTTCTGTGCTGTGTGAATTTTCTCATCATAAGCAGAATGGTTATCTGAGTACTGGAATTTGGATCACTTTAAAAAAAATCTTTACATGTGTGCACATGCACACACCGCGTACACAATGGCTGAAAGGGCCATGCAGTGTGGAAGAGCAGGCGGTGCCCTCGGCTGTGCTGCCCGCAGGGCTGTGAGTCTGGTGGGCTCCGGGAAAACAATCTGGCATGCCATCAAGTCTTTAAAAAGTTCACACCTTTTGACTTGTTAATTCCATCTTTAGAACTGTCTTAAGATGGATTTGTTTTTAAGTACTATTACAGGAAAAAATTTAAAACAAGCTACATTTCCAACAGTGAGGATAAAAAGTGAATTAAACTGGTAAGTCATACACACTGGCTATAACAACTGTTTTGGATTTTATGGTCAGGTTAACAAATTAAATATAAAAAGCAGAAAAGTGTACATATAGTTGCTTTTATAGGAGGAAACACCTAAAGATGTAAAACATGGTGGCTGTGTGTTTGGTGGGCTCTGGGTAAGCTCTCTGTTCTCTATGATGGTCACAGTGCCCCTTCCCCAGAGACAGTAATAACGATCATTCACAAAGTGTCCACTGAAAGCAGTCTTACCGGAGGAAGAAGTTTCCCTTCAGTTAAAAGCAGAGTGTCTCCAGAACGTATCGCAAGCTCTTCCAGTGTTGCATCCTGGGAATACAAAAATTCTTTTTTGTTACTCGTGACTTATGCAAGGAACAAACAGACTACTGGACCCTTTTTTTAAAAACCCTATGCCTCTATTACCCTTGAAATAAATAAATGAATAAACAAAGCAGATGTCGAAGAGTAGGAAATAGGCGAGGCCTATAAAACAGTCGGTCGTTATATATGAAGTTATGAGTATGAACTGGAAGTATCATAAAAGATGAAAAAGGAGAGGGGTGAGGTGACGAATAATGAGACTGATTTACAGAACAGGAAATTTCAGTTAAGCCTAAAAAGATGGGTTGGATTTGGAAAGCTGGATGAAATGAGAGAAGAGAAGGAATTTCTCATGAAAAGGCCAACAGAGTCAAGGTTATGTCAAGAGTAAGTATGGCCTGTTCCAGGAAGAGCTGAGAGAGAAGGCTGATTAGAGTGGGCAGTATCAGGTGGAGAGTAACGGGGAAAAACTGGATTGGGAGGGTGGTCACAGATCGAAGGCATGTGGAATAGAAAAAAAAAGGAGTTTTTAGTTCCTTTAAAAAAACCCACTCAAGACTTCTGAGAAGGGGTTATTAAAAATCAGCCTGGCTGCTACCTGTGTAACACCCTGAAGTGGGACCACCTGGGCTCAGGGAAGCCAACTGTAATTTAGATGAGAGGAAAAGAAAAAATAAAAGGTTTGAACCAGGAGGCCAGTAGTGGACTAGTGAGGAAGGAGTGGAAAACTGACAGGCCTTGAAGGCCGAGCCCAAATATGAAGGCTGGCAGGCAAGCAGGGCTAGCCACACTTCAGGCTGAGAAAGGTCAGGACAGGAAAGACAGACAGCAAATCCGGGAAGAGGAACCCGTTTTGAGGGTAATGAATTTGTTCTGAACAGTTGTAGAACTGTTTGATACCAACTTGGGACTTAACAGAGAAGAAAATGTGGACAGCATCTGACTAGCTATTACTGTTCTGACATCCAAACAGCATATCCTAAAGATTCTTCGAGGTCCACGTCTTACTCTTGGCAGTCAGATTCCTGGCCAAGACTCAAGAGGGTCCTCTCTATATTGTTACTGACTGCCATACAGCAAAGAGTATTCCAGGGATGACCCCAGCACACCTGCTTAAACTGACCTCTGTCGGTGTTCAATGCCACTGTCTATCACTGAACAGAAGCAGAAAGACCAGGGGGCAGGGCGGCTGACCACGACTGCCTAAACATTTTCACAAAGCTTCATTTTGGGTCTATTTCTAAGGCGTGGGTTTGGAAGGGAGGTTTGATGCTGTTTGGGTCAACAAGAAGCTTAACCAGATTCCACTATCCTGTGACACAACTGTTCCCAAGGCTACCCTAAGAGTTTGGCTAGGTCTAGAGATGGAGTTTGGATCAGAGCCTGAGTGAGTGGTTAGTAAGATGAAGTCCACCATCAACTTGCAGAGAAACTGTGAGATTAAAATATTCAGGTTTTAAAATTCAGAATGTATCTCCAAATTCTTTCATTAGTTCACATGTCTTTTGTTCTCTCAAGTTCTCTGCCTCCTAAGGAAGACCCACTATTCCCAGGGACACACCTCACCAAGGAGGACTTAACACAGATGTCAGAAACATGCCCATCAGTGGAGGCCTGCCCTCCGAATGCTCTCACATAACTACAGGAAGGAAAAAGTAAAAGGAAACCCATGTATAAAATTTGCGTCCTTAACAAATTAAAGCTTTCTCCAGAATTTATTTATATGAGCAGGGTGGGTATCATGTATGAAAATACCAAATAAACACAACCATTTTAAAGAATGTAATGTATAAGAATAATCTTACTTCTTCGCACAAAGGCTCCCCAGCTTCATAGCACCAATCCATTTTTCGTAAATGCCACGTGTCTCCTATGAAAGAATCAAAATCAGAATGAAAATCAATTCAGAAGAGTGTGTTTTAAGAGTTTGTCAGGAGCCTGCTGCTGTGGCTCAGTGGTTGAACATCAACCCATGCACCAAGAGGCCATTGGTTTGATTCCCAGTCAGGGCGCATGCCCAGGTTGTGGGCTTGATCCCCAGTGCGGGTCATGCAGGAGGCAGCCAATCCATGTTCTCTCTCATCGATGTTTCTATCTCTCTCTCTCCCTCTCTCTTTCTCTCTCTCTAAAATCAATAAGGAAAAAATAATTTTTTAAAAAAGTTTGTCAGGAATGACCCTTCTGGATAAATGAATATTAAATGGGATTTGATCTAATAATTATTAACTAATTAAAAAAAATTCTCTCTTCCAGAGCATGAAAAATAATTAAGTTATTCCCCCAATTTGGTTAATTTTATCTCTGTTCCACCAAGAATAGATGTATAATTGCATATAATTAATGTGTACTTGCAAATAAAAATAACACTTGCTACTATGATCCAGTAACTCCATTATGCCATTATTTATATGTACACACATCACACATGAGTGTAAATACATGTACATACACATGTAAGAGTAGAATCCTTTGTGAAGCCATGCAGCTGATTTCAGTTCACTGTCTCGGCTGCAAGTACGTGCCAACACTGCTCAGCAGCTGGCACCGTGCACAGCAAAGCTGGCCCTGTCCAGTTAGCGGCTCACCTAACAGAAAGTAGTGCTTTCGGAAAGGCATTTAATGAAGTTGGTATAAATGAACATTTACATGGTGAACAGTCTGTAAGTAGATTTCTGTTCTCACGTGCTCGCCCACTCTGAGGAAACGGGAAGAGAACTTGTGAGGAGAGGGAGCTGAGCAGAACAGAAGCTGGAAATCCCGGTTAAGAAAAACAGCAACGTCTTCAAACAGTCAACTCCCCCACCCACCAAAAGAAACTGCAGCCGAAGGAACACACACAGATCTCCTATTTAGTCTTCAAACAGTCAACTCCCCCACCCACCAAAAGAAACTGCAGCCGAAGGAACAAACACAGATCTCCTATTTATCCTGCACAGGCCACAGGCTCTGAATCCCAACACTCTTCTTTGCAGACCCTTTCTGTCATTAGTTCTAGTTTTAAAAACAGTAAGACTTATATGAATATTTAACTTAATCTAAGTATGTTTTAAAACAAAACAAAACACCACCAATAAGTTAAAAGTGAACCCCATTACTTCACAGCACAGCAAGGAGGACAGAACTTGGGTTCTGAAATCAGAGAGACCGTGTACGTCATACTGCTGGTAAGGAACTCTGGGTAAGCTGTTTAACCACCCTCAGCCTCTCTCCTACCATCTGTAAGATGGGAACAGTGGTGACCCCTGCAGAGGACACTGCACGGACGCTCCAGAGCATGTCACCATCTGTTTGAGACAATGAGCCAGGCTGAGAACGGCCAAGCACTCAACGAGAGCGGTCCGACGCCTCATCACACTCACTGCAGGACTCACCCGTGGCTGCTTCAGACGTCCTGCACTATGCTTTCACTCACATGACTTTCCCTACTCTCTACAGAGAAATGCTGCCATGAAACCCAATCCCTGAAATTCTGAATCACTGCGGTTTAAACAAAACCAGTGGAAGGCCTGGGTGACTCCACAGCGTAAATCTTAACGTCACCTCTTCTGTGCCTTTGTTGACCCGCTCTAGGTTCTCTCTCCTCAGTGGCAGGCTGACTCACAACTAGTAGTGTTCTTTTAGCTTGCCAACAGAACCAGGAGAGTTTATTATGTACACACAAATGTTAGGTGTAACTTGACAACCCTGAGAAAAAGGTCTGAAATGTTTTCATTAGGCTTATAAGTAATTTCTTACTAGTAGAGGATGTGGATAAGATTCTATATCATCATGGCCTGTAACTTACCTGGTAGGCCAAATTTCTCCAGCATTATCTTTAAACACTGTAAAAAAAAAAAAGTTCATTAGTTTTTCTGTTTCTGAGTTCCAGTGTTGTAAGAAACAACCTTTTTGGACTCCGGGCCTATTTAAGTCTGATTATGTTAATAATTCTCAAACAGATAAAGACACACACAGTTAAGAAGATGATTACGTAAGCTCTCCCTTCCTAAGAGCCCAGTGGGGTTGCCCCAGGAGGGAAAAACAGCTGCCTGTGTTTGTAACCAGGATTTCGTTCAAAGTTTTGTTCATCCACTTCCAGGTGTGTAGTATGAAGATAATCGTGTATTTTGATTAATCAGGCTGATTTCCCAGATACACATTAAACTTTGAATCCTATAAAGGAGATTAGCCTTTATTTGGCACCCATGAAACACAACTGGTCATGTGTCCACTCACAAGGAAAGAATTGTACAAGCTGTGATCTCATGGAACAAGGCAATAAACAAGACATGCTTAACAGGAGTTTAAAACAAAAATAATCAAAAACAAACTTCTGTAGAGGAAAAACATTCTTAAATAAATCTAGGGAAAAATAGTAAGTAGTATTTGATTTATACTATACCAGCGCAGAAGGGAGCAAGAATTAGGATGCTCACTGCTGTACCGCTTGCATAAGAGAAAAAAGGCAAACAAAATATCCTCTAACGGGAACATTGCAGTAAACTATGAAAAGTCTTAAAATAATCAGAAGTGTAAGTAGGGTATGTGCACTGGTCTAGACCTTAAGTGCCAGTATAACACGTGCAGCACGATTCCACCACGATGTCAAGTTCTTCCTCTCTGTGTGCACACCCACACCCACACGGTGGTACACACATGGCAGTTATGGAAGGAGGCACACTCCACTGATGTGGGTATGATTATATCATTCGATGACATTAGCAGCTTCTGGGGAAGGGACTAGAATAGGGCAGTGACCAAGGGAGATATTTAGCCCCTCCCTGAAGTTAAAAAAAAAAAATAAATCCACGATTACTTGTATGATTAAAAATAAGAATTTTAAAAGTCTTTTTATAATATAAAGGTATTTTATAATTAAAGGTTGTTTGGAAAGTGATAGCTATGAGAACACAATATATTAAAACACAGGGAATGGGACCAACGCTGTATTCAAAGAAAACTGCAGTCTTAAAGGCTTCCATTTTTTTAGAAAAACAAATAATTGAGCATTCAACTGATCTGTGTTCTCGTGGAGAAAACAGCCAGGGTCCAGGCCTGCTGGAGGGACAGCATGCAGCACATGTAGCTGGAGCAGTGAGCGAGGCGGGAGCAGCTGGAGGCCCAGATCACACGGGGCCGGAGGCTCACTCAGGACGTGGCTCTCACTCTCAGTGCACGGGGAAAGCACAGAGGCTCGTGAGTCCAGGAGGGACCGCCCTGACTTACACCTGAAAGGATCCTCGCTGCCTTTGTAAGAGACCCTGGGAGGTGCAAGGTTGGAATGAAGAGCAGTTAGGAAGCTGCTGGAAGATGACGACCAGGGTGAGAGCAGAGGAGGGAATGAGATGTGGTCAGATCCTAGATGAATAGGGATGGTAGAACCTAAAGGATGTCCTGGAAAACTGGATGTGAAGTAAGAAGAAAGAACAAGGATGACTTTGAAGTCTCAGCCTGGACAGGCAGACAGACGGAGCCCCGCACTGAAGAGGAACACGTGAGTGAGTGAAGCTGGGCTGAGGACGGGGCTGCTCTGGTCGTGCTGTAATTTGGGGTGACGATGACAACCGAGCAGCCGCTGGATGTGTAAGTCTGGAGTTTTGGGGCGAGGTCCAGACTAAGAATCGAGGTGCACGCGCCCCCACGGGGAGAGGTGCAGACAGAACGGCTCGCTGCACTGGGTAAGAGCTGTCGGTGGTGTGGGGAACAAGTCTGCCCCCGTGCGTTCAAAGAGAACAGAAAGACACACACCGCTCCTTCGAAAAGTTTTGTGGTTTCCTTTCTTTGAAATTCAAAAGAAAAACACACTAAAGTTCAAAGGCAAATGAAAAACTCCAGAAACATTTACAGCATGTAACGAAGGGTGAAAAAAGTTACTAAGAAAATGTTTTCTCATGGAGAACTTGAATCAGGTGCAGAGGATTGTAAAATGACCCCTGGGGTACCCATCACTCCATCTCAATTACTGCCGTGGCCCAGCCCACTTCCCATACCGCAGGTTCTCTTGAAGCAAGTGTCAGATATGTCATTTCCTGTATTAATATTTACAAAAGTAAGCATTCTTTTCAAAAATAGAACCCTAAAACAATGATGATATTAAAAAATATTAAGAACTCTTTAATAACAAATGTTCAAATTTCCCTACTTTCTCCCCAACTATTACTATAGTTCTTTTGGTTTGAATCAAGGGCCAAATGAAGTCCACACGCTGCCCTGCTTGCTGTTTTCCCCCAAGACTCTTCTAACCTACAGCTGATTTCCTGAAGTTTTCCACTTTGGGACTGTGCTGACTGTAGGCCTGGGGTACACTCAACACGTCCCTCTGTTCCCTGCACTTCTTATAAAACGGTACTCAGACCTACAGGTTTGACCAGACTCAGGTTGTTTGGGGGTTCTGGGGGCAAGAAAAGTGTGGGTGCTATTTTAAACTTCTACAATGCCTGGGTGTTGCTCTTCTTGGGTTGTTAGCAGGCTTTCAGGATCATTGCCTAGATGCATTAACTCATTTGGAGTTGAAAAACTGACAGTCTAAAATTCTTTCTTCATTTTTTTTTGTTTTTTGGTGTTTTTTTTTAATCCTCACCTGAGGACATTTTTGCATTTATCTTCAGATAGAGTGGGAGGGAGAGAGGGGGAAGAGAGAGAGAGAAACATCGATGTGAGAGAGACACATCGAGTGGTCGCCATCCACACAACCCCAACCGGGGCCGGGGACAAACCGCAACCGAGGCACGTGCCCTTAGCGGGAACCGAACCCGGGCCTCTCTGGTCCGCGGGCCGACGCTCCAACCGCTGAGCCAAACTGGCCAGGGCCATTCTTTCTTCCCTGTACTAGCTGGGGTTGTCTATTAAAAATACCTGCTATCTATCTGGTTGCCCTGCAGTGTGGTCTGCAAAACAAAACAGGATAAATGCCTGATTCTGTCCTTTACGGTTCGGTTACTCATAGGTAACGAACGAATACGGCATTCTTTTTTTTTTTTTATCCTCACCCAAGGACATCTTTACATTTATCTTCAGATAGAGCAGGAGGGAGAGAGGGAGGAAGAGAGAGAGAGACATATCAAGTGGCTGCCACCCACACGACCCCAACCGGGGCTGGGGACAAACTGCAACTGAGGTAAATGACCTTAGTGGGAACCGAACCCAGGACTCTCTGGTCCGCGGGGCGACGCTCTAACCGCTGAGCCAAACTAGCCAGGGCAAATACGGCATTTTTTAGGATGACATGAACTCATGATTTTAGGTATGTGTACCAATCAACTTTCATTATTATGCCCACTGAGGTTCCAACTGTCTCATCTCTGACCAGTGGGAGCCTCTTCGAGTTGGCTCCTGAGTCTCTGCCGACACCAGTCAACTTTTCTGTTCTGACAAATTGTTCCAGACTCATCTTACACTCTCCTAACCTAGACACAGGACCAGCCATTCCTCCAAGAAGCCCTGGTTCCTTCTTGTAGGAAACGGTCGTTAGCAACCACAGTCTGGGTGCTGGGTGCTCACTACTGCCAGGTTGGTCATTGTTTCTAAGCTGTTTCAGGGGGAAGAACTAGAAAACTATTTGTTTAAAGAAAAATACAGCAAGTTCATGTGACTCTCCTAATTCAAATTCAGAGTACAGGCTTTACTTACCCACACTGATGTCATTCTGTCTGTCCATCTTCCAACACTGAAAGTCCCAGTTCTCAGTGACACCAACATAGCCATGTGTTTGCCTTCTCTCTCTCTCACACACACGCACTCCCACCTCTGTGTATGTGACTAAGTGTGTATATAAAGTGAAAACAAAGCAAATATGCCACAGTGTTCATATTAGTGGGATAAGGCATAATGAGGGGTTTTCATGTTTTCTTTTAATCTATTTCTACATATCCCAAATTTCTACAATCGATATTATTGATAATAAAAAAATAATAATCTAACTTAAAAGTCCATTTAGTTCACCAATTTTTTTTTTTTTTTTTTTTATCCTCACCTGAGGACATTTTTTCATTTTTTGTTCAGATAGAGTGGGAGGGAGAGAGAGGAAGAGAGGGAGAGAGAGAAAAACATCGACGTGAAAGGGACACATCGAGTGGCTGCCACCTGCACAACCAACCAGGGCCGGGGACAAACTGCAACCGAGGTACATGCCCTTAGCGGGAACTGAACCCGTGTCTCTCCGGACTGCAGGCCGATGCTCTAACCGCTGAGCCAAACCGGCCAGGGCTAGTTCACCAATTTTTAAGCTTCCCAAACTACTCCTTTAGTGAGTACACAGAATTCTTTAAAGTATGTTACGTAAACCCTACCTTAGGACCTCACAGTCCTAATACAGGTTACCACTGTTCCCCATACCAAACACCCATAGACACCTGTCCCCTGAAAAGTAAAATTACTTACATCTCTCACAGATATTGTTTCTTCTACTATGATTTCCATCTCTGTCCCAGGCTGAATGTCACTTCCCATAGCAAAAAACAGGAACAGCTAAGATTGAGACAGAGTATGAATGCAACTTAATCTCAATTTTAAAATTCCACAAATGTATTATTTACTTCCAAAAAAGAAAAGCCAATGTAGTCCATGAAACTTAAATAAAAATCTCCATGTATATAAAAACAAAACTACATTGGGTCATGTTACAATTTAAACAATAATCTTGACTACCTAGAAATGTTAAGATGCTTAACACCAATGTTTTTATTCCTAAACATCTCTCACAGATATTATTTATTCTTCTACGATCTCCATCTCTTTCCTGGTCATTCCTCAAAGGGAATTGCCATTACTACACACTGTAAGCATAACTGTGCTTTTCCCGAGTCACTTGGCTGTGACCTTATTTTCTGTCCACATACTGATTCCCAAGACCCCACAGGAAAACTGTGAATCTGCTCTCCTGTCAAGTCAGCTCCTTAGAGCCCTACTTCCCTTTCTAACTCAACCTCACGAGTCGCGTTTTCCTCCTCCAGCTGTCGCATGCCACTGTTTGCTCGAGTTCAGGGAAGAACAATTAAAGAGCGGTGGTTGGGAATGCAGTGAAGTGGGTCCAGAACCAGCGGATCCTGATATGAACCCAGCTAACCTCAATACAGTCTTAACAGTAAGGACACAGTACGACTTTTGGACTGTAATAAAAGTTTACTAAATAGATAGCGCTTCTGGCAAAGTCAACCAGATGGTATTTATACAGGAAATGAGTACCGATAAAGAACAAGCTGTGTGAGACTATTAAATTATTACAGAGTAATTACATCCAAAATTAATATTCTGTATTTCAGTAAGTCCAAAATGCCTGTTCCTCATTGCTTCACGTAGCACAGAGAAAGGAAACGATGTCAGCAACAACTGCAGGATGCCACAGATGAAAGATGCAGCCAATTTCCCAGACGTTAAAAGTGGGGGGAAGGGAACATTTCAGAATTTCTGAAATATGGTTGAAACTGGTAGCCACTCAACTTTAAAGATCCCCCTGAACCACAAAGTTTTCACAGAAAAAGAACCTTACAAATATGCTTTGACATAATATATATGTATATTTTCAATCTTCACCTGAGGATATTTTACCATTGATTTTTTTTTTTTGATAGAATGGGAGGGAAGGAAGGAGGAACAGAGAGAGAGAGAGAGAGAGAAAGAGAGAGAGAGAGAGAGAGAGAGAGACAGACAGACATTGATGACCCTGACCAGGGCCAGGGATCGAACTCACCACCAAGGTATATGCCCTTGACCAAGGATCGAAACTGAGACTCTGGTCTGAGGGCTGATGCTCTAACTGCTGAGCCAAAATGGCCAGAGCTATTTTTCATTTATAATTTAAAAAGATATATATGTTTTTATTGACTTTTTTAGAGAGAGAGAAAAGGAGAGAGAGAAACATCGATATAAGAGATAAACATCGATCGGCTGCCTCCTGCACACCCCCTACTGGGGATCGAGCCTGCAACCTGGGCCTGTGCCCTGACCAGGAATTGAACCAGGACCTCTCAGTCCATGAGATGACGCTCAATCCACTCAGCCACACTGGCTGGGCTACAATTTTTTTTTTTTTGACCCTCAACCGAGGACATGCTTAGAGAGAGAAAGGGAAAGACAGAGAAAAACATCAGCCCTGGCCGGTTTGGCTCAGCGGTTAGAGAGTCGGCCTGCAGTCCAGAGAAAAACATCAACTGGTTTCCTTCCACACCAGCCCCTGAGCAGGGATCAAACCCGAAACCCAAGTATGCGCCCTGACTGGGGAACCGGTGACCTTTTGGTGCACAGGATGATGTTCAACCAAATGAGCCACTCCGGCCAGGCTAATAGTTTTTATTTAAGCACAGAGAACTATATGGATGTATTCCTACAATAAAAGGTATCATTTAAAGAAAAAAATGTTTAAGAGTAACAGTATTACTGCAGTAGTTAAGGTATGAATTATAAAATGAAGACCTGACTGGGGGAAGGGGGGTTTGGTTGCCAGGCCACCTCCCGTTACCTGAGAGGAAGTTGGTGCTCTTCCAGGACAGAGACCCAGTGAACTCCCCATCTTCAGTTCTGCTTCCTTCAAAGTGTAACTGTCTGGCACTACAAATAATTTTGATAACATCATGAATATTAATTACTACCTGTCTGGGCAAAATAATGTACTGAAATAAGTTCTTTGAAAATCAAGAACGTTAAGAAAGAAATAAAAGTTGCATTACATGCAAAAGGATTACGCATGTTATGGTTATGTTTGATTTCTAGTTCCACATTCCAGAGTATATTAGTCTTGTTATCTGTACAACAATGCTAAGACATCAGAGGCAGCTATGAGTCTTCTAGAGTCATATTTATAAAAATCAAAGCTGTTGTTTACACAGATTACAAGTTAGATATTCTGAATCGATTCATGATGGAATAGCTTCTTCCAAGTTTAAAGCTGCTTTGGTGACTGCCATCAACAATTAGACTCAATTACATCTATGACAAGACGTGTTACAGAGGCGAGAACAAAGACTCGATTCCGTAACAGGTATCTCAATAAAGTTAGCAAACAAAAAACTGGCAATAAACCTACAAAGATATAACCAGATCAAAACCATGACTAAAATGAGGATCAGCTCATCAGAAAGTCAGGTGTTTCACTCTAGAAAACTGAATTGTTTGAATTTTTGGTTAAGATATTCTGTAATACACGGGTCAGACACCTGGATGATGGTGTGTCCTATAAATCAATTTCTAAAAGGTAGTTTAAGAATATTAGGCACTGGAAGCCATCATTTCAAGTACAGTGTTAAAAAAGTCAGAGAGCATGAGTATGTGTCAGCTTTTGAAGGCCAGCACAAAGATTTACCTGGACAAAGAAGCTTCCCATTTCTATCGATAGGTCTCAAACAGCTGTTCTCAGCTACAAGTACAAAGAAGCTGGTTAGTGCACAAAGAAAACTAGAGAGAGAGTCTCTACTAGGTTAATTATAAGGAAGCTACAATAAGCTAGAAAAACAAAACCCCCACCGCCGCCAGCAGCAAGCACCAGCAGCGCTCGCTGCACAGCCGTGCAGAATGGGAGAACGCCTGTGCCAGCTGGAGCTGGGCAAAGCAATCTCCGTAACAGTGAGCAAAACTGCAACTGTTCTTCACCTTTAGACAGTTGTCAAAACATTTAAAACTGTCAGTTACACATGTACAGTGAAATGAAGAAAATTGTAAAGCTAATATTTATACCGTAATTTAAAAAACTAAAAACATGTATGATCACAATGCTTTCTTTCTTTGTAAAAACACATGTCAAGAACAGTGTGAACAGGGCTTGCTCTCTTCTGCTCACCGTATGGCTTATGCCAGAGGGTGAGCATCTTTCCCATCAAATCGTCATACTCAGATTTCTAAGTTTGGATCTGCTTCCAGTATTTCATATTTTGTGCTTTCAACTCATAAAATCTGTCCCAGAAATCCTTCAACGTGAAGTTTCTTGCCAGCGTCACTTCTCCTGGGATAGCTTCATCCTTCCTGTCCCAACCATGTCCTCACTTCAGCGGTAAGTTCCCGTCCATTAAGGTCCTCTGCCTGCATGGCTAGTCTCTCGCAGGACCGCATGTCAACACCCCTTGTCAGGTATTTCTTGTCACTCCATGTGCTTTGTTTCTTTGCTGCACTTTCGTCTTTGCTGGCCAATCCGATGACCTGTCCTTATGAAATGTCACATGGTCCACCACCGGGAGAAACGCAGGCAGTGACCTACACACGCTGCTGTCTGTGCGGTGACGCTGATGATCAGACCCGCAGTGGTGCACACCTGTGGTTTATGTAGTGACCAGTGGACTGGAGCTAGTAGCCAAGTGTGTGCTTTATGCGATCACTCAGCTACATCCAGTGGTAGCTGGAATTTGAACCGTGTTGCTGGGTAACTACTGTTATATAATAAACCGTGGTAACTGAAATTTGTGCACGTCAGAACTGTGCAGAGACTGCCTCTATTTAAGATTCGTTAGGTGATTTTTTTAAATGCCCATTAAATGGAGTAGGGCAGGTGTACCCTATTTGTGAGGATGCAAAGATGCCTGCGTTGTGGGAAGGAGCACACCAGGTTTAGTTCAGACGGAATTCTTACGGAGTGGATCTGAAGTGGGGAGTTGGAAGGGGTGGAGCCGTCAGAGAGGGCAAGAACGGCAAGAATGGCAGG
Organism: Tadarida brasiliensis; assembly: GCA_030848825.1. Taxonomy (NCBI): domain Eukaryota; kingdom Metazoa; phylum Chordata; class Mammalia; order Chiroptera; family Molossidae; genus Tadarida; species Tadarida brasiliensis. The sequence continues at coordinate 102,585,233 of CM061265.1, forward strand.
AATGGCACGGGTCTTAGAAGCTCTAACGTTCTGAGACCTTGGCAGCTCTTTCTGAGATTCCTGAGTTCTACATCTTACATCAATTATATGAAAACTAGCATATGATTCTAATACACATTTTTTGACAACTGAATCAACTTATGAAAAGAATTCTCCAGTTGAAAACTACATTTGAAATACGGTCTCCTTAAATTTATTTTCACCTTCATTCAGAAAACACAGTGTATCTTCTCTGCACCAGGCACTGTACTAGAAGCTGCCATCTCAGGAGTAAGGGACACAGCCATGGCCGCTGCCCTCGGAGCCTCGTCACACAAAAACACGGTGGTCACAGCATAAGCACGATGAACAAAAGCACAGGGTTATTACAAAACAGAGATGAGGCGAGATTGTGTGGTCAGGGACAACCGGAGAAGTAAAATTTCAGCTGCGACCCAACGGAGGACCGCAGTTAGAGAAAAAGTTACGAGGAGGGAGTTCAGAGAGACGACAGAACTAAGAACCTGGGGGTGGGAGAGAGTCTGTGCACTAGAACTCAGAGTCGGCCTGGGAGCGCTGCGGACGCCGAAGAGCGGGTGCAGCGGTTAGGTTAGGGGGCAGACGGGGGGCTCTGAGGCTAAGGGAGCCCCCACGTGCAGGGGAAGCACTCCAGGGCTGGGAGCAGGGGCACAGGATCCAATTCACACATATTTAAGATCACAGGCCACAGGAAGAATGGTTTGGAGGGGAGATCTGTTATATGAGAAGACAAGCTATTCATTTTATTATTTTTTTTGTTAATCTTCACCCAAGGATTTTTTTCCATTAATTTTTAGAGACAGTGGAAGGCAGGGAGTGGGGTTAGGGAAAGGGAAAGGAAGGAAGAGGGAGGGTGAGAGAGAAACCTCAGTGTGAGAGACACATGGATTGGTTGCTTCCCGCATGCACCCTGCTGGGCTGGGGATCAAACCAGCAACCCAGGAATGTGCCCTTGACTGGGAGTCAAATCCTAGGCCCTTAGGGCCGTGGGCCAACACTCTAACCACTGAGCCGAATCGGCCAGGGCGACAAACTATTCATTTTAATAAACCATATACTTTAATCAACTTTTCTGAGGTATAATTTACCTATAACACACATCCTGTTTAACTGCACAGTTCACAGTGTTTGATATAAACACTGGGCAGCCACCAGCAAATTGAGATAAAATTCACATCATTCCCAAAAATTCCCATGCGGCTCTCTGTAATCAACCCCACCCCCAATTTTGATTTGCCTCTGGAACTACAGCTTAGGATTTCTTTTTCAAAAATGTCGTGTAAATGGGGTAAGAGTGTACTCCTTTGTGTCTAGCTCTCGCTTGGCATAATGTCTCGGAGTCATCCGTGTCGTGCGTGTGGTGGTCATTTGCTACTTTTATTGATGAACAGAATCCTACTGTGTGGATACACCACAATTTGGTCATTCATTCACCTACTCACGGACATATGGATTGTTTCAGTTTCTGGTTATGCATAATGTGTACAGTATGTGTTAGTATACATATTTTAATTTTTCTTGGGTAAATCTAGGAGAATTGGTAAGCGAAGGTTTACATTAATCAGAAACAGGCTGACTCTACCAAAGCGACTATCACTCTCCCCTCCCGGCAGCAACGCACAGCCGCACCTGTCCCCTTCTCCACTGCCCCTGGGCTCAGTCAGCATCTACAATTTTAACCACTGTGGGGGGTGCAGTGGGGGTCCTTACGGTCTTAGTTTGGCGGCTAATGATACTGAGCATCTTTCCTGGCATGTTCATCATTTACAGGTCGGTCTTCTTTGTAAGGTGTCCTCTCAATTTGGGTTGGGTTGTCTTTTGATTAGGTTACAAGTATTTTTTATATATCCTGATGTAAGTCTATTGCCAAATATGTTTTATAATACTTTTCTCCCAGTTTATGGCTTGCCTTTTGAAGAACAGAAGTTCTATTATTTTGAGGCAGTCCAATTTATTAGTTTTCTCTTTCATGGTTTATACTTTCTGAGTCCTGTCTTTTAAAAAAATCTTTTCCTTATGGTAAAAGTAACAGAGATTTTCTCATGTTTTCTCCCAGAAATTTGTTTTAGGTTTTAACATTTAGACCTAGATACATGTTGAATTAGTGTTTTAAAAGATGTAAGCAAAGCTGGAGGTTCTTTTCTGCATCTCTGGGGATCTAACTGGTCTAGCACTTAAGATGAAAATGTACTGTCTTTCCCCATGGCAATGCCTTGGCGCTTTTTTGAAAGTCAACTGACTAAATATGTTTGCACTTATTTTTGTATTGTCAGTGTAGTTCTGTTGCATATATTTTAGGCTTCGAAAACCAGTTATGATCGCTGTTGCACATTCTTCTTAAGAGAGCCCTTTAGAAAATGAAAACCTATTCTGAGCTCACTGGCTGCGCAGAAACAGGTTGTAGGCCATCGCCTGTGACCTCTGGTATGTGTGTCTACTCTTATGCCAATTCACACTGCTTTAAAGTGTGACAGCTTTAAAGTCTCGAAATCAGACAGTGTGACTCTTCCAACTTTGTTTTCCTTCCCCACATTGTTATGGATGCTTAGGTTCTTTGCATTTCCACATAAATTAAAGAATCACCCCCCACCCAACCTGCTGGGATTTTGAGTGCAACTGCATTCAATCTACAAATTAATTTTGAGAGAATTAGCCTCTTAACAATATTGTGTCTTCCGACCCAAGAACATGGTACATCGCTCCATTTGTTCAGGTCTTTTTAAATTTTTCACAGCAATGTTTTCTAGTTTTCAGTATACAGGTCTTACACATATTTTGTTAAATTCATCCCCATTTCATGGTATCTCATTCTAAGTGTTTTCTTTTTTTTAATCCTCACCTGAGGATATTCCTCCATCAATTTTCAGACAGAGTGGGAGAGAGGAAGAGAGGGCAGGGGAAAGAGGGGGGGAGGGGGAGGGGGAGAGGGAGAGAGAGAGACATCGATGTGAGAGATACACATTGATTGGTTGCCTCCTGCATGACCCCAACCAGGGCTGAGGATTGAATAGCAACCGAGGTATGTACCCTTGACTGGAATCAAACCTGCGACTCTTTGGTCCGTGGGCTGACGCTCTAACTGTTGAGCCAAACTAGTTGGCCAGGGCAAGTATTTTCTTAATTTCATTTCCCATTTGTTTTTGTTGCTAGTAGATAAATATGCAATAGGTTTTTGTATATTGATTTGAGTTCCTGTTAAACTCTCTGATTTCTAATAGCTTTAAAAAAATGTTTTTTATTGATTTTTTAGAGAGAGAGGGAGGGAGAGAGAGAAACATCGAAGAGAAACATCGATTGGCTGCCTCCTGCACTCCCTCTACTGGGGATTGAGCCCGCAACCTGAGCATGTGCCCTAACCAGGGATCAAACCAGGACCTCTCAGTCCATGAGATGGCGCTCAATCCACTGAGCCACACCGGCCAGGCTCTAGTAACCTTTTAATAGATTCCTTAGGATGTACAAATAGAAAATAAGCACACCAACAGTGCTCACCATCATTGCATAAGGAAAATAAAATTAAACACACCATGACACCAGTTCCTATGCACTAGAATGGCTATAAAAAACCACAATTACAACTGGTGCCAAGGACATGGAGAAGCTATAGCCCTGACATACTGCTGGTTCAGTCACTTTAGAAAGCAGATGGCAGTTTCTTATAAAGCTGAACATAAATTTGCTATTTCACCCTGCAAGTCCAATCCTGCATATCTACCCAAAAGAACGAAAACACATGTCTACACAAAGACAATGTTTATAGCACACTATTCATAAAAACCAAAAAGTGAATAAATCAATCAACTGGTGAATGAATAAACAAAATGTGACATATTCATACAATGGAACACTAGTCAGCATAATAAAAAGGAACAAATTACTGATACATGCTAAATCATGGATGAACCCAAAAATGGAATGTTAAGTGAAAGAAGCCAGACACAAAAGACAATATATTACATGGTTCCATTTACATGAAATGTCCAGAAAAGCAAATCTAGACAGAGTGTAGGTGAGTGTCGCCGGGGGCTCAGAATGCAAATAGGAATGAGGGATCGTTTTGGAGTGATGAAAATGTTCTAAAACTCAATTATAGTGATGGTTGTACAACTCTATACATTAACTAATAATCACTGAACTACACTTCAGACAGGTGTTTGATGTTATGTAAACTGTACCTCAATAAGACTGTTGAAGAAAACCCAATGCTGAGTGAATAGTGAATTTGCAGAAGTCTATATTCAGTGTAATGTATGTAAATGTAAAAATACAATATACACATAAACATATATATGGAAGCATATTATATACAATACAATACGAGTACATAGACTAGACACACACCCAAACCAGATATACTGGTTGCATCTGGGGAGGGAGAGAGAGTAGGTCTGAGGAGGACACAGAGGACTTTGTAATGTTTCAAACAAAAACAAACATGACAAAATGTTAACATCTGTCCATTTTGGGTGGTAGGTGCATGAGTTTTCCCTAAATTATTTTTTGTACTCTCCCATAATTTTTTCAACTGAAAACCAAAACCAAAAATCAAAAGCAAACATAAATGATTACCTAGTTCCTCCATTAATTTTAATTCCTTTATGGCTTTAATTCGAATATCAAACACCACCTAAAATAGAGAAATAAACTATGACTGTGTATAGGGTAAAAACAATGGGGGAGGAGGAGATGGAGACTGTCAGTGTGTGCGTATACAGACTGAGCTATTCATTACCTGACATTTCATAGTTTTTGCCTACTTGAAACAAAATTTTCTCCATCCCTGAAATTTATTTTCTCTCTTCTACAAAGTCAAAATAAAAAACTTATATCTTAATAGTGAGTTTTAACCAAAGTAACGTTAATTGGAACAGAAAGGACTCCTACAGAAAACCAGAGAAACAATTCTAGCTAGAAAAACAAAAAATTGACAAACCACTAATCTTTCCGATGAGAGGAAACAAAAGAAATTTCAGGTAATTACACTTCTTTATGTTAAGAATGATGAATTCATTGCCAATAAGCAGAAATAATATTAAAATGTACAATACTAATCCAAAGTAATTATTTAAAATGATTGTTTAAATTACTTTATTTTAGAACTGTTTTTTCTTTTTAGCTTAGGCCAGTTGCCTCTAGGGCATAAAACTGTAAACTTAGGGGTAAAGTGATGTCAGAGATCCACTCCGCCCTCCACCAGTGCCCCACACTGTGCTGAGAAGGCTCGGGGACTTCACCAGTCTCCCACTTGGCGTCAGGTGGTAGGTCTCCGGAGCCTTGGTACATTGGTCTTATACTGTCCCCTTTACTATACCAACCAATATTAATGCACCTTAAGAAGTCATAATACTCACAGAAAAGGAATCATTCTAATGTTTCTTTTAATGTTACAGAGAAAAACTTAATGAATTGAGACTACATAAATATAAAAAGATGTTTTCTGAATGAATGTGTAAGGAAACCAGTACCAGTCTTCAAATGGAAGACTGAAGGAGGGAATCCCTTTTAAAGAGAAGGTGTTTTATACAGAGCACAGGGTATAATGTAGAGCAAGTTCAGTTAAATTAAGAAAACAAAAACAACACAACACAAAACATATGTACCTGGTTTAAAAAATACCAAAAAGACCCTTGAAAATATCATTTCATATTTTGATAAATATAAATATATATTTGTATTTTGATGTAGCATTATATATTTGATAACAAAGCTAGATGAGTCCATGGACTAATGAAATAGCTAACTCTCACATTTTAATTCTAGGCTTTGGAGAAAAAGAGGCACATATTTTCTTGAGATATGCCAAGGACTAACAATAAGTAAACAAGCAATAATCAAGTATTAAAAATAAAACACTGATTTCTTAAGATTTGGAAGTCTACTGAGACTTTTCTGAAAGAGTAAGGTATTGCTTTCTAAATAAAATTCTGTTAACTAAAACACTGTCAACCAAACTTTAATTATAATCTACTCACTGTGTTAACAGTTGCTGATATTTTAACTTGCTCCTCTTCAGATTCTAATTGGCATAAATTATTAACTTGGACCCAGTCGACCTCATTCACACTAGTGATCCATTTCCCTTGTTTGGTCAACAAACTGTAGGTAAAAAGATGTTTGAAAAAATGTATCTTTACACAGCACTTTTATGGATCAGGAAGGATCAGAAAAATCAATACTTTTCCTTAGGCACCACTTCTAAAAGTCCACATCTGTCCCTTAATGTGACTAACTGAAGGTGACCCACTTCTACTGAGCTGGCTTTATGACAGTTGACTGTCCTTTTAGGGTAGTGTTAGGCAGTACTCTGGAGTCTCTATTCTATGGAATCTATATTCATGACTCAAATATTCTTTGACTTAGAGTGACAAATAATTTGTTGTCACCCCTTTCAAAAAGAACTGTTGTAACTGAACAACCAGCTGTTGACTTCTGCCTGCACACTGGAATCACTATGGGGGCTTTAAAAGGGCAGCTAAGCCAGAAGCCCACCCACAGGATCTGATTTCGTAACAGGACAGCCATGTCTACTCATGCAGGACCACTGCACAGCTAAGGGGATCATTTACATCAGACACACTGAATATTTGTATTTTTATTATAAGTGCTATTTTATGAGCAGATGGCAGCAGAGTGTTGTTCTAACCAAATCTGCCTTCAGGTAGTAGTAGTGAAAGATCTCAAGGAAAGAGTGACTTCTTTCTTTCTTTCTGTTTTTTTTTTTTTCCTTTATTGATTTTAGAGAGAGAGAAAGTGAGAGGGAGAGAGAGCTAGAAACATCGATGAGAGAGAACATCGATTGGCCGCCTCCTGCATGCCCCCCACTGGGGATCAGGCCCATAACCTGGGCATGTGCCCTGACCGGGAATTGAACAGGCAACCTCTTGGTGCATGGGTCGACGCTCAACCACTGAGCCACACCAGCCAGACAAGTGACTTCTTTCTAATTCACACAGAGGCACTGAGTGGGCTAATGGAAGTCCTCTTTGGGAGTACGTATCAGAGCCCTGAAACACAATTCTATTCATTTCAGTTATTCCTCTCCAGACTCCATCTGACCTTAGCAATCCTAAATACAGCAAAGTTTTAAGCACAAAGATGTTCCATGAAGAAACCCTTAAAATAGCGAAAAGCTGGATGATGATGACAATATTAGCTAAAATATTCAGCACTTACATTTCGCACACTTTGTAAGCACTTAAATCTTTCCATCCTTACAGCTCTATGAAGTTGATACTCATTACTACCCCCATGTTACAGAAGAAACTCAGCAGAGAAAGATGAAGTAACTTGCCCATGGTCACCCTGTTAGGAAGCGATAACGCTGGAAACAGATCCAGGGAGCTGGTTCCAGAGCCCTTGTCCTTACCCACTATATGGACTGCCTCCCACAGGAGCAGCTGGGTAAACTGTTAACATCCACACTGATTATCATGTAGCCATGAAATGAGGTTTACGAAGAGTCTACAAACATGGGAAAAGTAGGCTATAGCTATTTACAAATAATCATTATGTTCAAAAAGAAAAAAGCCTTCAAAACAAAAAAACAATTATTTGAGCTCAGACAAACAGGAAAGCTAACAATGATGGACACTACACTTGGGAGGTACAGGGACACTACTTTCATTCTCCCGTCTTCACTTTTGTATTTCCCAAGTCCTAATAAATGTATATTATTTTAAAAAAGAAAGACAGTAACCCTGGCAGGTTTGGCCCAGCGGTTAGACTGTCAGCTTGCAGACCAAAGAGTTGCAGGTTCAATTCCCAGTCAAGGGCACATTCTTCGATTGTGGGTTCGATCCCCGGCAGGTTGGGGTCATGCGGGAGGCAACCAATGTGTCTTTCTCATATCGATGTTTCTCTCTCTGTTCCCCTCCCCCACTCTATCTAGAAAATATCAATGGAAAAATATCCTCAGGTGAAGACTGAAAACATAAATAAATAAATAAAAAAAGAAAGACAATAAACTTTTAAACTAAATACACATGGTGGGGAAATAAATGTATGCAAAACAACTGTCCAAAAGAGTAACAGTGATAAACGTTATGCAAAATAAGCACAGTTCACAAATGCCCTGCTCCTCTGTCGCGGCCACTGTCAATAATACTGCAGACCATGTAATCTAAGTATGTTCACAGCACTGAGGAGGGGGGAACTGATTCATTGTTTGTAACCTAAAGTCTCCTATATATGGAAATCTGGGGAGTTACAATGCATGACAATGACTACAGAAACTGACACTATACACGGTCAGGACATGGGTAACAAAAATGGAGAAAGGCGGCATTTCTGGGTTCCAAAAGTGACGTAAGGAGTCAAGGGCATAATTCCCCATGTAAATGCCCTATGTGGGCAGCTGGGAGGATCTCAAGAGTCATAAAAAGGACTGCGATGAAAAACTGAACTGCCTCTTGGGATTTCTGACACAAAATAGATAAATTTAGCTACGGTCTTATCATCCTCATAAAAAATTTCAGGAACAATTTTTGTGAGAATATGTCTTCGGTTTTATAATGAGCACTAATCAATTCCTCAGATGGGATTCTGCTTTATAGTCAACTAGACTACATCCATACCTATATTATTTAGTTATTACATTTACAAAAAATCACATCACAATACCATTTTCCTCCAACTTGCCTAACCTAGAATATTCCTACTTACAAAACATAGAAAACAATGTCTAGAAATAAAAAGAAACATTTAACTCTTATTAAAGCTTTAGAGTTAGTTCCAAGAGATAGTGCTCTAATTTAAACAACTTTAAAATTCTTTTTAGTGAGTTACCTGTTATTACCATTACTGGAATCCTGAACCAAAATCGAGCTTCCGTTTCCGAGACCTTGCTCTCTGAAGGTCTTCTTCAAGCCTTCCTTGGGAATGGCGGTCCAGCTCTCCTCACCTCCAGACCCAGCGTTGTTGGTGAAGACAACACCCCCCGGGATCGCTAAGGCTGCAAATACAGTGCCCACTTCTGCATTAGCTGGAAAGACATGTGGAGATTCTACCAACTGCGGGCACTGTTCGCTGCCTGTTGCTAGGTGGAGAACATTTAAAAGCAGAGGTTCACAGTCGCTACCAGTTGGAATCTGGATTCCGCCAACCTACAATGATATCAAAACAACCATTAGTATAGTTCATATTTGCCAAAATTAAGTCGACATAGTAATGTAGTAAAAGACTACTCTTGCAGCATAATTCTCAATTTTTTTCTTTTCAAGTGAAGTACAGTTTTCACAAATGTCTTGTATCAGAAAAATAACTTTAGATTTTTCCTTTGAAACTTTCTCTTAGCCGTCTTTTATTTTTTAGGAGAGAAATCTAGAGTGGGAACAGAGATGGATGAGTTCTTGGGGGTGGTAATGAAGCCTCAGAAATATGTGAGGTGGACCAGGGACAGTTATGTTCCTCGCCCCTTTCCTGACTTAGAGAATTCACTCTGCTCCTACAAGTCACCCCCACTCCCTAACTCGGTAGAGCCATCTGCCCCCTTCTGAATTCCACAAGGAACACGCACAGACCCCACTACAGTACTTACATTAGTGCAGTTAACCATGAAGCCTGAACCTTTGTATCCAGAATCTGACACGGCCTGGCAGAGTGGAGATGCTCACAGAATATCTCTAACACATAACTCCTACTGACTGCTCCTGAAGTTTATTCACTATTTCAGTAGTGTCCTAATATCTAATTGTCTTCACATGTGCTGAATAAAATTTCATTACGATAACTTTAAAAAACCCAAAACTATGATGACCATCTCTTCAATCCTTTTTACCTCCGCTCCATTCCACACGAAGATGTCTTCCTCATCAGCGATCTCAATCTCACACAGCGCCAGGTCATCTCCTAGGAAGGTGAGCGCATCAGTGAGACTATGGATCGTCACTATTAAAAACAACTATTTTTTGAAAAAGCATTCCCATTAAGAAAATTAAGAAGGCAGTAATTATGTTTATTATATTAATAATTATGTTTATCTTTATTCCTCCCATCACACCCTTTAGTTTTTGTTTTTTTTAAATTCTCACCCGAGGACATTTTTGCATTTATTGTATCTTCAGATAGAGCAGAAGGGAGAGAGGAGGGAAGAGAGAGAGAGAAACATCAATGTGAGAGAGACACATCGACTGGTTGCCACCCACACGACCCCAACTGGGGCTGTGGACAAACTGCAACCGAGATACGTGCCCTTAGCGGGAACTGAACCCAGGACTCTCTGGTCCGCGGGCCGATGCTCTAACCGCTGAGCCAAACCAACCAGAGCCACACCCTTTAGTTTTTAAACCTTTCGTTTTATGTAAGCATTTCCCCATGTTGCTACATAAGCTTTGTGAGCATGAGAGCAGGAAAAGAGTTTAATATACAGTCAGTTGTACTTGACCTTGCGAACGGGAATAAGGCTTAGACATCAAATGGTCCCAGCTCATCAGTAATTAGCTGTTATGTCCTTGTGTACGTCAAGTCTCTAAGCTTCAGTTTTCTCTTGTATGAAGTGGGGGTAAGGGAATTTTGTGACAATCAAATGAGATAATTTTGATAAAACACTTCTCAGTATTTGGCAGAGTGAGGTCCAAAATAACTGTTACCACTATGACTGCTAGTATTACTGTTTTGTTGTTATTTAAAGGAAGTAAATACTTCAGAACTCTCTAAGTATATTTGTTTTGCTACAAAATGTGAAGCTAGGAGTTGAGTAAAATAATCAAGCTATATAGTGCTGGCTGGGTGGCTCAGTTGGTTGGAGAGTCATTCCATACACCAAAAGGTTGCAGGCTCGATTTCCAGTCAGGGCACATGCCTCAGTTTCAGGTTCAGTCCCCAGTCGGGGTACGTATAGGAGGCAACCAATCGATGTTTCTCTCTCTCCCCCCACCTTCGTCTCTCTCTAAAACCAATAAAAACATATCCATAGGTGAGGATACAGAGGCAGCCTTAATTTCAGAAAATATGTTTCCATGTTAGCAGAATTTCAGGTTACATAAATTAGACACATTATAAATTGGATAAATTACATAGTTAAGAAAGTAGTAGGTAGGGGGAAAGTGGCCAAGAGTAGAAAATCACAGATAAGCCCCACAAAAATATAAATATATAAAATGAGCTGCTGTGTCTTAATATTTATCTTACCATCAAGTGTCTGATAGATGTGAAGTCCTGCTGGTACAAACTTGGCAATGCTAAGAACCATGTCTCCTTCCCAAAATTCTAACAACTACAGAATATTTATAAAAGAAAAGAGAACAAGGAAAAGTAACATATATCACATTTCCAGGTTAAATAAGACAAGCAGTGTGCCAATTTACATATGTGGAGGGTACAGAGAGCAAACAAATGAATACTCCCATCCCCACCCAACACCACAAGTGAGGAAAGAAGACATCACTCATTGTTAAATTAGTTAAATCAAAGATGGTTAATCCCATCCATTAGCAACGGAAAAATCCTGGCACACACAAAGAGCACAACCACCATCTGAAGAACTCCGCGTGACTATGGGAAGACCATTTTTACCAGCGGCAAAATGATCAGCACACCAGCCCAGGAGTCTTTCTCAGAGAGCAAAACGACTTGTTTAATTAGTGCTGTTCCAGAAAAAGTGGCGCCGACTGGGACACCTGAAAGGAATGTTCCCGAGGTCAACGGCAGCAGTGGAAGAGATTACCGGGGTCTGTTTTTCAAGGGTGTAGATCCAAGACTCTGGGGACTGTGATAACCTCCCCAAGATAACATCACCCATAAAGATGAGTTCTATTTAGTCTCTCTCCACAATACCACAAGACAATTCTCTTAGAAATTTCATCTTTACAAGGGATTAGTGAACTATGTCAACCTCATAGCTCTGGCCAGTAGCTGGCTTCTAAGATGACACAGACGTGCACTTAAAGGTCTCTTCCATTTGTCACCTAATGTCACCCTAGACAGGGTCAGATCCCCAGCTCCACCTATATCAACACTGCCAGGAATGGCTCAGAAATGCACTTTTAATGCAAAAGTTCAGAAATATTAGACAATTTTAGAAATTCTAATGCTGATCCAACAATTAAATACCATTCAAATCAACTCAAGTTAGAAAGGAAATTGGCCTACTTTTCTTTGTACAAGAGGAAAATCAAAAGAAAGCTAATAATTTTGCTGATACAGTTTTTCAGAAAATTCAATTATTTCTGGGGGGGAAAAAAAGCTAATATTTTCTATTTTCCTTTTCCTTGATCAGGAAGTAGTGTGGGGTGAAGATGTGTGTTTAAAAGTAAAGAGAAGAGGGAGACCGGGACTGGAGTCCTAGTTCCCACCACTAACTACATGTCTGACCACGGCAATCACAATTTCTTCACCTTTAAGATGGGGTTAGTTAGCTTGTCCCCTGAGGTTAAAGAACCAAATGACATAGTTAATATGAAAGCACTGGAAGTAAAATAAAAAGCATCGTTGTTGTTACTGTCATTAAAACACAACTGGATACATTATTTGGAAACAATGATTATGATGATGTTTGTTTTACTATAAACCAGGAGATATTTTCCTTCACTTAGCAATCTTCTTAATAAATGCTACTTTGTACTGAAAGGTAGAAAAGTCAGCTGCTTTTACTTGTTTTAGCAGTTCTTGGTTTTAGACAACACACTTATTTTTACCTCTCCATTACCTTTAAAAACACTTCTTACATTTATTTTTCAAAAAAGAGACAACCTTGAGCTCTTTCTCTCCTCAAAATACAATACGCCAGGTTGATTCTCCCCCTGAAAAGGCCCTGGCAGGACTTTGTCTGGCTGCACAGAGAAGCCTCTCTCTAAAGGACTTACCAGTGAGGGGAGAACATTTGGGCCATCCCTCTATGGAACTGGCAGATGTAGGATTTTCCTACGCAGCTTTGAAAAATAAATAGTTATATCTTAAATAGGATTTTTGAAAAGAATCCAGCTTGAGTTGGACCTTAATGTCTAAATTAAGAAGAAGTACGGCTAAATTACCTGAAATATTGATTGTCGAAGATCTCCTAAAGTTTTTCTTTTATCAAAGGTTAAATCCCACACGCTTTCTGTTTGAGAGACCACAGGGTGCAGAGCCCCATTGAAGAAATGATAATGAGGACCCAGGTGGAGGTGCAACTCAAAATTGTTTGTAGAATCACATTCTGCCCTTTAAAGAGGCATAAAAAATATATATATATATAAATGTTATGTTTTTATAACAAAAACAGTTTTATCTCAAACCAAAAATATTTGATTTACCATCTAAATACATTCTCCATTGCACCTGAGCAGTAATAATTAACATCATTTTCTTCCATGCTCCAAAATGACTTATTTCAGTTTCTCAACAAATAGCAAAAGTTCAGCTCTGCCACCTTGAATTCCAAGGAAAATGAGTTTTAACGTACACTGAGCAATGATAACTCTTGAATAGTGACACTCGAAACCTTCCAACCCTGCAATTATAGTTATGAACTAAATGCCGGAGACCTGCTCCTAATAACTGTGCAGTGTCCAATTTACAAACTTCTAATTCAAAATCTTTTTTTTTTTAATCCTCACCCGAGGACATTTTTTCATTTTTTTGTTCAGATAGAGTGGGAGGGAGAGAGAGGAAGAGAGTGAGAGAGAAACATCGTCGTGAAAGGGACACATCGAGTGGCTGCCACCCGCACGACCAACCAGGGCCGGGGACAAACTGCAACCGAAGTACATGCCCTTAGCGGAAACCGAACCCGGGTCTCTCTGGACCGCAGGCCGATGCTCTAACTGCTGAGCCAAACCGGCCTTCCACTAAATCCATAGAGTCTCCCATAAAATATCTGAAGTCAATCTCATGATCCTCCTGAGTCTGCTCCCTCCAGGTCAAAGGTCCTCAGCAGCAGCCTTGAAGCGTGGTATCAAACACTCTACTCCAGGCAGCCCAATGGAGAGTGGATGAGGCTATCACCACCACCCAGGTACTTCTGACACATTCTATTAATGTGGTCAAAGACAGCATTAGCTTTTTTGATGACCACACGACTAAAATCTCTTGGGTTTTGTTTTTGGTTTTTAACACCAACTGCTAAGCCACCCACTCATGCAGGTTATTTTTTATGCTTAAGATATTTTAATCTTTTAAGTTTTTATATTTTTAGTGTCTTGATTTTTGTTGAGATTTCCTTTAATCTTGGCTTGCCATTCAGTCTACCGGCCATTTCCCCCCCAGCTTCAAGTCAGTGATAAAAATGTTGAACACACCCCTGCTACATAACCAGCCACTTGGGTGCATGAAAAGACCATGAGATTTCCATTTCTCCAACCCAACACCCCACTACCATGTCAGAGAGCAAATAAAGAACCTGTTCTTCAGGGTCCAAGGTTAGACCTCAAAAGAGAATGCTGAGATCATCAAGTTCTTCCAAACTATCCCTTTAATAATCCATTACAGGTTTTCCCAAGATTGACAGTAAGCCCAACAGTTTGTAGAATCTACAATGCCTTCCTTTGCCCACCTCCGGTCTTCTGTCGCTGCATGCAGTTCTCCACAGCTACTTAAACAGGAGGGGTGATTTTCATAGCAGGCTCTCTTTGTACCAAGGGAATAAATTCATTTAGCTCAACTATGTGCTCACAGATTTCTCCAGTCTTCTTAGGCTTCAATTCCTACTTAGCAATGGCCATTTATGTGTCATTATTTCATCCACTCTCACAGATAAGGATAATTTCCAAGTAAAAGATACTCTCACTATAAAAATTCAGTTGCTAAACAGATATTGGCATTAACCAGCTGACTTTTTTCCTTTTTAATTTTCCTTATTGAATACTTAAGACCTAAATTAGATTCATTCTCCAGAAAAACCATTCAATCTCTCAAGTCAGTCAGTTACCTTTTTGTTTGCAATTCAATGTTGGCTGCATCCATTTCATTCAGCAAATGACATGGAACTCTGTATCTTGGATTAGCTTGAGCTGTGAACAAAATTGTTCATTAACTTGTGCTGACTAAATGAAGTCTGGTTGCTGAAAAGGTAGCTTGGAAAACTAGAAAGGACTGTGCTGGGAGCTAGAAAAGCTCTGCCTCACTATCTGTGTGAACATCCATTTTCTCTGGATCTCAGTTTTCCATCCGAAAAATGAAAACATTAGAATAAAATAAAGGTAAATAGTTCCTTAACAAGCTAGGAGAATTTCACTTCTTCAACGCCCTTTAAAATATTTTTTTAAAAAGAACACCAACTATTTCCTCCTGATAACAACTATAATAATTTGTCACTGTAAAAATTCAAAAAACCATTTTAAAAAAAGTAACAGAAACTGATATTACCTATAATCTCACTCCCAAGAAATACTGCTAAAATTTGGTATATACACTTTTGGTCTTTTTTCTATACTACACAATGTGTCTTGTACACACACACACTTATTTAAAGTATTACAATTGTTACAAATGGGAACTGTACTAACCAAATCTATAACTTGCTTTTCATTGCATATATTGTTGAGTATTTTTCCAAAGCTTTACATTATTGCATAGTAGTCCATTCTTTAAATAGCATAATCTAAGCAATATTTTTCTGTTAGACATTTAGGTAATTTCCATTAGTCATTATTACAAAACAATGGGGGTAACAAACATCTTTGAACATAAATATGTATACACAGCTCTGATTATTTCAAGACAAATTTGTAGAAGTAGCATCAATTTAAGGATTTTAAACACATACAACCAAATTGGCTGTATTACTTTATATGCCCACCAGCTGCAGAGGAAGTGACAACTGCTGAGCATCAGATTCTTAGAAACATCTGACTTGGAAGGAAAACAATGTCATCTCAATGTTGTTTTGACTCACATTTTTAATTATGGGTTAGGTTGAATTTTTTTTTGCCATTTATTGGTTGTTTCTACTTATTTTTTTTCATCATTTCTTATTTATATCTTTTCTCCAATTTACTACTGAGGATAAGGGAATATATGTGAGAGCACTCTATAGATAGGGGAAATATATTTGTCACATACTTTGCTTATTTGTCATATATCATTTGCCTCTTAATATTGTTGAAGGTTTATGTCACTTTTCTTTAATTTTTTTCTTTCTTTGCTTTTAAGCTTAGAAAGGTCTTCTCTACCTTAAGATCAGAAAAATATTCATACTTATACATTTTAAGGGTTCTTTTTTGCCTAAACATTGAAAGAACTACAATTTTATTGAAGTGATTGGTATAATTTTAAGTAGTGATTAGTATAATCACAGCCTAGTATGTTTTTGCTGAGAGCCTATTTTCCTTCAGTAGTCCCTCCTTCAATTTTCATTAATTTATTTCTCTATGTAAATTTCAGAGTCACTTCGTCATGTTTCATTCCTTCATCCCTCAAAAAAGTCCAACAAAATTTTGGCTGGACCTTCAGTCAATTCCTGAGCTAATTAAAAACTGTCATTTTGTACACATTCCAATTATGTACATACTAAAATTCAGTGTAGTGAAAAAAATACAATACTCCATCTGAAGACAGTCTTTTTCTGTTAATATATAGTTTTATAACTGTGAATTTTGCTCCACTATATGTATCAGAACCATTACCAAATCCCCCACACACACCCGCTCAGAAAAATACAAAGCCCTGGTTAACAGAATAGTTAGGTAACTGTTTCAAATCCAGAAAGTTAATTTCCTTTGACTGACATGCAAATTATTAACTGCTTTGTTCTTTTTCTTTATAAAAATGATCACTGTTCTCATTCTCTGACGACACTATCCTCATCTCTAATCACAGATGTGTCTCAATCTAAAGAGTTTCCTAGTAAGGATTTTTACTTTTGAGCAGACCTTGGGAAGTGATCAAGTCTTACACGCTGATTCATATTAGTGGCTTCAATGAAAACATTTATCATTGTGGGTCTGTATTTAACCTCCTTGGTATGAGCTCTCTTAGAAGGTTCAACAAAGAGTACTTCAAAGATATTTAAATTGCTCAGAGAACACATTACCTTGAGGGAAAGGAAACAAGAAAGGAAAATAAAAGGGAACATATGAAAATAAGACCAAGGACACTTACAAAGGTAACACATGGCCAGATGACAGAGCCACGCCTAAGAACAGGGCAACCACACAGATCTGCCCACATTTTGTGATCCAAGAAAACCCAATTCTGAAAATCTAACTATGGTTTCATATTATTAGAGGAAAAAAATTAAGTAGAAATATAGAATCTTAAAAAGTGACAGATTGTTGGATTTCTTTTGACATCATATATTTCTTACTATTAGCTTAAAAATATTTTTAAATGAGTAAACCTTTTAAAAGGGTAATAAGACAAACAGCATTTAATATTTATCTTTTTAAATCATCAACTTAAACAAATAGGGACATTTTTCTCTCCATACCTTCAGGGGGTCTCTGCAACTGGGATTTCCGGTAGAACAACATGTAGGCGCTCTCTTTGCCCTGAAACTGCTGTTCAATATCTTTTTCCTCAATGGGTTGGACCTTGGAGTCATTTATATCAAACCAGTGGGGACAGGAGGTTCTATCACTTGATCCTGGGGATTCTGAACTGAGTGTCTTGGAAGGTTGGTGATCCTTCCTTGGGAAATCAGACTCCGCCTGCAGAGAACAGTTCTTCAGCAGACGAACTATGCTTTCATCTGAACTGAGTCGAAATACCTGAGAATGAAGCTGTAAGAACTAGACAGAAAACAAAAATCAAATACTAGGTTAACAAAAACGTTTTTAATATTTAGAAATGATTAAAAAAACCTTCATCTTTCTTTCTGTGATTAGATATTTTAACTTCACCTTCATTTCTGGCCTGGCCAGCAAGGCCACTTGGGACATAGTAAAGCATTTAATAAAAATCAGAGTTCTCTCTGTTAACTGGTCCAATAGTTATATTAAGGAAGAAAGCTGTCATACCACAATCTAAAAAATACTTTACTCATATCTCAATAACGCCGTTTTTAAGAAGTATTTTACAGAAACAGATCAGGTAGAACAAGCAGTTTTGAAGTTTTAAAGCAATCTAAACAAACAAAGCACAAAACAAAGGCAATCACACAGTGAAGCCTCAGAGAAGATAATTTCAAAACTAGTGACTCAGATCAACTCTGCTGTGATAAAGTAGTAATTATAAGCCTAAGTTATTGTTTAACATTAACTAAACTGAATGTTCTCTGTCCTGGAAGCTGACAGGCTAGCTCAGGAAATCAAAGGGTAGAAAGACTTAAGTCATAATCCCAAAGACCATTTCTCAGGCTCTTCTAGCTAAAGGATTAGGAAGAACAATGTTCTCTCCCCACTGCCTATCCCAACTCTCCCTCCCCTACTGCCCCCTCATTCCCTAATCTCTGTGCAGCCTTGCATCTCCCTTTCTCTCAGCACAAAGTTACTTTATATAGGAAATTGCTTGGCAGGGATATGTAACATTTGCTGAGCTCATCACTCATTACAGAAAGGTGAATAGCTTCTCTTGGAAAGAATCTGTAGTGATGCCAACTCTCTCATCAGAAGAATTATTTTATCACACAAAGAAGGGCACAGAGACAATCTGTTAACACCGTGCATCACAGGTGGTAAACAATTTTGTAGCTCACTTGTTTTAGGTAAAACGAAATATCAACAATTTGAAACCTCTGAGTAATGAACTTTCTGAATAGCCAATTTTGTCTGATGGCTGCGATGAACTCTTTTAAGCCTCAAACTTCAGTGCAGTCTGCTCCCAGAACGTTTACTAAACTAAGATTTCCTGGGAAAAGGACCTTCTATGAGAATGTCATATATTACCTTGCGCAGTGGTCCATACTGTTTTCTGAACTTCTTGTTCCAAGATATTCCTATCTTCTTCAAAAGTTTCTGGCCCAGCTGATCAACAGGAATTCGATTACTCTCCTCCTTATGAAAGAAACACGAAGTCATTTTAGAAAATCGAGTTCAAAGGGACCAACAGGATTATCTCTAATTAAAGGTGCCTCTAACAGCAAACATGTAAGTGGATTAGCCATAATTACTTCAAAAAGTTTCTTAAAAAGTAGATTAAATATCAGTTTTAAAAACCTGAATTTTGCCACTTTCCATGTGCCAAAGTTTAAACATTTAAAGAGCAATATCCAAAGAGTATTCTGAGGTTTATTTAGTTAATTGCTGGTATTATGTGGGATTTTTAGAAGAAATATTTAAGTGCAAAAAAGGATTATTGTCTTTCCTGAATGTCTCAGTGTATAAACAAGTTCTAACAAGGGGTAAGAAGTGACTGTTACAGGATGAAATATGCACCCCCCCCAACCCGCCACCAAAATTCCTATTTTGAATCCCTAACGCTCAAAATTTCAACTGTGACTATTTTTGGATAGGGCCTTTAAAAAAGTTAAAATAAGGCCATTAGGATGGGCCCTAATGCAATCTGACTGGTGCCCTAAGGAGGAAATCTGGGCCACACAAAGACACCAGAGGTACACACGCACAAGAAGGGCCTGTCGGGGACACAGGGAGAAGACAGCCCTCGATAAGCCACGGAGAGGCCTCGGGAGAAACCAGGCCTGCCAACACCGTGATCTTGAACTCCCTGCCCAGCCTCCAGACCTGTGAGAAAATAAATTTCTGTTGCTTTAAGCCACCTAGTCCGTGGTATTTTGTTATGTACCTAGTAGACTAATACAGTGACCACAGACCAATATAGTTAAAGGACTGAGCTTGGGTCCCCAGTAAAGAATTATAAAAAACTGTTTGAATGAATGAATAAATGAAAGGAGATCTACCATCATTACAAGAGGGCACTAATTAAACATTAAAAGTCATCTATATGAGGTATTACCAATATTAAGAATGAAAAAGGGGACATAACTTCAGGTCCTACAAATATTAAAGGACAATATAAGAAACAGTAAATTCTAAAATAGTATGTAAATCTCAATTCTATTTAAAATGACAACAATACTACCAAAAAACCCCACAACCCAATCCCAATATAAGTGTGTAAGCGCAAAGAAAACAAAATGCAAAGAACGCATGTCAGAGTATAACAATGACTGAGCACTTGGTTTATTTACACTTTTTATTTTCTTATATATTTTCTAGGTTTTTTTCTCTCTGAAATTTTCTACCATGAATATGTACTTTTTTTAGAACCAGAAAGTTTCCAATTTAAAAAGAGGTTTCAAAATAGACATAATGTCCAAAGGAAAAAGACAGTATCAGATCTACCAAATCAGTCTCGTGTACATGTATCTGATATACACACATGCACACAAATATAAACACACTCTCTCTACCTGTGATAAGATTGCTTTTAGAATCATCAGTGGATCATCAATTTCTTCATTTTGAAGATCTTTCAAATTCACATCTGGTTTACTGTTTTCCTCCTAGGAAAGAAAACAATAAAAAGTTTATAGCACGGGAAAAACACTGTAAAGCATATGACTGTCTAACTACTATGCTGTACACTTGAAACTAATACAAAATAATAGTGAATGTAAAATAAAACTGAAAAAAAAATTATTTGAATTTAAAAAAAGTTTCTATCACCAGTCCCTTAAAAGGTAATTAACAGAATAAAAATGTTTATGCTATGGAGGTTTCAAGACGGAGAAATGACAATAAAAACAATATAATTTGTAAATGGCTTTGAATTCCAGCTTTGGTTAAATATTCCAGGACAAGTTATTTTCATCTCTGGCTTCGTCTATAAATTAGGACCGTGAGATAGTAAAGCTTCTAGCACAATACTCACAGTGAGTTACAACGTTTTCCCACTCAGCATCGCTTTAGCTGTGTTCCACAAATTCTGATACGTTGTGCTTTCAATATCATTCAGTTCAAAATATTTTCAGGTTACCCAATTTATCCTCTTGTGTTGGCCTAATAAAAATCCTACCCATCTTTGCAAGCTCGGCATAAACACTCCACTCTATTTCCTGATCATCCAAGCTTTCACTCCATACTATAAAGTTATTTGGGAACATGTCAAAATTCCTAATATAGTATTTTTATTGATTTATTTTTCATACATGTCACCTTGCAAAAGTATTTTAAATGGGCTTAAAATCATATATTCAAATAGACCTAAACAATTAACATAAGACAAAAATAATGAATAAACAGAAGAATATGGCAACCTAAGTACAGCCATCCTGCTGTAAAATTTCTAAAAATGCTAGATAAAACAAAACATAAAACAAACAAACATCTTTTTAAACACATACTGAGCTAGCAAGAGAACATCAGGAGAATCCTCAGCAAACGAGTGAAATGGGAATCCAGGGAGGAATCCAGAGTTGAGGCCTCCAGCTGCCCAACTCTGCAGCCCTGGAGCTTCCACCTTGCTGCTTACAGAGGACAGGGTTTGGGAGACAAAGCCTAAGGACATAATCAAAGTAGGGAGTTGAATGACTGACTTTCCCAACAACCAATTCGCCCAATTCTGACACCACTTGGGTGTCCTACAATTCAATTAAATTCTGCAACAAACTTCACTAAGTTCCATAAGACTGCCCCACTGCCCAGCCACAAATGGGGCCCCCAGGGTATCTGCACTTCTGCCTGACTACAAATTCTAGCATTCCCAGAACCCACTCCAGGTTTGATAATTTCCTGGAGCAGCTCACAGAACTCAGGAACTTACATCAGGACTGAAGTTTATCATAAAGGACACAACTGAACAATGAGATGAAGTACACATGGGGGAGGTTGAGAAGGATCCTAAGTGCAGGAGTCTCTGTCCCCAGAGTCGGGGTGGCCACCCTCTCTGTATGTGGATGTGTTCACCAACCCAGAGCTCCCTTAGTCTCCTTGTTTCAGAGTTTCTATCAAAGTTTCACTATGTAGACATGATTGATTAAATCACTGGCTCTTGGTGATGGACTCTCCAGCCCCTTTCCCCTCTCTAGGTCAGGGGGTGGGGCTGAAAGTTCCAACCCTCTAACCATGTGGTTGGTTCCTCTGGCCACCAGCCCTCATCCTGAAGGTATCTAGGTCCCTACCACAAGTCACCTCATTAACATAAACTCAGGTATGGTTGAGAGGGTTCACAATGAACAAAAGTCATGCCTATCACTCAGGAAATTCCATGGCGTTCCATGCCAGGAACCTGGGAAAAAGACAATAAATATGTATTTTTATTATACCACAAAGATAGATTCCAGCAAAAAGCTAAAAAAACTGAAAGGGCTACACTCTCAATAAAAGCATGACCTAGGAAAAAATCCACTCCACAATAAATGACAATGAGGAACTGGCTGGCTTTGACCAAGCTACTAGATGAAGGCAGAAAATCATTTCCTCTGATAATTTATAATCACATGTAGGTCCTCATGTGGGCTTGTGGCCCAAATTCACACTAGCTATATGGCTCTAAAACCACCAAGTCAAGACCTTATTTTAAAGTTGTTAACTGTTAGAAGTGACAGGCATGTGGTAGAGACAAACATATCTTTCTTAGAGGAAAGCACTTTCAACAAAAGCCTCAAATTACTACCATAAATCATGTTCTTAAAAAATCAACCATGCATGCCCTGGTCGGTGTGTCTCAGTTGGTTGGGTGTTGTCCCGTGCACCAAAAGTCTGCTGGTTCAATTCCGTCAGGGCACATGCTCGGGTTGCAAGCTCGATCCCCGGTAGGGGGCATGCAGGAGGCACCGGACTGATGTTTTTCTCTCTCTCCCTCTCCCTTCCTCTCTCTCTAAAATCTTTGAAATAAAATATATATGTATATATATAAATCAACCAACCAACCAAGCCTATAGTCTAAAATAACAAAAGCACAAAGAAACAAAATCAGCAGGTATCTACATCAGACCCACAAAAGTCTTTAGATACTGCATTTATTAGACACAGATTAATAAAATAGTATGTTTAATATGTTTAAAGACATGTATGACTAAGGAACAAGAGATTTAAAAACAGTAGTAGGGGAAAGGCAGGCTGGCATTGCCCCGTATTTGACACGCTAATGCAGGTGACACACAGGCTGAGCTGTCTTCCTCCACTCTGCCAGTGTCCAGCCTTGGCCCTGTGGTGACAGGCTGGTCCAGCAGGCACCAGTCCCAGGGCTGCTTACTGGGAGCTGTTGTGAAGACTTCTTTGTAAAGTGATGTCAACCATCAGTGAAACAAAGTCCCCCCATCCTTTAGGGAGCAGAAGGCATAGGTTAGGCTCTGAGAGAGACTAAAACGTTGACTTTAGCCAGGGAACAGCTCCTTGAAAGGGACGAAGAAATCCCCAAGCAGTGCTCTCTGCAAATGAAAGAATGACTGTGGGCCCTCTCAAGTCACCTAACAGAACCGGGAGAAGAGCCTGGTTCGGCTAGAAAAGAACTCCTCAATTCTGAAGGAAGTAACACAAAATTGCAGAGCTGTCCAAGGAAGCACAGCCCAGAAGGAAGACTCGACCCTTACCTCTGTGCATGACCTCAACGATAAACTTGAAAATGAAACTGCAAGTAAATATTTTATGCATCAGAAGTCTGAGGATAAATTCCAGAAGCTGAAAAAGTGCCTGAAATCTGAGCCTGGCGGAGGAAAAGCTACAGCTGGTGCTGAGGGAAGCAGAGACACACGCCCTGAGGCGGAGACTGAACCGGCAGAGGATGGGAGCGCTTTCTAAGATGGAGAGACATGGCCAGGGACCAAACCGCAACCAAGGTACGTTCCCTCGACCAGAATAGAACCCATGACACTTTGGTCCCCAGGCCGATGCTCTAATCGCTGAGCCAAACTGGCCAGGGCTCAACTTCATCTTTTAGAGAGAATGAAATAAAGCTAATATAATTGTTTGAAAGGGTGGGAGAGAACGCACTACAGAATAAGAACGCTCAGCTACAGGACCCTGGAAATGTAAGAAAGGAGGGAGGGCCCTGGCCGGTTTGGCTCAGCAGTTGGAGTGTTAGCCCATGGACCAGAGAGTCCCAGGTTTAGTTCCCGCTAGGGCACGTACCTCGGTTGCAGTTTGTCCCTGGCCTGGTTGGGGTCATGTGGGTGGCAACCACTCGATGTGTCTCTCTCACATCGATGTTTCTCTCTCTCTTCCTCCCTCTCTCCCTCCCACTCTATCTGAAAAACAAAAAAGAAAAAGAAAAAAGAAAGGAGGGAGGGAAGGAGCATGATAAGATCAGCTCAAACTAAGCATGGAAACAGGACTGCACTAAACCAGAGGGGAACTGCTTAGCTCCATCTACTGAGAAACGTGCCCCACACGCGTGTGTCTTTGCAGACGTGGTACAAGCATCTGAGAGAGATGCCTGTATGGCTTTCTTAACCCAGACCTGGCGTTCCAGCAATAAAAGAAATGGAAGGTCAAGGATTGAAAGAGGTGAAACAAAACTGTCTTCTAAAGGTGTCCACAACATAAGAGGGTTTAGCAAGATGGCTGGTTAAAATATCAATATGCTAAAGATAAGTACATTTCAATACACTAGTCACAAACAGGTCAAAAAATACAGACTACAGGTCTGGCCACAAAGAACATCACCCTGGTAAACCATTTCCTGGTAGAAGATTTGGTTTTCTTAATATCCAAACTATAGAAAACATAACACCTCTAAATACATTCTGAGTACAACTACTAGAGCATCAGATGCACACAGATGTTCTGAAAAGCACACTGAGTGTCCGCCGAAGGAATGTGCACCTCGAAGACTGTCGGCACCGACAAAAGCCACATCACTAAACGTGGAGTGGCTACTCACTAACAACGCTACTCACTGATAATCAGGGAGATATGTTTTAAGCACTCTACATCCTAACATAATGGTTTGCATCTTACATTTTGATGTTTTACTGTGTTTCAGTTACATTTAAAAAACTGGTTGAGCGTTTGGGGTTGATGGGTAATACATTATAATTTTTCCCACTGCAAATAATTGGAACTAGATTCTCAGTTGGGGCTTTTCCTCAGAACATCTGCAAGTTATTTTCTTGAAACCATTACAGAACTTTTTCATAAAATGTTAAAGAAACTCTAAAAAAATGAAAATATATATCGTTTTCATATGTAAAAAAACCCCACTAAGTGTGCAAAAGACTACTGACAAGCTGATTCGAGAAATGCTCCCAGAAGCACAGAAAGCCGGGACAGGCACAATACTCCTGCAGAACAACACACTGGGACACCTTGCCCTACCACATGTCATGACTTCTTTTAAAGCTACAGAAATGAACAATGTGGTATTTGCCTAGGAATAGAAAAAGAACATGGAACAGAAAAGAGCGCCCCAAAATGGATTCACACAAAAATAAACAATTTAACAGGACTGGCACTCTAGATTGGTGGAAACCATTCCAGGAAGAATGAAGTTTTAAATGCAAATGAAAAACAAACTTTTGACTTGGGGTGAACCCACAATACAATATACAATGATGCAGGACAGAATTGTATATATAAAACCTATATAATTTTATTAAACAATGTCACCCCAATGAATTAAAAAATAAAGTAAAATAATTACAAAAATAAATAAAAATACAAAAAATACTCCCAAAACCCACAAACTTTTAGAAGACAACATAGGAGGAAAATCTTTATCATCTTTGGTTGGTGCCATGAAAGACAAAGGAAAAGCTGAGGAATGATTATTGATTAAAGGACTTAAGTAATATGCTAACTAAATGTAATCCGTGATCCTGGACTTGATACTAGAGTGGGGAAGAAATTTCTATAAAGGCTTTGCATCAGACAACTGGTGAAATCTGAATATAAGCTGTATGTTAGATAAAAAGATGATATCAAAACTGAAGTTCCTGATTTTGATCTCTGCTTACGTAAGGGAATGTCCTCATTTTCATGAGATAAGCACTGATGTATTTAGGGGTAAACTTAACTTCAAATGGTTCAGCACTAATAAGTATAATGTCAACTCTGTATGTAGTGTGTGTGTGTGTGTGTGTATGCGTGCACGCATGTGTGTATACAAAGTGTGTGTGTGCTTACACAAATGTGGCAAAATGTTAACAACTGGAGAATCTAGGTGCAGAGTATACATGAGGTGTTTATACTATAGTGGTTATGTTTCTGTAAGTGTGAATTTGTTTAGAAATAAAAATTTAAAACTTCCATCTATACTGACTTTCAGTACCTATAAAAGTATTCTACAGAGTGAACATATAATGAATGGCAAAAGATTATCCTCACCAAATAACAGGACTAGAAAAGGGAAATATTTTGAAAGATACTTCTAAACTAATGTCTGTGCTCACCTGAAATTGCCAGTTTCCCAAATGATCAACATCTTTAATATACACATGATAATGTCCTCCATAGCAACCACCTTTGTGTATAATAACCGAGAAGAGGTCATACATGTATTCCAAGTCATCCAGTTCACTCTATAGAGGAAAAGAACATAAACATTGTTATAGTTTACACAAAGTGGGAAGATACATAACCAAAGGGAAAAAGAATTTAAACTAATGAAATTAATAAAAATTTCACTGTTCATTAGTTATTTAAGGGTAAATTAAGATAAATTTGAATAATTGACTTTAAATTTTAAAATTCTTAATTCTTAGATAAAAGATTATCTATCATTGATCCAACACCAAACACACGACACCAACCAGATTCTGTGTCTTTCTTAAACATGAAAACACATATCCAAAGAAGATGCTATTTTTATTTACTTTGGCTAAAATCATGTAAACCAATGGGATAACAAAACACACTAGCCTATCAGTGAGTTTGTGAGTTTTGGCAAACCTTTCTTTGGATGGTGCCTATTTCGCTGCTTTATAAATATGTCTTTAGCTGCTGAATTTTTCCTATACTCCAAATAGATTTTTCTACTATCTGCTATCTGTCACCGCTCCTGACGTAATTTAGCAATTGTGAATACTAGCTGGTTTCGCTGAGGCAGTTTAGTGGAATGAAAAGGTTTTTTTATTTATTAATTCTATGATTAAACTTTTCTATATTAATGTGCTCTATAATATGACTGACCCAACCAGATGAATACCTACATTGTCATTTGAAAGAAAAATCTACTTTAGGTTAATAGATACTTTGCATATGGATGCTACTTTGAAGGGTTGCCAATTATTTGAGAAACTTAGTTGCTTAAAAAATACTTTTGAGGTAAGCAGCATTTTTTAAAATGTCTGGTTCAGACAAAAGACAAGAGAGAGAGAGAGAAACAAAGAAACAAAGTGGTAATTTTTTTCGTTAATGCAGATATCTAAAAGAACTATCATTGTGAATTTCTCAAATAAGTGTTCAATGTTTTAATTATTTCAGTTTTATTATTTCAAAGTATGTTAAAATCATCAGACAAACTGCATTCTATAAAAGGACAAAAAATTTCCTATATGAGATGATGGGTGTTAACTAAACCTACTGTGGCAATCACTTCACAATATGTGTAAATCAAGCCATCATGCTATATATCTTAAACTTATAAAGGGATGTATGTCAATTATTTCTCGAAAAAACTGGGAAAGAAAAAAACTAACTCAATTATCCTGAAAAAATTTTTTTCAGGCAGTAAACAGAGGGAGGGTAAGTGTATTGACTTACTCTGGAAAAACTGTTGATTCTGTGCGTGCCAATTACAAGCTCAGGGCCAACACAAAATTACAACCTTAGAACGGTAATTAATATAATAAAACAAAATTCAAAAAGCTCAGTAATTAGGCTTGAAGTACAGGAAGGCCCTCTAATTTTAACAATACTAAAAAAAAGTTACTCTCATACATAGAAATTCAATAGCTAGCTAGTAAATGTTCTGGCCTTAATAAACATATAAAGAATGATTTGTAATAAGAAATACATTAGTCTCATCATTGTGATCTTGGCATGTGTAGCAGTTATATAGAAAATATTTTAAATGGCTTATGAAGTAGGTTGATTATGTAATAAGTTTGTTTTCAAACTTCTCTTGCCCCAGTCTTAAGTATTACAAATTCCAGGCTAGTGAAGTTCCAATGACTTGTTCACTTTCTAGATGTGTAATTCATTATTGCATCTAAAGTAAACTAAATCCAAACAGCAAAGTACCAACTAATGGTACTTTTTTCTAATGCGAGGTCATTTCTAATTTTGCTCTTAAATTTTCATTTCAAAGATTTTTCAAGAGAGTTTAATAAAAAGAACTGAGAATAAATCCATATTTGGCAATTCAGAAGGACTATAATAAACCAGGGATCCTCAGCTGGGAATAATTTTACCCACTCCCCTTCCCGGAGGAGACATGGACATTTGACAAGGTCTGAAGACACTTCTGTCACTACTGGGAGGAGGGGAGGATGCTACTGTCATCTAGCGGGCAGCAGCCAGGGACGCTGCCTCACATCCTACAATGCATGGGACAGTGTAGTGCCAAGGCCAAGATTTTACAATACACCAAAGGAAAACCAGGTCAATTAAGGATTCAGTTCTTAAGGGGTGGAGGTGTGGGGGGAGAATTTAAAAACAAAAGAGTTCAAACCTGTTCACAAAAAGGCTTGAGATTGATCCGGAGAGGGAATGTATAACAGCTGGTTTCCTTGTATCGTTCACACTTCACAAAATCAAAATTAAATCTTAATAATGAAACAGTAAGAAAGGGAGGCAGCTTACGCAATTTGGCCGACTATTAAAAGAAAAAAATTTTAAGTTTTTAAAAAGCAGTTATATAAAATAATACATAATGTTTCTTAACTTATAAAAAAGAAAATTACAACACAATTTTAAGAGAAATTGTCCTTAAATCACAAACTCATCATGATGGACTGAATGTAGCCCTTGATATAAACTCATCTATTTTATCAGACTAAAGGTGATATCACTCATTTATGCTTGCAAGTGAAATTTACAACCCAATTTTATGTTTTTAGTGTTCACACCCTAAAATCAAAGCTATCTGATGAGCGTGTTAATAAATGCATGTTCCCCTCTCTAACAGTGTTTTTTTCCTGCCCAAGTCCTAGCCTTTTATCTTCTTCCTTTTATTTGCTGAAGAACTAGAGCTCTTAATCAGAGACCTTGGGACCTGTTTCAATGGACAAGGACTCTTGAAGCTCTA
Organism: Tadarida brasiliensis; assembly: GCA_030848825.1. Classification (NCBI taxonomy): domain Eukaryota; kingdom Metazoa; phylum Chordata; class Mammalia; order Chiroptera; family Molossidae; genus Tadarida; species Tadarida brasiliensis. The sequence continues at coordinate 102,614,189 of CM061265.1, forward strand.
TCAAAATTGTACATGCTTGCCCTGGCTGGTTTGGCTCAGCGGTTAGAGCACTGGCCTGCGGACCAAAGAGTTGCAGGTTTGATTCCAGTCAAGGGCACGTACCTCACTTGCGATTCATCCCTGGCCCTGGTCAGGGTCGCGTGGGAGGTAACCAGTCGATATGTCCCTCTCACATCGATGTTTCTCTCTCCCTCCCTCCCTATCTGAAGATAAATGGAAAAATATCCTTGGATGAGAATTAAAAAAAAAAAATTGTACATGCTTATGTATTTTTTTCAGGAGAAGATCCATAGCTTTCATTAGACTTCAAAAGTGCTCTAACTCCCCAAATGTTAAGATCCAATGATTGGGGTTTTACAGTTACTGTTTTTAAAGCGGGTAAGAAGATTAAAAAATTGTTTTGCTTTAAAACAAAACACATAATTAAACTGCTTTTCATTTAAACAATTTTTTAATTGATTTTTTTAGAGAGAGAGGAAGGGAGAGATAGAAACATCTATTGGCTGTCTTCTGTATGCCCCCTACTGGGGATCAAGCCCACAACCCAAGCATTTGCCCTGACCGGGAATCGATCAGGGACCTCTCAGTCCATGGGACGATGCTTAATCCACTGAGCCACACTGGCCAGGCCAAGCTGCTTTTTATTTAAAAGTCATCAGCTTTTAGCCCTGGCCGGTTTGGCTCAGCAGTTAGAGTGTCGGCCTGTGGACCAGAGTCCCGGGTTCGGTTCCCGCTAAGGGGACATACCTCGGTTGCAGTTTGTCTGGTTGGGGTCGTGTGGGTGGCAGCCACTTGATGTGTCTCTCTCACATCAATGTTTCTCTCTCTCTCTCTCTCTTCCCCCCTCTCTCCCTCCTGCTCTATCTGAAGATAAATGCAAAAATGTCCTCTGGTGAGGATAAAAAAATAAATTAAAAGAACAATAAATTAAAGTCATCAGCTTTTAGCCCTGGCCTGGTAGCTCAGTTAGTTAGAGCATCATCCCAATATGCCAAGGTTGCAAATTCTATCTCTGGTCAGGGCATATACAAGAGGCAACCAATGAATGCATAAATAAGTGGAACAACAAATCGCTATCTCTTTCTCTCTCTCCCTCCCTCCCTTTCCCTCTCTAAAATCAATTTTTAAAAAAATCATCAGCTTTTCCCAACCCCCTTGCACTAATGGCATGTGAGGGGCAAAAAAAAACCCTTCCCCCTATATAAAATTATCCAAAATGATAAATAGCTAACATTCCTAAAAATATTTAAAACAACAACCCTACAAATCCAGTGGATAATAAAAAAAGGTTAAATGATAAATCACATGGCAGATTTTCAAACAAGCTAAAAATTACATCTAAAAAAACTAATTCAACTACAATGTGGTTGAGAAAAGAAAGACTGCTTAGAACAAGAAAATCTGCATTAATTTAGGTAGTACAACTAATCCTAAGTTTAGAATGTAATACATCTAATGCAACTACAATAGAATGTAATTTTAAAAGTATCAAGATCAAAACATTTCCACTGAAAAAGAATTAAACCAATGATATAAAAGGTGCACAAAAGAACTGCTTTGGTTCAGCAAAAGGTTTGTTTTAGTTTTACTAATGTGCAAATTAAGTCCAACTAAAACTAAGAATGTATTTAAGTATCTTTTTAAGACTTTTATCCTCTGAATTTTATATTTCTTTTATTAGATTGTAGTTGTAATGCCAAAGGTAAATATGCAAAAAATATACTTCTCTATTTGGATTTCCTAAAGGGGCAAAGGCTGGATGGAAATAAGGACTAAACACTATGATATTTACCCTGGTTTCAAATCCTATTGTGAAAGCTAATGGCCTGGGGTCTATTGTTTTTATTACATTTTCACCTACAATCAACAGGATCCAAATCAATATCACGTGTTATCTAAATCATTCCTCATTTTGTTAGAAAATTCAGTAATTGTCAACTGTGGCAATTATCTCTTTGTCATAACAGGGTAGCTACAAAGACATGTCTTTTGTGGTGGTTCTTTCAGTGAGTGCTCAATAACCACTGACTGGACTCAAGTCCACCATGCTAGGAAGAGCCCATGCCACCATCCACCAGCAGTGAAGAGTGAGCACTGCAGATGACGACAGCAGGGGAGTTGATGCCAGCCTGCAGGAAAAATCGTTGCTCACATCTTGCCCTCCCTTTTCTCCTATATTGTGCTTTGCTTCACAAAAAGAAACCCAGAAGTACTCTGTCAAGCCCTTTAATTAGCAAGTTAAGTACTGCTTGCTCCAACTGCAGGAAGAAGCAAGGGCATACTGATCTGCCCGAGTCAGGGAGGAGATTACACACGTATCGATACTGCAGAATAACTGCGTATGCAGGAAGTGAAGACCGCCATCTAGTCTCACAGTAGGAAACAAAGAAAGCAAAGCTCCACAGGCTTCTTGGTTCGCAGAAATAAAAACATATTGCCTTCTTCATAATGGTAATTTGCAAAAAGCAGGGATGGTAGGAGTTTATCAACAAAAGGTCTATTTAAGAAACACTGAGGCACAAATAAATTTTTCCTGGGGGGAGAAAAAAGAAGTCAAAAGAACTATTGGGTTGAAAGCTTAAAAAAATCCTTTACTATAAAAAATTAAAATACAGATATATCACGTAAATGTGTGTCAATCGTTAGTATTAAGGGCTTCATGTGTATCTTCTGGACTGTTTCAAACAAGCCGACTTCACTTGACAGACCTTCCTGCTGAAGTGCTAGGTGGGCCCCCTATAAAGGCCACGTCTATCTTACCTTTGCTGCTTTCACCAGCCTGTCACAAGTTCCACAGTGGTATAAGTTGTCACAGTCAAATACTTCCTCTTCTACATACATGTTCCAGAGTGCATCTTCCAAACCTGATACATTTTTGACTGCTACTGTTAGATCTAAGAAGTCTTCCTGAAATACACATACATATACTACTGAAAAAAACAATTTCACAGAGGTTCACATACACATTACCAACTCATATACATATTGGGAGTCATCAGATATATTTTTCCTAAAATACTGTAAATATAAAGGTACAGATCCCCTCCTGATCAGATACTGTGAAATTCACACCACCAAATTAGCTTTTCTAAAACAAACTGTAACTGAGCTTAAAATATATCAGGAACCAGTTTATGAGTTTACTATACATAGAATAAAACGTACTTTATCAGGAGCTAAAACAAACGGCTGAACACACATCTGAATTGAGATGTGTACGTGCAGGGCTTACTGGTGCTGTCTGAGTCGCTAGACTAGAACAGCAAGGGCAGGGCTGAAGACTCAAATAGAAACTCTGCTTCCTCCTCTTCTTCTGCCAGGGCTAGTTTAAGACATACTGAGAAGTTATACGAAAAAATTATTTTGAGCCAGGATAAAAAGGTATTCTTACGAAAATTAAGAGGAGGGTATTTTGCAAAACGGGAGTCTATAAATTCTACTGTAACTACATTTGAGTTACAACATGTTTCTAGTAATAATCACTTAAAATCTGACAACTTTAAAGAATATTTAGTTTTAATTGCATTACAGAGGTTATGGAAACTGCAAAATAACAGTACTAATCAGTTCATGGTGGAAATCTAAAATAAAAAAAGTAACATTTATATATAGTTTACAACATATGTATGTGAAAAGTTAATTTCTGTAATTTGTCATGTGCCTTAATATATAATATAGTTTGAAATTAGTTTGTGATTTATTATTACTGTTAAGCCATCATATAATAGAGTAGTTCAAAGACACAAAACATCTTAATATTTCCAAATTAGGCTGGGCGAACTTATTAGCATAGACAATAAGAGTCAAAAAGTATCTTTTATCCCCAATACTCATAAAAAATAGAAAAAGAAGAGAAAAAAAGATCTGTTCCCAAAAAGCAATTAATGTAACATTTAGAAAATGGCATTTTATTTTTTACTCATATTATTAAATACAGAAACTTTCTGTAACTCTTGCTATAACAAAAGATGTTTATTAAAGGACAGCTGTTCAGATGAAATAACTTGCTGTCTAAGACTGGTGGAGCAAGCGGAGATTACTATGTTTACATGAGCAAATTTCCAATCAGATTAAATGGGCAACCTGTCATGACAACGAATTGAAGGTTACACTAGTTTAAACATGCTTATAATGGTTTTATATGTATATACTTAATATATAATAAACATATACATTTAAATATTTAAATATAAGCACACACGTACAAATGAACTTTCTCAAAGACATTAATAAACTAAATCCAACATTTAATTACAGATGTTTGTAAATTCTCTATTTTTATTACTTCTCTAATTAACTTGATAATAATCCGCCACCAACCATGATGAAGTCTCTGTCCTCATGAGGCCACACACCTCTACTTATAAATACCCCCAACTCGATTTTCTAAATATCACAGTACTGAATAAAACATAAAAACTATGTTTTAAGATAGCTGCTTCTGTCAGTTTACATAGAGAAATCTGGATTATAAACTTATGACTTAGGTGTAGCTAGAGTAAAAGAAAAATACCAATCCAGTGATTTCTAGTAATAAACACTTAAATCCTCATGTAGTACCACAGATTTAATGACATGAATTATTCTTAACAATGTAACTTATTAATAAAATACTCTTGCATATTCACCTGCTTTTCACTGACATTCTTACATTCTTTACAAACAATCTGGTTAACAATGGTTCCATGATACAGACGATTGATGAGGTCATGGCCGGAGGTCCCGACTAAAGAAGTTTCCAAAGCACTAAAGAGAATTCGATTCAGTTCCTGCACATCATGTTGCCTCATTTCCTATAAAACAGGTAACTTTTAAATGTGATTTTGTGCCTCAGTTTTTTTAAAACAGATTTTTAAAGTGATATTAGTTTAAAAAAATACAAGATGTATCAAGGAATCCAAAGATAAGCCTCGATCAAATATAAAGATGACTAATCTAAACGAGCTGAGAACAGGTTAAGAGATCACCACCTACTGTTATTTTTATTACAAAACAAAAATATGAACAGGTGGTGTTCAGTGTGTACATGTAATCTAACTCACTCGAAAACAGAAAAGTGCATTTATTCTTGTGGGAAGCCATATGAGTGGCCAGAAAGGAGTGGAGGAGGAACACGACAGCACAGAGCAGCCTCCACCAGCCGGCAGAGTGTGCACAGCGACACCTCGCTCAGGTCAGAGGGGATGGCGAGCACACTGAGGCATCAACATTGGAAAAAAACTAGAATTTACTGCTTGGACATACAGCTCAACTAAAACAACACTAACACAGGGCTACTGAGAGACTCCAATGGAACTTGCTTTAATCTACTCTGAGTCATGCCACCATGTATAAATAGACTGAAGCAATCCTTCAGAACAACACATAAACCAAAGCCAAGGGGTACACCAACACTTCAGGTGGAGAAGAGGGGAAGAGCAGCACAGGAGCCTGAGAAAGAGCAGAAGTGGGGGGGAACCAGGACAGTGAGGTCACAGGAACCGCAGCGCTGGTGCTTTAAGGAGGGGCAGTGAGTGCTACCAAGAGCCCACTGAGAGCAGGAAGTGTCTCCTGGACTTGGCACATGGATGTCATGAGTGACTTAGATAAGCAAGGTAGAAAGGAGGTAGAGGAACAAATGGAAGGTGCAGTAGAGGCAGTGGAGGACAACTTTAAAGTTTCGTGTGAAGAGAGGCAGACAAAGTAGATAAAAGCTGGAGCAGGATATGGGACTCAGGATCTCTTTCTCTCTCTCTCTCTCTCTCTCTCTCTCTCTCTCTCTCTCTCTCTCTTTTTTTAACACACAAGACACTAGAGGACATACATTTCTTCAGTGTTACTGGCCCTGATGGGACAGAAAGCTTGTGGAAGTTTTCAAGCTCTGTTTCTAGGTTTGCCAAGTGTCCAGACCCTAGTCTGCCACTGTAGGTCCAGTCCTACAGGGTTTCCTGCAAGACTTTATTTAAAAGTAAGTAAGGTTTTCACAGCTTTAAGCATTAAACCAGCAATTTAGTGGAAGCTCATTATTCAAAACAAAGGGAAATGCATCAACTGATGACTAGATTAAAAAACAAACGAAAAACACGTAGCTTATCTATCTAATAGAATACTGCTTGGCACTAAAAAGGAATGAAGAGCCGATATATACTATATGATTCCGTTTCTGTGAAATGTGCAGAATAGGCAAATCCACAGAGATATAAAGCAGATTAGTAGTTGCCAGGGACCAGGGAAAGGAGTCAGGGGATGGGGACTGCTAATGGGTATGGAGTGGGGAAAAGGCTCTAAAATGGATTGTATCGATGGTTGTACAACTCTGTGAATATACTAAAAAAAAAACCCACTGAATTGTACCCTCTAAAAGAGTAAATCTAATGGCATATGAATTATATCTCAAGAAAGCGGTTATTTTTAAAACAAGGAAAGAAAAAGGAATTACCCCTAAGCAACCTGCCCTACACCAAACATTTAACATACTGTTTAGGGAAAGTATTATTACCCCATTTACTTCAAAGCTCAAGCCCTACCTCTTTGACTTCACAGCACTGTCTAGTTAAGGAGTGTTCCTATTAGAAGACCACAGTTCAGAGTTTGTTGTTGAAGGCAACATAACATTATTCTGATCACTACCTCTTTAAATTCTGATAGTCTCCCATACCTGTGTCTTTGCAAGAACACATCTATTCCATGAAAAAATCGTACACTTGGTTTTGTTTGATTTTTTACAGCTAACAGCCTGACAACAAGCACTTTTACTTGTTGCTGACAAATGTTTTGTGTTTGTATACAGTGAAATAACTTTAGGGACGCAAAGAGAAAAAGGAGAGCAAATCTTACAACAGGACACAGGAAGACAACAGAGTCAGAAGAAAGGCAGGATAGGGAAGATGAAAAGGCCTGCCAAGGATGGTTTCATAGTTTTGCTTGAAGCAAATGTTCAAGCCAGAACACCCAGATTCAAACACAAAAGCATGTCACAGAGGCAGACGGCATTATTGCTGGGCAGCTTTTTAAGTTGATTAAGCAGTCTGCTAAAAAAATGGTAATTTCCATGTAATAGGTGTTGTACTTCAACTAGTGCACATTAAGATTCTCAGGGTATAAATTGTAAAAAAATCAGGTCTTATACTGCTCCCTGTATCCACAACCCTCTCCCCACCCCCAAATCACAATCGTTCATAAAATCCTGCAAATAGCGAGTCCAAAAATATATTTCTGGCTTGTAATTATTTAAAATGAGAAGTAAATATTTAAATAATATCTTGAGACGCTAAAACAAAATGAAAGCAGTTGGGTAGCATATTAGCCCAGTGTTTACTCTTCACGCTGGCAACGCGGACCTTCATACCTCATTGCTCGTCCACCCAAAGCTGTCTGTGAGGTCCGACGTGGAGGCAGCTTCCTGGTCTAAGAGCAGGAGCTGAGCAAACAGCCGCTGTAACTGCAAAGGTATGATTCGAACCTGAATGAGAACAAATGCGTTTCTAAATGAGTCTTTTCAACGTGGGTTGGGGCTTTTAAAAAGAACTACATACTGACTTTCTTCTATCTCCTAGCTCACTCAGTTCACCCAGAAGAAAGTTTACAAGTATCTTATTGCAAAGGGTGAACCAGCTAAGATTCATTTTTCTTTGAAAATTCAATCCAAAATGTTTTAGCTATCTGGAGCTTTTTACCTTGACAAAGTCCAGATCAATATTAAAACCCAAAGAGGCCTTAATAAACTATACAACTGATTACAGACAGATAGTAATTTAAGTCTCTAATAGTTCATTCTTTTTCTAAAATACCTCAGATACAGACATACTCCCATGAGGACTTTCCCAGTCGTGGGTGGGCTACACCTTGCCTCACTTCCTTCCTGAAGGCTCCAAGCTCGCTCCTGCCTTATTTGGGTGCTGAGGGCCAGGCTGACAGAGAATGCCGCTCAGAGCCTGGTCTGCAGACCACATGTAAGCATGTAAAGTGAGACTCAGCCGTTAGAAACTGTTATGGTGATTTGGCATTGCCACAACATCTTTATTATGTCCTACAGAAGTATGATCTGCAACAGACTGGGAATTAAAAACACACACACCAACTGGCCCTTTGCCGCGTAAGTGGTCTGAAAAGCACTGGGCTGGATCATGAAAGACTCCTCGTAAGAAGTACCGATTTTAGCCTGAAAACGACCAACTTCTGAATGACATTTAAGCAGGGGAGGAACATGATTAGATCTGCACTTATGATAAACCAACTCCTCACGCAACTTATTTCCAGAATACCATACTGAAAGAATACTGGTCTCCATTTGCTGTTGTTACAAATAAGGGCATTAAGTAGAGTTTGTTAGGCTAGTGTGGACCATTTGCAAATATTTCCTTCACCAAAAGAAAGAATAAACACAGTAGAGCAGCTGTTCTCAACCTGTGGGTCGTGACCCCTTTGGGGGTTGAACGACCCTTTCACAGGGGTCGCCTAAGACCATCGGAAAACACGTATTTCCGACAGTCTTAGGAACCGAGACACCGCTCCTCTATCCGTCTCCAGGCGGGTCTGCCCACATGCAGATACACCCACATACAACAGGAGGAACTGTATTAAAGAGTCGCGCCATTAGGAAGGTTGAGAACCACTGCAGTAGAGTGAGGTATGTCTACAAAGCAGCAGCCAAATTACATTTGGAAAAGTAATTGTCTTTTTGGAAGGAAAATTCCATCACCAGTAGGGTAAAAGCCAAGTCACCTTCAGAAAATAAGAATCATATATGGTAATTGCTAAAATTATTGATTTCTATAAGAAACTTAATTCCTTCCTTAAAAAACATTCCCTCAATACTACACCCACAACCCTGTAAATCACATATTTGATACCTTTGCATCAGGATTATCCTTCTCCTCTAAAGAACCAAGTTCTTCTGGGCCAAGAGAAAATAAAGCTTCTAAACAAAAAAGAAGAATCAGAGATGTAAATGACATTATTGCATTTTAGAAAACCAACACCACCAGTAAGCAACATCAGTCAAAGATTCAGAAATGTGACTGTGGCGATATTCATACCCTTACACTACACATTTCGCTTTCTGGTAACATTATTTTTAATCACTGACTACAAAGGGCATGCTAAGGTTTCAGCATGAAAGATCTATAAAAGGAAAATTATGCATATAAAACTAAGAACAGTAACATCAGAGATCTGTGATGGCTTCCTCCTGCCTATGGCAGTGGGTCCTCAGAGCCACGTAAGGAATATTAGGAAATGTAACAAATATATAATAGTGTCATATATGATCAATAGCACGCCATCCTTTCCTGAGAAGGACCACCTTTAACTCTGAGATCATGCCCCTCCTTTTCTGGGTATGTAAATATCTTTCCTGTGTTGAGAGTAATAACAGATGGTAGTAGAGTAGATGGTAGTGGTCTTACTTGGAAAAATAAGTTGGTAACCCAGTGCCAGTTTCCAGAAGTTTTTTTATAATACAGCATCTAGATATGCCACCCAATGGGGGAATATCTGGATCTTTCGGGAAGTGTGTATTCAAACCTAGGGAGGAACTCCTACCAGGGAACTTTGATATACTCAAGGGAGAGAAGGGATGGGGTAGGTATTGTCTCCCACTGGCAACCACTGCTGCATAGTGATTTCTGGTATGAATGTTATACTCCTCCTGAGTTCCTGGGAGGAACTGGGGAAAAGGAACAAGGACTTTCAAAATTATCTCCCACTACTCTCAGCTATGGAGTACAGTGAACCCACTTTAGCCCTACTACATAAAATATGATTCCAAAAAGCTCCAAGATTTTTCTCCCCCTGTCCTTATTCTTTCCTAAGTATACCTCCCCTTCAATAAGCATCAGGGTTCATGCTAAGCCTTACAAAGGAGTGCACAATCCACACTAAGATGTCAACCCATGTGCTTGGCCGGCGATCTCTTTGCTAGAGAGGAAGATGTCCTGGGACTCCCAGCCCTATTCTTGCTTACTGGTACTCACCATGACCTGCTCCCACTCCAAACACCTGCCCCAGTCTCTTTTTAAGGCTACTTTTCTATTTCAAGCTGCCCTTTAACTTCAACTGTATTAAAACTTGAAAAAGTTCTAACCCCCCCTAGGAATCGGCTTACTCATGCTGAAAATCTCTTGTGGAATCACTGAATGCATCAGGGAGATATTTTTATGGAGGGGACGGAGTCAAGAACAAGAGGCCCCACTCTTAAATCCCACATGCAGTCCAATCCATTAGAATGGCCCTGGGAAGGGGATAATGGTAAATATTTACTAAATCTCTGGAGGCAGGAAGTCTTCCTAAGCTTAGAAGCAACAGATAATGTCACAAAGATTTGATAAATGTGCAGTGGTGGGAAGGGGGATGTGGCAGTCGGTACAGGATGAACCAAGCTGTCGGTCCTCAGAATATGGAGACACTTTGGAGAGCTGAGCTACACAACAATGTGGAGTTGGGGCATGTGAAGGCAAAGTAATGTTTACACTGAAATCCACACAACACCTGCCAAGACTCCTGTGGAGGAAGGTAGTTTGCAAACGTGGAGAGAATCAGGAGCAAGAAAGTAAGGGTCCAATAAGGTCGGGCTGGCTTCCTGTAGGTTGTTTCTGGGAGATTCCCCTATACTCTCACAATAAATTCCATTTTAAATTGAGCTAATCTGAGTGGGTTTTTGTTCCTTGCATATACTCCCTTCGTCTAACATCTTGGAATTCACTATTTCCAGATTTTAAAAAAGTAATACGAAGAAAGGTTATGTTAACATTACACCCCCAGCAGGGTCTGGACAAACAGTATCTGTTAATCAAGGAGGTTAATATTCCAGTAACAAATGAATGAATATTCACCCAAGTGAGATAACTAGACTATAAAAGGCCTCACATTAGGTCAGGTTCTGACACCAAACAAGTTCAGATGAGGTTGTCAGAGTTCTCTGAATTTCAGAACTGCAGGTAAACAATTACTGACTGTATAAATAATATGACACCCCTCCCCATTCCAAAAGGCAGGATATATTGCTTTGGGCAACTCTGGCTTCCGTGTTTATTACTTTGGAGAAATTTTAAAACTCAAAAATACAGTGTAACAATAATGAAATCCAGCACTTACGACAAAATTGTCTTTATGTTGCTTTTTAAATTATAAGAATTAGACAAGAAATGCCTTTTTAATTTTGTTACTAAACATTATTGTGATTACATAGAATATACTTAAGATAATTTAAGCTTCACATTACCACTTTATGTATTACATTATCAATAAACACATGCTGCAAATACACCTTTAAGACACTGTCTCTTTGTGATCTTGCATAATTAATTACATGTAGAGATGAGAATACAGATTACTAATCAAATGCATGCAACACAGCATACCTCTGAACTCAGGTGTGAAATGAAGAGTCTGAAGCAGGGAATTGAGGTAACAGGTTCCACCCTGATTTCTGATTCCGCTTAAATTGGTAAATTCTCTAGGAGCAGGTGGCTCCAGTGTTTTGGTCTTTAATTTTTTCCCTTTTCCATACTGATTATTTGGTACACTGGAATAGTCCTCTTCAAATAGGTCCCCAAACATTGTGAAACTAAATACTACCTTTAAAGAAATATGACATATTATAAAACGCTTTCATTTTCACAACAAACTTTTCCCACACCTCCCTATCTTATACTTGGGAGTATCTATTTTAAGTCGTTCCTTAGAAAGTACACATGGCTGCCTGCTGGTGAGGCTCAGTGAATTGAGTGTCCTCCCGTGGACTGAGAAAGTACATATGGTGGGGTTTGGAGGCATCGGGACCTGGATTTTTTTTTTTTTTTTAATCCTCACCCAAGGATATGTTTCTTTCATTAATTTTCAGAGAGAGAGTGGAAGGGCTGGAGGGAGGCGGGTGGGGGGAGGGGGGAGAGAGAAACATCGATGTGACAGAGACACACATCCAGCGGCTGCCTCCCGCACTGGGGCAGGATATTCAACCTGCAACCCAGGTACATGCCCTTGACTGTGAACAGAACCATCGACCCTTTGGCGCTGGGGCCGACGCTCTAACCACTGAGCCCACTGACCACGGCAGGACCTGGATTTTTTCATCCCTGCTACACCCTACCTCAGTAACTCTGGGCAAGTCACTTAACCTGTGTTCCTTATCGCTCAAATGGGATACCACCTATCACGCACAGTCATTTAAACCATCAAATGACATAATTAAAGAAAGGTACTCTGCAGCGCAGAGGGTTTGGCCCACACTGAACGACAGCTGTTTTTTAAAAAGGCACATTGGCATCGCTTAATGAAAACAGAAGAAAACTCATCCCCACACCTAATCTACCGCTGGGGTGGCGAAGGCACTCCTAGATCCTGAGAGCTGACAGGGGCCTGGGGACCGGCAATCACTTCCTCAAATCTCTGCTTCTCACACTCCTTGTACCAGATTATGACACTGAACGGCATTAAATGGAACAAATTAATCTTTGCACCTGCTAAGCACTTGGCCCCAAAGCTGGAGGGTCCGAGGAGGTTCACTGCCACTCAAATTACTGAGTACACGGCCCTCTGATCTGTGTCCCGTGACCCCGACATCAGCCCCGGGACCTCACTTGAGGGTGGCGGAGGGCCACTGGGAGATGAGAAAGGAGAAGCTCCCAGCACAGCTCCCAAGGGACAGGAAACGCTGAAACGCAATTATTTTCCTTTTCTACGCTTTCCTCAGAAGAAAAGGACAAGAAATGGATCTCGAAAGTCTGACCTGGAGCTCGTGGTCTGGACTCCTGCCTCTCCCACTCCGGGCCCAGGCCAGGCCCTCAAGCCCTCCCAGTCACCCCGGGGCCCAGGGGCGCGAGGAGGCAGAGGTCCGGCGGCCGAGGACCACGGACCCGACGCCAGAACTCCGCGTCCCGGGCCGGCCGGGCAGCTCCTCGCCTCGCCCTGCCCAGGCCGTGCCGCCCACACGCTCCCTACGCCTCCCACGTCCCTCCGGAGAACCCGGCCGCCAGCTGCACTTACTGCCTAAAGCCCAGACCCCCGCCCCGGCCAACACTCGAAGAGAACGGCCGCGCCCCAAACAGCCGCCACCATGTTGGCGCAGGCGTGTCTCCCGCAGCCCCTGAGCGTGGGCGATTTAGGGAACACGTGGACTACTCGCCCCAGGATGCCCCGCGGGAGCGCCGGCCTGTCGCGCGCGGCCTTATGGGCAATGTAGTTCGTTGGCCCGGAGATTCGGGAGTCAGGGTGGAAGGGGAGTGCTCGCTTCCCCGTCAGCTCGTGGGGTCGCGGGTCCGCGGGTCCTCTCGGTCAGCCGGCCACTCATTCAATCACATTTAAAGTTGATATTTCTGGCTGTACGCAACCCACACTAGTTGCAGTAGAGTACACACAGATCACTTGTCTTTTGTAAGGATGGCTAATTTCCAAGTTACCTAAACGATGGAAACATTTGTGTAGGGCTTCAACTTGGCCATGCACTTTCAAAGACAATTTCCAGTGTAAAAAATGTTCCACGTAACTTTGAACCTTTCTAATATCCTCAGTGTTTTGTCTGCACCAACTCTAAGTAGCATGCACACGAAAACACTAAAAATAGCTCAAAATCATCCTCTCTTGCGGATTTGACTACCTTTAGTGGACTGTTACAAGAGCTTATGTATGTAGGCTCTACTCCTGGCATCTCCCCGATCCACTCTAGCCTCCATCCCTGAATGAATGAGGGAGGCAGAGAAAATCCTTTGCACTTCAGCTAAAGGCTGGAGAGATTGAGAACTGCTGCAAGGCAGGAGTCCAATGAACGCCAGCCTGAGGGATTTAGAGATGGAACACTTAAGGGAGACTCGTGTGGCTGGAATGTTCAGAGGTGCTGGTAGGGAGAGAACCGGAGGCAGTGGACCAGCTAGGAGGCCAAAGGGCTAGAGTAGGAAACTGCAGTGGGAATAGTCTATTCTCAGTTCTCATCAGTCTTCACTCGGACCGTTGTCCCTTGGCAGCCTCCTCTTCATAATTCTCCTCCCTGGCTCCATGGCATGCTAGCCTGCTGCTCCTCATTCTGCCCTTTGCTTCTCCTCTGCCAGCTGTGCTTCATCCCCCTCCTCCAAATAGTAGATATTCCTCAAACTTCCATTCCCTGATTAAGAATGAGCACCGGAATGTTAGCTCCACCAGGACACAGGCTGCTAAAACCAGAACAATTGTTGGCATGGAGGCTGAGATGTCTCTGAAATGAGTGCATCTGCCCTGGAAATTCCTGAGAGTGACCATGACATGAATTATGAGAAGCCAGATGCAAAACCTGCTCTGTAAAAGGAAAAGATCAAAGAAGGGCTGGATCAGTCATCTAGGTTCAGTAGTTCCCTGGCAAGAAGTGATGAGTTGCTTTTTATTTTTGCATTGATTCATTCATTTATTCTTTAATAAACATTTAGTAAACATTTTTATTTATTTAATGAGCATCTACTAAGTGGCAGGCACAGGGCTAGAAGCTTGAGATTTAATATTAATCTGACTGATACAGGTCCCTAAATTCATGGAGCTAGCTTTCTAGTGGAGGAAACTATGAAAAGGCTAGACGGTAGCCATAGTGATAAGTAGCAGAGGAATGTGACAGTAAATGACAATGATGGGGGTGGGGCTTTTTCTGATGCTGGCCTCAAAGCAGACTTCTCCCAGAAGAACTTTCTAATGAAGGGGCATATGAAGAGCCCAGGAAAGACCCCTCCAGGCTGAGAGAACAGCAAATACAAAGGTCCTGAGGTGGGAAAGGAACTGTGCTGTTCCAGATGCAGAAAGGAGGCCTTGAATGAGTGGAGAAAGCACATGGAGGCTAGTTAAAGAGGTGGATGGGAGCTGGATTCACCCACTTTTTGGCCAAGGTGAGGATATTTTCTGATTGCAATGTGAAGCCATTCAGTGGTGTTATGGAAAAGATAGCACAGTGGTTGACGTATGAACAGACTTCTCTGGCTTCTGTCTGCAAGACCACAATGAGAGCAGAAAGACCAGTTTAGGAGGCTGTTCTCGGAGTCCAAAGAAGAGATGATGGTGGAATGATGTCAGTGGCAATAGAGAGAGGGGCGGATATGAGACCTATTTTGAAAATAGGACAGGATTTGATCGTGTGGTGGCTTTGTGTGAACTGGGCTAAGCTGAATTTTATTTCCCAGAATTCCTTTCCCTGGATGTTTCTGATTAGGGTTAGTCACAGAGACATTTTTGCCTGAAATTGCAGGAGGCATTTTTGTTTTCTTAACCCATCTGCAGACTCACCTCTGGCATGAAGCAGCAGTTAGACCTGCAGTTGCCCTTGCTTCCCCTGGCTCCTCCTTCAGCTTCTCCCACACCTGGAGCAGGTGTTTGTTTAGCTCTGTGAGGAAGAGCACCAGCTTCTCCTGCAGGACCCCCACATCATCAAGGTTGGAGGTGGTAAGAACTCGCCAAGGTTCTAGTCCTTTCTCATGGATCCAGTTCATCTCGGTGCGTCCAAGCTTGTTCATCTCTTCCCTACTGCACACCCATCCACCCTTCCAGAAGACCACCCTGGTGTCCTTAAGCTCTAGCATCAGAGGCAAAGACTGTTTACAGAGATCTGTTCAACCAGCTCCCACATGGGGCAAATCCCTATGATAAAGCCCTGATTATTGGTATCTTTGGTGGTTCCACTTCTCTGATTGAACCCTGACTGACACAGCTTGAATGGAGGGGCTGTGGGAGAGTGATGCCTTGTATCTTTTTTACTTGAAATACCAGGTAGCTGAAAATATAATTTACTGAGCCATACTGGGAGAGGAGGAAAGCTCAGGTGGGGAACTCAAGAGTTGTGTTTTGGATATACTAACTTTTAGAAGCTAGTGAGGTAAACATTTGAATGCTATTAGAGTGTAATCTGTATGGTCAGAACAAATAAATTAGGACCAGGGGAGCAATTTTTGAACTGTTATTATAAGAAAGAGCTTCCCAGAAGTCTGGGATGTCTACAGAGGAAGCAGTGTGTTTCAGAGGTGGGTTAAAGAATGGCCGAATTGACAAGAAAGCAGGTCCAGGTGATGGATGGGTACAAAACCACACTTAATTTTTAAGTAGTCTTGTTAAACATTTTTCACTAAAAGTTTAAATAATGCGTGGCCTTCTGCATTAAATAGAACAACACCATACCCATAGGCCCACCCCAGCTGGAAATCTCAAGTAATCCCCCAGATGCCTATTGACCCCACCCCCTCAAGCAGTAATAGTTTGGGACCAACTCCTTCGAGGTTCATGATTACTTTTGCAAAAACTGGGATTTTGCGAAACCATGACCCTGGCCTGAAAAACTTGCAATTCTACTGGTACTTTTTGTTTCTTTATCTGTGCTGTGTTACTTAATCTATTTGTTATGCAATCTGTACCCAAATGCTATAAACAAGAACCTTTCAGACTGAAGGTCATGTCTTATTAGTGGGTTATCAAATTTATTGAGAGGACTTGCAATCAGCATTTAAAAAGAGAGAGAGAAAGGAAAAGAAATGCAATAATGGAATTACACAGTATGGACTCTTCTGTCTGGCGTAGTTTATTCTGCAGAACTATGTTGAAATTCATCCTTGCTGTTCATGTATCAGAAGTTCACTCCTTTTGTTTCAGAGAAGTACTCAACTGGGTGGATAAACCACAGCTTGTTTATCCACTCCCCTGTGGATGGATATTGGTACTGTTTCTAGGTTTTTATATTACAAATAAAGTTGCTATGGATGGTCATATATGAGTTTTTGTATGGAATTAGTCTATATTTGTTTATGTTGTGGTCCGTTAGGTGTGGCCACAAGAAGAGACACAGGACAGGCTCAGGAAAACAAAGTTTATTATAGTCACGGGCCCTGGACACACAAGGGATGACATGCCATGCTGGGCCACAAGGGGCAGCACGGGGATTGTTCAGGAGGCAGAAGGAGCAGGAGCCAGGGGAGAGCCTAGGCCAGGCCTTGATTGGAATTTGTGAAAAGGCAAGGCAGGGCAGGACAGAGCTGAGGACTGGCTGGTTAGAATATTTTAGCAGGCTGTCAGCTATAGGGGTGTCCCCTGCTTGCCTGGTCCCTGGCCCTGGGATGGTTAAGGCTGAGGAATATTGCCCCCAATGGCTTCAGACTGGTTAGTTTGCCTGACAAAGACCTGCACTGTGCCAGGCTCTTTGCTCTCTCTAATATTGGGTAGCCAGAGGAGGGGCAGTCTTTCCCTAGCCAGAGGTTTTCTAAGACAATGAAACATCATAATGTAAAAAAGAAAAGATATGATCAATACAAGAATCATGCTTTCTTTTCTCCTGAGTAAATACCTATAGGTACATGTTTATGTTTTTAAAAAACCTCCAAACCATTGTACAATCCCCACAGCTGCGCGCTCCCCAACATTTGGTATGATCAGTCTTCTTAATTTTAGCCATTCTAATAGGTGTGTAATTAAAGTGTGGTTTTAATTTGACTTCCTTAATGACTTAAATGTTGAGCATCATTTTATGTCTCTGCCATCTCTAATGTTTTCTTTGGTAAAATGTCAGCTCAAATCGTTGCCTACATTTAAAAATGGGGGGGATGTTTGTTTTATTCACATTATTGAATTTTGAGAATTCTTTGTATATTTTGGACATAATATATGCACCATAAATATTTTCTCCCAGTATTTCATTTTTTTCTAAAGTAAAATTTTAATTTTAGAATAGATTTGATTTACAGCAAGATTTGCAAAACACAATTTAAAATTTTTCTATAAACCCATAAGGAGGCCTTGGAGGGTTTGGAAATGAATAAGACAACGCTGGGCACTGCGGAGATGCCTGTGGAATATAGTTCCACCGCCAGTGAGGAGGGCAGAGGCAAGGAACTGCCCGTTTTCCCTTGGAACCTGGGATGTCAATCTTTTTTCTGGGCAGAGAGACTTTTGTAGTCTGAGGATAAAATCCAATTTTTTCTTTGGGACAAATTCCCCAAATACCAGCCTCATTGAAATTTACTTTCCTTTTTATCTTTCTGAGTATTCAGGGTCCAAAAGCCATTGCTTAATAATTCTCTTTGTAAACAGGCATTGCAGTACAGGGCATGATGTCGGCCCAGGCAAAGATCAAGGTTATTCTTAGCTGGACACAGACCAGAAAATGCTTTCATTTATTGTGTTCTGATGAGTAAATCATTGGCAATAAGTACATGGGCTTTAGAATGAATATATTAATACACGCCCTCTATTAGGGCAGATTTAGTGCCTGCACTTTCACCAACTGTATTACATGAGCTTGGAATCAAGTCCGCTGGGCTGCTCGGGGCTGCTGCTATCCAATGTTGACGAGTCTCCTTCCTCTATGTGCGTGTCTCCTGCTGGCACCTGGCTTTGCCCAGGCAGGCAAGCTGCTGGTCATACCCATGGATGGGAGCCACTGGTTCACCATGCGTTCTGTTGTGGAGAAACTCACCCACAGAGGGCATGAGGTGGTCGTGGTCAGGCCAGAGGTGAGTTGGCGTGTGGGAAAATCCTCCAATTACACTGTCAAGATTTATTCCACAACTCACACCCTGGAGGATTTGAATCATCAGTTCAAGATTTTCTCTGACTCTCAATGGAAAACTCGGGATCAAAGTGTACTTTCCATGATAATGAATCCATCAAACGATGTATTTAAATTCTTTTTTTCAAATTGTAGGAATTTGTTCGCCGACAAAAAATTAGTAAAATACATAGAAGACAGTTCTTTTGATGCGGTGTTTCTAGATCCTTTCGATATGTGTGGCTTAATTGTAGCCAAGTATTTTTCACTCCCATCTGTGGTCTTCAGCAGGGGCGCGTTTTGCCACTACCTTGAAGAAGGTGCACAGAGCCCCAGTCCTCCCTCTTATGTTCCGAGAAGTCTCTCCGGGTTGCCGGATGCCATGACTTTCAGCGATAAAGTGTGGAACCATATTCTCCACTGGGAGGAACATTTACTTTGTGGTTATTTTCTCAAAGTTGCTTTAGAAGTTGCCTCTGAGATTCTCCAGACGACTGTCACAGCCTATGACCTTTACAGCCACCCATCCATTTGGTTGTTACGAAGTGACTTTGTTTTGGAATATCCCAGACCTGTGATGCCCAACATGATCTTCATCGGCGGCATCAACTGCCACCCGGCGAAGCCATTGTCACAGGTGAGTTACCCCTCCTTTAGCATGCTCAGAAGAGTCTGCTTGGATGGGAAAGCAGAGCAGATTCCTCACGGAAGCATGACTAGTAATTCACGTGAGTCATCTCTGGGATCTCTTCCTGGTCAACACGTTACTTTGTGTCAATTCATTTAATGGTGTGTTAGCAAATTTTATAAAGCTGTCCCCTTTGATAATCATCTGTATACAATTGAGATAATTGTATAAAATTTCCAGGCTGAATTTTTTAATATTACTTTGGGAAATATACAGACAAACACAATAAGACATCATACCTCTTCTTTTGTTAATCCAGTGCTAACCCATTAGGAAAATGTTCTTAGGAGTTTTGTATGCATGCTTTTTTCTCTCTGAAATTATTTTACATATATGCATACAGCTAAGGTAAATTCTCACACTCATTTCATGAAAATGTAATCTAGTATCAGACTGGACATGTTCTGTACCTTTTTTCACCTGCTGATAAATCATGGACTTTTTACAGCCATACACACAAATGTGTGACGTTCGCTTTAGGAGTCGCACACAGTTCTTTACTTTGGATGAACTTAGTCTTCAAGTAAACAATTTGATTGACAGTTAAGCTTTTGTCTTCCTTTTTCCTTTTATAACTAAGTCTGCAGTAAACATTTTAAAATAAGTTCTTTACATTCATCTATTTCCACAATCTTGCTGTTACTGTAGGAGGCCATAGTCCTCAGGAGGAGGGTTGCTGGGTCTGATGCTGTGCACGTTAAAAATTGGACAAATGGCTTTCAAAACATTGAACAGCCTTACACTTTGGTCAACAGTCGATGAGAGTTCTAGTTTTCCTATACTATCTCCAGCTTCAGATGTGTTTTAACTTTCACATTTTTTGGTATAAAAAAATTCTATGTAGCTACTTCAATTTTTATAGATATATTGGTCATTGGCATTTGCTCTATTGTGAATTAGGTATTCACATTCTTTATCCATGTTTTTGAGGACTATTTGTCTTTTTAATAGCTGTTATAAGTTTCTTCGGTATTAGGAATATTAACACTTAGCTTATTTATGTTGCAAATATTTTTTCCTGGGCTATTCTTCCTCTTTTGTCATACATGTTTTTTCATTATGGATAGTCAATCTGGTTACCTTTTTCTTAATGGATTCTGGATTTCAACTTGTTTAGTTTTTTTCAAACCTGGGATATGTGAACATATTTTCCATACTGTATCTTAGTGTTTTTAATTCCTCCAATATTAATACTTTTATTTTTTTACAATGAAATGTTTACATAAAATAAGTATCTAACTTTATTACTTTCTAAATGGAGAGTCCATTGTCCTATCATAATTCAATTTAAAAATCCATTCTTCGCCCTGGTCAGTTTGGCTCAGCGGGTAGAGTGTCAGCCTGCGGACCAGAGAGTCCCGGGTTCGGTTGCCGCTAAGGGCACGTGCCTCAGTTGCAGTTTTTCCCGGGCCCCCATTGGGGTCTTGTGGGTGGCAACCACTCGATGTGTCTCTCTCACATCGATGTTTCTCTCTGTCTCTTCCTTCCTCTCTCCCTCCTGCTCTATCTGAAGATAAATGCAAAGAATGTCCTTGGGTGAGGATAAAAAAAAAAAAAATCCATTCTTCATTCACTGAATTGAAATGTATCTTTATCATATTTAAAACTTCCATTTTTATTTGCATCTGCTTTTCAACTTTTAGTTTTGCTGCACTGATTTATATATGTATTCATGTGCCGGTATCGTATTTTGATTATAGTATTTTTGTAGTAAGTTTTCATATCTGGTAGTACAAGCCTCATACTTTCTTTTTCCTGATAGTCATGAACGTTTGAAATACTCAAAAGGATTATATTTTTTACTCTACCTTTTCTGCTTTATGTTTTTGACATAATATTTTAGATCTTTTTGTTTTATGTACCTGCTCAGTACTCATTATAGTTAGAGTTAAGTTTGCTACTTTTGTCTTTTGACCTTCATAGTAGTTTTTAAATGGCTGATGTCTTGTGTTTATTAAATATTTACCTTTATTTAAGATTTTACTTTTACTTATTTTTGTTTTATTTCTGATGTTTGGTTCTTCTTTCCTGCTTAAAGAAGATCTTTCAATATTTCTTATAAATCTGGTTTACAGGTGATTGAATCCTTTAGTTTTTGCTCATCTGGGAAACACTTTATTTCTCCCTAAACTCTGAATCATAACCTTGCTGAGTAGAGTATTCTAGGTTTTAGATTCCTTTTTTTCAGCACTTTAAATATGTCTTGCTACTCCCTTCTGGCCAGAAAGTTGCTGCTGAAAAATCAGCTGATAGCCTTATGGGGTTCTCCTTGTATGTGACTAGTTGCTTTCTTCTTGCTACCTTCTTTAACTTTTGCCCTTTCAATTACAATCTGTCTTGTATGGGTCTTGGAGTTCATCTTGTTTGGAACTCTCTGTCCTTCTTAGATCTGGATTTCTATTTCCTTTCCCAGGTCAGGCAAGTTTCTGGCAATTATTTCCTGAAATAAACTTCCTATTCCTTTCCCCCTCTCTCTCTCTTTTTTTTTTATCCTCACCCGAGGACATTTTTCCATTTTTTGTTCAGATAGAGTGGGGGGGAGAGAGAGAGAGAAACATCGATGTGAAAGGTACACATCGAGTGGCTGCCTTCCACACGACCCAACCAGGGCCGAGGACAAACGGCAAACGAGGTACGTGCCCTTAGCGGGAACCAAACCCGGGTCTCTTTGGACTGCAGGCTGACACTCTAAGCACTGAGCCAAACCGGCCAGGGCTCCCTCTCTCCTCTTCTTCTCAGATCTATCTAATGTGAATGTTGGTGTGCTTGATGTTGTCCCAGAGGTCCCTTAAACTATCCTCGACTCTTGGTCCACGGGCTGACTGTCTAACCACTGAGCCAAACCACCCAGGTCACTTTGAATTCTTTATCAGGCAAATTATTTACTCTGTTTTGTTCTTATGTGGGAACTTTTCTGTTTCTTCATTTGAGACATATTCTTCTTTCCTCTCATTTTGTTTGACTTTCTGTGCTTGTTTATATGAATTAGACAAAATTCCTCTCTCTCCCAGTCTTGAAAAAGTGGCCTTGTGTAGAAGAGACCTCTGTGTAGGCTGTGTATGCCAGGTGGTTTTAGCAGTCTGGTTGGAGCTGGGCAGACGCTTGTGGCTCCTTGGGCTCTGGCTTGCTAGGCTGGAGTCGCTTGGGTAGGGAGGCTGGGTACATACAGTGATGCCCTGTTGATTCTGCTTCCTTCCTCTGTTCAGAGCTGAAATGGGCTCTGGGCTACGTAGCTGTGAAAACGCTGCAACAACTGTGCAGGTAGCCCAGATGATATGGAAACAGCTCCTAATTGTGCTGTAGATCTCAGAAAATTCTCACAGATTCTAGAGAGCTCCCACAGCTCCCCAGCCTTCTGTATATGGCCAGTCTCTCATTTTCTCTGTAGAAGCTCTTCAATCAAGCCTCATTTCTTTCCCAAAAGGAATTGCTCTCTATATAGGTGTACATTTCAGTATACTCTTAGGAAAAGGTGAGATCAGAATCCTCCTATGCAGCTGCCATCTTGGAATGCCCCTTTTGTTTTTTTAAACGTGATTATTAGTGCATTTTAAACGAATGTAGCTTATATTTTTCAGGGACAGCACTAGGAAAGATGGTTATGCCAGGCTTTTCCATGGACACAACTGATCAGGGGATAGGTCTGAGTCTTAATTTCTGTTATTAAACAGAGGACAGAGAGGAGAGAGGGAGGGACCTGGGTGCTAGGGGATGAGGAATTTTTAGTCAATGGACCAGAAAACCCATATTAGTTGACCTTAAAACCCAATCCAAAGATCACTGATTATGGCCTTGGTGGAAGTTTCTCTTCTAATGTTCACATTAATCTCAGTTACTGCCCACTGGGACTCTTGGGCAGGGCCTTCTGCTTACAGAAAAACAACACCAACCCAGAGGACCACCCCAGCTGGAAATTCCACAGGGATCCATTCCACAGAGGTCTGTGGGCCCCACTCCAACAACCAGTAATTTCTTGGGGCCAACCCTTTCTTGGTGCATGATTACTTTTGCAAAAATAGGGGACTTTGACCAAAATTGGTGTAAAGTCAAAATCATGACCCTGGTCTGAAAAACTTGCATTTTATGTGGTATTTTTTTGTTTCCTTGTTTATGCTATGGTACTTAATCTATTTGTTGTGCAGTCTATACCCAAAGTTATAAACAAAAATCTTTCAAACTGAAGGTCATGTCTAATTAGTGGATTATTAAATTTATGGAGAGGTGTTGTAATCAGTATTCAAAAAGAAAAAGAAAAACAGAAAATAAATAGAATTGAATTAAAGGAGATTAAAAAATCTCAGTACTGAAGATAAAGGTATTTATGTGACCTTGTGCTTCAGATGTATAGATCCATACTTGTGTACTGAATTTCCACGTTACATGTACATTATCACTGTGGGTCCTGAACCAATTGTTTGAAGGCCGCCGTCTCAACCCCATATTGACCTTGTGCCACGTCCACAACTCACTTATACAAACTTTACAGAGTGTGGGCCAGTGGTCATCAAAGGGCAAATGACAGGACAGTGTTTTGGAATACTCCAATGAAGTTTAACAGCATTTTTGTGGTAAATGCTGTTGCATATGATAAATTGCACATATATGACATAGAATTTCCTAAGTTTCAATTATGTAAACTCCAGTGAAATTGTCACTGTCATCCAGATCATGATCACCCCTGTATTAGTTTTCTGGGGCTGCTTTAACATAGGGTGACAAGCAGGGGTCTTAAACCCAGAACATGATTGTCTCCCAGTTCTGGAGGCCAGAAGTTTGAAATCCAGGTGCTGGCAGGGCCTTGCTCCCTCTGAAAACCAAGGGGGAGAATCCTTTCTTGCCTCTTCCTAGCTTCTGGTGGTTCCTTGGCTTCAGCTGCTTCCAATCTCTCTGCTCTTGGTATCACATGATCTTCTCCTGCTTTCCTATGGCCATCTTCTTATAAGGACAGCACTCATATTGGAATAGGGCTCCACCCTGCTCCTGTATGACCTCATCTTAACTAATTATATCTGCAATGTCTCTATAGCTTGGTTTGCATTTCCTAGAATTTTATATAAATGGAATTATACAGTATGGACCCTTTTTTGGGGGGCAAGGGGGTCTGGCATATTTTATTCTGCATAATTGTGTTGAAATTCATTCTTGCTGTTCATATGTCAGAAGTTCAGTCCTTTTGTTTCAGGGATGTATTCACTGGATGGATAAACCACAGCTTGTTTATCCACTCCCCTGTGGATGGATATTGGTACTGTTTCCAGGTTTTTATATTATAAATAAAGTTGCTATGGATGGTCATATACGAGTTTTTGTATGGAATTAGTCTGTATTCGCTTATGTGGTTGTGTGTTAGGTGTGGCCACAAGAGGAGACAAAGGAGAGGCTCGGGAAAACAAAGTTTATTATAGTCACAGGCCCTGGACACACAAGGGATGACATGCCATGCAGGGCCACAAGGAGCAGCATGGATTCGGTCAAGAGGCAGAAGGAGCAGGAACCAGGGGAGAGCCTAGGCCAGGCCTTGATTGGAGTTTGTGAAAAGGCAAGGCAGGGCAGGACAGGGTTTAGGGCTGGCCGGTTAGACTATTTTAGCAGGCTGTCAGCTATAGGGGTGTCCCCTGCTTGCCTGGTCCCTGGCCCTGGGATGGTTAAGGCTGAGGAATAGTGTCCCCAGTGGCTTCAGACTGGTTAGTTTACATGTCAAAGGCATGCACTGTGCCAGGCCCTTTGTATGATAGGTGCATGTTTACCTTTTTAAAGAACTGCCAAACCATTGTACAGTTCCCCCAGCAGCAAAGGAGAGTTCGTTTGTAATGTTAAAACAGCCTTGCTTTTCTGGGAGAAGCCCACTCGGTTGTGATGTATTATCGTTATACATTTTACATATTATATATGTTTGATTTCTTCATATATGTTTCTATGATTGCATTTGATTTGTTAAGGTTTTGTTTAGAAGTTTTGCGTCTACGTTCATGAGGGGTATTGGCCTATAGCTTTATCTTCTCTCAGTGTCTTTATCTAGTTTGGGTATGTGGTAATGGTGGTCTCAGACCAAGTCACTGTGTCACAGGATGAATTAGGATGCTCCGTTTGCTTCTACTGGAATATATTGTATCTGTATTTCAGAATATATTCTGAAACGATAATGTGTACTTTTTCTTCCTCTAGTATTTGGTGACATTTATCAGAAAACCATCTGAGACTGACGTTTTATTAGTGGGAAAGTTTGAATTGCAAATTAAATTTCAATTAAAAATATATGTTATTTCCATTCAGCTTACTATGTCTTCTTGATTAATCTCTGATAGTTAAAGATTTGTCCCTGTGATCTGAGCTATAGAATACATTGGCATAAATTCTCCATGGTGTTCCTTTAGTATTCTTTTAATAGCTATAGAATCTGTAGTGATGCCATGTCTCTCATTCCTGATATTGGTAATTTTTACCTTCTCTCTTTTTTTTTCTGACCAGCTTGGCTAGAATCTTATCTAGCCAATTCGTTTTTTCAAAGAACCAAAGCTTTTGGGTTCATTGATAATTTCTATTGTTTTTCTCTTTTCTCTTTTATTGATGTTTACCCTGAAGTAAGCCTCCCGGGAAGGTAGATCACTTACCACCATTTTCATTTTTCAGACGTTCACCAGAAAGTCCCCCTGTCACTAAGGTAAATGGTGACTAAGCAAACGTCTAGGAGCAGTCTGGGTGTTTTGGAGGAAACATCTGGGCTCCTCCTAAAGATTATGGCCCCAGGTTGGCTCTAGATCCCTGATGAAATGTTCCTCAGGGTTTTACCTGATGTACACCACTGAGCTCATCCATCACGATATCTAGAAAACTTGCAAAAGGAAATTCAGTCCAATACAACACACGTTCCTTGCGTGCTTTCTCCGTGCAAGGCACAGTGCGGGTGCTTGAGAGGAGGGTGCGGTGTAAAGGAGACATACCCCCGACCTCAGGGTGCTTGGTAGAATGTGGAGGACAGATACAGAGACTCCTGAAGGAGGACACCAGAGATTGGGGTGAGCCCACAGCAGACGTCTAAGCAGAGGGGTGTGGACGTAGAGCTAAAGGAGAGAGGAGTCCCAGCACAGTGCTTCCCGCGAGCAGTGCGCAGGTGACCGCCCACTGCATGGGACGGATCTAGGGATATTGATTTATAACAGGTGAGAGTCACATCCATGACATCCCTAGGAAGGTCCATGTAGGTGCGGCTGTCAATCACTAATTCGGAGGCCTTGGAGGGTTCAGAGATGAACAAGACAACGTGGGCACTGCGGAGACGCCTGTGAAACTTCTGCTGCCAGTGAGGAGGGCAGAGGCAAGGGACTGCCAGTCTTTCCTTGGAACCTGGGATGTCAATCTTTTTTCTGGGCAGAGAGACTTTGGTAATCTCAGGATAAAATCCAATTTTTCCTTTGGGACTAACTCCCCAGATACCAGCCTCATTGAAATTTACTTTTCTTTTTATCTGAGTATTCACGTTCCAAAAATCATTGCTTAATAATTCTCTTTGTAAACTGGCATTGCAGTACAGGGTATGATGTCCTTCCAGGCAAAAATCAAGATCATTCTTAGCTGGAAACGTCCCAGAAAATACTTTCATTTATTGTGTTCTGATGAGTAAATCTTTGGCAATAAGTGCGTGGGCTTTAGAATGAATATATTAATACACGCCCTCTGTTAGGGCAGATTTAGTGCCTATACTTCTTCCGCCAACTGTATGACACGAGCTTGGAATCAAGTCCGCTGGGCTGCTCGGGGCTGCTGCTATCCAATGTTGACGAGTCTCCTTCCTCTATGTGTGTGTCTCCTGCTGGCACCTGGCTTTGCCCAGGCAGGCAAGCTGCTGGTCATACCCATGGATGGGAGCCACTGGTTCACCATGCGTTCTGTTGTGGAGAAACTCACTCACAGAGGGCATGAGGTGGTCGTGGTCAGGCCAGAGGTGAGCTGGCGTGTGGGAAAATCCTCCAATTACACTGTCAAGATTTATTCCACAACTCACACCCTGGAGGATTTGAATCATCAGTTCAAGATTTTCTCTGACTCTCAATGGAAAACTCGGGATCAAAGTGTACTTTCCACGATAATGAATCCATCAAACGATATATATAAATTCTTTTTTTCAAATTGTAGGAATTTGTTCGCCGACAAAAAATTAGTAAAATACATAGAAGACAGTTCTTTTGATGCAGTGTTTCTAGATCCTTTCGATATGTGTGGCTTAACTGTAGCCAAGTATTTTTCACTCCCATCTGTGGTCTTCAGCAGGGGCGCGTTTTGCCACTACCTTGAAGAAGGTACACAGAGCCCCGGTCCTCCCTCTTATGTTCCGAGAGGTCTCTCCGGGTTGCCGGATGCCATGACTTTCAGGGAAAGAGTGTGGAACCATATTCTCCACTGGGAGGAACGTTTATTTTGTGGTTATTTTCTCAAAGTTGCTTTAGAAGTTGCCTCTGAGATTCTCCAGACGACTGTCACAGCCTATGACCTTTACAGCCACCCATCCATTTGGTTGTTACGAAGTGACTTTGTTTTGGAATATCCCAGACCTGTGATGCCCAACATGATCTTCATCGGCGGCATCAACTGCCACCCGGCGAAGCCATTGTCACAGGTGAGCTACCCCTCCTTTAGCATGCTCAGAAGAGTCTGCTTGGATGGGAAAGCAGAGCAGATTCCTCACGGAAGCATGACTAGTAATTCACGTGAGTCACCTCTGGGATCTCTTCCTGGTCAACACGTTACTTTGTGTCAATTCATTTAATGGTGTGTTAGCAAATTTTATAAAGCTGTCCCCTTTGATAATCATCTGTATACAATTGAGATAATTGGGTGTTTTTATTTTTTATTTTAATTTTTTTCTTCATTGATTTTAGAGAGAGGAAGGGAAAGAGAAGGAGAGATAGAAACATCAGTGAGGGAGAACATCGATTGGCCGCCTCCTGCATGCCCCCCACTGGGGGTTTGGCCCACAACCTGGGCATGTGCCCTGACTGGGAATGGAACTGGTGACCTCTTGGTGCATGGGTTGACACTCAACCACTGAGCCACACCGGCTGGGCTATAATTGAGATAATTGTGTAAAATTTCCAGGTTGCATTTTAAAATGTTGCTTTGGGAAATATACTGAAAAACACAATAAGACATCAGACCTCTTTTTTTGCTACCAGTGCTACCCCATTAGGAAAATGTTCCTAGGAGTTTTATGTGCATGTTTTTTCCCCCTGAAATTATTTTACATATATGCATATAGCTAAGGTAAATTCTCACACTCATTTTATGGAAATGAAATTTAGTATCAGACTGGACATGTTCCATACCTTTTTTCACCTGCCGATAAATCATGGACTTTTTACAGCCATTACACCCTAATGTGTGACGTTCTCTTTAGGAGTTGCATACAGTTCTTTACTTTGGATGAACCACAGTTCATTCAAGTAACCAATATTGATTGAGAGTTCAGCTTTTTTTTTCGTACTTTTTCCTTTTATAAGTAAGTCTGTTGTAAACATTTAAAAATAAGTTCTTTACATTCATCTATTTCCACAATCTTGCTGTTACTGCAGGAGGCCAGAGTCCTCAGGAGGAGGGTTGCTGGGTCTGATGCTGTGCACATGTTAAAAATTGGACAAATGGCTTTCAAAATATTGAACAGCCTTACACTTTGGTCAACAGTCGATGAGAGTTCTAGTTTTTCTAGTTCTGAAACCATCTCCAGCTTCAGATGTGTTTCAACTTCCAATCTTTTTGGTAAAATAAATTCTACATAGTTACTTCAGTTTTTATGGATATATTGGTCATTTGCATTTGCTCTATTGTAAATTATGTATTTACACTCTTTATCCTTGTTTTTGAGGGCTGTTTATCTTTTAATAGCTAATATAAGTTTCTTCAGTATTAGGAATATTAATACTTAACTTTTTATTTATGTTGCAAGTATTTTTTCCTGGGCCATTCTTCCTCTTTTGTATTACAGAATTTTCATTTCTGGGTTGTCAATCTGGTTAACTTTTTCTTTAATGTTTTCTGGATATCAATTTGTTTAAGTCTTTCCAAGCCTGGGAGATATGAACATATTTTCCATACTGTGTCTTAACGTTTTTTTTTTTTTTTTTATCCTTACTCGAGGACATTTTCTCATTTTTTGTTCAGACAGAGTGGGAGGGAGAGAGAGGAAGAGAGAGAGAAACATCAACGCGAAAGGGACACACCGAGTGGCCGCCACCTGCACGACCAACCAGGGCCGGGGACAAACCGCAACCGAAGCACATGCCCCCAGCGGTAACTGGACCCGGGTCTCCCTGGACCGCAGGCCGAAGCTCCAACTGCCGAGCCAAACCGACCAGGGCGTCTTAACGTTTTTAATTCCTCCAATCAATAGTTTTATTTTTTACAATGAGAACTTTACATAGAAATATACAGATCTCACTTTATTATTTTTCTAAATGAATTGTCCATTGTCCTGACATAATTTAGTAAAACAACCCGCTCTTCATCCATTGACTTGAAAGGCATCTTTATCATATTTGAATTTATATATATATATATATATATATATATATATATATATATATATATATATATATTATTATTTTTTTTTTTGCTTCTGCCTTTGAGCTCTCGGTTAGGGACGGGAGAGAGGAGACTGGTCTGTAAGAAGTCCTGTGACATGTGAGAAATCGCTCATGGCTGAGAGGACTTCCAGGAATCAAAGGGTCAGTTGTGTGGTTCGGAGTAGTTTTCTCTGTGCTGCGTTGAGACACCTCCTACCTTAGGGAACTTTGACCTTCGTAACAGTTTTGCTACTTGAAATAGCCTGGTCTTTGGAGTTGCGACAGGGGTGTGGCATCAAGGGACTGAGTCTTGTGTTTGATTTGAAATAAAAGAATATCCTGAAGACATAGAAGGGGGACCAGGATTCAGCAGACGTTACAAATAGGAGTGGGAAGGTAACCCTGACTGGGAAGGGCCTGAGATTCTGGACAGGACGTTGAATGGCTCTTGACTCAATGTTATCTAGATCTTAGGGAGCAAGGTGACCCGGCTGATACAGGCTTGAGTCTGGAGTTCACATAATCCTTTTGCACACTTTTCTCCTCTCCTCTGTCCCCCATCCCTCTTCTTTGCAGCTCCCCTGTTACTTTTTCTCTCTATTCCATTCCCTTCTCCATCTCCTTTCCCACTCATGTTTTTCCTTTCTGTGTCTCTTCCTCACCATGAACCCTGGCACACAGGGGGCCCGGGAAAGGGCATCCCCCCGGCTGCCTCATGCATGGTGGGTGTTGGTAGTTGATAAGTGGGCAGTGAAGCTGTACCCTGAGTCATGCTTTAACACAGGAGGGCTTCCGGGGATGGTGCTGGATCATGTCTGAGCACATAGACTCTGGGGCCATCCAAACGCGACTTCACTCACACTCCAGCTCTGACACTTAGCCGCGGTGTAACCTTTGATAAGAACTGCAGTTACTAAAATAAGTTAAATAGGGATAAAATAGTACCACCACACAGAGCTCTTTCCCAGATTAAATAAGACGATGCATGTTAGAGTGCCTGGTACGTGGCAAAGAACCAGCAACAGCCATCATTGGGTGGGTCACATGCATATTCCAGCACAATTATTTCCAACTGCCACTATATATATATATATATATATATATATATATTTTTTTTTTTTATTCTCACCCGAGGACATTTTTGCATTTATCTTCAGATAGAGCAGGAGGGAGAGAGGGAGGAAGAGGGAGAGAGAAACATCGATGTGAGAGAGACACATCGAGTGGTTGCCACTCGCACAACCCCAACTGGGGCCGGGGACAAACTGCAACTGAGGTACGTGCCCTTAGCGGGAACCGAACCCGGGACTCTCTGGTCTGCGGGCTGACGCTCTAACCGCTGAGCCAAACCAGCCAGGGCCCAGCCTCCACAATATTAACATTAACTATAGGATCAGGCTTTTTGCAAAACCAAAAACAACCATGATCAGATGTCAACATTCTCTTTTTGGGAGCCTCCCAAGAATTATTTAACCCTCAAATGGGTGGACTGTCCCATAGGGAGAGTTTACCAATTAAATGTAGCAAAGGCTAACATAGGTTGGCATTATTTCTACCCCCTTTTGCAGATCATGGAACTGAAGCACAGAGAGATGGAGTGACTTGCCCATGGTCATGCCTCTGGGATGTGGGGAAGCCAGGATTTGAACCCAGACATTCTTTTTTTTAAAAGATTTTTTTAAAAATTGACTTTTAGAGAGAGATGAACGAAGAGGGAGAGAGAGAGAGAGAGAGAGAGAGAGAGAAACATGATTCGAGAGCAAGCATCGATGGGCTGCCTCCTAGACATATGTCCTCACTGGGAATCGAACCAGCAACCCTTCAGTGCATGAGATGACACCCCACAACCAACTGAGCCACACTGCCAGGGCAGGCATTCTTTAAAAAAATTGAGATATAATTTATATCATAACTTTTACCCTTTACAGACATACAATTCAGTGGCCTCTAGTATATTGATAAATGCAAACAAACACCACCACTCTCTAATTCCAGGGCATTTCCCCCACTCCAAAATGACAGCCCAGGCCTACTGGCAGTCACTCCCCGTGACAACCACGAATCTACTTTGTCTCTACGTATTTGCCTATTCTGGACACTTCACACAAGTGGAATCATGTGATATAGGGTCCTTTAGGGCTGACTTCTTTCACTTCGTGTTCAAAGTCTCCCTGTGTTGTAGCATGTATAGGTCCTTCATCCTTTTTCTGGCTGAATAGTATTCCACTGCATGGCTCTATTATATTAGGGGGACCAGAAAGTAATGTCGTTTTTTTACAGTAAATTCAAACAGATAAGTTTTTAACAAGTTTTTATTTTTAATCAATGATGTAATCACCCTTGTTATCAACAACTTTTTGCCATGTAGTGTGCAAATTTTCAATGCCAGATAGATAAAAATCTATTGGTTTTTGAGCAAAATATCTGGAGATGGCATTTTAAACATCATCCAAATTTTCAAATTTTTTGCCACTTAGAAAATGTTGTAGCGATCGGAATAAATGGAAATCCGATGGCGCAATATCGGGCGAGTATGGTGGGTGAGGCAATACCTCCCACCCCAATTCATTAATTTTTTCTAGGGTTCGTTTTGCGCAGTGCGGTCTTGCATTATCGTGTTGCAGAATAATGCCTTTTCTGGTGACAATCGCTGGGCACTTTTCAATGAAAGATTGATTTACTCGATCCAATTGTTCACAGTAAAGGTCTGCATTCAGTTTGTCCAGGTTTCAGCACTTCAAAATGAACGACCCCGCGAATACTCCACCAAACACACAAAAGTGCCTTTTTGGGGTGTAAACCTGGCTTAGCTGTACTTCGTGGTGATTCCTTTGGAGAGAGCCACTGCCTTTTGTGTTTTGGATTATCATAGAGGACCCATTTTTCATGTCCAGTGATCAAGCGATCAAAAAACGCTTCTGTATTGTGCCGCTGAAGCAATAAGTTGCCTGTGGTGGACCGGTTAGCTTTGTTTTCTTCGGACACATTATGCGGGACCCAAACATCTGCTCTGCTTACTGTACCAATCTGCTGCAAATGTTCTTGGATAGTCAACCAAGGTTGGTTAAGAGTGTTTGACAGTTCCTCGATTGTCTGACACGGATTTGCTTCCACTTCCGCCCTTAACATGTCATTACTTTAACGACATTACTTTCCGGTCCCCCTACTATTTCGTTTATCCATTCATCAGTCGTGCGCGGTGCGCTGTTTTACTTTTTGGCTGTGATGAACACGCTGCGTGAACATCGAGGGCCCAACCTTTACACGTGACGGCCTCCCTCTGCCCACTGGAGACTTCCAGGAAACGTCCTATCTGTGGAGTTTGCCGAGGGTGTGTTTGATTTACACCCCATGGCCTCTAATCGCTCGGTGGACATGCCTTTTGTTGGTTTGGTGGTGTGACAGAATAACAGTTGGCCCTTTTTTGGTTCTTTAACACAAAAGTTGCTTCATTGAACAGATGTCTATGGAGAGCCTTCTGTGTGCATGGCTTGCCACCCAGTGGGGAGACAGACATTAATCAGTTACAAGTATGAAGTGTACTTTGGCAGAAAACTGAAGGGTGTGGAGAGAACTGATGACGGGGTGCCTTGCAGGACGTGGAGCGATCTCGAGGAGTTGGGGGAAGGGCGTGCCAAGCAGAGAAGACAGCAGGCACAGCACGAAGCCCCACAGCATGCGGTCTTTAATGTTTGAAGCCCAGGCTGCTCTTCCCCCTTCACCCCTGTGTCCTAGGGTCGTTCTGCCATCGTAAATGCAGGCAAGTGGAAGTCCGATTTTATGTCTCTTCTGAGATACTGTAGGGAGAAAATCCTGCTGGTGCCCCTGTCCCCCAGAGGCTGCAGTGACATTTTTTTCCCCTATGGTTGCCTTTCTGGCAGGTGTGAGGTGATACCTAATTGTAGTTTTAATTTGGTTGCAGTGAATTTTCATCTTGGCTTGTTCTTGGGACCAGCCCTGTGCTTGGGATGGTCTTTCTATCCTGTTCCTCCAGCTTTTTCTCCTTCCCAGGTCCCAGCATGCCTCCTGAGCCCACAGGCACGGGTTAGGACAGAACTTCGCGTGCCAGTTCAGCTGTGCGTGACTTGCTGTGGGCGAGTCTGCTCTAGCTAAGCTATGAACCGCCTCTCACTCGGGCAGCCTGGTTCCCATGTCCCTCGCCCTCTTGGACCTCCCTCAGCCAGGTGACAAATCAGACAGGACAAACATGACCTCTGCCTGGGTCTCAGTTGAGAAACCTGAAGATCAGGAGATGGGTCACACCTCTGGCTGGGTGGCAGAGCTGGAAGCTGACACCAGGCTTTCTGGCTCCTACGTCAAGCTCTCATAGTGTCATTGATTGTTTTCTCTCAAAAAAAGAGCACATGGTTCTCAAATGTTCTGCTTCATGTGTGAACGCTCACAACTCAAAAAACAAAAAAGAAAAGGAAATGTGCGAATAAAATAGAAAAATACAAAGTGAGTTCAGTCATTCAGCAAACTTTTATCAAGGGCCCGCTGTAGGCCCGGCATTGCTCTGGGCACTGGGCATACAGTGGTGAACAAAGGAGAAACAATAGTCCCTTCCCTCAGGGGCTCTCATTCCAGGTGGGGGAAACGCATGATAATAAGCAACAGATTAGGTGGTGGCAAAAGGGATGAAGCTAAATTAGGAGGGAGTGCTTCAGAGTGAGGGCTGGGCCATGTGATGATGGGTTCATCAGAGAAGCTTTCTTTGAGATGACACTGAGTGAACTTGGACTGAAGGGAGGGTGCAAGCCATGTGGACACGCAGGGAGGTGCTGACACCTTTTTGTCACTGTCTGGAGCTGAGCTTGGCCAACTACATCCCAAGGGTCAACCTAACCAGCTTCCTATTCTTATGAATAGAAGTGATTGGAACACAGCCATGCCCATGTGTTAGTGTTGCCTTTGATTGCCCTCTTGGTACAACAGCAGAACTAAGTCATTGCCAAGGAGACCAAATGGCCCACAAAATCCAAACTATGTACTATTTATGCTTTTACAGAAAATTAATTGCCAACCCCTGATCTAGAAAAGCGATTCTCAAAGGGTGTTCTGGAAACCCCGAGGATCCCTGAGACTTTCAGGGGTCTGGGAGGGCAAACTGTTTCCATAATAGTACTAAGACGTTATTTGCTTTTTCCACTCTCATTTTCTCATGGTGGTACTGGGGAGTTTTCTAAAGACCTCACGAAGTGTGAAACCACAACAGAGCAAGTGCACACTCAGATAGGAGAGCCCCTGTCCTCCATGAAGTCAGACATTAAAGGGACTTGCAGCAAAGGTAAATAGTGTCACTCTTCTGACTATTTTGTTTTGGGAAATACAGTTATTTTTCAGAAAAGAGGTTAACTTGTCATGGGTTTATTCTTTTTTTTTTTTTTTTATCCTCACCCGAGGACATTTTTCCATTTTTTGTTCAGATAGAGTGGGAGGGAGGGAGGGAGAGAGGGAGGGAGAGAGAGAGAGAGACAGAGAGAGAGAGAGAGAGAGAGAGAGAGAGAGAGAGAGAGAAACATCGACGTGAAAGGGACACATCGAGTGGCTGCCTCCCACACGACCCAACCAGGGGCCGGGGACAAACCGCAACCGAGGTACACGCCCTTAGCAGGAACCAAACCCGGGTCTCTCTGGACCGCAGGCCGATGCTCTAACTGCTGAGCCAAACCGGCCAGGGCTATTCTTTTTTTTTAATATACATTTTTATTTCTTCTATTGTTGAAAGTATTACATATCCCCCCTCCTTTCCCCCATTGACCACCTCCTCCCTGCTCCCACCCCACTCCTGCTTTCCCCAAACTACTGTCTGTGTCCATTGGTTGTGCATACATGCAAATAAGTTCTTTGGTTTATCCCTTCCCTCCCACCCCCCTTACCCACTTCCTTCTGAGGTTTGTCAGTCTGTTCCCTACTTCCATGTCTCTGGATCTATTTTGATTGACAGCTTATTTTATTCATGATATTCCATAAATAAGTGAGATCATGTAGTACTTGCCTTTCTCTGATTGGCTTATTTCGCTCAGCATAATACTCTCCAGGTTCCTCCTTGTGGTCTCAAAGGGTAAGAGCTCTTTCTTTCTTACAGCTGCATAGTATTCCATTGTGTATCTGTACCACAGCTTTTCTATCCACTCATCTACTGATGGATACTTGGGTTGTTTCCAGATCTTAGTTACTGTAAATAGCACTGCTATGAACATAGGGGTGCATATATTCTTTCTGACTGGTGTTTCAGGCTTCTTAGGATATATTCCTAGAAGTGGGATCACTGGGTCAAATGGCAGTTCCATTTTTAATTTTTTGAGGAAACACCATATTGTTTTCCATAGTGGCTGCACCAGTCTGCATTCCCACCAGCAGTGTACTAGAGTCCCCTTTTCTCCACACCCTTGCCAGCACTTGTTGTTTGATGATTTGTTGACGGCGGCCATTCTGACAGGTGTGAGGTGATAACTCATAGTTGTTTTAATTTGGATCTCTCTGATGATTAGTGATGTTGAGCATTTTTTCATATGTCTCCTGGCCCTTTGTATGTCCTGTTTGGAGAAGTGTCTATTCAGGTCCTCATATTCTTGTTATTTTGAATTAATGAAGTATTTTTTTAAATGTGTCCCTTTTAATTTCTGGAACAGTTCATTTGGGTAGATGTTACCCACACAAACAAAAGTTTGGGGAGGACTCACTCATTGAGAGTATAAAGGAGTCCTAAGACCAAAGGGTTGAGAATGGCTGATCTAGAAGTAGCCAATTCTATTTTTCTTTCCAAAGCTGCATAAGTTACCAAAAAATGTCCTTTCATAGGCAGCGAGCCTTAGTTTCTCACCTGTAGAAGGATAGTCAGCCTGGGGTTTGTATTGCATGAGATGATGGGTGAGTGTTAGGGTTGAATTGTGCTCCCCCCAAATGATATGTTGAAGTCCTAACACCCAGTACCTTAGAACATGACCTTATTTGGAAATGCAGCCTTTGCAGATGCAATCAGTTAAGTTAAATGAGGTCGTTAGGGTGGGCCCTAGTTCGATATGACTGGTGTGTTTATACAAAGGGGAAATTTGGACACAGACTGGCACACAGGGAGAACACCACATGACAATGAAGGCAGAGGTGGGGTGATGCTCTGTAATCCCAGGAACACCAAAGCTGGCCCGCAAACCACGGGAGCCGGGTGCAAGGCTGGAACAGGTCCCCCTCCTACTCCTCAGAAGGAACCAGCCCTGCTGACACCTGGATCTCTGACTGCCTGCCGGCCTCCAGGCGGTGGGAATAAATCTCTGTTCTTCAGGCCACCCACAGTGTGGTGCTTTGTTACAGTGGTCTTAGGTAACCAAGACAATGGAGATTGTTTTAGAAGCCCAACCTGTCGGGGTGGGGATGGGGGGGGGGTCCGGTGCTGGGGCCACCTTGTTCCAACTCCTGGGTGGTCCAGTCACCTCCATCAAATGCCCTGTCACCTGGCGCTTTCCCATCGTTTCCTATTTCTACATTTTCTTCTCTTCTTCATTCCCACCTCCTCTTCTGTTCCCTTCACTCCTCCTATAGTTCTTGCAGTCACAGTGCAGGGTCATGAGATATTTTAGGAGCACATTCTGACCACCAAAGTGCCCCTCAGTTCAGGCCACATAGAACCCGGCTGCACGACCAGACCCAGAGGAGCCC
The DNA here is from genome assembly GCA_030848825.1 of Tadarida brasiliensis. Classification (NCBI taxonomy): domain Eukaryota; kingdom Metazoa; phylum Chordata; class Mammalia; order Chiroptera; family Molossidae; genus Tadarida; species Tadarida brasiliensis. The sequence goes on from CM061265.1 coordinate 102,651,543, forward strand.
CTCCAAGGGACCTGCACTCAGGTCCTTGTCACAGCCCCTGGGGGAGGGGCTCATGCACCCCCACCTGACCGGCAGGTGAAGGGTGGTGAGGCCGTGCAGCTGGGAAGGGCAGGCCGGCTCTAGCATTCCTAATCTTACCTGCAGAGTGGGAAGTGTGGCTTTAGGGTTGGATTCTATCTTCTGATATGACAGGGACCCCCAAGAACAGTGGTATAGCCGGGAGCAGGGGGTGGGAAGTCCTATCAGACTCCTCTGTGCCTACGTTTCAATCCGGCCACCGCTGTGGTGACCAGGGTTTGGGGCAAGCAGGTCCTCCGTGCTGTTCAAACCATGCCTTGACATCTGTTCACCCTCCTTTCCCTGTGCGGTGAGCAACCAAGGAAGCCCAGGAGCCTCCACAGCTGTCCGTCTGTGAACAGGGTCATCACGGATGCTCAGGAGAGAGGCAGGTTGTCCTCGAACTGGGAGACAGGCAGGTTGGTGCGGACAAAGAGAAAAGCTCCACCCCGAAGCCAGGCAGAAGCTAAGAAGCCTAGTTTTCTGTGTGCTTAATAACAGTTAAATATTAATTTAGGTTCTTGCACATCAAAGGGCAAACGTCAGAGCGTGGAGAGCAGGCTGCGGCGAGGGCGGGTAGTCGGTGCGGGGAACGCAGCCGGGCGCCGGGCGCACGCTGCCTGCCCGCGGGGACCTGGGGCCGCATGGCCTGCGCGGTGCGCGGCGCGGCGGCAGCCGTCCTCCTCTGGGCGCTCTGGGGCGTGGCTCCGGGGGACAAGCTGCTGGTGGTCCCCCAGGATGGAAGCCACTGGCTCAGTATGAAGCACATAGTCGAGGCGCTCAGGGACAGGGGCCATGACATCGTGGTGCTGGTGCCAGAAGTCAATTTGCTTCTGAAGGAATCCCAACACTACACCCGAAAAACCTACGCGGTGCCCTACGACCAGGAGGAGCTCCAGGGCCGGTACCGCTCCTTCGGGAACGGGCACTTCGCCGAGCGATCGGCCCTGAACGCCGCCCTGGTCGAGTACAGGAACAACATGAGGGTCGTGGACACGTGCTTCATTAACTGCCAGAGCCTGCTGAAGGACTCCGCCACCCTGCGCTTCCTCCGCGAGAGCCAGTTCGATGTCCTTTTCACCGACCCGGCCATGCCCTGCGGCGTGATCCTGGCGGAGTACCTGCGCCTGCCCTCCGTGTACCTCTTCAGGGGCTTCCCCTGTTCCCTGGAGCACACGTTCAGCCGAAGCCCGAACCCTGTGTCCTACATCCCCAGGTGCTACACCCAGTTCTCAGACCGGATGACTTTCTCCCAGCGGGTGGCCAACTTCCTCGTGAATCCCTTGGAGAACTTTCTGTTCTACTGTCTGTATTCCAAGTACGAAGCTCTGGCCTCAGACCTCCTCAAGAGAGAGGTGCACCTACCCACCTTGTACCAGAACGGCTCCGTGTGGCTGTTGAGATACGACTTTGTGCTCGAGTATCCCAGGCCAGTCCTGCCCAACATGGTCTTCATTGGAGGGACCAACTGTAAGAAGAAGGGGGTCCTGTCTCAGGTGGGTGGCTTTAGCTCTTTGTGACGGCCCTGTTTTTTCACACTCGGCTTTCCTCACTGGTGTGGCTCCTCCAGTGACTGTCATCGGGAGGGCTGCCTGAAGGAGGGGATGCCAGGCTGGGAGGAGGGGGTGGAGGAGACCTGAGGCTGAGGCTTTGAATGACGCAGAGGCTTTGGATGGAGACAGGGCTCGTGCCTGGCAACAGCAGGAGATATCTTTAGCTGGGTAATCTGGGGACAGTCACAGAATCATGGAATGAGCCTTAAAAGTTTCCAGGCCAAATCCTACACTTCCCTGTTGAAGAAACAGGTGAAGGCTTGACCAAGGGGACAGTCCAGGTCAAAACCCATTCTCTCAACTCTGGGTCATGCTTTCCCCCCCAGACCCTAAACTAGGTCAGCAAACTGTAGCCGATGAACCAAGTCGGCCCAGACGCCTGTTGCTATATGGCCCAGAGTTAAGAATGGTTTCCATATTTTTAAAGGGATGTTAAACAATAAGAACTATGGGACAGAAGTGAGCGTGGCCCACTAAGTCTACATAGTTACTATCTAACCCTATGCAGAGAGAGTGTGTTGACCTCTGACCTAAGGCAAGTGTTTATAGATACCCTCTGACACATGGGGAAAGAGGGCCGAGCGCTACTTTGGAAAATAAAAACTTGTGAGTTTGGGTTTATTTATTTATTTTTTTGGTTATTGTTTTAATATTTACACCTTTGAAAGGCTTCAGATCACTGTATCTTTCACACCAGACTTCTCTTTTGCCATGCATCTTTTCATCAGAAGCAAAGCCTCAAACAGGTCCGAAAGACCCTTACCAGCCTTCTTTAACATGTGCCAATTTCTTTGTTAACATGGTAAACAGTAACTTTGAGCAGCAGGACCAGGGGTGACGAGCATCACTGGATGAGGTCCAGGGAGCACAGGGCATGGATGTCAGTAACATTTAATTAAGAAGTTAGTAAGCAAAAGTGCAATAAGATACATGTGGCATAAGAAGAAACAATATCGTTTTTGGTACCTTGGTATATATTTTCACAAAGAGGCGTTGTATTGAGTCACATTGAAAAACCAGACTGGAGTGAATGTGCTTTTGGGGCCACGAAGCTTTGTCTGCGCTCGGCTTGGCCCTGTATCTCGGCTGGCAGTCCCCGCTTGGCACCACAGACAGCATGCTGTGGTACAATATGCACGTATCGGTTTGTATGTGCAATGGCTAGAAGTTAAATTACAGTAATCAGAATCAAGTTTCTCTGGCCAAATAATCAGACCATGTCAACACTATGAAAAAACGTGCACTTTGGAATAATGAGAGTGTTTTGGAGTCGGAGAGGTGGTGCGGGCACCACAATGGAAAGGGACTAAATGCCGCCGGATCGTCCACTTTAAAATGTTTTGTTCTGTTATATGATTTCATCTTGATAAATATTTTTAAAAAGAAGATACATCATCAATCAGGAAAAATAAATGCCTGATTTATAGCTAAAAAAAAACAAAGCCCAAAAAACACCCCACACTCCTTAGCAGGCAAATGTCGTGATCAGGTAACACATGAAGTAAACCACGTAAGTGGCCACTAAAAGTTTGGAAACACATTTAACTTCAGAAATATTCCAAGAGCTTCGAATGAATCAGCAGTGAAGTTCAACTCCGCATACCGAGTCAGCGAGCCTGTCTTACAGCGAACCACTGGCCTGACTTCAGACACATACTCCTATCTCTTTCAAATATGTGCACAGCCTTTTGGAAACCCGTGCTTGGGAAACATTCCTTGCAGAATGCTCTGAGTCACAATAGGAAAGGGTGCCCCTTCTCAGGAGAGCCTGTGCAGAGATCTCTTCCCACGTAGGCCCCTGTTAATGTGACTCTGACCACAGCCCTGCCCACCTCCTACACCCAAGGAGGGACTCAGCCACCTCAAGGGCTCCCAGGTGTTTCTGCCCAAGATGCCCTGGGGAAGCCCCTGGACAGCTTGGCAGGTGGTTCCCACTGGGAAGCCCTCAGAGGCTGTGTCCTGGGCAGCCCTGCATGTTCTGAAGCCACTTATGCCTGCCCTGCCAGGGCCTCCTCATTAGCCCCGTGCACCTTGTCACCTGGCCCCAAAGCAGTTCTGCTGTCATGGGTGCCTTTCCTTTGGCCCCCAGGGGCTCCAGGCCTGGCCAGATGCTGGGACACTCTCTCCAATGTCCTTCTTGCTTTTTGGTCGGGACCCGTCTGTCCACTGGCTAACCTCTTTTCCTATGGGAGGCTCAGGTTCAAACATCTCTATCCTAGAGGCAATTCTAGCTCTACGTCCCATTATTAGAAGGAGTTCTTAGAACAAAAGAATTCAGAGATAAGTCCCAGTGTCTTCCACTTGCAAAGCAGAGAAACACTCAAAGCATTGAAAGGACAGGTTTCCCGTCTCCCTGTCTGGGCCACATGGACCTTGGAGGCAAGTCCTGGCCCCAGCTCAGGCTCCCGGACCAGCCCATCCCCTCTGCCCAGCCTGCACTGAGGCAGAAAACGGAGGAGAGCTCGGCCTGGCCTCAGCTGGGGTGGGGAAGGGCCAGCTTTCCCTCCCCTGAGGCTCCAGGGGTCCCTCCCTTGTCCCCATGACATTAGTAGAATACGAGCTATGAGACTTGGATTCGAACCTGGCTGTGTGGCCGAGGTACGCGGCTTACCTCTGAGTGTTCATTTCTCCACGTGTGAAAAGGGAACTCTTAGGAAGTCTCGGTGACTGGCAGGTAGGATCAAGTTCACGGGACTTGAACACTGGAACTGCAGTGCAGATGGGACAGGGCTGCGTTTGGCTGGAATGATGGGATGGAGGCCCGCACACAGGGGACAGGCCAGCTCTCTCACGTAGAGGAGCAAACCGGGGCTTCTCAGCAAGCTGAGCTGGCTGCCCACAGCCTCAGCCGGCTGCAGCCCCGTGCAGAGGCAGGAGAAGTCCCTCTCCCTGACATCTCCCACCTGAGGTCGCCTGATTGCCCACAAGGTGGCAGCTTCAAGAAAGGAAGAACGCAAGCAGAATGATGAGTCAGCGGATCTGACAGCCTCCTCCTGGCCACCGAGCCTTGGACTTCTGCTCCTCATCTGAAAATGGGGCCAACAATGTCTGCTCATCTGTCTCAGGGTTGTTTGAGGATCACGTGGGCAGCGTGTAAAAGTGCATCAGAGAGAGAGAGAGAGAGCGCTTTGCGGGCTGTCCGAGGAAACCAGGACCCTCTTCTCCGCACCTTAGCTCAGTGCAGGCTGAAACTTTCTGTGAGGTGATGAAAACAACATCGTTTCCTTGCAACATTCTTTGGGGAGTATTTCCCTGGAAAACTAGATCCCAGTTCCTCAGTACTAGCTCTTCTGTCCCCAAGTTTTCTCCTTATGTTCCAGAATCATCTAGACCAGCGGTTCTTAACTTGTGGGTCACGACCCCTTTGGGGGTCGAACAACCCTTTCACAGGGGTTGCCTAAGACATAACAGTAGCAAAATTACAGTTATGAAGTAGCAACGAAAATAATTTTATGGTTGGGGGTCACCACAACATGAGGAACTGTATTAAAGGGTTGCGGCATTAGGAAGGTTGAGAACCGCTGATCTAGATAGTGGTTCTCAAATGGGGGCGATTTTGACCTTTGGGGGATAATGTCTGCAGATATTTTTGGTGTCACAATTGGGGTGACACCGTCATCTAGTAGGTAAAGTCCAGGGATGCTGTTAAAAATCCCACGAAGCACAAAAAACACCCACCCACTCACTCCCAATGAAGAATTATCTGGCCCAAAAATGTCTAGTGCTGAAACTGAGAAATGCTGATCTGAATAAATTCCAAGCGACTATCAGTGACTTCTACCCAGCAAGGCCCGGAGCTGGTGGTGAGGGGACAGCAAGCCCCCTTCGCCCACCCCTGAGCTCACCTCTTCCCCTGTGAGCAATAAGCACTCAGGCTCAACATTTATTGGTTGAGCTGAGGATTGAATTTGAAGCAAGTCAGAGAACCAAATCCAAAAGTGTCAAGTCATTCTTAATAGGCACTTTTAAAAATACATGACTTAGGCCAATGTCCACAATTCCTATAACAGGCGGTTTCTCTTTCCAAACCCAGTGTTTACCTTTATGACTGGTTATCTTGCAGATTAACGGATGTGTGGAACATTTTGACAGCACTGTTTCTATGGCCGAGTAATTATCCACAGAGTGACTAAATGCAAGAACGAGTCAAGGTTTAAAAAATAGTATTCAACACAAGTAGCTACAAAACTAAAAACCTGGTTGGTTAATAATTAGACAATTCAAGGAGACTGAAACTAAGTGGGTTATTTTATATTGAGATATAATTCACATACCATGCAATTCATTTAAAGTTCATTCAGTGGTTTTGCGTATCTTCACAGAGTTGTGTGACCATCACCACAATCATTTTTAGAACATTTCAATCACCCCCCGCAACACACACACACACACACACACACACACACACACCCCATCAATGAACTCTTCTCCTAAGCCTTTGGCAACCACGAACCTTTCTCCACTTTCTTTCAACATGGATCTGCCTGTTCTGATCATTTCCTACAAATGGAATCATATAATAAAGTGACCAACTTTTTTCACTTAGCGTAATGGTTTCAAGGTTCATTCATGCTGCAGCAGGATTTTTTAATTCCCGAATGATATTTCATTCCATGGATATACCACACTTTATGTCCCTGCTCATCAGCTGACAAACGTCTGAGTCATTTCCACTGTCCCTGGTGGCTCTATAGCTTTGATTCAGGTCCTTGCCTCTCACAGATAGGCTCCCAGTAGGACTCCCTGGGTCCAGGCTGACCCCTCTCAATCATTTCCCACGTCTTTGCAAGAGGAACATTTCAGGAACACAAAGCCAAACAGACTACACCATCCTCGGTGGCTGTCACAGTCTATAGGACAAAGCTCAGGTCCCCAGTTTGGCACACAAGGCCCGTGGATTTGAGACGCCCCTCAAAAAAGATAGGTTGAAGTCCTAAGACCCAGCACCTCAGAGTGTGACCTTCTTTGCAAACAATCTTTGAGGAGGTCATCAAGTTAACATGAGGTCATTAGGGTGGCCCCTGATCCAATATGACTGGTGTCCTGATAAAAAGGGGAATTTGGATACAGAGACAGAAATATACAGAGGAAGACAATGCGAAGACACAGGGAGGAGATGGACACGTGACTGGAGTGACGCATCTGTAAGCCAAGCCCGACCAAGGACTGCACGCAAAGCCTAGGAACTGGGAGAGGCAAAGAAAGACCCCCAGAGCCTTCAGAGGGAGCACGGCCCTGCCGACACCCTGATTTGGGCTCTGCCCTCCAGAGTGTGAGACAACAGGACAAGGCATTTCCCTTGTTCCCAGTCCCCCAGTTTGGGTACTTTGTTTCAGTGGCCCCAGGAAGTTGGCTCGCTCGCAAGCTCCGTGCGTTTCCTGAGTCATTTAGTTCTCTTATTGCTCAGAATGCGTCCTGCCACTCCCATGCCTCTGCCCGGGAGTAGGTGGGGACATCTAAGCATTTGAGGATGAGTTCTAGGGGCACGATTGGCACTGGCTGTGGCTTACTGTCGTGCAAGGAGCCATCAAAGCGGGTGTTGGGAAGGGCAGTCTCACCCTGCAGTCTTTGGCCCCACTCCCCTCATAAGGGTGGGCCCTGGGCTTGGAAGTCTTTCCCACCAGAGCCCGTGCCGCCTTATCACTGTGTGTGGGAATGTCTTTCTGTTTCAGGCTCAAAGAATGCTCCTGTGTCTTTGTTTGGAGCATGTGGGTCACATGGCACCTGGCCAACCCCACTGGGATATCCTCCAAGGGGAGGGGACAGGGTCTTTCTTTTGCTGCACAGTAGGGGTTTATGTGGGTGAGTCTGTAACCGCTGTTGTAGGGAGGATCACCGTGGAAACCGATCTCACTCTGACTCGTCCCCGTGTAAGCAAAGCGATTACGTCCAGTGAGTGACTACGTTGTGTTCTTGGCAACTCCAATAACAAGATACAATGGGCAGAGGTGTTGGGCCTTCTGTCCCTGGTGGCTGGCACAGTGATGGGCCTCACGGTCCTCGAGGGAGTTGGCGTCGTCTCCTGGGGTTGGTATCTGGTGCCCTGTAATCGGCTCCGGCAGTTTGGAGCTGCGAGCAGGGTTGCCCAGGAAACGCACCATGCCGTGGAAGACACACGTGGGCTTCTCACCACGGCCTCAGAGCGATGCGTGTTCCCTGGGCGGTGGGCTGACTGAGGTGCTGGCCACCTGGCCACATGGAGACAAATGAGTTGTAGATAATCTCCGTTCACAGGGAGGAGCTGGGCAGTGGGTGAGGGCAGACGTATGCGAGGCGGGTGCTAAGAAGAGCTGGGGAACTCGACCGGGTCCTCTGACCACCATCTGCTCTCATGTCATCTGCTGTCCCTTCCTCCCCCTCACTTTCTGCTGTTTTTGTTTTCTCTCTAGTGCCTTCAGAGCATTGGTCTGATAGGAACTACTCCTGTATTAGCAGAAGACAAAAATGCTTCTAGGAGAATTAAAAAATTTTTTTTGTCCTGTTAAAAATCCCAACGAGATTCTGTTTGGCCTTGCATGAAACCTATAGCTTAATCTAGGGCAAAATCAAGAACGTTACAATGTTAAAATCTTCCCATGTAGGAAGTTGCGTGAGTTTATTGTATCTAGATTTAGTTATGGCTCCAATAGCAGAGAAAACACCACCACCATTACCAATCCCCTAGGTCCACCCGGCTTCTTACTTGGTTTATAACGTCTTGTCAGGTTGGGTTGTCACCACAAGGCAGACGATCACAGTGATGAACGCTAGGAAGGTGGCCCTGGTACATTCACCCTCTGACAGGCGTGCAGCGCAGGTCCAGCTGTGCAAGGAACAGGGACTACCGAGTCGTTCAGAGGATGAAGGTGATCCAACTCCGGTGACTTGTTGCTTCTGCCTTTGATACGGTGGTGGCAAGAATCCTTACCGCAGCTTCTCTTGCTAATGAGAGTAACCGCAGCTGCAGAACCAAGAACAAAGGTGAAGTTGTCCCTTCCCAGCTATCGGCTCCGTTCGCCCTCAAGCCTTTGATGCAGGACGCGGGCAGCCCCACGCCTACACACTCAGGAGATCTTGCGTGGCTTTTTGTAGGAGTGAGCAGAGGACAGAAGTGACAGGATTTGTCCTGTGAGTAGAACACAGAAACTGAGTTTTGGGGGAAACGTAGAGTTACATCTTGGACAGAAAAAGGATCTGAGAAAGGTGGCTGAGAAGTTGCTATTGGAGAGGTAGGAAGAGAACCAGGGCGGACAGGACAGGGGGGTGGCAGCTGAGCACATATGGGAGTCTCTTTCTGGAGCAGGGCTGGTCTCATGGGCATGTGACCCATGAGGCTTCCCGGGGCTCCACTCTCAGAAGGAACCCACAAATTATGTAGCCCATCCTGTTCTGGAAAAATCTGTCCTTAAGAGGACTCAGGACTCTATGACCTTGGAGAGTAGTCTGGACATAAATCACAGGATGTATTAAAGGCCCAGATAAAGGTACACCCTAGGCCCTAAACAGAGTAGCAGAAGACTGAAACCTTCAGCATTCAAGAGAAGAGGAATTCAGACAGATTCTGGTCTGAGGCCAGGTGACCTGGGGGGAGGGTGCTTTCTGACCCCCCTGCGGCATTTCCCTCTTATGCTCCAAATAACAGCAACTCTTATTCCGTGACGTAGGTATAGAAATCTCAACAAAATCTGTGTTGTTTTCATCAAGTCCCGAGTTCAGAGTTTCTCCAGATATTTCCATATTTGACAGCTGCTTCAAGTAGACTCTTCCCTGAACATCTCCAGAGGTGTCCTTGTGTGGAAGAGGAACAGAATCAGAGAGCCCGGGTCCCCTTCCCTCTTAAAGAAAGCTGTCTTAGCAGTGTTATATATTTTTTCTGGATGTGCTCTATGTTGGAACGTTTTCAGAGTTATCAAATAAGGTCACATCCGGCAGAGAGGTTTTGGTTGGGGACTAGGCATTGGTGACCCCTCGGAGCTCAGTCACAGCCCTGTACACAGTTGACAGAGGAGTGGGTGGGGAAGAGATGAAATGGGCATCCACAGCCTTGTTTTGGGAATGGCATGGAAAAAAACCAAAATTGTCAGCTAGAAAGTTCTCCAGAGAGAGCAGCAGACTCAGATGAATTTCTCCAAAATCAGGGAGATCGATCTCTCCTAAGAAAAGCCGAAGGGTGAAAGGCTAATTGCAAAGGACGAGAGTTTCAGTCTGTAATGATTAACATAAGTAGGGCACCCTGCCCTCCAGTGATGAGTCATTCTGTTAATTGGCTTGATGATACGATAAGACAAAGAAAACAAGTGTATGAGGCAAAGTGTGATCTGAAAAGTCAGCTGCTTTTCCACTACCGAAATGACTGCAGGACTCCAGCTTCCCCTGCCGGCGCTCACGGGGCTCTTGCTCGTCCTGTGTGTCGGGCCCTGGGCTGAAGGCGGGAGGGTGCTGGTGGTGCCCATGGAGGGCAGCCACTGGCTCAGCATGCGGAAGGCCGTGCAGGAGCTCCACGCCAGAGGCCATCAGATAGTGGTCCTTTCACCAGACGTGACTATGCATGTCAAGAGGGAGGACTTTTTCACCCTGAAAACCTATGCCGTCCCTTTCACCCAGGATGAAATTCAGCAACTCATGCAGACCCATATTGAGCTGGTGTTTGAAGGAGCGCATTTGCTGAAAACATTTTTGAAATCTATGGAGATTTTGAAAAATATGTCTTCGACCTTGCGAAAGTCTTGCGAAGAGCTGGTGCATAACAAGGACCTGCTGAGGCATCTGAACGCCAGTGCCTTCGATGTGGTTTTAACGGATCCCGTCTACCCCTGCGGGGCAATGCTGGCGCAGTACCTGTCGCTTCCTGCGGTGTTCTTTCTGCGTGCCTTTCCGTGTGACTTAGAGTTTGAGAGCACACAGTGCCCAAACCCTCCCTCATACGTTCCTAGGTTTTTCACAATGAATTCGGACCACATGACCTTCCTGCAGAGGGTCAAGAACATGCTCTACCCTCTGTTCCTGATGTACACTTGCCACATTTCTCTGTCTCCTTATGCAAGGCTGGCTTCTGAGTTTCTGCAGAGAGAGGTGTCATTGGTGGATCTTTATAGCTACGCATCCGTGTGGCTGTTCAGAGGAGACTTCGTGTTGGACTTCCCCAGGCCGATCATGCCCAACATGGTCTTCATTGGCGGCATAAACTGTGCCAACAGGAAGCCATTGTCTCAGGTTTGTTTTAGAGCTTATATCCAATTAGTGTGTCAGGCAGAACACACTTTATTCTTTGAACTATTCCAAGTGCTTATGTATCTACCAACCTTTCGGTGGACAGCTGCCTCTCATTCTCTGCCTAACGGTCTTCGGTGAGAAATGCTGCTCAAGGGCCTCCAGTAGTGTTAAGATTTGCAATGGTTGTTGGAAGGATTGAGTGGGAGGGGCGAAGTTTGGTAACCGGATTTACAAACGATGGTGTGATTCAACCCGGAGTGTCCTTTTGTAGAGGTGCCATCTTCGTGGTTGTGCAGTTCTCTTCAGCTGTGTAGGAGCAGAGGCATTGAGCTGGGAACGGATCCACCAGGGGGTGTTTGCTTGTGGGTGTTCAGTGGAAGGATAAAGGAACTAGCAAATAGAATTTATTGACATGATCATTTATAGTAGTCCTGTCTCAGAAGGGACCGAGGAGAAATATAGTGCAAGCCACGTGGCATTGAAAATTTTTTAGTAGGCGTGTTTTAAAAAAGCAAAAAAAGTGTTCGTTTTTAATATACTTCAGTCAACCAAATATAAACAAAATATTATCCTTTCAATATATTCTCAATATGAAATTATTAATGAGCTATTTTACATTATTTTTCTGTCCAACACTAAGTTTTCAAAATTTGGTATGTATCTTATACTTATAACATATTTCAATTTGGACTAGCCACATTTCAAATGCTCAATAGTCATGTATTACCAATGGTACTCTGTCAGACAGCCTATGATCAACATTTATAAATGTTCCATAGATACACCTAAATATATATATTTAGGTGTATCTATGGAACACACACACACAAATATATATATATTTGGGCCCTGGTTGGTCGTGCGGGAGGCAGCCACTCGATGCGTCCCTTTCACGTCGATGTTTCTCTCTCTCTCTCTCTTCCTCTCTCTCCCTCCCACTCTATCTGAACAAAAAATGGAAAAATGTCCTTGGGCGAGGATAAAAAAATAAATAAATAAAATAAAAATCTTCAGATACAGCGAGAGGGAGAGAGGAAGGAAGAGAGAGAGAGAGAGAGAGAGAGAGAGAGAGAGAGAGAAACATCGATGTGAGAGAGACACATCATGTGGCTGCCACCCGCACACCCCAACCGGGCCCATGACCCCAACCAGGGCCGGGGACAAACTGCAACCGAGGTACGTGCCCTTAGCAGGAACTGAACCTGGGACTCTCTGGTCCGCAGATCGACACTCTAACCGCTGAACCAAACCGGCCAGGGCTAAAATGTATATTTTTAATTTTTCTGTTAAAAACCCAACAGCCTGGCTGGTGTGGCTCAGTGAACTGAGCATCATCCCATGAACTGAGAGGTCCCGTTTGATTACCAGTCAGGGCACACCCTGGTTTGTGGGCTCGATCCCCATTAGGGGGCATGCAGGAGGCAGCCGATTGATGCTTCTCTCTCACATTGATGTTTCTATTTCTCTCTCCCTTCCTCTATTTCTAAAAAAAAAAAAATTAATAAAAAATATTTAAAAAATAAAAACAAAACAAAACAAAAAAGAACTCAACATGCCCAATTCTGAAAAAAGATGTCTTAAACTATTCCTTATTTAACTAAATCTTGCTCAATTTCTATTAATATTTGGAATTTTAATAGTTTTGCTTATTCACATAGTTGCAAGATTGGTGCACATAGTTTTATTTTTGTTGTATTTTCTTCATAGTTTGCCTTTAGAAATTTTTAAATTGTGGTAAAATACACCCAACATATAAGATTTACCATCTTAACCATTTTAAAGTGTACAGTTTAGTAATGTTAAGTACTTCACATAGTTATGCAACTAATCTCCAGAACTCTTTTCATTTTGAGAACGGAAACTTTATACCCATTAAACACAATTCTCATTTTTCTCTCTCCCCAGTCTCTGGCAACCACCATTCTTCTACTTTATGTCTCTGTGAATTTGACTACTTTAGCTACCTCATATAAGTGGAATTTTACAGAATTTTCTTTATGTGACTGGCTTATTTCACTTATCATAATGTCCTCACGTTTTATTCATGTTGTACTATATGTCAGAATTTCCTATCTTTTTAGGGCTGGATAATATTCCATTATATGGATATACCACATTTTGCTTATCTATTTATCCTTCAATGGACACTTGGGTTACTTCCACCTTTTAGCTATTGTGAATAATGCTGCTGTGAATATGGGTGTACAAATATCTCTTTAAGACCTTGCTTTACAATCTTTTGGGTTTAGCCCTGGCTGGTTTGGCTCAGTGGTTAGAGCATCAGCCCACAGACTGAAGAGTCACGGGTTCAATTCTGGTAAAGGGCATCTACATCGGTTGCAGTTTATCCCCAGTCCTGGTTGGGGTGGTGTGGGAGGTGACCAGTCGATATGTCCCTCTCATGTCAATGTTTCTCTCTCTTCCTCTCTCCCACTCTATCTGAATATAAATAGAAAAATATCCTTGGGTGAGGATTAAAAAACAAATAAAATATTTTGAATTTATACCCAGAAGTGGAATTGCTGGATCATAAGGTAATTTTATTTTTAATCTTTGGAGGAACTTCCATACTATTTTCCACAGTGGCTGCACCTTTTTACATCCATACTAACAGTGCACAAGGTTTTCAACTTCTCCACATTTTCTCCAACACTTATTTTTGTGTGTGTGTTTTTTTAAATAGTAGTCATCCTAATAGACGTGAGGTGGTAGCTTGTTGTGGCTTTGATTGCATTTTTATAATGATTTGTGTGCTTATTGGCCATTTGTATGTCTTCTTTGGAGAAATGTCTATCCAAGTCCTTTGCCCATTTTTGAATGAGGTTTTTTGGTGTTGTTGAATTTTAGAAATACTCTATATATTCTGGATGTTAATTTTTTATCAGATAAATGATTTTCAAATATTATATCCCATTCTGTGGGTTGCCTTTTCACTCTAGTGATAGTGTCATTTGATGGACAGATTTTAGAAATTTTCATGAAGTCCAACTTGTCTATTTTTTCATTACCTGTGTGTCTTTGGTGTCATATCCAAAAATCATTGCCAAATCCAATGTCATGAGCTTTGTCCTGTGTTTTCTTCTAGGACTTTTATAGCTTTAGGTTTCACATTTAGGTCTTTGATCCATCTTGAGTTAATTTTTGTGCATGGTGTTAGCTAAGGGTCCAACTTCATTCTTCAGCATGTGGACATCCACTTTTCCCAGCAACATTTGTTGAAAGACTATCTATTCCCCGTTGAATGGTCTTGCCACCCTTGCCAAAAATCATTTGACCATATATGTGAAGTCATCTTATTTTTAACTTTAAAAACTTCATTAAAAGTTTGCTTAAAGTGTTTTTAACAACATTTTTAAATCCCTCTTCTGACAGTTTCTTTTGATGTAAGAATTTCAATCATTCACACACACACTATATATATATATATATATGATTTTATTCCTTCCATTTAGTGTAAACTCATTCTTTTTGCATTGTTTCCTTTTTAAAACAAAAATTTTTTGTTGTTAATTTGGGAATTCTCTGGCACTTTTCCATTTCCATGTAAATGTAGTATAGCATCTTCAAATCTCTGCTCTCCTGCCTTCCTCTTTCACTTATAGGAACCCTGTGATTACATTGAATTTACCCAGATAACCCAATATAATCACCCTATCTCAAGATCTTTAAAGTAATCATATCTGCAAAGTCTCTTTTGCCATGTCAGGGAACATATTTGAAGGTTCCAGGGATTAGAATGTGGACAGATTTACAGGGCCATTTTTGTGCTTACCATGCACAGTAAGCCTAAAGTTCAAAGCTAGATCTTATTGAAAACTTGAAAGTTTTCCTCTAAATTATTAAAATTTTTGTTCTGTTTTCTTTGGGAATGCCTGTCATCCACAGATTTCTGTTTTCCAGTCTCTGTCACTATCATCTTACTCTCCAACTTTATCTCCTCTATTTTTCTGATGCATTGTGGGAGAGTATAGCTGAAAGAGCATATTTGTATCACTGATTTTACTTTCTGCACCATCAATTGTGGTATTTTTTGCTTTCAATGTGCATTTAAAAATTTCATTTTTTGATTACAAGTCAGTTACTGCCCCACCCCCAATGATATGAATATACTTATTTTCAACAAATAATTTTGTTTTCATAAAGCTTCAAGGTAAAGAATTCCTCTGAATTTTGTCAAGTAGAGATACATCAAATGAAGCACTCTCCCTGATCTCACAGAAATATTCTTATCCCCTAAGTGGAAAAAAAAATGAGGTCCCCTTCGAGAACTTCACTGTAACGACGTTTATTTCTGATTGGGTGTGCCACAAGTTGCATATTAACAGGAGGAAGAGTTCTGTAAGTTACTAAAAAGTCCAACGTTCAGCTGAGTGGGATAAAGATAACATTAATGAGGCCATTGATAACTTCCCAGAGTGTAGTCACACTAGATCGCTGGTCATTGAAGTTATACTGAAAGTGTTTAAAGGAGAGTGGGAGCAGGGGTGGCCAATCGATGTTGTCTCTCATCGATGTTTCTTTCTCTCCCTTCCTCTCTCTAAAATCAAAGAAAAAAAATTTTAGAGAAAAGACTATGTATTTATTGAGGAAGTAGGGTGAGAAGGTGGAATTATAAATTCCTAGAGAGGTAAGCAGTTGGGGGAATGATTTCCTAAGATGAGGAAGATCTCTGTTTGGAGACAGAAGAATGGATTCATAGGGGAAGACTGATCCTTCATTGGTTATTTGAAGAGAGCATTCTCTCTTCCATTGTGTGCAGTAAGCAGAACTAAAACCAGGTTTGTGTGGAGCTCCAGCCAGGGGAAGGGTTTGGCTGTTTGGATTCTGCTGAGATGGCCACAGGTCTCCAGGTCTCTTGGGGCTCGTAGGAATGTGTCTTTCTCTGCCTGGTGTGCTCTGTGGGAAGGTGCTAGTGATGCCACAGAGGGAACTCACTGCAGGGGACACAAGATGGTCATCTTTACAACAGAGGAAATGCCTTTTTTTCCTGATCGGAAAGCCCACTCAAACCCTTCCATAAAAGATGAAGATTGATATACAGGTTAGCTATAGCAGTGTGATTTTTTGAGCCAAACATTTTAAAAGAGAGTTTCAATTTTGAAAATTCTTTAAATAAAATGCTTTATATTTCTGTAAAAGAGAAACTTCTCGCTTAGGAGCACAGATCCAGGATATATCAAAACACAATTCTGTGCTTACCAACTATTAGAATGAGCTGGAGCTGTTCAAGGCCCATGACCTCTGAGTGACCTCGGTATGCCACACTTTTACTGGACCCAACTGAAGACTTTCCTGACCACTGAACAATGGGGACTTATTTTAACCAATTGTATAGATACAAATGCCCTTATTCTGTCCTCTTCTGAGTGGTAATCTTCAACCCTGAAATTGGCATATCTACCATGAAACTATGCACCCTTTCTTCCAATCACTTCAAAACTGCTGATATCTTGTTTCCTCGTCCCCCCAATCCTCTTTTCCAGCAAATTACTCTGGAATGTCTTCACTGGTGTGAGTTCCTTTGCCTGGCAAACAAATGATCTCATATTTTAAAAGCTCTGTTTCATTCTGATAGTTTTTATATGGTGACTATTTGATGCTGTTTGAACATCCCTGTGCCCCCGTGGGACAGTAGTGGCTGAATCCTATGTTCCTGCTGTGTAGTTTGTGTGTGATTCCATGATGATTGGACTTTAAGGGCACTAAAGGGTACCAAACTCATCTCATACATGCTGCATTTTCAGTTGGTCTAGTTCAGTTGCCTTTTTGCTCTCATACCTTATGCAAGCCTTTCTTTGGAGATGACCAAGGGGAATGGCACACTTTGTGATGGACTCTCCCCAGGCAACCGTACATCAAGAGGGTTTCCACTGGGGGTACAGACCATGCCAACCAAAAGCTGCTCCGTCAGGCATGTGTATGTTGCCTCACCCAGTCAATATTACAAGTGGAACCTGGCTTTCATCATTCTAATTGGATATGAGATACATCTTGTGCATGGCAATGGGATAGTTTTATGTAGCCTTATAGAAATGCTTTTCACATTTCCATCTATCATAGTTGTAGAACCAAGTGGGTCCCAGGCTAGCAATTAGATTTGCATGAATATATTTGAGTCATCACTACCACTGTTTTAAGTGACCTGAATATGGTCCTAATGTTATTAACTAACGATGGGACTGAGAGATTCACTCTGCTCACAGTCTTTGGAAGAAACACCTTTCTGCCAATGCTGATTTCAGTTCAGTGAAACTGATTTCAGATGCCAGACCTTCAGATCTTTAAGAGAATAAACATGGATTTTTTTTTTTAAGCCAGCAAGTTTGTGATAATTTGTTACAGCACTAATACATAGGAAACTAATACATCCACTCTGCCATGTTTATCTGCTTTTCAAAGCCTCAGCTTAACATTATATTTAAGCAACAGTTAACTCTTACTAAGTCACTAGCATGTATATGGAACTAAAAACCATCTTTAATTTAAGAAGAGATATTATAGTATAATAATATCTTTTACTATTACATGCTAAAAATAAAAATAAAAAAAAACAACGAAGTACACCTCTTTACCTTGGCAATGTTAACTTCAAAGCAAACTACCTGGCTGACATTTCAAATAAAATGTCAATGTTCAAGGTGCTGTGATGAACATCGTCTTAGTGAAATTAACACCCTCTGCCTCAGGATTATGTTTAATAAATAGCAAAGTGTATGCAGACATTTGCAACCGTTTTAAAGAGAAACAAACAGAGGTCCTATTCGTGTGGTCCCAGCAATAAGAACAAAAAGGCATTGGCATGAACAGTTTATAAACTGTTGAGTACAGTTATTCTGAAAGTAGAGTTCACTTGAAGTCTTCAAAAAAAAATGTCCTGCTATTCCTTTCCATGTGCTTTAAGTGGAAAGTGGACTGGAATTACTTGGTGTCAATGTGCAGCAGCTGCTCTTTGCCATTTATTATCAGGGACTTTAACTCTCCGTCTTCTTCCACTTCCACCCTTTCTTGGCCATTCTCAACGACTGTCTTGGTGGTGATTTTTTTGCCATTAATGATTTCGGTGGAAGTCGACACGGATTTGAAGTTACCCATCCCACAACTACCACAAGACGTGGAGAAGGAAGAAAGGCCCCCATTCCCCAGAGAAGCAAAGGAATTATATCCTGTATCGAAAGAAGAAAAACCACCAAATGCTGGAAATTCACTGAAGGTGGAGAAAAGGGATGAGGAACCTCTGCTTCTGCTTCCCCGGGAGCTCCTCCGACTCCCGAAAATGCTCTCCAGCGGGTCTCTGAACAAGTCAAACGAAAATGGATCCCGGCCACCAAAAAACTCCCTGAAGACCTCGGCCGGGTCGCGGAAGGTAAAGACATATGCGAAGGGGTCCTCGAAGGGCCCACCGCCGCCGACGTCGCGGTCCTCCACCCCCGCCTCGCCGTATCGGTCGTAGACGTCCCTCTTCTTGGCGTCGGACAACACCTCGTAAGCCTGGGCCACTTGTTTGAACCTCCTCTCCGCCTCCTCCTTGTTCTCCGGGTTTTTGTCGGGGTGCCACCTGAGTGCCAGCTTGCGGTAGGCCTTCTTGATGGCGTCGGAAGAGGCCTGGCGGGGCACGCCCAGCACCTCGTAGTAGTCCACCATGTTGGACGGTGGGCACGGCCCACCGGCCACCGGAAACGGGCCACAGGCCACGGACACAGGCAGCGGCGTGGCACACAGGCCAAGGGCCCTGCGAGGCCAGGCCGCCCAGGAGGGACGCCACTTTGTGACGTAGCCCGCATCTCATTGGTCGAGGCCGCATCCAGAAGGCAGTGCTAAGCGGCATGCCCCACGCCCTAGAGGCGCTCTGTGACGTGTTTCCTGCGGTGCGGAGGCCCCTCCCACCAAAGGCCCCGCCCACCAAAGGCCCCTCCCACCAAAGGCCCTGCCCACTCACCGATTCCACCCACCCGGCCCCCAGTCGAGCTGTGATCGCCAAATTGGGTACAAAAGAGAGGAATTTAACCCATGGAGAATAATTTTCTTAAAGTTGGCTTTACCACAGGGCTCCCGTTGGCCCGAGCACAGGTGGAGTGAATTTAGTGTGACCCTGGACTGAAGGACAGTTACATATTTTGCCTAGGACATGAATTCTACAACTTTTTGGCCTCAGGACCCGTCGGCTTTTGTTTATGTGGGTTATACCTGTGGATACTTACTCCATTAGAAATTAAAACAATCAGAAAAGTTCATTAATCAACTCAATAACAAGCCATTATATGATCTCATAAATCATATGTTTATGGAAAAATTACTCATTCAAAACAAAGATTTAGTGAAGAATGGCATCATTTTACATTTTTTTGCATCTCTCTGGCTTAGTTGAAGAGAGCTCGATTCTTACAACTGCTTCTGCATTCAACCTGTTGCTACATCGCATGTTCTGAAGTCACTCGGAAACTACCCTGTGCACTCAAAAGAGAATAAGAGCGAAAAAGTCCAATATCATGATTATGGAAATAGTTTTGACTTTGCAAAATTCCCCTGAAAAATTCTTGGGGATCTCCAGAGTGCCCTGGTGCATAGGAACACCAAAACGATTTGAAACTTGCTGGCTGCATTTCTAGTGATGTGGCTAAACTTGGGAGGCATTGATTATTTCCACCAAAACTGCAATATCACAACCATGATTTTATTTTTGACATTTCTTGACATCTGATTTCTCTCCACTTTCTCATTCTCTCTCTGACCCTATATCGTTTGCTTTGATAAAGGGTGAAGCAACATCAGTAAAGATCATTTAGTTCTAAGAGGAATGATTAACCAATGAACTTTCTAATATTTCATCATAAAGGGTAATAGATCCAAAAGGGTGTGTGTGCTATATCACCAGAACAAACTGCCAACTTTATATCACCTTGATAGACTCAATATAAAGCTGGGACCTGGCACTTGGTAAACACGCGAAATAGTAAGAAGCTGATTGGGTGTCGAGTCCAGTGTGAACAAAGCAGTGTGGGAAATGACAAAGCATATTTGTGGAAGAGCAAGTGATCCAGAATGGCTGGAGGGAAAGAGGCAGAGGGAGAGGTCAAGTGGGAGGGCTTGAGAGGAGGAATGAGCTTGGTCGGGTGGGCTGGGCCCATTCCCAGTTCTGAGGGCAAAGCTGAGGAGTCTGAATTTTATTCTGAGCCCTCAGAATCTATTGACCAAGGTTTTAGGGGTGGTGGTGGGGTGGGACCATGCAGGGGCAGCTGATGCCAGGAATCAGAAGGTGCAGATAGTGGTTGGGGATATAAGGGGGTTAAGCCCTGAAACAGGACCATGGCAGCTGCATCTGAGAGACGGTGGTAAAATCTATCTGGATTCAGTACTTCCTTGCTTGGATGTGGGACTTAGAGCAAAGGGAGAAGAGAAGTCACATCTATACAGAAACATTTACTGAGCACTGAAGGTCTGCAAAACCATGGACTGGCACCTGAGTGAGAGAGTGATTCCAAAGCTGACTCCTTAAAACCCTGCCTGTAAGGAATACAGATGGATAAGTAGGTAGGGACGCACAAGTAGCAGAGACAGATATGCAAACTTCTAAAGAATACAAGGCAGAATAAAACAAAATGCTACAGAGATTCAAGAAGACCATTTTGCTTCCCCTGAAAGGTCTCATAGACTGTTCAGAGGGCAATGGACTTGTTGATGCAGTCCTTTACTTTAGGGGCTTCAATAAGCAGCTCTAATCTGATCCCATCAAAGGAGTGAGTAGTGTGTGGAATGGTGGGTCTCTTAACTACTGGCTTTACTTAAAAAGAAATCATCTTGACTTCCGGTCAGGACGGCGGGTAGGTAAACATGGTATCGTGTCCTCCCACAACCACATCAAAGTTACAACTAAACTACAGAACAACCATCATTCAAAACCACCTGAAATCAAGCTGAATGGAAGTCCTACAACTACGAAATTAAAGCAGCAGCTGCATCGAGACTGGTAGGAGGGGTGGAGGTGGTTGAGCTGGTCCCACACCCACATGTGCCAGATAAAAATTAGGAGGACACCTCGGCTGGGAAGGTCCTCCCTGAGGACTGAGGGGTCCCCGTCACACACTAGGCGCCCAGCTCAGGCCTCCAGTGCCAGGAAGAGAATCCCTATCACTTCTGGCTGTAAAACCAGTGGGAACTGAGGTTGAGGGAGGCTGAGGCAGCTGGAGCCCCAGGCAGCTCCTCTTAAAGGGCCTGCGCACAGACTTACTCGGACTCGCTCCTTCCAGGCTCCAGCGTGGGGGAGGCAGCTTGAAAGGCACCAGAGTCATATGGGGAAGAACTGAGCTGTTTGGCATTGGAGCGAGGGCTGGAGAGGCAGCTTTCTCCTGGACAGACGTGCTGTCAGAGGACTTTGTTCCTTTGGTGAGCCCTTCCCTGGGCCTGCAGACGCCACCATATCTGGGACTCCAGCAACCTGGCTCACACTGTTGGCCCTGCCCTGGTGATTCCCTGAGACCCCCCCACCCAACTTTCAGGCCCACCCAAGCTGTTACCAGTTGCTTGACCATAGGATTGGCCTGTCTTGGATCCTGCTTCAGCTTTTCCTAAATTCTTTCAAACAAGCAGCATCTGGTCTCAGCTAGCCCCACACCTCTCGCTAAGTAATACATAGAAACAAACACAGGGAGGCAGCCAAAATGAGGAGACAAAGAAACAGGTCCTAAATGAAAAAACAGAACAAAACTCCAGGAAAAGAACTAAGTGAAATGGAGTTAAGCAACCTAACAGATGCTGAGTTCAAAACACTGCTTATAAGGATGCTCAGTGGACTTAGTGAGAACCTCAGTGAACTTAGTGAGGGCCTCAAGAGCATAAAAAAGGACCAGTCAGAAATGAAGGAGGCACTAACTGAAATAAAGAATAGTTTATATACAGATTCAATAGTAGAGTAGATAAAGCCAAGAAGCAAACCATCGATTTGGAATATAAGGAAGCAAAAAACACCCAATCAGAACAGCAAAAAGAAAAAAGAATCCAAAAAAAGGAGGCTAGTTTAAGGAGCCTCTGGGACAACTTCAAGCGTGTCAACATTCGCATCTTGGGGGTGCCAGAAGGAGAAGAGAGAGAACAAGAAACCGAAAACCTATTTGAAACAATAATGGCAGAAAACTTCCCTAACTTGGTGAAGGAAACAGACACACAAGTCCAGGAAGCACAGAGAGTCCCAAACAAAATGAACCCCAAGAGGCCCACACCAAGACACATCATCATCAAAATGCAAAAGGTTCAAGACAAAGAGAGAATCTTAAAAGCAGAAAGGAAAAGCAGTTAGTTACCTACAAGGGGGTTCCCATCAGACTGTCAGCTGATTTCTCAAAAGAAACTTTGCAGGCCAGAAGGGAGTGGCAAGAAATATTCAGAGTGATGAAAAGCAAGAACCTACAACCAAGATTACTCTATCCTGCAAAGCTGTCATTTAGAATCGATGGCCATACAAAGAGTTTCCCAGACAAGGAAAAACTAAAGGAGTTCATCACCATCAAACCATTATTATATGAAATGTTGAAGGGTCTTCTTGAAGAAAAAGATAAAAAAATATGAACAAACAAAATGGCAATAAATACATACCTATCAACAATTGAATCTACAAACAAAATGAACAAGCAGAACAGAAACATTCTTATAGATACAGAGAACTTTTGTTGGTTACCAGATGGGTGGGGGCTGGGGGGATGGGTGAAAAAGGTGACGGGATTAAGAAGTACAAATTGGTTGTTAGACTGACAAACCTCAAAGGGAAGGGGAGTTGGGGAGTAGGAAGAAATAAACCAAAGAACTTATATGTATATATGCATAACCAATGGACATAGACAACAGTGTGGGGAAAGGCAGGAGGGGGGCAGGAATGGGGAGGAGAGGGCCAATGGGGGAAAAATGAGCAACATCTGTAATACATTCAACAATAAAGGTAAGTTAAAAAAAAAAAGAAAGAAATCATCTTCCAGTGGATTCCAGCAACTCTCTCACAGATAAGCCCTTCTGCAGTAGTCCCCCAAACAAGACCACATCTCTGCCCTGCTCTGTGTTTCCTTGGCCACCCATGCTCCCCTACCAGAGCACATCTTACCCTGCCCTGTAGTAGCCTGGTGGTTTGTCCACAGGAGCCCTCCTCATAGGCATGAACTATTTCTAACTTGGTTTTCTGGCACCAGTTCCTAGCATAGTGTCGGTAGGGCTAATACTTCACGTGACTATTTGGTGAATGGGAGAATTAGCAATGGATATTGCGTGTCAGGTCTGCTCAGGTTCTAGGGGAGAAGCTTTATGGGATTGCTTAGTAGTGGTTCTTGGTCCTAATTCTTGAGAGTGAATGTGGGTTGCCTGCTATTCATATTAGCAAACAACACACCCTAGTCATGGGCAGAATTGGGCCCCACACTATCTAGGTGCACAGAGGCCCCCAGAGGTCCTGGAGTGCTGTGTGATGCAGGAAAGTCGTAAAATCATCACAGTGGTGCCTGTGTTTACAGCCCTTTGGCTCCGTGTAATCTATAGATGACCTGTCATGATACTGAGACTTCAGGAAATTGTTGCCTTTTTATGGTTGAAACTGGAGTACGAATTGCAGAATTGCAGATAAGGGTGCACCAACGAGCCAAAACATTGCTCCCTTTTTTCTCACCCAGAATCTTGGTCCTGGAGAATGGAGAGGGCGTGGGGGTGCGGAGGAACTTCAGAGTGTGTGTGCGTGTGGGCACATACGAGACTGGAGTTTGTGGAGGACGGATGTGGTACAAGGAAAAGAAATTCTAAGTACCTACCCTAAGTACCAGAATGAGAGGGACCCTGCGAATATGCCTCATGAGACACCAAAGCTTTCAAGTTAGCAGTTTCTCCATGACCCTCCTAACAGATCCCCCAAGTAGGGGTGGCCACTGTTGTTCCTGATCAGAATATTGGGATCTGCGCTTTCATCCTTGGAGTGTATAGAACAGCAATGGACCCCAAAAGGAAAGCCTGAAATTGGAGTTCTGTCTGCACTCCAATTTGCCCTTTCTGCAAAAGGGGCATTTCTATTAGGCAACTTCCATATTTGTTCCCTGACCCTTCACCTGATCTTTTGGGGCACCAGGTAGTGCTGGGTATTGCTGTGTGAGCACATTCTGCTCGGTCGCAAAGTCCTGCCCTCTGCCTTCCGTCCATTTATTTCAATTGGGTAATGACTGTGGGGATCACAGCTTTACTCCTGACTTCTAGTTGGTTGTAGATTTCAATCATGGCCTTGCATACATTTATCTGGGCAGTGCTGGAGGTTAGTGGGAGTTGTGGTCAAGAACAGGGTCTCTAGGCCCTGACCATCACAGCCGGAGTCTCCACTCTGCCACCTGGTAAATGCAGGACTCTGGCAGATTATTTTGTCTCTCTGAGCCTCAGTGCCTTTGTTTGTAAAATGGGAATACTAGTGTCTGCCTTTCAGGGAAACTCTAGGGGATTACATAAGATGTGCTGTAAAGTGCTTGGCACCATACTTGGCACATGGTACACGCTTAGTAAATACCTAGTAAATACCTAGTATTTTTGTTCACTTCTCCCTTGTGCTTCAACAGCGTCATCAGAATTTCCCAGAGTGTCTTCCTTTCCCTGGCCTTTGGGCCTGTGTGACCAGTATAATTTAAATTTTATTTTGTTCTCTATTTTGGTCTTCTATATACAGAGGTGTTCTCACTGCCTTTCTGAATAAATTCGGCTCTGTCCTGCAGAAGGCCTTCTGTGCCCACGCACTCAGGTGGGCTCCCCTTTCCCGTCATTCTCTACCCCATCAGCATTCGGTTCCTTTTCACAGTCTCTGCTGTGTCTGTTTATCTGTCTAAATGGCCGGGGTATCTCTCTTGACGGAGGATGAGTTCTTGGCAGGCGCGAGACTTATCTGTGGCGTTCTCTGCCACAGAGGTACTGGACTCAATAAATACTTGTTGGATGAATGAATCGGAGATGATTGAACTGTGGAGAAGGACATTATTAAAGGTTTCCGTGGGTCAAAGGTGTGCTTGCAATATCATATTCTTTTCTTTCTAAAAGGCGTAGTCAGCTTTCTCTTTCCTTTCTGGAGAGGAGATCTCAGCACCGCACAGCATTTTCCCTCTCGGTAACGCTCTCTCGGGCCAGGGAAATGCTCATTTCACGGAGTGAAGGGTGCTCGACATGCTTCGCCTTCTCTGTTCACTCTAGGATGTGATCTGAGCAGTGGATAAAGAATTCCAGCCAGGCCCTGGCCGGTTTGGCTCAGTGGTTAGAGCGTCGGCCCGCGGTCCAGAGAGACCCAGGTTCGGTTCCCGCTAAGGGCACTTACCTCGGTTGCAGTTTGTCCCCGGCCCCGGTTGGGGTTGTGTGGGAGGCAGCCACTGGATGTGTCCCTTTCACGTCGGTGTTTCTCTCTCTCCCTCCCGTTCTATCTGAACAAAAATAAAAAAATGTCCTAGGGTGAGGATAAAAAAAAAAAAAAAAAAAGAATTCCAGCCAGTTAAAAACTGTTGTTGCCTATTAAGAAACCTTTCTATTTCTCAAAGTAAACGTTCTGCTCCGTCACTGACTGACAGCTGTAGTCGTGTGACACAATCAAACATTAACTGGGTGTATAGATTGGTTCCCGGATAATGTGAGCGGGAGAGCACAAACCTCTGGCAGACAGATTTCCTGGTAGCACAGGCAGGGCACCATGGCGGCAGGGTCCCAGGGTCCACGTCCCCTTGTCCTGGGCCTGCTGCTGTGTGTGCTCGGCCCAACTGGGTCCCAGGGCGGGAAGCTGTTGGTGATCCCCCTTGATGGCAGCCACTGGCTAAGCTTGGGCGGGATCATCCGGCAGCTGCGGCAGAGGGGACATGACATCATGGTCGTAGCGCCTGAAGTCTCGATGCACATTAGAGAAGGAACGTTTTACACCTTGAAGACATACCCCGTGCCATTCCGAAGGGAGGACTTGGAAGCGACTTTTACCAGCCTGGGGCGTAATGTATTTGAGAACCAGCCTTTCTTGGAGCGTGTGATCAAAACGTACAAGAAAGTCAAAGAGGACTCGGCCCTGCTCTTGTCGTCGTGCTCCCATCTACTGCACAACACGGAGCTGATGGTGTCCCTGGCCCAAGGCGGCTTCGACGCTGTGCTGACTGACCCTTTCCTTCCTTGCGGCCCTATCGTGGCCCAGTATCTGGCCCTGCC
The DNA here is from genome assembly GCA_030848825.1 of Tadarida brasiliensis. Lineage (NCBI taxonomy): Eukaryota > Metazoa > Chordata > Mammalia > Chiroptera > Molossidae > Tadarida > Tadarida brasiliensis. The sequence continues at coordinate 102,677,519 of CM061265.1, forward strand.
TGTTGTGTTCGTCTTGAACGCACTGCCTTGCAGTCTGGACTATCAGGGTTCCCAGTGCCCCAACCCACCATCCTATATACCCAGGAGTCTGTCATTTAACCCTGATCGCATGACCTTCCTGCAGCGGGTGAAGAACATGCTCATCGCCTTGTCAGAGAACTTTCTGTGCAGTGTGGTTTATTCCCCGTATGGGTCACTGGCCTCGGAGGTCCTGCAGAAAGACGTGACTGTCCAGGACCTTATGAGCTCTGCCTCTATCTGGCTTTTCAGAGCTGACTTTGTGAAGAATTACCCCAGGCCCATCATGCCCAATATGGTTTTTATTGGTGGGGTCAACTGTGCTGGCAAAAAACCATTGTCCCAGGTGAGTAATTTGAATGGGAACTTTACAAGTAAGTGCTTTGGGCAGACGAACTTGCCACAGATGTATCCTGAATGAGCACAGATGAGTTTCAAATGCCCTCTTGTGTTAACTTCTATCTTGCAAGTTTCCTGGGTTGAATTGTAATTTATATCTGTCTTTGGAATCATCTCCTCAGTTATTTCTTTGGATCTGAGGCTTTAGGAAAGTGTACTTGGGGCATGTTATTCTGTGGGCTCCAGTGTTTAGTCACCAGTGAGAGGCAGAAAGGGTTAAATGCCATATACACAGAGCACTGGGTTCAGGATTCCGCTCAGAGAACAAGTGTTCAGGATGTACCCGGCCTTTGATCGGGGCAGGCACGAGAGATTCAAGATTGCTGAAATAAGTTCTTGACATCTATAGATAGATCCCAGCAGGGAAAGTGGACTTTATGTTCCTGGTTAAACCACCAGTTTCTAGCTATTCCAGCTTCCTAAGCTGGGTCCTACAGTCCCATCTTCTCTAATAAGGAAATAACCAGACCGCCAGCTTCTGGTGTTGGGCAGAAAGGTTGAGTCTCATTCTCTGCCATGCTCATCTGTTAGTTTTTACTCCACAGCAGTGATTTTCAACCGGTATGCCGCAGCACACCAAGAATTTTTAAAACACGTGATCACTAAGGGGAAAGAGAGGCAATGACCGCTTTCCCCTTAGTAATTTGTTTGTGTGTGCCATGAGATGAAAAAGGTTGTATTTGGTCAGGGCACTGACCCCTTTCCCCTTAGTAATTTGTTTGTGTGTGCCATGAGATTAAAAAAAAAAAAAAAAAAAAAAAAAAAAGGAGTAAAATCGCTGCTCTACAGAATTTAAGGTAGAAGAAAGTAGCATTCACATCCTCTTCCTGGAGGTGATTGAGAAGAGCAGGGGAGGCTCCCCCAGAAGGTGGGTTGGGAAGGATTCTCCAGGAGGTGACATCTCAGTGGGCATTTATTCCTTTATTCAAGTATTGGTTGAGGGTCTGCTGGTAACTCAGGCACTTTCCATGGGCTGAGTCATCAGCCTTGGAGAACCCTGAATCTTATTTCCAGTGTGCCTTCAATGTGATTCACATTTTAAATGATCATATAATTGTCATTTCGAGGAGAAACCTTGGGTGGTAGAAATCATGGCTGGGTGGGTGCCTCCGCTGCACTGTCATAGACCAGATCCCCTCTTGGGGCTCTGATCCCTTCCTCATGGCATGGAGAGAGATCTGATGACCCATGGAAGATCTCCTGGCAGTAAGATTCTGATACTCCATGGCCTGTTGGACAAGTTTGTGTCTGATGGGGTGGTCTAGTTAAGAACGAAGTAGGTGCTATTGATTTTCTGAAAGCAAAAGGAGAAACCCTAACACTATAGAAAACCATTAATGATTCTCCTTCTGACAGAAGAAAAGCAAGAGATGAAATGTTAGCAGACCCAAGGGCCCATCTCAGGTCAAAGGAAAGAAAGCTAGTCAGCATGTCCAAGTTAGAGAGGGATGAAAGGGAAATCTTTTTGGTGTCATTATGAAGGGTCCAAGAGGAAACAGCTGTGTTTCACATTCACTTTGAAACTTAAAAGTCTTCATTTCGGAGATGTGCACGCAGGGTGGAAATTGCATTTGAAACAGAAGGCCTTGTCCATGAGCTTGCATGGACATTGCTGGTTATACTGGCCTTCTCTCGATTCCTGGGACATTCCAAAAAGCGTTCCCAGTTCAGGACCATTGAGCATGCTGTTCCCTCCTTCTGGGATGCTGTTTCCTGAATTCGTCTGTGGCCATCATCTTCACATTTTTTAGGTCAGCTTCAATGTCATTTCCCCAGGGAGTCCTTCTCTTTAAGACAGCATCCTATATCCTTTATAACACTTCAAATACTGTGATGTTACCATTTAGATAATTGTTTATTGACTGTCTCCTCCACATGTGGGGGCAGGGACCACTTGTGCCAGGGGACTGAATCCTTAACACCTGGCAATGAGTGTGCACGTGACTGGTGTCCCACAGTATCAGCGTCTAAGGCATGTAGTAGGCACTCATCCAATATTTGTTAAATGGGTGAATGAAAACACCAAAGGGGTACAAACTGAGGACTAGCCACCATTGGCAGTGATCTCCAACAGTTCTTTATATTCCTACAGGTACACACAAACCTATGTACACGTGTGGAATCTATGAGCACAGTATTCTCAGTTAGCATTCTGTCATGGATAGCGCTCCCGTTATAAATATTATATCTATGTTTTTAACTGCTACCTAGTATCTCGTGGCATTTACATGCCACAGGTTCATATCCACTCTAGTTCCCTATGGAGGAACACTGAAATTTGTGTTCCAGAGTTTTTTGTTGTTGTTACTGTTCTGATGGTTACTTGAAACATCACCTGAACAAAGATTTTTTATCGTATTCTTCATATTTGTTCCGTTCCTTTCTTATTTGTTTGTTTCGTAAGTGTTTTATGCTTTTTTGGGGGTCACTACTGTGGAAGTGATATTTTTTTTCTATTTCTGCCTCTCTCTGGTTATCTACACACTATTCAGCCATCTCACCAAAATATTGATTTTCACCATTTTTTAAAAAAACTAGCATGCGGTCATTTGTCAAAAAAGAAATTTGAGTTTTTCTGTTCTGAATTTCATGCCAACGATCAGTCTTATTGTGTTCACTAGAATCTCTAAAGATAATTGAGTACATTTGGCAAGAGCAAAGATTCCTGTTTTGCTCCTAGTTTTAATGAAAATTGTTTTTCATTTCATCGTTTTGCACTATGTTTGCCTTTTTTGGGGGGAGGGGGGCAAGTAGTCTTATTTAAATGATTTCTGTTTTTACTTTAGGCTGATTAGTGGAAGAGACTGCTGAAACTTATCAGTTGCATTTCTTTATATCATATTTTTATTATTATTGATCAATATAGTTTTTCCCCCGTACATTTGTCTAAGTGGTGAGTTGTATTGACTGGCTGTTGGCTGGTGTCTTATTCGGTACAAGCACGCTTATATGTGAAAACGTCCTTGTAAACTGTGCCTGACAGTAGCCCTTTCGTCCTCTTTAATTGGAAATTCCACTTTTTAAATATTAATATCACCATTCCTGCATTATTTTTGTTTACATTTCCTTAGTACCTCTTTAGTTCCCCTTTGCTGCCAAGCTTCCTTCTTCTTCTTCTTCTTTTTTTTTTATCCTCACTCGAGGACATTTTTCCATTTTTTTGTTCAGATAGAGTGGGAAGGAGAGAGAGGAACAGAGAGAGAGAAACATCGACGTGAAAGGGCCACATCAAGTGGCTGCCACCCGCACAACCAACCAGGGCCAGGGACAAACTGCAACCGAGGTACACTCCCCTAGTGGGAACCGAACCCGGGTCTCTCCGGACCGCAGGCCGACGCTCCAACCGCTGAGCCAAACCGGCCAGGGCTGCTTCTTCTTCTTCTTCTTCTTCTTCTTCTTCTTCTTCTTCTTCTTCTTCTTCTTCTTCTTCTTCTTCTTCTTCTTCTCCTTCTCCTTCTCCTTCTCCTTCTCCTTCTCCTTCTCCTTCTCCTTCTCCTTCTCCTTCTCCTTCTCCTTCTCCTTCTCCTTCTCCTTCTCCTTCTCCTTCTCCTTCTCCTTCTCCTTCTCCTTCTCCTTCTCCTTCTCCTTCTCCTTCTCCTTCTCCTTCTCCTTCTCCTTCTCCTTCTTCTTCTTCTTCTTCTTTAAACAACACAGAACTGATATTTCTAAACTGGTCAGGTAGGTTCCTTGAATAGGTGAATTTTGCCTCTTTGCACTTAATTTAACAACTGATAGATTTTTATTCTAATTCTTCCAGTTGACTTTCCTTTTATTTTACTTTGTCATTTTCCCTTTTCCTGATTTTTGCTGGGTTGTCAAGTTGCTATTTATTTTCTTTTCTCTCTTTTGTTAGTTAAAGAGTGCTACTTGTCAATTGATGGTCATTGGCGCCAATTCAGTGCCAACGGGATTCCCCTGTTGGGGGTGCAGTGAAGAAGGAAACTATTCAGTGTCAACAGTCAGTTGTGACACAGCACGGCTGTGGAGCAGCTCAGTAGTGTTACAGCTCAGTTACGAGACAGCAGGGCTGTGAGGAGGACTTGGGTAAGGCCCCTCTCCAGCTAGACAGCTCTCCTCTGCTCTCTCTGCTTGGCCCTGCCCTGTCCCCCTGCTCTGCTCTGGCGAGAAGTCTTTGGCGGAAACACAGTCTGCAATTTTCAGTTTTTTGGAGGAAAGGGAAAATGCACTCTCTGAGCCAGAGGGGTGCTGACTTATATAGAGAGAAGTCCCTGCCCCTGGTCCCTGATTGATCTGTCCTCATGCAAAGGAGGAATCCAAATCCTTGCAGTCTGAATGGTCCAGAAAGCACTGTGCTGATTGGTCAGAATGGAGCCTCTCTGATTGGTTGGTGAAATGCTGATGGGGGGCATAAAGCTGTGCAACTTCAATTGGATGGGGAAAGTTTCAGTCCTGTTGGTTGACATAGGATTCCAGGAACTCCTTTGTAAGGGTGGTTGGCTCAGACAGCAGGAGCACTAGGCTGGCAGCGTAGGTGGGCTTCTTCCCGAAGCCAGGCTTGTGTGAGAGGCCCTGGGTGGAAATAGCTGCGAGGCTCTTTGCGGATTTGAGCCCAGTTAGCCACCAGGACCCCTCGGTAGATATCTTCTTTCTCGGGGTCATCATACTCTACGCCTCCATCCTCTAGTGGAGATTGCCTTATTCCCAATGCTCTTGGTAAAAGTCCTGAACTTCGAGGAAAAAAGATAAACTCTTTATTCAATAAAGAGAGTCCCCAGAGAAAGCACAGCCTGGCATGGGACACCTGTGGGATGCCTGGGAGACAGCAGATGGTGGAACACAGGAATCCCAAGGTGCCCTTCCCCTCTCGGGGCGAGGGGCCGTCTTCGTGGACAGGTAGAGACTCACGGATGATATTCCCACATGTATGTTGGATCTGGGGAAGATAGGCAAACCGAAGATCAGTGAGAACAGAGACTTGAAGATGGTGAGGAGAAGCAGCCTGCAGGATCTGTGGGTGATCCTGTATGCATAATGATAAACCGACCTGTTTCCAACATGCTAAGTGCTTCTAAGGGTTCTTGCAAAACAAAAGGCATTTGGAAAGGGAAAATCTAATGAAAGCCTGGAACTGAAAGTACTAAACTCTCAGCAAAAGTAAGGAATTATTTTAAAGGGCTCATTGGAGCAGGCAAGTGCTTTTACTTCAGAAGTGACCCCATTTTTGGGAAGGTGATCAGAGGTGAGGGAATCAAGGGTATTTTGGGCTGACAAACACGTTGCTCCACTCTCTGGCCATTCCAGAGTCTGTGAAGTTGCAGCAGGGGTTAGGGGAAGTTTTGCCAAGGAGGGAGTGGACCTCACCATTATCCAATCCCCCGGGCGCGGGTCCAGAACAGCCTTGGCCACGACAGCACAGTTTGCGTGGTTTGCCTTTGTGATCTGCAGATAAACTTCCCTGACACTCAAACTTCAGCCAGGCGCTGCTCTTCACCTTTGGGTGTTTATGGCCCTGTGTGTTCCTCTTGTGTAATCACACGCTGCTGGTTGCCAAGTGGGTGCGGGTGAGTATGCAAGGAGGGGACGCGAGAGTCACCCCTTTGTAGACGAGGTTGGACAGAGTGGTGTCACTCCGGAGAGGAGGTAGCGGCTGCTTGGAGCGAGCTGCCTCTCCCCAGGAATGAGGGCCGTGGTGCAGATTTAAGGAGCAGGGGCCGTGGAAAAGCATCTTCAGATGTTCTTGCTGCAATCCACAAATGTAGCTTGGTGGTGGAGAGGACGCAGCTGGCCTTGACCTTTCAGATGAGGCCAGTGCAAAAGACCGAGACACAGCCTCCAGGAGCCAGAGGCCTGGAGCAGCGTCTGGGGCTGGGAGGGTGGACTAGACAGCCGGCTGGGCAGTGTCTTTACCGGTCATTCTCTGAATTAAGCTCGGCAGGAGCCTCTGAAAACCCTGTGTGCTGAGTCACCTCTGGGGTGACCAATGTCCCGGTCTATCCAGGACTGTTTCAGATTGTCCCATGCCCCAGGAAACCCCTCAGTTCTGTCAAACCCTGACACATTGCACAGTGTCACTAATGCCCTTGGCCGTCTTTGGAGACATATAAAATCATTTGGAGACTCTGAGGGAGTTGACTATATCATTAATAACCTACATTTGGTGGGGGGAGTTACATTACTTATGCCGTGCTGTTTCCTCTGAGTGAATTACCACCAGGTGTGCGTGTGTGTGCAGGTGCGTGCCTGTGTATGTGTGCATGTGCGTGTATGTTTCCTGAAAGCTGGAGTTGGCTTTGAAGGTGGGCACAGATCAGTGTGAGCTAAGACTATTGCCAAGTGTTGAATCTAGGGACTTCCTTGCTCTCTTCCTGGAGACACGGCCACCACCATTATCTCCGGGGTCCCGTTTCTACCCTGTAATGAACTTTGCTGTTCCTCCGACTGTCGCATCCTTTCAGAGCTTTTGTTTGACACCTGTCTCTAAACTCTGTCTCAGGGATCGGTCTTTGATGGGTCGTAATCCGTCATCAATTTACGGATTGGGAATCCCTGCCATCACTGTTCCTCACCCCTATGCACATAGACAGTTTCTAAAATCCCGTGGTGCTTCCTCCAGGGGGCCCACAGATTGCTGTGTAATGTTCCTTATTAGCTAGAAAAGCACTCACTGTTTACAGTTTAGATACGCCCCAAATCATTTGATTGAAAAACAATTACTCTTTGATTTAAAAAATCGATAACAATGACAACAGAACTAGAAAGGACTTTGAATCAAATCAGCCCCCCCCCCCCCCCCGTTTTCTAATGGTGCTGACTTGCGCACAGCAGGGAGACAAGCTGGCTTGTCACACAGCCCCTGTCTGTTCTTCACACCTTATTGCTTGGGTCGTCTGGCCCAGAAGTTTCTTCAGAAGCAAGTCCCGTCGTCTGGAGTTCCATCCTTAAAGAGCCAAGACTGTAATGCCCACAGGAAGTCTTTTCTGGAGACAGCGGAGTTCCCTTCTAGGTGTGACCTACCTTTGATGACAGTGATGGACATGTTGCTATAAGAAATCATCGTCTGGAACAGGACATGAGCAGTTGGTGACGGTCACATGCTGGGTGGGTTGGGACCCAGTGCCTGTTTGTCCTGCCCGCAGTGGCTTTGGTAACCAAGGTTTCCTCATATGCCTTTGCTGTGTTCTGAACTGCACAGAGGGGCTCATACCGCCGGTGCACACTTGGCCAGGGTTCCTGTCCCCCACTTTGTATCTCTCATGCCTACGGAGGAGCTTGCAGTCTGTCAGGAAACTAGCAAAGACAGGCAAATTCGTCTTGCTAGCAGCAGGGAGGTTGATTTGCACTCTTTAGGCAGCTCTTCTCCGGGAAAGGTGGAAAATGCAAGGCTGATTAGTTAGATTTCCGCACCGAGTTGACATAACTATGATCTCTGATCACCCACGTGACTGACTGCCCCGTGGACGCAAGCACTGTCAAAGCGTGTCTTCTATTTGTGTTTCCCCCTTAAGTGTGAGCCTAATGCTTAACCCTCTGTAGCCTTGTGCTTTGACTCTAGTCATTCTTCCCACATAAAAGGAATATTCCAGAAGCCTCGAAAAGCGACGCAGACCTTTACTATAGACTTTCTTAAAGGGGGAAGTGCAGGAGTTTTAGAGTCCATAGACAGCGTTCTGAAATCCTCTTTGAACAGCTGTCCTCTCCCCCCGTGTTTCTGCTCACAGCTGAAAGGCTCTCTGCTCTCACCCCAGTGCCCACTCCACTCGTGTTTCCTCCCTCCATCCCCATTGCCTTCTGCTCGCCCCCTTCCCTGACGCCAGCTCTCTCCCCCAAACCTCCCCAGCTGCCCAGAGCCCTGGGGGAGTGGACCTGGTCTTATCTCTGGTCATTTTCCTTTTGGAGAATTAGCACATCACCTGGATTCCTGAGGACCCAAGAGGGAACTCGGCACTGAGACCTGTGAGCAAGAAAGGGCGTAAGGCAGGAGGGAGTGCTGTGCCACACGCGAATACTGTGTGTCCACACGCGCACACACGCACACACGCACGCACACACCCCTGTGATCACATTCTTAGGAGGAAGATGTAGGACTCATAGCTTACTGTATGTGGTCACCCAAAGAATATGAGAAAACACTAACTGGACATTTCTCCTCTGGCTCCAGGAATTTGAAGCCTACGTGAACGCCTCCGGAGAACACGGGGTCGTGGTCTTCTCCTTGGGCTCAATGGTCTCGGAGATCCCGGAGAAGAAAGCGATGGAAATTGCTGAGGCTTTCGGCAAAATACCTCAGACAGTAAGACGATTCTGTGCTGGCCTGTCCTCACGAGGGCTCTAACCCCAGACCTCCAGTTCTGAATGGATTTTATTAGTCGGGCTTCAGGCTTGGGTTTTCCCTGCCACTTCCCAGTGATTAATCCCAAGTTCTTCTCAGAGACTTAAAAGTGTATTAAGGAGAATTGATTTTAAAAATAAAATGAAGAGGACACTGTTTCTTCATGTTAAATAGGAATATTTCTCCACCAAGCTGTTGGGCAGGACAGTGGTATATAATTATAGTTCTAAATCCATTCATTTGATTAAGTGGGCTTTTCCTTGGACTGCAGAAAAGTGCAAAAATCTCAAATGTATAGCTTGTTGGTTTTTTCACAAATTCACAAATTGTTACCAGCCCCCAGAGCCTTCTTAGTCACTACAACATCCCCTCACCCCAGGTTATGTTTATTCTGAAGACTCCACTTTCTAGCTACTACAGCAGATTTGAAACAATCGTATTATGTTCTTTAAACTCTCCTCCTGCCCGTAAGGTCCTGTGGCGGTACACTGGGACTCCACCACCGAATCTTGCGAAGAACACGATCCTTGTCAAGTGGCTGCCCCAAAACGATCTGCTTGGTATGTAGAGACGGCTTGATGTGTAGGTCACACCAAGGTTCAATGAAACAAGTGGCGTAGGCACAGCCATTCGAAAGCATTGTTTAGCTGGAAAATAGTACGGCCAACATATGCCACACTGCTTTTTACCAGCAGGGCATCCCAACCACATTTGCTTCCGCAAACTTCTGCAAGGGTGGGCAGCCCTGAGTGCTGGGAGCGCTTTTAGAACCTAGGTGATGCCAGGATGTGCCACTCAGTGCCCTGAACACCGGCATCCCTCCGTCTGTGCTTCCCAGGTCACCCGAAGACTCGTGCCTTTATCACACACTCTGGCTCCCATGGTATCTATGAGGGGATATGCAACGGCGTTCCCATGGTGATGCTGCCCTTGTTCGGGGACCAGATGGACAACGCAAAGCGCATGGAGACCCGGGGAGCGGGAGTGTCTTTGAACGTCCTGGAAATGACTTCTGAAGATTTAGAAAATGCCCTCAAAGCTGTCATCAATGACAAAAGGTAAGAGAGAAGGTACAGAGAAACACAACTCGTGTTTAACCCATCGCAATCACAGTGAATATTCAGACAGACACATACAAATCTATCTATAGTTCTGGCCAGTTTGGCTCAGTGGTTAGAGTGTCGGCCCGTGGACCAAAGAGTCACAGGTTCGACACCGGTCAAGGGCACATACTTCGGTTGTGGTTTGGTCCCCGGCCCTGGTCGGGGTCGTGCAGGAGGCAACCAGACCATGTGTCTCTCTCACATGGATGTTTTTCTCTCTCTCTCCCTCCCTCCCACTCTATCTGGAAAAAAAAAATCTATCTTTAAGTAAGACAATTTGGGATTATTATTCATTTTATAAAAGAATGCCTGATTCCTTTAGAATCATGGACATGATTTTAAATATTATCTTCCCTCAGAGATTTAAAACTTAATTTCAAAAATAATGTCCCCATAATAGACGCCTGATCTATAAGTTCCTGCAGAGAGAGAAATGTCCCATTGTAGGAAGCATAGTGTCCCTAAGGTATAACCAGCCAGGTACTTAGAAACACAGCTTTCCCAGCTCTGGAGCCTGCGGGACGTTTGTCCACGGGGACTGATCAGTGGGGTCCTGTTAAATCACTTATGATAAAAGGCTTATAAGGAAAAGCAAAGACACGTTTGTTCAACTGTGGCTCAGAAAATGATGGAAAAGGCAAAAGCCCATCAGGTCAAATGATTTCTACTTGACCTTTATTGTGTGGCCGTCAAGCTCCCTAGTAATAGGCTGAAAGAACTGATGACCAGGGGTGGATTTCCATCCAACTGTCAATAATGTGTGTGTGCAATGGTGTTTGTGCATGTGTGTGCATGTGTGAGTGCGTGTGTGTGCACATGTGTGAGTGCATGTGTGAGTGTGTTTGCATGTGTGAGTGCGTGTGTGCATGTGCGTGCGTGTGTGTGTTTGTGAGTACGTGTGTGCATGTGTGAGTGCCTGTGTGTGGGTGTGTGTGTCCATGAGAGTGTTGGGAGCCTTCACCAGTAGTTGCTTCATTTCAGAAAAGACATCAGTCAGGAGGGCAGGTGTGAAACCTGGGAGTGTGTTCAGATGGGAGGAGATACGAGACATGGACACACACTGAGCCTGGACAAGGGAAAATGGTGGGGAGGGAAAGGATGGTGCTCGTGTGCACGTGTGTGTGTGTGTGTGTGTGTGTGTGTGTGTGTGAGACTTGGTAGAAGTTCTCTAGTACATTATTACCTTTTAAAAACACGAATCCTGCCTGACCGGTGTGGCTCTGTGGATTGAGCACCATCCCATGGACTGAGAGGTCCCAGTGTGATTCCCGGTCAGGGCACATGCCTGGATTGCAGGCTTGATTCCCAGTAGGGGGTGTGCAGGAGGCAGCTGATTGATGTTTCTCTCTAACATGAATGTTTCTATCTCTCTCTGCCTTCCTTTCTCTCTAAAAATCAATAAAAACATGTTTAAAAACACTAATCCATCAGCTCAAGTTATTAACTTTATCTATTCATTTCTGAGCCATCTCTGATTGTGAATCTCCATATTTCCAACACTCTAAGCTTAGACTTGACCTACATAATATAAAGAGAAATGGAAAAAATTTAAACAGCCTATTATGCAACCAGACCATAACAGGTGCACAATAACTATTGAATGAATTAATGAAAGTTCAAGGAAATCTATCTTGCTTAAGAGAAGATTTATGTAAAAGAAAGATGTTTGACAGGATTTATGGCAAAATATTAATATTACATTATAGTAATGTGTTCAAATACAATGACAGACATGTTTAAGGATAGCAGTGATCATAATTACTCCAGAATAGAAGTGTTTTTTTTCTTTTTCTTCTCTCGCTTCTTTCCCTTTTCCTTTTGCTTCTCCTCCTTCTCCTCCTCTTTCTTTTTCTAGCACACGTATACTAAACGCTGAAATGTCCAACCCATCTGGATTTAGATGTTCTGATTCAGCTATCAATGCTGTGCCAAATACACAGGAATCCAATTTCCTTTAACAGGCTGCATAGACACAGCCTCACGCAAAATTTAGATCAATTACATGGACAGTACATCACCGTCTTGGAGATGGTACTTAAAAATGGCTTTTACTTTGGCTGGATGTGATTATTTAGAAATTCGAACGAGAGCCCTGGCTGTTTTGGCTCAGCGGTTAGAGCACCGACCCGCGGGCTAAAGAGTCGCAGGTTCAATTCTGGTCAAGGGCACGTACCTCAGTTTCGGTTCGTCCCCAGCCCTGGTCAGGGTCATGTAGGAGGCAACCAGTCGATGTGTCTCTCTCACATCAATGGTTCTCTCTCTTTCCTTCCCCCCCACCCCCACTCTATCTGAAGATAAATGGAGAAATATCCTCGGGTGAGGATTATAGGAAAAAAAAGAAAGAAGGAAATTCGAATGAGAAATCATTCATAATTTCTGACATGACCTTTTTCTTTATTTCTTTATCTTACTATAAATAAAGTGTAATTAATTTCCTACAAAAATATCACTAAAAAGAAAAGAATAAAAAGTAACAAGCAGGTTTAAAATAATTTAAAATTACAATTTTGGCTGCCAGTTTTCTTTCCTTCTCTTCCCTTTCTTTCTTTAGATAAAGAACATTGTGTGTGTGTGTGTGTGTGTGTGTGTGTGTGTGTGTGTGTGTGTGTGTTCTTTGCTACTTATAATAGAGACACATTTTCTCTACCAAGTTTGGAGAAACCTGGTAGCGTGTCTCACCGGAAGCAAGCATGCTAGCGTAAAGGAGCGACAGTCCCCGCCGTCCATGCTCCAGGCATTCACGTAACTGTCTTTGTGTTTAGCTATAAGGAAAACATCATGCGTCTCTCCAGCCTCCACAAAGACCGTCCCATCGAGCCGCTGGACCTGGCTGTGTTCTGGGTGGAATTCGTGATGAGGCACAAGGGAGCGCCGCACCTGCGCCCCGCGGCCCACGACCTCACCTGGTACCAGTACCATTCTTTGGACGTGATTGGCTTCCTCTTGGCCATTGTGCTGGGAGTGGCCTTCATTGTCTATAAGAGCTGTGTCTTCGGCTTCCGCAAATGCTTTGGGAAGAAAAAGCGAGTGAAGAAATCGAACAAATCCAAGGCACACTGAGAAGTGGGTGACAGACGAATTGATCCAAATTTGCAATCAGTGTTCAATTCATGTTATGCTTATTGAAGAAATATTTTGCTGTAAGTTAGACACCCCAGAGTGTTTTTAAAATAAAAATAATTTCATTGCTAGTCACACCTGGAGGTAGCAATATTTGAAAATGTTTTCTGCTCCCTTCAGTACCTTCAGTCTGGACTACACTTGCTCCCTTTCCAATGACTCGCGGGAGGGCTGGACAGGTCCCTCTTCCCTCTGCCTTCCTCTTTACTCAGGAATGGGGCCTGTCTGGGAGCCATGGCGCTCCTGCCTCGGATGATGGTTCAACATCTGGCTTCTGTAGACTGCTGTGATCAATGTCTTCCAGAGTAATGGCAGGTCCTGATTCATTCACATGCTTCACAGATGTCACTTTGCATATTTAAAGAAAGAAACGATTATTCCTTTTAAGGCCTAGTGCCTTGTACTTGAAATGAATGGATGACCAGAGTCCTTTGAGAACAGTGTGTGAGTTTTTTTGTTTTTTTTTTAATCCTCACCCAAGGACACTTTTCCATTTTTTGTTCAGACAGAGTGGGAGGGAGAGAGAGGAAGAGAGAGAGAGAGAGAGAGAGAGAGAAACATCGATGTGAAAGAGACACATCGAGTGGCTGCCTCCCGCACGACCCAACCAGGGGCCAGGGACAAACTGCAACCGAGGTATGTGCCCTTAGCGGGAACCGAACCCAGGTCTCTCTGGACCGCAGGCTGACGCTCCAACCGCTGAGCCAAACCGGCCAGGGCAGTGTGTGAGTTCTTTCTTTGGGGGAAAAGAGTGATGTATAAATCGATGGGCAGTGTGTGTGACCGGATAATCATTGCTTGTGCCAAATGGATCTGACTTTGATACAAGCCCGAAAAGTATAGTGTCTGGCAAGTATGTTTTCCTCTCATGTGTGTTTCCCATATCTAAACGCATATCAATAAATTTATATAAATTCTATTTCGTAAGTATTCTTCTTTTCATTGGTGTTGCATTTATTTATTGTTCAATTACATGTTCTGAGTACAAAAGCAATGCATGATTATGACAGGAAATTTGAAAAATACAGACTTGTACACATACGCACACAAGAAAATAGAAATCGTCCGTAGTCGCGCTCCTGAGGAATAGTCACAGTTACTATTTTGGCAAGTGCACATGACATCTTGGAGCTATTCCAGGTGTTTGCTGTGTTGTCCAACATTCTTTCTTCACTTCACGCTAACATATATGATCTCCCAGGTCTTTGTATGAACATTTAATTTGTTTTTAGTAGCCAAGGACTATTCTATTGCATGGATTTACCAGGATGTATTTAACCACAGCTTCTGGGTGGATCCACTTCTATTTTCTTTTATAAAGAAAGCTACAGTCCAGCCGGTGTGGCGCAGTGGTTGAGCATTGACCCATGCACCCAGAGGTCACTGGTTCGATTCCCGGTCAGGGCACATGCCCACGTTGTGGGCCCGATCCCCAGTGGGGGGCATGCAGGAGGCAGCCAATTGATGTTCTCTCTCATCGATATTTCTATCTCTCTCCCTCTCCCTTCCTCTCTTTCTAAAATCAATAAAGAAAAAAATTAAAAAAAAAAAACAAAACTCTAAAGAAAGCTACATCTTGGCCCATATTCCTGACTGTTCCCGTGGGAAAGAACTTCACAACGAATCAATCATTGTCTCAGTTTGGGTTCCTCTGTGGTGAGTGTTCAAGGACAAGTAGTTTATTTGGGAATTGAAGGGGTGTGGGAGTGGGATGGGGACCAATGGCCGCCAAGTTACCAGCTCTCCCGTGGGTGATGGACTGAATCCCCTGGTGGACGCTAGGAGCCAGTCAGAAAATGCACCAGACTCACCCCACTGAGGAGCAAGGCCCTTGGGTGTCTGAGCCCTGGCCTTGTCTGCCATCGGCTGCTCCCAAGTGGTTAGTGATTTCCCATACTTCTGGTCCGCATGGAGGCTCTGGAAGCCAGAGAGCCCACGGGAGAGAAATGTGGGTGTGGTGTTGGAGGTGGGCTTGTGCACTAGAGAAAAGAACACAGGGGATCTGGTGGGGCACTGCCACATCTCACTGCAAATGGTTTAGAACATTCCCCAAAGGCATTCTGAGATGGGGTGAGAAAGCCAGGTGCCCACACCCTGTGCAGTAGAAAGCAATATCTTGCACCAAAAAAGAGCATCAGTTTGTTAGGAGAAATGTGGGATCTTGTTTTACATTTCCTTTTATTGGCCTGGCTGGTGTGGCTCAGTGGATCGAGCACCATCCCATGGACTGAGAGGTCCTGGTTCGATTCCCAGTCAGGGCACATTCCCAGGGTTGGGGGCTCGATCCCCAGTAGGGGGCGTGCAGGAGACAACCAATGGATGTTTCTCTCTCACATCAATGTTTCTATCTCTCTCTCCCTTCCTCTCTCTCTAAAAAATCAATTAAAAACATATTTATAAAAAGAAATTTGCTTTTCTTTTATTATGACTATAAAACATTTACTTTGTTTACAAGCTTATGAGCCATTTGTATTTCTTTTTCAGTTCCTTTGCCTGTTTTTCGATGGGTTGTGTTAAGACGAGGGTTCACTAAGAGTGTTTACTGCCCTCACGAGAATACCCTGCCATGTGCCGGAAGTATTTTCTCCACCTCTTCTTTGCCTTTAATTTTGTTCACACCTGTTTGCTGCTTTGTGTTACTTGTAGATGTTTTAAACATATAGACTTCAGATTGAAGCTGGGTGTCACGTGGATAGCTGGGACTTCTGACCCCAGCCCCATGGCTCCTTCCCCGGGCTACTTCTGGAACACAAGCTGTTCACACCAGTTCCCTCCCCACACCTTTGGGACCTGTGGTGACTCTCAGACTAGGTCCACCCTCCTTTCAGGCCCTTCCAGTCCACCCAGCGACCATCTCCTGGGCTCACCGCCCATGCTCCCTGCCACCCCGTCTCTCTCAGGGATCCTGAGCTGCTCTGACCTCCCATGTTCTCCTCTGCACCTTCGTGTATCTGGTCCCTTCTGCCTCTTGTTTACAAGTAAGAGAACCCAACTCTGGATACCTTAAGCAAACAGGGGGTCTTTGTGTAAGGACCCAAGGCTCGTGACCAAGCCTCCAGGGGGGACGGGATGAGTGGAGCCTCTTTGGCCCTCTCCTGCCACTGCGTGCTCTTGAGTGACAGATTTACTCTTCTTTCTTTTCTGGTTCCTTTTCTGCTCCTCAGCCCCAAGATCCTACAGGACACTGACTGGGCTCTCTCTTACCCAGAGTTCTGAATTCCTGGGAGAAAGAATCTGACTGGTCCAGCTAGATCAGGTGTTCACTCCTTGTCCAATCAGGAGTGTTGGGGGAGGGATTACAGAGGGAAACCATGACCACCAGGAGCCTGTAACTGTGACCCCAAGGGTCAGAAAAGAGGAACACTGTGAGATGAGAGATGCCACCAAATGTGTCCACTGCATACATACGTTTCCTCCACTTTCTGCCTTGGCCCTTTCATACCTTTAAGCTCACAGCTTTCTACAATACAGCGTTTTCTTATTTCAAGTTAGTTCCCATAGCAGCGGAGGCGGGAAGCTCTGCAGAGTGACAGCGTAAGAATGGCTGATTTTACGAATGGATTGCACGTGCGTCAAACGTTATTGTCATGATCTGAAGAAGAAAAGGTATTTTCACTTTGGAAAACCAAACAGAGTCCACTTCTTTCTCCGTGATCCCATTGTCTTTGTGTTCTCTCTAGATAGTGAATTCAGGGGCATCTCACTTTTTGCTGTGCTTACACACTCCTACATTTGTAAGAAAAAGTGGCCCTTATCCACCACTCCCAATAGACACGTCCTTCACAATGTAACTTTGTAGCTCTTCTCATTAAGAGAAGAGATCTATTTCTCTAGCCCTTGCGTCTGGACTGGCCTGTGACCTGCACTGGCTGGTAGAATGTGGCAGAGGTGATGGGTGCCAGATCCAAGTCTAAGCTCCAAGATACTTTCATGTTTCTGCTTACCTGGGAACCCTCCCCTCCCCCCCACCAGCTGCTATGAGATACAGGTGTCTCAATCATCTTAAGTCACTTCAGCCAACAGCCAGCCAACTGCTAGACACCTGTGTGTGAGGCCATCCTAGACAGGCCAGCCTTCACCCAACCCACTGGCTACTGCAGATGCATGAGTGACTCCAGATGTGCTTGGCTGGACAAGGCCCGGAGCAACAGAACCACCCAGCTTACCATCCATAGACTCGTGAACAATAAGTGGTTGCTGTCAGTCATTAGGTTTGGAAGTGGCTTGTTACACAGCAATGGCTAACTGATACATTCACTTTCAGCTCTAAATCCATGCCATTTCATGTGTTGGGTCTTTAGACCCTCAGAGGACAAAGGTGTGTCCTACCTACCTCTGTATCCACCACAGCATGGAGAGCCACACTTGGCTGCGGTGGAATTGCAACTATGTCACCTGAGTAATCTTTGGAAGAGAAGAGAAGGCCCAGAGAGGAGTAGGAGGAGGTAGGGCAGAGGGGACTGTGAAAGGTGGGGCACATGATAATTGTCTTCTTGTGTCTCTTCCATATTTGCCAATATGTATCCAAAGGGCGGGCAGACCGAGGAACAATGCATACATTTTATGGGGAAGAAGTGGTTGGCACCATAGAGAGGGAGCTCATCTTCTAACCATCCAGATTCCGTGAAGTACATACGGGATAATGAGGGTAATGAGCTTCCTGGTATCAGAGGTGTCCAAGCAGAGGCTAAGAAACTCACTCCCTCTTGGCAGGGCAGACAAATGTTGAGTGTAATTTTAACTGAGCAGTCAAGACCTAGGTGGCTGTGAGTCTTGTTCTATTACCCTGTAATGCTTGAAAGGCTTCCAGAGGCCAATATTTCATTGTTCAAACTGGTGATCTGGACTCTCTCACAGCTGCAAGGGCCAGGGAAATCCTTTGGGCCCCACTTTTGGGTTAAGGACACAAGGTCCCTGCCTTCTTTGAAGTTCTTTATCTTCTAAGTATTCAGCCAGGGCTTCCCCATCCTGCAAGTCACCCAGTCCCTGGAAGGAGGAGACCTCTTCTCAAGACCTTTCTGTCACCCTCCTCCCCTCCAGCTGCCCTGACCACACCTCCACACCCTGGAGCCCTATGACAATATCCCCAGGGGACTCCCTTGTGAAGCACCTCCCTCCCAACATTTCCCTTTCCCAAACAGGCCACCATACTTCATCAGACATGTGGGTAATGTCTAAGAAATATTTAAACAGCACGATGTGGGGTTTTCCTCCCAGGGGCCCTGTGCACTCTTCAAAGCCCTCAGTTGACAGACACTCAGGGAGGCAGTTGGAGCTCAAAGTTCCAAGGGTTTGGGACCTAACGGTGATGATTCTAATGAAGCCCTCCCACCCTGCCAGGAGACCAGGTCCTCACCTGCATTACCACTGAGGACCCCAACTGTCTCCTGTTTTGACAGCCCATCCTGCCGTTGTCCGCATTACCATTGATGCATAGTAGGCAAAGAACAGAGCTTCTGCTTGTGTTGTATTTTTGGTCCTTCTGGGAGAGAGTGCAGAGGAAAGGTCAGTACGTAGGTCCCAGGGTAGCTCTTTAAAGGATTCCCAGGAAGAAGAAGCACAGGATGGTGAAGGGCCCTGGGATGGAGTTTGAGATTGAGGAACTTGGAAATAGGAGGAGAAAGGACCTGGGAGCTTTCAATCTTCCATCTTGACATCTGTGTTGGTGTTCGTCAACCCTTAAGAAGCTGCTGATGTGAGACCCCCTTGAAAAGACTATGAGACTTGCCAAGGTGGATGTCTAATTCATCTTCCATTTTCAGTGCCTAGAAAAGAAGGAGGAGGGCCTACTTAACCAAGTGCATTACTTATTTATTGCTGTGTATCAAATGACCCTAAACTTATCCACTTAAAATAGCACCCATTTCTTATCTCATAGTTTCTGTGGGTCAGAGTCTGGGCATGCAGGGTCCTTTGCTTGGGGTCTCATAGGCTGCACTCAAGGTGTCAGATGGCTGCATTCTTTCTGGAGGTCAGTGCTCTCTAAGCTCATGTGGTTGTTGGCAGAATCCAGATCCTTGTGGTTGTAGGACTGAGGCTCTCAGTTTCTTGCCACACGGCCTCCTCCATTGGCAGCTTACATCATGGCTGTTACTTTTCAAGGCCAGTAGGAGAACTTCTTTCTCCACTCTGCTAAGACAGAGTCTGATATGACATAATTTGGTCATGGGGGTAGCTTCCCACCACCTTTGCCATATTCTGCTGGTTAGAAACAGGTCATAGGTTCTGCCCACCCTCAAGGGGAGAGGATTATACAGGGTAGGACTCATTGGAGGTCATCTTAGAGTGTGTCAACACACCAAGTATTTTACAAATCTTGTTTATGTCAAAAGAGCCTGAGGAAGAGATGGCAGAATCAGCAATAGACTCAAATGAGGATCTATCAGAGGAAACAGAGGACCTGGAACCTCTGGAACCAGATGATGGTGGTAAGAAAGTCACCCACATCCTTGCATTTCTGTCCCATCTTGGCCACTAACTCCTTGAGGGCAAGTCCCAGCTGAGGTCTCAGTTTCTCCATCTGTACAGTGGACAGGAAGGTCCCTGCCCAATCACAGCACAGATGGAGCTAAGGCTGTGCAGGTGTCGGGGAGGCTGGGGCACAGGGAACACCTCCTGTCACGGTCACCGCAGCACCAAACCCATACCATCTCTGTCTCAGGGACTTTCCAACAAGTCACAAACCTCCTCAACATCATGGACAGCGAATCAACAAAGACGGACACTGCTGGGGCAGGTCCTAACATGCGGAAGACGCTGGCCTCGGTGATAATCACAGAGAAGGCCACCACCGAGCCCTGTGTGGTGATGAACGCCCTCATCCGCTGCCTGCAAGTGCCAGAGGTAGGGCCTCCTTCGCCCTCAGCCACTCCTCTGAGCCTGGCCACACCGGCTGCTTGTGCGTCCATCCACCGCTCAGCACACGTGTCCTGACCGTCGAGGGTGCGGGGATAGGTTCTGGGGTATGGAGATGGGCAGGGCTGTGAGGCTCTTGCTCCTTGAGGACCTAGTGGGAGCTGGGGCTTTGACAATTTTTAAAAGCTCCTTTGTATGCTGACACAGTGGGTGTGGGAGCCATCATCCCAGAGAAGAGCAGAGCCGGTGGAGATGGGGGAGGCCAAGACACAGCAGACCCAGGGAGCAGGTTGCCGGGCCAGTGGGGAGACTGTTTAGCGGGTCGGGAAGCTGGGGTAGAGGATGTTGAAGGCCGTGTAACGGGAGATCGTGGTGGGCCTCGAATGATGGGGCAGAGGTTGGACCAGCACATGAGAATCCCCTCCACGAAAGTTTCTGGTTCAGTAGGTCTGGGGTGGGGGACTGAGGCATCCACATTTCTAGCAAGTTCCCAGGTGAGGTTGCTGCTGCTGGTGTGGAGACCACACCTGGAGACCTGCTGGCGTTTAGACCATCCTGTGGCATCTGGGAGCGGGTAGCGCAGATCTTCACAGGGGCTCTCCATAGACAGTTTCATTTTGTAGGAAAATGTGTGGCAGCCACGAAGAGCGTGTGTCAACCTGGGAGCGTAGGCAAGGAGCTTTCACAGCAGACTTCCAAAATGTAGGTTAAAAAAAAAAGTTTTTATCGTTTTTAGAGAGAGAGGAAGGGAGCAGGAGAGAGAGAAACATTGATCAGCTGCCTCCCACATGTCCCCTAGGGGGGACCAAGCCCACAACCTGGGCATGTGCCCTGACCGGATATCGAACCAGCGACCTCTTGGTGCATGGGTCGACGCTCAACCGCTGAGCCACACTGGCTGACCCAAAATATAGGTTTATTATTATTCAGCTCTGGTGAGGCCAGCAGCTCAGGAGAGGACTGCCTTTGAAGAGACAGTTTGTGACGCACAGATCCCGCGAGGCGGGGAAGGCTGCCCCTTGGGAAGAACAGGGCTCGGCCAGAGGCCCAGGGCGTGAGCGGAGCACGCGGGCAGGAGTCCGTATTGTGCTTTCGGTGGGAGAGTCTCGGCCAAGGCAGGCTGGGCAGGCGTAGGACTGGCTGGTTTGAATAGTTTCAGTGGCTCTGGGTGTCTGGTACCTGGCCCTGGGGTGGTTAGGGCGGGTGGACGACGGCCCAGAGTGGGAGTTCGGTGGTTGGGTGTGGGCTCTGGACTGGTTGTATTTGACACGTGTGCTCATAGGTGAGCTGTTCACTCTCTGTAGGAATTGGCTAACCCAGGAGGGACTGTCTCTGCAGGGTCAGCAAGACCCCACAATGTCACAGCATCAGGAAATAGAGAAAAGTTAAAAAAAAACACCACATGATTAATGCCCAGGCCATAATCAGTGATCAGTGGTAATAAACAGACAATACTCACATAGGCATATTTTCAAATGAACGTGGGTCAAAGATTTTAGTTATTCACTAATTAATGAGGGAGCCAGTGAGACGTTAACATGAGAATTCTACTTATAGAGAAAATGGCCAGACAAAATTCATTGGCATTGCAACAAGCAAGCATTGTCATTGCTAAGGAGGAAATGTCGGTTTCCTCCAGCTTAGCCTCCATTTCCACGGAGCTGTGCCATTGCCTAGACCGGCCAGGGTAAGGGCACCCCTCCCGAAGGCACCCCTCCCGAAGGCCTGAGCACCCCGAGCGGCTGGCAGGCAGCACCACGCACTCCCCTGGGAGGCCACCCAGTGCCTGTTTCATGCCAGTTTCCAAATCTTGGGCAATTTTTCTCTTGTGCCCATAAATATTCTCTAAGGATTTATCTCGATCCTAGAAAAGGCTGGTTTTATTACAGTCCGCCTGGCCATTTAGGTAGGTTCAGTGAGAGTGCTAATTATGCATATAGGCCTCCTTGAGTTCACTGTGAAAATCTAGAGCTCGTATTACAGCAAATGGGGGGCGATACTGCCCTGAAACAGGCAAAATTGTTTTTTTTTGGGGGGGGGGTCAAGAAAATCTTGCTTTTTTATGTATCAAGCACAGAGATATATACAGTCCACAAACAGGCACATAATGTATTTGTGGTATGAAGGTTTTATGGAGGTTTACTGGGGGAAAATGTCTAAGAAGACTCCTTAGGGAGCAATAAGAAAAAGAACAGGCAGAGGACCCCTGGTCCGGAGCTTGCGGTACTGAACACGACTCTGCTGCCCGGGGGTTTCACCAGGGGTCTCTGGCTGGCGTTTGCAGAGCCTCTGTGACTCATAGACCAAGACTGAGAAAACAAGGCAATACTCTGTACCGATTTCACTAGCAGAACGTAGAAGTTTGGGTGAATTCCTCTCTTCTTGAGGTCCCCACATTTGTTAAGGTGTCTGGACTGTGGGAAGTGACCTTCTAAGCACCTGGGGGAGGAAGCCGTCTTCCCAGGGGGCTTTGTAGGCAGCGGCCCACGTACAGAGTCCACCGTCATTCCCTGGGGTGGTGGCGCCTCAGACCCGAACGAAGGAGTGGTTCTCACCCCGACTCCCCGGTGTGCTCTGCCGGCACAGGCCTCTGTCCGATCCTGTCATTGACAATAGGGATAAGTGCTACCTAGGAATCGAAATGGAGGCAGAGGAACATTTCCTGGTCCCAGTGTTCCCTCACCAGGGCAAAGGGCAGGGCAAAGCCACCTTCTGGGACTCTCAGCTGGGCCAGTGCCAAGCCTTGAGGACCTGCCGTGCCGACCGCTTGACACCTGCCTTGCTGAGCGAGCCAGACTGCAAACAGGGCAGAGAGTCATTGTGCAGGGCACGCTGACAGGGCCGTCGGAGGAGGCCGATGGGGGGGGAGCAGAGGCCGTGGACACAGAGTCGGGGTCTGAGGCTCGGGCAGTCCGATGGTGGGCGCGTCCCTGGGTGGTGGGTAGGGGGAAGAGAGGTGCGAAGGAGAAGAAGGTGCCGGTGTGCTCGGGCAGGGCTGGCTCAGTCCAGGATCTTCCCGCTTGGCCTCCTCGCTCCCCAGATTTCCACCCAGCGCAAAGTCAACATCTACAACATCCTGCAGGAGATCATCCAGCAGGAGGGCGAGCTGGAGGAGCAGTGTGTCCACAGGCTGGTGGCCATCGCCTCCAAGGAGATGAGGGAGATCCCCGAGGTAGTGGAACTCGGCACCATCAGTGCCCTGTGCCCCACCAAGCCAGGGGCTGCGCTGTTGGAGGCACGGCCTGCGATGCCCGAGGCCCTTGTCCAGTCACCTCTCGGGGCGAGGACAGGCTGAGCCCAAGGGGGCCCAGCGGGGCGGGAGAAGGCTCGGGGCAGGGGGGTTTGGAGGGTCTGGCTGCTGGTGACACCGCACGTCCCTCCCCTGTCTGCTCAGGTGGAGGGTTACATGAAGGCAGAGGTGGCCAGTGACACCCTGGTGGCTCTGTCCCGAAACCACTTCAGCGTGGTCATGTATGAGATGCAGCACCACCTCAGGCCCCTCGACCTCACAGACGAGTTTGTCATCGTCACCCTGGCGAAGCTGGCCAACGGCAACGGTAGGGCGCGTGCGCCCTCAACCCCCTCCTGGCTGGCCCAGTGCCGCCTCAGGGTCTCCACGCCCCCTCCCGTTTCTCTCTTTTCTTCTCTTTCTCTGGCATGCCTTCTTTTCATCTCCACGGGTCTCTCTCCGCTGTCAAGATTCTCTCTCTGCGTCCCTGCCTCGCGTTTTGGTCTCTGTTCCTGTCATTCCATCTCCTCCAACTCGCTCTCCTCTCTCCTTCCGAGGCTCCGTTCCTCTCTGTCTTCTTATCTCCCTCTCGCGTTTGATTTCCTTCCTCTCATCCCCTTTCCGTTCATCCCGTAAACAGGAATTGAGCTCCGTGCAGGCATGGTGGGGGGTTGTGGGCCACAGCCGTGAATGAAACGTGCATGGGCCCTGCCCTCACAAAAGGCCAGAGACAAGTGAACAAGAAAATAAGTGATGCTAATATGAGACGAGGGTGTGAAGGGGACAGCCAGGTGGTTGCTTGGAATTGGATGAGGGAGAGGACCTCATCTCTGTGGGGTCCGTACTGAGGCCTCGGTGTTTCGGCTGTGACCTGAAGGATGAGACGATAATATCTGTGAAGAGTGGGATGCACTGAGAGAACATCATGTGCCAAGGCCCTGAGGCAGGTAAAGGCTTGGCTTCTCTGAAGAGCTGACAGGTCCCTGTGGCTAGAGGTGCGGAGCGAGGTGAGATGGTGTAAGATGAGGTTGGACCGTCAGGCAGGCCACGTGGGTAGAGCCTGCAGGTATTTGAGGGCCCTAGAAAGCCACTGAGGGATTTTAGGCTGCAGCCGCCTGGTGACACTTAGCTGTTGTGTGGATGGAGACGGGGCGGGACACGCGTGAAGGGGACGGTGGCTCGGGCTGGAGCGCGCTTGGTGAGCGGTGGACAGCCAGGAGGTGTGGACGGGGTTTGGGCACGGGACCATGGTGGGCTGTGTGTAGGTGAAGAGGAAGCAAGAATGACGCCTACGTTCCCGGTGTGAGCAACATGGTGTGTGGGTGTTAACGTCCTGAGGTGGGGAGCATGGAGAAGGAACCTCATTTGTATGGACTGAGTTCGCATTCCTCGTGGAATATCTAAGTGGAGAGGTCACGTGGGGAGCTGGTGTGTGGATGCCGAGTTCAGGGGGCAGGTGTGGGCTTGGCTTTCCTCCCAGGGGACCTCAGCATGCAGGTAGTGTTCAAAGCCACTGCCCGGGGGTGTGAGAGTAGGGAGAAGAGCGGAGAGGAGCCCCAACACTGAGAAGGCTTAGGGGGACCCTCAGAACGGGGGGGAGGTGAGGAGAGTGTGGTGTCAGGGGTCTGTGAGGACAGTGATTCAGAAAGGGCCCAGGGGCGGCTGTGTCCCATCTCGCGGAGGGTCCAGTAAGAGGAGGCTGGAGAAGGCTGCTCGGCCTGGAAGAATTGCATGGCGTGCTGGGGCTAGAGCCTGGGTGGGCCGGAGAGAGGCGGGAGGGGTGAAGACGAGGATTGGCCCCTGGCTGTGCAATGGCAGCCAGGGGCCAGGGAGGGCCTACGCCTGCGGTGCGCTCAGGCCAGAGAGCCAGGACAGAGGGACAGGTGGATGGGCAGGAGGAAGGGGCCCAGCCAGGAAGGAAAGTCTGGAGAAGGCGTGTTGGTGGGGGTGCGGCTCCCAGCACAGTGGAGGGCCTGGGCCGGGAGAGAGGCCGGAGGGCGGGCCTGTCACCCGTTACCCTATCTCCCAACAACCTCTTCTCTGTCCCCTTCCCATTTCTGCTTCCTGTCTCTGTCTGCCCTCCGTTCTCCTGCCTGCCTGTCTTCTTTCAGTCCTTCTTCCTCACTCTCTGTCTCTCTGTTTCTTCATTCATCCAAAAACGTGTGTGACACCAAAGGGAGCCAGACCTCATTCCAGGGGTGGCCATGCTCTGAGAGCCCACTGTCTCTGCTCTCTCTCGTCCTTCTGTCCTTCTGTCCCACCCCCTTTCCTTTCTTCCCTTCCCTTCACCCACATCTAGCTGGCTCTTCATCTCATACTGACTTCCACACTATTTTCCCAGGGGCACAAAGGGGTTCCCTGGCTCGGCACTGCTGGATTAGGTGTGGGGGAGACTGGAGGTGTGGGTGGCCGGTTGTCATCTTTTTTTTTTGGTTGTCATCTTTGCCTGCTCCCTGCTGACCCGCTCCCAATGACCTCTCCCCACCCCCACAGTGTTTGAGTTTATGCCCTACATGGGCATCACCCTGGCTACCATATTCACGATGCTGAGGCTTGTCAATGAAGCCAAGATGCGCCAGGTGATCTGTGGTGGTACGTGTTCCGTGTGGGCCTGCAGGTCTGGCCCGATCAGGGTGCTGGAGGGGAAAGTGGGGTAAGAAGTGGGTGGAGGGGTTGTTGGACCAGAGGTGGGTTGTTCATTTATTCTCAAACATTTGCTCAGTCTGCTTCTTGGTGTGGCCTCTGATTGGCTCTTGGGGGTGCAGGTGGCTTAGAGGGAGGAAGCTGTCCCTGTGACTCGGTTTAGCTTGCTCTGTAGTTAGCTTTTCGAGAGAAGACCAGAGCAGGATGATGGG
Source organism: Tadarida brasiliensis (assembly GCA_030848825.1). Taxonomy (NCBI): domain Eukaryota; kingdom Metazoa; phylum Chordata; class Mammalia; order Chiroptera; family Molossidae; genus Tadarida; species Tadarida brasiliensis. Next base: position 102,703,388 of record CM061265.1, read on the forward strand.
ATTCACAGGGGGTGGAGACCGGGGGAATGTCTCCAAGTTGGGCCTGACTTGGGCGGGTCTTTGATGCTGTTTACATCGGGTTTTAAATTATGTAATGATTTCATGGTCCCTAAATCCCTGACCCCTGAGAAGAATAGGGCAAATTGGGTTTGCTTCTCTCTGCACTGGAGTCCCTAGGATGTGGGTCAAGAGTTCTATCCCAGCACCACCCTTGACCCCTGCATGCGCATCTCAAGGGCTGGGGCCTGGACACAGTTGTGTGTTGAATGCTCACGCCCCCCCGCCCCCGCCAGGGGGAGTCTTTCACACACAGGTATATGGGATAAAAGTTAGGGAGCTGTGAGGGGCTGGAGGGGCAGAAGGGGAGGGATGCAGAGGGGATTTTTCTAGGCGGTCTCTGACCATCTCAGCAACCTGTTGGCTGTGGGAACTCTCCCTCCTGGAGGAGGTGGCCCGGGAAGGCTGGGTCCTGCCTCCTGCCCCTCTGGGCTCACCCTCTCCCCACTGTAGCCATGGAGACCTTCTGCGAGACAGTGCAGTTCTACCTGAGGCACCTGGAGGACAGTGTGTACCCCGTGATGACCGAGGAGCAGTTTGCGATCAAGCTGTTCCCAATGTATCGCTATTTCGTGACCGTGTGGCTGAGGAGCCAAAACCCAGAGGTGAGATCCCTTCTCAGGGGTCCCGCCTTCCCCCAGGTAACGGCTCCCCAGCCTGTGGGGCTAGGAGAGGCCGCTGGGTCCACCCTCATTCCCGGAACCCCAGAGAGAGGGTGACCTGTGACCTCACCAAATGGGCCCTGGCTCCCCGGAGGCGGGTTTGGGAAACAGGAAGGGCCTGGGAACTTCTGGACCGGGTCGTGCTGTGTGCGGCCGGCGCCCTCTGCGCGCCTTACCTGCGGGAGCTATTTCCAAGCCAACTTTATGCTGTAGGACTCGTTTGCAAATGAGGAAAGTGAGAGTCAGAGAGGTTAAGTACCTGTCCGAGGTCACCTAAGTGACAGATCCAGGACTCCTGGGGACAGCTTGGCCTCACTGCCCACCTGTGGAGCCTTCGGCGAGGACTTGACCCTACTTCTAAGGTCCCTTCTGTCACGTATCCTTGACTCTGTGGACAGGGCTGACATTACTGGTCCTGGCTGGGGGTCCTGGGCTGAGGGGTCCTGACACTCTGCTCTATGGTAGGTGAAGCTGGGTGTCATCAAGTCCCTGAAACCCATGCTGAACTTGCTCCTGCCCAACGATGACTTGCGGGAGGAGGTGTATGACTACGTGCCCCTGCTGCTGGCGGAGTACCAGGGAAGCCTGGAGGCCCTCTTCATCACACAGGTGCGGCTGTGCGGGCACCGCCTGGGCTGGAGACGTGGTTCCTCAGTGTCTGGGGGTGCCATCTGGGTGGAAGGTGGGATATTTGATATTTTGACATCTGACAGCAGACCCCACATCTGTGCCCTACGAGGGGCCATGGAAGTGAACTCTGCCATTCCGGGGGGAAGGGACGAGCTCCCAAAGGGTCTCAGAGGCCACGCTTAGGCTGTGACCTTTGTATAGTTTCCTGGGAATGCTGTACCGAAGAACCGCAAGGTGGTGGCTTAAAACAATGGGAGTTTATTCTCTCAAGGTTCCGGAGGCCAGAAGTCCAAACTCAAGGTGTGGGAGGGCTGCGTTCCTTCGGAAGGCCCCAGGGGACAGGTCTGGCTGCCTCTCCCAGTGTCTGGGTCCCCGGGCATTGATGGCTTCTGACAGCATCACACCAACCCTTCATGTTCACATGGCCTGCTTCCTTGTCCCTGTCGCCGTGTCCTCTCCTCTTCTTATAAGGACACAGGGCATTGGACGTAAGGCCCACCCTAAACCCAGGGTCATCGCACCTCTGGGTCCTTAACTAATTCCATCTGCACAGTCCCTATTTCCAAATAAGGTCACATTCCGAGGGTCCTGGTGGACATGAATTTGGGGGCACATCTTTCAACCCATGACAGCTTTTAGCCTGTGTGTGTGGAGGCGTGGTCCGGGCTGACCCACGCATGCTGTAAAGCAGTCTCTCACCTGCACACGAGTCCTGGTCCTCAGCCATAAAAGCAAAGAGCAGAAACGCACCTGATGGATTTAGGGAGCCCCCTGCACATCTTTCTGGCTAAAGAATGGGATTCACCTCCGGGTGACGGGGAGAGAAAGGTGAAGACGGCCTTGAATGTCATGCTTGGTGGCCTAGCACAGGGTCCCCCAGCTTCACTGAGCGCAGGAATGGCCTGGGGGCGGGCTGGAACGCAGGGTCAGTCGGGCCAGTTTGCTGAGGGCTGCATTTAGCCACACTGAGCAGCAAAGGTCTAGAGTGTGACCCTGGGTTGGTAGAAGGTCATCAGCCACCACGTGCCCGTCCATTGCAGATCTTGAGGCAGATACTGGAAGCGTCGGTCATCACCGGCACCCCCGTCCCCCAAATGCAGCTGCACACCATTTTCACAGAGCTGCACATCCAGGTGAGCCCGGCGGGCTCGGCTGGGCGTGGCATTCTCGGGGTGGTCAGCACGGTGCGGGTTCAGGCCGGTGACTGACCGGGGCAAAGGGGACACGGTGGTGGAGGCCTCGTGTCGCTCACGGGCACCCACATTCCGCTGTGCCGCTGTGATCTCACCCACCTCCCTGCGTGCCCCTCCCCAGGTGTGCGCCAAGGCCCCCGCCCAGCAGCAGTACAGCAGCCAGAACGTGAGGGAGATCGAACACTGCTTCATAGCCCTCGGTGAGCTCGGAGCTGGGCGTGCGTGTGTGTGTGTGTGTGTGCGTGTGTGTGTGTGTGTGTGTGTGGCGGGGAGTGGGTAGAGGGGTGGCGCTCTGGCTCAGTGGGAGAGACTCACCCGGCCCTCCCCCCGCAGCCCGCTCCTACCCTAAGGAGCTGATGAAGTTCTTTCTCAGACAAATGGAGCTGAGCAAAGAGGCCATCCGCGTGGGGACCCTGACCCTGATCAGGGCAGTGGTGGGCGCAGATGGTGAGCAAGGGCAGGAAGGCGGCTGGGGGGCCAGGGAGGCGGGTCTCACCCACGTCTGGACCTCTGTCACTTCCTCTTCTGTAGACACTGCTGGGTGGGAAGGAGCCAACGCGCTCGGCCGCTTCACGTCTTCTGTCCTTGAACTTAACCAGCACCGCGGCCCGTCTTCCCCACCCCAACCCTCTCCTCCAGCCCTGAGCCCAGCCCCCGCCTGCATCTGATTTCACACTGCTAACTGAGTCCTAGTGCTGACCCCAAAGCTAAGTCAGAGGGGACTAGAAAGCCTCGCTGTCGTGTAGTTACAGCCCTAAGGCCTCTTTGACCCAATGCCCAACCTCGGTCTGAATCCCTGATTCCAAATCCGTAAGCCCACACTCTGGCCTTGATATCAAAGGGAAATACTGTCCCCAACCAAGGCCCTGGCTGACCTCGCCTTTTGAGCACAGCGCCCCCTGCTGGCAGCCTGCAGCCCTGTGGGGGACATGACCTGAGAAGAGCCTGGGTGGCTTTGGTTCAGCCCTTCACCTGGGTGTCCCTGTGCAGGGCACAGACTGGGCGGCTGTGTATGCAGCCCCATCTGCTGACAGTAAACCCCTGTCTTCAAGAAATGCGAGTTTAACATCCATGTGACCCTTCTTACCTACCCAGGGGGCAGAGATGGTAATGGCTAGAGTTGGCCAGGCCATTTTTCTGTAAAAGGTGATGGTAAAATATTTTCAGCTCTGCAGACCGCACGGTGCCTGGAGCAGTCACTCAGCTCTGCCACTGTGGAGCAAAAGCAGCCATAGCCTGCAGAACGTGGCTGTGTTCCAATAAAACTTTATTTACAAAAGCAAGCTTTCGGCTGGATTTAGCCTCTGGGCCACACTTTGCTAATCCCTGGTCTAGAATAACGAGAAACCAGCCTCTTCTATTTCTCTGACAAGGGTGTAAATTGATAAAGAATTTTGAATGCTCCATTGGATAGGAACCAAACCAACTTTTGGTCAATTGTCTGAGTGAAATAATTGCCCAAAGGTAATTGGACAACAGTGTTTATGACCACATCGCGCATAAAAGCATTAGAAACAACTTAAATTTTTTTTTTCTATGGAGAATTTTGTGGACTGAATGATAGTATATCCACGTAATGGAGCATTATACAACCATTCAGGGTGTAGTCAATCCACACTTTTCCACGGAAAAGCTGCCTTTTATATATCACGTGTAGCGACGACACCGTATGAGACAGTATCGACAGCATGAGCTCGGCTATTTGAAAGAAATTTATGTTTATTTATGTATAAATGGGTTTAGAAGGACACACTTAAACTGTTGAGGGATAATATTTTATTTTAATCTTACAATGAATATATACTATTTTTTTTTTAAGTGTAAGGGAGAGAGAGAAAGAGAGAGAGAGAGGGAAACATCAATCTGTTGCCTCTCGTGGGAGCCTCCACCGGGTATCGAACCTACAACCTTTTGGCGTCTGGGACGACACTCCCACCAGCTGAGACACCCAGCCAGGGCAGCATGCACTGTTTGCCATCAGAAAACAGAGTAACAGCGCCTAATTGCCTGTGTGCATCTCCCGTTTCTCCACCAGCGTTGACTTCTAGTAACACCTGGCCTTGAGCTGGCATCAGCCTAAGCGCCCAGCCCGAATTCTGTCCACGCATCCTCTTTCCAGAACCTTCGCACGGGGGTGCTTTTGCCCCTCCCCGAACCTCCCCCCTCCTTTACCTGGGTGTGCTGTCATCTGTTTTGAAACACAAGGCAGCACTTCCCATGTGCCCGTGTGCCGGGCACCGTGCCAGCTCATCGCTACCCACAGCAGCTCTGTGAGGGAGGTACTGTGAGTATCCACATTGTACAGGCAAAGAAACTGAGGCACAGAGGGGCTGAGCAGTTCACCTGAGGTTACACCGCTGGGGTGCACTGGGGTCAGGATTTGAGCCCAGGCAGCCTGCCCCTGGAGCCCAGGCTCTCCACAGCTGTGCCTTGCTGCCTGCTCGTACCCACTGTGTGCCCAGCACTGTGTGCCCAGCTGAGGGGACTAAAAGCTCTTGGGTGGAGACCCTGCTTTCAAGGAGAGTCCAACTGGCTTCTAAAGAAACACGCGCAAAGCAGAGGCTGAGGGGGTGAGGCATTAACACGTTGCCCCTGGGCCCGGGCTGGGTGGGTGTGCCGGGCACGGGAGACAAGGGAACTTCTGAGGGAAGTGCCCTTCAGGGTGTGGTGGTGAGGTGGAGGCTCAGGAGGCTGTGACGTGGACAAGCCACCTGCTACCTGTCCCCCCGTGGCAGGTGACAGGCAGGCCTGTGCAGGGAAGGTGCGCTCCTGCCGCTCCAGGCACCTCCTCGGAGCCAGCCCCAGGCCAGCGGCCCTCCAGGCTGGTTTTCCTCTTTCAGAGCCCAGAATGAATATCAAGACTATCTGCCTGGCCATCCGGGTGGTCAAGAACACCATCTCTGACACCCGCTCCAAGGTAGCGGGCCGAGGCCCGGAAGGGGGTGGCATCAGGGGTCTCCTGGGAAGCAAAGGGGAGTTGGACAGCGGCCTTCTCCCAACCGCCTGACCGCGGGGCCTTGGCTCCTCTCCAGCCCTGTGGGCAGAGGCCGGCCTCGCTGGCAACGCCCTTCGACAGAAAACCGAGTAGGGCTGGAGGGGAATGAGGCCCATCGAAGCTGTGGCCACTCTCCTCTCACTCTCAGTGGTCCCCATGGTGCCAGTGAGCGGTCTCAGACACACCTGGACAAAGGGCAGGCCAAGGGGATCCAGGTCGGGCCGGAGATGCCGGGCTGTCTAGGGGTGTTGTAAGGTCGTTATTGCGTGTGAAAAATGCAGCTGAAGGATGCACCCTGCACCCTCCAAATAAGGTGGCCCCCGCAGCCATGGCCACCTTGGAATGTAGCTTTGGTTCTGGCCTTGGGCCCTGGGGGCTGCCACCAGTGCCCAGGGAGGGGAGGGCCCAGGGGAGGGTCTGCATGAATGAGGAGGGAATGGGGGATTTGGACTGCAGAGTCAGGCAAAGCTGTCTTCAATACCTGGAGGCTGGCAAGGGAAGAGAGAACAGGCTTGCTCTGTGCTGCCCCAATATGAGCCCAGGGAGCCCCAGGATAAGAGGCAGGTTGTCCCCTGAGGTTGGAGTCGTCTACATAAGAGCAAGTGCACTCTGTGTCTCTGAATGGCCCAGACGAGCCTCCTGGGCGGGCATGCTGCAGAACGGGGTGCTCTGGCTGAGGCAGGGGTGGTGGACCGAGTGGGCAGTGGCTAGGTGGTCCCTGAGGCCCCTTCCAGCCCAGAGCACTTCCAGTTCTACTGTCTCATGTCATGGGATTGGGTGTCAGATGCTGAGCCTCCCACCCTGGACCCCATCCCAACGCCCAACCTGTCTGCGGTCCTGTCCCCTCAGGTGAGGATGGCTGTTCTCCGCATCATCGGCCAGTTGGCTCTGTCTGGCTTCCAGGACAGGATCAAAGGCTGGGGTCTGAAGTATGTGTCCATGCAGCTGACCCTGTCCACCTACAAACTGGTGAGTGGCCCTGACATGCAGACCATGGAGCAGCTGAACTTGGGAATGAATGTACCTGAGCTCGGACCTGCATGCATACGCGTCCACGACACAAGTGTGCAGACACAGAGTCCATTGCAGGCGAAGACGGGTGCAGCCACTCAGGCAGGAGTCTAGAAAACACAGAGACATTCACAGCTCTGAGCATCCTGGAGACTCGGTCTCTGGGCATCAAGCCCCATGGGGGTGAGGACACTACACCCAAGACCACAGCAAGCCCCTTGCCAGCCCACAAGCAGGGACCCCTGGGTTCTGCATTCCAGACGAGTCGCCGGGAGAGCTTTCATCAGAGGGACCTGGAGGAAAAGATGGTCCACAAAGTCACCATGGACACTGTGAAGATCATAACGTCTTCTGTCAGTGGAATGACCAACGTGAGTGAGCCCCACCCTCCTGCCCACTGGGCTGGCACACTGCAGCCAATGGCTCGTGTCTGCATGGCTTAGGCTTGGGGGAAGGGTGCATGCCCAGACCTCTGTGCTGTTGCTGCCTGGGATGCCCGAGGGCCTTGGTCTTCCAATGACCTGAGCTGCAGTCCTTCCAGATCCAGGTGCTTGATGGGGACATAAAGCCCCCAGATATTAGGGCAGTGGCTGGCACACAATAGTCCTCAATATGTATCAGTTGACTTATTGCCCGAAATGTGTTTGTTACCTTAAATCCCCTTCAGTCCAGGTGTGTGTGTGTGTAAAGAAATGATTTTAGTGGTTTAATTACACACACATTTGATACTATTTAATTACACACACATTTCCTACTATGCGAAAGACATGAGGGCATACGCCAAAAGGGCTCAGCATGACCCCAGCGAGTTCACAGACTTAAGGGGAAATAAATGTGTCAACTTTTAATTGCAATTCACTGTGACATAGCAATAAGATAGGAAAAATTTACCATGCAGCTCAAGGAGGGTATCATTTTCCATTAAGTGAGGCCATGGGCTAGATGCTCCTGACCACTGGCAGCTTGTCTTAAAAACAGAAATAATGAGAGGAACAGTGATCTCTACAATTGATTGAGCAGCTGAATATAGCAGGTACTGTACTAGGTATGCAACATGTAGACTCTCATTTAATCGTCCCAACAACCCTATGAGTTAGGGTCTTTTATTATTACCCTGCTTTTGTAGATGAGGAAACTAAGGGTCAGAGAGACATTAATTTGCTCCAGGTTTTGAATCTGGTAAACAGTGGAGCCAGGCTTAACATGTTATTTCCAAATCCCCAGGATGCCTCCTTGGGGGGACCCAGGACCCGAGGATTCTAGTCCTGGCAGCTAGAACAGCTCAAGTGACTGCACTTGTTAGTTGGTAGCACAGGAGCCTTAGCCCAAACTCCCAGGGGTGTGGAATGAGGCTTAGGGGGACCAGAATTAGCTGGGGGTGTTCAATGATCATCCAAGGAGAGGGGAGATGGCAGGGTGAAGTTGGAAGGCTAGAGACACAGCTCCAAAAATCCGTATCAGTCAGCGTTCTCCAGAGAAACAGAACGAGTAGGACACACACACACACACACACACACACACACACACACCACACACACACACACACGATTTCAAGTCATTGGTTTATGCAATTGTAGGGGCTGGCAAGTCTGAAATTTGTAGGGCAGGCCAGCAGGCTGGAGACTCCAGTAGGAGCTGATGCTGCTGTCTTGAGGCAGAATATCTTCTTCCTCAGGGAAACAGTGTTTTTGCTCTCAAGGCTCTTGAACTGATGGAATGAGGATGATCTCCTTTACAGATTATGAACTTCTGTCACAGCCACAAAACCCTTCACAGCCACGCCCAGATTAGTGTTTGCTTGAACGACTGGCTACCTCCCGTAGCCATGTCGACACAGACAGCTGACCTTCACACTGGCAAGCACGTCCAGCGTGCATGAGTGGTCTGCCCCGTGCACCTCTGCAGGGTTTGGGGCCGAGGGACGGCACTGGACGAAGACGAGGTGACGGGTGTGAAGGTGGCAGGAGGCCAGCAAGGATGGGAATTGGGCTCCCAGGACTCGCTGGCTCCCTCTGCCATAGGGGGGGTGCCACTTAGCCCTGACAAAGACGGGTTGGCAGCAGAGCCAGCGGGGCAGAGACTGTCAGTGGGTGGGAGTCCGTGCTGGAAGGCGGAGGTGAGGCCCACACTGTGGGGAAGTCTGATCCGTCTCATCGAGTGGCCGTGGGACGTCCCAGCGAACCCTGGCCCCCTCTCCCCACCAGGAGTTTTGGGTGAGGCTCCTGTGCTACATCATGGAGACGGATAACATGGAGGTCTTGACCCCCATCTGCGTCAGCCTCACAAACCTGGCGGAACGCCAGTTCCACACCACGGAGGTGGATGCCAACTCGGCCAGCAGGAGCAGGCATGGTGGGCAGCATCTCTGCGCCAACGGGTGGGATTGGGCGGGTGGGCCGCTCCGTGTCTCTGGATGTTCCCCCTCCTCCAGGAAGCATCCCGAAGTCCAAACAGCCAGGCCAAAGGCCTGCCCTTGCCACACTGAGGAGCTGTTAACATTGGGCACACTTCCTCTGGAAGGTCCCTCTCCATGTCCCACGCCCCCTGCCCAGACCTCACCCTTTGGAGGTTCCAGTTCAGCCTCTCCCCAGATGTGTCCTCTCTGAGCTTCTGTAAGCCAGGTGGAGGAACTGAAGAAGTCCCATCTGAGTCCTCTGTAAACCACCCCACTGTGGTCCCCGCGACTGAGCACACTGAACATCAGACTCTCGAACAGTGACTAGGTCCACCATGTACAGGATGATACTCTACTCCTAGGGGCTGCGCTCAGGGGCCTGGGGCTTTGCTGATGGGCATGGCTGACAGTGGAGGCAATTTGGGGTACCCTTTAGGACCCAGGGCAGCAAAGGGTGGAGCTTGCTGTGGGCAACCAGCTAGGCCACCCCCTGAGGTCTTCTCATGCCCCCATCCCCAACTCAGGGCTGAGTCCTCTCCTGGGCCCCTCACTTGCAACTTCTAGGCAGTCCTAGTCCTCCCTCCCTTGCTCACTGGTCCAAGCGCTGTGTTTGCTTCTTACAGGCTCATTGACTCCCAAAGCCTGTAGCTGGGGGGAGGTGGGGAGCAGGCGTCTGACTACTGTTGGCTCAAGAGATGCCAAGGTTCACAGTAAGAGATGAACACTCTCATGGGAGATCCTGGTGTTCACGACAAAATGGGTCCATCCTGAAAATAGCATCTTTTAAGTTCCAGCCCACAGCACAATTCTCTACTCTTCCCAGGATAAGCCAATTCAAATGATGTTCTTTATGGAAAATCCCCTGTGCCAACACATTCTCCACTCTGGGGACAATGGGATGGTGTTGGGGAAGCACCTTCCAGGGTAAAGCCCACCTTGGGGACACGGGGGGCATGTCCTGGTTTGGGCCAAGCGCTTTAGCAGGGCTCGAATCTCCTTCTTCCTCAGTGGACCTGCCCGCGCCACAGAAGCTGCTGGCCCGTCTCCTGGTGAGTGGCTCACTTAGGTTGTGCCTGGCCCGGCTGAGACCATGTCCTGTGGTGCCTCTCCCTTGAGCTCCCAGTTCTCAGAACCCCCAGAGGGAGGAGGGAGCTGGACACTTGACACAGCAGAGCTTTCCTGGTCCCTGCTGTCCCTCTCGGGTAGATATGCCAGGGATAGTGTACTCAGACCTGCCCTCGGATTCCTCTGCTCAGCCTCTGAGCAGCCTCAAAGCATCCCCAGGACAATGGCCTGCCTGCCCCCCGGGGGGTGGGCTCTGTCCTGCACCCTTATGTAGACTTAGGATGCTAATCCACGATCCATGGAAATCTGGGCTGGAGAGGGAGCTTATGGTCTGGTCCCCGGTTTCCCTTCTGGGAGCGAGGAGCCCAGGGCTGCCCATACCAGGCAGAACCCCACTGGAGTCTCGGTTCCCTCCAGGTGCTGATGTCATCCCCCTACGAAGGGGAGGGCAGGGGGATAGCCATGCTCAACCTTCTGAGGACTCTGAGCCACAGCATTGAGCCCTCCATGGCCGACATGTGGGAGCTGGAGATCCCACTGTTGGTCACGTACCTGGAAGGTGAGGTGTTCGAGGTGCCCACCCCAAGACACCTGCCTTCTGGGTGTGCAGGCCGAGGTATCAATCACGTGGCTTGAACACCAGGAACCAAGGCTCGTGGTAGACCTCCACAGCCTGTGTTGGTCCTTGGGAAGGTGGGGAGAGAAATGTAGCACGCGGGAAGCCTATCCATGGGGGGTTTCGCAGGCCAGGCTAAGGAGGTGCCCCAGAGGGGAGCAGCAGAGAGGAGCATGTGTGACCCTTCTTTCTGCAGAACATACTAAGTTTACTTGGAGTCAGAAGACCTGGGAGGACAAGCTGATTCAGGTAAAGAGGTAACCCAGTCTGCTGAGACCAGGGTTGGGGGAGAGGAGGGATGGATAGGAGGGACCTGGAGAAGTTAGCATGTGGGGAGTTTAGGAGCCCCTAAAGGCCACATTTTCCTTCTGTTAGAAGACCTGGGGAGTACCAAGCATGCCCACAGCTGTATCTACCAGCAGGGGAGAACAGAGGGCCTTCCATTCTGGAATACCAGGTGTTCAGGAAATCAACACAAGGATGACACTCCTCCCACCAGGCCCCAAGCCACAGCAGTTCCCCAGGCCCACAGGCCCACAGACCCACAGAATGTTAGCACTGGATCAGGGCCTTATGGGTTGGGTAATACAGAGATTGGGAAAGGGAGCCAGAGAAGGTGGGTCATTACTCAATGTCACACAGCCCTCCTGGAGGACTGCCCACTGATGTCTTCTGCCTCCCCAGTTTCTGCGACACTCGCTCAAGAAGACTCAGGGTTCCAACTGGAGCCTGCGTCTGGGCAAAGAGCTGAACAACCAGATTGAGAGCTTTGACAGCCCCTCCCCGGAGAAGGTTGGTCCTCACAGCAGCAGGGCAGTTCAAGCAAGGAGGGGACTCCAGGGATGTTGCAGTGGAGAGGCTTATACAGTGTGTGTGTGAGAGCAGCTGTACCCATGACTGTCTATGGGGTCTTGGGAGGAGAAGTGGGTGGTCCAGACCAGTGGATTTTAGTTTTTTTGTTTGTTTTTCTTGAAGAACTTGCTTTGTTGAAGCTGGGGATCTCTCCTCCAGTCACCAGTTTCCCCATCCTTCACTCTCCACCTGAACTTGTCTCATAGCAGAGTCCAGCAGGCAAGGACTGAGATGTCTGAACAGGGTTTGGTAAATAGGGAAAGGGTGAAGATGACATGGAACCACAGAAGGCTAAAGGGATCTCCAGGTTCTAGCTCAGCAGTAAAGAAGATAAGGCCTGGAGGAGGAAAAAGAAGAAGTGGGCAGGTTTGGGTTTGGAGCTGGACTCCCAACTGTCCCCACCCACACATGACAGACTGCTGGAAACAGTTCCTTACACCCAACTCACCCAGATACTGGCCTGTGACCACATGTGTATATTTCACTATGGGAAGATCTTTATAAAACTATAAACACTGCTGAAAGAAGTCACAGAAAGTCTCAATCAATGGAAAGTATCCCATGTTCATGGATTGGGAGACAATATAGTTAAGATGACAACACTTCCAAAATTTATCTACAGATTCAACATGACTCCTATCATAATTCCAGCTGGCTTTTTTTTTTTTCCCCAGAGATTGATAAGCTCATCTTAACATTCATGTGGAAATGCAAGGGGCCCAGAATATCCAGCATAATTATGATTTTAATAAAAGAACAAAGTTGGAGGACTCAAACTTTGCAGTTTCTTACACACAACCACAGTAAACAAGACAGTGTGGGATGGACATAAGGGTAGACATACAGATTGATGGAACAGAACTGAGGGTCCAGAAATAAGCCTCACATTTATTGTCGATCGATTTTGGACAAAGGTGCCAAAACAGCTCTGTGGGGGAAGGAACAGTCTCTTCAACAAAGGGCGCTGGGTCAACTGCATCTCTCTCTGCAAAAGAATGAAGCTGGATTCCTCGTGCACACCACACACAAAAACTTGAAATGGATCCTAGATGTAAATATAACAGCAAAAACTATAAAACTCTTAGAAGAAAACATAGGTATACATCTTTGTGACTTTGGCTTGGGCAAAGCCATCTTCGATATGACACTAAAATCACAAGTGAGAAAAAAAAAGAATAAATAAATTGGACATAGTCAAGACTAACTACTCTTCCACTGAAAATAGTAGCATCAAGAAAGTGAAAAGATACCCCATGATAGAAAATATTTGTAAACCAAGTTCCTGGTAAGGGACTTGTATCTGATATATATATAAAGAACTCTTATAACTCATTAATGAAAAAACAAAGGAGCCAGTTAAAGGATCCAAATAGACAGTTCTTAAAAAAGATGCACAATACCAAATAAGTACATGAAAAAGTGTTCAAGATCATTACCATTAGGGAAATGCAAATCAAAACTACAATGAGATACCACTCATACACACAAGGATGGCGATAATAAACAAGAGAATGACAAGTGTTGGCAGATGTGGAGACGTTCGAACCCCTATATACTGCTGGTGTGAATGTAAAAGGGTGGAGTAGCTTTGAAAAACAGTTTGACCGTTCCTCAAAATGTTAAATATAGAGTTAACGTATGATCTGGCAATTCCGCTTCCAGCTATATACACCCAGGAGAAAGGGAATCCTACATCCCCACAAAATCTTTTTTTTTTTTTTTTTTATCCTCACCTGAGGACATTTTTTCATTTTTTTGTTCAGATAGAGTAGGAGGGAGAGAGAGGAAGAGAGAGAGAGAGAAACATCGATGTGAAAGGGCCACATCGAGTGGCTGCCACCCGCACGACCAACCAGGGCCGGGGACAAACTGCAACCGAGGTACATGCCCTTAGCGGGAACCGAACCCGGGTCTCTCCGGACAGCAGGCCGATGCTCTAACCGCTGAGCCAAACCGGCCAGGGCCACACAAAATCTTGTATGTAAATGTTCATACAAGCATTATTCACACAGCCAAAATGTGGAAGCAACTCAAATGCCCATCAATGGATGAATGGATAAACAAAAGGTGGTATACCCATTCAATGAAGTGCTATTCAGCTGTGAAAAGGAATAATGTACTGATCTGTGGTGCAAAAAGAATGATCCTAGTCCGGCCAGTATGGCTCAGTGGTTGAGCGTCGACCCATGCACCAAGAGGTCGCCGGTTCGATTCCCATTCAGGACACATGCCCAGGTTGTGGGCCCGATCCCCAGTGGGGGCATGTAGGAGGCGGCCAATCGATGTTCTCTCTCATCGATGTTTCTATCTCTTTCCCTCTCACTTCCTCTCTCTCTAAAATCAATAAGGGAAAAAAATTAAAAGAAGAGTGATCCTGAAAACATGCCAAATGAAAGAAGCCATATGCAAAGGAACACGAAAGACCGTATATTATATCATTTTATTTACTTGAAATGTCCACAACAGCTGTCTCCATAGAGACAGACAGTAGGTTAGAGGTTGCCTGAGGCTGGGGAAAGTGTGGAGTGACTGCCAGTAGATATGGGGTTTCTTTCTGGGGTGACAGAATGTTCCAAACTTAGACTGTGATGATGGTTATACAAGTCTGTGAACATACTATTGAATTGGTAAACCTGAAATGGGTTAATTTTATGGTTTGTGAATTATATCTCAATTAAAGATGTTTTTTAAAAGGTTTTTGTAGGTGTCAACCAAAAACTGTGTTTGTTCAAATATATACCCTTTCTGGGTGAGTATGTAAAATGACAAATAGTAAAGTATGTCTCACAGATATCTTCCACAGCTAAATACTGCAGATTTGCAGATTTAAGGTCTTATCAAATGTCACTTGAAGGCCAGATGCCCATTTGAACAAAAGTTGCATATAGTATTTAACAAGCAAATGCATACAATTTAACCATATTATAATAACTCACCCAGCTTAGGGAGAGTAAATACATGAATAAGATTTTATTGGCCCAGATAACTTTAAAAGACACCGTGACATTAAACAGCTTAAGTAACTTCATCAGGACCCTCCCAAGCTCTTCAATGCTAGACTGGCATCCTTTAGGTGGGCACGGTGGCTACCACTAGCCCCCAGACTTATAATCCCAGTAGACAGAGCCAGTCTCGTTCCAAACTTAACATGTAGAAATCATTATCTTCCCATATACAAATAAAACAAAAATACAACATAATGAAACTAGGTCCTATTCAAGGGACCAATGCAATGTAAAATATATAATCAATATGTACTCAATCAGAAAATATTAAACATGTTAAAAACACAGAATTGCAAGGAGAGATGGGAGGGCTAAAAGAAAACCCAATCAAATAGATACATTCTGTTGTCCATAGACTCAATGTTGTAAAAGTGTCCATTATAATGTACTCCCAGTCAAATTCCCAAAAGAAGATTTTGTGGAAATTGGACAATTCTATGAAATTTGACAAGATTATTTCTAAGGTCATCTGAATAAAAAAAATGTAAGAGAATAGCTAAGAATATATGGAAAATGAAGCAGATTAAGGAAGAATTTACTATCTCAGAACAAAGACTGACTAATTAAATAAAACTAAATAAAATAAAACCGGGGAGCAAGCAGAAGAATACATGGATGGATACTTTTATAATCTTAACATGGAATAGGCCTTCATATGCATGAAAAGAAACGAGGAAAGACAAATGGAAAAAAAAAAAAGACACTTTCCTCCATGAAAATGAATATTTTCTGTGTGACAAAACAGAATGACCACTAATAAAATCAAAAGGGAAACGAGACCGGAAACCTGCCACTGAAAGCGACCTCCAGGGGTTCGGCTGCCACGGTTAAGAAGTGAGCCCCACACAGCGCCGGGCGCCCACCCTGCTGGCTTTCTCATTCTCAGCACAGTGACTGTACTTACCTTCTAGAGCCGTGTGGATTAAGTGAGATAATATATGTTTGTTGTTGTTATTTCAAATATGCACACCAAGTTCTTACCAATAAAAACGAAATAGGAGGACAGCCAAACAGAAAATGGGGAAAGGAAACAGACAGAAGTTCACAGGACGGACCACGAGAATGTGCAGAGTGAGCCACGTGACTAGCGAAGAAAGGAATGAAGATCCGAGTGCCCCCCTCTCACCGGCAATGTCCTGTGTGCGAGAGCACGTGGGAAACAGGTCCTCTTGGAGTGGTAGGTGGGACTGTAAATTGGTTCCGTTTGTATAGGAGAGAAATCCGACCCCCACTGTTAATAATATGCGTGCCCTGGTGCCCGCAGTCTAACCACCCCTGAACATTTATTTTAAAGAATGTACAAAATGCATAGATATCTGCACATTAAAAAAAAATCCCGAGGACTGCCTAGCGAACTCCCCACACAGCGACCCTGGAGGGCAGAGCAGGGAGGCCTGAAGCTCCCTTCGTCCTCTGTCTCTCCAGAGCTTTCTGTACCGGGCCTTGGGCTTCACCTTGGCCACAGGCCTGGAGGCCGAAAAGGTGGAGGTGTTGTTACTGGAGCTGCTGTACAAGACGGACTACAACAAGGACTTTGACAGAGAGGTGAGGGCGCCCTGCAGCCCCTGCTGTCCGCCAGAGCTCTCCGGACCCTCAGGGATATGGCATGTGCATGCATGCATGCGTGTGTATGCATGCACGTGCATGTGCCTTCACCTGTGTGTGTGTGCATGGGCCCATTCATGTCTGTGCATGTGTATACCTATGTGTGCACTGGGGATGCACGCACGTGTGCATATGTGTACATGTTCATATCTGTGCACACGTGTGCATGTGTAGGTATATGTGTGCTTATGCATGTCTGCATGTGTGTGCACGTATGTGTATCTACGTGTGCAGGCATGCCTGTATGGTACCTATGTGTGTGCAGGGGTGCATGCATGTGTGTGAGTACCCCTGCGTGTGTATGCATGCTTATGTGTATGTGTGTATAGGGGCGCTCCTCCTCTGCTCCCTGTCTGCCCCCTCACCCCAGCTGACTGGGTCTCCCTGCAGGGCGTGATTCTGTGCTTTGGCCTGTGTGCCCAGGGCCAGGTGAAGACCGTGCTGAACGTGCTCCAGGACTTCGAGGACAGGATTCACGAGTCGGAGCAGTCCTGGCAGATCGGCGCCTGGCGGGTAAGGCTCCCTTGCTCCACAGCCAGGTCTCCGCGGGCCTCTTAGAACAACAGTGCTCTCACCACCCAACCAAGGTTCTTACCCGATCACAATAAGGAATTCCCCTCCTGATCTCCTACCCCAAACGACCGAGATTGGAGGCTGCCTCCAGCAGAGCTTTTGCTGTTGGATGCCTGGGTGCTGGCTGGCTGTGCAGGGTCCAGGTCTCACCCAGACCCACTGGGTCTGAAGCAGCGAAGGTGCTTGCCGTGTGTTCTTGGGCGCTCTGCCTCCGTGAGTCAATGGGGCTGGGATGGCATAATGCCCACTGTTGTGTGGACGAGGGCAGTGAAGCTTGTCCAAAGGCGTGTGCTGCCCAGTGGTGAAGCCGGGAGTTGGACCCAAGCCTCTCATGGCTGGCCTCTGCCCCAACTTCCTGCTTCAGGGTGCCACAGGTTGGCTGAGTCCCCAGTGGGCAACCATCTGGAGTCACTGATGCCTCAGGCTTTGACCTTGACCTGGACCCTTGTCCTGGGGTCTGCTGTTTAGATGGAGAGTGTCTCAGTCTTCTCCAAAGAGCAGGACCTGAGACCTGAATTTTTATTTGCAGCCTGGCAGGGCTTGGGAGCCCTCTGCCCTACTTCCACGGTGGGTTTTGTGGTCTCCACCTCCTCCCAGGAGAGCAGGGCTGAGGCTGTCTGTCCCTACCGGATCCCCGGCATCATGAGAGCCAGTAGGAACAGAGAAGGGCCTGGCAGGTGGAGGCACGAGGGCTTGCCTAGCCAGCCTCTGCTTAGGGCTGTCCACACAGCAGTCTGGCCCTGCTCTGACTTGCTACACCCAGGGCTTAGCGTGTTGTAGGCGCTCAATCAAACTGTACTGAACACAGGAATAAACAAATGAGTGTTTGAGGCCTCTTCCGCTGACTCAATGGCTCTTAGTGTCTTGTGACCAGAGACAATCCGCAGGCAGCCAGGGCAGACCCTGCTCCCCCCTAGAGGGGCAAGGTGAGCACATCACCCCCACCCAGTGTTTCTTCCCGTTCTCGCTGGCCTTGCAGAGGGACCACCCCTGGAGGCGGGAGACGGTGAAGAGCGCCCTCATGGTGATGTACAGCTGTGTGGCCCTGCACTGCCACTGGCAGATGCTCCTCACCCACGTGGACACCCCCATCACCTCGAAGATCATTCACCACTACACCAGCAGCTCCCAGGTAACCCCAGAAACCACAGACCCACATTCAGTGCCTGGGAGACGCCCTCTGTGAGCCAGGCTGGCAGAGTCACCCTGAACCCCTCTCTGGGTAGTGCTGAAGCCAGGAGCTGGACCCAGGCAGCCCGTGGCCCCAAAGGAGACATCCAGGAGGCCCATTGCCCCCTCCCCGCTGTGTACTTCTCTGCTGCAGGAGGAGGGAGGGGAGAGCCCCTTCCCCAAGTGCGGGGAGGGGTGAGCATGGGTCCCCAGAAATCACGAGATGAGCCCCCCTTTCCAGTCTCTCTGCCTCCCTCTATCCTCGCCTCTGCCCCTCACCCCAGACACCTGACCCTAGGCCTGTCATAAGGGACAAGATGTGGGGTTGTCTTCAGAAATGCAAAGGGACTAGCTACTGTCTTGGAATAGCAAGGAGGAGAACAACAGAGAGAATAAAGCAAATATTATTTTATTATTATTTTTTTCATTGTGGTAAAATACACACGGCATAGAATTTGCCACCTTGACCACCTTTCAGTGGCATCACGGACCTTCACATGGTCGTGCACCCATCACCCCAGCCATCTCCAGAGCTCTTCCTCCCGCAGAACTGACACTGCACCCACCGATGGCTGCCCACTCCCGCACCAGCCCCTAGCCCCACCGTTCTCTTCCTGTCCCCGACTCCACTGCTCCAGCTTGCTCATGTAGGTGCCATCACCCAGGATTTGTCCACATTTGTCTGGCTTATTTCACGTAGCAGAAATGCCCTCAAGATTCATCCAGTGACCGGCCGGGTGGGTCAGTGGATTGAGCATCGTCCCATGGCCTGAGAGGTCCTGGTTCGATTCCCGGTCAGGGCACATGCCCGGTTTCAGGGTTTGATCCCCTGTAGGGGGCATGCAGGAGGCGGCCAATTGATGTTTCTCTTTCCCATCGATGTTTCTCTCTCTCTCTCTCTAAAAAGTCAATAAAAGTATATTAAAAAAAAAAAAAAAAAAGATTCATCCTGTGAAAGCAAACAGGATTTTATCTCAATAACTTGCTCTGCCTCTCCGGCGACAGCAGGTGCCCTTGGTCAGCAAGGGTGCTCACGGACTGCGCTGCTGCCCCGGGCAGAGGCGTGGGGCCTGGCCCAAGGCCCGCCATGTGCAGGGCTCTGTCATTGGTGAAGGAGGAACAAGGTCGCCACTCTCGGGGGCGGAGGAGGCACGTTCCTCAGCGGCTGCAGGTGTGCAGGCCGCAGTGCGGGCCCCTCGGCTCACTCCATGCGCTTCTTTCTCCCCTTCGTCTCGGTCTGGGCGCAGGACATCTGCCTCAAAATGGCCTTCATGAAGAGTGTGGTGCAGGTCAGCAACGCCATCGAAAACCTCAATGACCCGGGGGACTTTCAATTTGCCCAGAAGACGACCCTTACTGCCATTCTAGTGGTACGCAGGGGTCCTGGGCCCTGGGCAGGTTGGGGGTCTAACTCTGCTGAGCTCCTGAAGGCGTCCAAGGGACAAGGGGGCTCCAGGGTCTCTGACGCCCCTTTCTGTCTCAGTTCTGCTTTGATTGAACTGTAGGAGTTCTGAGATGGTATCTTGTGCCTGACGAAGCATTTCATGGCCAGGGAACAGCCGGGCTCTGTGGGCCCTGTGTGGCTGGTTCAAGGCCAGGACACAGGGCCACCGGGTCAGCCCCACTGTGGCCCCAGCATTTCTCCGTGGGAGGGACCTAGGGGGTAGGATCAGCTTCAGGCAGGGCTTAAAGCTACTTTAGCACAGAATTTTGATAAGATCTAGCAGATGTCAACTGCCCAAAGGCAAGAAGCAGTGACAGGTGCTGATGGGGTTTGTGTGACAGCCACTGTCCCTGGCCCAGACCGCCACACCCCCTACAATGCCTGGGCCCGGGACACCGCTCTAGCTGTGTTGGGAGCAGCTCGGGCGGGGAGTGAGACGTGGCTGAGACAGGAGGCACCCAGAAGGAAGTGAACATGCATTTGGCTCCTGTCTGGACCAGGAGCTATGTGCATGGAATTTCACACCAGTCCCAGGGCCACTGAGTCCTGTTTTACCAGTAAGGGAACCTGGGCTCAGGTGGGGGAAGTGGCTTGCCCAAGGATACCCCTCCAGGAAGGCAGACCTGAGTGGGAAGCGCATGCCTACCTCGGGCCCCCTGCCTTCCACCAGATTTGCCCTTTCCTGGAAAATGTCCAAGGCAAAGTGATCCTAAAAATGTCAGGTCTTCCCAGCACTGATGCTGGGAATGCTGCCACCATCAGGGTCACTGTCCTACCTGGCCTGGGACTCTGGATGGCTTGGCAGCTCACTGCCCTGCTATGCCCGGCAGGCGATCATCAAGGCGGAACCGAACGACAGCCTGGTGTCTCCCGTGCGCACCATGGCGATGGATGCTCTCTCGCATCTGAGGTGAGCTGGGCCCCTGCCTGTGCCCCGGGCACCTCCCCTGGGCAGACAACAAGTCCGAAAGCATCCCTCAGTGCTCGAGGGTGCAGGTCCGCCACCATAGCCGGGTCCCGGGGGCAGCTCCGAGGGCGACGGGCCATCCTGGAGATGGGAGTCGGCTTCCACCAGCTCTCCCACGTGATTCTTAACAGTTTCAAGTCTCCTTGCAGGGGAGTGGCTGGCAGGTGGGCAGGCTGCTCTTTGGTCCGTTAGGAGACATGTTGAGCACAAGGTCACACAGTGACGCTGAATGGCCAGTAGGGAGATGACCTCCTTCCAGCTGGGCTGGGCTCAGTGAAGGAATTTATTTATCGACATGGTATTAATACAGTTAATGCAAATAGTAGAAGTAATGGACTACCCGAGGCTTGCCTTCCTGAGACTGTCCACCCGGCGGCGGGGCGAGGAGGAGGGAAGAAGCTGTGTGTTTGTAGAACCCGTGTTGGAAGTGGTCGGTCCTCTCCAGGAACCCTCCACCAGCGGGCAGAGTCATCACTGAAGCTCGTAGCAGAGCTGCCCGAGGCTTATAGACGACACACAGACAGGTTTTACAAAAACTTCACAAACGTCCCCTCCGGGACTCGGAGGGAAGGCCAACCCATACACAAGGAATTAGAGGTCAGCGCCGAGTGTCTGTAGGTGAACGACAAAAAAAATCTAAGACCGGGAAAGGGGACTACTGGCAAGATGCAAATTCAGTTGTGAAACGGGCTAGAAGAAGGAGTTGGCAAGGGGAGTTTGCCTTCTGACCTGGGCTTAAACAAAACAGGGGTATGGGTAGGAGCTGGAAGCTCCCAGCAGGACGGGGTGGGGTAACAGTTTATTAAAATTAAAGCCACTCCCAATCCTGGAGGCACAATAGAGCCCATGGGGAACTTTTGACAATACAGGTACCCCCCCCCCCCCAGCTTTAAATAAGGATCCCAGGGCCCTTACAAAGCTCTCCAGGTGATTCTAAAGTGCACTGAGGCTTGAGAACGATTGATGCATGGATAGAAAGAGATGGGCTAGATGCACGAAGCAGCTATGGACCACCCTGGAAGGCTTATCAAAACACAGACGGCTGGGCTCCACCCCCAGAGATTTTGGTTCAGTAGTTCTGAGGTGGGGCCATGGAATTTGCATTTCTAACGAACTCCAAGTTGATGCTACTGCTGCTGGTCCAGGTGTTGTACTTGAGCCCTGGGCCAGGACCAACCTGGAAGGCAGAGTCCATGTTGTGGTCAGGGAGGAACAGCGCACTGTTCTGAGCAAGAGATGGACGCGGTTAGAGCAGGAACCGAGTAGGAGAGGTGGCCCCAGACCCCTGAGTCTGCCCCTCAATCCCAGACAGTCACTGAACACTGATGGCTGGGCAGAGCCAGAGCCGCTGGGGAGAGGTGTACCTCTGAACCCCCAAGCAGGGAAGCTGGTCTCTCTCTCGATCTGTACATGCCTCCACTCCCTAGACTGGGCGGTGGGTCCCAACTCCACTGACCACCCCTTCTGTCACTTTTTTCTCTCTAGCAAAGTGAAGCCTTTCTACTCCACAGAGGAAAACAGTGAGCTGATGGATATTGGTATACATTCTGTCATTTCTCTCCAGCCCCCGGCAAAGGACAACGAGTCCATTAAGGTAGGTCCCTCTGAACCACCTCATCGTGTGGGTCAGGACCTGGAAGTTGACTTTAACATGAGTGGTGCTGAGAGCCCACCATCTTGACCCACCCGTCTGTGGTTTCGAAACCGGACAGCAGGTGGGTCTGGGCTGCCTGTCACTATTTGAGCCAATTAAGCAGAGACAAGTTTGACTTGTATATGAGCATTTATTTCAACATTGCCGGCAGAATGAGAGATCAGCCAGGCCATCCCTGAAAAATCTGCTCTGCACTCCCTCCATAGCCCGTCACTTATGTTAGTATTACATGGGGAAGTGGGCAAAGGGAACACCAATGGGTAAGATGGTTGGGGAAGTGGGCAAAGGGAACACCAATGGGTAAGATGGTTGGGGAAGTGGGCAAAGGGAACACCAATGGGTAAGATGGTTGGGGAAGTGGGCAAAGGGAACACCAATGGGTAAGATGGTTGGGGAAGTGGGCAAAGGGAACACCAATGGGTAAGATGGTTGGGGAAGTGGGCAAAGGGAACACCAATGGGTAAGATGGTTGGGGAAGTGGGCAAAGGGAACACCAATGGGTAAGATGGTTGGGGAAGTGGGCAAAGGGAACACCAATGGGTAAGATGGTTGGGGAAGTGGGCAAAGGGAACACCAATGGGTAAGATGGTTGGGGAAGTGGGCAAAGGGAACACCAATGGGTAAGATGGTTGGGGAAGTGGGCAAAGGGAACACCAATGGGTAAGATGGTTGGGGAAGTGGGCAAAGGGAACACCAATGGGTAAGATGGTTGGGGAAGTGGGCAAAGGGAACACGAATGGGTAAAATAGTTGGGGAAGTAGGCAAAGGGAACACCAATGGGTAAATTGTTGGGAAAGTGGGCAAAGGGAACATCCATGAGTAAAACAGTTACAGATTACAGGCACGGGGAAGTAATGGGAGCTGGGGAATGTGGGCTGTCTCCAGGGCACCGCCTCCAAGACTCCAAGGTTGTTAGTCTTCCCATATGGGCTGGGCGCAGCTCTCCGGTAAGGAGAAGGGACAGCATTCCCGAGGTAAACTCCCAGGTTGTACAGCTCCCAGCCAGGTCAGAATGGGCTTTCTTTCATCAGAACAAAGCAATCATGATTAACAGAGCAAGGATGTTCAGCATTTCCTACAACTATGGCTAGCACCCCACTATGATCAGTTCTCCATTATTCTCTCCTGCTCCTTTCAGGTAGAGGCAGCAAAGTGTGGCAGGCTCTGATAGTCAGTGTGAGGTGATGCTAGCTGCTATAATAGATAAACTCTGAAAGCTCTGTGGTTTGACAAGACGAAAGCTTAGATCAAATTGGCAGTAGGGGTGGGGACAGACGGGCTTCACGCAGTTATTCAGAAGCCATGCCATCTTCAGTGCATGGTTCTGAAGGTCCCGTGGGTACTGATACCCAGCATGGAGAGGAAGAGAAAGAGTATGGAGGATTCATGAGCCACTTTGCCCACCTTCCATTGGCCAGAACTCAGTCACATGGCTCCACTTAGATGTAAGGGGTGCCAGGAAATGTAGTCCCAGACTGGGTGGCTGTTTTCCAGGAACACTGTTAGAAAAGGAGGTCAAATCTTTTGTGGTCAGGTGGCCATCTGTGCCTCCAGGGCCAGGCCCTGGATGAGGATTCAGGAGAACTGGGTTCTAGGAGTTCAGTTTCCTCCTTCGTGGAGTGGGTTCCTCTTAAGAGGTTGACCTGGATGTCACGTGAGAAGAAGTAAAAGGGTGATTATCACACTGGGCACCCTGTTATTGCTGCCCAGCTCTTCCCTCCCCTGTCATAGGCCCTGTACGCGAATGCCCTGCGTGCCCTGGAGCAGCTGATGGAGGCCCTCATGCAGAGGCAGCTGGACCCCAAGGGGCTGCAAGAGATGGTGCATGTGAGTTGCCTGGCAGAGGGCCAGGGAGGGCCACCCCTCCCAGAAAGCTGTCCCGAGGGCCAGACTCTCTGTGGGAAACAGGGGTATGAGTTATACATTGTTTTGGTAATTTTATTTAGATATAATTTTAAATTTACTGAAAAGTGACAAATATAGTAAAAACAAACATAAAAAAACTCTTATATACCTTTCACCCAGATTCACAATTCTTACTATTTTGTCACATTTTTTCCTCTCTTTCTTCACACACACACACACACACACACACACACACACATCCCTTTTAAATTATAGACAGTTAGTTACAGACATTAAGAACAAGAATAATCTCTTTATTTTTTTAATCCTCACCCAAGGATATGTTTTTTTTATTGATTTTAGAGAGAGGAAGGGAGAAAGAGGGAGAGAGAGAGAGAGAGAGAGAGAGAGAGAGAGAGAGAGAAACATCAATGTGAGAGAGAAACATCAATCAGTTGCCTCCCGCATGCACCCAACCGAAGATCAAACCCGCGGCCTAGGTATGTGCCCTGACCAGGAATTGAACCTGCAAACTTTTGATGTACAGGATGACTCGCCAACCAACTGAGCCACCTGGATAGTCTCTTATATAATGACACAATGATCAAAATCAGGAAATTTAGCATTAATACGATGCTATATTCTAACCTATGGTCTATATTCAGGCTTCACTAATTGTTGCAATAATGCTCTGTATAGCTCTTTCCCCCCAATCCAGACCGGATCTGGGGCAGGCCTGGCAGTCACTTGTCTTCTCTCTCCACCCTCCTTCAGTCTGGAACAATTCCTCAGTCTTCGTCTTTTGCAAAATTGGCGTTTTTGAAGGGTACTGGTAGTTTTTTTTTTTAATTAGGTTGTTTACTTTCTTATTATTGAGTTTTCAGAGTTTTTATGTTTTCTAGACACAAGCCCTTTATTAGTTATGTAATTTGCAAATATTTTCTCTCAGTCTGTGACTTGTCTTTTCATTGATTTCACAGTGTCTTTTGAAGAGCAGAAACTTTTAATTTTGATCAAGTCTAATTTATAATGATTTTTTCTTTCATGGATCATGGTTTTGGTGTCATGTCTACGAAATATTTGCCTAACCCAAGATCACAAAGATTTTCTTCTAAAACAGTATAGTTTCAGGTTTTACAATTAAGTCTACGATATATTATATATATATATATAATTTTTCTTTTTAAATTTTTTTAGAGGATGTTTATTAAAGCCGGGGACAGTGAAACAAAGAGCCTAGGGTAGAAGAAGCCATGGGAGCGAGCCTAGGTGGAGAAATGAGCCCAGCTGGGCTGCTTTGTCTCACTAAGAAGTCAGAGAAAAGAGGACCTTGGGGACGGGGTCAGGGGGTTAGCCCAGGACGAGCTGCTGCTGCCCATTGCTGCCTGGTCACAAGCCTCGTGGGGTCCCTTGGAGTTCAGGAGATGCACACCTGTGGGGGAAGAAGAGCGGGGAAGGGAACGGTGTGGGCATACTCCTGGGAGGGGGAACGCACCTCTGTGATATAGTTTGAGTTAACTTTTGTATATGGTGTGAGGTATGGATCAAAGTTTATTTAGTTTTTGCACACAGATAACCAATTGCTCCCGCTTCATTTGTTGAAAAGACTAGCTTTTCTCATTGAATTACATTTGTACTTTTGTCAAAAACCAATCGACCATGTATGTGTGGCTCTATTTCTGCACCCTTAGGCTGCCCCATTGATGTATTTGTCTCTCTCTGCATCGGCGCCATCCTGTCCTGATCGCTGTAATATTACAACAAGTCTTACAGTCAGGGGCAGACCGGGTGAGCCCACCGACTTCGTTCTTGGCCGCGGCATCCCACAAACATTGACATGCTGTGTTCTAACTTGATGTCAGTTCAAAACGCATTTTAATTTCTCTTTTGATCTCTCCTTTGACCCATGGGTTATCTAGAAATTTCCAAATGTTTGAGGATTTTCCAGAGGTCATTCTGTTTTTGATTCCTACTTTAAGTCCATTGTAGTCCGAGGACGTACTCTGCAGGATTTGAATCCTTGGACACCGACCGAGACTTGTTGGGTCGTCCAGGTGTGGCCTCCCTTTGGTGACGGCTGTGTGTGCCGTGCTGGGCGGAGTGCTCCTAAGTATGAATCAGGCCGAGTTGGTTGGTGGCGCTGTTTGTCCAGCCTTGATGTTCTGTCTTGTTGTGTCAGTCACTGAGACAGAGGCACTGAACGCCCTGTCACTGTGGTTCATGTATTTCTCCTCTCAGCTCTGCCAGTGTCTGCCTCCTGGGTTGTTACACTCTGTGACCGGACGCACGGACGCTTAGGCCGGGGACCGCGGGGCGGGCTGTGCTCCTGGCCCTTGCGCTGCAGGCAAACATTTGGAGCAAGGCCCCACACACTGATTATTCAAGAGCCATCTCGGTGGGGATGCCCACAACCTCATCGCCCCAGTAGCGGGGCCTGGGAAGAAAACCAGAAGTGTTTAGAACCATCTAGACGCATTGAAAGTCAAATTCTGAGTAGGAGGGGCAGGGAGGGCAACAGTTGGCCAGGAAAGAGCTGGCCCTGGGATTTTTTTAAAAATATTTTTTTCTTTATTGATTTTAGAGAGAGAGGAAGGGAGAGGGAGAGATAGAAACATGGATGAGAGAGAACATCGATTGGCCGCCTCCTGCATGCCCTCCACTGGGGATCGGGCCCACAGCCTGGGCATGTGCCCTGACCGGGAATCGAACCGGCGACCTCTTGGTGCATGGGTCGATGCTCAACCACTGAGCCACACCGGCCGGGCCAGCCCTGGGGTTTTAACGCCCCGTCTCTGTCCTGGGCTCTGTCCATAGCTCCTGGAAAAGTGGATCTTGTCGGAGAAAGAGTGGGAGCGGGAGAAGGCCGTGAACCTGCACCTCCGGCTCCTGCAGAGCTACGTGCAGAGCGTCGGTGTCTGCGTGAGTGCGGGAGCACCCAGCCCCAGCCCCAGCATCCAGCACCCAGCACCCAGCCCCAGCATCCAGCCCCAGCCCCAGCACCCAGCACCAGCACCCAGCACCCAGCACCCAGCCCCAGCACCCAGCCCCAGCACCCAGCACCCAGCCCCAGCATCCAGCCCCCAGCACCCAGCCCCCAGCCCCAGCATTCAGCACCCAGCACCCAGCCCCAGCACCTAGCACCCAGCACCCAGCACCCAGCCCCAGCACCCAGCACCCAGCCCCAGCACCTAGCACCCAGCACCCAGCCCCCGCACCCAGCACCCAGCCCCAGCACCTAACACCCAGTACCCAGCACCAAGCCCCAGCACCCAGCACCCAACACTCAGCCCCAGCACCCAGCCCCAGCACCTAGCACCCAGTACCCAGCACCAAGCCCCAGCACCCAGCACCCAACACTCAGCCCCAGCATCCAGCCCCCAGCACCCAGCCCCCAGCCCCAGCATTCAGCACCCAGCACCCAGCCCCAGCACCTAGCACCCAGCACCCAGCACCCAGCCCCAGCACCCAGCACCCAGCCCCAGCACCCAGCACCCAGCCCCAGCACCTAGCACCCAGCACCCAGCACCCAGTCCCAGCATCCAGCACCTAGCACCCAGTACCCAGCACCAAGCCCCAGCACCCAGCACCCAGCCCCAGCACCCAGCCCCAGCACCCAGCCCCAGCACCCAGACCCAGCCCCGGCCCTGGCCTGGGTTCTGCCCACAGAGAGTCCCTTGGGAAGAGGCCGCCTCCTTTGGGAATGGCAATGAGACCCCTCGAGGGCCCCCCTGGGACTGTGGGTGTGGGTGAGGGAGACGATGGGCCGCAGCTCGCGTGGATCTAGGTTTTGTGGGGCCTGAGGCTCATACGGTGGTGAGGACCCGCTCTAAGGAAAAGGAGACACGGTCACGAATACCACACTGGTTAGAAAAGTGAACATTTACTTACAATGAGAAAATAAGTTACTGAACATTTACACATTTTACAAAGCTTGACAAGTACCACAGACATCGAGAAAAGCAATGAGGGGTTTCGGCCGGTTAACCGTCTGACATGGCTGGATGAGACCGCTCTTCCTACATTTGTTGGCTCCATCATCTTCAGGGACAGTCGGCATCGGCAGGAGGACAATGGTGTCCCGGGGCTGGGGTGTGAGGACCAGCCTCAGGTCTCAGGGCAGGACCCCAGTGGGGACAGAGACCCAGGAAAGCGAGGTCGAGGCCAAGACTAATGCTAGGTGACATTTGAGGTGAGATGCTGGATCTTCTGATGCAATTCTCCTGCTGCCCCTGAGAGAGGAGGCGCCATTATTATCAGAGGAGGAACACGGGGCCCCAGGCTAGGTACCCTGCCCAGGTACACAGCCGGTAAGTGGGGAAGCCCAAATCTGAACCCAGGGCTCAGCTATAGGAACAAGACAGATGCCTGGACGTAGAACCTGGGCCTGAGGTCAGCCCGACTCAGATCCTGGCTGAGGGGCCTCCAGGGGCCCAACTGTGAGGCTCAGGAGGCAGGAACGTGGGCAGCAGACAGACGGTGGCATCCTCCCCTTCCCAGACAGGGGGGGCGTTCTCAGAGCAGGGCTCCCCTTCTCTGGCTGCCCACCACTCTGCACCTGGGCAGTGCCAGGTGTGCATGAGAGGACGCAGAGTGTGAGCCTCGGGGTCTCCTGTCCCGCAGATCCCCCTGAAGCTGGGGCAGTTTGGCACGCTGGTTGGACTCATCGCCCCGTGCACCTGTGACTCCCACAGAAGAACTCGCGTGGCCTCAGCAGAGGTCCTGTCCAGCCTGCTGGACCTGCACGGTACGTGGCCAGGAGTGGGGGCTGACACCAGGGCTGCCATCTCGGGGCTGTGCTGCGGGGGCATCAGGACTCTCTGTGTAGACAAACAAGGGTGACCAGCAGGGATGGCAGAGGGCTGCAGAGCTCACTGAGACGCCACGGAAACTTCTGGAAGGAGAGGCGCATTGGTTCTGCGTAACTCACTACGGGCCTGTGCTGGGCACTGAGATCCCCACTGGGACAAGGCCAGCTCAGATTCCAAGGACACAGCACAACTGGCCATAGATGAGCCGAGAGGAGAACGCAGTGTGGTGACCTTCAGAGGCGGGGAGCCGGCCTCTTACTTGGTGGCTGGTGGGGCGTCTATCCCAGTCAGGCCTGTGGAGGAGCGAGCACCTGTGTGCGGACACGGGGTGGGGACAATGGGAGCAAAGGCCAGAAAGGATGGATGTCCAGATGCTGTGGTATCGCCCAGGCCTGCAGAGCCAAGGTGCCCTCCCCGAGGGCCAGCACAGGCGGCCACCATGACGTAGCCTGTGGCTGGCCCTTCTGTCTTTGCTGATCACATCTGAAACTGTACTCCCAGCAGCAAGCCAGACCTGCTCGTCATGGGACGCTTCCAGCGAGCTGGAGCTTGTGAGATGTAAGGAGGCTCTCCAGGGCTCGGAGGTGGAGAAGATTTTCGGTGCGTCTACCAGACTCGCCAAGGTGATGAGCCAGGAAGCTGGCGTGGGCTGGCCTGGGCTGGGGCCGTGACGTCCAGCAGAAGAGGAGGGTCTGCCAGTGGTGACAGGTGGGGGCAGGGGACTGGGCCTGGGACTCATTGTCGAACCTCAGGAAGGGCCTGCTCCGGTCCCAGGTGGCTTGCATGCAGCTGAACTGCGATGAGGTGGTCTCGCTGATCCAGAAGCTCTGCGAGAACATCGGGGCCATGGACCTCCAGCACGACAAGGCCTCCGTCACCTGGATAGACACCTTCCTTCAGATGCGGGTCAAGGAGCTGGAGGACAAGGTAGCAGAGTTGTGGCTGGGCCACCTGGGGTTGGGGCTGCCCGGTGCACCCAGCCTGGAGGGACCAGCTGGGAGCCAGCCGCCCTTGCTGACACCGCCTCCCCAACCCCTGTCTGTGAACGGAGGAGGACGTAGAGCTCTAGAATGAGAAGGAAAGGTGTTGCAGGTAGCCGGGTCAGCAAGCGGACGGTGGACTCGGGCCCGCGGCGCTCTCTTTCCGAGCGCACTGCCTCCGGCACCGAGAACCTACTTAAGTCCAAAGGGAGAAGACCAGAGAGTCTTTGGAGGAAGGGTGTGCAGGAGGGTGAGCGCAAGAGGCCCATGAGGGCCAGGCGGCCCTGGTGATGCCCAGCCCCTCCCTAGGTGGCTGAGATCCTGGGCGCCATCCTGGTCCACCTGCCCGCGGTGGACCCCCTGGAAGTGCGGCGCCACCTCATTGAGGGCATCCTCCTGCTGGCGCACTACCACCAGGAGATGGTCCTCACGTCACTCCTGAGGCAGCCCCTGCCCATGCAGAGGTGGGTGGTGGGTGCCCTGGGTGGGGGGTGCCCTGGGTGGGGGTCACAGGCTGCGGTGCAGCCCAGACTATGCCAGACTCACCCCTGCGGCTGCGTCCCCGAAGCCCGGGACCTTGCGTGGTGCCTTGTCCGCTCCTCTCCCTGCCTCTCCCGTGGGAGGCACAGCCTTTGGGGAGCCACGGGCCCACTTTGTGGGTCCTAACAGGCAGCTTACACACCTCCCTGCTCAATTTGATCTTGTGGGACTGGTCTTTGGCCCTTCGGAACTCACCAGGACCTGACCTCCCCGGACCTGTGCAACCAGGTCCCTCAAGTCACTGCCCAGGGGCCCCTTCCCTTCTCAGCCGGACCACCGGCCTAGACTTGGGGATCAGAAAGGCCCCTTCAAATTATAGTCTGGCAGGTTACCTGACGCCCTGGCCTCGTCCCCTTTTTTGTGGACTGTGGAAGTGAAGGCTGTCCCTCAAAGGTGTGCGGGGAGGAGGAGGGGGAGGACACCGGTCGGTCTCCTGGCACCAGCCTGGCACAAGTCAGGGGCACTTGGAAACTATTACCAGATGTGTCCATAGGTCATGACACGGTAGGCCTGGTGGGGACTTCTGAGGTTACCTAGCCAGGGAGCTACGGTTTTCCCAGGGTGCGTGATCAGGGCACAGAAAGGTGGCTGAGCGTGGAGGCCCGGGCTCACTCCTGCTCCCCGAGATTCAGCCTCCAGAGTCCATCCACCACTCAGGGGGCTGCTGGGGTCCAAAGAGGCTCTCACCGGCCAGGACGCATGGCAGGTAACCCACAGTCCTTGTCCTCTGTCTTTGGCTAGCCACCTGACGGAGGTGTGGCTGGCCGTGGCAGAGAATGTGCCCTTTGCCCGGTGGATGCTCCATGGACTCATGGGCCGGCTGCAGTCCCGGTTCACCCCCAGGGCCAAAGCCACCTCCAAGGCCGACATCTGGCGTCAGGCTGCAGTGGACCCTCTGATGGTGAGTCACAGGGGCAGGCCCTGGGGCTCCTTGGGGCTGTGGGTAGGAGCCCTGATGCCTCCTGCCCTGCTCTCTGCAGACCCTCTGCACCATCCACCTTCTCATCGAGAAGACAGACAAGGATGACAAGCTCCTGGACCTCTTTCCCGACCTGGTCTACACCCTCCTGATGCAGCTGGGCAGCAGCCAGGGCCCGGAGGCTGTGTCGCCCGTCCTCAAGACATGGAGACTCGTCCACACGGGGACCCTGCCCGAGGAGGTCAACCAGCAGAGGTGCTCTCAAGGGCTGACGGCTTGGGGTGCAAGGCAGTGGGCCTGGGCTGGACATGGCCTCGAAACCGCCTCTTAGAAGTCACCTCCACCGAGAGGACCTCATCATCCCCTCCTGGTGGGAAGGAGAAGTTTCAGGAACCTGATCTCACAACCCTCCCTCGCATCTGTCTAACATGGTGCGGTTTTTAGTGTTTGCAGACCTGGTCTTAGCCGCTTGAGCTAGGCCAGGAGGCGCTGGGCGCCCAGTTCACAGACCTGGGTGTGGGGCTTGCCCCCGCCGAGGCTTCGTGGGTGCTCCGGGCAGGGCTGCCACGCCGTGACACAGTCCCGCCTTCTTCCAGGGTCACAATCAAGTCCATGCAGCTTTTGTTCGAGAGACTCGGCAGTGAGCGGCTGGCTCACAGCCTGGAAGAGCAGGGCGTGTGGGCCCTCCTGGAGAGCAGCTCGACCTTCCTGCACGGACTGGGCCTGCTGGCCAGGTGGGCGCCCGGCTCCCACGGCGGCGGGCGGCGGGACCTGCGAAGTGATGGCGGCGTGCCTCGCTTCTGGGGACAGCTAGGTTGACCCGTGTCCCACACTGAGACTGCTGGGGCTTGGCCAAGGCCACACGGGGCTTCTGAGCAGGGCCCGGAAAGGGGAGTCCCAGGCTGATCACTCCTAAGCAGCCCTCATTCGAGTCCTTTTTATAAAAATGTGATGGAAAGTACGTACTTCAGTGACACCCCCTGGAGAGGAGGGAGAGGCCCAGAGATGTCAGCTTTGCCCACGGGCGCCCAGCTCCAGAGCAGGTGTGCCTGCGGCAGGAGCTGAGACGCCCTCCCCGCCCGACGGGCTGTGGTCCCCTCGCAGGCTGTGTGTTCGGGACGTGGAGGACCACGGGCAGAGGCTGTCGGAGCTGGTGCTCAGAGGCATGGCCTCGGAGGTCCTCAGCTGCCGCGTCAGCAGCACGGCGTTCTGCGTGGAAGTGAGGCGCAGGGGTGGAGGTGGGGTGGGCTGGGGAGGGGGGGTAGGCGACCCCCCGCTCTCCTGGGGGCTCGTCTCAGGGCAGGCACTCGGGCTCTGAGGGGCATCCGAGTCCAGGGGGCACCCCTCATTTGTGTATCCATTCTCTCCTTCATTCCTTCATCACACCGGTAATTCGGGGCGGGCGCTGTGGGGACAGGGGCTGAGACGTGGCCTGTGCCGAGTGCACAGCTAAGTGATGTGTGATGTGGTGAGTGTCACACCCAGGAGGCCAGAGGAGGGCCCCTCGGGCTCTTGATGGGGTGGAGGTGCTGGGGAGGGGCGTGCAGGGGGGCTCAGCCAGGCAGGGAAGACCGGGGCAGGGGTTATGGCCACTGGGGCCCAGCTACCCTTCCATGCACATGGGGCACTTATGGGGTCACCCCTACTGAGAGGCCCTTGTTGTCCCTTCCTGGTGGGGAAGAGAAGCTTCTGGAAGCTGATCCAGGGAACTGGCCAGAAAACTGCGGAGAAACCCTGTGGGTTGTCTGATGCCCAGTCAGCTGCAGGAGCCAAACATCAGCCCAGCGAGGGGCCTCGACATGGTCTGTAAAGGGCCCGGTGGCAAACTTTCCCTTTTGGAGTCACCAGCACACACGCGCACGCACAAGCCACACGCACGCCAGAGGGGTCCCTGTTGGCCTGATGTGCTGGCACTGGGAGAACGAGGCTGACAGTGGCCCCAAGGCCCACAGGAGGGACAGGCGTGCTTCCTGGGCGTCTCTGTTCGGACACGGGGGGCGGCTCCCGCACACGGCAGCTGCTCGGCACGTTGCCTGAAGAAATGAATGCCAAGTGCATGCGTTAACATGCGTGCACTTCCCCAGCACGTCCCACGTATGTCCTTACTGAATCCTCACGGCAGCCTCTGAGGCAGGTACTGGTATCACCCTCTTTTCACAGACAAGGACACTGAGGGACCCGCCAGGGCCCCACAGCCGGCAGGAGTCCGGGCCCCGAATCTTCTCCTGTTCACAGGGAGACCATTCTGCGCACGGACTAGAACCACGCGCCCCGGCTCGGGGCTGACACATGGGCCTCTGTTGGGGCTAACTGCAGACAGTTCTCCTTTCTAGTTCATGAGCGACCCGATTCTGTACCAGGAGAAGCTGCTGAAGCCCGCCGTGCTGCAGCTGGAGAAGGGCGTGGACCAGAAGGACGAGGTCCTGCGGGTGCTGTCCCTGCGCGCCCTCGGCAACATGGCCCTGGGCGCCCCCAAGAAGGTGCTGCGCCCGACCTTAACCCAGGGGCCCAGGGTGCCGGGCCCAGCGGGCTGAGCATCAGTGCCGGGGTGTTCTGGTCACCCGGGGGGTCAACCTTGGAGCTGAAGGCTCCCTGCCCGCCCCCCCAGGTGAGGCAGTACCGAAAGCTGCTCCTGGAAAAGTGTCTGTGCTCCCTGAGGGACCCTGGCAGCACCAGCGTGCCCTCCGAGGGCATGGAGGCCCTGACCAAGATCCTGGCTGAGCTCCGGGAAGGGGACATAGGGTCCTTCTTCAATGCCATCTCCGAGCAGTGCAGGTCTTTCTTTGACAACGTGAGTCCGGAGGACAGCCTCGCTGGGCCCAGGGCCCCGGGCGGGGGCTCCCCCGGTGACTCGGGAGCAGAAGGACAGCAGGTCTCACTTGGCGCTGATGTGTCCCTTGGCCGAGCATGGGATCTTGTAAGAAAAATCTTGTTCTCAGGCTCATGGGACCCTTCTCCCTGCTGTTAGGGAGTGAGCTCTCCCTTCTAGCTCCTGGCAGCCCACAGATGCTCTTTGGGCACCTGTGACGTGCCAGGCGGGCACTCTGCTGGGCAGTGCAGGTTCGACACAGTCCCGGAGCCCTGGAAGGGAGACTCCGTCCTGATGGAATGATCCAGAAGGCTTTGCAGGGGTCAAGGCATCCGAAAGAGGGTCCACGTCGAACGGCTGGGCTTCTTGCTGGGCTTCCAGCTCGCCGAGTTGCAGAACCGCTTTGTGTGTCCTGGCCACAGGAGAGCGAGCTGCTGCGCCTAAAAGCCTTCCTCCTCTTCCGCAAGCTGGCCAAGGTGGTCAGGGTCTCCAAGAAGCGTTTCTTCAAGGGGGAAGTGAAGAGAGCCTGGGTGCCACTCATGCTGCACTGCCAGGACCCCTGCCCCGACGCGGCCCGCGTAAGGCTCACCCTCCGCGTGCTCCCAAAGCCTGGGCCCGCTGCCCCAAAAGGAAGCTGGTTTCTGGGTCTGCGGCTCCGCTGCCTGCAGGCTCCCCCTGTCTCCCCCTGAGAGCCCAGAGTTTCCTTCTTCCCAGTCACCTCCACCAGCCACCCTTTCTTCTACCGGATTCACTCCTGGGTGTTACGGTTCGGGCATGACTAACAGTCACCTTAACCCCTCCTCACATGCTCCCAGTGGGGCAGGCTTGTGGGGTGAGGGTGGGGCTGACCCTGGTCTGTGACTCCAAGTCCCAGCTCCTCTGAGGCTTTGGGTGGGAGGAAGGAGAGGGAGAGACCCCCTCTCCTAGTCTAACTGCTACCCCTCAGGCTAACGCTGGCTGGGGACGCCCGTGTAGGGAACCTCTCACCCCACGCACAGCCATGACCTGTCTTCTCTCCTCTCTGCCTTCCTATATGGACAGGGGTGGTGGCCCAGATTAGGGACCTTTCTGCAAAAGACAAGTGACAAAGATACAGTTGTGGGGATACAGCTGGCTGCAAATGAGGGGTCCTCAGCAGCTCATGCTTAACTAGTGCCGTAGTCCCCAGTGCTGGGGTCACGAGAGAGATGCCCTCAGTCCTGCTGCTGTGAGGTTGCAGGTTTGCACGTGGGGTGGGGTGGTCCGGGTGGCATCCACAGGGAGGTAGAGGAGTGCCCTCCTGGCTCAGGGCTTGTCCTGCCTCCCTGCCTGGGCTCTGCCTTGGTGACCCTGGGGACCTAGGGCACCTCTTGGCGACTCCTTTCCTCACTAATCCTCACCTCCGTCCATGAAGGGTTCCCACTGTTATTTCACATTTATCTGCAACTGCCCTGTGGGTGGGGCTTCAGGGAAGGCATGCCAGCCCGGTGACGGTGACGAGGACAGATCAGGGGGACCAGCATGGGATGCGAAGTACCAGAGGCTGTGCCGCCACTGCTGTCCCTGGGAATAGATGCCTGGCCTCCCTTCCTGCCCTCCAGTCTCCTGTCAGCATCCTACCGTGACTGCACCTCACCAGAGCCCAGGGGACCTGATGGGTGCAGCACTCAGAAGCAGGGGGAGCTGGGTGCAGGGCATCTGGGGGAATGAGAAGGCTTGCCCCGGTCCTGCCCGCCCCAGCCAGGCCCCCAACTCAGTCTTCTAAAAGGGCCGGTCCCAGGCAGGGCTGCTGAGGGCAGAAAGGTGCCGGCTAAGGGGGCAAGTGGGCTGCATCTGCCCAGGGGGCTTTTGATAAATGCACACACGGCCATTGTCCAGGTTGGCTGGGTTCTGGTCCCCCAGGGGCCCCCCAGCCTGCTCTTCAGCTTCCTGAGGTTTTCCAGGGCTATCCTCTGGCTTCATCCATGGATCACAGCCTAGCCAGCCCCCCTCTCCCCGCTGGTGTGAACCCCTGGGGCCTCCTGATGCGTCTCCTGCTGTGTCCCTTCAGGCCTGTGTGGAGACCATGTATCAGTGTGTGCACTTCTGGGGCTGCAAGGGCCTGGATGACTCCTCAGGGCAGAGCGACACCAGGGGCGCTGATGAGATGACCGCTTTCCAGATGACCCTGTGCTCTGTCCTGGTGAGGAAGCTGGGGGGGACCAACCCATGGACGGTGGCCGCCCGTGGCCTGGGGCTGAGGGTCTCGGCTGCCAGAGGTCTATCTCGCGACCCTCCGTTCACCTCCTAGATGTGAAGTGGAGAGACCAGCACTGTCCAGCAGAAGTGGGCACTAGCCACGTGCCCATTTCGAAGTTTTCTAATGGCCATGTTAAGAAAAGGGAAGAGATGAAACCAAATTTAATCATAGATTTTATTTAACCCAATAGATCCGAGTCATTATTATTTCAACCTGGAACCGATGCACAAGTTAGTCATTCAGGCTAGCCACCTTTCAAGTGCTTCAGGGCCACACACAGCCACTGGCTACTGTACTGGACAGCATGGGGTTTGGACAAATAGAACCTCTTCCCTGGGTGACAAGGATGCACCGGGGATTGAAGGTTGCCCAGCTTCCAATTTGCTGTGACGCTGGAGTGGGCACTTGCCCTCTCCCGGCAGGCGCCCCTGCACCAGACAGATGGGGGTACACTTTGTGAGCAGCCAGTCTCGGGGACCTCAGCCTCTGCGGTTCAGTGTGTCACTTGCTTTTTGCAGACTCACAAAAAGCCTGCTGTTCTCTACAGTTTCCTGCTAGAAACAATGACCTACATTAAAAGTAACTTGTCAAGGATCAGAATCGCTTCTTGCAACTTGGCAGGTGAGCGGCAGAGGTCTCCTGATGCGGGAGGGACCTTGAAGGCCGCGGGGTGGGGTCCGGGTCTGGAGGGGACGGGGACAGGTGTCGGCCCCGAGCTCGGTGGAGGTGCTGTGGCTGTCTCCTGGCGCTGCCTACCTGGCTCTCAGTTAGGCGTCAACGACCTCCTCGGCAGACACCTCCTAGGTAAAACCTGATGTCTCGCTCACCTAACACCTGCGTGACGAGCATCCTCTGGCTATGATTTAGGGGTTATCATGAAGCAGATGTCTGACCATTACCTGAAAAAGCTGGACTTCGCGGCATTACGGAACTGTAAGCCCTGGAGACCCAGCTGTACCTGGGAGCGCAGCGAGCGCCGAGGGAACAGCCCGTTGACCCTTGGTTGGGGGTTTTTGGGGGGTGGTTGAGTTGTAACTAGGGCACAGAGATAGATGGCCTGCGAAGGGCTTTCCAAGGAAGAGGACTCTCGGCGGGGGGCTGCATTCATTCCGGGGCCTCTGCCCTTCCCCCTTCAGACATTT
The DNA here is from genome assembly GCA_030848825.1 of Tadarida brasiliensis. Lineage (NCBI taxonomy): Eukaryota > Metazoa > Chordata > Mammalia > Chiroptera > Molossidae > Tadarida > Tadarida brasiliensis. Next base: position 102,740,543 of record CM061265.1, read on the forward strand.
ACCCTGCCCTGGTTGCGTCAGCTGATCCAGGCGGCAGTGGGGTTCTGGGGCTCCCTGTCAGGTGCAGAAGGGAGGCCTGAGATGGGAGATGTGTGTGAAGGCACAGCTCCACCCGCTGCCTCCTGACTTCAAATGCAGGGGGCTCCACGTCTGCAGCCAGGACAGCCCCTTGCCAGCCACTCCCTGGGCCTCCGGACCGTGCGTGGGGGAGGGGGCGTGCCCGACCACCAGGGTCCTGATCTTCCCCTTTGCGCTCTCAGCTCTCCAGGAGCTTCAGCTGGACTCGGATCCTGGGGTCCAGAGGGCAGCCCTGGAGACGCTCAAAATCCTGGACACCTGTGGTCAGCACTGGCCTCTGGCTTCACCCTAAGGAATGTCCCAGGTGGCCTGAATGGGAAATGCAAACTGCCTCCTCGGAGCCCACGCGCCCACAGCAATGCAGACCACTTTGAGTTTAGTTTGTAAGGAAAGCATTGTTCTGAGACAATCTGTCCCTTCCCTTCTGTTGAAATAAACCTCCATTGCCACGTGGACTGCAGAGTCTTGACTGCAAGGTGCTATCCCAGAGCGGGACAGTGGGGCAGAGGGAGACATCAGTCCCCGCGGGGCCCGTCATTCTTGCTCTCCCCCAGGGTGTGCAAAGGTCAGACAGACGCTCTCAGCCCAAAGCATCGGAACCCACCTGTGTCTTCACTTGCATGTTTCATCCACGCGGATGGTGTCCACGGCCCGTGGCTGTGCGCAGCCCTTGCCCCAGGGACCCCTTAGAGGTGTTCACCAGGCAAATGTGGTACACATTCCATGCAGGTCGTGGGGTCCGTTATCGGCAGAGCCTAGACGTTGGCTGAGTAGGTGCAAGCCTCGTCCCTCTGCCTCCCTTTCCTCTGCTAGATGACAGGACACCAGCACCCGGAATCTCCAGGCTCTGTGGCAGCTATGCCTAGCCAGAGACTCTGGCGCAGGCCCACTGGGTCACAGGTTGGGGGTGAGGTAAGGCGCAAGCAGTTCTGGGCAAGAATGACAGTTCTCCCGAGGAGGAAAGGGCTGGAATTGCAGTCCAGCGCAGTGAGCCTTCCTGATTCACAGGGCTCTGGACGGAACAGGGCCCCTAAGGTCTCGCACGGAAGCCCTAAGGTGGGGCACCTGCGATGGGGCCTTTATGATGGGATCTGTGCCCTCACAAGACGCCAGCCAGCGCCCACTCTGCCGTGTGAGGACACAGGGAGCAGGCACCGTCTGCAGGGCAGGAGGAGTCCCCACCAGAACCTGACCAGCTGGCACCTGGACCTCCGCCGTCCGGCCTCCGAGCCGAGAGAAATACACTTCTGTGGTTTAAACCACCCAGTCTGGAGTACCTGCTATGTAGCCCGAGCTAGTACACACGGGCCACGTGGTTCCACCCGAAGACGTGGGTGGAAAAGGGTACACGTTACTATCAGAAGAGTGACAGCCCAGGGAAGGATGCGGAGGGAGGACGTCCAATCTTATCTGTAATCTTTTATAAAAAAATCCGTAACACATAGCAATACAACATGGGTTTGGTCATCGTGTTCTGAATATTTGACACATTTTATTAAAGAAGATATCCTACTACGAACAGCTCTAATAGAGTCACGAGATGTCATGGCTGCTGTGTGGCTACAAGAGTGCGTGGGGACTATCATAGGAACGTTTAAATACAGCACGCTTTCCTCTCAAAACACAGAAAATGATTTCTTATGGATGAATTACGTTTCCATTTGCTCCCTCCTGATGGGGAAGGCACCAAGTCCCACGGGTCTGAATTTTCCCTCCAGGGATCCTCGCCTCCAGGGTGTAACCTTAGGTTTCAAAGCAAACACCTTCTCCAAGGCAATGGCAAGTGTAATAGAGAATTTTGTTGCCATCTCTATTTGTAGCACAGAAAACACGAGCAAAACAGCCCTGTAAAGGATAACAGTAATTTTAATTGAGCAACTTCATTCCAATAATTTCAATCCCAGGAACCTGTCAGTCATCTCGATGAGACCAACGTCCCCGAGATTTGCTTTGAAGGCATAAACTGGAGCAAGCTCTAACACATTCTGGAGAATTAAAAATACGCACACGCACACAGAGTAAGGGGGAAGAGGCTGTAGATTTAACTTGGCTGTAGATTTTTAGCTTCCAGTTAATTTTAACACAGAAATCACTTATCTTCCGTCCTGGAAGACGTGCTCTTCTTTTCTCTAGGGAAAAAAAGACAAAACAATTTCAGTAAAATCCCACTAGAATTCCCAGTGCCGGCCACCAAATCTGAATGGTTTTATATTTATTCCAGTGCCTGTACATATAAATATTAGTGTGTGCACGATAGAAAATGCCACCATGCTAAAGAAACACCCTAAGGAATGTTAAAAACCCTCAAAACAGCAGCAAAAACGAGCAGCCGGCCAAGCCCGGGGGCAGCGGTGTGAACCAGTGGCGCGGTGGTCGCCGTGCTTTGGAACCCGCCAGCCACGACAGCCTGTGGCTGCAGCTGAGTCTCCTTATCTGCCAGGAGAGACAGACCTGTCGGAGCAAAGGGTTCGTGGGGGGCTAAGGGAGGAAGGTATGAAAGGGTTCAGTGTGGCCCGGGGGGCGGAAAGCATTCAGGTGTCAGCATTGCAATTCCTTCTGGAGTCACAGCTCATGGAGATTGGTCCTCTTCCTCAAGAAGTTTATAATTTAGGGGAGAAGAAGGAAAATGACTAACTATGTTTCTATTGTGGTTGAAGACGGAACTGCAAAGGCCTCCAGCTTATCAAGTTCCAGGGGAGGCAGGAGGGCCCCACGGGGCCACCAAGGCTGCGTTCCTGGCGGTCCTCCACGTCCAGGCACACGTGGCCCCGGGCTGAGCGGTGGAAAAGCCAGGGGGCACTGTGCTGGGCACCCAGAGGGCCGTGGAGTGACTCCCGGGCAGTCCGCAGCAGCTGGAGGCGAGGCGTGAGCGTCAGGGGACGTGGAGAGAAGGGCGCAGAAAAGGGACCACGAGGAGGGAAGCTGTGAGGGAGGTTTCGGTTCAGACAAGTAGGGACAGTGGGACAAGGGGGCTGTGACGTGTCAGGGCTGGGAGAAGCCTCAGAGACGGCCCTGGGCTGAGTCATCTTTGGTGAAATGGACCCTTTCAACTGAGAAACAAGGTAACCCTGAGGGGGGATGGGGGGATGAGAGGTGACGAGGGGTGATCCGTGAGCAAACGGCATGTGTGAGCTTCGTGCTCCCGAGTGTCTGCCACGACCATGTGGCTGGACCCCTGAGAGCCTCAGCCCCACGGGACTCGGTCTCCCTGCCGGTGGCCTGGCTGGAAAAAGTCAAGTGTGCCTGGGGGGGTGGGGCAGGCAGCCTGAACCCAGACACAGGGCAGACGCGCACAGCGGGCAGGAAGCTGCTGGACCAGCCCAGGGTGTGCCCACGGCAGCGCCGTCTGTGTGGCCATTCCCCAGGTCTGGCTGGCCCCTGGCTGGGCCTCGAAGGCCCCTCACCCCAGGAATGGTCCTGGATAGAAAACTTTCCCCTCCACTGATCAGAGAAATTACAATGCAGGTCTGTTTAATCTGCTCTGGTTAGCTCACCTGAATACATTTAAAAAATAAGACAAGTGCCCTGGCCAGTTTGACTCAGCAGTTAGAGCGTTGGCCTGCAGTCCAGAGAGACCTGGGTTCAGTTCCCGCTAAGGGTATGTACCTCAGTTGCGGTTTGTCCCCGGCCCGGGGCAGTGTGGGTGGCAACCACTCGATGTGTCTCTCTCACGTCGATGTTTCTCTCTCTCTCTCTTCCCCCCCTCCCCCTCCTGGTCTATCTGAAGATAAATGCAAAAATGTCAAAATGTCCTTGAGTGAGGATAAAAAAAAAAAAAAAGAAAGAAGACAAGTGCCCTGGCCGGTTTGGCTCAGCGGTTAGAGTGTCGGCCCGCAGACCAGTGAGTACCGGGTTCGATTCCTGCTAAGGGCACGTACCTCAGTTGCAGTTTGTCCCCGGCCCCAGTTGGGGTCGTGTGGGACACCTGATGTGTCCCTTTCACGTCAATGTTTCTCTCTCTCTCTCTCTCTCATCCTCTCTCTCGCTCCCACTCTATCTGAACAAAAATGAAAAAAATGTCCTCGGGTGAGGATAAAAAAAGAAGGGAAGAGGAAGTTGTATACATGGCCCAACCTGTCCGCACCTCCAACACACACAATGCCAGACCGCCAAGCCAAACTCAGAGTCAAGGCCGGCGGCCGGCGGCAGAGGGATGTGCCCGCAGCACAGTGACAGGGGCCAAGCCCTAGCTCACAGACACACTTCAGGGCCCCCTGGAAAACCTAACCCTTCTGCAACAATGCTCAACAACACAGACCTGTGCCCCCCTTCAGCCAGGCTCTGGGGAAAACGAAGTGGTACTGGCACGTTCAACTTGAGCGGAAGCGACCTGCAGACTGAACCTCGGGAGGTGGTGGCACCGAGATTCCTGGCTGAGCAGAGCGTGGCCCCCGCACACGGCAGCTTTGGCACGTGGTTCTCGAGGGCCAACCCGCTCGGCCCCTAGGAGGAAATCCAGAAGCAAGTCCCGATTTCCAGACCAGCTTCTCACAACACTACTTTCTGAGCGTAGGGTGAAGAGGTCGGAAAGGCAGTGTGACAAGGAGCGGGAGCGTGCAAAGTGAGGCATTCCACTGGAAATCGTGTAAAACTCTCGGTGAGGGTGTTTTCAGCCCCACCTCGAGGCATCTTACCAAGAACATGTGTTTGATACGAAGGAACAGAATTTGGGAGAAAGTTTAGAAAATGAACACGCACGGAAGAATCCTGTTGTAAAACAGCCACGCTTGACAAAAACTCACCTTCCTTTTCCAGTCGGGCCACAAAGAGCTGACTTCGTCCCCTGGCCTTGGGATGGCCCTGCCCAACACATGAGAGGGATCTTGGGACTCGGCCCACCTTCCACACACCTGAGGGTCTGATAACCGGCGTCTCTTTGCATGGGGCTGAGGGCTGAACCTGGCGGCCAGAGCAAACCATGGAGATGGATGAATCTCCATGGTGGTTGAGCCCAGTGACCTTCTGATGCTCCGCTGGGGTGATGATGTCAACTTCTGGGGACCCTGGAAGCCAGAATCTGGATTTAATTTTCCTAGGAAGTCTTCTTTTTGATTCTGAACTTTCACACTTCCTTTATCTGGAGATTCTCCAGGACAAAAAAGTGCCTTTGTCTGCTGGGGCGATTCTTGGCAGTACTTCTGATGAAGCTGGTCAAATTTCTCTTTAATTCCATCATAACGCTCTCTTGCAGAGCCTAGAGGTCGTACCCCGGGTACTGAAATAGCTTTGCCGAGTGACACCGACTTCCTAAATATTCCTAGATGATTTCCTTGGAAAAGACCAGCAGTTGGCTCAGACGGGCCTGGGCTCCGTGTGGGGTCAGTCCTGGGACGTGATGGAGAGCAGTCACTTTTGGGCAGGCACCTTCCTGCTTCTGTAGCTTGTTTGCCCAGGCTTTTGAAAGCCTCATTTAGACTCTTAGCTTTGGCTTTGTTGAAAGGTCTACTTGGCCGGTGGGTTTCTAGGCCCCAGGGGCCACCAGGGCTCACAGGACCACCTCCGTGCAAGCCGACACCGGTGGAGGAGCTGGGGACGTAGGTCAGGCATGGCTGCTTGCGGGGGCTCGGGCAGTACTCCTGATGAAGTTTATCAAATCTGCTTCTGAACTCCCAGTGAGGACTCCCTCCCTCGCCCTGCAGCAGTCTTGGCCTGGAAACGATTTTCACAGGAGAAATTAACCACTTCAATGCCATTAATCTGTTCTCCCGCTCAAGACCACGTGCCACACTGGAGTCCATGAGCGTCAATGAAGGCAACTTTTGGGGTGTTCCCTTCGGCTCCTTCCAGATTTGGAGTTTGTTTACTTCAAGAAAAGCCTTTTCCAATTTGAATCCTGCCTGTTGGCCAGAAAGATCTAGGAGGTTCTGGCGCTCTCTCAACACCCGCACCCCTGTCGCGGGCTGGGCACAGGGCAGAAGCCTGTCCTGGGAGCCCCCGGGCGCTGGCCCGCCGCCTCTGCTGTACGTCCTGTTCAGTCTGCTCCGAAGCCGGGGCCGCCTCCGAGAGCCCCAGCTGCGAACGATGAAGGTTTTGGTGGAGATGACGCACGAGGGCTTCGCGCTCAGCAGCCGGCTCATGGAGTGCAGCATGCCCTCGTACAGGTCGCTGACGGTCACGCTGCAGATGTCGCTGGCTACGAAGGACTGGCTGCTCGAGAAGCTGTCACCACTGGTCTCTCGCAACGAGACACTGTCATTTGTGGGCACGAGGGCCAGGTCTGTGGAGCAAGGGTGTGAAGATGCAGCTGGCTCGGGAGGACTGTCTTCAGAGACACGGCCACAGTATCCTGGAGGAAAGCACACAGGTAAAGGGGTGTCACCACTTCAAACGGTCTGTATGCAGAGATCATGGAACCGAAGGCTGGATTATGACCATGATGGGGTTTTTTTTTTTTGTTTTTTTTTTAAAGCAATACAAAAAAGCGAAAGAAAAATTTCACAAATGTTTGGGAATAGACTCGTCTCAGAGATTTCTCTCTATCTATGAAAATTAAATGTCCACTCTCTACCAACTTTCTCCAAAGAGTCTTCCTTCCCCATGGGACAGTCTAGAACCCGGCTGCCTTTCCAAGACTCATTGGGAACCAGAAAATAATGGCACTGTGTGCCTACGGGGGCAGGGGGCACACACCTCTGCAGCTGACTTCTGTGCAGTGTTAGACGTTTTATATATTAAACAAATAAAGTTAAACCAACAAAGATGGGGATCACTCTAACATTAAACAGACAGGAAAAATGACCCTACGTATCAAACTGATAGTACACGAGAGCGAAAACAGAGTCCGAATAACCCTGCGAGCAGTACGCTGCCGCGCTCCCTCAGCCACTGCCCAAGGACAAAGCCTGCAGCTGGAGATCTCGAACCTTCTGTAGCAGATTGTCGAGAAGCGCAGTAACAGGTGCCCCAGTCCTGGAATTACTTTGCGCCACACGACTGAAAAATGAGCATACGTTATGAAGGGGGGGAGGGCAGCAATGGACTCAGGATTGGGGGACAAAGTCCTCAAAAACCAGTGGGAACAGGTCAGAGGACACAGGTCAGCGTGAAAGGGGCTTCTCCAGGCTAAATCCGGGACAACTTGGCATCACCCTGAGCACTGACAGTGGGTCGAATCTAGCACGGAATTTAAAGAGAAGTCCACAAATTCTTATTGATTGTAGGAAAAGGAAAAAGGATGGAAAAACCTGGAGGGAAAGACAGCTCTGCCTCATAGAAGAGTGCAGCGAGGCCTCAGAAGGACCGCAGGACGGTAAAGGACTCACGGTGTGCAGACACCAGCTCAGGCGACGGTCCTGACCACATGCCCAGCCACAGGGCAAGAGGTTTTGGGGAGAAGGCCTCCAGGCAATCTTTAGGGCGCACCCACAGATGACACCCATGTTTGCAGGGAGAAGAATGGTGGGTCCTCCCTTAGCTAAGCAGCCAGACCTGAGAGTCACCAACAATGGGACAGACTGGCAAAATGTCCCCAGAGGACACGTTATCACCTATGTAGTTTGTTTGTCAACGTTTAACATGAAGCTAACCACGAGGAAACAATCAGACGAGTTCACACTAAGGGACATTCTGCAAAGCTACTGGCAGCCAGGACTATTCAGAAAGTCAGTGACGGGAGAGATGACGGTGGCGACAGGAAGGCCCAGGAGACTTCTGGACTGAAGAAGACAATGAGGCCCTGTTGGATGCCGAGCTGGCTGAACACACAGAAGCGGCCACCCAGGACAGCATGGCCCCAGTGGCTGACACCGCACCGTGTCACTGTTACAGTTCTGGCTGTGCTGGTTTACCACTTTATGTAGAGCCACCCTGCTTTTAGGAGGGGCTTGTGAAGCATTCAGGGACAATACGTACGGATGCAAAGAATATATACTGTGCGTGCGTGTGTGATGACTAGGCAAAAGTGACCCAAAGTTGACTGCTACATGTAGGTGAAGGATGTTCACTGCATGAGTCCTCCTTTCCCGGAGATTCAAAAAGTGTCAAAATAGTAAGTCGGGATAAAGAGCTAATTAGCATGCCAGAGTCCCGGAGGGACAAAGCAGTTCCTTTCAAACTCTTAATCTCCTAGGAAGCACAGGCGTCTCTAGCAGTTGGTGCCGAGGAACCCCACGCAGCAGACGGGACGTGCCGGCGGCAGGGCTGCGCGGAGCGGCGGTGTGGCTCCACCAGCAGGGCACGGGGCACAGTCCGCGCAGTTCGTCACTCACCGTGCGCAGGCCTGGGAGGAGAGGCCAGTAAAGGGACCAGGGTCACACGTGTGTCATTTCCATCGCTGTAACCATTGTCCTGAAATCAAAGCAAGTGATTTTTAACAAAGGAGCTGTCAGATGTCAGCTCTGGGCTCACAAAGATGTCCCGCCCCCAACACCACGTCCACAGGGTGTGTGAGGAGACAGTCTGTCTGAGCTTGGGAGCAGCAGTGACAGGTGTGTGCCATGATGACAGGGGCCAGCTGGGCCTACAGCAGTGGTGGGAAGAAGCACCTGAGTAAAATCAGGGACTTTGTCCGGGTGGTCCCCAGGATACCCTCGAGAGGGCCACACCTGCTGCTTCAGGATAAAGGCACAAGGCATACTGGGTGCACCCTCTAATTCAGTGGGCCTCAGACACAGATTTTCTCTGTCAGCAGCCCATGAAGAAGAGGTTAAGTTTGCTGCTTTTGAGATGAAGTGTTTATTCTGCACATGTACTTCCTATTGGGTATTAAATTTGGTGTTTTCATTTGGTATTAAAATGCCCTCTATTTGTTCTGGCCAGTGGCTCAGTTGGTTGGAGCGTCATTCCATACACCAAAAGGTTGTGGGTTCGATCCCTGGTCGAGGCGCTCCGGGAGGCAACTGATTGATGTTTCTCTCTCACGTCAATGTTTTGCTCCCTCTCCCTTCCTCTTTCTCTAAAAATCAATAAATATATTTTTGAGTAAGGATTAAAAAAAGAAAGTCCTATATTTTATGAAAAGATATTGACAGGACTTGGACAGCTACAGAGCTGGCACCCTTACGTGAACCTCACCTTTAGCACTGTCGCTCCTCCACGGGCTGCAGTGGAACTCAGCGGGCACCGACCCCAGGGCAGGGCCACCTCCCGCGGGGCTCAGACACTCTCCACCCAGGGGTGGAGATCAGCAAACAGCTAGATTTCTGAGCCACCGCAAACACAGTGGGCAACCAAGGGCACACCCACAAGCTTCCCTGACCACATGGCCCTAGAGGACCCTGAGAGTTTACTCAGGAGGAGAAGTCTGCAAGCTTGTGAATGAAAGGGCTTGGAAACAATCACTCAAAATGCTCTTCACAGCTCCAGAGAGAGAGCCAGAGCATGGCTACTGGCCCTCGGCCGTCTCCAGTCTACAACCCGTTACACAGAGGGACATACTGGGGAACGCATTACCTCTAAACACCCTTTATCTTGGAGCAGAGTGTCCACCTGGGTCAAGTATTTCCTTCGTAACTCATCCTTCAGAGGGCTCCAAGGCACTGCAGGCTGAGACAAGGAGAAGTGAGCATCCTTACGAGCTCTGGGGGATGGGTGAGCTCTTGGATTCTGGAACTAACTGGCAAGCTCATTAACATGCAGATCTTTAAACGAAGTGCCTCAGAGTCACTGTTCCACTTCCTGATGGTACCCGTACAAAGTGGTCCAGCCCCTCTGAGAGTCCGCCTGACCCAGGATCTGACCTTAGGGAACTCACCAGTGGTAACAATTCAAAAGAGAGTTAAAAGACAAAGCAACGCGGAGGTTTGTGACAGCATGACTAGGGCAGAACAAAATGTAAGTGAAACAATCTGAATAGTCTTAGGAGTGTTCAGGACTCAGCTACTAAAGCCGACCCCATCGCCGTACGCTTATATGACAAGTGCAGTGCTCCACCTCAGGGGGCAGGAATGGTCGCCTCTGTCCCTCACCTGCCACACACTGAATCTCCTCTCTGCAGCTGAGTGTGGCGAGGCTGGGACTGGGACGCAGATGGGGGTCACACAGACATGCATTGTTCACGGTGTCCCTGCTATGAGGCTGCCTACTTCCCCATCACTGCCGCTGCCTCTACGAATATTCACCAAGTACCCCTTTTCCTCCCCAGGGTCATCGCTTTATTCCAGTAAGACACTCAAAGTCACACCTTGGGTGTATGAGAAAACCTATGCACAGAAAAGAGCGAGTTCAGAGGAAAACCACACACCAGCTACTCTGGCATCTGACACGGGCCAGGTAAGACGCTCCATGTCCTGTGTGTATTCTATCTATCCCAGTGGAGCAGACAGGCGGCTTCCAGGGCCACTGGGGCACGCTGGGAGACAGACACAAAACAATAGCCTGCCCGAGTATGTGACCTTGTGACTCAAGAGGCTACCAAGGGCTCACCTTGGAATATTCCTTAGAACACCTTCCTATGACATTGCCTCTGTGGAGTAGGGCCGACTCAGAACCCATCTTCCAGTATTGCGTGCTCAATCAAGGTGAATGGCAGTGGGAACCACAGCTGGGATTTTTCTGTGTGCAGAGGGGACACCTTCCAGTACCTGCGCAAGCTCAGTAAATCAGGCTTGAACTTAGGTGGTGATGGGTACCAAGTGCTAGACTTGCTGCCTAGGGGAACTGAAGGGGGGACCAAAGACTTGAGGGATGGGATTAGCAAAGAGCCAGCCTCAGAAGAGGAGAGTGCGTGTGAGAGGGTGTGTACCTGCACCTCGAGCCCTGACCCTGTCCCTGCATCACAGAAGATGGGTCTTACTGTGAGGTCCCCAGCAGCCGGATCCTCCTGGTATGAAGTTGCATCAACATCACTGCTTTTTGAATCTAAAAACAAAAAAGGGAAGTTTCAATCAGAATTTTAAAGAAAGCTTGCATTTTTCTCTCAAGGATGGTTCTGGCAGCACTTGAGTATGTTCTACAGTAAAATTCCAGTTGCTTCAAGCCTGCTGCCTTTAGTAAGGATGCCGGCGCACTGTTCCTGAATGTTAGCCAATGCAGGGGGCCCATCGGAACAGGAACTGCCTGTCTCAAGTGGCGGAGACAGGGAGAAGCAGCTTTTACGTCATTTCTAGCTCCTTCACTGACCTCTGGTCCTCCAAGCTGGGTCCCTCTAGCCCAGAGGAAAGCTCCCCATCTGCTGGCCACTGTGTTAGCCACTAGCCACGGGTGGCTGCTGAACACGTGGGAGGTGGCTGTGAGGCTGCGGAGATGCATTTAAAAAAATTTTTTTTTTTTATCCTCACCCGAGGACATTTCTGCATCTATCTTGAGAGAGAGGAAGAGAGGAAGAGAGAGAAACATCGACGTGAGAGAGACACATCAACTGGCTGTCACCCACACGACCCCAACTGGGGCCGGGGACAAACTGCAACCGAGGTACGTGCCCTTAGCGGAACCGAACCCAGGCCTCTCTGGTCTGCGGGCTGACGCTCTAACCGCTGAGCCAAACCGGCCAGGGCTGGGGAGCTGCATTTTCAGTTTTATTTCATTTTCAATCAATCTGAATAAGCACAGGTGGTGAGTATTACCACACTGGACAGCGCAGCTCCAGAGTAACGGTTCCTCATTATTTCAGGAAGTCCAGGAAACTCATGGACCTAAGGGTTTATGGAGTTAACATCTGGATTACACCAGTGAACGACAGTTATTAATAAACATCTTCAGGAAGGTCTTTCCGCCAGTTCTCCCTTGAGGACTTCGCCCATACTCCTGACTGCCCGGAGCAGGCCAGGGGCCGGGGAGGGCTGGGCAGAGTGGAGACTGCAGACAGGCCAACCCAGCAGGAGATGGGTGTTTCAGACGTCTGTCGTTACAGAGGCACTTCGCTGCTACGCGGGGGAGGCAGCTGGAGAGAACTTAGGTAAGAGCGGGCTCCGATCTGGTCTACACTGCTGGCCTGGCTGACCATCGCCATGAATGCCAGAGATGGTCTCTCACGAGTGAAGTTCCAGAATTCAGCTCAGGCATGATCTGGACCCCGCTTTTTATCCAGAGCGATGAGAAGCCACGCTAGCGCTTTGAATGGGGAAGGGGCGTGACCAGAGTCACACGATCAAAGTGTCTGTGGGGCGGAGGGCGCCAGAGCTGGCACTGTGGGCGTGCAGTGGGGGCTCAGGGCAGAAGGGCATGAGAGCTGGTGGGAGGCAAAAGGCACAAGACAGCGACGTCCTGGATGTGACACCCTGGGGCTGAGACGAAGAGGGTGCTAGATTTCTGGCTCCTTCTACAGGTCTGGAGGTTGACTTCAGTTTACATACACGAAGTTTAGACAAAGAATTCAAGAGAGGCTAGTAGGCAACCAACACCCCACACGGGGCCTGGGCTGGGGTTCTGCCCGAGTGAGGAGCTCAGATCAACTCCTGAGAGAGGGCGGCTGGGAAGGTGAGAGGTGGGCTGGTAGAGGGCTGAGAAGGAAGGACAGGGAGGGCTCAGTGCCACTGAAGCCAAGGTCGGGCTTTCCAGAAGCTTCGGAAACCGGAGGGCCCCATGGGAACACGAAGGAGAGAGGAAGAGGCAGAGGCAGGAAGCCTTTCGTGGAAGTTAGCGGTTCATACCACCACCTTATGAGGGCAAATCTTAGGTCTTACTAAATTCTTGAGATTACTATTATTATTATCTTTGCAAAAAGTTATAAAAAGTGGGGTGGAGGTGAGGGGCATGCATTTCTGACTTTGGGATTTTTGAGTCCTGTTTGTGTGTCAAGTACCACAGTGCCAGCAGTCCTGTGGGAGCTTTGGAGGAAGTGACAGGACACTTGAAGATGTTCTACTTTCTAAAGTAGACCTTAGAAAAAGCCACAGTAAGGACGCTGAACTTTACATGCTGTGACAGGGACATGCCAGGCTCGGGCCCGCATGACCTCGGTTCCTACCCAGGGCACACTCACCCACTCCCAGGTCCTGTGTGCAGGGCGTGGGCAGCTCGTCACCTCTGGCTGTGGCTGGCGCAGGACCATCCTTCCTGCCAACCGCCTTCACGGGGAAACCCTCCAAGTGTGGAAAGAGATAACGACATGCTCGTTTCAGTCACAGGACATTGCAAAGACACTGTCAAGTAACACGCCTCCATTTTTTCCGATCGCATATGGGAGAACAGGGAGTCTCACAAGGCTTCTCTTCTAGTACATTCTGGGATAAAAGGCCTCAAAACTTCTACAGACGGTCAAGGCTCCTCTTGGAAAGGAAACAAGCTTTCTCCCTCTGGTTGAGCTCAGGGCTGTTGCTTCAAAGCCACACAGATGGGGGTACGGAGCAGGCAAAGCAAGAAGCCACGGCTCGAGCCAAAGGGCCTGCCCTGGCCCACACATGATGGCAAATGAAAAACCAGCCCGAAACAGGACAACACTGTCACTAGGTCGTGGGCAGAATCCACATGTTCAAGAGGCCCCTGGGGGATTTGTGTGACCTTCACAATGTGTTTATCTCGATGTTGTGAGGTCTGCAACTTGACAAGCTTCAGGAGGTGGCGTGAGCCTTCGGGCGGAGCCAGGTGAGGCCTAGCCCTCGGGACAGCCCTGAGTTTTCCTCTCTAAGGGCCGGGGGATCTGTGGCCGCCTGTGAGCACAGGGTAACCCAGTCCTACCTGGTGGAGTTGATGGAGTTGTGGCTGCTGTGTCTGGAGGTGTGGCAGAACTTGGTTTGAGAATTACGGGGAAGCAGCCAATTCTCACCAAACCCTAACTACCGGCAGCTCTGGGGTCTACAAAGAGGACCTGGGCCTTGTGTTAGGACCAAACTGGCCTAAGTAAACAGGCCCACAGCCTCCAAGCAGCAATCTTGGGGAGGGGTGGGGGAAGGGGCTGAGTATGTGGGTGTCTGGGAAAGGAGAAGGCAGATTCGGGCACAATCGCCCATGGCAATTTTAGGTCGTGGACATCTGACCTGTCATTGCCCACCATGCCCAGTTGTCTAATTCTAGGAAAGGAGGTTTAAAATTCTGCAATCCCCAGACAGGGGTTCTACACTTGAAACAAAAACCTTAAATATCCAGATGACAACATTTGCCAGCAGGACCATGAGGCACTGGTCTGACTGGTAGGCGTCACTATTGTGTATAATTTAAAGAGCGCATATCCTTTGACCTAATAACCCCACTTCTGAGAAGGGTGACAGCAGCACTGGGAAGAGATAAGGATTATTCTCCAAGGAGTATTTATGAATGTATTTGCAAACAGGGGTCTTGTAAATGAAGCTCTGCTGGAACACAGCCATGCCTGAGAGTTCCTGGATGTCTGTGGCGGCCGCCCCCTTACAACAGAGCTGAGTGGCCACGACAGAGACCACGTGGGCAGGAAAACCGAAAACACTAGTCAATACTAATGGCCCTTCACGGGAAATGTGTGCTGATCCTGATTTGCAATAAAGTAAGGTGCGAATAGCTAAATACCTATGGACAAGAGAGCAGTTTTAATGGAAGAGAAGTGTTCACAATACATTAGGGGGACCGGAAAGTAATATCGTTAAAGTAATGACATGTTAAGGGCAGAAGTGGAAGCAAATCCGTGTCAGACAATCGAGGAACTGTCAAACACTCTTAACCAACCTTGGTCGACCATCCAAGAACATTTGCAGCAGATTGTAAAGTAAGCAGAGCAGGTGTTTGGGTCCCGCATAATCTGTCCGAAGAAAACAAAGCTAACCGGTCCACCACATGCAACTTACTGCTTCAGCGGCACAATACAGAAGCGTTTTTTGATTGCTTGATCACTGGACATGAAAAATGGGTCCTCTATGATAATCCAAAACGCAAAAGGCAGTGGCTCTCTCCGAATGAGTTGCCACGAAGTACAGCTAAGCCAGGTTTACACCCCAAAAAGGCACTTTTGTGTGTTTGGTGGAGTATTCGCGGGGTCGTTCATTTTCAAGTGCTGAAACCTGGACAAACTGAATGTAGACCTTTACTGTGAACAATTGGATCGAGTAAATCAATCTTTAATTGAAAAGTGCCCAGCGATTGTCACCAGAAAAGGCATTATTCTGCAACACGATAATGCAAGACTGCATTGCGCAAGACGAACCCTGGAAAAAATTAATGAATTGGGGTGGGAGGTATTGCCTCACCCACCATACTCGCCCGATATTGCGCCATCGGATTTCCATTTATTCAGATCGCTACAACATTTTCTAAGTGGCAAAAAATTTGACAATTTGGATGATGTCCAAAATGCCACCTCCAGATATTTTGCTCAAAAACCAATTGATTTTTATCAATCCAGCATTGAAAATTTGCACATTAGATGGCAAAAGGTTGTTGATAACGAAGGTGATTACATCACTGATTAAAAATAAAAACTTGTTAAAAACTTATCTGTTTGAATTTACTGTAAAAAAATGACATTACTTTCTGGTCCCGCTAATATATTAATTGGGAGAAAAAGGGTAAAAATATGTGTCCTTATATGTGTATTATAAAGAGGAATCATGTTATACTAAAATATCATCTGTGACTATCTAGAGAGGTCAGGTCAATTTTAAGTACCCAGTGATATGTATTTCTAGCATTTCTACGACTAAATGTATGACGAGTGTTATTAAAGTAACTAATCAGGAAGAAATCGGACTTCTGAACTGCTGTTAATGGCTTTGGAACCCTAACCCTGAGGTTTTCCTTCCGGGCACAAGGCTGAGAAGCAGTGATTCAGTGACATGAGACATCCTTGCAAATGTAACTACCGTGAAAGACTGTGTAGCAGGAAGGCAGCTGTATCGGCACCTTCCATGGACATAGCAGATCGCAGAGCTGCAGCGTCCACAGATACACTCAGGGAAAAACCGACCAGCCACAGCTGGGCTTTGACATGTATCGTAATGCGGAAGGAAGGAAAGAAGCTGATCCGCGTACAGGGCCCTCTTCCTCTCTCTCCCTTCCCTTTTCAGAAGAGGAAAGGAGGCATTTTTCTTCCCTAGAAAGACCTGGATTTGGTCCTTTCTGTAAGAACCCGACTAGTAAGCTTGCAGCGGTGGCTGAAGTATGGGGCTGGAAGAGGTCTGTCCAGCTGGCCCAGCAATGCACGTGGGGTCCAGCTGTCAGATCCCCTCAGCCTATGGCAGAGGAGACACGGGGGGACAGAAGGGGCTTAAGCACCACACAGCTCCTCCTTCTACTTGACAGGCAACAGAAGAAATGCTTCTCAGTAAATCCTTCATAACAGGAAAGTCGCGTTTTTATCTTTCATGGAAGAAGGGCCCCGGGGCAGCCCCCAGAAGCGGCTGGTACCGTTACAGCCCACCCACACCTTTATGCCCACTAACATCCCTCCATGGCGAGGCATGCTGCCAATAAAGTGACATTAAATACCTGGATTTGTCCTTTGTTTTTCTTCTTTACTAGTCTTCCACCCCAAACTCTCAATCCTTAAGAAAATAAATGAAATAAAAATTACCACTTAGTAATCCTGAACACTGAGTTTCTGTTTAATCTGCATTCAAAGAAAACCAAATGACAGGCAAAAGAAAATTATAATATTAAAGCCAAGCCATATTTTTGATCTTCTGTTGCTTTTCATCTTTGTGAGGTTGAAGGTTTTTTTAAAAAAAAATAAAGATTAGACAAAAATCTGTCGTTAATGAAACTCTCTACCTAGTGGGCAGCAGCAACTGGTCAAATTTCATCAAGCCACAGAGTTAAATGGAAACAAGGAACATATGAACACCAAGTACTGCTGTCGTCCTCAAGACAGAGATAGAGGGCCATCGACATTACATAGAGGGAGCAGGCACTTTTCGAGGGCAACCTCTCCCCCACATACAGAGGACGTGCTTTCCGAGGTCAAGCCATACGTTCCGTACAGAACTATCGCCAAGCACAAGGGTAAACACTGGGCTCTGGAGTCCTGCCACTTACCAGTTTACAGGCCCTGAGCAAGATACTTAATCTCTTCCGAAACCTTCCTTTGCTCCCAGATCAATTCAATTTAATCAGAAGGGATCGTTGGGTTTCCAGGTTTGAGATGGTCGTTAATGATAACAGCAGCAAAAACTTCCATGGTGCTTATAATGTTCCAGGCTCTATTCTAAACCCTTCCCAAGTGCACCTCAGTTAGTCTTCACAAAGATCCGCTTACATATAATTCGAATAGGACTCCTAACTCCCTACAGGACAGGCACTCACCAAGTTCACTGTGCAGATGGAGACACAACGTCAAGTTACCAGCCCAGTCCACTTGCCCACAAGGTGGAGCCAGGCTGTGAACCTAGGACAGCGACTGTGCTCCTGACCACTGTACAACACAGCCTTTCCAGAACAGGGTGATGCCTGAGCAAACGCACTGGGAGTCAAATCCAGGCTTTGCCACCTTGGCTAAATGACACAGGGCAAGTTCATTAACCTCTCTCTGCACCCTCCCCCCCCAAGGAAATGAGAATGATTCTAAGAACAGTGTGTACCTCACAGGATTGTTGAGAATCCAAAACATGAGACTCTTAGAAGCACACATGCTGTCAACACATGCAAACTACTATTACTTTCCTGCTGTCTTTATCAGATCAGCGTGGGAGTGTTGGATCCAGTCTACTCCCTATGGTATTGTCTTAACTGGGGTGGTCAGCTAGCATTTAATCAGGCCACTCCCTAATTGAGTGCCTCTTCAGGCTAAGCAACAGGTCAGGGGACCTGTGCTATCATTAGCTAGCACCTTGTTAGACTTCAGACCTTCTGAATCTACACCCAGCACCCAGGAATCTGTGTGTTTTTAAAAATTTTTTTCCTTTATTGATTTTAGAGAGGAAGGGCAAGGGAGAGATAGAAATGTCAATGAGAGAGATCGTCGACTGGCTGCCGCCTGCATGCCCCCCACTGGGGATGGTGCCCACAACCTGGGCATGTGCCCTAACTGGGAATCGAACCGGTGATCTCTTGGTGCATGGGTCGATGCTCAACCACTGAGCCACACTGGCCGAACAGGAATCTGTGTTTTTAAAAAGCTCTCCAGGTGGTCTTCTACATGCTAAAGTGTGACTACTATCAAGGTGTTTAGATGCTTCAATGGCCATTCTAATCAAAATGGGAATCAGAAGTGAATTTTCACTGGTGAAATTAGTAGTATTCGAGGTATATATACTACTCGAATACTACTATATATATAAACCGGTAAAAGGTTCCAGACACTGCTCATTCTTAGTGAAGCTTGCAGGAATGATTCCTACAATCAGAGTCCTGTGTCCTGCCCTGGGTTAGAGTTGTCACTGCCCACTGCAGACCAGAGAGTAACAGAAATCTGCAGCTGAAATACCTTAGCTTCTACCTGGTGTCACCCAAGGTGGGCTGGGTCAGCTAAGAAGGTAAAGAGCTAGGACTTCATTTAAGGAGCAGGTCTTATGCACCTTTTTGTGCCTGTCTTATCCAACACACAGCAGAACTGGATCTGAGGAACTGATGTCACCCAGGGCAAACTTTCTCTAGCTGTATACCAAAGAGAACCCATGAAAATTAAGTTTGCATCACCAACTTTTAAAAAAAATTATTTTCTTTATTGATTTTAGAGAGACAGGAAGGGAGAGGGAGAGAGACAGATAGAAACATCAATGAGAGAGAACACAGATTGGCTGCCTCCTGCATGCCCCCACTGGGGATCGGGCCCACAACCTGGGCATGTGCCCTGACCGGGAATCGAACCCGCGACCTCTTGGAGCATCGGTCGACGCTCAGCCACTGAGCCACAGAGGCGGGGCACCAACTATTAAACAACTAACTATAAATATTGAGAAGGGGGGGGTATGATTCCGTACCCTGGGGCGTCCTGTAGGTCAGCGTGGACATTTGCACCACCGGCGCATCCTCGAAGGGTTGATTGTACTGCGGGAGAGAAAGGGGCGTCACGTCCGGTCCGAGGGCCCAAGAAGCTCCTGACCCCGGCTGAGGAGAGACCCCCACCCCCAACTCCTTCCCCAACCCCCGGACGGCCAAGCCTGCCTCCCTGTTCCCTGCACCCCAAGCTCGCCTTCTTCCTTCTAGCCCCCGGCCCCTAAACCCCGCCTCCCCTCCCCTTAACCCCAGCCTCAGACTCCACCTCCCCGCCCCCCGCCGCCGTCCTTCCCCGGCCCCCAACCCTGCTTGCCCGTCTTCGCGGGCCTCGCGCTCGCCCCTCCCAGCGGTCGGGTCGGGGAGCGCACCTTCTCCAGCAGCTGCTGCATGTGCCTCTGGAAGCGGTGGCGGCTCTCCCTGAGCTGCTGCATCAGCGCGTCGCCCTCTGAGACCTCGCACTCCATGGCGCACGGAGACGCAAGCCCGGACTCCAGCAGGAAATCGGCCGGGAGCCTTTCCCCGCGCCCCGGTTCAAATAGCGACTCCGCCCTTCCGGCCCGCCCTCTGGCTTCCCATTGGCTGGCGTGGAGACGCCGGGCGCTGATTGGGCCTTTCAAATACGGTGAGCTTTTTGCCCGGCCAATCGCGCCGGAGTTTCCGCATCCGCCCCGCTCCCAAGGCTGACACACCGTAAAGGCGCGGTTGTCCCTGGGGCTGCTCCCGTGCCTGATAATCAACAGTGCCACGCGAGAATCCTGCGAAGTACGTACAGTTTTCCCCGTTGTGCGCATGGGGACACCCCCTCGCCCTGGGCCCTTGGCTCCCCCACCCCGCCCTCCTCCGGGCCTCGCGCTGTCACGAGAGCCGGGGCCAAAAAAGAGACCCCCCCGCCCCCCAATTACGAACACAAAAGGAGGCAGGCAGGTGAACATACATTTAGAGAGAAGTGCCATAAACGCCACAGAATCCAGTGATTTAAAAATATATAGTTTTTAACCTCCTACCACACCGTTTTCATTTATATTTTAATTGCACACATTCGGTCTCTTCGTTGATAGTAATTTTGTAGTATTTTCTCCAAAGTATAGAAAGAGAATTGTCTTTCCTCGAGTATGGCTGACCGGATTCCATGCATATTTTAGACAAGTTGTATTCAGCTTCATAAGTTAGTCAGAGTCATGTGCTGGTCCTGATCCGACCACCATAGCGTGTGATGGGGGGATCGTCACCTCCTCAGTGCTTGCTCTCTGTCCTATCATGCCAGTCAGCAGAAATTAGGGGAGAAGGAGGGAGTGAGGAGCACTTCAGGGCTCCTGGAGTGTAAGTGTCCCGGAAAAGTGTTGTGACGGACTCAGATGAGCTGCCCAGATCCACCGTCAAGATGCCCCGCTGCTGGGAGGGTTGTCTGCAGGAGCCCCTCACCGGGTCTGCAGCCCCTGAGCTCCCTCTGCAATCCTCCCAGGCAACCTGTCCAATCTCTGCTCCCTCCCTTGTGCACGTGCCTAACCGAAGGGCTCCCCTTAACAAACATCCTGCACTCTGTGTCCCACTCTGCAACCCGGAGAGTCCAACCTGTAACAAGGACCTGGCTGCAAGTGGCCACAGAAGCTACACATTCACTTTGTAGCTTTTTCAATCTTCACATGCAAACAGGTTTTTTCCCTCCTCTCTCCTAGGGAGTGTTGAGAAATTGAACATGCTGTTCCTTCCACCCTGTTAGTTTTCAAACATTTAATGGTCACATTTAGAGACTCGAGGCCTTATGTAACATTTTCCTTTTCTTCTCTTTTAATGCTTGGAAAACTTTCTCTCCTATGACCAAAACATGTGATTTGTGACACTTCTCAAAACTGGCCCCTCTTAGGTCCTGGTCCTTACTCCTGGGAAACCACACCCAGGTTCTGGGGCTTCAGGATGTGCCTCTGTCCCAGGGGCTCATGGGCAGATTCAGGAGAAAGATGTCTCAATCTCAAGTTCTTAAATCGAAGGTCCAAAAACATACCCCCCTTTTTTTTAATTCCTCACCTGAGGATATTTTTCCATTTCTCTTCAGATAAGAGTGGGAGGTGGGGGGGGGGTGGACATCCATGTGAGAAAGACACATCGATTGGTTGCCTCCCGCACGACCCCAACCAGGGCCTGGACCTAACTGCAACCCAGGTACGTGCCATTGACCAGAATAGAACCCGCGACTCTTTGGTTCACAGGCTGATGCTCTAACCACGGAGCCAAACTGGCCAGGGCACACCGTTTTGGCCAATCCTGTCTGAACCAGCCAAAGAGGGTGCATTGGCCCTTGTCCTTCAAGTCTGGTCTGCAAGTCCTCTGACCGGCTTTCCCTAACCCATGGCCCAAAGTGGAGGCCCAGGGAAGGAAGGAGCCCTGCAGGATGCTCCTAACTGGCACCATTCCCTACAACCCCTCCCCTCCCTCACACCCACCTTAGCAACCTAAACATGTGACCCAGACCCCCTTCCAAACACCTTCTCCACCACTCCCCACCCCATGTAACAGGGAAGGATCATATGTCAGCTCCTTCCCTGGCAGTGGAAGTGGCTGGGTGCAGCACCTAGGGGTCTCATGGGTTCCGGTTTCCGTAGCCTGCAGGGATGAGGGGGTGCTTAGCTCTGCTGCAGAATCTCCACTTCGGCTGCGCCTGCACAGCGCCCTCTGCCGACCGGGACAGAATGTTCAGCCCTCAAAGTGCTGTTTAAAATTGTGTACATAGTAAATAATTCTCACTGGAATTATTGTATGTCTGCTCTCATAAAATGTGCCTGAATTTTATGAAATTGTATATAATAAATGGAGATTTGACTTTGGGTGGTGGGCACACAATGCAATATACAGATCATGTACCATAGAAATGTATACTTGAAACCTACGTGACCCGATTAACCAATGTCACCCCAATAAATTTAATAAAATAGGAATTTATTCTGCCATGCACATACTTTTATGTTGGAAAGGTGTGGAAATGTCATCACCTGTCTGTGGTTGGAGAAGCACAGCTTTTGGCTGGTCCCAGCGCTGACACAGAAACTGCTATGTGACAGCGAAAATGTTGCTCTGAGATGAGTTATCAACCACAAGCCTCAAGCCCACGAAAAAAGGGCTCACTCTCTTCTGCCACACCAGGGCTGATAGAAACAGAGGGACTAGGAAATAGCCCACAAGTTGACTTTCCAAAAGGTGTCGGTCAGAGCTCACAAAATGTGTTTATTCTTTGACTTAATGAGTCTCCTTTTTGAGATCTATCCCAAGTCATCAAGGATGTTGTCAACAATTCAGCTGTAGGATCTGTAGTGAAGCATGTTTATAAAGGGCAACAAGAGGAGGAAGGTTGAGTACATGGTGATGCCTAGCTATCCACTAGTAACAATTTTGAAGAACTATATTGTCATCCTAAATGTATATATTTTTTTCTTAGTATAATGGAGATTACAAGCATATGTATTATATATCTGCATTTAAATATCCATTGTATGTTTTAAAAATCTGAGTATGTATATATTGAAACATTTCTGGTGTTACCCCTGGATGATGGTGCTGTGGATCATATTTAGTATCAGTTTTCCTCAGCTGCATTACCTGGAATGAACATCTATTCTGCAATTATGAGCATGCATTACTCATGTAATAAAAACACAGTGGAACCAATCATGTGTTTTTACCTTGGCTCTCCAAAATTAGAGACCATTTACCCAAATAGGACATGCGTGGCTCACACATTCTGAAAGTGCTGTCATGCATCGTTTTATCATAATGATACCTTACCTCCCAGCTTTTACCCAGAAATGTTTTTTCCTGGGAAAAGTAGGGCTCCAGATCCCTTGGTTGTTGATGTTCCCACCTCAGGTTCATGTGGTGGGAAATGGCTTTTTATTCTTCACCTTAGGCTTTTTGCAATACAAATTCGCTCTTTGGGTCATGATTAATGCGTTTTAATGGGCTATCCATTTTAAAAAATCAATAAAAAGAATTTACTTTAAAAATAGAAGGCAATTAGATTGATTTGGATGACCTATTTTTAATCAATCCCATTATTTATGGATCTGAAAACTCTCAGGACCTCTTTCTCTGGAGCCTTCAAGGATCAGCTCTTGTTATTATATGTGGATACTTTTAAAACAGGAGGCACCAGGTTAATTGATAATTTTCTAAATACTTTAAAAAAAAAAATTACCCACCTTAGAAATGTTCCCGGATTGCCTCTGTCCTTTGTTCTTTCATCAACCCATCCCAGTTCCTTCTTACTGCCCATGGTTTACTGGGGTAAGTTTGAAAAAGACAGAAGAAACTTTGTTCTGTTTCTTGAAAAGTTTTGGTGTCTCCAACCCTTACTTAAAATTAGATTTTATGTTAATAGTGTTACATGTTCTTCCAACTATCTTGAACTTTTTATATTCAACCACTGCTACTATTGCTTCTAGTGTTCTTATTTCCTTTGAGAAAAAAGAATTTCTGTATCTCTCTCATTTATCACAATTATTACTTAAAGCCCGGCCGTTGTGGCTCAGTGGTTGAATGTCGACCCATGCACCAAGAGTTCGTTGGTTCGATTCCCAGTCAGGGCACATACCCAGGTTGTGGGCCCGATCCCCAGTGGGGGGCATGTAGGAGGTGGCCAGTTGATGTTCTCTCTCATCGATGTTTCTATTCTCTCTCTCCCTCTCCCTTACTCTCTCTCTAAAATCAATAAAGGAAAAGATATTTAAAAAAAAATAAAAAACACACACACAAAAAACAAACAAACAAAAAACACATTGTTATTAAGTGGACAGAATTTTTTTTTTGGAATTCTCACTTAGTTTCTTATTTTAAATGTCTTGCTTATATCCCAGATTTTCTTCCATTGCCAAATGGAATATATATTTTAGAACTCTATGAATTTTCTTCATTCTGTACTTTTTAAAGTATTTGACAGGAAAAAAAAATACTAACTCCCATTTCAATGCCTAAACCTTTCTATGGTCTGTAAGTAGTATTTTTACCACATACTTGAATTTATTATGAAAATGTTATATTCTTCATCTGCAGCCATCCCTCTGAAATTAATAATAAAATGTGCTAGTGTTCGGAGGAGAAGAAACCAGTGGAAAATGTCTCCTTTACCAGGGTCATTTGGAAGTCATTTGCAGTAACTGTCCTTGAGCCTGACAGTCCCTAAGGGAACCGTCAACTTCCACCCTGAAGGGTCCTTGGAGTTGAAGTTAGTGTGCTTAAGAATATGGATATCGCCCAGCTGGTGTGGCTCAGTGGTTGAGCGTCAACCTATGCACCAAGAGGTTGCTGGTTCGATTTCTGATCAGGGCACATGCCCATGTTGTGGGCCCGATCCCCAGTGGGGGGCATGCAGGAGGCGGCCAGTCGATGTTCTCTCTCACTGATGTTTCTATCTCTCTCTCCCTCTCCCTTCCTCTCTCTAAAATCAATAAAGAAAAAAAAAGAATATGGACATCAAACTAAAACCAGGACGATGCCCATCATTAAGGCCGTGATGGTGATGGCGTTCCTTTCCCGCGTGAATCCTGCTAATGTTTACTGTGGGTTTATGGTTCATTTTATGGTGATTGGGCTACGGATGCCCAGCTACCTGGTACAACATTCGTTCTGGGTGTGACTGTGAAGGTGTTTTGAAGAGAAATGGGCGTTGAGTCAGTAGCCGGAGTAAAGCAAACCGCCTTCCCCAATGTGCGTGGGCATCATTCAATGCGTTGAGGGCCTGAATAGAACAAAAAGATGGAGGAAGAGAGAATGTTCTCTTTCGGCCTGACTGAGTGACCTTGGACTTCTCCTGCCCCCAGACTTAAACCATCAGTCCTCTGGTTTGTGGGCCTTCAGACTCAGACTGGAACCGCTCCACAGGCTCTCCTGGGCCTCCAGTTTGCAGTGGGTGGATCGTGGGACCTCTCAGCCCCCATAATCACGTGAGCCAATTAAAAAAATAATCTCTGAAATTTGTTGAGGATTGTTTATGGTCTAAAATATGGTCAGTCTGGGCTTCATGGCTGAGCTCCTGCCAGGACGGAGAGCTGGTGCCAGCTCTGTGTTCGTTGGGTTTCAACTTTCGTGCTTTCTCCGCTGATTTTTCCTGTGGTTTGTATTTTCTTCTTAATTTTTCAAAGCACCAACTCTTAGGTTTATTTATTAGGCATACACATTTGCTATCTTGTAATTGATGAGTTTTTAACTTTATGTTTTGCATTTTAAGTATTCTCTTTGCCTTACACTTTTTGTTGTTACCTAACTTCTTAATTATTTTCATTCTTTCCTGTTTCGTGATGGAAGTGTTTAAAGCTGGAATTGTCCTGGGGGCCAGCAGAGTGTGGCACCGACGAGTGGACTTTGGGCCAGGCTGCCTGGGTTCAGAGCCTGGCTCTGCCCTTCCTGGTTGTTTGACCTCGGGAAAGGTGCCTCTGCTTTCTCATCTGTGGGTAAGAATAGTGCTCCCCTCACAGGGCTGTGAAGATTAAGTGCAGTGATATTTTAAAACTGCTAGGGATCTGCATGTGAGTGGGACTCAAGCACGGAGTAGACTGATCCTTCAATAGTGGCTGAGTATGCCATTGCTTGGTGCATCACCCTCTACTTAACCGACGCCCCACTGACCAGTAGCTGGTTCTAATCTTTGATCTCCGATTAGCAGAGAAACTCAGAGCCCTGCATTTCCTTGCACAGGTGTGCCACCTATTGAGAAGTGCGAGCAGTGAGCAGAATGGATTCGCAGAGAATCCCAGGGCTCCAGGCGTTATCCACATAACATTTGATGGACATTGACAAAATGCTCCCCTTGGGGGGATCTACCAATTCATAGTCCTACAGCATCTTCCTCAATACATGTGTTAGAATCTTTGACCTTTGCGAATCTGATAGGTAAACTCTTATCTCATCATAATTTTTCTTATTATGTTGAGCATATTTTTATAGGTTTAATGGCCATCACTTTTTTCTTTTTCCGTAAAGTGTTGTTGTTGTTTTTGTCCTTTGCCCATTATATGCTCTGCTCAAGGTATCAGTGGGGCTGATGGATGGTCCTGATGGAATGATTCTGTTAGAAAATGTAAAGGAATGGGGAGATGGATCCCGGGGCAATCCATTTCCTGAACTGGGTAATAAAACTAGTGAACAATAACACTATTGTTGAGCAGAAACTATGCTAAACAGTTTGCACACCTTGCTTCTGTCGGTGATCTCAACCAAGGAGGGTGATGACTTGTGTTGACGTCTTGATTCTGCTGTTTTTAACCAAGGCCACCTTGGGCAATTGATCTGAGCCTCAGCTACGTCATTTATAAAATGGGAATCGTATCTAGTTCACGGAGTAATGGACACGGACTAAAACAAGCTAGGTAAGAGCACCTGGCACAGTGCTCGCATAAAGTGTAACGATTGCTAAGCAATGTAGTTTGCTAACCATGCAGGTGTGGGGCTGGAGAACAGGCAGAGAGGGGGGTTACTTCCAAGTCACCGGGCAGTGCCGTGAGTGGCAATGACAGGGGTATGTCCGTCCAAGGTGTGTGGTCAGGAAGGAAAGGTGGGCAGAGGCGCCCTTTGCCATTTAACTCCCCCAAATCATGGCTTTTCTGAGGCCTGGAAAAAACTTCCAACTTATTTCAGAGAATAACTTTTGGATCTAGCTTTAGAGCTTTAAAAAGCCAAGTGGAAACCAAGTATTAGTGCGAGGGCAGAGATTTCTGAAAGGCTCTGTAACGAGGACTACATTGTTTTCCTTCCCTTTCTGGAGGTCAACACACTGGTGCGTTTTCCAGGGGTCTGCTTTGCTCTTTCTTTCCCGGCTTTTACAGCACACCTGTGTTGCGGATGGAGCCTAATGGACTATTTTGCCCCATAGGTCTGACAGTATCACACTTCCCCGACTTTGAATGGCTGTGAGCAGAGAGTGCTGCCTTCAGCCTGTGGCTTCCCTCCACACTCAGCATGGCTTTCGCGAACCGTTCCGATGGCTCTGAGGACTATGGGAAGGAAACTCCTGAGCCTCGCTGGTCCCATGGGTTTCATTTCCTCAAGCAGCTTGTCTGAGATGAGATTCAGCTCTGTTCCATTTACGGTGGGGACTATATAAATACCCATCTTGATGTCCTCTTGCTCTTTCACTGAAGACGAGTCTCAGGAAGGAGAGAGCATCTATCAGTGTCACAGAGAGGGTCATTGGATGCGACATTGACATCCTGGAAGTCGGGCTCATATATCCCAGTGCCGGGAAGTGCAGGTTACAAGGGACCTGATTTCATTATTTGGGAAACAATTAGGCCTGTTGCAGGTCAAGGGGTGTCATGACTGTCAGACCCCCCGAAAGGGCCCTGTTGCTACTCACCCACCTTGACCTTACCAACAGTTCCACTCTACTGAGAAACATGGGCGAGAAGCATTGGGAACACGGTTGTCACCCAGCCACAGCTGGACTTTATGACCACAGGGGAAGGCTTACCTTCTCCCTACTTCTGGAGGGGACAGGACACTGGACAGTGCTGCCGCTGAAATAACAATAGTGACAATAAGTGTGGTTTTTTGTTAAATCTTTTCCCCTCTTTATGTGAGATTTGTCATCACAGGGCGCTGTGCACAGTAGCCATGGGCAGTGGAAAGACACTCATGAGCAGACACCCTGGGACCCACCAAGGTCAGGAAATGGGACACTGCGCGTACCCCAGAGACTCAGTGCCCCGCCCACTTAGGTGAGCCCCTGCTGACGTTGTGGCAGCGCATCCTCACTGCACTCCAGTTTTGCACCGTGACTGCATCCCTAAGCAACGAGGGGACTGCCTGTTTCCGAGCTACGTAGACGTGGGTGCCCACTGCACGCTTCCTTTGCGCTGTGGGCGTCTCGGCTCAGTTTCCCAGGGAGAGGACTCTGAGACGGAGTTTAAAGCAGGAGCTCTGTTTGGGGGTGATTTGGGATCGACCCCTGTGGAAGGGAGGGGATGCAAAGGGAATGGGCAGAGGAAGAAGTTGGCGGTCATGCAGACCTGGGGCAGCCTCTGCCTACCGCACCATCTGTGCTAGATGGTTCCATTAGTTTCCCAGGTTCCTATTGTCCCACACTGGACCCAGGTGGTCAGGCCTTCTGATGCCCACATTGATGAGTCATTGGATCTGGACCACCCTAGGCAAGGGCATGACCTTGGGCCAGGAGGCTCCCGGAAGCGAGGTGATCTGGAAGGGGCTTCGGCTGGAGCCCTCCGCATGCCCAGCAGCTCTGGGTCGCCTTTCCCACTGGCACAGGACAGTGTTAGGGCCACCATATTATTAAGGGTCGCAGAAATGTTTTAATTTTTTAAAATTAAAGGGAAAAAGTGGATATAGCCCAGCCAGGATTATATTAGTCTCTGTACCAATACGGTCATACAGATATAATTATCTATATCTAATAGAAAAGAAGTTCTACTATTTTCCCAGGGCTGTTGTAACAAACGAGCACAACCTGTGTGGCTTAAAGCAACAGACTCATCCTCTCCCAGCTCTGGGGGCTGGGCCCCTACAACCAAGGTGTGGGCGGGTGGTTCCTTCCGGAGCCCGCGGGCGATCCTTGACATTCTTGCTTGTACACGTGTCACTCCAGTCTCTGCCTCCATCGCCACGTCACTTCTCCGTGTCCCCCACCGCCTCGATCTCTCAATAAAGGCACTTGTCATTGGATTTAGGGTCTACCGAATGCAGGAGGATCTCATCTCGAGTTCCTTAACTTAATTACATCTACAAAGACCATTTTCCCAAATGTGGTCACATTCACAGGTTCTGGGAGACATCCTTTTGAGGGGCCCTCTGTTCAACCCACCACACGGGTGATAAGACAGGCTTTTAGGCCTTGTTTTGATGGCAGCTCAGCACAGAGTGGGGTCCAGTTGTTGCCACCGTCTTGGTGGGGAGTGGGGACGGCAGGGTGCGGAAGGGAGCAGGTTGCCTGGTGCCGTGTTTCAGGCAGTTGGCAAATATGGGTGACCCAGCAGCTCTAAGAACAATGGAAGTGTTAATGTGCTAAGTTCCTGCTGTGTCCTTATTGCTTTGAACAGCGCTTGGCACAAGGCAGACACAGTGATGTTTGTATCACATGAACGAATGCTTATTGCCATGCTGTTTATAATTCAGAGAAACTGGAAACTGCTTATTGGTTTAAAAAAGGGGGGTATATCTATATATATCATAGTGGTCTCTAAAGTAGAATAAGTCTTAGAAATGTACTTATTGACATACAAGTGTCCATGAGATGTTAACGTGGACAGTGCATGTTATAAAGTAGTCCGATTTTGGAGCATACACATGTTTACTAAAATCTGGACATGGACCCAGCGACTGTGAAGAGCTTTTCTGCAGTGTGGGATTATAGGAGACTGAAGTGTGTTTTCGTGTACATACGTCTCTTTTCTAATTTCTAATTGCTTGTGTAAATTAAAAACATTAAGAGGAAAAGGATGTAGGAAGACAAGCAGCACATTATAAGCTTTCCCACAAGCATAGTTAAAATAAAAGGAAAATCAGTAACTCAAGTGGAAGTCAAAAGTGTCCCTGAAGCCCCAGCCCACGGTGCGGCACACGAAGTGATGTTGCCTTTGGCCGTCTTCATTTTCCCTCGTTCTTCCCCGACTCCCTGGAAGCTCCCCTTCTGCCTGGAGAGGCGTTGGAGATCCAAGAACAGAAAACAGCCCCAAAGTAAAAAGAGGCGACAGTAAAGCTGCCGTGTGTCAGATATCATCAGCTGGACCTGAGTTTTGAGTTCGTGTTGACCAGATGTCATGAAGAAACCGGGAAAAGGTGTGATCTTGTCATTATAGGTGTGGCCAGGACACCAACGAGTCATCTGCTCAGGAATGTGCCGGAGCTAGGACAATTCCTAAAATGCCCGTTGTGTCGAGCACCCAAGGATGGTCTCAAGATCAGCATCGTCTCTGGAATCAGGGAAGCTCATGGAAGAAAGCCGTAAAAATTCTCAGCCTAAGTTTAGGGGGTAGAGGGTGGGGAGGGAACTTCATTGTAAGGATCAGGTTGATTTGGATCCTAAACAGCGTATTCTTTCTTCCCATGTCAGTCATAGGAGAGAAAAAAAATTCTCGAAGTCTGTAACCTGTCCCTTTAAAGAACACATTACAGCACCCAGTCCTAAGTGGTTCTGAGCACATGGCATCACAGGACTCCATAAATAATTGATATAAATTAATGGCCAATGAAAGAAACATATCCTCACAGATCTATAATTACTGGAAGCGTCCTCATGTATTTTTCATAAAAGTGTCGTTTCATGGCAGTTTTTCCTCTAAAATTCAGTGTATTTAGAATTTAAATTGCTTTCAATAATTGCTTTCAACTGCTTTCAGTGGCGGACGGCTCTGTCGACAGGGCGTCGGAGAAGCCTGTGATGTGGGTGCTCCCTTTGTGTCTTCTGATTCCGCTGGACTCTGGCCCGGACCCAGAGGAGCAGGGCCGCCTGTGGGCACACTTCTGCTGTCTGCCACCCGGGCATGCTCCCACCACGCCTCGGGGACGGCCCTGCTCCAGAAGTTTGCAGGAGCAGAAGCCGGGCCCACGGGTGGCATGAGAGGGGTTCACCCCAGCCCACTGATGGTTCCATTCCATCCCCTCAAGGAGGAAGAGTCCTGTCGTGACGGGAAGTCCTCATACGCATTTCCGTGCCTCCGTGCAGAGTGAGAAGGACGGGGCCTGTTGACAGTCCACGGTTGATGACTTTGTTACATGGCCCTGGAAACAGAACCATTTGCAGACAAGAGTCTCTCGATGGAGGTAGTTCAAGTCCCAGGGAGTCGGAAGCTCAGGCAGAGAGCCCATGTTTTTGTTTTTGTTTGTTGGTTTTTTTTTATCCTCACCTGAGGACATTTTTCCATTTTTTGTTCAGATAGAGTGGGAGGGAGAGAGAGGAAGAGCGAGAAAGAGAGAAACATCGACGTGAAAGGGACACATTGAGTGGCTGCCTCCCGCACGACCCCAACCGGGGCCAGGGACAAATTGCAACCGAGGTACGTGCCCCTAGCGGGAACCGAACCCGGGTCTCTCTGGACCGCAGGCCGACGCTCTAACTGCTGAGCCAAACCGGCCAGGGCCAGAGAGCCCGTGTTTGATCTCAGTTCCACGTGGTGGTGTGAGCACGGCCAGTTGAAGTAGCCTCGTGGTACACAGATGATCAGCCAGTCGACCAGTATTACTAGCGCTGGCTGCGCCAGGAACCACGGGAGGCACAGGTGCGCGGGCCACCACCCGCTCTAAGGCTGAAGGTTGCTTACACCTGAGATATCGCATCACATGGGGACTTTTGATTTAATTTTCCATTTATTTCTGGTCTATGGGAAAATGAACAAGAGGCATTGAATATATTTGTCTGGATTATTTATCTCATTCCAGGATTAGAAGAAAGCGAGTCAGGGGCCCAAAGACTAAAGCACACACCTCTGCACCTGCCGTTACCGGGGCTCCTAACCCTAACCCTAACCCTAGCCCTAACCCGTTACCGGGGCTCCGCAACGATGCGCGCTCAGTCTTGGTTGATGTCGGTTATAGCATTTTTTGTGTGAAGGTCACTGATGTATAAACTGGAGCTGACCCTTAGCCCGCTGTCTGCAATTGATCAAAGATGGTGTATTCAAAAGGACATTCAAGGCTGGCATGGGTCTCAGGGGACTGAAATCAGGCGTCAGCAGGGCTGTGTTCCCTTCTGGAGGCCATGGGGGAGATGCATTTCTTGATTTTTTCAGCTTCCAGAGGCCGCCCACATCCCTTGGGTCCGGGCCTCTTCCTTGTGGCATCTCTCTGGTGGCATCTGTTGTCACATCTCTTTGGCCCTGTCTCTCCTCCCTCCCTCTTTCCCTTAAGACGACCCTTGTGATTACTTTGACCCCTTGGGTAATCCAGGAAAGTCTCCTTATCTTTGGCCAGCTGTTTACCAACCTTAATTCTTCTTTGCCACGTGACCTGACATGCTCACAGCTCCTGGGCGGTGGGGCATGGACATCTTTGGGGGCCGTGATTCTGTTTACCATAGCAGTCTACATCAAACGCTTCTCAAGAGTGTACATTTTTGCTGCTCTTCAAAGAAACTAACATCCTGCCAGTCCTGCTGGTGTTGGTGAGGGGCTGCACCGTGAGAGTGCATTGTAAGTATCGCGTCATTCCCAGGCTGGAACCCACAGCTTGGTCGGCTCCTCCCCCTTCCCCTCTCCTGTCACTCAGGCTTTCTGCCATCCTCTCTGCCATCTCGTCTTGGGATTGAACTGTTCCTTTTTGTTTCCAGGTGTAACCTGACCACTGGGGAGAGTCAAGAATAACACACAAGCCAGGAATGACCCTGAGATAAAGCCCTTCAATGCCCACGTGCTTGTGAGATAAATGCCAAGCTCCTCTGCCAGGCTCCAGAAAGTCCCCACCCACATGCTCAGTCCTGTCCCCCGCTCCCAGTCCCACCTTTACTCCCAACTCCAGCTGCTCTCAGCTGTTGGCTGGTTTGCATCTGTGTTGGTCCCTAGGAGCATGGCGGGAGGGCAGTTTCTCCTGCTCCCCTCGGCTACTGCATGCTCACAAGTAGGTGCTCGTTCTTGGTCACACTGCCTTGGTGGCTTCAGTGTCGGCGTTAGGCCCGCGCGGTTGGCCCTGAGTCGGTGTTAGGCTGAGGAATGACTCAAATGACCAACAAAGGAGTACATGAGTGGGTGAAGGGAGAAGGTGACTAGGAGAGCTGTGTCTGAGCTCCCCGGCCAGGGAAGGACTGCCGTTGTCCAGCTGACCCTCTGCAGAGGGAGCTGCTCTGATGGCGGCCACCTGGGAGCAGTGACTACAGTAGGACAACCTTCCCTTACGGTGCCATGTGCAGGGGTGGCTGGCCATCGACGGGGGCAGCAGACTAACAGCCCCAGGGAACAGAGAGAGACCTCACACAAATGGAGCATCTCCCCACATGAAAAACGGACTTTTCACGTATTTAAAAACTGACATTTATTCATTCGGCTTTTGTTGAGTCCCACCACTCCAGGCTCCACTCCAGGCCCTGGGGAAACACCGTGGCGCTTACAGACTGGAGGGGAGAGAGGGGACCGAAACCATGTGACAGCATGAAGAAGCAGCTCATACGAGGTATGATCAGTGTGACAATGAAAACAAGACAGGCAGTGTGACAGAGCAACCAGGGCGGGGGGTCGGGAAGGCCTTCTTGAAGGAGGGATGGTTAAACAGAGACGCAGAGGAAGAGAATGATATTGAGAATATAATAATGATGATGATGATAAACATTTCTGAATGCTTACTGTCCCGGGTTCGATTCCTGTCAAGGGCACATACCTCAGCTGCAGTTCAGTCCCCGGCCCTATCGATGTGTTTCTCTCACATCGATGTTTCTCTCTCTCTCTCTCTCTCTCTCTCTCCCCTCCTCCCACTCTGTCTGAAAATGAATGGAAAAATAAATATCCTCAGGTGAGGATTTAAAAAAAAAAATTGACAAATTAGTTTACCTGTTTTTTACTTATGTAGACACATTTGTGTAATTAAGTACGTATGGAAAGTTTAATTTCACAGACAAGTTTCCTATATGTAGTACAGTAGTTTTGCATTTATACTGAATAGGTCTAGTACATGCGTGCATTCACCAGTCACTGCAAGGAAACAAATGCACACGGCCGGGGCGTGGCTTAGCGCCCGTGGGAACTCCGGCTGGTTCCGACCGCTGCCAAGTCTCTCCTTCACACAGTTACCGCACACGATGCCGGTGATCACGTGCTAATGTTCCCCGAACACTGTAGACTATAGTTGTAGATATGTAACATATGTTTACGTCAGTGGCATTACTACAGCGTTTTTTCCAACATATGGCCTATTCACTAGAATTTGTTAAAAATAACAGTGAATTAATAACAACAACGACAAAAGTACCCTGTTCATTTAATTATAAGCAAATCTTGGTTAAAAGCATTTTAAAATTAACAGGGTATTAATTTTCACATATGACATACTTATTGGAAATTTTGTCCATTAGATCTGAATGAAGTTCATTAAATCAAGGTCCGTAAAATTGAGGGTTTACTATAATTAAATCCTCACGAAATATCTATGAGGATGGTGTAATTATTATCTTCATTTTACAAATGGGGAAACGGCACAGAGAGGTCAATAACGTGTCGGGGTCACACAGCCAGTGGTGAGTGTTAGTCTGACAGAGCCCAAGCTCACCGTGGATTTGCTGTGAATAGTAACAGTGATAATAACCACAGTGAGCACTGCGTGTGCAAGGCGCTGCTCTGAGAACGTCACACGAACCCTGGGTAGATACTATGACTGTCTTCACCATTTTCTGGATGAAGAAATGGAGACAGTGAGGTTGAGAAACTTGCCCAAGGTCACACAGGTGAAGTGGTGGAGCTGGGGTTGTCACCCAGGCAGTCTGCTTCCGGAGCCGGAGCTCTTGACTGTCACCCTACGTGTCCTCAAAGCAGCCTGTGCTACATGATCTCGGGAGAGCGCTCGACAAGGCCAACGGAAAGCACCAGGAGCCTGAGGAAGGACGAGGGGGAGACGCTGGGAGGTGAGGTCTCAGCAGATTGCTGTAGGCCATTGTGTAGTGGTGGGTTTTATCCTGGCTACAATGGGAAGCCTCCCAAGGGTTCTCGAAAGGGATCCGATGGGATCTGATGAGTGCTGGGACGAGATGGGATCTGATGAGAGCTTTGGAGGAGACTGGAGCACAAGAAGCTGATGGACCTGCTGGGAGCTGCGGCCAGCGTCCAGGAAAGAGACGGCAGTGCCTTGGACAAAGGCAGCAGTGACCAGAGAGACGGGCAGGTTTGGGGTGCACCAAATCAGAATGGAGGGCAGAGCCAACAGGAGCAACTGGTGGGCTGGGTCGTGGGGGAAAGGGAAGGACCGAGATGACTCTGGTGTGGTGGTCGATGGCATCACCACCTGCTAGGGGGGAGGCACCGGATAAGGGGTGGAGGGTGGCGTGGGCTCAGACACTCTCACTGGGACCTATCAGGTCTGAGATGCTGATTAGACACAGAAATGGCGACATCAAGAATAATCCTGAAATTCCTGAAAACAATACCGTGTCTCCTACAAAAGTAGTTTAGGTGAAAAGGGCAGCAGAAACAGCCTTGACTTTGAGTTTCTCTCAAAGGGCCAACCTGCCTCCCTGTCCTCTTACCTGAGTGACTCAGTGTGTGTGTGTGTGTGTGTGTGTGTGTGTGTGTGTGTAGTTATGTGTGTCCCTGTGCATGTCTGTGTGTGTAGGTATGTGTGCATCCCTGTGCATGTGTGTGTGTGTGTGTGTGTATGTATGTGTAGGCATGCATGTGTCCCTGTGCATGTCTCTGTGTGTGTGTAGGTATGTGTGTGTCCCTGTGCATGTCCCTGTGCATGTGTCTGTGTGTGTGTGTGTGTGTGCAGGTATGTGTGTGTCCCTGTGCATGCCTCTCTCTGTGTGTGTAGTATGTGTATGTCTCTGTGCATGTCTGTGTGTGTGTCCCTGTGTATGTCTGTGTGTGTGTGTGTGTGTGTGTGTGTGTGTTTGTGCCCATGTGTGTGCCTATAGTGGTTTAGCAAAGAGGTTAAGCAAAAGGCCCTGGAACCAGACAGCCTGGACTTCAACCCTGGCTCCAGCACTTGCTGGTTATGTAACTTAGGGCAAGTCACTTACCCTGTCTGTGCCTCGGGGCATCACCTGTAAAATGGGGCTGATGGTACTGTGGCACCTACCTCCAGGTGTGCTGGGAGTTTCAACGGGCAGCACACGTGCAGCACCTGGAACTGCCTGGCACAGAATGGGTGCTCAGTGAATGCTGGCTATTGTCACCTTGTTAAAGACAGGAAGTCTTTATTGGGCGACTGCTCCAGTGCTTTCCTACTTGAGATATCGCCATCATAGATAGAGTGGACATAGGAGAAAGCTTAGCAGAAAGCCTGTCCTTGGTTGGGCAGAAGGTATCACCCAGGCAGACCAGATTCCCATCATCTCAGGCCCCGGTTTCTTCGTTCCCTAACACGATTTTTGCTGGACTGAGTTCCGCGTGCGCGGGTCTGTGCCTTCTCAGTGCATGTGAACTTGAGTCCCCAGCCCAGGGCCTGGCAGCCAGCCTGTCCTGGTCTGATGGATGGGATGGGGCTTCTAGGGGTCATCCTACTGTGGTCTCCACTTTTCCCCTGGAAAATGCCCTTCCCGTCAGCTTACTTTGGGTCAAATATTTAGTTATCATCTAGGGTCGCTCGGCTATTTTTGTCTTTGACATCTGAACCCTTTCCCACTCAGGGACCACTCTGTGGGCTGCTAACACTCCTAATAATCCTAATTGTCCACCGCTGCTCACGGTCTCCTTCCATTACGCTCCTCACCCGCAGCCATCGTGCTTTTAAGCGGCGTTCCGCCTTGGGGTGGGTGTCTCACCCCCCGGAGCAGGAGGCAGACGGGGCAGTTCTGCGAACCCGAGTGGCCCTGCGATGTGTGTTTCTTCCCATCCCGTTACCACGGGAAAGTGGTCACAAATCACTCAGAACTTATTAGTCTCCTCCAGCGAAGTTTCGGTAATTTGGATAAAAGGGAAGAAATGGGTTCTGACTGCCTGGAGCTCTATAATGGGGCAGAGAGGGTCATATAGGCCAAACTGACCACCGCGAGAATGTTCAGTGCAGAGTCGCTCCCGTTCCTCTCGCTCAGGAGCCGACGCATCTTGGGCTAGAGTCAGGGCAAACTATTGCCTCAGAAGACCCCTCGCACCCCCACCCTGGCACCCGGTTCGCTTTGTCTGTCTGAACTGCAGATTTTAAATGCTCTTTCCTCTGAGGCTCCTGGAAATGATCCACTTTAAGTCTCAAACCCCGTTTCTAACTCCTGGTTCACCGACATGGCTGACAGGCTTGTCCTGCCGTCAAGGAGTGCTCATGTGTGCTGATAGGCTTGTCCTGCCGTCAAGGAATGCTCATGTGTGCTGATAGGCTTGTCCTGCCGTCAAGGAATGCTCATGTGTGCTGATAGGCTTGTTCTGCCGTCAAGGAATGCTCATATGTGCTGATAGGCTTGTCCTGCCGTCAAGGAATGCTCATGTGTTGCTGTGAGCACATGGTCACGTGCGAGGAGCTTGCCCTCAGCAGGGCACACTCAGCCATTCTCTACTGTGCGTCCTGGCACCTTAGCGGAGAGCTTCACAGCTGGTGTTATTGTTCGAGGTGAGGACGCGAGGCTCAGCGAGGCCGGGGCCTTGCCCAAGGTTGCCCTGCAGCCTGGACTTTAACGCAGACCCCATTCTGGAGACGGAGTGCTCAACGACTGCGGTATTCTAGCCTTATTCTGAGTGACTTACTATAAACACATAAGGAAAATGGTCTTTGTTTACATTTATGTTGGTGAATATCGAATATTTGATCTGTGAGTCTGAGTTATTCTTGGTCCTTGTCACTTTGATATCTGTCATCTCCATCTCTATTTCTGTGTCTGTCTCTCTCTACTTCCATCCCCATCCTCATCTATCATCCCCATTTCTGTCTTCCCCATCTCCATCATCTCCACCTCTCCATCCTCTCCATCTCTATCATCTCCATCATACTACCATCTCCATCATCTCTACCATCCCCACCATCTCCATCATCTCCACCTCTCCATCATCTCCATCTCTATCATCTCCATCATACTACCATCTCCATCATCTCTACCATCCCCACCATCTCCATCATCTCCATCTCTATCATCTCCATCATACTACCATCTCCATCATCTCTACCATCCCCACCATCTCCATCATCTCCATCTCTACCATCTCCATCATACTACCATCTCCATCATCTCTATCATCTCCATCATACTACCATCTCCATCATCTCTACCATCCCCACCATCTCCATCATCTCTGCCTCTCCACCATCTCCATCTCTATCATCTCCATCATACTACCATCTCCATCATCTCTATCATCTCCATCATACTACCATCTCCATCATCTCTATCATCTCCATCATACTACCATCTCCATCATCTCTATCATCTCCATCATACTACCATCCCCACCATCTCCATCATCTCCACCTCTCCAACATCTCCATCTCTATCATCTCCATCTTTATCTCTGTCTCTACCTCTATTTCTATCTTCATCTCTGTCTCTGTCTGTATCAACTACTGTCCGTTCTTGTTTTCAGTCCCAGTGTGGGTTCTCATATGCAAAGAAACTTGATGCCTGATATAGAAAAAAAATCATTGAGGAGCTTCATTTATTCCCTTATGTCTGGCATAACTGAGGAATGCTCCCCACGAGTGTGAAAGGGTTTCAAGTGCCTACTTCTTATCACATCACTCTGTAAAACCTCGATCTCTAAAGAGGTGTCAAGCCCCACAGTTCTCTGGTGAGGTCACCTTCAATGGATTTGGGAAGGTGTGAAGTTTAAACAAGGAGCCCAGGGCAAGCCAGGCTGAAGCTGCCAATGCTGAGATACCCTGCACTCACGGATGGATCAGGAGTTTCTCACTTGAGACCAGAGGAGAGCAAGTGCCCGAAGGAGCCAGCTACATCTGATTCTGTTAGGGGGAGCAGAGTTCCAGGGGCTGGGGGGCATCTGAGGACCACCAAATACAGAGGGGTCCTTTCTCCCCTAGGAAGAGATGGTCCCTGGGTTCAGCAGATGGACTGTCTTCAGGTGGGCAGCACATTGTCTTGACCAGCTTTCTGGCTCCTACTTTTCTCATGCTGCTGGCCCTGGAGCTGGCCATGGTGCTGGCAGGGATCTGAGTCTTCCTAGGCCCTTGCTGTGCAGAGTGAATGTGGGACAGTACCATCAGCTCACCTGGAAATGCAGCATTTTAGATCCCACCCCTTATCTTCTGAACCCAAATCCATGTTTAACAAGATCCTCTGGTGACTCGTGTCTACGTGAAAGTTTGAGAGGTGAACTTCTCATTACTCCACTGCAGAATGCCTGGGATATGAACAGAAGGCTAAAGGCAGAGGGAATTGTGGGAAATAGTGCAGAGGCATGGGTTTGGTTCATGTTGAGAGTGACACTGGAGGGGCCTAAGATGGGTTCTGTAGTTTTAAAGGGTGGGTGATGCATTTGAAAGGCACACTTAAGATAGGAGCATCAATGATTGCTTCTGGGCCTGTAAACCCATCCTTTGTCCTGTTCACTGGTGTGCTGGAGAGGACTGTGGATCTCTGTATTGGCTAGAAACTCCTCCAGGTTCGAATATGTCGTGGTTCAAAGGAGCTGGGGGGAGGGGGAAGGCCCAGTTCCTACGGAGTGGTGCATTCTTGGTGGACGAGCTGCCTAAGTCATGAGCAGTTCTGAGCTGGTGAGCCGTGGACCGGCCATCCTGATGTAGGGATGTAGCCAACAATTTCTTTTCTTTTCTTTTCTTTTTTGACTATCAGTGCATTGATCATGTAGATCGTGGTCCCATCAGTCATGAAGAGCTTTCTAGAACCTGGGTGGTGAACTGTGGGCTGTGGTCAGAGAGCAGAGGCTAGGTTTCTGGGGGTTAGCATGAAATTCTGATGAAGCATGAAAGGGGCTGGTGGAGCTTCAGTGCAGAGAGTGAAACACGCAAGGACTAAGAGGGGCCCGGCCACCAGGAGACCAAGGGGGTCTTCTCTAGGGACGGAGTGGTTCAGAGATCAGACCACACCTTCGGGCGGTGCACCTGTGCTCGAGAGCTAAGGCTGTGGTTCTGGACGTGATGATCAGCCTCCTCCTGGGCCATGGCCATGCCTTGGGGCCTGTCTGGGTGGCCCCCCAAAGGGAAGGTCTAGCACTCATGTGCCTGTGTCCTCGGTCAGCCCTACTAGTGGAGCACACACCCTACCTTTGCTGCACTCAGGGCCGCCCCAGGGTGACTGGGAAGCCAGGAGCACTGTGGTCAGCTCATGGGTTTGGAGTGAAAACACCTGTTGGGAAGGACTCGGGTCCTGGCACCAGGTCTGTTGCATGTGTGCACATCTAGTGCCATGGCAACCTTTCTCCTTATTGATGAGCTACGTGTACTTCAGAGTTCATAAAGGGCCAGTGCAGGGGTGGTTGGAGGGTGCAGGTGAGTGGAAGCCATGGGGCCGGCAGGAGTGAAGGGTAAGCTGTTAGTCCTCCTGGAGTAGGCAGGATCTCGGGGCTTCTGCCAGGAAAGGCCAGGAGATGGCGTGAGGGTAGCACCCCTCCACCCTTGCACTAGGGGAGGGGAGGACCCATGAGTCTTTTGGAGCCCCCAGTTTGTGTTCATCAGCTTCAGCTGTCTTCTCCCATCAGTTAGTGAGTGCCAGGTGAGTATCTGTGCCTCCTGGGCAAGGCTAGTCGTGAAGATGCCCAGTGCCCCTGAATGACCAGGGTTCTAACTTGGGGACAGCTGTCCACCTCCATCAATTGCTACCAGTATGTACAATTCTATCCTCTCATTGGCCAGGGCTAGATGCGGTAGGAGGAGCCCACGGTGCCCACTGGCCCTCCCTCTAGCTGCCAGATTTTGGGTTTCTCGCTGGGGAAAGCAACCTCTTCTTGCAGTGTGGGCCAGCTCGCCCTGGGCCACGTGTCCACTCAACGAGTACCTGAGGCTTCTCTCCTCATCCAGGACGCGGGGGAAGGCTGGACTCCTGGTCAGGTTGCAGGGCCAGCTTCATGCAGACAGTCCCAGGAAAAGGCAAGTTCATGGACAGTTGCAAGGGCAGCCTCCACACGAAGGGAGGACTCTTCATGTCATGCCCAAGCGGGCCTCCCCACCGGACCAGAGGCGGTGTCCTTCCGGCGAACTCCAGTGGCACAAACTTGGCCAGAGGGCTGGGCTGCCCTGCACGGCTGGGCCAGTCTCCCGGGGAGGGGAGAGCCTGCCTGAGTGCCTGGAGAGGAGGTAGCCCCAGCGGGCAGGAAGCTGGGAGTTCAGAGAGGGAAGATGAAATTCAAGGGAGCGGGCTGGGGAGGTGGACGGGAGCCGGGGTGAGTGCCTTGCACACCTGCTGATGTCCTGGCTCCATTTCATGGCCCGTGTGTCTCTTACAGGGCTGGAGGTGTGGCGGCCACTTGGCTCTGGGGTTGACCGTGTGCTGGAGGCAGGCAGAACATGCTGCTTTGAAGAGGGGTTTCTTGGGGGGCAAAAGGGACCAAGAAATCTCTCCCAGGACCCACGGGGTCTACAGTAGCTCTGGGTGAGAAGTGCGAGTGTTCACCCTTTTCTTCCCTTGTAGACAGCAAGCCCGGGGGCTGGAATCAGGGTGTGCCCCACGGAGTGTGCCCACTTTTGTTGTGGTCGTCCAGCTCCTGCCAGCTGTCCTTTGCTCCAGGGAAGCTCACTTGCCACCGCTCAGCAGTGTTTTGCCTCGTTCCGCTGAAGCGATGGCATTTCTTCGATGGCACAGAGGCCCTGGCCCAACAGGTGGGCCTGGAGTGGCATTTTCAACCCGTGCTCATGAAATGGGGTTCAGGTGGTCACCCAGTGGAAGCACGTGGGGCTCAGTATTGGTGGGGGCTGGGCTCCTCACTCTTTCAGTGGGGGCTGGGCAGCAGAAGGAGAGGCCCCTCCCCCTGCTCCATCCGCAGAGCGAACCCCAAGCACGTAGACCCTGAGTTAGAAGAACAAGAGAAGTCGGAGAGAGGAGAATGCTACAGTGGTTGGCACCTCTGCCGTGGCTGGTCCTCTTAGGAGCCCCTCCCCCCCAATCCCGACAGCCTGAGACACAGGCCTTAGGATCCCGTCTGACTGAGGAGGAGCGGGGGTGGGCAGTTTGTCCAAGCCCCCGGTTAGCAAAGGCTCGTAACCGGTGCTCAAACTCACAGCGGTTTCATTCAGTACTAAAAAATAGTTTTTATGTGGCAAAGCACGCATGCCTGAACATTTGCCATGGTGCCTATTGTCAAGTGTATGGCTCCATGTCTTTAAATTCGCTTGCATGATTGTGTGACCATCACCGCCATCCATTTCCAGTTCATGGAGTTGTGACATGTTTTCTCACAGCGCAGGAAACAGGAAAGCAAAGCTGAGAATCGGGTCTACGAATTCAGCAGAGAGTGTGCTGACAGGGCCTGCTTCTCTAAGTGGGGCAGAGAAGGCCCTGGAGAAATGCGCAAGCCAGTATCACGAGTCACCTGTGAAACCCGCTTTGGGAACACGAGGTGCATGAAAAGTCTCTACTGCAGCCACTGATTCTGCTCAGGGACGCCACCTTCTGGCACAAAGAGGTAATGCAACAGCCTAGCAGTTAAAACATCTTTTAAAAAAATTTCATGTTTGCCTCAATAGAGGAATTTGGACGTTTTATTAAGTCTTGGATGAAATGGCAAACCTGTAGGTTACATACCTCTACCTATACATCTACATCTTCACCTATACACCTCTACCTTTATGTCTCTATCCCTCCCATTGCCAAGGGTGTTTATTTAGAGCAAAGATCCATTCACATGAGACTTTAAGGACACATGGAAGACATTTATTTTTATTATATTAAAACATTTTTTTCTTTTATTGATTTTAGAGAGAGAGGAAGGGAGAGGGAGAGAGAGATAGAAACATCGGTGAGAGAGAACATTGATTGGCCGCCTCCTGCATGCCTCCCACTGGGGATTTGGCTCACAACCCGGGCATGTGTCCTGACTGGGAATCGAACCGGTGACCTCTTGGTGCATGGGCAACGCTCAACCACTGAGCCACACTGGGTGGGCGTATGGAAGACATTTAAATAGAACTTGTTTAGGCCAGTTCAGGCAACGAGTTTGGAATTCGGAGGAACACTGGGATAGAGCAAATAAATTGATGGTTTAATAATCATAAAATGAAGGAGAAAAGTGCACACTAGCTTCAGAAGCTTCACTCTGAGACCAGGACAGGGTCCCTTGGCTCCTGATATTTCTGACAGTTAGGTGGACCCTCGAGGCTGAAGATGCAGGTCTGGGGTGGGGTGGGGGTGCCAAAGGCTCTGCTCCTCCCTTAGGTGTCTGTGACGGCCCTGGCTGTCCCCTCAAGGGAGGGGTTGACAACTACACCCGCTCTCAAGGGCTGTATCAG
Organism: Tadarida brasiliensis; assembly: GCA_030848825.1. Taxonomy (NCBI): domain Eukaryota; kingdom Metazoa; phylum Chordata; class Mammalia; order Chiroptera; family Molossidae; genus Tadarida; species Tadarida brasiliensis. The sequence continues at coordinate 102,783,302 of CM061265.1, forward strand.
TTGCTAGGGCGACCATAACAAATTCCACAGACTGAGGGCTTAATCCACAGAAATGCATTTCCTCGAAGTCTGGAGGCTGGAAGTCCGAGGTCCAGTCGGCAGGGTGGGCTTCTGCTGAGGCCTCTCTCCTCGGCGTGTAGACAGTGGTCCTCTCCCTGCGTCCTCACATGGTTGTCCCTCTGTGTGTGTCTGTGCCCTCATCTCTTCCTGTGAGGGCACCAGTCATATCAGACCAGGCCCACCCCAATGACTGCATTTGAATTAGATTACCTCTATAAAGATTCTATCTCCAAATGCAGTCACGGCCCTGGCTGGTTTGGCTCAGTGGTTAGAGCATCGGCCCATAGACCAAAGGGTCTCAGGTTTGTTTGATTCCTGGTCAAGGGCACGTACCTGGGTTGAGGTTCAATGCCCGGCCCTGGTCAGGGTCGTGCGGGAGGCAACCAATTGATGTGTCTCTCTCACATCGATGTTTCTCTCTCTCCCTCCCTCCCTTCCACTCTATCTAAAAATCAACGGCAGACTATCCTCTGGTGAGGATTAACAACAACAAAATCCAAATGCAGTCACCTTCTGAGGTCCTGGGGGTCAGGACTTCACCATATGAACTGGGGGAGTGCACAACTCAGCCCCTAACAGGCAGGGTCCCTCGGGTCCAGGGGGAGGGGGGCAGCAGGGCTGAGCCGCGGTCGCAGGGAGCACACAGTAGGTGCTCAGAAGCACCAGCTTCCCTGAGACTTCACAGGGACTGCATTCGTCCGGAGACTCTGCCCTCTGCACCACCAACCCCTCCACTTCCTGCTACATGTCACTTCCCGTGTGTGTGTCTCTCGCTGTCACTACCAGGGACCTACAGGGGAAGGGCCATCAAATCAAATCTGAGGACCCCAGGCTGGTACTCAGGGCCCCATCAATCTATTCCGCAGTGCCATGACATCGCCCCCGTCCAGCTCAGAGGCTTCCCGACACTGTCCCTCTGCTTCAGTCCCCGAGCTGGCCTCCTCGTCCTCTGGGTCTTTCTCTCTAGGTATATTTTAAACCCAAGGCGAAACTGTCCGCTGTGTTTCACAACCTACACCAGTCACTTGGCAACATGTATTGTGAATCTTGCCCTCTGAATTCAGCTCTAATTCAAGATTAATTTAATGTCTCTACAGTATTCCATCGGATGAAGGCGTCCTTCCTCCCCAGTTCTCTCATTCCCCCTCCTGCCACCAGCTTCCTGTGCCCGCTGGCGGTCACTGCTCCGTCACCTTCCATAGGGATTCCTTCAGTACGCACTTCCTTCTTCAGTCGATAGTTTTCTATCTTTCTAGTCTTTCCCTGTTCTTTTGTTTGTTTGTTTTCAAACTAGATTTTAGGTTCTGTTTGCAATTCCATTTTTCTGAAAATACCTGGAAGGATGCTGTGTAGACTGCAGGCTTAGGAGCTGGAGGACCAGACCCACTGGCTCTGTGAGCCTGCGCATGGTGGTGGGGGAGGGGGGATTTTAGTCCTAGGAGCCACATTAAGGGCCATTTTGAGATTTTTTCTGATTCTCTCTCTAGTTTTTTTCTCTGATTCTCTTTAGTTTTTTTTTTTTCCCAGTTTCTGGCTAGATCTCTTCTGACATGGGTCCTCATTCAGATCAAGCACCTGTCATTGCCAGTTTTCCACAGTCTCTACCTTTCCCTATTGCATTATACTCCATTTTTTCATTACCTGTCTGACCTTTGGAGCACTTGAGTTTGTGACCCTATTTTAAGTTCTTTCTCTTTGTCGAAAGGGTTTTCTCCCTGGATTGAATGTACTCTCTGTAAGAGTTGCTGCTGTAATGTCTACATTCAGGTCTTGCTCAAAGCTCTCTGCCTTTCCAAAAATCCCCCTTGACACTCACTATGTTTAATCTCCAACCTGTTTGCACTGTATAATCAATTTTCAAATTATGCTATCTTATTTCTTCTTGTCTGTAGCTTAGACTTCATTTATAAATACATAATAGAAACAGTCTCTCTCTGGCTACAGTAAATAACAAAACCATTTCGGTGATGTGTGTGGTGCACCTGTTCAATGCAATGACTGCAGGTCGCCCGTGGGCAGTGACACTTCAGGTCTCCGGTGGCGTTTTCCCAAAGACAGAGTAGTTTCCAAGGGGCGTGGAAGTCAGTCTGAATGAATAAAGCTAGCCTCGCCCAACTTTCATGCCATCCCCCACGCCCGCCTAGCTCGCCCACTGCTGAATGCGTGACAGTGGGGAGAAAGTGAACCAAATCTCCAAAAAACACACACACAACAAACAAACCCCCAATGCTTGTGAACTTTCCTCTATTTAAGATTTCTCCCCCTTCATGAAAAGCTTCTAATCTACTAATTATTCATGTCATTACTTTCCATAAGGAACATTTCCTATTTTATTTGTGGTTTTAAAAACATGCCACTAATTGTAGAAATTAAATTTTAGTATGTTTCGATACTGGGCGACTGTCAGCAAGCCAGGAGTGGGAATTGCGTGTTCTTGCTTTAGGAGCATACAGAATACCATGTTGTACGTGCCCGGTTCGTGTTCACTGGCTGAACTGCTACCACGTGCCAGGGCTCGGGAGCCCTCTTTCCCGAGACTGAAGTTTTCTCTGCTCCTCCTCTGGGAAGAGCCTGGGCGAGGGGGCGGGGCGGGAGCTGGGGGATAAAAGCCCGGCCTCGCTGGGAAGCAGGGCCTTCGGAGCGAGCGCAAACCTGGAGATCCTCCCCCGGTACGTTCCCCTGCCCTGCTTCCCCCGCAGGGCCCGTGCTTGCTGGCCTTGCGAGCTGGTGCGAGCTGAGTGTCTCAGAGGAGGGCGTTTAGTTTTCCTATGAAGATGGGGAGCGAAAGGAAGACACAATTCGAACTTTCTCAAAATGCTGCAGGGAGAGGCAGATGCTCGCTGACAGCTAAATCATTAGGATTTAGTTAGAAATGGGGAGATCGCTGCTGGGTTTTTGAACGATTTAAAAGGCAGCTACAGCTTTGTTTCTCTCCCTCTCCCCTCCCCTGATTGACAGAGTCACAAATTGCCTCAAGGGGGCTTTTCTAGAAAACTCCCACCTTAAGGCTGCAGCTGACTGCTACCCCAGTCCCAGGTCCTGAAACCTACTGGGAACCGAATGGAACAGGTCTCCCTTAAAGCAGGACTGCTCAACATACATTACCATGGAGAAAGAATGCTTTCATATAGTCAGGATTCTCTGATCGTAAAAGGAGAAAAGTATATTTGACTTATTTGTATAGACGGTGGTTCCTTTCGCTGTTTCAGCTTCGGAAGTGCGCGCATCACTTGTATTATTTAGGAGCAAGAAACACTGAGGAGTTGGATGAATAATTAAAGGTTTTATTTTTATTTAATTTTGAATCCATTATGGCCAATGCTGACTGTCAGTGTGAAGATTCTTAAGGGGAAACGGTTATTTCTTCATTCTGTGAACTCTGTGCCGATACAAATATACTTATCACCATAGAAGTTTTGGCTCGCCAATATCTTGAGAGCGGAAAGCACTTTCTTTTAAAGTTGTGACTTTGGATTTCTGTTTCTTTAAAATTTGAAACCGTTATCATCCATTGTTAAATGTTTGTCTTGCCTAAGAATTGATGTTATTCACGGCATCTGTGAAGACAGTAGGGTTCCAGGTACCAGAGGGACCCCCTGCCTTCCCCCTTATTTTAGGGGATTCTCCAAAAAATAGCACCTTCGAGCATCATCTGTTGCCGGGTCCCACCTCTCGTGTCTGACATCTACCCTTTGGGGCAGGAGACACGGGGATCAGGGACTTCAGGAGTCTCCATTGGCTTTCACCATTTCTCAGTTTTCACCCATCTATTCAAACTTCAAAAACGTGGCTGACAAAAACGTGGCAACTAGAACAGCAGGGGACTGCCCACGACACCACAAATCTCAGCCCTCTGGCCGTGAATGCGGTGCGGAGGCCAGGCGTGCGTCAGTCCTCGCAGGCCGCCCCCTCTGCACGCACCGCGGCACGCCTGCCCACCGGGGCACTGAGAAGGTGTCTCTGGGTGGCGTTATTTCTGTCTGAAGCCTCCGGAGTGTCACACTCGCCATTATGATGAATAATTGAAGGGAGAGGAGAGTGGAGCTGGCTGGGGTTTGGACGGGCCCTTTGGAACCTTCTCACCAGAGCATGAACAGTTCAGTTCTTCTCTCATTCGGTGTCTCAGAGGAGGACTTCTTACTTTTTCTTTCTTTCTTTCTTTCTTTCTTTCTTTCTTTCTTTCTTTCTTTCTTTCTTTCTTTCTTTCTTTCTTTCTTTCTTTCTTTCTTTCTTCCTTCCTTCCTTCCTTCCTTCCTTCCTTCCTTCCTTCCTTCCTTCCTTCCTTCCTTCCTTCCTTCCTTTCTTTCTTTCTTTCTTTCTTTCTTTCTTTCCATAAAGAGACTTAGAATGATACATCCTGCTGGAGAATGGCATCCAAGGACTGGTGTGACCATGGCGACTGGCCGTGAAAATGCAGTTACAGAAGCATGCAAATACCATCCTTGTATTAGGACAATAATATAGCAGGTTGATTTGGGGTTTTGTTTCTGCATTGGGCTCAGAGATGCAAGAGTATCCTGGTGTGAATGGGTGACTTCTGGGTTATTTAAAATTATTCTTGAAAATCAATAATAAATGGACCCAATAACATTGGGTCCATTTCTCCTCCAACCAACAGAGTGAGGTTTCCAACCCTTTATTTACATTTTGACAGTGTATTAATACAGTAAAAATGACAATCTATCCCTTCACAAAGAGGTATTTGTATTAAAGTAGCACAAAGTGGCTTATGTTGGTGTTCTCAGGCCAGCCAGTTTGGGTTTGAATCCTATTCTCCTCTACTTAGCTGTGTGACTTGGGGGAAGTTACTTGACCTCTCTGTGCCTTGGTTTCCTCATTTGCTTAATTCCTCGAAGTTGTGGAGGATGAGAGTTGATACATAAGTGTTGCACAGCAGCGTCTGGCACATAACAGGCCGTACAAAAGACAGAGCTGTTATTTATTCCTGGCATTCGGACGCTGTTCTCGGCCCGATGATGACGTCCTAGTAGGACAGATTGTGTTGTTCATAGATTCAAGTTGTGATCAAGAAGAACACTAAGCCAAATGTGATATAATACTGCCCCTTAAGCACCTGTCAATTGCATGCTTGCATTGTAAAAAGATTCGGTTCCCAGCTCTGCAAACATTCGGTTGCAGCCTGAGGGAGGAAGGCATTGGTGTTGTTTGCAGCCTCCTGGTTTAGCCCAGGGGTTCTCTCTTTGGGGTCCCCTGACCAGCAGCACCAGCAGCCCCTGGAACTTGTGAGAGACAGAGTCCGTGCCCACCCCAGGGCTGCCGGGTGCCTCAGGTGGGGCCAGCGATCTCAGTTTTAACGAGGCCTCTGTTGGCTCAGTGTGTTGGGCAGACACCTGTTCCTCTGGGCGGGACACTGGAGAAGCTGTTGGTCTTTAGAACCGCTGTGCCTCTGGTGTGCATGGTAGTTGACATCGTCACCATCTATTGTGAGATTTTGAAAAATGTGAATGGTGTTTCCGAGTCCATTTTGACTTTAATTTTTCTTAGGTAACCTCTGCAGGGGGCCTTCCATTACTTTCTTCAGGCCCGTCCGTGCTCTTTGAGAGTGAGGGCCAGAACTACAGAGAAGCAAGCTATCGATGAAAATACGAAAGCAAAGCTTTTACACAGTTAACCAAATACTAAGTCCTAAATCTGGCCAGACGTTCACATAGATCAGAAGCTCCTAACACACCTCGCGTGGGTCGCTCCACGGGAATCGTCCCCGGAGATGTCCTCCTGAAGCCGACAGATGGGTCCAAGGTGGGCACACGGGCGTGAAGGACGCACACTGGCAGTGCCACCTGTGGTGCCCGGAGGGCTGAGGCTCAGTGAGTGTTGGAAATATAGAAATAAAAGTTACTATGAGGAGAAAATTATCTTCAAAGGTGAAAACACAGAAAATCGGGAAAGAACAGTTTATTTATTTTTATTTTTTTGACTTTTTTAGAGAGAGGGGAAGGGAGAAAGAGATAGTAATATCAACGTGAGAGAGATTCATTGATCAGCTGCCTCCTGCACGCCCCCCACTGGGGATGGAGCCCGCAACCCGGGCATGTGCCCTGACCGGGAACTGAACCAGGACCGCTCAGTCCATGGGAGGATGCTCAGTCCACTGAGCCACACCGGGGCTAACAAGAACAGTTGAATAATGACAATGTGGGTCTAAATCCAGACCAGTAGCAGTTGGGTGATGAGTGCTCTGAGCGTGAGCCCACGGCAGCTGGTGGGTAAGCAGACTTTGACCAAACCCAGGCCTGGCCCCAGGCCACCTCTGCTCTGGGCCGCCCGCCGTCTCTCCTCTGGAATAAGTTAGATGGTCCCGGGAAGACCGAGGTGCGGTGGAGGGCGGGAAATCAACCTCGCATCCAGGAAGGGGTTCCAAGAATGTGATGCAAGAGGACAAAGATCACAGGTCTTCATCAGGCCTTATTATCGTAGCATTGACTGTCTTTTCCTTTATTGTCAGTTTATCATTTCAGTGCTGATAGCTTCCGCCCTTCCGCCCACCCCCCAAGTCCTGCTGCCGCTATTATTATATTATATTAGCCCTGTGCTTTCATCTCGGCCTCTCCACCAGCTCCCCCCGGGACTTAAACATGATCGCCCTCCACAGAGCAGGAGCCTCTCCTCCCGTTTCCTCCATCTGTCCTGTGGAGGGAGAGGCTCACCTCCCACCTGCTGACCTGGCATGCGGAGCTCCCTGGTTATCGCCTGCCCAGCCTCTAGACACTTTTCCTGTTATTGCATGTGTTTTCCAGATGACATAAGCCATATGTTTAATTTTGGTGAACATAAAAAGTAAGAGAATAGAATGGAAGTCATGCCTGGTTCTGCCCCCCACGTAGGGCAGTGCTTAGCATTTGGGTGTGTTTCCTTCCAGGGGTGCACACACATGGCACACACACGGCACACACTGCACACACACCGCACACACACTGCACACACACGGCACACACCGCACACACACTGCACACACACCACACACACCGCACACACCACACACACACCACACACACCGCACACACACCGCGCACACACTGCATGCACACGGCACACACCACGCACACACCGCACACACATGGCACACACACGGCACACACTGCACACACACTGCACACACACCACACACACGGTGCACACACTGCACACATACCACACAGCATGGCACACACACGGCACATACACCGCACACACATGGCACACACACCACACACACACTGCACATATACAGCACACACACGGCACACACTCTGCACACACACGGCACACACACAGCACACACACACCACACACAGCATGGCACACACATGGCACACTCTGCACACACACCGCACACACACTGCACACACACGGCACACACACTGCACACAGCATGCCCGCCTTCCCTGCAGCCTTGGCTGACTTCCTGAAGGTGCCGCGTGCGTCAGCTGCTCAACTACCTTTCTAAGGAAGTGGGGGGGTGAAGTTCTCACCCAAGGTCACAGGGTTAGTGGCTGAACCCCAGCTCACCGCCTCTGAAGCCAGAGCTCTCGACTACTAGGATTTGTTGCCTCCTGCCCCCCCACCATTAACAATGAATCATCATAACCTTTCCACTTCATTAAAGTACACCCCTTCATGGCACCATCCTCTTACTTCTTTTGGGTGGAATGATCTCCTATTGATGGAAATTTAGATTATTTCCAATGGTCCTGCTATAAAACAGCAATGAACCTCTTTTGAGTACATTTTTTATGTTTCTGATTATTTCCTTTATCTGGATTCTCCAAAGCCAATTCACGGGGCCAACAATGATAACATTTAAATGTCTTGCTGCATTATTGCCACATGGCTTCCCAGGCAGTACAAGGACTTTGTCACCACTTCACCATATGAGAGTCCATCTCCTACCGTCCCAACAGCCACACTGTCATCGGATACCGCCTCCTCCAGGTGTTCCACTGTCGCTGGGCTTTCCTTATTTTTATTACAAGGGAGGCTGAGCATGTTTTCGTGTTGGGTTTATCAGCCATGTGTGTCTCCCCGTTTGGTGGGTTTGGATTTTAGCCCTTGGCCCATGTTTCTGCTGGTTTTGTACTGTTCGACCTAGTGGTGTGACTTTATACTTTTCCTTGGCATGGACGGCTTTCTCCCAGGTGCGACTTTCTCTTCTTCCGCCCCCTTCCCGGAGGTTCCCGGGGTCTCCTCTCTCTCCAGTCTCCCCCTGGGCCTCTGTGACCTTTCCCCTGGTCCGTGGTCCCATGTCCCTTCCCCGAATGCCCCAGCTTCTTTCCCACTGAAGGTACCTCCTGAATGCGTTTAGCTGATTGGTGACGGCAAACCTGGACACCTGTTGTGTAAGACGTTGTGAAGGACGCCTACACTCGTAACTAGTCAACCCGAACACTGGCCTCCAGAGACCAGTCGGAAGCTAATGCCTCACGAGGGCCTGTGCAATGTCAGGACGGAGCGTCTCTGCTCCTCTTACACGCTGTCCTGGGTCTTGCTTGATTGCAGTGCGGTCAGAAGCCAGAGTGCACTTTCCCCGCTGCAGCGGGGTCAGCAGCACCTTCCTTGCGAGGCAAACGAAGTCATCTCCTGGCTGGTGGCGCCCCACTTAGAAGCGATTTGCTGTGTGGGGATCGCAGTGGGGACCCTGCGGGACTGACTTGCGGTCGTACAATAAAGTATTAAGTCACCGATGAACACTCTGAGCCTCTCCTCGAAATGTCTGGGGAGAGAAGTCAAGGGAGTGCTCACTGTTTTAAACAGCCTGGACCGGCCTTTCCGAGAGGCTTAAAGACGCTTTCAGTCTCTGTGGGGTGGGGGTGTCGGAGGCCGGCCTGGGACGGGGATCTGGATGGGGGAGTCAGGCCCACGTGGCTGAGGGCTCAGGACCGGCGTGGCTGAGCGTGGGTCTGAGGCCTTTCCACATTGGGGATGTGGAGGTAGCCTGCCGACAGAAGGAGGATGGGAGGGTGTGGGGGTAAGTATTTGTACGGATCTGCTGTGTGCACTGTGCCAGGCTGTGGGAATGCACTGCCGAGTGAGATCAGCCTGGTCCCTGACTTCGCTGATGGGCCCCAGGGCCCATGAAACAGATCAGATGGTCACAGCAGGTCGCTGGGCCCCGGGGCAGCCCTGAAGAAATGATTCACGCGAGAGAGCATGGGCCAGAGATAACCAGGGGGGAGGGTTAGCGAAGAGTTTCCAGACAGAGGGTGGGACCCCAGATGGGAAAGGGGGGCCTCGTGAGGAGCAGGCCCATGGGAGAGGGAGCAGGTGGCTGGGGGTGGCAGCTGTGGGCCCCCGGAGAGGCTGGAGGGTGAAGGAGGCGGAGCTGACAGGGGTGTCACAGGTCTCTGGGGAGCTTGATGGGAGGAGGAGACTGGGGGTGACCGGGTGTGCAGGAGGGGTGATGATTTCGTTCTAGAAACGTCGTGTTTACTGTGTCTGTGGGCAGCACGGGGATGTGGTGGGTTTTGTCTGCAGCCTGGACTGTGGTCTTTGGTTGACAGGGGACAGAGGGCTCCTGCCTCGTGGGACGGGAGGGTCTGAGTGTGAGAAGACCTGGAGGGCAGCCGGGAGGTGACTCCACGGCAGCCGAGGCTTCTGTGATGCCCAGGCTAACAGCCTGCTCCCCAGCCTGGGAGGGTATTGCCAGCATCTCAGGGGACTCAGGAGGCACACGCTGGCCCTCAGGCCCTACCACTTCCATCTGCCAAGGTCCTTCTCCCCCTTCACTCGCTGGGATCAGGGCCAGGGTCCCTCTGTCCCACCCGACAGCCTCATCCTCCAGCTGATATAAGCTGCTAGTTACTGTTGGTTCTGTAAGTTCAAATCCATGAATCTAGGTGCTATCTGAAGCCGCAGTGTGTGGTGGTCTGTGATGCGAATCCCACCACCGAGAGGGGCACCCAGAAGGGCCTGCCCCAGGCGGGAGGGACCAGAGACCAACGATGAAGGACGGACACTCAAGCTGGGTCCCTGGGGATGAAGAGGAGGGAGAGGAGCAGGGGCTACTGATGGGGCTGAGCTGGGCACTCTGCAAAGGGCTGGCGGTGAGGGCAGAGGGCCGGGCTTGTGGCAAAGCCTTCAATGAAGCCCCTTTCCTGCCTGTGACCCAGACTTAGCGCCTCCCGCCCCCGTTCTCCACAGGAGACAAGATGTCTTTCAAGGGCACCAGCATGAGGAGCAGAAGGAACGGCACGCTGGACAGCACCCGGACCCTGTACTCCAGCATGTCCAGGAGCACGGACGTGTCCTACAGCGAGAGCGTGAGTCCCGGGGCGCCCAGCCCCGCCGCCCCCGTGTCCAGAAGCAGCACTTGGGCAGTGAGGATTCTGTGGGGACCAAGGCTCCTGCTTCAGAAGGATGATATCTCAACATGTGGTATTTCGTCCCGTGTGTTATTTCTGTCGAATGTAGAAGCAGCTTCTTTTCTGTGTTGTTTCTCAAGCATTCCTGTTTCAGTGGGTGTCACTGCACGTGACCTTGTAAGTTGTCACGAAAACGTGAACGCTGTACGTTTAACCATCGTTCTGGTGCTCAGTGCTTGGTGGCCTTGCTTGCAGCCCTGTCGGTTCACCTCAGACACGACTCCTGATTCTCAGTCCTTTTCTTTAACTCGAAGGCCGGGTCTCGGTTGGTTTTGCCATAGCCTCTCGCCTGTCCCCAGCCAGCGGCCATGTTGCCTTCAAGACACAGAGACGCACGGTCCTGGCTGCTGGATGAGCCGGCTGGGTTGGGCTGCTGAGTGCTGGGCGCGTGGCTGGTGGTCACGTAGCTGGTGGACACGTGGGCTGACTTTGTAACACGTCCGAGAGCTGAAGGAAAAAGGAGGAGCCAGTGGACACTCCCGCCCTCTGCCCCCACCCGTGAATTTAAGGAGGCGCTGGTCTCAGGCTCTCCCCCTGCACCTGTCCACTCCCCACACCAAGCGGCTTCTTAGATTCTGCCCCTGGTCTCACCCTGGCCCTGGCCCTGTGAGGGACACTCAGGGGACGGGACGGCGGTGGCCTCTGCAGTGCCATCCTCCTCCAGCCCTTCTGGGTCGGCGCTGACTCAGGCCCTGGGCCTTGGGGAGATGCGCGAGGCTGTTCTTTCTCTGGCCGTGCTCCTGGGGCCCCCCTGGCATCCCCTCCGCACCCCTGCCGCTTGACCCCGCAGAGATGCGGGTGCCCCAGGATGGCTCAGTTCTGGGGGTCCTGTGTTTCCCGAGAACACACAGCTCTGCAAAGTGCATTCTCAGAGGGGATTTCCATCCACAAGGCAGTTTTTATTCATCACCAGCCCTCCTCCCCATCGATAGGAGTAGCAGTTATCGGTTCATTTCACCTCTGTGCACCTGCGTCTGGTGCACGTTTATCCAGCCTAAGGGTGCGTGTGTCTGTGTGTGTCTGTGTATGTGTGTATGTGTGTGTGTGCGTGCGTGTGTGTGAACATTGGGGTGTCCAGGCTTTCTGTGTGTGTGTGTCTGTGTACGTGTGTGTGCATGTGTGTGCGTGTGTGTGTACGTGTGCGTGTGTGTGAGCATTGGGGTATCCAGGCTTTGCTCTCAGGAGCAGTGCCCCTCTGGACATGCTGGATGTGCCCCGGGCTCCTGGAGAGACTCCTCCGGGTGAGGCGGGTGGTGGAGGTGGACGCCTGTGTCATGGGGTCGGGTTTCACACACAGGACTTAGGGGGAACTTCTGCTCAAAAGGCAGGGAAGAGCCCTTGCAGGTTTGGCTCAGCGGTTGGAGCATCGGCCCGCGGACCAGAGAGTCCCGGGTTCAGTTCCCGCTAAGGGCACGTACCTCGGTTGCAGTCTGTCCCCGGCCCCGGTTGGGGTCATGTGGGTGGCAGCCACTCAGTGTGTCTCTCTCACATCGATGTTTCTCTCTCTCTCTTCCTCCCTCCCTCTCTCCCACTCTATCTGAAGATAAATGCAAAAAAATGTCCTCAGGTGAGGATAAAAATTAAAAAAAATTAAAAAATAAAAGTCAGGGAAGAGGCAGCTGGAGGAGGCACTTTTCTGATGTCTTAGGGTGCATGGAGGGTGGTGGCAAAGGGGAGATGGACGAATGCACCGTGGACTTTGTTCCAGGAGAGGGACTGCCCCCGCCCCCATTTGTGTGGTGCACGTCTGGTGAGGGATGAGGAGGCGGGGCTGGCTTTGGGGCCAGCAGCTGGACTTGGGAGGACAGACTTGTATGAAGCTGTCTGGGAACTGCAGCTGCCGGCGCCCCATGACCCGAGGGAAGTGATTTGGGCTGCCAGCCCTGCCCTCCCCCCCATTCTGTGTCCCTTGCTTGTTCATGCTTCTGACCTGGTGGGTGTGCAGTGGGGTGTCACTGTGGTTCCACTTCAGCCTGGCCTTGTTGCTGACAGGGTTGAGTTTCTCTTCACACATTTATGGGGTATCTGAGTGTTTTCTTCTCTTCGATGCCTGCTCAGGTCTTTGCCGTTTTCCCATGAGGTTGTCTGTCTTATTCTCAGGGAATTATAATTCTTCATACGTTCTGTTTACCAATCCTGTGTTTACTATGTGTTGCAAATATTTTCTCCCGCTTTGAGGAATGTAGGTATTTTTGAAGTATTTTTTAATCTGTTTCCAAAGTTTGCTTCTGCCAATGAAAGGAAGCTGTGGCTTATACATTCCTCTGCTTGCTCGTCAGAATTAGGTCCCAGCTGCGCCGGCCACCTTGTCCCCGGGGGATGAACACAGCTATGGACAGAGGTTTTGGAATATATCTTCTTTTGAAAAGCAAACATAAGAGGAATAAAATCTGCAATAATGCATTATTTATGCTAAACTATCCACAAATGCTTAAATTCCCCCGGTAGCCTTAGAGATGGAAAAATGTAATTTGTATGTGTATAATGACATTTCTCGTAAGATAACTCCAAGTAATCTTTAGAAAAATTTGCATTTAGTTATAAAAATGTAAACAAATGCCTCTTTTTAAAAACGTTGTGTGCTCTAAAAGCATGAAGGGATGAGGTTGTTATGAATATGTAGTAAATTCTTAGACCCTTTGAAGTAGGCACAGGTCATATTTAGTATTCATTGGTCACAGCAGGGGGAGAATACATTAGTAATGCGTTATCCAATGTTCTTTCTCCAAAGGATTTGGTGAATTTTATTCAAGCAAATTTTAAGAAACGGGAATGTGTCTTCTTTACCAAAGACTCTAAGGCCACGTAAGCAACTATTTTCCCTCCGTTTTTGCTTCCATGTTCGAATGTAAATTATTAACGACCATTTCAACAAACAACCAAATGATCGCTAGTTCATTATTAAAGTTGTTCCATCTTGCAATTCTCAGAAATGGTGCGTGAGCAGGAAGAATTTGGCAAGTAGCTTGAAGTTGGTCCCTGGATCGAAATCATTTTGTTTTATAATTTGGCAATCATTGGTAAAAGCTCCGAGAGAGGCTGCCGCCCCCCTCAGTATTCCCACAAGCCTGGGAGCCACCCTCCCCTCCTGTGGCCGTGGTGATGCGTGTGGCAGTTTTATAGTGGCTGGCAGGCGACACCGCACATGTGCACGCATGCAGTCTGACTGCTCCCCGTCAGGCTGTTGACTTTGGGCCTTCCCATCTAATGCGGTGGGCAGCGACTGTGTGCTGGAGCATCGAGGCTGGGAGACCAAAGCTGTGGGAGCTGCCCCCCGCAGCTCTGCCCGAGGGAGTGCCTCCGCGGACGTTACCCAACGAGCGAGCCAGTGGATTGGCTGCTCGTGTCCCACAGAAGACGCACCTGCATCCCAGTGAACAGTTCAGCCCCACCTCCCACTCCTCTCGTTCCTCTCTGCCATTTTTCCTTTGCCGGCTGATGATAGGAGAAAGAGTGTAGCTGTTAGCTGGTGGGAGGGTTGCTGCCACAGTTGCTAATGAAAGCATGGACCCTCTGTTGAGCAGAGGTAGGAACAGAAGCAGGTGTAAGGACAATCAAGAGCAGGGCCTTAGAATCAGCCCAAGTCCAACCTTGGCCTGGCTTCCTGCCCAGGGCACGGCCTTGAGCCAAAGATTCTTTTCTGAACTGAAATACCTTATCCTAAAATGTTAGCGAAGCATTCCCCGTGGGTGTGGTAAGGATTCAGTGGGGTAACACATAAATACGACCATAGTGCCTCAGAGCATAACAGGTCCTTAATAAATGTGTTTTCTTACTTCATGTGAATTAGAAAATGAACATCAGAAAAACTAAGAATCCCTCTTTTGTCACTGGTGTGAACTTACTCATCGTGAGTCATTTGACAGTTTAAACTCCACGAGTCAGCTATTTACTCCCCAAATGTTTCACTGAGAGATTTTGCTGTTGATCTATTTGTTTAATGGCTACAAAACACAATTTGGGTTCATTCATTCATTCATTCATTCATTCATTCATTCATGCATTCATTCAACAAACATTTATTGGGCATCTACTATGTCACGGGGACTTTATGTACTTGATTGCTGGTTCTACAAACCCTCCCCCCACATCCCCCACAAGGTAGCTGCTAATGTGATTTAACAGAAAAAGTGTGTGAGGCCCAGCTGGGTTCAGTAGGTTACCAAGGTCACATGGCCAGTGGGAGAGAGATGAGGGATTGAACCCAGATGTTCTGATTCCTAGGTTGTACATTATTTTATCCCCAGCTCCCCTCCTCGACACTGCCTCAGACAGATGGTATTCATCAATACCTTCTTAGTTGCAAATGTCCAACTAATTGGCTTAGGTGAAAAGGGGTGGTAACAGGACCTCCTGGTTAAAAAGCACAGCTAGGTCTAGGGCTCAATGCCACCGAGACCCCGTCTCTTTCCACCTGTCATTTCCGCTGTTGTCTGGGTAGGAGGCTCTTCACAGTGGCAGCAAAATAGACACCATGTCGTTGGCTTCTGTGTTATCAACCTACTGCTTTACCAGTGGTGAAAAGAGAGCCTAGTTCTTAGCAGTTCTATCAACAGTCCTGGGCTGATGTTCACGGCTCTCATTGCCTGGCTGGGGCCATGTGTCCGTCCACCTCTGTGCTGATCCTCTGTCCACCTCCTGGGGCTGGGGGATGGGACGTGTTGACTGGCCAGACTTTGGTATTGTGTCCACATGGACCCAGTGTGGAAAGGGAGGATTCCGCGAAGGAAAATCCAGTGCCCCTACTAGGAAAAGAGGAAATGGGTGTGAGACACGGACACCTAGAGCCGCCCACCTCCTAGTGCTTGACTGCAGCTCGAGTCTGGGCTCAGGTCAAGGGAGATGTGGTGAGCAGTTGCTGCCGTAACGACACAAGCAGAGGACAGGAACATCTTAGGCTTCCAGCTCCCATCTCAGAAGGGACCCAAGGTTGAAGACCGGGGTCAAAACTCCATACTCTTTGAACTTCCCGTGTTTGTTATTTTTATCTATCCATAGGTAGTGGGCATACTCTGTTCGTCTAAATTACCCACCAGACACGGGAATCCAATGAGATGACTATTAATACTGATACCCCAATCTTGTGGCTGCTTGCCACACTAGCCGACGTGGACTGTCCAAGACCCCAAGAGTCCCTGGGGTTGCCTCATGTGCTAAGCCCAGACCACTCATGTCTCTCCACTCTAACCCTTTGTAGATCAGTCACTGGAGAGTGATGCCAACCATCGCCCTTGCCGCTGGTGTCCTCCGAGACTTTGCTGCCCAGCATAGGAGCTACCTCCTGGTCGCCCTGAGGCTGTAGCCCCTTATCTTTGCTTGTTTTCTTCAGTTCCACTGCCTTGGCCATGCTGGGTTCCAGGGAGAAATAGGACAAACTCTCCTTTTGCTCTAGGTGCTCTGTGCAATGGAACTTCCTGCCATGTTAGAAATATTCTATATCTGCTTGGTCCTACGTGGTAGTCACTAGCCACATGTTGCTATTGAGCATTTGAAATGTGGCCAGTGCAACCAAGAAGTTGAGCTTTTTAAATGTTAATTTTAGTTCATTTAGATTAACAGAGTAGTCCCACCACCTACAGAGAGAGAAAAATAACAGGAGAGCATCAGGACCCTAGTTCTAACTCTCGGACTAAGTCTGAATCCTATAAAGCTGCACTGTTCTCCTGTCTGCCCCATCTCTCCTCTCTGTCACCCCAGCCCTCCTCCAGGCACCTGCTCCCAGAGCCTTTCTGGCCTCTCCTCCACTGGTAGCCGAGGGTTAGTCTCCAGCGGGCACGCACACTGATGCGTCCGCTGCGGCAGAGCGAGCTGCATGCGGCATTCCTGCCAGGGTGCACTCGTTCCTCATCATAGAATCTCCTTGCTGTGTGACTTTGGTAGTCACCCCAGGCTTCAATAGCTCTCTGTTAGCAGAGGCACTCATTTCACATGACACAGTGGAAGCCAATGCTTCCAGGTGGCTTCTGTTCTGATGCCCTGCCTTTGCTATTCCTTGATTTGCCCGCATGGCACCACCACCATAACCTAAAGTCACTGGTTAGAGCATGTACCACGCACCAGGCCCGGCTGATGCTTCACTCATTTCCAGCCCTCTCCGCAAGCCCGAGCGGAGAGCATTGTGCTGGGACACGCTGCGTGCTGCCAGGTGCTGTCCTTAGCTGTTTCTGAGACGTCACCAGCATCTTGAGGGCAGGAATCCCATCCAGTGAATCTGAGGATGCCGTGAGCTCAGCCCAGGCCTGACTCCGAGGAAGAAGTCTTACTGCCTATCTGTTCATCCTCCTCCACTCTCGTAGCATGCATATGTATCATCTAACAGACAGTTCAGTTTAGTTCTATAGCACTTCTCGTGGGAAGAGCTAGTGTTCATTAATTGCACCGTTGACCTTGCCTAGCCCACATTATTGAAGGTCTCCCAAGCAGCTGATGTCTAGTACAGAAAGGATGCTCTCTCTAAGCTCTGGAATGTTTTGGACCCCTGCTAGGGGACCGCCTCACTCCAGAGCTTACAGCCCACAAGGAGGGCCCACCTCACTTTGGAAGAGCATCATTGGCCAGGCAAACTGGCAGGGTGAGACTCACCCAGGGCTCCTGCATGTAATGCGCCATGCAGAAGGTTGAATAAATAGTCTCTTGATTTATAAGCCTCATCCCCGTAATAACCTCACGGCTACTTACGAAGAGGCTGGACTCCAGGAGGCCAGAGCTCTTAACATGAGCCAGCTTTCTGGTGGATGGACAGTTAGACAACAGAGTCGAAACACCAAGATAGTTTCTAAACAACCAATTGAGATGATGAAAATAGTCCAAATAAAACTTGATGGTCAACTCTCTTTTTGTTTTTATACAAGCTAATAATGTGTGGTTTATTAGAAAAACATGACGAACTATTTAAGCAGGTTAACGAAATCTGTTCTCTCCATCAACGTCATCGCGCTCAGGGAAAACGTGTGCAAGTGTGGCTACGCCCAGAACCAGCACATTGAAGGCACCCAGATCAACCAGAGCGAGAACTGGAATTACAAGAAACACACCAAGGAGTTCCCCACCGATGCCTTTGGGGATATTCAGTTTGAGACTCTGGGGAAGAAAGGGAAGGTAAGCAATGGTTTTCTCCTCTCACTAGCTCATTCCTATAGGAACACAACTCAGGCTGCTTCGAGTTACCATGAACTGTCTAACAGTATGGAGACGGGAGAGATGGGCGGTCAGTCCAAAAACATCACAGAACAAGGTAAAGCTTCTACAAATATAGACGCCGTGATTAGATTACGTGCAGTGGGAAAAGGCACATGCTGAGGACCCCTCCCCAGCCGCCTGCGCTCTGCCCGCACTCTTGTACCCCCATGCTGACTCACTGCTGTGTGAATTGTCCTGTTTGGTTTGGCGGTTGGCCCGAATAGGGTCTACACGCACCCACCACACTCCCACACTCCAGGCTCTTACGTGGGTTTTACAACGACGTGTAACGACTGATAACAGCGTCTCCTTAAATCCTCCGTGTCCTGCGGCTCAGTGACAGAACCATTCACAGGCGCTGCAAGCCTGGGGCTCCCTCACACCTGCACGCCCCGCGGCTGCAGCCCTGGAAGGTGACCCAGCTCCCTGCGCGGCCTTCTCTTCCCCGATCGCTGCCCTGGGTGGGCCAGCACGGTGTCTAGCCTCCCACAGCTCCCCCTCCCTCAGCCCTGCTCCTCAGCCAGTAGTCACCTCTGCCCCTAGAGGTCACCCTAAAACAGGACGCAAACCCCAGCCTGTTTCTACGCTGCTGAAAACACCGCACAGACGCTCTGCTGCCGTTAGTCCCAAGTTCTCCAGCTGGCGTGGGGCCCTTTGGTGGCACCCACACGCCCCTAGAAGGCTGCTCTCCTTCCACCTCCCCCTGGGACCCTCCTTGGCTGGAGCCCTAGGAGCCGGTAAGCCTGCTGATCCCTGGTGGTCAGGAGGACACATGTCCCCCTGACGCTTTCCCTCTTTCCCACAGTATATCCGCTTGTCCTGCGACACGGACGCCGAAGTCCTCTACGAGCTGCTGACCCAGCACTGGCACCTGAAAACGCCCAACCTTGTCATTTCGGTGACCGGCGGCGCCAAAAGCTTCGCCCTGAAGCCGCGCATGCGCAAGATCTTCAGCCGCCTGATCTACATCGCGCAGTCCAAGGGTGCGCTGGGTCCCCGCAGGGAAGGTGGCCGGGTGGCGCAAGGACTTAGGGGACAGAGCGCATTGTCACACGCCCTTCGTGCGCAGAATCCGGATGCTCTAGAACTGGATGATTGATCGTTAGCTTATAAAAAGCGAGATCCGCAAATGAGTGGACAGGGAGCTCTGGCAGATGCGGGGGGCAGGGGGTGCAGTTCACACAGTAACCTTAAAATCAGCGTTAGGGTCCTTCCTTGGGGCTAATTTCATGTTTCTTTTAATCGTCTAAGCTTTTCATTTTCTTATTTCTACATATAAAATTTTACCCAGAATAGTCTGGCAAATTGAAAAGGGAAGTTTAATTTATTTGTTCTTTAAATCAAGGATGCGCTTTTGGAAATAGTGACTGCGCCTGGCAGGTGGTCAGCGCCAGTAAGGGTTTCATAGAGACCAAAACGAGTAACTGTGGCTTTGTTACTTGAAATGTTAGCTTAGCATTTTTTTTTCTTTTTAACTTTTGTATTATGCAAATTCCTTCGGACGAATATAAGAATAATACAATGAATGTCCAAAACACTTCACTTAGACTCACCAATTGTTAACACTTCCCACAATGCTCTTCCCATAAGTATCTACATACTGTGATTGTTTTGGAATCATCTGAGTGTAGGACCGTGACCCTAGCCCCTGTGTAGCAGTCAGCATGCATCTCCGAAGATCAGGTGTTCTCTCACGTAGCCCAGGACAGTTTTCAAACTTGAGAAATTACTACTGACCGATACTGTCCTCTAAAAAACAGTCCATTTTTTAATCTTGCTAATTATCCCCCCACAAATTCTTTTTTCTCCATCTGGATTCCAATCCACTTAGCTTTTCACATCATAGAAAACCAAACACTTCTTTCAGTTGGAAGTGCTCTTATCCTTTCTTTGTCTTCTGGGACATTTTTGAAGAGTGAGGGCAAGTTAGTTTTGTAGACTGTCCCTTCATTTGAGTTTGACGATGTTTCTGCATGACTAGATTCAGTTTATCAAAGCCTAATATTTTAAATGCTTCTTTATTAAGCATATTAGTCGACTTACAGAACTAAGGAAGCGTGTCTTATTTTAGATATGAGTTTTTCTTAATGTCAAGAAGAAACTGTGAGATGCTTTTTTCTCCCATTTATTCTTCTCAGTTTCATGACCAACTACGGGGAGACACAGTATAGTTACTTTGTTATGAAACGGAGCAACTCAGCTTCCTGATCATTCATTTATTCATTCAACAAATACTACCTGCCTACTATGTGTCAGGAATTGTTTTAGGTGCCGGGAATATAGCAGAACAAAACAGACAAAGCCCCTGGTTTAGAACATCTACTGAGCTGAAGTGAGGGGCGGGAGCTGGGACGTCAGTGGTCTCCTTGTACTCTGCGTTGGCCACGTAGAGAGCTACTTCACCTCCCACGGCCTCATTTGAAAGGGGGATGTTGCAAGCTGTGAGCGCAGGACAGGAACCTTACTCAGAGCCAGCTGAGCCTTTGGGTTCTCCCGCGTTGACAGGTGCTTGGATTCTCACTGGAGGCACCCATTACGGCCTGATGAAGTTCATTGGAGAGGTGGTGAGAGACAACACCATCAGCAGGAACTCAGAGGAGAACATCGTGGCCATTGGCATAGCGGCTTGGGGCATGGTCTCCAACAGGGACACCCTTATCAGGAACAGTGATGTTGAGGTATGAGCGGGTCGCGAGGAGGTCTGTGAGGTCACATGGAGAAAGACCATGGCGTGGGGCTCTGGCCTGAACATGGGGGCCGTGTGATGGAGTCAACTGAGGGGAAAGTCAGCCTTACAAGAAAGGCCTTTGGAACCACAGGAATTGAAAACAAGGATGACATAAGCCAAGAACTCCTGGGAAGGAGTTGCCTGGGGATGTGTTTGGTTCATTAAAATCTGTTCCCACCAGCCCTGACCGGGTCACTCAGTTGGTCGGAGCGTTGTCCTGTACTTCAAAAGGTGGGGTTTGATTCCTGGTTAGGGTACATATGTAGGTTGTGGGTTTGATCCCTGGTTGGGGCACGTATGGGAGGCAACTGATGGATATTTCTCTCTTGCATCGATGTTTCTCTCTCTTTAAAATCAATAAAAACATATCCTTGGGTGAGGATTAAAATATTAACAATAATAATAATAATAATATAAAATAAATTAAAAAAAATAAAAGGTTGACTTTTGTTGCAAAAAAAAAAAAATCTGTTCCCAGCAAGTCATGTTAGAGAGTCAGTTTCTTTATTCTTTATACCCATGAAGAATCCATCACAAGAGGGCTCAAGCCTGGCTGCCATATCTTATTTCTTGGCCACACTCACAGGAACTGAAATTAATGATATGGTCTCTGGTTAATTTGGCACTGAGGGGGCTGTGAGACAATCCGTGCCCCACAGTTTGCTGTGAGCACATTTAGACAGTAATATAATCAAACGCGTACATCATGTTTACAATACAAGATAGACATACTGGGTCTGTATCCAGTGTGGAGTTGTGAAAACAGCAGTGAGTTGAGGACCTGCCTTAAGCCACAGATGCTCCCTACCCAGAAGCTTTGGGCCAGGTGCTCAGCACTGCCAATCTAATCTTCCATCTGGCACTCCTTAGAAGTTCAGGTGGTAATTGGTCAGGATTTGGGGAATTACTGTTTTATTTTTAAAAATTATTTTACTTTTGTGTCTGTTGGCATTTTTGAGGTCAGTAAGGGGCGGAGGAGAGTGAGGAGGCATTTCCTGAGTGTCTGCCAGGAGGCAGCGTGGTGGAGAGGGAGGCGGGTGGGCTTTGGACACAGGGAAGTCTGGGTGAGACTTCCCACTCCTCTTCTGGTTGTGTAGTCTTAGGAGAGATTTCTTCTCTGGATTTTTATAATAATAACCTTGTATTGTTATGGGGTAAATTAATTGAATGGTAGCTTTTATTGTCATTACTACGTACTCAGCCAGGAGTGGGAAAATGATTTCACATCAAATGCCAACTTTAGGGTGACAGTGGCCTGAGGGAGGATCGTGAGGACAGCGGCAGGCTGGGTGGGAAAGAGCACTATTATCTGTTAGTGATGTTTGTCCTGGGCATGGGAGTCACCTTATCCCCATGGTGGATACATTGCATATATTCATTCATAGAATCATGAAACAACCCTATAAAGTAGATATTTTTACCTTTGAATTGGAACAAAAGCAACAAAAGACGTCAATGTTTCCCTGGTGGCAGTTTGTAGGGCCCATTCTCTGTCAACATGTAAAATTTGAAATGAATGTATAAAGATGAAACAGAATGTTTCAATCACTTGGAAATTAAGAAACAAAAAATGACTTTCTGATTAAATAATGATTGAGTAAAAAATAAGCTAAAATTTAGTTGCAGATCACTTAGCATTGAAAATGAAAACATTATATATTAAGACTAATGCTATATGGCCAAAGCTACACTCAGAGTGAAATGCATAGTCATATATCATTATTACTAAAAAAATAAAGAAAATAATTCAATAATAATAATATCTAACATTTATTTAATAATACTTACTATGTATTAGGTTCCATTCTAAATCTTTTACATGTATTAAGTCATTTAATCTTCCCAACAGTACCAGGAGTTAAGTACTTCTCATTATGATGAGGAAACTGAGGCATAGAGAGAGTAAGAAACTTCCTTAATTCATATAGCTACTTAGCAGACATGGTCTTTTAACCACTACAGTATTCAAATGAATAGTTTTTAAAAAATAACAACACCAACAAACTTAAGAAGAGCAGGAGGAAAAAACTAATAATCAGAAATAAGTTATTTAGAAAAAATGAGAAAAAATAGAAATATTCTTTATCCTCCAAAATACTTTTAACAGTTTAATTTAAGTAATAAATAGAACCAATAAACAAAATATAATAATAAACATTGAGAAAAATTATGTGGATGCTGCATACAAATATATTTCAATAAATTGGAAAATCTCATGGAAATTCCCATTTTTCTGTAAAACTAAAATTTTCTAAAGCTGATTCCAGAGGAAGTGGAAAATGTGACTGATGAATTATCAATAAACAAGTTTAAAGGGAAATAAAAAGACTTCTTCAGAATTGCTCTGGGGCAGATGGTTTCACTCAGCAGTTAACTCCGACACACATAGAAACATGGGATCCTTTAAAAATTGCCGGAAGAAGAGCAAATTTGTGCCCTTTCTGAAAAACCATTTTGAAAATTATATAAAGAGCATGAAAACTATTCATACCATATATCCAGTAATCACACTTATAAGTACATCACTAGGTAATTTAATATTTGGACAAACATTAAACTATTTCTCATAAAGAACTGACATAAACCTAAATATCTAGTAATATTAATAACAGGGGGATCTTCAGGGGGGTTACTGTACAAACAAGGGAGCATTGTGGAGCCATTAAAATACTATTTCCAAAGATTTTCTGAGAGGATGGAAAATATTTGTAGTTTTAAACAGAGAAGTATGAAAGCTGTGTAAATCAATCTACATCCCTAGAAGAGACATTAACGCTCTGCGGTCTTGATGGTGACTATCACCGAGTTTGTGGAATAAACGTGATTTCAGTTTTCTTCACACTTTTCTGCATTTGCCATATTTTCTACAGTAAGCATGACTTATTTTTAAATCTTTTTAAAAAAATCCTCACCCGAGGATATTTTTTTTATTGATTAGAGATTAAGAGAGAGGGAGAGAGAGAGAGAGAAAGAAAGAAACATCAGTGTGAGAGGAAAACATTGATCAGTTGCCTCCTGTATGTACCCTGACAGGGGATTGAAGCCGCAACCTAGGTATGTGCCCTGACCGGAATCGAACCCACAACCTTTTGGTGTATGGGACAACTCTCCAACTAAGCCACCCATCCAGGCCAGCATGGGTTATTTTTAGATATGCAAATTATAATGCTGGTTGTTATTTTATGTTTCTTTTCATAGTAATCTCAAGTGACTGAGTATTTCTGTAGAGAACTCACATGATCTTGTGGTTGACTTTCTTGTGTCTTTTGTCTTCCCTGAACAACAGTGTTTGGTCTTTTGCAAATAAGTTGAACCCAGTAATTGTTCACAGTAACTTTGTTGGCCTTCTCTTCCGACGTGGCTTCTACCCATGGTTCCATTGCAGACTCGGCCTCTGGTAGGTAGGACTGTCCGGAGCAGGGCCCAGGTCTCACTGGCCTGCGGTGAAACCACATTTCACAGACACTAGACGTTTACATGAGTTTGAGGATCTTTTTTTTTCTTTCTTATCTTCCATTAGTTGATTTTTCTTGTTAGTACTATACTTTAAAAAAATTTTTTTCTTTATTGATTTTAGAGAGAGAGGAAGAGAGAGAGAGAAACATCGATGAGAGAGAACATCGATTGGCTGCCTCCTGCATGCCCCCCACTGGGGATCGGGCCCACATCCTGGGCATGTGCCCTGACCAGGAATCGAACCGGCGACCTCTTGGTGCATGGGTCAATGTTCAACCACTGAGCCACACCAGCCGGGCGAGTCAGTACTATACTTTAAAAATTATTGTAGCCCTGGCCGGTTTGGCTCAGCGGTGAGAGTATTAGCCCGTGGTTCAGAAAGACCCGGGTTCGGTTCCTGCTAAGGGCATGTAACTTGGTTGCAGTTTGTCCCCAGCCCTGGTTGGGGTCGTGTGGGAGGCAGCCACTCGATGTGTCCCTTTCACATCGATGTTTCTCTCTTTCTCTCTCTTCCTCTCACTCTAACTGAACAAAAATGGGAAAAAGTCCTAGGGTGAGGATAAAAAAACAACTACTTACAAAAATTATTGTAATGTTACCTTTGTATGAAAAAAGATAGGCCATGCCTCTACTCATGATTCTTGTTATTTAAACTTCAAAATCCATTTGTCAAGATACCACCACAAGACAAAGCAACATGATAAAATTGCACACTCACTGAGTGGAATCATATTAAACTTATAAGCTGAGGCAGGAAAAATGGAAATTGTTATAATAGCCAGTCCTCATCCAGTAATATGGTAAGTCTCTCAATTTATGAAAGTCTGCGTTTTTTAGGAAAATTTACAGTTTTCCTCATTGGGGCCTACATATTTCTTCTTAGTGTTGTTTCTAGAGATTTGATAGTTTTATTGTTGTGAATAGGGTATTTACTCAATGTAATTTTTTTTTTATCCTCACCCGAGGACCTTTTTTGGCATTTATCTTCAGATAGAGTGGGAGGGAGAGAGGGGGGAAGAGAGAGAGAGAAACATCGATGTGAGAGAGACACATCGAGTGGCTGCCACCCACACGACCCCAACCCGGGCCGGAGACAAACCACAACCGAGGTAGGTGCCCTTAGCGGGAACCGAACCCGGGACTCTCTGGTCCACGGGCCGACACTCTAACTGCTGAGCCAAACCAGCCAGGGCTACTTAATGTAATTTTTGAAGCGGTTTTTGCTGGTAAATATAAATATAGTGATTTGTTTGTTGTTTTTAATCAGACATTGTATGATCAGTTTTCCTTGTTCTAATAGTTTTTCAGTAGATTCTCTGGGTGTTTTATGCTTGCAACCATAACATTAGTATATAGTGTTACTTTAAAAAATAACTTTTCCACTTAGTTATACCTTGCATATTTTGTTCATTTGGTTGCCTTGGCTAAAATAGTCCAGTATAATGTTAAATAACAACAGTGATAGCAGGTGTCCTGACAGGCATCCAAGCCACCCAGTGTCAGTCAGTGGGACTGAGTCTAGTATTTCCCTGGCAAATAGGATTTGGTGAAAAATTCAACGTATATTTCAAAAGTATCATGAGGCCTTGTCCCTGTATTTCTAGTTTACAATGTTTTGACTCGGGAGCAAATGTTGAGCATGCAACATCTTTTTGTTTCTGTTGGGTTGTTTTCCTCCTGTAGACCACAAGCTAACGGACTGACTCATGGAAACAGCTCTAATTATTCCTTGATGATCTTTCGAGGTTTAATTAGCAGAGGGTTGTTAGGAGTTTTGTATCCTTATTCATTAGGGAGTGTGTTCTTTGGCTTTCCCTTTTGTGATTGTTTTCTTGTTACGGTCTTGAGATCAGTGTTGTGTCCTGGAAGGGTATGAATGACATGGGAGCTGTTGTTCCAGGAACCCTGTGAATCCATCAAGTGCCTGGGGGCCTGGGTGACAGGCAGTGTCTCATCGTCATGTCCAGGACTCTGCTGATTGGGGCTCCGGGCTGGGCCAGGGCCACCGGGAGAACAGAAGTGTAACATTTGAACTTGCCTGTGCTCTGATTGTATCTGTGTTGTTAGCAGAGTCCATGATCATCCTCTCCCGGTTGAGTTTTCAACCTGCATTCTTGGAGTTGACGTTGAAACGCCTTTTTAATGCAACCCTGATACTTTAAAGACTACGCACCTTTGAATGGGACATGCAGATCAACAACTCCTTTCTTCATGCTCCCACAGCAGTTTTTTCTTCTCTGGTATTCAGTGTTAGGACAAAGTGTCTATTTAATTACTTCTTTTGCTTGTTCTGGAACTATGCATTTCTCAAGGCAAAGACTCCTTCATGTTCATTTCCTAATCCCTAGACCCTGGCATAGGTCTTGCTGTATGATAGCTTGCAAACAAATATGTATCCAGACATACACATATATGTGTGTATATACATACATATATATGTATCTATATATATATACACACACATACATATACATATGTGTATATATGTGTGTGTGTGTGTGTGTGTGTCTGGATATATATATATATGTATGTGCATGTGTGTGTGTATATATGTGCGTGTGTGTCTGGATATATATGATATGTGTATGTGTGTGTGTGGATATACATGTATGTGTGTGTGTACATATATCTGGCTATATATGTGTGTGTGTATTCTATCCTTTCCAGAATGCTATTTGTTTCAGTGAATTTATTCTAAAGAGCACAGGTGATGGAACAAGAACTGGATTGGGAATCTGGTCCTTGCACTGTCATTGGTCACTTATGTGACAAGGCAAATGACCCAACCATTTGAACCTTCATTTTTTTCATACTAAAATGAAGGCCCGTTCTATAAGATTTCTAAGACATTCTGAACTTAGGAATCTGGGAGGAGGCACCCATATAGACGAACCCGAAAGGAGCACATACAAATGTTATCACGCATCTTGGCCAACACATGGAATCTCCAAGACAAGTTTCTGTGTGCTTTCCAGGGCTGCTTTTCAGCTCAGTACATTATGGACGACTTCAAGAGGGACCCTCTGTACATCCTGGACAACAATCACACCCACCTGCTGCTGGTGGACAACGGCTGCCACGGCCACCCCACCGTGGAGGCGAAGCTCCGGAACCAGCTGGAGAAGTACATCTCCGAGCGCACTATTCAAGGTCGGGACTTAGGGAGTGGGGCACTGGACACACGTTATGCCTAGAGCAGCGGCAGCAGCAACGACAGTAGCTACCAGTTGCTGGGTGAAGCATGGTGCACCCACCCAATTAGGTGTCCTATGGCCAAGGAAGAGCTGTGATGTCTCTTCTTCCTTCAACATACTAGTGCTTTGCAGGGTCACTGTGACAGGTGCCCTTCAACATGCTGGAGTGATGACAAGTGCCTCCTTGTCCCACCCCGGTGTGTCAGGATAGAGAGCCTGCTGCCTCTTCTTCTGCGAGACAACACGGCAGAACAGGTGCCATCCATGATGGCAGGTCTGAGCTCATGGAGCAGTGCGGTTAGCTAGCACAGAAATGATAAAACCAGCCCACTAGTGCAACAGTTGAATGGTTTACTCCTTTGCATCTTGGCTCCTTCTGTAGAATAGAGCCACCGAACACGGGGAGAACACAGCAAATGAGTGGACGCCTTTGCTTGCCCTGGAAAGTGACCCCCCTCCCTTCCTGCTGTTGAGATGTGTCCCGTTGTGGAACCAGGTTGCTCATGACATAGCAATAGACTCCATCACAGGGACCTGTTGGAGATGTCCTCAACCTTACACCTTCCATCAATGGGACGCACAAGAAAGGAAGACATTTCCGTGTGCAACACTCTCCCTTGAGAGAATACATAGCTATGAAAATTTTTCACCCATTCAGGAAAGCATTAGATTATGCAAATGAGGGAGTGTGTTTATTGTGAGGGTAAACTTGAACCTGGCCTAATAATATATGTTAGCCAAAGTAAGTCACTTACAGACTTTAGCATTTTAAGCACCAACAACAAATTGCAGCATGACCCATGTCATGCTGTTAGAGGTTTAGGACACAAAGACACCTGTATGGTGATGAAGGAGTAAATAGTCAAGTCCGTGAGGTTTGCTGCCATCACCCCCCACCCAGGGCTTCCAGGACAGAAGCTCCTGGTCCAGCCCTCCCTGAGGCAGGTGAGTCTTTCTTTAAAAAAAAAAATTTAAAATAGGTGTAGTTTATTTGGTTAAAATATTTTTATATGTATATCATTATTTTCAAATGTAGGATGGAGACCAAAATGTAGATGGCCATTAAGAATGGACCAAGTGGATCATTCTGCATTGAGGGAGCGTCGCTAATGAGCCCCAGGATAAGTGTTGCGTTCATGTTTTACAGATTCCAACTATGGTGGCAAGGTCCCCATTGTGTGCTTTGTCCAAGGAGGTGGGAAAGAGACTTTGAAAGTGAGTCTTGGTGTGGTTTTCTAGAAGGTTGGTTAACAAGCTCACTCATCCAATTTGTATTTGCAGGTTTGGGGGCTCACCTAATCTAACCTGACTACTTACTTCTACCACAGCAAGCAGGCAGCATCTCCCCCACCACACAGTGTTTCCCTGCAGGCTTAGGTTGTTTACTCAGCTGAGGTTTAGGAAGAGAATTTGAAGCAACACGAATAGTCTGAATATTCGGTGTTGGCTTTGGCCATCCACCTGCCAAAGAGAAGGGTTGACATGAACTCAGGAACCTAAGGATCATAGCCAGCACGCACCTGCGTGCCACCCTATCTGCGTGGAGGTGCGCTGTGATCAGACACACACAGACTGACACCAAATCCCTGTCCCCAGGCCACCTGGAGCCCACCCTCGTGCCTCCTGGGCATGCGGGGGCTGGGCACTCGGAAGGGATCCGAAACCCTAAGTGATTCTGAGGTAGTGGAAAAGTAGGGCACGATTTCGCACCTGCACTGTTGAGCAGCTGAGCAAGAATTCTGTTCCCACTCCACCCTGTGGACTTGACGTTACTGAGCCCGTCTTGTCTGCCGCCAGGCATCTGCTCAGCTCCTTCGAGGGCCTTCGTGTGGCTGCACCCGAGTCAGTGTTTGAAGACACGAGCATCCTTTTCATGATCGTATCCTTCTAGGAGTAGGACAGTGTAAGAAGTAATCTGAACTCCCTCTTTTAGGTAGTTTCCACATTGACTTGCCTATGCTCCATTTCCCCTAGCCCGTTTTAACTCTGAGTCAGGGTTAGATTACAGACATCTGGGGTCCTTGACCCTCTCTCCTCTTACCAGAGTACACCCCCCGAGTTACAAGTGATTTCTGGCAGGCTTATTTAGACTCTTATAATCTAACACTTCTCTTTGTTTATTCTTTTTTTTTTTTTTTTGGTACATGCCCCTAACGGGAACCGAACCCGGGACTCTCTGGTCTGCAGGCCGACGCTCTAACCGCTGAGCCAAACTGGCCAAGGCTGTTTATTCTTTTATATAACAATGATTTTTCATTCATTCATTCATCGATAGGTATTTATTGAGCACCTGCTATGAGATCTGCTCCTGAGACCATTGTTAAAGAACAGTCTTTCAGGGGGAAAATTAGAGTTTTTCCCAGTGTGAAATGGTCAGTTTGTGAAAGCCTGAAGAAGCAGCAGCGGTATAAAAGAGGAAGGGAAATGGAGAGAAAGTAACAGAAAGATGGTTACTTTTACCGTCTCTGAAATTGTAGATGTAGAGTTCAGATTTCCAGGGAGCTGCTGCAGGCCTGGGCTGCTGCGCTTCTGCAGTGCTTTCTGGGAATGTCTGCTCAGCCAGTGCACGGCCCAAGGCCCGGCGGGGGCAGAGGACAGGGGCGGGAAAGAGGGAGAACACGGCCCTTCATCCCCTCTTCCCTCAGCACCCTCTTTACATCCTCCCTCCCACCTGCGCAGCCCTGACCCACTGCTGGTGCAGGAGGGAGGTGCAGAGGCCCCCAGCCGGCCTGTGGGTCAGCCCTCTGCTCGGCCTGAAGAAGGGGCCGCACACTTTATGGGCAGTGCCTGCTCTCAGGAGAGGTTCGGTCTGGCCTGAAGGAGGGTGCTTCACAGCTCTCCGTGCCTGTGCACAGAGCACCTGGTCTTGCTGTCAAGGGATTAAAATTCTTCCACCTGATTCTCCTGTGCTGGCCTCTGGTCTTTATCCAGGACTTGAAAATGTGCTGGGTGTTTATCCAGGAAGCACAGATGTTTTCCTCTCTTTTAATTAAAGGGGCGAGGGAAATTATTTGAAGGGAGAAATAGGGGTCAACATAATACAAACTGCGTGGCAGGTGCTTTGAAGGTGTTTTCATGCCTGAGGAGTATGGGCATTGCTGGCCTCGGCAGAGGAGCTGGCAGTGAGGAGGCCGAGGGCTGTCCTCAGAGTAGGGCGCTGTGTGTGGTGTCAGTGTTTGGGGTGATCGATTCTGTACATAGGGATGTTTCCAAGCATTTGTTGATGGAGAGCCTCCGTCAGTCACACCTGTCCTCCTTGTGGAATCTGGTATGAGTCCCTTTCCCACTCAGTGGCCAACATTTGGTTTGTTTCTGATTGAAAATCAAACCCCAGAGGGAAAGTGCAGGGACGGCGTGTGAGCGTGTGTGGTTAACCACCCTGAGTTAGAACCTCGTCCCGAGCTGGGTTTCTGGTTGTGGCGCGCGTCCCTTCCCTCCGACCGGCTCCATCTCCCCTCTCCCAGGCAATCTACACCTCCATCAAAAGTAAGATTCCCTGCGTGGTGGTGGAAGGCTCGGGCCAGATCGCCGACGTGATCGCCAGCCTGGTGGAGCTGGAAGACACCCCGACGTCGTCCATCGTCAAGGAAAGGCTGGTGCGCTTCTTACCCCGCACGGTGTCCCGGCTGCCCGAGGAGGAGACCGAGAGCTGGATCAAATGGGTGAGCTGCGGGGAGACCCTGGGCCTAAGGAGAGGGGAGCCCAGTTCATGGGAAGGGAGAACACCTCAAAGGCCTGCCTCCTCTGGCAGCTGCGGGGATTCGGACTGGCTCAGGGACTGGAGCTGTGCTACGGCCCAAATCGTTTCTTGGCGGAAATGGAAACTCAGACAAGTTAAATGGCCCGCCCGGCCTCCGGACCTCGGGAGGGGTGGCACACGGGCTCACACTCCAGTCTGTCTGTTTGCAAAGCTGGCCATCCCCCTTCTTCTTAGAAATTTTTTTATCCTCACCCAGGGGTATGTTTTTATTGATTTTAGAGAGAGAGAAAGGGGGAGGGAGAGAGAGAGAAAGGGAGAGAGAGAAACATCAATCAGTTGCCTCCCTTATGTGCCCCAACTGGGGATCGAACCCACAACCAAGGTATGTGCCCTGACCAGGGATCGAACCCACAACCTTTTGGTGTACAGGACAACACTCCAACCAACTGAGCCACCATGCAGGGCTGGCCATCTCTCCTTTGTGCCCTGGTGTCAACAAACGTTGAGTGGCGTTTTGTGTATCGGTGGTGGGAGGAAAGAGATCCTGGTCACGGTGTTTTAGAAATGCAGGTTCTGTGAGTCCACATGTAGCAGAGAAGCTGTTCCCACGGAATAATTGCCTCTCTGAACAGCTGGCCTGTGATTCCATTCAGACTCTCACCTTCCTCGTGAGATCACGTGAGAAATGTGTCCGTGTTGGGATATGTGTTGTGCTTCCCGTCGCCAAGCCTGCAGGAGTGTTTCTGTTTCAGGGCTGCTGTGGGCTCAGGATGACTTCCATTCCTGTGACTGCTCAGTTCGTTAGAAAGTCACAGGACTATCAGCAGGTACATTCACATGAGCTCATTCAGGGATGGCTTTCGGTATCTGGAGATTTTTTAGGATCCTGTGCCTGGCTTTGGAAATGTTTGCATAAAGGAAATAACAGGCTGCAGACAACTAGAGTTTTTTCAGTCAAAGACCCCATTTCATCACAAGAGTTGAAGGTTGGATTTAATATAAATAATTTTTAAAATTCTTTTTTTTTTTTTGGTTAGTCCTCGCTCGACGACATTTTTCCATTGATTTTTTTTTTAGAGTGGACGGGAAGGAGGGTGACAGAGAGAGACAAACATCGATGTGAGAGAGACATATCAATTGGTTGCCTCCGGCATGTGGGGACCGAACCTGCAGCCCAGGCACGTGCGCTTGACCCGGAATCGAACCGGCGACCCTTCGGTCCACAGGCCAATGCTCTAACTGCTGAGCCAAACCAGTCGGGGCAAAATATTCTTGAATTAGATTGCCATTTCAGCAGTATTTGGTTGTGGAAGAGCCTCAAAGTATCAAATTTAGCAAACTGACTTCTTGGCATAGTGAAGGTAACTGCTCACCGTCCCCTTGTAAATATGAGAAGAATCAACCCAGCCTTCTGGGCTGGCAGGCACCTGTAGTGAATTACCACCCAGTGGGACCCCAGTGGTCACATTTGACCGCAGAGACTGGGCAGTGGGTTGAGGGACCAGGAGACAAGTCCTTTCTGAAATAAGCCTCCTGATCTGAAGTTCAGAATTTGAAAACTCAGATGTGTCTTCTTGTGGCCGAGAGTCAGTGTCGGTGCCGAATGACGCTTAGCTGATGTTCCTACTTGTGATATCACATTTTGCACATTTTACTAAAAAAAGATTAAGCTGGTGATTTTCTGTGAAAGTTCATGCTGGGATTTTCTGGCATCCTGGCCAAGTCCAGTGTAGAGACAGACACAAGAATCCGGTGAATGAGATCAAAATTGTATTCACTGACGACAAAGGCAAAGTGGGGCGAAGTGGCTTCGGGGTGGGGCCACAATGGCCTCCGTGTGCTGAGTCCCAGAATGAGACGGAGGGGCTCACCCAGACAGAGGCCAGGCCTGTGCTGACTGCAGACCAGAGCATGAGCACCGTGCAAGGAGCGGACCCCAGCGGAGGGGCAGGAAGGGGCTGGCGGCGAGGCCATGTCGCCAGGACACGGCAGTTCACTCCCCCAGCCTGCAGAGGAAGCGCGGGGGCGGAGCTCACTCGGGGGCGGAGCTCACTCGGGGGCGGAGCTCACTCGGGGGCGGAGCTCACTCGGGGGCGGAGCTCACTCGGGGGCGGAGCTCACTCGGGGGCGGAGCTCCCTCTGCAGGGAAATGTGTGGTGAGGAGGAGTCCTCCCTCCCCAAAGGTTGTATGTTTTCAATTCTCCAGGTGTTCAGACCTAAACCGTTTGAATCATTCCAAACATATCACGTAGCAATTCCAAACTGTACATATCAAGGTAAGACTATGTGTGTTGAGCGCCACATTCAAGGTCATCCCCTGTGATGCATGGAAGATGTTCAGTGGTCAGCTCAAGGGTACCCAGACAGCAGGGGACACACAACTCTCAACTGACCCGCCAGAGATGGCGTAGAGTCCAGACCAAGCATGTCCAAAGGGCCATGTCACCTAATGGGTCCCCGCACGCTTTAGGAAGGACTTGGATTTCTGCTTCAAGGCAAAAATCATCGGAATCCGGCAACTCGCCCAGAATGGGATAAACCTGGGGCGCATTTCACTTTCTGCGATTATATTATCCTTTCTGGGATTCATGTCTAGTTCATATTCATATCTGATGTGCTGCATACATCATACTTGTAATCATGTCAGTTAGAAGACATACATCGATAATGAAAATTACCTGGAATTTTAATTATGTGCTCATGTGGGCTTTTGCAGTTGGTACAGATTTCCCAGAAGGCCGTGCTCAGGAGTAGAATTATTAATGAATGAATATATGCATTCAGATATTAATTGAGCAACCCCCCAGGATGATTGTGGGTGACCTCAGTGATCATATGCACAACCAACCCCAAAACCTGGACTCACAGTTTCTCCACCTCCCCAAGACCCAGAATTTCCCAGGACATGCCCCCTGCCAGTCTCTCAGCGGTGCCCCCTGCACAGCCTCTCACTTCTCAAGAACCTGACCCTTCACAGGCTCCCGATCTGTCGGCCAGCCTAGGCAGCAGCCATCCCTTCGTTGCAAACTCTTTCATTTATTGAATTATGTGTGTGGAGCACGTACCGTCTGACAGGTTCGGTAGCAGGCGCTTCAGAAAGAACAGCGCACACAGCAGAGAAAGCAGACATTGGAAAGTTCATGTGGACTGATTATAATAGGATGCATTGTATGATGTCATTTGAAATAGGTGTTCTCAAGAAAGGTAACATGGATTCAGAGGGGCATGAGCCAAGGGAGCCTGGCCTCACATGAATAGCCTTTCAGGGGACGGCTTCTCAGAGAAAGTGATGTGGGAGCCGCGATCTGAAGCCTGGGTAGAGTTAGTGGGGTGAGGGCTGGGCGTGTGATGGTGAGAACAGTATGTGCAAAGGTCCTGAGGTGCAAGGCAAGCATGGCCTACCCGAGGAACCATAAGATGGCAATGAGGGCAGAAGCTGTGAGTGGAAGCTGGAGAGCTTATTAGGGGCCACAACAGGGAGCTAGCTCCTTTTTTCTTATCTTTTTGCAGCAAAGCAAGAAAGAATTTGTTGGCCATAGCAAAAGCACACTCAGGACCGTGAGACAAGGAAGGGCTTACCATAGAGGAAGCAGCAGGAGAGCCCAAGCTGGGCTGCTTTGGCTCACTGGGAAGTCGGAGAAAAGGGGGCCTTGGAGACAGTTCAGGGGGTTAGCCCAGGACGAGCTGCCCCGATTGCAAGTCTTGTAGCAGGAGTGGCCGGGGCATGTCCCCGCGGGAGAGCGTGCCGCGGGGAGCCCCTGGAACACTGTTTTGAGGGTTGGGTCTTGTTCGGGTGTAATGGGAGTCATGGAAGGGTTAGAAGCGGTGAGAGTGTGGTCAGAGCTGTGTTCAGGTGGGCTCCCCCTGGCTGCCTTGGGGGACAGGACTGGAGGAGGGGAGACGTGGACGTGGGGGAGGGGAGATGGACTCCCCTGCCGCTCTCTCTGGGTCCCCTCAGTTTTCTCTGTGTCCACATCCCCTCTCTCCTTCCTTCTGTGCCCCGGAATCTTGGTGCTTGGACCTGTCCCCATGTGTCCTTTCTGGTTGGAGGCCTTTCCTTCTGCCGGAACAAAGGCTTTCCCTTCACGCCGCCCCCCTTCCCCCGTTCTCTAGCAAACAACCCAGGTGCGTGTTTTCCTGCAGCTTTCATTTATTTCCTTGTCACTGCTGGAGGCCACGCCTTCTGAACTAAAGCCCCCAGCGCCAGGAAACTGTAGCCTTAAAGTCGCCTCCTAAGTCCAAATCCAGGGTCCCTGTCAGTGCGCATCTTCCACCCTCCCACCCACCCCAGACTTCCCCTCCGCCCAGCCCACACTCTGTAATTCCAGGTCCTCACCCCCAAAAGTTGCCAGGAAAACCCACCATTGCCTCAAACTCCGTGTAACCGACTCCAGACTCGCTTCCTCCTCTCGAAGGAGAACTTCCTCCCCGAGCTCCCGCCAAGCTGGCCGACGCCCGAAACTGTGGAATTAGGGGCCTCTGCCTGTCCCCCAGCTCTTTGATTTAAAAACATGTTTTACAGTTAAACATCACAGAGCAATCACAGAGGATGATATGGCTGATCCCTTGCCTAGTCGCCGAGTCCTCTGGACTCTTGTTCACAAGGAACCTTCTCTGCCCTTATGACCACACGTGGACGATTTCTGTGCTTTTCTGTCCCTTCTCCTCGTGTATTCACTCACCCAACAATTGAGCACCACGTGCTGGGCTTGGCCACACACACACATACGTGCACACACACACACGCACACGCACACACACCTACACCTCTCTGGTCAATGGGTCCCTCAGCCTTTTGCTATGTGTGTCCTTGTATAACATTTATTCTCATTACAGAAAAGGACTTCTTGTTCCAATTTAGAAATTAGACTCATGGGTATAGGATGGTAGGTGGGGGAAGGAGGTCTGGACCTGCCCTGTAGATGGTATATATATATTAAAAAAATGGAATAAAAGATTTCTCACCAAAAAGAGCAAATTTTGCCTGGCTGGTATGGCTCAGTGGATTGAGCATCATCCCATGGACTGAGAGGTCCTGGTTCTATTCCCGGTCAGAGCACATGCCCGGGTTGCAGGCTCGATCCCCAGTAGGGGGCATGCAGGAGGCAGCCGATCGATGTTTCTCTCTCACATCAATGTTTCTATCACTCTCTCCCTCTCTCTCTAAAAATCAGCACAAAGATATTTAAAAAATAAGAGTGAACTTTGTGCTCCTAATGTCTAAAGCCAGTTGGCTGACAACTCTGTCCTTTATATGTTGCCAGCTCAAAGAAATTCTCGAAAGTTCTCACCTGTTAACAGTTATTAAAATGGAGGAAGCTGGGGACGAGATCGTGAGCAATGCCATCTCCTATGCCTTGTACAAAGGTGAGTAAAATAGCCACTGTGCAAGTTTCAGCTTTGTGCTGCTTTCTGGGACTCGCACTGATTTTTTAAATGACTTTATTGGAATATAGTCTTGCACTTAATTTTGATTATCGTAGATTGGAAGCTAGACTACCGTTGATCTGCTGAGTCAAACCTCCTTGGTTATATATTTTGAATAGAACAAAAATTTGAATGTCATTAAAATGCTGGTCAAATCCGATCACAGCACTGTTCAAAGACTGTCTCTAACAGTGGCTTAATATTATTTCCTGTGTCTCAGACTCCTCTGAGAAGGCGCTAAAGCTACGGGCATTTGTCCTGGGCTCCACACATGCTTACACACATGCGCACACACTTCACACAGTGATTCTGCATCCGTTTCAGGGTTAACAGACCTCCTGAAGCTTGGGGGTGAAGCGCAGGTTAAACATTCTCACCTGTGATCTTCATTGTTCTAGAATTCCATCAAGGTGGATGTTACCTGAAGTATTAATAAATAGAGCCTTGGCAAAGACCGTGTAGAGTTGAGCTGCCTGACTATAGATGGAAGGTAGGCAGAGCAGGGCAAGGCACGTAGGAACTGTGATGTAATCATTTACTGTTTATTAGGATCCTTTTTACTGTGCTTGCCAGAAATTGGGTGGTAAGAATATTTATTAAAATGGGATTATATCTGTAGAGAAACATAGATCAGAATACATTAGTTCTGGGAAGGACAAGTACAATGTTGTTGTAATATGGTGTTACTTCATAGATTCAGATACAGTGTAAGTCAGATCTGGTCCTTGAAATGTAACATTTAAGGAATCCGAATCTATGGGAAAATATCAATATACCATAGTGACAAGGTTAGGACATGAAGTGGAAAGATATTATCATCCCCTGAATTGATCCTCATTACACACATTGGGACATACAGAAGTCTGATAAGAGTGAGTGAAAAGAAAGTGAAATGACAGTTGTGAGTGTCCGCTTCTAGGGGAACATGCTTAGAGTCCCCTGGGATAAATTGCTCTGATCCGGAATGGTTCTCACCCTCTTATTTCCGGGCCTTGGGTGAGTTGATTCTTTCCTGACCTCTTGTAGCCTTTAGCACCAATGAACAAGACAAAGATAACTGGAACGGGCAGCTGAAGCTTCTGCTGGAGTGGAACCAGCTGGACCTGGCCAACGACGAGATTTTCACCAACGACCGCCGGTGGGAGGTAAGTGAGCAGCTCTCCTGGGTTTTCCCAGGGTCAGGTCTGGTCCATTTCTGACAAGGTCAGAAATGTATATGTGTGTGCATAGACTTGAAGGTGCACATAGAGCAGCTGGAATTTAATTGTATACGTGTGTGCATAGACTTGAGGGTGCACGTAGAGCAGCTGGAATTTAATTGTATACGTGTGTGCATAGACTTGAGGGTGCACGTAGAGCAGCTGGAATTTAATTGTATACGTGTGTGCATAGACTTGAGGGTGCACGTAGAGCAGCTGGAATTTAATTGTATACGTGTGTGCATAGACTTGAGGGTGCACGTAGAGCAGCTGGAATTTAATTGTATACGTGTGTGCATAGACTTGAGGGTGCACGTAGAGCAACTGGAATTTAATTGTATACGTGTGTGCATAGACTTGAGGGTGCACGTAGAGCAGCTGGAATTTAATTGTATACGTGTGTGCATAGACTTGGAGGTGAATGTAAAGCAACTGGAATTTGTTTAATTGTATACGTGTGTGCATAGACTTGAACGACCATGCATTTCACAGCTGTCATCCTCTGCAGCCAGGTTCAGAAAACACTCTTAGGCCTGCTGGCATGTAATCAGTGATGAAGACTTGATTTATATTAACATATGATCAATTTTAATAACAGAATGCAAATAAAGTAATGGCTTATGGATTTAAAAAATTTGTTTTTCTTTACTGATGTTAGAGAGAGAGAGAGGAAGGAAGAGGGAGAGATAGAAACATCGACGAGAGAGAACATCGATTGGCCACTTCCTGCATGCCCCCCACTGGGGATTAGGCCCACAGCCTGGGCATGTGCCCTGACCAGGAGGGAATCAAACCGACAACCTCTTGGTGCATGGGTCGACGCTCAGCCACTGAGCCACACCGGCCGGGCTGGCTTATGGATTTTTAAATGATTCATTCCTGTAGCAAACACTCTCTTGTGTTTTGGTCTTTGCATTTAATGAACCACATTACACATTGCAAAGCTTTACTTCGTTGAGGGAAAGTAGAGTTACAAGTAGATGCAGTTAATTGATTCATAAATGGATCCCTGTGTGTGAAAGGGTCTATTTAAGTAAGGTCAGATGGTACAAATAAACATAAACTCAGACACATACTGAATGGCACATTTAATTTTATTAACTCAGCCTGAGACAGTTGAGGGCGAAGGGCGTAACGGTTAAGCGTATGGATCGGCTCTGGAGCCGGCCCGTCGGCGTATCTTAACCTCTGCAAGTCACTTAACCTCTCCATGCCTCCACTTCCTCGTCCCGGGTGGAGCCTGCTCCTGCTGGCTCGCAAGAACTCACTGCTTGCGTTTTAGAGATTTTGCAAGTCAGTAGTTAAATACCATCACTA
Organism: Tadarida brasiliensis; assembly: GCA_030848825.1. Classification (NCBI taxonomy): domain Eukaryota; kingdom Metazoa; phylum Chordata; class Mammalia; order Chiroptera; family Molossidae; genus Tadarida; species Tadarida brasiliensis. Next base: position 102,821,920 of record CM061265.1, read on the forward strand.
TTAAAAATTGAACTATGTAAACTTAGAACTAAATGCATTTTATTAAAAAACAAAGGTGATAAATAATTAAAACTCATTACTTTCTAATTGTTTTACTGTATTTGTTATCTAGGCTCTAGACATCATTTCTGTCTATTGTGTCTGCATGCTGGAAATACTACAAGTATGCTACTCTGGGTCTATTTTCAATTCTGCATCCTATGATATCACGCTGGCAGCTGGAAGTTAGCTGTTGTGGGAGCATTTACACCACAGGAATTGGCAAGGACCACAGAGCAGGGGCTATTTGCTTCTTCCAGAGAGCTGGTCATTAAACATTTACCAGCACACCACTGTGCGTCTGAACACGGAGATGATAAATAATAGCAGTACCCACCTCATTGGGTTGTTACGATGACTAAATTGGATAATGTTTCTGCAGTGCTTAGAAACATTGGCTCATAGTAAGCAACATATAAGTATTTGTTCAAAAATACATAAAAATCATTTGAATGATGGTAATACTGGTGTGACTTTTCACACTGCGCCAGGTGGTTTCCTTGTGTGGGTTTACTTGCCCCTCACACCAACCCTTAGCGGGAATGATCTCACTTTGCTGGTTAATGAGCCAGGACCCAGGTGTAGCATGGGAGGTGGTTACTGACGGTTTTTTGAGGGCCTGCTCTGAACTTGAATTTCTGAAAGTATCTTGACCTATGTTATCTCATTTTATCCGCATAAACACCTACGGATTTTCTAGAAGAGCAGACTGAGGCTCAGAGACAACCTTGTTCCAGGTCACACATCTAGGTAAAGGTAGCGGCAAGGTTTGGAAACAAAGAGGCGTCTGACTACAAAGCCTTTCCCTTTCCCGCATGCCAGTGGTTCTCAAAGTGGGATGCCCGGACCTGTGGCAGCTCGGGCACGACCTGGGGACCTGTTAGCAACCCCGATGATCAGTCTCTATCTCAGACTTGTGCAAGGACAGACTCGGAGGTTGATTCCGGCCCCTGTGTTGGAGTGAGCCCTCCAGCTGACTCTGATTGATGTCTCAGGACCACCACCCTATCGCTCTCAAGTGTGTGACCAATGGAAAGGCAAATGGATTTAGAAGGAAATGCGAAACTCTGGGTACAAGGAACACTTGCCTGAGGACAGAGGAGAAAGGGCAGCTACCTTCCTTAGAACAGCCACCTCTTCCTCTCCGTATCCCACCTGGAGCCCCAGTGTGGGGCCCCAAGGGTTCTTTGACAGTTTCCTCTCGGGGTGATGTGTGATTTCCCAGGAGTCCGGCACTAGACAGACAGAGCGACGGCCGAGGCTGCCCTTGGCGGGAGACATTTGTCTAAACCAGGGTCGGGCGAGTCTCCTGAGTGAAGTGGGCTGGGTGGATGGCAGCGAGGGTTGGTGGGGCCCCTGAGGACTGGGGGACCTGGGTTCTAGGAGCAGCTGCCACTCGGCTCCAGCCGATGGCTCTCCATGTTGTCCGAGCTTCTGGATTTCAGTGCTGGAAATGTGGCTTTTTAATGCACTTTCTAATTTTTAATGTTGGGAACTAAATTGAATTGTAAGAGATACTATGGAGGACAAATCACATATCTGAGACCTGTTGTGGCCTTTAGACCACTGGCTTCTGTCTGAACTAAACGGTACTTTTCCTGTGTTAAAATTCTGCACACACTTCTCTGGGACAGGTCTTATCAGGAGCCCGGAAAGTGGAGACAAAGATAAATAACAACCAGGTAGAGTTGTCAAGCATTTCAGTGAGTCTGCTGTGCGACACCATCAGGCATGTTCTTGGTGGCGTGTGGCTTAAAGGACAGCGGGAAGGTCCCCTGGCCCAGGGTGAGGCGTTGGCTGTTGGTGGCTCACAGTTGGTGTCCACTGTAGACCTTGGAGAAATGGTGTGAGCTGTACACTCCCCACCCCCTAACTGAGTGCTTCCCTGTACCAGGCCCTGGGATCCACCCTGGACCAGCCTCATCCCTGCGTGGGTGTAGTTATCTCCACTTTACATCAGCAAGAGGCCACGTCACATCCAAGCCCACATCTGGCTGGTGTCAAAAATCCTGCCAGGTGTTCCCCTGTCTAGGTGTTTGAACTACAACCCAATGTCGTGTTACAATGGAAAAGATACGTTGTATTCTCAAAACAGGAGCTCAAGAGAAGCTGAAGATAGGACTACTCTGTGGCTGGAAATACATTGTGGCAGAGAAAGAAAAGCCACATGTTTCCCTTCCGGGCTCAGGGGTGAGCGTTTTCTCTGCTCTTTCTCCTCAGTCTGCTGACCTTCGAGAAGTCATGTTCATGGCTCTCATAAAGGACAGACCCAAGTTCGTCCGCCTGTTTCTGGAGAACGGCTTGAACCTGCGGAAGTTCCTCACCAACGACGTGCTCAGCGAGCTGTTCTCCCACCACTTCAGCACCCTTGTCTACCGGAACCTGCAGATCGCCAAGAACTCCTACAATGACACGCTGCTCACGTTCGTCTGGAAACTGGTGGCTAACTTCCGAAGGAGCTTAAGGAAGGAGGACAGGAACAGCAGGGACGAGACGGACGTAGAACTTCACGTAGGTACTGGGAGAGCTGTCTGTGTGTTTCTACTGCCTTTCCCTAAGATAGTGGGGCTCCCTGGTGAGTTTTCTGATGCCTGCTTTGTGCTCTGTGCTGTGTTTCAAACTACTTGTTGGCGTTTTTCTTAACTGCAAAGCTTGGTGTGGCGCGCACACTTTCGGAAGGCATCTGTCAGGGAACAGGGACCCGTGGATGGCTGCCTGCTCGTGTCTTAGCCTTCCGGACATGATCTCCTAACACTGCTCTGTGCTGCTCATGTAAAGGACTGAAGAGCTGCCAAGTTTTTGTTTTGTGGATCAAAGGGGCAGTGAATACTTCCAAAGGGATAATCCAGGTTCCCCTGGGAGAGGATGCTGTGAATGTACCGCCCGTATTCTCTAGGCCTCCCTCTCTTAAATGCAGGCAGGCCCAGCACCTGCGACCTTCTGCTCCGAGCCCGCTGCCCACCAGGCGGTGTGTGAACACCCCGCCTTCCCCGAGTGGACAGATCATTCTGAGATGTGCATTCTGCCCTGATTCCTAGGCTGCCTTAGCTAACTACCGTGACAGCGTGTTGACGATGTACCTTAACTGGTTCTTTCTTTTCAGATCTCATTTCCTCCATCTCCTATTGGTGTTTCTGGGATCACCTCTCAAATAAATTACTTGTCTCAGGATTGCTTCTGGGGAAACTAGGTCATTACCTTTAGTGATGCTAGGATTTTAATATGTGTGTGTGTGTGTTGCAAAAATCAGAATGCCTTGGTGCTTGAAAGAACAGGGAGTGTTTAGGAAGCTTCTCTTTGACACTGTTTTTGTTCAAACCCTCTGCAGGATCCATAACCGTGCCTGTGGACCTCAGGAAAATGTATCTGTAGGGAAATACTCATTTAGTTGTGTTCTGTCTGAAAAGGTTCCATTGGAAGTTACGGGATGCCGAATAGGAGCTAGGGATTTTAATTAATGTATTAGGGATCGAAACTCCAAAGAGATAAGCCAGGGCTCTGTGTTATGGTAATTGAACTGTAGGAAAGTTAGAATTTAGTTGGCATGATCTTTCTAGACGAGAAATCGATTGATATGATGGAATTGCGTTCTCTTCGGCCGTCAGAAGTCATTCAGCTTTCAGATCGTTCCCGGCGTGGTTTTGACCTTTTATACCTTATCTAGTGGGGCGGTGTCTTTTATGATCGAGAAAAGATTTTGTGTCAAATTTTACTACCTGGTGACTTGCGGAGCTGAGGATCTCTCACAGGGCTGTTAGGATGGATTCGTCCACCCAGCACGGAGCCCCCAAACACGGGGCTCTCTGCTAGGGCATCCTGACCCCCCGTTTCCATTCTGAGAGTATTGCAGCTAAAGTGAAGCCCCCTTTGCCCTTGCTGACCATGTGCTCTGGCCCTCCCAGGACGTGTCTCCTATCACGCGGCACCCCCTGCAAGCGCTCTTCATCTGGGCCGTCCTGCAGAACAAGAAGGAGCTCTCCAGAGTCATTTGGGAGCAGGTAAGTGTGCGAGCCCGCGCCGAGCGTGTGCCTTGCTGTGGGTGTGCTGACCGTCCCCAGACTCTCATGCTTGCTCTAAAACATCCTCAATGCAACGGATCGTCTGCTGTCAGGTGAATACGCTGGCGCCCGACCCCCGTCGACGGAGGTGTGTCTGGGAGGAGAGGTCCCTGGCAGGGAGCTGTCCTTGGTGGGCGATCCAGTAGGCACCTGCTTCTCAGGTGTGTGTGGGTGTGTGATTTTTTTCCAGGTGGATGAGGTTTCTAAGTTTAATTTCTAAAATCAATTTCTAGCTTCATTGCATAATGGACAGAAGTAGGGCCTGGACACATCCCACTTTGGGAAACTCGCTGAGACTTTCCTCTGTGATGTAGCACAGAATGGTGTCCTGTAAATGATGTACGGACAGGCGGGAAGAAGCCACGCGCTCCATTTTCAGTGGGCAAAATCGGATATTGACTACTGAGGTCACACACCGTCTTACAACTCGTTATCAGGTTTCCCACGGCCTTGTCCACTTCCCCCTCCTGGAACTGTTCCAGCTGACCGTGGGTGGTCAGGCCTCCCGCTGCAACTTTCTGTTGGCACTCTCCTTGCTATTTTCCTTTCACGTGCTCATTTCACGTTCAAGGCTATTTTATGCACATCGCAAATGCTGCTGTAAATCTCCACGAACAGTTCAGATTTTGCCATTTCTGCCTTTGCCATGAGTCTGTCCTTGTCTGACATCAGTGTTGACTTGGCCACTTGAGGGGCCACGAATTAACCCTGACCTTCTCCGCCCTTCTCAAAGACCAGGGGCTGTACCCTGGCAGCCCTGGGAGCCAGCAAGCTCCTGAAGACCCTGGCCAAGGTGAAGAACGACATCAACGCAGCTGGGGAGTCTGAGGAGCTGGCCAACGAGTACGAGACCCGAGCAGTGGGTAAGCCTTCCGAGCAGGACATCACGCAGGCACAGGCCTGCCAGCCGCCCACCTGTGCCGTGGGCAGAGGTCAGTGGCACGTCCACACTGCTCGATTGGCCTGGTTCGAGGGCTGCAGACCACGTGGTTAGGGGCACATGTGTTGTGGCAGAAGCCACAGGCCCCTTGAACCTGGTACTTGCTGACTTCTCCAGGAATGAAGTGGGACATCTTGGGCTCTCTCATCCTTCTCTCATTTCCCAGGCCCAGGTCTAAGTAGCTCAGCACCCCAGGGAGTGGGGCTGTTTTGTTCTCGGGTGCTACTGAGAAACTGACAGGTCTGAGGTTTGACCTGACTTGCAAGTCAGCAGGTCAGCTCACCGGTTTCATATACATATGCGGACAGGACCCCAGGCCCCTGGTTCGTCACTGACGTCAAAGGCAGCGGTCAGAGGCGTATCTGGGGTCGGTGCCCTGGGCTTCGATTCCCCTTCAGGGATATGAATGAGGGCTGGTTCTGCCAGGACTGCGGGTGATTGCCCAGGGCGAGATTACTCAGCATCCACCACAGAAGAGGGAGGGGCAGCGCTAAGCACGAGCTCCCGGAGTGCCCATCCTCTGTTTGCTAGTCAGGGTCCCTGAACACAGCTTGTCAGAGTCCCGGACTGCGTGGGGATGCGAGAAACCAGGACCCAGAGCCTCCCAGCAGCACTTCCGACCTGCTCGGTTGTTTCCTTTTCCAGCTGGGAGTTTTGAGTTTGCGACGTGGAGCGTTGCATTAGCTGTTGTCACAGCGAATGAAAAATTGCTCGTGAGTTCAGCTTCTCTGTGCTGGGGAAAATGTGCCCAGTGATTTCTTTCAGTATGTTAAATTATGTTAATTTCTGACCAACCTCACTAGGCAGTGGCTCCTCGTATTTTACCAAATCTCCTCTAAGGATCCGGGCTCTGGGCTCTTTGTCAGACCCCGAAACGTAAGCACGCCCTTCAGGCCGCAGGTCGGTGTTTCTTAGATCGTTTTGGCTTTTTTGCACTGTGCCTTATCTGCAACGAAACCTCACCAAGAAAGCACAGACTGTACATAAGAATGGGGGGTTGCTCTGGGAAGGGCAGGTAGAGGGACTGGGTTCCTCCCTAGTGGCTGCACCCCACCAAAGAGGGGGTTCCCAGTGCCCAGCACAGGCAGTTCAATCCGCATCTCGAAGCCCGCTGCCTGGGGGCGCTGTGCCGAGGATGGTGTGCGAGACGGAATCCCTGTGTTCAGTAAAGAATTATGTTGTGTCGGCATTTCCTGTGCTTTTTGCAAACCAGGGTGCTCACACCTGGCTTTTCTTGAAGCCAGGGCACGGCGGGGGGCGGGGAGGACTGTTCTGGGCCTCGGCCAGCCCCACTCAGTTCCCCTCTCCCTGCTGCTAATGTGGTCGCAGAGCTGTTCACGGAGTGTTACAGCAGCGACGAGGACTTGGCAGAGCAGCTGCTGGTCTATTCCTGTGAGGCCTGGGGCGGGAGCAACTGCCTGGAGCTGGCGGTGGAGGCAACGGACCAGCATTTCATCGCCCAGCCCGGGGTCCAGGTAAACAACGCAGTCGCATCCGGAAACGTGCCTTTTCTGTCAGATGCTATTAGCGACGTCAATAACGTCACATTAACAACACAGCACCGCCAGCACAAAAGCCAGAGCAGGAGCGAGGTGGGCGATGTTCGGGGGACAGCGGTGCACAGGCCTCAGCAGAGGTCTCTCCTTCAGGAGCCGGTGCAGGAGACAGAACATCCTCCGAGTTTCCCCCAAGCAAACAGTTCGGCACCAGGGTTAGGGGCTGGGTCTCTGGGTGCCGTGCCTGGGTCTCCATCCACTATATCCCTGAGCGACGTGGTGATGCGCCCGGTTGCACAAGCTCCCTGGGTCCCAGGGCAGGGGTGCGGGGAGGGTTCCGTGAGGGCGTGTGTGGGAGGAGCCAGCCCTCGCTGTCAGCTGCTGCCCGCAGGTAGGCTCACCATGGGGAAGAGCAGCAGAGAAGCCAGTGTGAAGGGGATGCACCTTCCCCTTCGGACAGACACGTTCTCTTCTGGGAGCCCTGCGCTCCTGTGGGGGGGTCCAGTCTATACCCACCCCTCTGGGTTGACTTAATGTCCTGTTGTCCGAGGCCACCTGGGTTTTCTAGCAACCACCTTCGTGGGAGGCACAGTCTGGGAAGCATTTTCCTGCCTTTCAGCTCAGATTGAGGTTGCGATGCCAGTGGCCTGCCCTTTCTGTCTGGCTTTGCTCTGGGTTTGATTTCAGACAGGGAGAGGTCGGGTCGTGCCTTCAGTACCCCAGGAGGAATTTGTTTATTTAACCACACAGTGACTCACACCAGACAGAACCCACGTAAGGAGGGGACTGAAAATCAAACAGTTTTTAAATAGTTTGTCATAGCCCCTTAGAATCCAGGTAACGGCATAAACGGAGAAGAACCTTACTTACCTGGGGGAGGTCCGAGGGCCGGAAGGAAGGTCGCGCACTGTCCTGCATTTCGCTGCATTAACAAGGACCCGTGTCTTTTGTCTCTGTTCCCCTGTAGAATTTTCTGTCCAAGCAATGGTATGGGGAGATTTCCCGAGACACCAAGAACTGGAAGATTATCCTGTGTCTGTTTATCATACCCTTGGTTGGCTGTGGCTTTGTATCATTTAGGTATGAAACCAAGACACACAATCGCGTGTGCATGTGTGTGCGTGCGTGCTCCCGTGTAAAGGACTGTAAGGCCCGGAACCTCTGATGTCCACTCTCCCACCTACAATTAGGTCTGGGATCGTCTCTGGCTTTCCCTGGGTTCGATTTCAAACAGGTAGAGGTGGGGCCCTGACCTCACGCTCGCAGGCAGAATTTGGACCTGTTAACTCCGAAATGCCGAGGGCAGAGTTTCGGCGGGCCCCTCCCTGACAGCGGGACTCCCCAGCCAGCCGGGTGTGCTTGCCGCACGGTGAGGGCGCTGTCCCTGTCCAGGAAGAAGCCGGTGGACGGGCACAGGAAGCTGCTGTGGGGCTACGTGGCCTTCTTCACCTCCCCCTTCGTGGTCTTCTCCTGGAACGTGCTCTTCTACATCGCCTTCCTGCTGCTGTTCGCCTACGTGCTGCTCATGGATTTTCACTCGGCGCCGCACCTGCCCGAGCTGGTCCTCTACGGGCTGGTCTTTGTCCTGTTCTGTGATGAAGTGAGACAGGTAGGACAGCCCCGCAGGGCACCCCCGCCCTCCCTCGGGGCGGCGTCTCCCCCAGGAGGAGGGGAAGTTGCTTCTGAAGTTCCGGAAGTCCTGATTTCCCCCAATGACTGTCCTCGGTAGGGGGCAGCCTGTGACCGGCTCAGCCTCTTAGCCCTCCAGTGAGATCGGGGAGCACTGGCACTCTGAGCGCGTTCACGGATGCAGACGGCTCCGCACACGGAGGGTGGGTCCCAGGGGGGCGTTGACCTTGGGCTGCCAACCACCCCCGTCCTCAGGAGCCGCTGTGCCTGGCCATTGTCGTAGGGGGTGGCAGGATGAGCGACGGGAGTGGGGAGGGCTTTCCAGCTCAGAGCTCCTGAATGCCCGGCATGTCAGAATGACAGTGTTGGAAGGTCACGGAAGTCCCTGTGGATTTCAGCGACTTGGTGTGAATTATTCATGGTGGTTTCTGCGGTTCCCTGGGATCTGTTTCTTGGCGTCCTCTCTCCACCATGGAAGAGCAGGTGCTCAGCTCCTGGTTGCTGAACAAATAGATATCGGTGGTGGAGGACGGAGCTGTCCCTAAACCACTAAAAAAAGTGATCCCAGAAAATCCGTTCAGACTTAGCAATGGACAGGTTATGAGAACTGCTGGTGCTGTCCCTTCCCTCATCCCCTCTGAGCCCAAACCCAACACCAGGTCCGTCCAACAGTCCGGCCTGGGTGCTTACAGCCAGTGAGACACTGTGCCAGGTGCCGCGAGAGGTTTGGAGGGATGGAGGCCGCTGTCCTCGCCTCACCGAGTCGCTGCCCAGTAAAGGAACCTTAAGTTCGTTTCAACCATCACGTCACCTCTGATAGACTTTTTTTGTGGCTCCCCACAGTCCTGGGAAGACTCTGAGCTCTGTCTGTTCTCAGCAGGGGTGTCTCCATCAGTGAGGGGTGTCTGGCATGGGTTCGGGGGGTGGGAGGAGTCCTGCCCTCCCTGGCCTAGTAGGTGAGGGATGGAGACAGGCTGGAGGTGGGGGGAGAATAAGGTACATGACACGAGTCAGTGTGAGCATGGCAAGATTATCAAGCTTTCTGTCTACCAGAAAGCCCCCCACCCCCACCCCCAGGACACGTCCTGCTGGCGTACAGATTTCTGTGACCTCAGCCTCGTAGAGCCCCATGCGTTGACTCCTGAGGTCCCAGCTCAGCCCGGCTCGTGCCTCCCTGTCAGTCCGCTCGGGCCGCCGTGACAAAGCACCAGCAGCTGGGCGGCTCACACAACACCGTTCATTGTCTCGTTCCTGGAAGCCTGCAGTTCAAGACCAAGTGGTCGGCAGGCTGGTCCCTTCCGAGGGTGTGAGGGAGAATCTGGGTGTGCCGCAGTCTCTGTGAGTCCTGGGCTTGTAGAGGTGTCCCTGGGACCCTGTCCTCATGCCCACATGGCGTCCTCCCTGTGTGCGTGTCTGTGTCCAAACTTTCCCTTGGCACGAGGACACCCAAATCAGGGGCCCGTTCCATTCCTGCCCCTCGCTCGTGCTCCCGACATGTCTCTGCTAGTCCCGTTTCTGACCCCGCCTCCCCTGTGGCACGAGGACATGGAAGGTGCTGTGAAAATCCAAACATGATTTGCTTCCTCCAGTGTCTAAAGAAGCCACGCGGTCCAGAGAGAGGACTTATTCCGGGTTGTTTTGGAGGGCAGAGCTTTGCCTGGGTGGAAGATGCAGGGAGACCCATCTCATTCCTGCATTCTTTCTTTCAACAAGTATTTATTGAGCACCTGCTGTGTGCCAGGCACGAGTCTGGACTCTGGGGATACAGCAATGAAGCGACAAACATCTCTGTCCTTAGGGAGCTTTCTACCAGTTATCAGTGGTCGACAGGGTCCTCGCTGCGAGCTGTCAGGGAGAGGAGGGCAACCCTGACTGGCGAGTCGTGCATTTCCTGGGAGGTTGGCCCCCGGGACTGGCAACATTAAATCTGTCCTTAAGTCACAAACTTCTCCATACAAATTCCGACGTACATGTAACTGCTCAGTCCCGTATTCGGGTCACGCAGGAAGGAGACTCAGGACAGGTGCGTTTTTCTGGGAGCAGGACCCTGGGCAGGTGTGAAGTGCCCAGGAGAGACACATGCAGGGACACTGTGTGGGAGCAGACTGTGGGCAGGTGCAGGAACCTCAGGGAGGGAAATGGGTAGTCATGCACTTCCCGGCCGTTCTGGGTCCCGTGGGGCTGGCTGGGGGAGTGATGCCCACTGGGTCTGGCCGAGCCCCAGCTATCTGTCTACCTTCAGAAGGGGCGATGGTTGACTCGGAGGGTGATAATGAGGACCTGTAGCTCTGTCCAAACGTTCTTCTCTCTCTCTCTTTAGAAGTGAGGGTTGAATGGGCCAGCCTCCATTCAGCAGTACCGTGTATTAGGGCGCTGGTGAGGGTTAGGAGCGTGGGTTCGAGAGCAACCTGCCCTCTGAGGACAGCTCTGGTTCTGTGGTCTGTGAGCAAGTCTGCAGAACACAGCCAGAAAGAGTCTTGTCGTGAAAGGAACCCGCCACCCGGGGTCACTGTTTCTCTTCCTGTCTGCTGCTTCTGCTCTGGGAATCTCCATCTGATGGGGTCCCTGGAACAGGCAGTTCTTCGGGCCTGGTGCAGCCTTAACTGACCTCATTTGCACTTGTTAGAAAAACCAGAATCAGGCAGGAGGTTACAGTTTAGATGGTGTCTGGGTGTCAAACAGTGCTCTTTAGTGTGTGTGTCCCCCTGTCCCCTCCCCCAGGGCAGCTGTCCTTCTGCTAAATGGGGATTTTTAACCAAAGAGTCAGTAAGCTCCCATACAGCCATTAAATACCTCCCAGCCCGCTAACCGGATTGTGGTTGTTTGCTTAAAATACGTTCCAGCCTCTCTTTGTGGAGAGCACTGTGCAATCGTGAGGCCCCCTGAATCTCCAAACCCTGAGAGATAATGTGAAATGTGGTCCTGGTGCGTGAATACAGCCCACATCGGCATTCCAGTCAGCAAAGGCCTCTATTCTTTTTTTAAAAGATGTTTTCTCCCCGCTGCCCAGTGCCTCTGAGCCCCAGAACTGATCTACTTAGGGTTTCCCCCATCACACAGGAGAGTCTCCTGGGCAGAGGCTGAGCTGGGCTGGGGCGTCCGGGGCACCCACCCACCTGCCCCCTGCCCGGGTTTCGCAGGAGACGCAGGCCGGTGTGGCCTGTTCTAACCACCCTCCTCTTGCAGATGGTTCCAGGTGGGTGGTAATCAGTGTCACCCAACTGGGTAGTTCGAGATTTGGATGTGACTTCTGAGAGTACAAGTTCAGTGAATTGTGGTCAAACCGGGGCTGCTCAGACCTGGGCGATTTTGATATCTCCTTGGAACTAGATTTCATAATCTAGGCAGTGCTTACCTCCTTTGTCCACGGAAGATGCTGTTTGCATTTATAAATGAATGCAAGGAAATACTTCTTGAGAAACGAATATTGCTTTTATAATCCCTCCGAGACTAGGGTTGCTGGATCCCCGCGGGATCTGAAGAAGCAGGTGATCTTGGGGAGAGGAATCCAAGATTCAAAGGCCCGAGGCTGCGGCTTGCTGGCCGTCTGCCCTTGGGCAATTTCCTTAGCTTTTTCTTTTTTCTAGGCCTTGGTTTCAGCTGCAAAACAGGAAATATAATATCTGAGTATCAGACCTATTTTGGTGAGTTGATTCTGTAAGAGAGAAAAGTGCCCTGTTCCGCTGGGGACGCCGTTTTCCTGCCTTCTGGTATTTCCTTATCTGCGCTCCCTCGGGGCTCTGGTCTCCCCCCACTCCCACCTCTATCACATTTTAAACATGTTTAATTTCTGTCCTTCCCAACGGCCGGCCAGCCGGCGGGGTCCTTGAGACTCTTCGAGTCCCAGGAGCCCGGCACAGGTGTGTGGAGCCCTGTGGGCTCTCAGCAAACGTGTTGTGGGTAGATGGTTGAATGAAGGGTTAGTGACCACCCTGGAATCCCCCGAGTCCAGTGTGTGGAGTGCAGAGGCTGGCCAGATGCAGTCTTCTGAAGGAGAACCCTTTCCTTCATCATCCCACTGTGGTCCTGATGTGCTTTCTCCTGGGAAACCGTGACCCGTGCCTGCCAGTCATGCGGAAGGGCTCACGGGGGCACACACTGTTCCTGTCCCTTGTTTCTGTGACGACAGCTATCCTCATAGATGCCGCCTACAGGCGGTGCTCAGTCTCTGGGGGTTCGTTTCAAGAACAGCTGACTTTGTCAGCAACACGGGACTAACAGCACCAGCATGCACCTCGCTCCCCAGGCCCCTGGACCAGCGCGAGGCACGGGCCCACTCCGCCCATGGTTGGCTCGAAGAGGAGCTGGAAGAAAAATGTGTGAACTCGAGCCAGCCTGGAAGCAGGTGACGCTTCCATGCTGCTCACGTCCTCTCTCTGTCCCTCTCTGTGCTGCAGTGGTACATGAACGGGGTGAATTACTTCACCGACCTGTGGAACGTCATGGACACGCTTGGCCTTTTTTATTTCATTGCAGGGATTGCATTTCGGTAAGTGCGCCTCGCCGCCTTTCCTGGTGTCAGGTGGCTTTGGCTTCTCTCGGAAGACAAGGCGAAGGAAAGATCTCTGACGTGCAAGCCCAGATAAGCCTGTGCCCCGCCCCGTCAGAGGTTGTCACAGAAGGCCACCGGCTCTGCTTCTTGGAGACACAGCATGCCAGCATAGAGCTGTCTCGTCCCCTCCTGGTGATCTGTCATTGAAAAGGGACTCACAGTGTTTCACTCTGCTCATAGGACTTGGGGAGAGATCATTAGGAAGTGAGGAGACTGGAGAACGATAGGGATTTTAAATATCGGGGCCGTGCAATCCTCTGAAATGCCCTTCCTGTCAAACTGAATGCTGGCTCTGGAGCCTGCCCCCCACATGCGAGCACATTTCTCACCTAAAAGCAATCACGCGAGATAAAACAATCTAAAATTACGGTCAGTGTGCAATCCTTGAGACAGAGAAATTGGGGTGCACCCAACACCATGGCTCACCTTGCCCATGCCCACACCCCGCCAGGCCCGCCTTCCCCAGGTAGCTTCAGCACAAAGCTCGGGGTTCTGTCTGGGCAGTACACGGGTGTCCCTTCATGGAGGAGCCCGACTGTCCTATTTGCACCCCAGAACGAGGTATTTACAGTGAGTGCCCCCTCTACAATTTGAAGGGAGTAGAAGCTCAGTTTCCTTCCCCAGGAACCCCCGTTTCTGCTTGGGTTAAGGGCCCGGCATTTGAATCACAGTTGGTTGGACGTGATTTCCAGAGCATCCCAGCTAGAAAGTACCTATGGCTTCCAGTTCACACATAGCAGGCGGTTAGCTCATCAGATGACCCGGTGCCCACGAGGTGAGTTTCATTAGGGAAGCTGGCAGGATCAAGTCTCAGGCGTCTGGGCTGGGGCGGCGATTGGGGTCCTTAGAGAAGCTTCTCGAGCCAGGAAGGTAGTGATGGTGGACCGGTAGTATCTGAGGATGAAGGACTGAGTGGCGGGAACCTCTGACCGCTGTGTTTGATGTGATGTCCTTGCCTCTGCTGGAGCCCCTGAGGGCTGAGGACCGTGGCCCTTGTCGTCACTGGTTGACAGGTGTGTGGTCTCCGTGGCCTGCCTCTGCTCACTCTCAGCCCCCGATTCTCCGCTGTCGCTTTACGTTTGGTTATTTTTAAAGACAAAGCTTTGAAATGTGTGGTCAGAATCGCACAGATGCTACTCCCCTTCCTCCCACAGGCTCCACTCTTCCAGCAAAGCCTCTCTGTATTCTGGACGCGTCATTTTCTGCCTGGATTACATTATATTCACTCTGAGGCTGATCCACATTTTCACCGTCAGCAGGAACCTGGGGCCCAAGATCATCATGCTGCAGAGGATGGTGAGCGCGAAGGGCGCCCGTGGCCGTCCGTTCTCGGGCTGGGTCCGGAGCTCCTTCCACGTCGGGGGGGGGGGGGGGTTCGTCCCAGAGTGACCGTCGTACCTCTCCGTCAGTGGGTTTGCTTCCTTTGATGCGTTTGCACCAGGCGCCTCTCCCTGGATGAGATCGAACAAAAGATGACTGTTAGGAGCAAACAGCACGATTCAGTGACTTGCTAGTCACACCTGACCAAGTGCTGCTTGCATCTGAGTCTTAACGGTTCACTCAGAGCACAGGCAGGATAGGGACTGTGACACCCATTTCATGGATGTGGACAGTCCCAGGAGGTCATTGCGTTTGACTGGAGACAGGCAGGGAGCGAGAAGCGTGGCGAGGATCGGAACTTCAGTCTCATGACCGTGTGGCGTGGCGGGAGGGAAAGCACCCGCGAGCCCTTTTGTAACGTGGCAGAGAGAGAGGACCACGCACGGCCACGTGGCTCTCCTAGGCTGGTCCTCCAGAGGACCCGGGCCTTCCCTGCTGCATCTGCAAGTCAGATGGGCGTTTGGATGAGCTCATCTGGAAGGCCCTTTCCAGCACCGAGGTTCTCTGAGTCTGTGGTTTCAATTCAAAGCATATCTGAGGCATCACGTCAACATGAAGTCATGCTGTGGGTGCAAACATTTTTCTAAAAATCAAAGTGTACATTCTTGTTTAATAAGGATAGCTTTGATTTTTCTTGGGAAGAAGAAAAACACCACCTCTAAGTGGATAATTCAGGGACTTAGGCCTCTCTGGAGTGTAAGCACCGTGCGGTGTGGAGGAGAGGTGCTCCCGAGTCAGGCCCCACCTGTGCTCGCAAGCTGGTCCCTCCTCCACAGAGCCGCTGTTGCTGAGCTGGCGTGGGGACCTGCAACTAGAAATGTGTCACTCCGTTTTAATTCTGGAAAATAGATGTCCCTTGACCCAAAGGTGGTGATGACTATTTTATTTATTAAAATTTTTTTTTCTTTATTAACTTTAGAGAGGAAGGGAGAGGGAGAGAGAAACATCGATGAAAGAGAACATCAACTGGCCGCCTCCTGCATGCCCCCCACTGGGGATCGGGCCCACCACCTGGGCATGTGTCCTGACCGGGAATTGAACCGGCGACCTCGTGGTGCATGGGTTGACGCTCAACCACTGAGCCACACCGGCCGGGCATGGTGATGACTGTTTTAAAACTCAGTGAGCACACGCTGGGTGACTTGGATTCCCCGGGCGCTGGAACCTTTGCTCTCTCCGTGGTCAGTGGGGCGGCCCCGCGTCCCAGCTCCGCCCTGACCCGGTTCTGGTGTCTTCCCCTGACAGCTGATCGACGTGTTCTTCTTCCTGTTCCTCTTTGCTGTGTGGATGATGGCCTTCGGCGTGGCCCGGCAAGGCATCCTCCGGCACAACGAGCACCGCTGGCGGTGGATCTTCCGCTCGGTCATCTACGAGCCCTACCTGGCCATGTTTGGCCAGGTGCCCAGTGACGTGGACGGTGAGCCTGACTGGCCCGGGTGGGGCCCGCAGGGAGGAGGCTGCTGCCAGCACCAGCCGCCAGGGCTCCCCGTTCTGACCCGCGGGCTGTCTCGGAAGCACGTGGCCTGAGCTGGGCCAACACCGGGGGGCGCACACCAACAGAAGCTTTGCTTTGCTCCCGAACGGAATTTCACTTCACCTCGCTGGCTGCTGCCCAACATCTCAGCCTGTAATTTTCAAACTGTTAAAAAATAGCGTTTCTCACATTTTCGGCAGCAAGGTGGCGTGGAGAGCGAGGCTCACGAGTTTAGAATTGCGTGTTGTGAGGTGTCCTCTCGTATGTAACTGGGCTCCCATTTCCTTAGAGGGAGAAATGGTGGAGATTTCGCACTGGGACCAGAGTTCAAACTTCCAACATCTCCTGCTGCCGACTGCGTTTGGAGGCGGGCTGGTGGTGGACAGGTGGCGTGGATTTGCCACACCGAGTTCACACCGGCGGCGGTGGGGCATGTGCAAGCTGGTGTGGGCTAGAAGGAGCTGTCTAAGGCATCTTGGTGACGCTGACATCAGCCTGGGCTTGTCGCGTCCCATCCTGCCACGAAAACGGTCTCGGTGGATTCCCTGCCCTGTTGGTCACATCCCTCAGCTCCCTGGCGTTTTCTCGGCCACCCTCGTGGCCTCAGGCAGCGTTCTCCATCGCGGTGGAAAGGCCCCCGTTCTCCTTTCTCCCATCTGCACACGGCACTCGCCGTTTCCCACAGCGAGCGCTATCTGTCCTCACAGCAGCCGTACCAGGGATTTCAGTCCCAGGGAGGCAGCTCAGTCACCCAGAGAGCAGGTGGCAGGCGAGTCCCAGTCCTGCAGCCTGGGGCGTGCAGTGTGCCCCGGGGAGGGACGGGACCTGTCTGTTTCTCAGCGCCCAGCGGCACCCCTCACCCACGCTCAGATGAGGGTCTCCAGCCCGGAGCAGCTCTCGAGGGCCGGATGCTTTGCCCGTGGCTTCTCTGCAATTGCTCAGCACGTCCAAACGAAAGCTCTCCATCCTCCCTTCCAGACTCGGACCTCCCCAGAGCCCCCATTCTGCAGCCTGTCACCACTGTCCACACAGTTGTGCAAATTGGGGGCCTCCGGGCCACGTCCTGGACGCCTCCTAGGATTTCATCCCCTGTGCCCACTTCATCAGTTAGTTTTGTTGGTTTCATCTCCTAAATGTCCTTGAAATCCAGCCACCTTTCCCATCCCCACCGCCGCCACCCCGAGCCATCCTCACGGCCTGCCTGCTTGGCTCTCCCTGGGTCACCTCCCCACCCCACCGCACCCCTGGCTCCCTGCCATCTGTGCCCAGCCAGGGCGACCCTCTGGTGCAGACCATCTCCTGTCAGTCTTCTGCCCATCATTGTGAGCAGAGAGATTGGAGACCCCTCCTTCCTGGGGGCTGCTCAGGTCTGCCCACAGCGCACACCGTGCACATCTTTCTGAGTACTTCTCACGGCTGAACGTGTGAGCTTGTGTGGTGGCTCATCTGCCTTTCCAAAGAGGCTGGCAGCCCCCTGAGGGCCTTGACCACGCCTGCCTCGCCCTTCCTCCGATCTGCGGTCCTAGCGAAGGCCCTGGCTCCTACCGGCTGCCCAGTAGACCCTTACCGGACGGTGGACGCCTGTCCTGAGGCTTGCACCTTGTTTGGGTGAAGCGCCTTAGCACAGTGCCCAACACGTCGTATGGCCTTCATCCTGTGTCCCCCGGGTAGCCCGGCACTGCCCCTCCACGGCTCCTCACGTGGCCTTCTGGTCCCCGCCACTCAGGTACCACGTACGACTTCTCCCACTGCACCGTCACTGGGAACGAGTCCAAGCCGCTGTGCGTGGAGCTGGACGAGCACAACCTGCCGCGGTTCCCCGAGTGGATCACCATCCCCCTGGTGTGTATCTACATGCTGTCCACCAACATCCTGCTGGTCAACCTGCTGGTCGCCATGTTCGGGTGCGTGCTCTGTCGGGCTTGCATGGGGCCTGTGCCGCGCGGGCCGGGGGGGTGGGGGGGCGGGGGCTGGAGCAGAGCAGTGGAGGCCACCCTTGGGGAGCTCATGGAGGGCTTTAGGGGACAGGTTGTCTGAAGGGGGTGGGGCCCTAAAGGGACTCTATTAAAAACACACTGTGTCCCTATTAGCTGTGCTGGAAGTTTATTTGACACCAAAGACCAGCACCTGTAATGCTCCGGTCCGTTCAGGCTGGCATGTTTAGCATCCATTAGGTAATCTCTGGAGCCCATGAGGCTGGCCTGACGGGGACAGCATGCAGTCCAGCTCGTCTCCGGGGTTCTTGTTCTCCATAGCGTCTCTATAGACTCTAGAGCTTTAAGGACTCAGCCTTCATTTATTTGCTGCTTTAAGAATTTCCCTTTACATACAAATAAGAAGAGCGAGGAGAGTGATTCTGCTTTGAGGCTGAGGGCATTCTTCCGTTATCTTTGGAGCTCAGCTGCCGGGTCTGTTTACTGAGAAGCAATGATGGTGATTGACAGGCCAGCAAGGGAATTGTCGCACAGACGTATAATGTCTGTTCTGGGTCGGTGCCTGGGCCACGAACATCATGTGGCCATTGGTCCCACGTGGACTTAAAGAGGGCATGTGCGACCCCCTCTCCGCCCCTACCTGCTGGCCAGGGAAGGACCAAGGAATCCAGACGCCTGTGTGGGTCACAGGAAGCTAGACCGTGCCGTGCAGCAGAGGGTCCCCAGGTCTGCGCTTGCAGAGCCAGGTGACAGGTGATGGGTGACTCTGTGTCCACGTGCGGGCAGGAAAGGGAGCACCAGTTCCCAACTTGAAGCAAGAGAGAGGAAGTGGGCTGCCTGGGTCCTGACTGACAGTGACAACATAGCCTGTCAGCCTGCACATCCAACACCGACAGTCCCCGTGAGACCCCACTAACATGACCTCCACACGAACGAACGAGCAGGCCGACAGCGCCCAGGCCACGGTCCCCGAGCTCCACCAACTCAGCGGATCGCAGTGAGGCCCGAGCAGGCAATCACTCAGAGCCACTGTCCCAAGTCTTTGTGTCGTGACCACAAAAGCCACTCTCAAGGCCCGTGGCACATCTGTGCCCCTTTAGCTGCATTTCAGTTATGAATGGTAGTGTTTGGAGCCTGGAGGGGCTGGGGCCCAGCCTGACATTTTCAGGTCGAGGACATGCTCAGTGCGGTGGCCCTGGGCCACACTGCTGTCGGTTGCCTGTGTCCATCTGAGGCTCGACCGCTGGTCCCCTCCCCACGAGGCACGCGCCATTGAGCTGCACCCCACTGTCACCCCGTTCACTGCTTAAGTGTGAGGGCTTGGGAACATGCCTTCCCTTGGGGGGCCTCCCAGACCAGCCCTGGGTTAAACCGGAGGCTTTTCTTTGTTAACACCCGTCTGGGAGCTTGAGAAGCGCTGGAGCGGTCCCCTTGCGATCCTTGGGCTGAAAAGTCCAAAGGCAGGTTGTGACGGTTGTGATGGGTGTCTGGGCTTGCTCTGCCTGCCGCCTGCCTGCGGCCCCGCGCTGTGACCCCCGTCTGGCGCCACATCAAATATTTATGTACAGGCTTAATCATACATAACGGCAACCTTATGAACCCTCACGTAAATGCACTTCTGGGATTTTAGCACAGTGTTAGCTCTCTAGATGGTGTTCCGCGGGGAAAGGAAGTGAATGTAGATGTCTGGGACAGTTCTGCATCACAGCGACCAATCACAGGCCCCGTGTGGCTGATCAGGGACACGAGGTGACTCTGGGTCACCCTCGCGGAGACGTGGCGCGTCCAGGCACCGCGTCCTGGAGTGAATCCACCCAGGCACTTCTGAAAAGGACGTGGCAAACATGCCCTGATCTGGGACAAGTTCTCAGAATAAAATACATATTTTTAAATCTTAGGAATAATATATGTTCATCATGAAGATGCAGAAAAGTAGAAAAAGAGAAAATAATCACCCGATACAGCGGTGTGAGGGAGGCTATTGAAATGGGGTGAAAAGAGGAAAAAGAGAGCAGATGGCTGTGATAGGAGCCCTAGCTGATGTTATTGACCGTCTCCTGTCAGGCACCCCGGTGCTCACGGTGTGGCCTCATCTCATTGCTCCCCACTTGGTGTGGGTGCGGTTCTGTCGTTACGGAGGAGGAGCTAGACAGAGAGGCTAGGTCTGCTGGGGAGGGAGGAGGTGGGCTGGGACACATAGTAATGCGATGTAAGGTAATATACTATATATGATATAACATAATATAAACAAGGTAATATAATAAAATAATATATATAATGTAATATAATAATATAACAATAAAATATAATATATATAATGCAATGTAATGTGATATAATTAATATAATATAAACAATATAATAAATATAATATATAATGTAATATAATATAATTAATATGGTAAATATAATATAATATAATATAATATAAATAATGTAATGTAATGTAATATAATTTAATGTAGTATATAAGCAGCATGAAAAGACTATTACACACTGTGGTGCGTGGAGGGCGGAGTGATCGACCGTGGTGGGCATTGGGGGTGGGGCAGCAGCAGAGGGGACATTTTCCCAGAGGCCCCCAGGCCTGGAGCCCAGAGCCTGGCCAGGGAGAATGGACAGCCGAGGACGGCGGGCAGGGAGACAGTAGGAGGTTATGGCGCCTCACATGTCATGTTGTAGGAGCTGGACATTTTCCTGTGGGTGAAGGAGATTTCGTGGTCTTGACACAGGCCTAGGGCAGGGTCTGAGCTGTGTTACTCCGACGGCAATACACCAGATCGAGTGAGCACTTCAAAAACCCGGGCAACAGCATCTCTGGTGGTCTCTCACTGGTGGTTTTGAACAGGCTTTTCTGATGCTGCGGAAGGAGACGGGACCCCGGGAGCGGCACTTTGGCGTGCCCGCCGGGGCACTGGGAGGGTGCAGGAGTCAGGGTCACTGCGGGCCTGGCAGTGCAGGCACCGCGTCCGGCCCTTGTTTCGGCACCGACTCTTTCTCTGAGAATTTTTTGCAGACGTGTCATTCTGGTCTGTTGATCAAGCTTTCTATTTTGGTTTTTACTACCAAATGGCTTTAATTACTGCTTTCAAAAAAATCATTTTTACATCTGTTGTAGAAGTCCCTCTCATTATTCTTGTTCAAACTTTCCTGGCTTTTCTCGTCTATGGAACCATATGGAGGACCTGAGCCTTGTCTTCCGAAATCCTTTTTCTTTCTCCTTAAACAAAAAACCTGTGAATTTTATTGTGATGATGTTAACTTTGTAGAATCGCTTAGGGGAAGCTGGCATTAAAAAAAAATGGTATCTCACCATCCTGAAGAAACAGTGTGACTGTCCGTTTATTTATTTTTTTACTACTGTCCATTTTTTCAGTCACGTGCAAAACATACAAATTAGCTTCTCAGTGAAGTGTTACTCATATGCATTGCTCAGATCTTTGTTACATTGTTGTCCCTAGCCATTTGTTGTGAGCAAGATATTTCTTCTAGTCTTTTTTTCAATAACCACTTTTTGATATGTAGGAAGGCTGTTAAAATTTTGCTTGTTTATTTCGGAACAAGCCTCCTTACTGAGTTCTTTATATTCCCCTTCCTTTTCATTGTGTCCTGGAAGTTTCCTCCTCCTTCTTCTTTCTTAAGCTCTTTTCTTCTGCTTTCCCGAATCAGAAGTGGATGTTGCATTGTTGCCAGATGACACTCTAGCGACTGTTGAAATAATGTTTTCCCCTCTGATGGGTGGCGGATTATGAAAAGGATGAATCACAGAAATGTTCTCAGCGTTCAGTCGCCCTCTGTTCCTCGGCCGCAGCCTCTCACCCTTAGCGTGCTGCTGGGCTTCTGCACCCCGAGCACCTTTAGCCCTGGGTGACGTTCTCTGTGTCGGGATTTCTGAAGGCTCGTCTCTCGGTGGGGCCCCTGCTTCCTCCTCTCCTGCTGCGAGGGGGGTGCTTGTGTGGTCGTAGGACACGGAGCTCAGTTATCACTGCAAGTCGGGGCGCTGCGGACAAGGTGACCCTGCGGGTGCAGTCGGAGGGAGCTTGGCAGATTTCTGTCAGGGAGGCACCTCGCGGGTCCCTGGTTGGCAGGGAGCCTGAGGAGCACGTGGGTTGGGGCGGGTGACAGCCTGGGCGGGAGCGATGGCCTCCGAGCTGCTCCGGGTCGGCCCGCTGCAGGTGCGGCGCCAGCCCTGAGCTCCCGGGAAGGGCAGTGTCGGGACTGTCAGAGCTGTCGGGCGGGGCGGTGCGAGGCACTGCTCCACGTTCAGCCTTCCCGGAGGACCCTCGCACCGCTGTGGCCCAGTCTGCGGCCGACGTGAGGAAGGGCCGTCCGGAAGCTGCTGCCGTGCGGAGGGTGCAACCCCGTGTATCAGCAAACCTCCCACGGTCACCCCGGAATGCGTCCTGGACGCGAAGCAGCTTTTGGGTGTTGATGCCGGGTGATCGGTGAGCTCGCCGCACCCCAGGACGTGGATGAGGGTTTTTCCTGTGTGCCCTGGAAAGGAAGCCGCCCTGGGGTCCACCTGGGCCCTGAGGACGAGGAAATGGGGGCCCACCACAGGTGCTTTGCAGCCGGCTGGGTGGCCCGAGGAGCAAAGGCAGCCGTGATGCCTCTGTGACAGGCGCTGGCCTGAGTACCTGCTAGGCCGGGACGGGTGCCGGCTGGGGTCCTCACTGTGGCCAGGTGTGATTTCCACAGTGAGGTGGCGTTGTGAGTACACATTTGAGCCTACTTGTCATAGAGTGTGTTCCCAAAACATAGAAATTAGTCATAAACATAATTTTTAATGGGCGCCTAATATAATCGTATTGGTTAAGCATAACGTGTGAGGCATATTTTTAGTGGAACATGTCGCTGTTCCGTTCCGTTGGGGTGGGAGGTGGGGACAGCTGTTACCATGGCGCTGTGGCAAACAGCCGTGTGTGTATCACCACTGTCCTCAGTACGTCCTTAGTCTTGGGTGAGATTTCCACCTGTAAATCGCTGGGTCAGAGGGATGAGCATTTTTAAGGCCCTTGATAAATACGAGGGCACATTATTCCCGAGAGAGGCCACACCTAGGGCCTCTTTGTACCTAACATCGCAATAGGCTAGTGAAAAAGAGACTCCTTGAAAGGTCTTGAAATAAAAATAATTTTAGAGTTCATTCAACTCTTTCTTTGGCAATTGAAAAGAAAAAAACCTCAAACCCAGACACCATTCCGGCCCCGTTTGAATCGGAGCGCGCCTGGTGCTGAGCTCCGGCCTCGATCGGGTCAGAGCTAAGGGATCAGGGTCAGAGCTAAAGGATCAGGGTCAGAGCTAAGGGATCAAGGTCAGAGCTACAGGATCAGGGTCAGAGCTAAGGGATCAGGGTCAGAGCTACAGGATCAGGGTCAGAGCTAAAGGATCAGGGTCAGAGCTAAGGGATCAGGGTCAGAGCTAAGGGATCAGGGTCAGAGCTAAGGGATCAGGGTCAGAGCTCAGTCAGTGGCGCGTGTGTGGCAGCGAGTGACGGGCTCGGGAGCTCAGGCCTGACCTTGTGTCCCCCGCCAGCTACACCGTGGGCACCGTCCAGGAGAACAACGACCAGGTCTGGAAGTTCCAGCGGTACTTCCTGGTGCAGGAGTACTGCAGCCGCCTCAACATCCCCTTCCCCTTCGTGGTGCTCGCGTACTTCTACATGGTGGTGAAGAAGTGCCTCAGGTGCTGCTGTGAGGACAGCCCCGTGGAGCCTCCGGCCTGCTGTGAGTGCGTCCCCGAGCTGGGCCCCGGGCCGTGGATCTCGGGCGTGCCGGCCCCCAGAGCGGCGGGGGGGGGCTCACTCAGCCGCCTCCCCGCTCACGCTGTCTGTCCCTAAAGCCCAGGAATTCATGGCGACCCCGTTGTCCGTCTGCCGGGGCGGCCCTCTTGGGGAGTCACTTCGGGACGGGCATGGCTGTAATGTCAATGGTATGTTGAAGAAGCGGGATTGACAGGATGTCGCGGCCCGTGGCCGCTGTGAAGCTTATTCTCTGGGACACGCGAGCCTGGACTCCGGCAGGGCTCACGACTTCTCTGGTCACCCTTGAGGAATTAGAATGACTTGGTAAAACAGTGAAACAGTTTCAACTTAGAAATGAGAAGGTATGGTCCAATATATTCACCAACCATTAGTCACCATTCAGAGGGAAGATCCCCCCCCCCCCCCCCGCATGCTCACCTCCTTTCGGCTGGCTGTCAGGAAGGGGCGTCGGCTTGTCCCTGCCTGTCTGAGTCCCCTCTCCCACTAGCTAGCTGCCCTTGCTGACCCTCAGCACAGGGAGGAGGGAGGGGAAGGGGCAAGAAGTCCTTTATAGACACAGTGGCCTTGGTCCCAGCGGTTCCGTGCTCTCTGGCCTCGCAAATGCTTGAGATGGATCCTTACTGTGTGGGTGCTCGCTGGGCTCCCCAGCGGCCGCCTGGCTGCCCCTGTCACCCCAGCTCCTGGATGTGGCGGTGCTTTCCCTGGGGGCTGCTCCCCGAGCCTCTGGTGTCCAGGGGCCATGCGGCACACTCTCCCTGCGGGGCCCCACTTCCTCCCGGAAGGCAGGAGCCACTACGTCTGCAGGGGAGTTTGCTCTGTCCCGTGTGGTCGCCCACCTCCTGGGCCCTGACAAAATCCTGGTTGCAGACGGGTCTCTCCCGGGCCCCTGTCCTTCCCCTGCTCCGGGCTGGCACTCTCGCCACTGGATTCCCAGTCACCCCGGCCTCCGGCTCCTTTGCCTGCGTCTAGCTCTCCTTGCTGCAGCAGGCTGGGTCTACTTGACACCTCGGTCCGCAGCCACTGAGCCAGACGTCCTCCTGACCCACAGACACGGTTCAATCAGGTTAAGCACGAAAGGGCCGTTTGTACTCGTCTGGAGCTTTGGGGACGAAGGAAGAGATAGACGCGGCCTGTTCCCTTCACCCTCTAACCTCAGACCTGAGCTAGGGGACCCGTCTCTGGGGGCCGTGGGGGTGGGGGTGCAGCTTTGGGGACACTTCTCCATGGCACAGCTCCAGGGCCCATGTACTCAGGGTCCACGAACATCTTTTCTCTTAAAATTTAGAAGAAAAAGATGAACTTCTAGTCCACAGAAAATATGTTGGAAAATATTTGTCTTTATACCAACTCAGTCATAAAATATATATATTTTAAAAATATGTTTTCATTGATTTTCTTTAGGGAGAGAGAGATAGAAACATCGATGAGAGAGAACATCGATTGGCCGCCTCCTGCATGCCCCCCACTGGGGATCGAGCACACAACCTGGGCATGTGCCCTGACCTGGAATCGAACCGGTGACCTCTCAGTCCATGGGACGATGCTCAATCCATTGAGCCACACCGGCTGGGCTCAGTCATAAAATATTTTAGATATTTTTTTAATCCAGGAAGGGGCCCAAAGGGCAAAAGTGCCGAGGGCCCAGGGTGAGAACTTGTGTCCCTTTGCCCAGAGTGTCCCGTCTCAGTACTAAACATCCCGCATCCCGGGCATCCAGTTAGGTGACCAGCTCGTTCCAGTTTTTCAGGGACTAACCCAATTGGAAAACTGTAGGTCCTGGACCCCAGGAACCCCATCAGTTCCAGGGGCAGCTGGTCACCCTTCCGGGGCCCACGAAGGTCATAAAGTGACCTGGTGTCCCGACAGGGACAGCTGGTGACTCAGGTTGGACCCAGCCTTGGTACCTGCGGGATTTCCTCTCTCAGTATCCTTCTGCAGAACAAGCAGAGAAGGGCCACTTTAGATCTCTGAGCAGATTCGTTATATTTTATTGTGTAACGGACCACCCCGAAACTGGTTGCCTGAAACAGCCACCGTTTATTTGTTCATGATTCTGCAGGCCCGACCTTGGTCGAGGCTCAGCTGGGGTGGCTGGTCTCTGCTCGTCCCCACATCTGTCACTTGGCAGGTGGGCTGTGGGCTGGCTGGTCCCCATGTCCTCATGCCCTCACACGTGTGCGGTTGGCTGGGCTCTCAGCGGGGACCTTGAGCGTCCCCCAGCTCAGGTTTCCCCAGGGAAGGCTGGGTTCCCACATAAAGCAGGTCTGCATAGTCAGATGACATCACTTCTCCCGTGCTCTATTGGTCAAGGGAAGTCACAGGCCCGCCCAGATCTAGGGAGTGGAGAGGAAGGCCCCGCCTCTCAGTGGCCAAGGATCAACCTGGATGTGCCCATCCCCTGAGAGTGCCTCGCCCACCCAGCACTGGCCAATCAAACGAAGGCGAGCTTCTCCCTGCCCTCCCCACCCGCCACTCAGCTCCAGTGAGCCCTGCTGGTGGGGGCAGCCCGCATGGAGGCTTAGTTTTCATGAACTCACCTGCCATGTTAATTAGATTGGACACACTGGAAATGAAAACGTTTCTCCAGCAAGACAGTTCTGAGCAGTCCAAAATGATCTTTGATGCTTTGAACAACTGAAAGTGAAAGTTTTCATACTCTGACAGCTACAGTGCATCCCGGTCTGGGAAATGCCCAGCACACAGGCGACCCTGTGGACGTGTCTGTCCCTGTTTGCAGCGCCTTTCCTGAGCCTCAGCAACCTTAGGAAAATGACAGGTCTTTAGGAAATAGCTTCTTCAGCTTTCTCCCTACCGAGCGGCTTCTCCTTTGCCACGCCCCTCCAGTGGATGCATTTCGTGAGTAATTTGAATAACAGCTATGTTTTCCTTTCTTGAGAAGAACCATTCCCGAGCCCTTCCTTTCCGAGCAGGATCTGTGATGGATACGGATGTTAGAGAGATGCACAAAGTCGGTTCCAGAAAAGGACCTTCAGCCATTTGGGACAGAGATAGGTGCCTCGATGTTTACGAATGATTCAGGTAGTCTTATCACTTAAGTTCTAGACGGTCACCAAGAACCAATAAAGATACAGTGTCCAAATAGAGGCTGTCCTTGCCCTCAAGCAGGGTTCAGAATCTCAGGGCACAGAACAAAACTGAAAATGCTTTCATTGGGAAGTAGGGGGGGCGGTAATTTTACAGAGCCCACAGGGCACCGAGAGAGCTACACTGTGGACGCCTACACCCCAGACTGGAGTGAGTCAGGGAAGACTTCCTGGCGGAAGGGGATGTTTGAGTTGAGACCCAGAGGATGAGCTGGAATTAGCCGGGCAAAGGGGCAGAGGCTGGGAGGGGCTCAGAGCGAGGCATGCTCTGGAAGCGGAGGAAGTGAGGCAGGTCAGATGAGAGAACAGAGGGGTCCCTGGGGCTGAGGGCTGCAGAGGGACTGATGCAAGACCCTGGGCCGTGTCCACACAGCCCCCTGCCCCCTGTCCCCAGCCCACCGTGTCACAGTGTGGTCCAAGGCAGCACCTCGTACACATAGAGCAACGTGGTCAGGTTGTTCTTGCCTCGTGGTGGTTTTGCCAGGATGAGACAGATTGTCCGCCTTGTTCGTGCCTTGTGCCCACTGTCCCCAGGCGTCGTGTGGCCCAGTGGCTGCGGGGCGCATTTGTGTCTCCCTCTGGTCTTACCTCTGTCACACCGGACGAGAGGGCCCCTCATGCTGTCCGCGGTCCATGTTTCCTATTGGGGGGACTATTCCTGCCACTTCAGTGGAACCCAAATATTTAGATGATTCAGAAAGTAAAAATAGGAATTTTACTAACCTAAACATGACCATCGGTGGCCGTTAAGAAACATGTAACATTCCAAGAACCACCATTGTGTGTGCGTGTGACGCTCCTCAACCCCACAGCACTGGAGGCGAGGTACCCATGAGCACGACCTCCAGGGTTGGTCACCACGCACTTCTGTGCTGTCCCTGGAGCTGCGATCCCCTGAAGTCTGGCTTTCGGGATGTAAATGTGCCAGTGACCCCCAACTCGTGTCGCAGGTTAAAGGGTCCTGGTAGGCAACTCTTTTAACAGCCACATTTCAAGACACCGACTGTCCCTTCTGGGTGCCACCAGCTACCCCACTGTGCAAGCGCCTTTCTTGGTGAAGAAGTGTTTGGACAGTTGGGACAGGCTGTGGCCTTTCTCCCCATCATTTTGCCTTGGGAGACAGAGTGAGTCATTTCAAACTAAAAGAATGAAATGTCTTTACATCAGAGGTGGAACTTGAGCTCTGGACCTTGACCGTCCTGAAGACCAGGCCCAGAGGCCAGAACCATCTCTGGCCGCCCTGAAGCCGTGTCGTGGATGAGTGTCTCGAGGACCCGGGGGAGGCTCAGGAGACAACCTAGGCAAATGCAAAGTAAATTTAGGAAATGAATCGCCAACTAGAGACTCTGGCAACACATCCTCTATTTTTTCCTGAACGGTTCCAGAGCAAAAACAATGGTTAAAAGGTGCAGGGAGGAAGAGCTGGGCTTTGTGTGACTCAAAAACGATGTCAAACAGCGAGTGCTCTCTGGAAAAATCAAATAGCTGAGTGAGGCCGTGGATGCCTCATCACTAGTGGACTTCGGTTGGGTGGGTAGAGGAGGGGCTCTGTGGGGTGAAGGTCCACTCTCCAAAGATGCGCAGTGCCCAGTCCACGTTCAGCAGAACTGGGAAACTCAGTGTGTGAGTAAGAACACGCCAGCCCTCTGAGGGGGCAGACAGTGCATCACACTCCCTCGACGCTTACTGATGACAAAGCACAGTAGGAACAGAAAAATGGAGACAAAACCCCCATTTGGCCAGCAAATGGTTGGGAACTTCAGCTTGAGGAAGCAAGCAGGTGGGTCAGAAATGACCTGGTCAGCCTGCACCCGTCTCCCCTGTGGGCCCCTGCGAGAGGGATGCTCTTACAAGGGGAGAAACAGACAGTGTGAGCCGCAGACATTCTCTCTCTTCAAACAGTTCTGCTCCCAGGAAGGGATAAAGGAGGGGCATGGGAGACCCCCGAAGGACAGGATCTTTTCTGCACAGGGTGCAGTGAAGACAGGAGGGAGGGAGCCCAGCCCAGTACTGGAGACTTCTGGAGGTGGCTGGTCCCCGCCCGCTCATTTGTCCCTCCTTGGAGCTCTCCAGTTCCAGAAACCGCAGCGCTCTGTGGTTGCCACAGCCTCTCATGGTGATTCACTTCCCAAATCCCCTTTGCATTTGCCTCCAGTGCTGGGGAAGTCATGGAACTTAAGCTTGAAATTGCTCTTCTTTGGAGAAAAATGCAAGGTTTTTCAAATAACTTTCAGAAAAGGTAGAATCCAAACTTCCATTTTTTGGTGACATAGTCAAGTAATTTAAAAAAATGAATGCTACCCAGTAATTGTATTTTTATAAAAGTTATTGTTTTTCATGATTAAAAAGTAACCCATATTAATTAATAGAACATTAGAAAAATATGAAAAGCTCAAACAAGAAAGAACCAAGGGTACACGTCACCCACCAATCAGAGAGAAATATTGTTAGCCTACTGGAATTTATTCTCTTATTCTTGTGTGGGTGTGTGATAATTTGATTGATCTGTGCATATACATTTATAATCTAATTTGTTCATTTAACTAATACTACATCATGGCCATTTTCCTAATCCATAAATACAAATCTGCGTGACAGTCTCCAACTGGGATATCCCGACGCATCCAGGTACCATCATTAATCTTACCACTCTCTTGTTGAACGTGTATTGTTCGACTCCTTTGTTGTCATATAGCATTGTGATAAACAGTTCCACGCATTCATTTCTGAGCACATCAGTGATTTTTTCCTTTGAGTTATTCTGGAAGAGAAATTTCTAGACAAAGAGTGTAGGTTTAAGTTTTCTGACCTTGTCTGAGCCCCTGCTCGTCCCCACCCCCCAAGGCTGTAACAGTTCACAGGTTTTCCAGCCTGTGGGAAGCCCCTGTGTCTCCCTTTGCCAAGGCGGGATGCAGTCCTTCCTGCGACCCTGCCGCTCCTGGGCTGGGAAAACGCCCCGTCATGGCTTCCACCGCGTTTCCTTCCTGCGACCCTGCCGCTCCTGGGCTGGGAAAACGCCACGTCATGGCTTCCACCGCGTTTCCTTCCTGGGACCCTGCCACTCCTGGGCTGGGAAAACGCCCCGTCATGGCTTCCACCGCGTTTCCTTCCTGGGACCCTGCCGCTCCTGGGCTGGGAAAACGCCACGTCATGGCTTCCACCGCGTTTCCTTCCTGGGACCCTGCCACTCCTGGGCTGGGAAAACGCCCCGTCATGCCTTCCACCGCGTTTCCTTCCTGGGACCCTGCCACTCCTGGGCTGGGAAAACGCCCCGTCATGGCTTCCACCGCGTTTCCTTCCTGTGACCCTGCTGCTCCTGGGCTGGGAAAATGCCCCGTCATGGCTTCCACCGCGTTTCCTTCCTGTGACCCTGCCACTCCTGGGCTGGGAAAACGCCCCGTCATGGCTTCCACCGCGGTTCCTGCCTGATCGAGAAGCCGGCCGTTTTCCTGGTCATTTGTCATCCCTGCTCCAGCCACCTGTGTACAGGAGCACCTTGTCCCTTGGGGCGGAATTTAAAGTCCTCCCCTTGGGCTTCTACATACATTTTAGTGAGAGCAGAAGACATCGGAAATGACGTTGCTAGGAAAAACACAACGGAAAGAGATTCAGTTAGGAGTTATTTTCTAAAGCGGGTAACCACCCTTTAAAAATAAATCTGAAAAAAAAAATATGAGAAAAATAAAGAAAAGAAATAAATCTGTGTGTGTGTAGGATTTTCTTCAAACGGGCCACCCGCTGTCTTAGACTCCCAATTAATTCTTTTTAAATCCAGGAGGATTATACAGTTCTCCCTAAGCTCTAACATGGCGAGGAACAATTTTACAAGTAAAAACTAGGCAGGTTTGTTCCAAGTGGACGCCCGCGTTGACGTGAGGATGGCAGGTGCCCATGGCACTGGCACCGGGGACACAGGTGCCGCGCTGCTCTGTGCTTTTGCTTGCTTGCCATCCGAAAGGCGAGGTACCGAGGCAGCTGAGCTCAGGCTTCTGCTGGAACCTGCCCCAGGCCCACTGCGCAGCACCCGCTGGCTGTCCTCGGAGGAAAAGGTGACACCTAAGAACCTCCCTGGAGGTCTGCGCCCAGACGTCACCTCTCAGGAGGGTGGCAATGATGTCAGGCCTTATTTGCTTCTCCCTCAAAGTCCCTACCCCCGTCTTAGGTTGAGGGTAGGCAACCCATCAGTAACTATTTAACAGAATGATCAGGGTAGCATTTGCATGTCATCAAATCGGGAGCGGAGCACAGTGAAATGAGAACCAAGGTCACTAGCGAAATGATCGTGCTGAGTCACAGAATACAGAGCCGGGCTCTGGGTCTCGCACTGTTTGGAATAAAGATTGCAGTCCTATTTTATGCCGGCAGAGAAGTTCGTTAACATTCCGTCTCTCTGCCGCTGTCACTGGTAAGTACCATCAGTCAGATCAGCTTGCCCAAGACAAATGGGACTCCCCTGGCGCCAACCTGGCGAAGTGCCCAGCGGGTGTTGATTCAGGAGCAAGGGGCCAAGGAAGCAATTTGAATGTTTTTCTTTGTTTCCTTATTCGAGGTTTCAAAAACGAAGACAACGAGACTCTGGCATGGGAAGGCGTCATGAAAGAAAACTACCTGGTCAAGATCAACACGAAGGTCAACGACACCTCAGAGGAGTATGTCCACCCTTCGTTTCTGCTCCGCAAGGTGCCCCGTGTACCCAGCTGGCAGGCCGTAGGCAGCTGGCGCTCTGTAAGGGAAGTTACAGCTGAGAGCAATAGCACCTAGAGATAGTGCCCGGGCACTCGCGGATGACAAAAATAACCTGTGTCAGCCTTTCGGGAAGGGCCCAAACCTCCAGCCTGCCATCCCGATTGTCCTTCGAGGCCCTGGGGAGAAAGAGGTATTTGGAGCCTGCAGGGGCAGGACCCTGGGGCCAGGTGGCAAGAGTATAGGTCCTTCTGCCACCGCTGCAGAGGTGGGTTCCGGTAAGACCCTCAGATAACGGGCAGCGGGCATCACCCGGCAGGTGCCACACATGCACCTCTGTGACAAAGGAGTAGGGACATTACAATATGGAGAAGCCACTTGGTGGCTGTGGTGCCGACCCCCTGGACATCCTTTATGGGTCACAGGGAGTAGTTACAAGCATCCCATAGCACCCGCTGAGCCGCTGAGTCCACGGCTGGTCCACCCATCCCGCGCTCTGCAGGGCCACCGGGAGCGTGCCTGCCTTCCTGATCGTGCGTCAGATGTCACAGACACCAAGGGCTCCAGACGCCTCAGAATTCGCTCTGACGCAAAGGAGTAAACATGAGCAGCGCGTGGACCCTTGCGAGAGCTTCAGCACAGCTGTTGGGGGGCATGAGACACGTGCTCTTTCTCTGAGTAGCAAAGCGGACACCCCGAGCTTTCTCCGTTTCTCGGCTCCGAGACCCTGGTTTCGGGAGGGAGGGGGCCTTACGGGTCACCGTCCACCACCCCGTCCGCACAGGCAGCATCTGTGCTGCACTAACGGGGGTGAGAGGAGCTCGGCTCTGTGGGGGGCTTAGGAAGAAAGTGGGAACAGGTGACTGCAGGTGACGCTGGTTTAGTTGGAAATGTACACGATTTGTAGTTTGTGCTGTGAAAGACTGGAAAATGGAACCTGACAGCTTAATCTTTCTCTCTCTCTCTCTCTCTCTCTCTCTCTCTCTCTCTCTCCCGCCCCCTCCCTCCCTGAAGAATGAGGCATCGGTTTAGACAGCTGGATACAAAGGTATAGTTTTGTTTATAGTTTAAGAAATATTGTTTTCATCTGTATTATCTCTGAGCTTTCAGCTAGAGCCAGTGGCCATGGTCCAGCATTAAAGAAATGTGTCATTTAACAAATAGACGTGACTCTTCCATCCTGGGCTTTCCTCGTCACTGCATAAGCTCTGGGGGCGCAGCAGGACTGCTTCTCAGGTGCCCCCCCCAAAGAGATGGCCCTGAAGTCTGTTTCCATGCTCCCCAACTTCTCGTCTGTGTAACCCAGGACTGCTGTCTCTCTGGGCTGTAGAGGCAGGTGTAAGGTGCGGGCAGTCACGGGAGCCCAGAGAGGCCCAGGAGAGAGGGTGGGGGGCCGGGCAGCCTCTGCACGAGGCTCTGGTGTCACTCTGCCTTGTTCCCTGTTCTGTTCGAAGGGCACTGCAGGTGCGGGAATACACGCGTGAACGTGTGTATAGCGAGAGCAGGCTGGACCTGGTGATGTCCCTTCCACCAGGGTCTGTGGATTAGAGCAGTCCCGGGCCAGCCTGGACGCGGGTGCAGGAGGAGCACCCCACGGCTGGGTTTCGGAGCGGCGTGTGTGTACAGGAGGAAGGACCTGGTGGCGGCCGTCTTTGGAGACACGCTATCACATAGTAGTGTATCTCGTTACGGCTACCCTCTTTCTGATGTGGTATTGTTGCCGATTTTTAATTGAGGGGCCGGAAGACTCCTCTGTGATTAGAGTTGAGTACTGTACACCAGTGGTCATGCTAGGATGTGTGTCATGATCGTAACAGCGGAGAGGGAAAGGGAACACGCTGGATGTTTTTATTTATTTTTATTTATTTATTTTTTATCCTCACCTGAGGACATTTTTGCATTTATCTTCAGATAGAGTGGGAGGGAGAGAGGGAGGAAGAGAGAGAGAGAGAAACATCGATGTGAGAGAGACACATCGAGTGGTTGCCACCCACACAACCCCAACCGGCGCCGGGGACAAACTGCAACCGAGGTCCATGCCCTTAGCGGGAACCAAACCCGGGCCTCTCTAGTCCGCGGGCTGACACTCTAACCACTGAGCCAAATCAGCCAAGGCTATTTTTAAATATATGTATTTATTGATTATTTAGAGAGAGAGGAAGGGAGAGAGAGATAGAAACATCGATGAGAGAGAAACATCGATCGGCTGCCTCCTTCACGCCCCCCACTGGGGATTGAGCCCGAATCCTGGGCATGTGCCCTGACCGGGAATCAAACCTGTGACCTCTTGGTGCATGGGACAACACTTAATCCACTGAGCCACACCAGCTGGGCAAACGCTGGATACTTTTAAAGATCAGAAAAAATGTATAGAATATTAAGAAAATGTATGAAAGGAGTTATCAGGGATTGTATTCTAAAATTATTTGTCAGACATATGCAGTATGTCATATGTGGAAAACCTTATATGGTATATTCGCCTTTCCACACTGTGTATTTATATTTAAATATATTGACTGCTGCTTCCGTGCTCACACCACGTAACACACCACATTTACTGAGCCCCTGCCACGTGCCAGGCACGGGGCGCGGTGCCATGGAAGCAGACCTGGCCCGGGCGTCTCACTGGCCCCTCTGTCAGCGGTTTGGGTGCAGGAGCGGTGCGGGCCGAATTGGGGGATCCCGCCGCAGTGACGCCTTTCTCTGCGGCATTCTCCTGCCCTCCAGGTTGCCCGGTTTGGGGAACACAGGAGCTAGGGACTGGTCCAGGTGTTGTGTTTGCAGAGAACACAGCCTGTTGTTTGTCTGTTTCACTGTGTAGTTTTACTGGTGGGTTCACTGGGGTGGCTGTGGCGGGAGCTGATGGAAAGTAGGTCTTAGGGGTTGGGTGAAGCTGGAGAGCCAGGCCTGGGTGCTGACCCTGCCCTGGGGCCTGCATGGGATGGCCAAGATGAGGCGACCGTGGGCGGGGCGAGTGGAGTGGGCAGAGCCTCAGCCCTCCTGGACACCTGCTGGATCTGGGCAGAGGTCATCCGGTGATCCCGGGCACTGGGCAAAGGGCCCTGAATCCCAGGGACCAGGGAGACCTCCCAACCAGTGAGGGTCAGGACAGGGACACTGTCGGTGGGGACAGAGGGTCTGAAGGGTGGGGGTTGTGGGAGGTGGGGTTGGGAGAGTCGTGGATCATGAAACCACGTTCAAGGCTGTCTATACGCACATGCAAGCCAGGCGCTTCCAGGGACCTGGGAGAAGGGCTGCAGGCTCGTCTCCTTCGCCTGCCTTGGCTGCGGAGCTCAGCCCCTTGGCCGTTCCCGCAAGAAGCCCACCTACCCCGTGCGCTCTGTAGGTCTGGGCGGAAACTGGGCGGGTCCCAGGGAAGACAAACTGCACGTCACTCGTCACTCGTGGGATTTAACTGCCTCTCCCCTTCTTGTCCTGCTCCCCCGTCCTCTTCATTCCCTCCTCTACCCTCCCTGCCACCTCCTCTGAGCAACAAAATAGTCTTCTTTCCATCCAGGGACAATTTCGGGACCATCACTTGTTTTCTGAGCAAGCTCTTGGAGTCTTGCCCCCTACTTTAAACAGCTTATTAAAGCCATTCTGCCATCAATAAACACAGAGCTCTCCCCAAAGCCCCTCTAGGGAATAAAGGATCTCTCCATCTCGTTATTATACCAGAAAAAACAGATGCAGTCAACTGACCTGAAGTCTGCGAGGAGGGTTCTTTCTGTGCCTGCCTTACTGTAGGCAGCCGCTGACCCTTATGATTTCTTTTTGTTCTTTAAAATAGAAAGTTAAATGAACAGGTCATTACTGAAGTGAAGCCCAAGTTAAACACAGATTTTCCCCGAGTAACACAGCAAGTTAGAAACCAACTGTACAGAAGTTGCTTTATGTCTGTAACTTTTACCAGGTGTGCAACGAGGGCGTGTCATGTCAGACGAGCTTTGTGCAGTCTGTGAAATAAACGTGTGAAGTTGCATGTATCAAAAGTAATTAAAAAATTTTTTTTTCTTTATTGATTTGAGAGAGAGAGGAAGAGAGAGGGAGAGAGATAGAAACATCGATGAGGGAGAACATCGATTGGCCGCCTCCTGCATGCCCCCTACTGGGGATCAGGCCCACAACCTGGGCATGTGCCCTGACTGGGAATTGAACTGGCGACCTCTTGGTGCATGGGTCGACGCTCAACCACTGAGCCACACCGGCCGGGCTCAAAAGTAATTTTATTATGCCTTCTACCTAAATTGTTTTACCATTTATACTGTCTTTTTGTTTGTTTTTTTTTTGGTGAGGGGAGACACTATGTTTGCAAAAACTCGATTTATTAGTATTATGTATTATTTTATTAGTATTATTCTTATATCAGAGCACAGCTTGGTTGGTATCTTATCATTGTATGTCAGTGTCTGTTACATATAACATTATTTCCAAATATTATTTCTCTGTGTCGTTAAAATCTATAATTTCCATGCAGGAATCACTGGTGACTTGCATTTGAGTGAAACGAGTACTAATTGGTGTGACTAACCTTCTGCTAGTGATGAGTGCTGTGATTTCCGAAAGTCAGCAAGGACAGGGTCTGAGATGTCACATCGGCCGTCTGTCCTGTCTCAGGCATGCGCTGTGCTCACTGTCTCGCACGCCTGTTTCGTGGACAAGCTATAGACGATCATTTAAAATTCAAAGTTGGAAAAGTGATCTTAAGACCGGTTCTTTTTTCCCCTCAAGCTTAATGATCTCAAGGGTCTTCTGAAAGAGATTGCTAATAAAATCAAATAAAACTCATGGACTATGACGGAGAAACATCTAATCATAACAAGGTAAGTCATTTTAATGGCCTTTTTTTTTTTTTAAATCCTCACTGGCGGATATTTTTCCATTTATCCTCAGATAGAGTGGGTAGGAGGGAGAGAGAGAGACATTGATGTGAGAGACACATCGACTGGCCGCCTCCCGCACGACCCTGACCAGGGCCGGGGACAGACTGCAACCGAGGTACGTGCCCTTGACCAGAATCAGACCCACGACTCATTGATCCGCAGGCCGACGCTCCAACCACTGAGCCAAACCGGCCAGGGCAGTAATGGCTTTTTAAAAAAAGCTCTGAAAATGTACATGTTTTAAGACTACTTCACAATTACGATATTTTTCTCAGTTGTTTTATTTTCACATATTATCAGATTTGAAAATAATGCATCGTGTAAAAACAGCAAACAATATGGGGTGATAGGAAGGAAGGCAAGGAAACCCCTGGTCACATGACTTTCTGCACCGACTCGGCTCCCGGGCCAGAGGCGGGCACGGCCAGCGGCAGACACCCATATTCTTCTGGGTATTTTAAAAGCGCTGGCCACCTGGACAGCTATTTGGACACTAACCGGATTAGGGTCGCGCTGTTCTGCGACTTGGTGGTAGTGTTTTTTCTTAGTTAACTCGTATCATGGATGCCTTTACTGGTGAGTGCCTAGGCAACAGACCTCATGCCATGACCCACCCTTCATGTTGTGGGATTTGCAAATGCACGTCTGCTTGTTTGTCTCGCTGTCAGCAGACATGTCGCAATCACCTTTTACTTCCAAACCTGTTTCAGTGAGGCACGCAAGGTTCGCAGCAGCGGCTCATTTGCTCATTACAACAAAATGTAATTCGATGAACTGGCCGAGATGACCCCGAGGCTTTGCTCCCAAGTCATTGGCTTTAGTTACGTTTCCCCATTTTCTGTCCAGATTCTGAAACCAATGCGTAAAGTGTTGTTAGGGACACAAAGAGCTGGGGGAAAGCAATGGGCATTCCATTTGAGTAGGTTTTTCTGTTTGTTTGTGTTTGTTTTTGGTGAACGTGAATTGCAAGGAATGAAAACCTGCAAGAGTCCCTCCCTCCCTCTCTCCCTCCCCTTGATACTTACTAAGTGTCTACCGAGCGCTGGAGAACTGCGCAGGACCCGTGCTGAGGCTCAGACCCCGAGTCCTGCCTGTGCATTGGGTCCACTAGAATTTCTGTTCACCGGGTGACTGCGTCCCAGGGCGACTGTGACCATCAGGTTCCTTTCGGGATATCTGGACATGCAATACTTTCCCTCAGCTCCTGACAAGCAGAGGTCATGTGAACAAGCCCTCGATTGTGGAGGACTGTGTTAGAACAAGGTCAGTGCGTAGTCTACATCGTTGGAGAGGACTGTGTTAGAACAAGGTCAGTGCGTCGTCTACATCGTTGGAGAGGACTGTGTCAGAACAAGGTCAATGCGTAGTCTACATCGTTGGAGAGGACTGTGTCAGAACAAGGTCAGTGCGTAGTCTACATCGTTGGAGAGGACTGTGTTGGAACAAGGTGAATGCGTAGTCTACATCGTTGGAGAGGACTGTGTTAGAACAAGGTCAGTGCGTCGTCTACATCGTTGGAGAGGACTGTGTTAGAACAAGGTCAGTGCGTAGTTTACATCGTTGGAGAGGACTGTGTCAGAACAAGGTCAGTGCGTAGTCTACATCGTTGGAGAGGACTGTGTTAGAACAAGGTCAGTGCGTAGTCTACATCGTTGGAGAGGACTGTGTCAGAACAAGGTCAATGCGTAGTCTACATCGTTGGAGAGGACTGTGTTAGAACAAGGTCAGTGCGTAGTCTACATCGTTGGAGAGGACTGTGTTGGAACAAGGTCAGTGCGTAGTCTACATCGTTGGAGAGGACTGTGTCAGAACAAGGTCAGTGCGTAGTCTACATCGTTGGAGAGGACTGTGTCAGAACAAGGTCAGTGCGTAGTCTACATCGTTGGAGAGGACTGTGTTGGAACAAGGTCAGTGCGTAGTCTACATCGTTGGAGAGGACTGTGTTAGAACAAGGTCAATGCGTAGTCTACATCGTTGGAGAGGACTGTGTTGGAACAAGGTCAGTGCGTAGTCTACATCGTTGGAGAGGACTGTGTTAGAACAAGGTCAGTGCGTAGTCTACATCGTTGGAGAGGACTGTGTTAGAACAAGGTCAGTGCGTAGTTTACATCGTTGGAGAGGACTGTGTTAGAACAAGGTCAGTGCGTAGTCTACATCGTTGGAGAGGACTGTGTTAGAACAAGGTCAGTGCGTAGTTTACATCGTTGGAGAGGACTGTGTTAGAAAAAGGTCAGTGCGTAGTCTACATCGTTGGAAAGGCAGGTCGAGCCTCCCCCGTTGCTCAAGGAAACACACTCTGCGTGTTTAGGAAGAATGTACTTCAACTCTTTTTAACGGTGTTGAATGAACAGTCTCTTACCTTACAATACGTGACAATTTGAGCTTTGGAACACT
Source organism: Tadarida brasiliensis (assembly GCA_030848825.1). Taxonomy (NCBI): domain Eukaryota; kingdom Metazoa; phylum Chordata; class Mammalia; order Chiroptera; family Molossidae; genus Tadarida; species Tadarida brasiliensis. Next base: position 102,860,249 of record CM061265.1, read on the forward strand.
TGCCGTTTTAAGTTATGAGCCGAAATTGTTTTTAAAATCAGGAAGAGATAAAACAAGTAGAAGGATTTTTAAAATCCAGAGAGGTGTAATGATGAGAAAGGATTCCGAAGGCGGCGTGGATATCCAGCTCTCACCACCCTCCTCTCCACATCTCTCGTTCTTTTCCAAGTGTGTTGGCTGTGAGTGAAACGAGAAAACACACTGGCCTCTTTCAGCTTGCCCTTACCAATTGGTGAATGACATTGAGTTGGGAGAAGGACATCCCTTCATTTCCGTGCGACCCTCCATGAAGGAAAGAGCACGAGAAGGGCTTGGGAGGAAACACATGCCCCATGCATTCTTAGCCACTGACATCTGTAGACACAATGAACTGGGCATGTCCAGTTGTCTAGTAGACTTCATTCTCCTGGACATAAGACCCTTTTTCTTTGGGGGATGTTATCTGTCTGGCATATCCTTAAGAAGTTCACGGAAAATGCAGTTTTCTAGGCACCCAGCTACATGCTGCTAAAATGGGACGCCTCCTTGACACCTCTCCCTCGAAGGGTGGCGGTCGTCTCTCCTTGGGCAGGGACAAGGGACGAGAACGCCAGCCCAGGCGGGACTGATCAGACAGTGGAGGTGGGGCAGGAGCGGGCATTTGGGGGCAGGTCTTTACCGACCGGCCCACCTGGGCTCTTCCTCCCTGAACCAGCCTTTGATCCAGTGACTTGGGATGAAATCAGCAGACTGTCGTATTCTATTTCTTTCTCCGGCACTAAGGTTGAAAGGGAGTCAGACCCAAGGTGAGAGTGCAGCCATTTGTTTTCTAGGAACTGAGGATCACAGGGAGGTACAGTCACTGGAAACGGGTGAACCCCCACATAACAATCCATCGATTCTGGGATTTGCTGCCCTGACATTCTAGTGCAGGGAAAGACCTTGAGATTCCTTTGGGGGCCTTCATAGAACCTCATTTTGATAGATCACGGCAGTTCTTCACTTGATGATCAACTCACCCTTTTATTGATGCGGAAACTGCCTAGCAGGTCAACCCTCGGGGACTCCCAGGTGTTCACCCAGACGGAGCGAGCCTGACCATTCGGCCGTGGTCGTGCTGACCCCGCCGGCACACTGGCCGGAACCCACAGAACGGTCTCGTAGCCACTTCAGTACCGAAAGGACACCTCTCCATTTTAGGCAGTATATTTGTCCCCGCCGCCAGCATTTCACTAGTGTATTTGGAAGCAAACCACAGCCTGGGAATGACAGTGGGGTTTGCGATCTTCGCACAGCGTTATTTCTTTGCTTCCACAGGTAGCCTCAGACCTCTGAACGGGAAGGACACAGGAGGGGCTGAGGAACAACGGCGTTACTGAACGAGAACTGCTATGGTCTGGACCACCCCAGTGTGCTCGAACTTGGGAGCAAGTCCTGCGACTGACTTCACCCGAGAAGATGGAGATGAAGGAGAGCTCCCCCGAAGGCTGCCCGTTACCTCCGGGTGTCAGTGACCAGCACTCGCCGTCGATAGTTTCGAAGTCTGTCACCTGCTGTTGCCCATACTGTCTGGTCCACACCTGTTCCAGGAGGCCCTCCCTCCTGGGAATCAGAGCCGGCTGTGCTTTCCCTCTGGATCTCCGTGGCTACTTCGTTGATCTCCAGTCGATTCTCCGTCATTTTCCTTTTTGTATCAAGTGACTTGACTCGTTGGCATATTGTTAAATGTCTCCCAAATCAAGTCAGATTTTAAGATATGCTGTTGCAAGAGGACCCCACTCTCCTCCGGAGAAACTGTTTCCTTTCCTCGTTATGCTTTTTATCTCAAAGGAGGCAGCAAAGGAGCATCCGTCCCTCTCCCTCACCAGCTGGAGGAAGCACCCCGTTTCTGACAATGTGCAAACCACCCCGAAATGGAGCCTAGGGCGCCCTTGCTTTTCACTGGGTGCTCCTCCTTATCCTCTTATTTATTATTTTCCCATTGCCAGTTATTTATGAATATTATAGAAAATTTAGACGACAGAAAGAGTAGAAAGAGTGTAAATAGCCCCACTAGCTAAGGGTAATCACTGCCAACATTGCAGGAGGTTCCTCCAAGTCTGTTTTTCCCTATGCATGTTTCATCTCTCTTAAAAGTTTACATAATGTCATCATACCACATATACAGTTTCATATAATATTTTATCAGAGACGTTTTCCTTAGAGTCGTGGTCTTCTTAAACCTTATATTAATAACTGCATAATGTCCCCCCTCTGGTGGGTTCCATACCCTTGGTCATCGAAGGCTGTCCCCAGCTGGCCAGTGAGATGAGCATCTTCGTGTGTGAATCTTTCTGCCTTTGGGGAAAATTTCCATGGCTAGATCCCCACGAGCACGTACTGATGATCCGACCACTAGCAAGGCTTTTGCATAAATGCATAGCAAATAGGAATTGTTAACTTGAGTATAAGATAGGAGACGCATGCACCTAGAACTCAACATGAAATATGATATTTAATCCTTAGATTAGGACGCAGCCAACACGCTTATTTAAATATTGTGGACGGCGGAGGCACTGGTGGAGAATCGGGGAGAATATCTCAGTGTACACACCGGGTCCCAGCTTGCTCTTTGCACCCCAAAGAGAAGGGCTGGCAGGACACAAGGCAATTCAAATGTCCATAATTCGTGTTTTCAGCTTCAAATAGGCTATACACTCAGTGGTTGACGAAGAAAATCTTAGAAGGAAGCTATTGAAAGGTAATCTGATTAGAAAAACGACAAAAGCATGAACCAAAGGAAAAAAACAAAACTGTTTTTTCCTCTTCCCCTGGGCAGTGCAGTTAAAATGACTACTCACGGCGCTCATGCTGTTTGCAGGGAATGAGCGCAAATAAGAGGTGTCTTTCCACTTAAACCCCAGTAATGGCCGAAAAGGGAATCTTACAGGTCGATCAATGCATGGTTTTGGATGCTGCAAATACAGGGGATCACATGTACATGACAGAAATTGTCAATGAAGGGCATTTTCGAGATTCCTCTGTGAGAGAATGTCACTTTCATTTCACCATGGCAACCAGAATGTCTGCCTTTTCTGAAGCCACCGAGAAGAGGCTTATGTCGTCTCCCTGCTAAGTGGGGAAATAAAGTACACAGCACTGCCTAAGACTGTGCCGTGAGCAACCACCGCCCGGCCCTCACCCTCCACTCAAGTAGGAAATGTGAATAAAATCAGTACATTAAACGGAAAGCCCCCCAGAAGGCAACATTTGATACACCTATTAGCTGATCCCCTTAACTTAAGCATCGGTCCGTATATTCGTATTTCCACCGACTGTGTTTTCGTTCGTGTGAGACATGGGCCCTGTGTGCACATCAGTGGGGCAGCTAACGAGATTCTTCCATTGATGCCGAAAACAGAACTGGCACAATACCCAGAATTCCCTCGAGCGCGTTCCATGTTTTCCATATGGTGGCTCTGTCATTTTTGCATCAGAAGTCATTCTTTTAGGTGTGGCTCAGGTACTGAGGCGTCTCTGATCCAAGGTGCTGTGTCTGTGTGTGGCTCTGAAAGTGTCCTGTGTACCTGTCCACGACACTGATGATCCCGCAGCTGGGTCTCCATGAGTGTGCTGACAAATTAAATAATGGAGGAACTGTCGTGCGTGGTCCTCGTCATTGTTTTGAGAGTGAAAGGAGAGAGTTCCTTAGTGCAGTCGGAGTTGTTTCTGCAGAGACTCGGTTCCCGGCGACCTGAGCTGACTTCTCTAAGCAGAGAACTGGGGCACCCTGAGCAAATGCAAGCAGACGAAGGTCCCGAGGCTCTGGTTCTCGCCTGCGTGGCCAGATTTGCCCATGGCCCACCTTTCGTCACCCGCTTAGGCCCCCGTCTGTAGCCCAAGGGTGTCCAGCTTCACAGACTCAAAGCCACCCCTCTGTCACCACCCCCCTAGGCATGCCTAGCTATGTCTGAGGATGCAGGGGTCTCTTGTGGGCTCACAAATAGGTGATGTCCACTGTCCCCAACCCCAGGGTAGGATGAAGCCTCAGGCCCAGCTTGGGAGATGATTTTCTTGTTGAAGGCAGCCCCCTCACCCCGCTCCAAAGCCACATTTGTTCCAGGGAGGGTTGGGGACGTGTGTGTCATTCCCCCCACCCACCATGCTTCTTGTCTGTCCTCATGGGACTGAACCTTGTGGTCATCATGGAGACAGCCCCTGCACACAGCCTCTGCCTCAAAAGCGAAAGGCTCAGAAGCAAGGTCTCAGCCAGCATACGGGAGATGGACATCCATGCCCTCCCGCCCCCAGCCCCAGCACCAGGGATGGTCTTATTCTCTGAAGACGGAAATCCTGAGGGGAAAAACAACCTTTGGTGGCCTGCCCCAGGCATTGATCAGACCTGAGCAGACACCTCTGAACCAGTTTGGTTTCGGATCAAGCTGGGGCTTTGGGGGCTGCACGGATACATTTATAGCATCAGGTTTTTAATTAACATTTTCCCCTACAGAGGTCTTGTTTGACAAGGAGGAATTTTCCCTGTTCCCTTCTCTGTGCAATGGGTTGTGATTAAAAGCCCATGGTGAGCACTTGGGTAGTAAGAATGGTTCAAGATACATGACGGGAGGAGGCGTCTGACCTCCACTGCCCTACAGCCCGTCAGAGGACAGACTGATGCAAGGAACAGGGCAGAGCAGCGGCCAAATGCAGGGCAGCTGCCAGGGCAGAGAGACACCTGTGTGGGCTGGAGGGCAGCTGCCAGGGCAGTGAGACACCTGTGTGGGCTGGAGGGCAGCTGCCAGGGCAGAGAGACACCTGTGTGGGGTGGAGGGCAGCTGCCAGAGCAGAGAGACACCTGTGTGGGCTGGAGGGCAGCTGCCAGGGCAGAGAGACACCTGTGTGGGCTGGAGGGCAGCTGCCAGGGCAGCGAGACACCTGTGTGGGGTGGAGGGCAGCTGCCAGGGCAGAGAGACACCTGTGTGGGGTGGAGGGCTTCGAGAAGCACGTGACTGAGCAATTGACGGAGGAAACTGGCTTGGCCTGAATCCCTCTCCCGGCAGAAGCTCGTATTTGGACAGCAGAAACGCCCTGGGAAGCTCACTGGGGTAGAGAGCCAGGCCCAGGTGGCTACAGAGGGTCGTTAATTGCTGCGCACAGGTGGGGTGAAGCATCTTACATTGCTGGGGGAGATGGAGGAGGATTCCTGGAGATGGGGACACAGCAAAGAGAACGGGCTAGGGGGAGTGTTAAGAGGGGAGCACTGTGTTCAGGAACCCCTCCCTGTGACATGCAGGTCTGCAGAGAAGAGACAGACCTGCATGAAGTAGTCGTGGGACCGTGGTGCCCATGGGCCCCGTGGCCTCCGTCGCGCTGGATCACAGCCACATCTTCCAGCACGATTCCCTCAGAGCGCCCACGTGGCCTCCTCCTCCTCCTCCTCCTCGATGCTGCTCTGAGAGTCACCTCCTGGTGCTCAAGACGTGCGCTCAGGAGCCTTCAATGGCTCCCTATTTTCTAAGTCCAGTTTATGACGTCGGCAGCCTGGCCCCTACCCACCTCTGACTAGTTCCCGAACTCCAGAAATACCAGGTGCAGACCCTCTGCCTGAGCGGAGTTCTGTGTCCTCCTCCCAGCCCAGTTCTCACCACCCAGGTCACAGGTTTAAACCACTCCCCGTGTCTCCTCCCTTCCCTGGATTCCCTGCCTCTTCTGTTTTAAGCCTCAGTGGATTTTCTTTTTTTTTTAATCCTCACCTGAGGATATTTTTCTATTTATCTTCAGATAGAGTGGGAGGGAGAGAGAGGGAGAGAAAGGGAGAGAGAAACATCCACGTGGGAGGGACACACTGATTGGTTGCCTCCTGCACGACCCCAACCAGGGCCGGGATGAACCGCAACCGAGGTACATGCCCTTGGCCGGAATCGAACCCGGGACTCATTGGTCCATGGGCCGATGCTCTACCATTGAGCCAAACCAGGCTCAATGGGTTTTCTAATAGGTATCGTGCCATGATCCAAACTGGGGGACACAGTTGCTGGCTGTGAATCCCAGCTTCACTGCTTGCTGGCTGTGTGACTTTGGGAAGGTTACTTAAACTCTCTGCGCCTTGATTTGCTCACCTGTAAAGTGGCCTCCTTCCTCAGAGGACGGAGACGATTAAATGAGACAGTGAGAGGTTCTTGGGTCCCGGCTGGCACTCTGTAACTGCTCAGGAACCTGAGCTCTCTGTACTGTCACCACGCTCAGCTGTTTGTCCACAGGCTCTTCCTGTCAGGGCCCAACTCAGGAACCTCCCCCTCCAGAAAGCCTGCCTTGATCCTCTGCCCCCAGGGCAGCCTCTGGCGGCTCTGTCCTGTTAGCACAGGGAGCTCGTTAGTATTAATAAAGAGAGCAAATGGAAGCAGATATTAAGCCTCATAAACCAAGGAGCTGAATTGGACACTAAGCCTGCTTCACTAGGAGGCTGCTCCCCTGGGGACTGTTCTGCCCTCTGGACTTAATCCCTGAGCAACCCCGGAGCAGGCTGGAAGGACCCCACCCCTCGGGGAAATAACCGGCCCAGTACAGGGATTACTGGGGCTGGTGGGGAGAAGGAGTGACATTCCGTTGCTAGGCCTATGCCCAGAAGACACAGCAAAACTCGGGCATGTGCAGTAGGGGCCAAGATGGCGACATAAAGGGGCGGAGTCTAGCCTGAGAAAATCTGGGGAAAGAATCAGATTGGGTGAGGGCCGTGGAACCCCAGAAGGTCCAGGAAAGGGATTGGTTTGGGGGAGGGCCAATTGCAAGCCTGGGAAAAACCCGGGAAGTAGGTTGGTTGGGTAGTTTGAAAACGATCCTTCTCAGTGGAAAAACCAAGACAATATTTGGAGGATCATCAAGGATCTCGGAGCAGATGTGGCTAGAGCCTGCCCGGCCTCTGCATCTCCAAGGGTGCATTATTCCCCTTCACCCCAATAAATCTTGCCACTGTGCTTAAACTCCTCCCACGTGTGTGCTCTTTGAAATGTCTTTCTCACCACAACACAAGAACCCATTTTCACCGGCAGCGCTACAAGAGCTTCCAGATTCTTCTACGCCATGGCACACACAGAAAATGGAAACCTCTGAGGGCCACCGGTGCTGAGGACTGCCGGAGGCCACAGGTCCTGGCCAGGCCCCACCTCGCTGCTCGCTCAGCACCTTGCACCCTTGGACCCCGTTCTTGGTGGGGCGTCCTGGTGGGGAAGCTGTCGTGGTCCGTTCTCGTCGTGGTCTACATGGTCTCATGAAGCTTCTCCAGCCCTTCCCCTCGTGAGTCTGGAACCCGGATTGCAAACTCGCCTGCAGTCCTTGCAGCCTGTCTACAGACTGGACGAGGAGGACACAGACCTGGCTTTTTCCATCATTTCACTAACTCACACACTCAGACACGTAAGTTGTATGCCTTCCTGTGCCTGGACATAACCCGACTCTGTCCTCTGGGACCTTACTGTCTGCAGGGAGAGGTAAGTCCAAGATGTTTGCAGTCCTGAGTCACTATGGGCTGTGACGGGGACTTGAGTAAGGGCTCCAGGGGAGCTGGGAGGAGGGGCTCCCAGGCAGGCTCTGGGGGGTGGGCAGGAAGGCACCCAGGACCACGAAGGGTTAACAAAGAGGCTCAATCGCAGGGGGAGTTTGTTTGGGTAAAGAGAACACCTGTGGGCGAGCGTGTAGGAGCACAGACTTGAACCAGGTCGCCTGGGCTCAAGTCCTGACTCAGATTTGCCTGGACCTGTGCCTGGCTAGCAGTCCACACTCACACAACTTGGCTGTTGTGTCTGTAGGTCACTTAGTAACTTCATTTAAATTCTGTGTTCTGGGCAAAACATTTCACCATAGGGTTATCCTATAGAGTGCTCCTTCACATATCAGGAAAGATTTTGCCAGGAAAAATGAGAACCAGCCAACCGCCTCCAGGGAGCCATTTTGTTCAGATAAAGAGGACGGGGGCTTCCCACTGGGGTGCAGGGGATGTGCGGGTGTGTGCACGTGTGTGTGTGCAAGTGCATGTGTGTGCACGTGTGTGCATATGTGTGCACATGTGTGTGCGCACGTGTGTGCACATGTGTGCGCGTGCGAGTGCATGTGTGCGTGTGTGTGCACGCGTTGGGGTCACTGAGGCACATCTTCAATGGCTCCTTCCCACTCTTGACCCCAAAATACATTCTTCACACAGTAGAGGGCTTATTATTTTTTAAATAAGCCCTCCCCCCCAAAAGCTCCTAAATTAGGAGCTTTCATAGTTTTTGTGTTTGTTTTTTTGTTTAGTTTTGAGGTGGGGAGCAGTGTTTGCAATGATTTTGTGTGGATGAAAGGGGATTCCATGTGCTCATTTTGCCTGATTGCTTTTAAATCAGAACAAAGGCGCTAATAGTGCTCCCAGCCCTGACTCCAGGACCACTGTCACTCCAGCCCCACCAGGGTAGCAGCCAGGTGTCCCTGCCGCCTCCGCCCCTCCGCGCTGCCCCCAGGCTTCCTCTGTCCTCCTTTCCCTCATCATCGCCCTCTTTTCACTCCAGCGCTGGCAAATGGCTCTGACGTCTAGTCCATTTTTCTCCGGAGATGCGTGAAGAATACAGAGAAACTGGCCTCTGGGTGGATGGAGAGAGCTTTCGCCTCCGATTTCACCTCTCACGTCCTCCAGACAAACCTCCTGATACAAGCAAAGTGGAAATCCCCCCGGCTCCTTCTGCTCGGCCGGAATCTGCCGCACTCTGGGATTATTCCAGAAATGCGTTTCCTTTCGAGCCCGCTGTCGGCTCCTTCAGGCGGACCAGGCAGTTCGTGGGAGCATTGCCGCGAGCACGTGCCTCAGTGACCCAGAACTGAAGACACCGGGGGTTCCTGGCTCCAGGGCGGGGAGCAGGGCTACAGCACCCCTCGGTTTCCCTGACAGCCCAGCCCCAGAGAGGCCCCGGCACTGCACGTCGGCTCCCTCTGCTCCCTGCAGACCCCCTCCCCCCCGTCAGCCCCACGAGCCCACCTAAACCCCGGCTTTGACGCCCCTGTCTGTGGAGGGTCAGGAAGCAGGAGAATCTCGTTCCACGTGACGGTTGCTTCCAGGTCGGCGGGCAATTTCCGTCCTCCTGGGAGCTCTCTGCGTCCCAGCCCCGGAATCCTGGACGTAGGTCCCTTCTTCATGAGGGTTCCTCTTCGGATCCGTCTGTGACTAAATGACACAGTTTCTCCCCCGTTGAACAGAAAGGAGGCTTTCCTGTTCCGACTTGGATGAAGCACTTTGCATTGGAGAAGGGAAGATACATTCACTTTCCTCAAGCACCCCTGCCCGCCTCTGTCTCCAGCGTGCCCGCATTCATTCTCAGTCTGAGGACACCCGGGGTGGGGGGGTCCCTGCACCTTCCCCCTTAGAGGAAGTGTTATAACCTGACGGCGAGATAACCAGAGACGCATGGCCGAATTGTAAAGGAGCACTTTATTTCGCCGGCGGGCTGCGGAGGGCATAGTTTCCCCTCAGATCAACAGCCACGATTCTCCTTGCTCGTCCCATTTTAAAGACAGAAACTCCCTCCTCCTTTTGCCCCCTCCCCTCAGGGAACCAGCACAATAGTGGGAGTGACAGAGACCACAGAAGTCAAAATTAGCATTATTTACCGATGGCCTAAGCACTTACAAGTACCTGCAAATACCTAATACTCAGGAAACTGCAAATGCCTCCCAACTCCTGGGGCAACTATAATCTTAGGCAAAATTCCTTTCTGTCTAGGGGTAATTAACCTATTATTGGAAGAATATCGAGGAATGTCTATTGGTGACAAAATGGAGTCTTTTAGTCGCCTTAACCAAGGGGCCTACATAAAATGGAATCTAGTTGCCTTAGCCTTGGGGCCCACAACAGAAGGACACGTGGAACTACTGCAGCGCCCAGGCTGTCCCCTCTGAAGCGGTTGGATGTGGCCGTCCCCGAATAAAGGAAGGCTGAGCTCACCTTTGGTTGGAACACTGACGGACCGTCTCTTCCTGGCCCTTTGGGTGCCGTTAGTGCATTTCTGTGACTGTGTCAAGGATGTGGGGACAGACACGAAGTGATGGTGGTGGTAGGTTTTCCCTGCCGGCTGCCCCTGGGGAGATGCTGGCTCGGTCCACCAGGCTGAGTCTCGGGGTGGGGATGGTCCTGGTGATGAGATGACATGGGGAAGGGCAGCAGGCAGGCAGTGGGGAGGGGAGGGGGCCTGCTGGCTGGATGTGAGAGAGAATTCATGCTGTCCTGTTTGTGTGTGCGTGCGCATGTGTGTGAGTGTGTGCACGTGTGCTGGCACACACATCCTCTGCCTGAAACCCTCCAGTTTTCCTTGGTCCCACCCTGCAGTGGCCATTGGCCACCACCCCGAAACCTCTCCCTTCGCCTCCATCCGTCCTTTATTTCCTCTTGGCAATAGGCTTAATTCCCCCTCCTTGCCCACGGGAGTCTCTCAACTGCTCTCCGCCAGACTTGCAGCCCTGACACCTGGACCCGGCCACTGTCCTTTCTGGCACGGCAGCCCAGATGCTGCCCTTTGTCTTCTCCGGGTCAGTTCCAACCGCCCCTCCACGCCTCCCGGAAGCCTCTAGTGTCCATCGTCCAGCCTCACTTCTCTTTAACCTCTTCCTGTCTTTTCACCTGAATACTTCCCGCTGGAAGTATTTCCACTCGCTCACACTCTTCCCATCCTCAAGATCCCAAACCCCTGCCCCCTGTTTTCCCGTGGTCCTCAGCTCCTCCCTTCACGGTCTGAGTCCCTGCAGACGGTGTCCCTGTAGTCACGGCCGGCTCCTCCCCTCCTCGTGCACTGCTTGGCCGCCCGGTGGGCTCAGCGCCCCACGCTCCTCCCCCCGCGCTCTGCCCGGGTCCACGGGGCCCACGCCGTGCCTCCAGGGCGGCTTCAGTCTTCCTGGGACCTCACTTCTCAGCAGTCCACACTGTGGGTGGCTTCCTCTTTCTCTCTCCTCTAGTCTTCGGGAACTGCAGTCTGCGGGGCGTCTTCACGCCTTCAATGGCACCGTCTCAGTCACCTGTCTACCATTCTCCTCGAGTCTTGTCACGGCGGCCTTGTCGGGGCTCCGTCCAGGCTCTCCGCACGCTGGCCTGGTCCTCACGCCCCCTGCGTCAGCTCCAGAGGGCGGGCTGCGCCCCTGAGCCCGTGCCTGCTCACCCAGCTGCCCAGCTGGCATCTCCATCACCCCTCCTGTTTCTGCCGACTGTGCCACCAGCAGTCCTGGCTTCATTACTGATGTCCTCGTTCCTCTCACTTCATGTCCTGTCAACTGTGTCCCCAGACATCTCCTGAATGCAAGCACTTCTCTCCTCCTCCCCGCCACTGCCCTGGTCCGAGTCTCTGTCGTCTTTGCCTGAACCACAGTGTAGACTCCCCCGCCCCCCGTCCACCATCCACCTCCTCTAAACTCCCCTAAACCCTTCTCCACACCTGGACAAGGCGATCGCTTCAACAGGAAAACCCGGTCACATGACACTCTTGTTTGGAACCCTCACGTGGCTCGCCGTGGCACTTGGGATAATGACCGTGGTTTTAACGGCTCAGCTCGCTCTGGTCCTGCTCACTTCCCAGCCCCGTCCGATACATGCTTCCGCCGCCCTGAACTCGGACTCTCAGCCCCTCACAGGGCGCTGCTGAGAGGGAGAGGGATGCTGTTAATGACGAGTCTGGGACGACAGGCTGAAAGACTGTCTTGGGAAATCTGCACAGCCCCCCGACTCAGGGGACATAACTCCTGCCCCGGGGCCTTTGCTCATCCCATTCCATCCACCTGGGACTTCCCGCCTCACTAATTCCACTCACCCTTGAGCCCTCATCCCACGCCTCACATTTCAGGAAAGACTTTCTTGACTCCCTACCCCCTGTTGCACCATGTCCCACTTTTGCAACCCCCCTACGACATACCTCTCCAGTGCTGCTGGGTCCTCGGAGGTGCCTCGACACTGCCATCATTCGCATGTGTTTGTGAGCTCTGGGGTGACCTTTGTCGGTTTGCTCCCTGACGTGTGTCCAGCAAGCAGCTCAGTACTTGGCATTTAAGTGCTAACCGGTGTCAACAGGTGAGTGAGTGAGTAAATCAGGTGACTGCTGGGGGTGAGTGTCCACTGGACTCTCATGTCCGCAGGTCAGCCTTTGCTTCTCCCACTCAAGGATTTGCATACGATGAACAGCCTCGGAAGGGAGAGCGAACGTCTCCCGTCTAAACAGAGGCCAGACATGCTGACTTTCCAACACGGTCAAGTCTTCCTCTGGAGAAAAGGGTGGGCATGCCTCCTGCCCATTGGAGAGGATGCAGTTCCCTAAGGTCAGGGTCCTCCTTCGGCCACGTGGCTGACTGCGTGTGCAGGTGCGATCTGGCCCTTCTCCTGCTGCGTGGTGGGACCTGGGGCTCAGGGAATCCATGGAAAAGCTGGTACCTGCCTAAGGTGAGGAACAGGCTGTCCTTCACCTCCCACGCAGGAGTTTGCTCTTCTCCCAGTATCTACGCTGTCATACGTTGGGTGAAATCTCAGACCTTTCTCCAGTTCTTGACATTAATTAGAGTCGCAATTATGTTTTCTTCGTTCTGCCTATTTCTTAGATTTTGGTATCAAGATTGGAAGACATGAAGCAGATGAAAGCACCAAGCCCTGCGATCCTTCCACACGGACAGCCACGTCCCCGGGGCCACGGCTCCGTGACAACTGCCGTGAGCAGTTCTTGTTGACCGTCTCTCATTTCCTCTCGTGCTTCTCCTCCTTGTCTCCTTCTCATTTTGTCATTTTCCCCCCCTCGTAGGTCTTTAATTTATGTTCTAGTTCCTTTCAAGTGGTTAAACTAATTTTTTCCACAGCTGGCTGCATTTTATAGGGGACTCTTAAAGAGGGAAAGTATTCGTGGTTCAAGAAAGTGCCGCAGAAAAAGCCCTGCATCAGAAGCTGGGAGACAGAACTTTTGTTTTGTTTTTATAATTTAATTTAATTTTTATTAATCCTCACCCAAGGATATTAATTTTAATTTTAATTAATATCCTCCATTAATTTTTAGATAGAGTGGAAGGGAGAAAGGGAGAGAAAGAGAGAGACATCGATATGATAGAGACACATCGATTGGTTGCCTCCTGCATGATCCCGACGGGGTCTGGGGATTGAACCTGCAACCCAGGTGCGTGCCCTCGACGGCGAATCGAACCTGAGATGCTTCGGTCCGAGGGCCAGCACTCTAACCACTGAGCCACCCCAGCCAGTGCAGGAGATGTAACTTTTCGATGCATTCAGGCACCCGGATGGAGCAGGTCATGAAACCCCAGTATCCTCACCTGAACTCCTTAACTTATTCGACAGTCACTGAATTCTTTGGAATGAAGGACATCATTGCTGTCTTCAAAGGATCCACGCTCTAATGAAGGAGACAAGATACCCTAAGACCCTAGCACAACGTGACCGGCATGGTGAGGGGAGCCCTGGGGAGCCTCCGCAGGCCCCGGGGCAGAGCAAGCTGGGCCGCGCTGCCTGGTGGGCCGCTAACGGGCCATGAAGAAGGCCGGGAAGGGGGTTCAGTCAAAGGAAGGAAGGAGTCCCGACAATTCCCGGTGAGCCTTTTCCTTACCTACCAGGCTCTGCCTCCACAGTAAATCTCCCCCCCTCTAGTGGGGAGTCTTCACTTCTCTCTCCGAGTCCTCTCCCACCAACCTGCCATCACAGCCTTCGGCGGGGAGGCAAGGGCGGATCAGGGACCGGGCGAGAAGACGCCTGACTGCCATCACTGTCCTCTGTGTGAGTCAGCAGAAAGCCGTCCCACCGCCTCGGCGGCTGCAGTGGGGCTCCCGTGCGGAAGCGGGGGGCCAAGGCAGCTGTGCTCACCTCCAGGCTGCGCCCCCACCTCGAGTTCTTCACAGAAGCTCATTCTGGGAAATGTCCCGAAAACATCCGTGTCGTCCCAGGTAGGAAAAAAACCTTTAACATCTCATTCATTTCCGAGAGGCTCAAAACAATCCCAAGAATTTGGAAGGATCACAGAAGCTTTTAGATAAATCTCTGGAGCGTGTCCAGCCGCGAGCCCGCAAACATGTCTCTCGATTTACATTTTTTAAAGGAAAGTGTGTTTTGTTTTTTGTTTTTTAATTAAAAAAATTTTTTTGTTGTCAATCCTCACCCGAGGATATTTTTTCATTGATTTTCAGATAGAGAAGGAAGGGAGGCAGGGAGAGAGAGAAAAACATCAATCGCATGACCCTGACCAGGGCTGGGATCGAACCTGCAACCCAGGTACATGCCCTTGACCAGGAATCAAACCCACGACCCTTCGGTCTGCAGGCCGACGCTCTAACCGCTGAGCCAAACCGGCCAGGGCAGGGAAGTATGTTGTTTAAAATGATCTGGATTCCAGTTTTACAGAAGTGCTATCATACTTCCAAAGGGTTGGCACAGGCTTAAAACATGATTATTAGACGTGTCGATGTCTGCCAATTATCCTTCCATTGGGGTTACTGAGTGCTTCACTGTTCTTTGCTCTTAAATGGTGTTTGTTTGCTGGCTGTGGAAACGGAAACAAGACCTGGATTTGCTCCAGGTCTGAGCACCCGGAGCTAAGTGGCAAAGACCCCGGCGAGGCGTCATTCACACTGCGTCCCTCCCTCTTCTCGTCACGAGGGTGGCACGTGTTGGTGGTGCGCTCAGAGATAAGGGAATGCTCGCTGGTAAATATGTGAGGCATTTCCTCCTAGCCTTGAGGATTTACATTTAATTTCTTGTCTGTCCCAAATAATATTTGACGTATTTTTAAACGCTGAAAAGCACCACAAGGCTTATACTGCAAAATAACAGGCCTGCCCTACCCCACCCTAACTAAGAACTGAGGCAAACACTTAGAAGTCTTTTGCCCATTTGTTCTGCTTTTCTCTTTTCTTTTCTTTTTTTTTCTTTATTGATTTTTTTTTAGAGAGAGAGGAAGGGAGAGGGAGAGAGAGAGATAGAAACATCAATGAGAGAGAACATCGATTGGCCGCCTCCTGCATGCCCCCACTGGGGATCTGGCCCACAACCTGGGCATGTGCCCTGACCGGGAATCGAACTGGCGACCTCTTGATGCATGGGTCAGCGCTCAACCACTGAGCCACACCGGCTGGACTGCTTTTCTCTTTTCGTATTTCTAAATCATACTGCAGTTTCATGATAGCTCAGTTCTTTTGACCTCCTACTGTGGAAGACGAGGATGCAGTGCTTTCTGCCCTACCCTCACCCCCACCTCCACGCAATAAACGCAGGTTGGAACTTCCGACCTCCCAGTCCTTAATGTTCAGTGTCGATGTGATCATGATGGGATAAATGCTGTTCACGGCAACACCAGATTTCCTTTCGTGGTTGCCACTAGCGCTCTGGGTCAATGATTTAGGGTATTTCTACCTTGAGGGTATATGGCAGGACTATTTCCCTGATCTCTTTGAATTTAGGGGGAGTCATGTGACCAGATCTGGCCATCAGGCTCCAGAGAATCTAATTGCTGGTGTGAGATTCTCCGGGGCTCTCTGCATCTGGTATTACTGACCACCAAGGTTGAAGAAGGCAGTTGCTCCATCAGCCTGAGTCTTTGATGCCTGTGAGGAGGAGAGCCCCTCTGCAACCGGCAGTGAGCAGGGACCACCCGCAGAAGATACATTTCACTGTTTTAAGCTACTGTGGTTGGGGTTGTATGACCACACTGTCACCAAAATTTTCCTGATAATTCTGTCATGAACAAAGCCGCCCCCCCACCCAGAAATAACAATGCATTGTTTAAAAAGTTTGCTTAATTTTTCCTGTACTCATCAGAAATTCAATTCCAAAATCTTCACTGCAAGTGTAAATCTCTTTCCAGCTTCCTTACCAGGGACTCTACGGATTTCAGCGTTTCTTTGGGACTCTCCATTCCAGGGCTGCTCTCTGGCCTCCTGCACAGTCTCTCCCTGGAGGTCCCCTTCACCTCTCTGCTGTGGAGCATAAACCCTCTGGTTCCAACAACTGAAGTTGGCAAAGATTATTAGCCAGTGAATGGATCACATTTCCTAGTCTCCCTTGAAGTAGATTGGCTCTGTCTTGTTTTGGGCCAAATAGATGTAAGCAGTAATGTTGTGTGTGACCTTTGGAAATTGTCCTTAAAGAGAAGAGGTCCCTCCTTTTTTGTTCTTTCCTCAGTGAGCTGCATGGAATAGATCGGGATGGCTGGAGGCCTAGCAGCCATTTTGGGCCATAATGACAAGAATATCTTGGAGGAATCTAGGTTCCTGTTAGCTGGGGAGCTACCAAATAGCACTGGGCTGCTTATTGTCACACTTTTGTTTTTTTCAAATGTGAGAAATAAAATTCTATCTTATTTAACCTGGTATTGAATGTTTGGTCACATGAAAATGAAGCTGATTCAAACTGATCTTTCCTTTCGCTTTAATAATTCTCTTGTTTTGATGAAGAACATCCTTTGATCAGTCATGGCTTGGGCAGGAAACAGAGGCAACTCTATGTATTCCAGACATAAAGAGTTTTCTATAATAAAGAAATTTTTAAATCATTACTTCACAACTTTTATCAAAATTAATTCCAAATGCACTGAATAATTAAAATGTAAAAAGGGGAATCGTACAGATAGGTAAATATTTATAGGATTTTAAACTGGAGGAAGGTCTTCTGGAGATGACAGTAGAAGAAACCATAAACGTTCAGTGGATTTAAAACAAAAATAACAATTTTTATAGGACATACAACACCAAAAAAAAAAAAAATTAAAAAACAAGTTAAAATGAGTAGGATGCCATCGTTAAAACTTGGGCTGTTGATCAAAAGTCCTTGCCTTTAACCAGGGTTTCTCAACCTCGGCACTCCCGGATTTTGGACATGATCATTCTTGGTTCTGGGGCTCTGCCCTGTGCTTCGTAGGATGTTCAGTAGCATCTCTGGCTTCCACCTACGAGATGCTCAGTAGCATGCTCTTCTAGTTGTTGATGACCCAAATGGTCTCCAGTGGCTGACACATGTCCTTGAGAGCACACGCGCCCCGGTGGAGAATCACTGCTCTACACCAGTGGTTCTCACACTCGAGTCTGCATCAGAACCACATGGAGGACCGGTCAAACCCGATGGCTGTCTTCTCCCTGGGGTTTCTGATGTAGCGGGTCTGGGTTTGAGACTTTCAGGTGATGCTGCAGCCGCGGCTCTGGGGACCCCACTTTGAGAACCTCTGAGGCTACTTGGCTGGCAAACAGACATGTCATCCACTAAAAAATAAAGGTACCAATACTACTGACCTTTCCAGAGCTCAGAAGGGTTAGGGTTATAGGCTGTCCAGGTGCATCTGGAGAGTGGAATTCAGGAGTTCAGAAACCATGTTCTTACAGAAAGCTGGAAGACAGCTGCCGATGGGTGGTTTCTGATCAGATAAAGATGTGGTTTACATTTGCTCCACACTTAGTGACTTTTCTTTTTTTTTTTGGTACATGCCCCCAGCGGGAACCGATCCTGGGACTCTCTGGTCCGCAGGCCAACGCTCCAACCGCTGAGCCAAACCGGCCAGGGCAGTGACTTTTCTTAAACAATATGACTATAGAGATGAGCACAATGAAAAGAAACAATCTCAAGAGAAGTGATAAAGATGACAGCAAAGAATCTCATCAGTCTATGACATGGATGTCCACTTGTTCTTATTCAACCTTTTCCTCATTGCTTGTTAAGCTTCCTATGGTCAATTTTATATACATTTCCAGGGACTCTATATAAAAAAAAAAAAAGCTATACAACCGTCTCCACTTAGTGCTACATCATTTTTACCACCTTAACTAAATACTTTTTGTTGGAACAGCAGAACATCGCTGGAATGAATGCGTACAATTCCTGCAGATAGGAAACAGAATCATGAAAGAAGGCGTTATGGCCTGAATTTCAATGGATGGCTTACATGCAATCTTCTTGGGTGAGTGGACATGACAGAGCTCTGCGGACCCATTTTCAGAGCATCACTTTTTAGCGCTAACCAGGGCCTGCTCGGCACGCCCGGTGCCCATGCTTATTGTAGCGAGTGCATCTGAGAACTGAAGTGACCTAGGGATGCACCAGCGAGCTACAAGCAAAACCAATAGCCCTGTGCTGGCTGCGTTGCTTTATCGCTGTCTCCTTCATCTCCTCGTCTCTTTTGCAATTACTTTGATCATTACCGCTCCTTTAATGAGACCCTGGAGTTTGGAGCCAGATGCTGTTGATAGTTAAATCTGCAAGGCTCTAATGGAATTAAGTTCAAACCAGGTTAAGAGTAATAGAATTACAAATCTTGGTAGACATCATCTCATAGCACAGCCTTTGTGTACCTTTTATACACCAGGAATCACTGCCAGCTCCAAACAGGAAGACTTGGATTAAGGTTCAGAAAGACCAAGTGTGATCATTCATTCATTCATTCATTCATTCATCCATCCATTCATTCAACAAATGTGTAATTCTGTTCCTGTCTGGGTGTTGCAGTATTGTATACAGGGGACAGGCATGGTCTCTGCCCCCTAGAGCTTATTGTCTACTGGAAGAGAAAGACAATATCAAGATCACGATAGAGATAGTGCCAGGGAGGAAGCAGCAGGAGCTGACGCGGAGGGTAGAGGGTGGTGACGTTTAGGTGGGTGGTCATGGAGGATCTCTGAGGAGGCACTGTTTAAGCAGAGACCCAAAGGCTGGGACGGAGCGGACTTGGGGAAATCAAGAAAAATGTCACTATTATTTGTTGGAAGGAATAATGTGTACAAAGGCTGTGGCATGGAATTCGTTTGGTGTCCCCAGAGAACTTCAAAGCACCATAGGGCTGGAACCCAGTGGGGCGAAGAGGGAGGTCTGAGGTGGAGCCAGACGCTGCTGGACCCGGAGGGCAGCATGGGGCAAATGGGCATTCAGACACTGAGATTATCCAGGGGAGATTCATGCACCAATGTGCTGATGAGTGAGACTTGTAGAAAGAACTCCTTTTTGGGTCAGGGCAGTAAATATGTGTGATCCAGAGTGTATGTGACGTCAGAAGCATGATTTTAAACCTTTGTGCAGAGGGCAGGCAAAACAGAGGCGATAATTTAATTAACCAACCAAGTTGCCTTACGTAGTAGCAATCATTTAAAAGTTGCATTACGGCACTTTCCCTAAGACACACCTGTCGCGTTCAGTCTACCCAGAATCTCTTCCTCCTCCCCCTCTTTCTTGGTGGCAGCAATGCGTGGCCGGCCGCTGGCGAAGGTCACCACCCTACACCACGTCCCCAGTGGCCTCCTTTCTGTCCTCGCTCCCTGGCCTGAGTCTCCACCTCTCCTGCTGGACACCTCTGCATCCTTCCAGGTCTAGCTCAAGAGACACGTGACCACCTGGGAGCTGAGGTCAGGAGTGAGTGGACTGCCCAGGTGCCCACCACTTCCAAGGTTCTCACAGCCGTGGGCGCGTCCTGTGTTGGCACTGAGTTTGCCGGCTGAAGCAGGGTGAGCCAGCGGATGCGTTCACGGAGACATCCTCCGTGCCTGCTGCCTTAAGTCTGGCAGATGCTGAGAATGCTTATGGAATTGAATTCTTGCTGGCAGTTACCACTTACTGAGCAATCAATTTGCCGAGCACTCTTTCAGGGGTCTGAGATTTAATCATCAGGTGATGGTTAATTGTATGTGTCAGCTTGGCCACGCTGCCCAGACAGTTGGTCCAAGACTCTGGATGTTTCTCTGAAGATATATATATTTTTAGATGAGATTAACATTTACATCGATAAACTTTGAGTAAGCAGATTACTCTCTATAATGTGGGTGGGCCTCATCTAATCAGTTGAAGGCCTGAATATACAAAGGCTGACCTCCCCTGAGCAGGAAGAAATTCCCCCAGCACATGGCCTTTGGACCAGAACTGCAACTCATCCCTGGGACTCCAGCCTGCCGGCCTGCCTGCAGACTTTGGACTTGCCAACCTCTGCCATTGTGTAAGCCAATTCCTTAAAAGCTCTCTCTCTCTCTCTCTCTCTCTCTCTCTATATATATATATATATATATATATATATATATATATATATATATACACACACACACACACATACATACATACACACACATGCACATATATAAATACCTATAACATATAACATCTATAAACATAAACATATATAAACATATGTTATGCAATACATATCATACCTATATAAACATTATATCTATAAACATCCTGTTGGTTCAGTTTCTTTGGTAAAGCTTACCTTGACTAGTCATACATCTTCTGTCTAAACATTTCTGCCCATTTTACAGATAAGGAAGTTGAGGCTCAGAGTTGTTGAGTACCATGACCAAGGGTTCACTCCTGACAAGTGTGGCGCCCCGGCACAATGCAGCTCTTTATGCGTGGGTTCTAAAAATGAGGACCTGCACGTCACATAAACTGCATTGACTATAAAGCGTCTCTTCTTGTTAATGGTTCGCGAACTACCCTGGGATTTTATAGTGCACGAGAACCATCAATATGCAAACATCTTCCTGTCCAGGAAGTCCTACAGATTAAACCGACAACAATCTAAAATAACGTTTTGTTGAAACTAAGATACTCCACCCCCTCCCTCCAAAAATGGAATGAAAACAAAGAGAAATAAGCTGTGCATGTGGATGGAATTAAAATAGACAAAAACAGCCCTGACCAGTTTGGCTCAGCAGTTAGAGCGTCACCTCGTGGACCGAAGGATCAAGGGTTCGATTCCAGGTCAAGGGCATGTGCCTGGGTTGCAGGTTCGATCCCCAGCCCCGGTCAGGGTCATGCGGGAGTCAACCAATCAATGTGTCTCTCTCACATCGATGTTTTTCTCTCTCTCCCCCTCCCTCCTTCCCTTCCACTCTCTCTAAAAAAATCAATGGAAAAATATCCTCGGGTGAGGATTAACCAAAAAAAAAAAAAAAAAAAAAAAAAAAGAGAGAAAAGCAAATAGCACACACAGGTCCCCAAACCTCTTGGTGTCTTTGCCGGGGGCTAAAGTCCCATGTTGAGATTGCAACTTCAAAAGTGGCCTCCAACTGGCACCGTTCCCTAGGAAAACAGGAAAACGCAGTGGTAAATATTCACCCCGGATCAATTGTTTCTGCTTAAGCTCCAGCCTGCCCCAGGCAGAGAGAGCAAGCCAGGTCCCACCTGCTAAAGAAAGAGCTGCTCCCAGGAGGACGGTCACCTCCTGACGCATACAGACACGGTCCCTGGCTCTGAATGAAAACGACTCTTCCCAGCACGGAGAAGATGCTGCTGAAGATACTGGTCATGTTTGTCGTTGGAACGAGCAGCTGGTCCTGTGCAGGTAAGGAGCTCAGCTCCGCGTCCTCTGCGGGGTCCTGGCCCGTGCATCTGGGCTCACAGTGTCCCGTGTGCTTGCGTGTCCAGGTTTCCCAGTGTATGACTACGACCTGTCCTCCCTGCGGGAAGCCCTGGGCGCCTCGGTGGCGGAGGTGAACGCGCGGGCCCTGGGCCCCTATCTGTTCAGGGCCGTCAGAAGCTCCGTGAAAAGAGTAAGCACGGCTTCCCTCTCCCCCACCTCTCTTTCTGCTGCTTCCAGCCTTTTTCCTTTCGTCAGTTCATTGGGTCTATTTCCTTGCACTTGTTCAGTTTAAATTGAGAATAGCGAGTCATCTTTCAGATGGTGTTTTGGACGGAGAACGGCTTTAATTACGATTCTGCCGTCAGACTCCCGGAGCTCCTCCGGGGCGAGCCTGGGCCTGGCGCGTCCCTCTGGCCCCTTCGCCCGTTTCCAGCCGGCTCCAGACGGCTCCCACGGGGCTTCCTGCCTCTGCAGCCCGTGTCTCCGCGGTTCCTCCGCAGCCCCTTCTGAGGAACTGCTCGTTTATTAGAAATGAGCCTTTTCAGGTTCAGCAGTTCTGCTTCTAATATTTGTAGGAAATAAATACTGGCTTTTGAGCCAAAGAAATCCCCTTCCTTTGTTAATTTAGCAGTGGTCTGTTTCCCGTTAGCGCTGGAAGTAGGGAAAGATGAATTTTCCCGGGCTTCCCGCGACTAAGTCTGTGACAGGGAAGGAAAGAGAAGCAAGAAGTGCGGGCAGCGGGTCATCACCTGCCTCCCTGTCCCTGGGGATTTCACCGCCTGAGGGTTCCCGTGCAGAGAGGGGCAGAGTGCCCTCCAGTTAGCGTGGGCGCAGGTGGGGGTGGGACAGGGTCTTGAATTCAGGCTGCAGGGGACGGAGGGAGGTGCTCCCACCGTTGGGCCCATCGCCCGGCTTGGCTTGTTTCCTCCTGGACGGCGGAGAGCACGGGCTCGTGGATTCTCAGTGCCTGTCTCCAAACACAATGCGTTTATCCTGACGCTTCTTCTTCGGAACTCGGCTCGGCGTCCCATTTCCAGAGTCCCAGGAAATTACTCAAGCTGCCCCAGTTGTCTTTTCTAACTGGGCCACGCGTCACGAGGACGAGGGGCTAGGCTTCAGTGCGGGGTGCAGCCCGGACCAGGCTGTCGGCCAGAGGGCGGCCACTTGGCCGGACGTCTGGGGCGGAGGCGATGCGACATGTGTGCAGTCTCACCGAAGGGCGAATTCGTTCTGGAAGAATCCTGGGCCAGGATCAAGACCCTCGTTCCTGGCGCACCTGCCCTACTGGCTTCCGTCCCTTGCGTTTCATGACATCGCTGTGCTGTGGGGAAAGCACGTCCTCTTGCCAGGGCCGCAGATGAACAGTTTAAATGTGCGTATAATTTAGCCCTGCTCGCGACAGGAACGTGAGTACTTAACTACATGAGCAAAACGTGAGGACGGGTCCTGCGAGAGCCGATGACCGACACCGCGGGAGGAGCAGACCCGAGCCCAGACACACCAGACCTGCGCGTGAACACACTGACGTGTGCGTGTGTGTGACCCTGCATGCGTGCGTGACCGAGAGGCCTGTCCGCATCCCGTCCTGTGTGCCTGTTCTCCCCGCAGGCCTGCCTGTTCTTGCCTCTCTCCATCCTCTTTGATTATTCAAATGCACTGGTCAGGCGACATTCCCTAGGCCCTTCCGGCGGAAACGTCACATGTCCATGAATGACTGCGACAGGATTCTGGGTAATGAAATTTGGAGTTACAAATTAATTTTAGCGAGTAGGCAGATTTGCAAGCACGGAACCCGGGAATAATGAGAATCAACTGTAAACGCAAGTCGTTAGACAAAACACTCCCCTCGGGGTGAGGACTCCAAGGGCTGGCTCTGTCCTCTCCCTGAGGCACCATGTGCTGTTGGTAAAGTTTTGCTCTGTCCTCAGGGTGAGGGCGTGAAACCAGGCGATTTTCAGATGACGCAGCTGTTTTGACTGGTGGACGATTCTGTGACGCTGCTTTCTCGTCGTGCAGGGACAGGCATTCCCGGCCGCGTGAATGTCAGACACGCATCCGTGGCAAACGGACACTTTGTTTTTGTGAAGGTCAATGTCCTGGAGGAGAACAGCGTGAGCCTGGACCTAGAATTCAGCATTCGAGAGACCACGTGCAGGAGGGATTCTGGAGAAGACCCCACCACCTGTGACTTCCAGCGAGGCTACTATGTGGTAAGTGTGGTGGGGAGGGCCACCCCCATCCCCGAAACGAACAAGAGGCAGCGCCTCGTCTTCTTCCATGAGCTGGAGCCGGTTTGGTGTCACACTGAGAGCTTGGCCCCCCTGGGTGGCACTCGGTGTCCATGCCATAGTCCCTGTGTGGGGGCAGTGGGGCCCAGGGGTTGAAGACTTGAGCTATGGAGTATATGGTCCTGAATGATCCTGGCACATTCTTTAACCCCCGTTGCCTCAGTGTCCTGCTCTTGGAAATGGGGATATCATGATGGCTCCAAGCAAAGTGAATGCAAAAAGGCCTACACCAAACAGACATCCCAGAGGCATTGCAAATTCCACTTAGAATAATTTAAAACACTAACCGTGAGAGTCGTGTTCTTTTGTGTTGACCTGTTGTAGAATATCTGTCTCCCCCGCTAGCTCCATTGGGAATAAATGTCAGGACCACGGCGCGTTCGGTTTTGTGTCTCCCGGGACCAGAACGTGGTCCCACACTTGCGTGCACCCAGGGGCAGCACCACCCAGCCACCATGTGCTTTCCAAGGCGTTTGTGTTGAAATGTACAGGTTCTCGGGCTTTTGTACGTTACCGGTTTATGTCGGGGTTGCTCCATAATGATGTGAATTCTGAAAAGGAATCCTTTGTGTTGTTATTTGTTTCATGAGACTTTTTGCCACGACTCCGCTTTACACAGGACCCCAACCCAAGTGTCACAGCATCTGTTCAGTGAAATCTGAGGCCAAAGGAGAACATTTGGGTTCCTCCCGCTTCTTTTTTTTTTCCTCAGCCGAGGACATTTTTGCATTTATCTTCAGATAGAGTGGGAGGGAGAGAGGGAGGAAGAGAGAGAGAGAAACATCGACGTGAGAGAGACCCATCGACTGGTTGCCACCCACATGACCCCAACCAGGGTGGGGACAAACTACAACCGAGGTACAGGAACCGAACCCGGGCCTCTCTGGTCCGCAGGCCGACGCTCTAACCGCTGAGCCAAACCGGCCAGGGCTGGTTCTTCCCACGTCTTTTGGTTCAAGTGGGAAGGACTCAGGGAAGCTCCCCCAGTGCTCGTGAGGGGATGTCCACTTTCCGGGACTCCTAAGGTGTCCAATGAGTAAGAGATATTTAAAATTTTCAGTTGTTTGTTTTTTTTTTTCCAATGACTTTATTTTTTTTATTTTTATTAATTTATTTTTGTTACAGATGTTTCTCCTTTTTTCCCCATTGACACTCTCCTCCCCATCCCCCCACCCCGTCTCCAGCTTTGTTGTCCATGTCCATCAGTTATGCATATATGCGCTTAAGTTCTGTGGTTTATCTCTTCCCTCCCCCCCACCCCCTCTTCTAAGGGGTGTCAGTCTATACCCTACTTCCACATCTCTGGGTCTACCCTGTTCCTCAGACTGTTATGTTCATTATATTCCACAAATAAGTGAGATCATGTGATATTTGTCTTTCTCTGCTTGGCTTGTTTCACTTAGGATAATACTCTCGAGGTCCCTCCATGTCGTCTCAAAGGATAAGAGATCTTTCTTTCTTACAGCTGCATAGTTGTTTCTCCTTCGGTCTTGAGAAATTTGCATTTTTGGAAAAACAAAATGCCTCTGCGAAATTTTCCTTTCTGTCTGCGTCATTCTGTCCAGCCCTACCGTGTTCCTGATGCTCAGACAGGTCCTCACCCTTCGGTGAGCTGCTGGAGATGCAACTCATTGCTCGTGTTTTGCAGCCGGCAGCCTCTTGCAGAAGCACCGTGCGGATGTCAGCCCAGCAGGTGCAGGACGTGTGGGTTCGCTGCCGCTGGTCCTCCAGCTCCGAGTCCGACAGCAGCAGCGAAGAGGTATGACCAGGGGCTTGGTGTCCTCCAGGACAGCGCCTCCCCGGGCTGGTGTGCGGCTGTGACAGGCTGCTGTAAAGGTGTAGTGGGAACGTCACCCAGGTGTGGGCAAGCTCAGCTCTGCTGACTCAGCCGGATTCTCCCTTTCATACCTACGATCTCAGCGTTGTCATCCATTACTTCCTCCAGGCTATTCTCTGTCTGTATCTATCTACCTACCTATCTATCCATCTATGTCTATTTCTCTCTTTCTCTATTTCCCCAAGATTTGTGAAACACGGAGCTCAAAGTAACAATGAGCAAATCTTCAAAGTTTAAGATCTGCCCAGCTGGTGTGGCTCAGTGGATTGAGCAGTGTCCCATGGACTGAGAGGTCCCGGTTCAATTCCCGGTCAGGGCCCATGCCCGGGTTGTGGGCTCGATCCCCAGTAGGGGGCGTGCAGGAGGCAGCTGATCGATGTTTCTCTCTCACATCGATGTTTCTATCTCTCTCCCTTCCTCTCTCTCTAAAAAAATCAATAAAAACATATTTTAAAAAGTTTTAGATCTAAGTACGCCACTCACTGCTCCCGTGGTTTGGTGGAACAAAGAGAGACATTTTTGCTGGACTGCAGTTCAGAATTATTTGCCAGCTCTGCGGTCGGGGTCAGGATGCCTAACCTTCGTGACCTGCAGCTTCTTCATCCTCAGTGATAGGATGGATGCCAGGGGCAAAGACCACCCGATAGGTTATTGACCAAAGCGAGGAAGCTGATGGGCCCGACATATGGCAGTGAGTGGCGGGCACCCTTTTCCCTTCAGTCGCGTTGAGACCGAGCTGCAATAATACTGTCAGATTAATAATAGATACGTTTCTGACTTGAAATTATATTACATACTTATTTGTCTGTCCACTGAACGTTTATTTTTGTCAGTTTAGGACAGTGTTTTGTGTAGGGTAGATACTTGATGTAGGGTAAGTACTTGTTGAATGGATTTTTAAAAACTGGGGAAGAAAT
Organism: Tadarida brasiliensis; assembly: GCA_030848825.1. NCBI lineage: Eukaryota > Metazoa > Chordata > Mammalia > Chiroptera > Molossidae > Tadarida > Tadarida brasiliensis. The sequence goes on from CM061265.1 coordinate 102,886,563, forward strand.
CGTCTGGAATACGATATGACTCTAACTAGGGATAAAAACATCACTGTTACATTATTTGTTTATTCATATTGGGATAATATTCTTGACAGGTTTTTTAAAAGCAGTTCTACCCGTATACAGTTGGTATTTTTATTAATTTTTGATTGCTCATATTTTTATTCAGTTTTTCAAGATTTAAGTTTGTAGTGAAAACTACATTAAAGGAGTATAAAATTTCTCCCTGGCTGGTTTGGCTCAGCGGTTAGTGTTGGCCGGAGTCCCGAAGGGTCGCAGGCTCGATTCCCGGTCAAGGGCACGTACCTGGGTTGCAGGTTCGATCATCGGTCCCGGTCAGGGCACATGTGGGAAGCAACCAATCGATGTGTCTCTCTCTCATCGATGTTTCTCTCTCCCTCCCTCCCTCCATCCCTTCCATTTTCTCTAAAAATCAACGGAAAAACTATCCTCAGGTGAGGATTAACACCAACCAAGAGTATACAATTTAAACTTCAAAAATTATACACAAAAATGAATATTCCCATATTATTAACATACACTTTGATGTTTTCTATGGAAGCCCATTTTATTTATTTATCTTATTTTTCAATGACAGTTGACGTATAACGTGTTAGTTTCAGGTGGACAAAAGTGACTGAACATGTGTATGACTTACGAAGTGATCACCTGGCACGTCTCTGTCATGGAAGGATCAGGAAGTCCTGGAAGTGGGACAGGACTCCTCGGCTGGGTGGGGTTATGGGTGCCTGTAGGGCTTTGCCCAGGTTGTGAGGACCTTCTCCACACGACGTTCACCTGAGCAGCCTTCCTGCTTGAACTTGCTCACAGTGGCTACTTTGAGGATCAATACCCAGGTGATTTCTGGGGCTCTTCCCCCGGGATCCTATTTCCTTGGTGCTAGGACAATACCAAGGGCCCTTTTCTAGACTTCATTAAAGTGTCTAGGCAGCGGTTCTCAACCTGTGGGTCGCGACCCCTTTGGGGGTCGAACGACCCTTTCACAGGGGTCGCCTAAGACATAACAGCAGCAAAATTAGTTATGAAGTAGCAACGAAAATAATTTTATGGTTGGGGGTCGCCACAACATGAGGAAGTGTATTAAAGGGTGGCGGCACTAGGAAGGTTGAGAACCGCTGGCTGGAGAGTCAGATGTATCTCACAGTGAGCACACCCACACGCTCACTGCCCAGCTAGCCCGGAAGTGACAGGGCCAAGCGTATCATTTCACCAGCCTCTTGTGGGCATTGATTTTGTGGTTTGTATGGGAAAGGCAAGGGAGACAGTGAGGAGTAAGACAAACATAGTCCTGGCCCTTGTGGAGTTTGTAGATGAGTCTGGGTGATGTCTGCTAAGCAGGGCTACCCAGACAAGTATTTGGGAGCACGTAAGAGAGGACAGGAGAGCCCGGCCAGGGTGGCTCAGTGGTTGAGCGTCGACCCATGCACCAAGAGGTCATCAGTTTGATTCCCTGTCAGGGCACATGCCCAGGTTGTGAGCCCAGTCCCCAGTGGGGGGCATGCAGGAGGCAGCCAATCGATGTTCTCTCTCATAGATGTTTCTACCTCTCTCTCTCCCTTCCTCTCTCTCTAAAATCAGTAAAGAAAAAAATATTAAAAAGAGAGGACAGAAGAGCGTGTCTGGGGCAGAGAGAGCTTCCCCGGGAGCTGACATTCAACCTGGGAACTGGAGGGTGGGTGGACACCAGGACAGAGGGGACCGGAGGTGGAGGGGAAGGAGGAAAGAAATTCCAAGCACAGGGAGATCATGAGGAAGTGCCCTGAAGTGGGAGAAAAGCTGGTGGGTTGAAATGGACGGAAATCCATGACTGGGATGAGCAAAATTCAGGGAGAGAGAGGTGTGGAGGTGGGGCAGGACAGAATGACAGCCAGGTCAAGATAAGCCTCATTGGTCATGTCAAGCATCCCTGGCTGATCCTAATGGCAATGAGGCTATTGAAGGGTGGTAAGTAGGGCAGTGAAGAGCAGATTGGAACAAGCTAAGAGTAGATGGGGGCCAGTGGGACAGGTGAGTGAGACAGGAGGCTGGGGGGACAGGTTAGTGAGGCAGGAGGCTGGGGGGACAGGTGAGTGAGACAGGAGGCTGGGGGGACAGGTGAGTGAGACAGGAGGCTGGGGGGACAGGTGAGTGAGACAGGAGGCTGGGGGGACAGGTGAGTGAGGCAGGAGGCTGGGGGGACAGGTGAGTGAGACAGGCGGCTGGGGGGACAGGTGAGTGAGGCAGGAGGCTAGTGGGACAGGTGAGTGAGACAGGAGGCTAGTGGGACAGGTGAGTGAGACAGGAGGTAGTGGGACAGGTGAGTGAGACAGGCGGCTGCAGGGACAGGTGAGTGAGACAGGAGTCTGGGGGGACAGGTGAGTGAGGCAGGAGGCTGGGTGGACAGGTGAGTGAGGCAGGAGGCTGGGGGGACAGGTGAGTGAGACAGGAGGCTGGGGGGACAGGTGAGTGAGACAGGAAGCTGGGGGGACAGGTGAGTGAGACAGGAGGCTAGTGGGACAGGTGAGTGAGACAGGAGGCTGGGGGGACAGGTGAGTGAGGCAGGAGGCTGGGGGGACAGGTGAGTGAGACAGGAGGCTAGTGGGACAGGTGAGTGAGACAGGAGGCTAGTGGGACAGGTGAGTGAGACAGGAGGCTGGGGGAACAAGTGAGTGAGACAGGAGGCTGGGGGACAGGTGAGTGAGACAGGAGGCTAGTGGGACAGGTGAGTGAGACAGGAGGCTGGGGGGGACAGGTGAGTGAGACAGGAGGCTGGGGGGACAGGTGAGTGAGACAGGAGGCTAGTGGGACAGGTGAGTGAGAACACTGACGGGGGCTAGGAGTTATTAGTGAATGTTGACAGAAATGATTTCTAGTTCATTCTATGACCTTTGACACAATCAAAATTAATTTAATAAATGGTCCTCTAAAAACCTCTCTTGCATGTCTGACTTAGGAAGTTAGTTCTAAGTGTTTGGGCAACCCATAAATCGTTCTTTCTTTCTTTTTAAAAAATATGTTCTTATTGATTTCAGAGAGAGGAAGGGAGAGAGAGAGAGAAATAGAAACATAGATCAGTTGCCTCCAGCACACCCCCTACTGGGGATCGAGCCCACAACCCTGGGCACGTGTCCTGACTGAGAATCGAACTGGCGGCCTCCTGGTGCATGGGATGAGGCTCAACCACGTGAGCCACACCAGCGGGGCCACGAATCTTCCTCATTGCAGAGTGAAGGCCACTCGCTGTTCTTCCAGTCCCACATTTTGTAAGAAGACTCTGACGTTAAGTTAGGTTAGCCCCTGAGACAAACAAGATTCTTACATAAACTCTTCCTCAAAGATTAGGAGAGAGTAAAGAATTCTGAGCAAATTTAAAAAAAGAATTCCTTAAATGAAAGAATCCTGCGATTCCAAAGAAAGAGAAGAGAGCAGATGGAGATTTAAAGTAATTCCTGGAAACTCTGACATAGATTTCTTACATGAAACAGAAAAAAAGAAAAAAGCTGCTAACCATTTCCAGTGAAATAAATGGCGATACTACAAACACGGAAGATAATAGACTAGATGAATTTAGACACAGAACACATAAGCCGTGGTTGGAAGCGGGCAATAGAAAATAATAAAACTAAAAGAAACCCAAGAGTAATGAAAATAAAGATGACTTGACAAACATGTAGAATATAAAAGAATCTCCAGGGAAAGGAATATAGTGTGAAGAAAAATGTAAGCCATGGAGAATAGGAGTGAAAATTCAAATTGTGATCAACAAAGTTTTAGATTAAATGGAAAATATCTGGTAAGGATATAATGAGAGAAACTGTCTTGGGCGTAAGAAATTTGGGTTTTCTACTACATAATTTAAAGAGGTAGAAAAGCTGTAAAGAAATCTGAGGGAATGCATTTCTAAATTTGCTAAAAGTGTCCTCTCCTTAATCAAATAGATATTTGAATTATAGGTAGTTTGCATTATTTTTTCATTCTGAAGGAGAAGCGTGGAGAGGATAAAAGGTCTCCACCTGGCGTGTAGAACTGTCAGTCACGTAATGGTACATCTGCCATCAAGGGCGCAATGCTAACACCTGTAAGTTGGTGACTGAACTTGAGACAAATCCTTCTGATTTGGAGTGGATGGGATGAGGTCTGGCTGGGGTACAGCCAAGAGACCTCAAAAACAGTCCAAAAGGGAGAAACTGAGGAAGAATAACCAGACAGAAATTCTGAGCTCAGGGCATAAGAGGTGACAGGCATTTCATTTATTTACTGTCTTCCGTTTCAAGAGATGGAAATTCAGCGAGAGGTACCCTGAGCCAAAATAAGACAATTTCATGCATCACATTCCCATAAAGGAAAGGGAGGAGTTGACCTCAGGAACAACTCAATTTAGGGACCTTCAACACTTTGGGCCACATTCACGTTCTCCTCCTCCCTCCCCTTCCCCTCCCCCACCGCTCCTCCTTTCCCCTCTCTCCCTCATTGCCATGACCTTTCTCCTTGCAGCAGGAAGCAACTCTGCCAGCTACACCACATTCCGATCCTCTAAACTTAGGAGGAAAGGGAGTATTTCTCTTAGGCTCCAGCTGGAGGTGTCCTTTGGCATTATTGCCACTGGCCTGGCTTAGCTATGTGTCCTTATTTTTAAAAAATAACACCTTTATGGAGATACGATTCACAACGAACTCTCCCTTTCAATGTGTATAGTTCAGTGGCGGTAGGATATTCACAAGGTGGTGCAACCATTGCACTCTAAACCCAGAGCGTAGTCATCGCCTTGAAGGAAACCTCTGGGCTGTGAGCAGTAACTCTTTGTTCCCCATCCCCAGGCAACAACCACTAATTCCCTTCCTATGTCTATAGATTTGCCTGTGCTGGGCATTTCATGAGTGGAATCATACGTGTTCATGTATGACTGACTTCTTTCACTTAGAACCGTGTTTTGGAGGTCCGTACCTACGGCAGCCTGTGTCAATACTTAATTCCGTGATACTGTTGAATAATATTCTACTGTATGCATATATGACATTTGATTGATCCGTTTATTCGTTGGTCAGTATGTGGGTTATTTTCCCCTTTTGGATACGATAAATAATGATGCTATGAGCATCCATGTGCAGGTTTTCTTGTGAACATATTTTTTATTGCATTTATTGGGGTTATATTGGTTAATAAGATGTTAGTTTCAGGGGTACAGTTCTATAACACGTCGTCTGTATATTGTATTGTGTGTCCCCCACCCCAAGTCATGTCTCTGTCCACCACCATTTATCCACATGTATTTTTACATAGACTTTCAGCTTCATGAAGGCTCCTTAAACGCACCTAACTGAACACATATGATGACTTCATAGAGAGAAAACTCCAAAATGTGACCTAAACACAGTGTATCTGCAAGTCCATATAACAAGCCTCCATTTTTTAGGTCCACGGCATTTGGGAGGCATTCTGAGTTCCGTGAGAAGTATTTTAGTCAATTTAAATTTCACGTGAATTGCTGTCCCCGCATACGTTCCTAGGCATCCATGCTTGGTGCCACCTAGAGTTACTGAACATATATCGTCTTGTTTAGTTCAGCAGAGTCCTCCAAATCCAATTTGCATTTTTTTACAGCATCTTTCCTTTTTATCTCTTTCATGTGCTGATACGTACGGATGCCTACATTTATGTAGATGGTTTTTGGGGGTATCTTAGGATCCTCTACATGGAGAAACAATTATCTACTTGGTAAGTTGAGATCTGTTCTTTTTTAAAGTATTTTTTTTCTTGAAACACCTTCACCGTGAAGCTTTCTGTTCGTGAGTCATTTGAAACTAGACATAGCTATACATCGCCTTTGAACAATGACGGTCACTGCAGAAAATAAACTCTTCCCTTTATGCTTGTCTCTTTCTTCACACGAGGCGATAGTGATACCACTCATGTAGGTGTCCCTCTGTGTGTACACAGAGCTTTTCCAGACGTGGTCTCATCCGATGGCCCCACACCTCTGTCCAGTAGTCAGGGCAGAGGTTGGTGTCCACCTCGAGAGGGTCTGCAAGCTGGAACATGCTTGCCCAACCCTCCTGGGTGCTGACCTACGTCATAGGGCACAGGTATGCAATGGTGTGTAGCTGGGAGGATCGGACGAAAGCTCATCTAACTGCCTGCCGCTGGATTGGGTCACCCTCCAGCCACGTGACTAGACCACCGTCCCTTTCTGAGTCTCGGTTGAGGGAGGGAGGGCTCTCCTGTCCTTCCTTCTTGTGTGGCCTCTCGTTGAGCGTAGGATGGGCTAGTGTTCTGCGGCTTTGGGGCCATTTTTATGTCCCCGAGGCTTTTTTCTGTTGGTGCTCTCCCACTGTCGCCTTGTCCCAGAGGCTCACCTGGGACATCAGTAATGCCATCACAGAAGGTTCCGGAAGTGGCGAGGCCTGATGGCTGTTATTGCGTTACAGGTCTCGTTCCTGACAAACCCAGAAGCGAACCGTTTTACGAGCGGTCACTTGGTAAGTGGCCCTGTTTCCTTCCTTGGGTCAGCAGACCCTGTTCTCATCCAGCCGGCCTCTGGGGGAGTCGCTGCCTAGGAGATAACCTCTGAAAATGAAGGATGGTCCGGAACTGCATCAATGTGCTTTGCAAACCACTCGGAAGCGATGCTTGAGGCATTAAAAACTCCCTAAACGTGGCCAGGAATCGAAATATCAAACCTGGCTTGGGAAACCAGCACGGGCCTTTTTCCCTGCCCCACTTCGGGGCGTCTTCAGAACACCCCAAATTCTTTTGATCTTCCCTTTGCCCTCCACTCTCAACTGTATTTTATGGTGCGCAGACAAAATTGACAGTATTTCTTTTCTCCCGTTTACAATCAGTTTTCTTATCCGGTCTTTGTGATAGCTCTGTAAACCAGGTCACCTGCTCACATGGACGAAATGAGTAATAACTCGTGGCGTTAGTTGTCTGCGCAAAATACTTCCTCTGTGCTAATTGTTAGCCACAGTTTTCCCCTTCAGCCTTCACAACCATCCTGTGAGGCAGCACCGTGTCCCTTCCCGTTTTGCAGATGAGCACACTGAGGCCTAGTGAGTTTCTGTGACTCGCCCGAGGCTACGCTGCCGATGTGGGACTTTGATCTAGTTAGTGGGGGGCAGAGGTAGGACTTTGATACGGATCTGCTGAGCAGTAAAGCCTCTGTTTTTTTTTTTTTTTCTCTATGCTGTTATCCAAAAGAATTGTGAAATGCACTCTATGTTCAGAGTTCTCCGTCACGATGAATAGAACAGATGTGAGCTCAACGTCTGATCCTCATTAGACGTGTTCCAACTCATTGGCAAGTGCTACAGCTCCCAATCCGAGGCTCGATTAAAGGAAAAGAAAGAAAGCCTAAGTTTTAGATCTTCTCCGAACTGTCACTTTGAAAGAATATACAGTTATTCCACTAGTGTGACCCTGCTAAGAACATTTTTTTTTCTTTATTGATTTTAAAGAGAGAAGAAGGGAGAGGGAGAGAGATAGAAACATACAGAAAGAGAACATCGATTGGGTGCCTCCTGCATGCCCCTCCCTGGGGATTTGGCCCACAACCTGGGCATGTGCCATGACCTGGAATCGAACTGGCAACCTCTTGGTGCATGGGTCGATGCTCAACCACTGAGCCACACCGGCCAGGCATTTTCTTGAACACTTCTTTTGGAATTGCCTTCAGAATCTCCTGCGCATTCTTTTGAATCTCAGTAGTGGTAGAAAGTATTTGCCATTAGATTTGATTTGAGAAATAGCCAAAAGACATTCGGGAATGAATCTGATGAATCAGATTAATAACCAATTGCTGTGTGTCAAATTACCCCAAATTTAGCAGCTTAAAGCAACAATTGTTTATCATCATAGATTTTGAAGGTCAGGAACCCAGAAGCAGATTTGTTGGGTGTTGCTGGCTCAGGGTCTCTAACAAGGTCACAGATGAGATGTTGACTAGGGCTGTGATGTCAGCTGAAGGCTCGCCTGGGGCCGAAGGGTTCACATCCAAGGTCGCACACGTGCTTGCTGGTAGGCTCAGCTCTTCCTGGGCTCCTGTACGGGGAGCTGTAGTTTCTCACGACATGGGTCTTTCCACCAGGCTGTCTGGCTGTCTGCAAAACTTGACCACTGGCTTCCCCCAAGAAAACAATGAGAGATAAGAGAGAAGTGAGCAAGCAGCAGAGCACCCATGACAGAGACACAGTCTTTGACGAGCTGATTCTGAAAGTGGTGTACCATCATGTCTGCGTATCTATTTACCACACAGACCAGCCCTGGCCCAGTGTGGGAGGGGAATGCCCAAGAGTGTGAGCAACCGGGAGGCCACCTTGGAGCTTGACTACCGCACTGGGGAAAGACCATTTGGAACAAGAAATAGGTGGATATACATTCACGTGACTGATCCTTTCGATATATCTCAGAATGCAATTCTAGAGCTGAATTCTAAAAACATTTGGGGCTTCGGGAACATCGCTGACGCAGATGGGTGGCTCTCCCAGCGGCCGCTTTGAACACGGCAATGTAATTCAATGCCACGGATCTGGGTGACAAGCACTGGGCAGACCCCCAGCGACCGAAAGACAGACGTGACAGTCCGTACCCTCGAGAGCTTGCACTTGTGACCGAGACAGATCACACGTGGCGGAGAGAATCAGCACAGGGTTCGGTGGTCACACCACACAGGACAGGGTGTGGGCGAGCTTGATAAGGTAGAGAAGTCACCACGTTCTTTGGCGTCCTCGGGGCAGGGTGGGTTCCGGTGATGCCGTCCCGATCCTTCTCATGAAGGTGTTGTCACGTGGTCTGTGTTGTCTTAGATCTTGATGTGAGTGACAGAGCCTATACATTCCTTTTCTGTCTCCAGAGATCACGAGGAGGGTCCCTCCCCCTGGAAACAGAAGGTACCCGAGCCAGCGGCGCAGAGCGAGAGTACATGCCGGCTATGAGTAGCAGCCGTGAGGTAGGAGAACGCAGGTAACAACACGTGTGATTAGAAAGAGAGGCTGTTGGAGTACAGGCTTCACACGGCAACTCCCACACCTTCCGACGTCTGTCCTTGCTGTTCCCCGCGTGTCCTCGCGGTCCGCTCTCCCCCCGGCCGCTGCCGCTGCTCCCTGGCTCTTTGCTCTTGCATCCTCCTCTCTTTCCTGTGGCTTTTGTCCTTGTTGCCACTGATGTGATCAAGGTTTTCCTGTGGGAGAGCAAACACCCAAATAGCAAACAAGAGAACAGCCCCTTCCTTTGACCCCGTGTCCCTCCCGCCCTCCCTCTTCCTCTGCTGAGCCTCTCGCCACGGTTGTGTCTGCGGCTCCTGCTGGACCCCCTCACCGGCCGTTCATTTTCTGCTTTTTGCAAACTGGGTTTTAATCCTTCAGATCTGTGAGATCTGCTCTGCCCTCCTTTTCTCGGTTGGTAATTAGAATCTTGCTGACCATTTGCAGTATCTCCGTAACCCGGTTCCTTCTTCTTCTGTAGATAACTCTGGCATCTCTTCCACTTGCCTGGCTTGATCGTCATGACGCAGTTATTTCTTGCCCTGCTCCGCCTGGGATCCAGGCCCTGATGCCAACTGCCCCCTAGATGTAGTTGCTATGGATACCCTGCGAGCCAATAAAACTCAGCCAGCCTCCTCTCCAGCCCCCTTTCTCAATGGAAGACATCCCCATCCACCTCAGTTTCGCACGTTCACGATTTCAGAACGTCACCGACTCTTCTTTACCCTCGTAGCATCTTCTCCCAACATTGGCAAATTATTGATTTGGTCCACACATTTTCTTTGGCATTGGCCCAGGTCCTGGTCCCATCGTGTCCCCCTCGCACGCTGTCCTCATGTTTACCTGGAAACACAGAGGGCACTCTGGTCCCTCTCTATGTCAACCCCCAAATGCTTGCTTCACTTACGAGAAGAGGCAGAGGTGTGCAAAAGTCAGACCCTGAGCCGAGACAAAGTGCTGTGGGCAGCTGGAGACTGAGCCCTGGTGTTCCAAGCCTGCACTGAGCCCTAGTCTCATGGGACACTAGTTCCTAGTTACTAGGGACTGCAGCAAACGCAGCGGTGTGTTTCTGAAGGCATTTGGTGAAGGGACATCATGAAGGACACACTTAAAGGAATCTTTGGATGCAATCATAGGTATTGATTCAGTGCACATTTATTTTTACACACACACACACACGTTAATAATACAGCTTAGGCTTCCTGTTTGCAGAGCACTGCATGCCTTCAGGATAAAGTCTGAATTCCCTAGCATGACCCACAAAGGCCTTGGTGACCTGGCCCTGCCCACTTCTCTAGTCCCTCCCAAGTCTACCCAGCCCCTCAGCTCCTGCAGTGCTCACATATCTGCAGTTTTGCCTGCTGTGACCTCTACCTGGAACTTCTACCTGGCTGATGTCTCCTCACCACTCAGGTCTCAGCTCAGTGGCCCCTCCCAAGTCACAGATGCATCTTTTTTTAAAAATATTTTTTCTTTATTGATTATAGAGAGAGGAAGGGAGAGGAAGAGAGAGATAGAAACATCGATGAGAGAGAACATCGATTGGCCACCTCCTGCATGCCCCCCACTGGAGATCAGGCCCACAACCTGGGCATGTGCCCTGACTGGGCGTTGAACCGGTGACCTCTTAGTGCATGGGTCGATGCTCAACCACTGAGCCACACCGGCCGAGCCAGAGATGCATCCTTTTATGGGCCTCCCTGAAGTCCTCATCCCAGGGCACTGCCATTGCTTGTCCCCTCTCTGCCCCCTCTGTCCCCACCAGACTGCGGGGGCACAGCACCCAGGGAACTCCCTTGCTGTTGTCTCCCAGGGCCCTGCACAGAGCCTGGCACACACCAAGCATTCAGGAAGTGTGTTTTGAGTGAATGATGGAATTCTTCACTTTGGGTTCTTGAGATTCTTTTATTTTTTTAAAACAATTGTTTACATAATATAATTGATTTGTAACCACTGAAATTTGAAAGAAGTCAACTGATTTTTTTACTAAAACAGAAGGAAAATTTACCAGTGAGTTCTTATTGGATGAAAGATGCAAATGGTAGGTTTTCTTTCTCATCTATGTGCCCCTAAAAATAAGAACCAGCTTTAGCTGAGATCAAGAAACTACTCATTATGAAGAAACAGACTCATCATATTCCTTTTTTACAAACTTAAATCATTTCTTTTTGTTTTGCAGAGTATCCTCAGGGGTAAAAGAGAGAATTCTCAACAAATTGGCTATATTTTATTATTAATAATATGCTCATATTGGGCATGCATACATATGTATTGCTATATAAATTCGTGACCTGATTTCTATTAAAAAATTGATGGCTTTAATAATGTCTTTTTAAATTGATTTTCTTTTTAGAGAGAGGAAGGCGGAGGGGGGGAGAGAGAGAGAGAGAGAGAGAGAGAGAGACCCATTTGTTGTTCTACTTGTTTATGCATTCATTGGTTGTTTCTTGTATGTGCCCTGACCAGGGATCGAACCCGCAATCTTGGCATATTTGGACAACGCTCTAACCAACTGAGCTACCCTGCCAGGGCCAAAAACGTCTCTTTAAAGACAGCGCAGAGGAGAGGCCGAAGGCTGCCTCCCTGGCCGGGACATGGACTTTGACTGAAGCCCTGGCTGTGTCTCTGCCCCCGTGACCTGCTGCAGGGCAGGTGTCCACGCTGTGCTCTGGGTTTGCCAGAACCCTAAAACGAGGCTGGCAAGGCTGGCACAGGGAGTCCAGCGAGGGGGCTGACCCACCAAGCCTGAAGTCAGGCCTGGCTCCCAGCCCAGTCTGCCAGTTACGAGCTGGGACGGTGACCCAGTCCCTTAACCTCTGGGGCTCAGGACCTTCCAAGATTTAGTATTTTTATTATTCTTTACTTGTTTTTGTTACTGGTGGACCATGAGCTCCTTGGGGACATCTTAGCTTGTTATCCTTATTATCTTAGTTTGACAATAAGAAAAATATGATTAATGATGCTGTCTTAAATTATTAATAATACTACCCTTTGTTTCATAATGCTAAAAATGGTCTCTAGAATATTATAAGGGTTCAATCAGGTTGGAAGGAAGGAGGGAAGGAAGGAAGGGAAGGAGGGAGGAAGGGAGGGAGGGAGAAAGGAAGGAGGGAGGGAGGAAGGGAAGGAGGGAAGAAGAAAGAAAGGAGAGTAAGAGGGAGGAAGGAAGGAGGGGAGAAGAATGAAGGAGGGTAGGAGGGAGGAAGGGAGGAAGGAGGGAGGGAGATGGGGAGGAGGGAGGAAGGAGGGAGGAAGGAGGGAGGAATTAAGAAGGGGAGGAGGAGGAAGGAAGGAGGGGAGAAGAAAGAAAGGAGGGGAGGAGAGAGGAAGGGAGGGTAGGAGGGAGGAAGGAGGAAGGAGGGAGGGAGGCAGGATGGAGGGAGGAGGAAGGAGGGAGGAGGGAAGGAGGGATGGAGGAAGGGAGGAGGGAAGCAGGAAGGGAGGGAGGAAGAAGGACAATAACAACCAGGTGCTGTTTTCTCCTGGTGATGCTGTGTCTCCGAGAACTCTCTGAACGCGAGATGGCTCAGAGAGAACAGAAGTCTCAGAGCCCAGCTCAGTTTCTGGAACAAAATAGGAGCCGAGCGAATGTTGTACTATAACCAACACTGTTCTAGGATTCTTTCAGGCTGCTAGAGAGTCGTTTCCTCTATCGGAGAGGCTGGTGCAAGGCATGATTTAAGCAAAGAGCTCTGAAGTGTCTTGCTGTTCTAACATCGGAGCTACGGTCGATCAGTTCCCACTCCCACGCGGGCAGGTCTGTGTGAGGGGCTCACGCTTGCTTGGTCTTTATGGCTGGATTAGTTTAGGGTTTTCATTGCGTAGGGGCCGGAAGACCACCGACCGCACGGACCGCACCCCAACCAGGGCCGCGTGAGTGCCGCGTGCTCCTTGCGGGGCCGGTCGATCGGTATGGAATTCCGAAACTGCGCCCAGAACCAACAAAGGGACCGATTCTTAGTGAGGCCCCTGGTCAGTCGCTGTGTGGTGGGGAGAACCAGTCTCGTGGTTTTATCGAGTTGTTCACACGTTCACCGGATGCCCGCTTCTGCCCGTCGCCAGTGCAGATCGCGCTCCCGAGGGTGCCTGGGTCTGGCCTGGACCCTGCCCGCACTTTGTCCTCCATAAATCTTGCTGCAGTCCGTGACGTCCCGGCATGATTCTCTCCGTTGCGTAGATGAGGAAGCCGGGGTACAGGGGCCCCTGCTCTCAGAGGCGGTGCGGGCGTCGGAATGTAGCTCTTGATGTCTGTCTGTCTGTCTCCAAAGCCCCTCTTTCCCTCCCTGTGATGCTCTACCTCACGACAATATCTCCGTGTTCAGAAAGCAGCAGGAGGGCAGACGCTCAGGATTTAAGACACATTGGCCACGTGCTGGGTGCGGCCAGATTGCTAGCAGCCAGCTTGGGGGGGACGCCCTGCAGCGCGGGCCTCTTAGTGAGCCTGCTGAGTGCTCTCCATACCAGGTGTCGGACCCTCCAGTGGCTTCTTGTCCTGAGCTCCCGTGACCACCCACCTCCTGGGGGAGCCAGACCCCTCCTACGCCCTCGTAAGATGGTGGAGACCCAGTCCAGCTCCCACGGGACGTGCACGGCTGGCTGCGCAGGTGTCCGTTCCTGCCCGGCCTGTCCATCCTCGGCCGCAGCGGGTCTGCGCTGTACAGTCACCGTGAACGCAGAGTCGGTGCGTCCTGTGGGACGTGCAGGGTTAGGTTCCCACCAGCCCCCGGTCACAGAGGCTGCATGTATCTATCTCATACACATCATTGACTTATTAATATTGACTTCACCCCCGGCCTGACCGGAGCTCAGCGAACACACGAACTGGCTCCACGAGGCCCCTCGCAGCCTCCTGGAGCTCACGAACACTAGACAGCGCTCAGCACTGAGCTTGGGGGCCACTGGGAACAGGGAAGCCACCAAGGACAAGGACAGAAGTGCAAAGAACGTGGCACCAAAAAGACCCCTGTTTCAGCATGAGAGCGGAGAGCCGAGAGCCGAGGCAGGGCGTCCCTCCCTCCGCTCCGCAGGGTAAAGGCTCGAATGTTCTGCGGCTCTGGGACTGCCCTGGGATGGATCGAAGCCACCAGGGGTACTGCCTTGGGCTGCAAATAACTACTGTGAGAACAGTGAGAATCTACTGCAGAAGGGTCCCTGCCCTGGCTCATCCCAGCTTCCCTTTCATCTCTCGCTTCCTTCTGTCTGGTCTTTGCCTCTCCGCCTCCCCACTCTGTAAGACTTCTCCCTGTTCTTCACGGATCTCTCCTCCTCCTCCTGCTCCAGACGGATGCTCCCCAGGGCTCCAGCCTCTGCTCTCCCTCCACGCATCATCCTCGTCTCCCAGGCGATCCCCGGCTGGCCCAGGGATGCCCACCTGTCTGCAGATTATTTGACATCCACGTCCACAGTGTCCCTCTAGCCTGAACCCCGGACACTGCCATCAGACACGCCAGCACATGCTCGAAATAGAATTCGTTCCTTCCAGACTTTTTCTCCCTCCTGGATCCAACCCACCTTCCTGGTTACCCAGACCCGAAACTAATTCCTCTTAGACCTTCTCCCTGCCCTCACCCAACCAGTCACCGAGTCCGTCCTCCCCGTCAAATGTCTCCCAGCTCTGTCCCCTCTTCTCCATGTTCTGGCCTCGTCATCTCTAGCCTGGTACGGTCAGCATGTCGCCGACGGTCTCATCTTGTTCCTTCCAGAGTCGCCTCTGCACTGTCACCAGAGCTGTGCTAACCCCAGTCCTCACAGGTCAAGGTCCTGCTCACCTGGAAGGTGGAGTGAAACCCCCTGTGATGAGGGCATGAGGAACCGGGCCCTCCCGCCGTGGTGTGGTGTCAGTCTGAGTCCTCCTGGAAGAGTCACACGGCTGACCCGTCCTCTGCTACCCGGTCTGGGTCTGACCTCCCCTGCCACGGCCCTGCTGCTGGACGACAGCACCCCTGCCCCCAGCTTATCCTTGGGGTCTAGGACACGTCTTCTCCAGGCACCCCTTTCCTCGGAGCTCCCTGCGCACGGAATTGCACTTACTCTGCTTCTGGCTTCTCCACTAGTTTGTGCTTCCTTCCCTCCCTCCCTTTCTTCCTTCCTATTGGAGATCGAGGCTATCCCTTATTGATCTTTGTAACCCCCAAAAGATGCTCAGTGCATACATGTTTATTGAATGGATGGGTGAATGAATGACTCCAAATGCACCGGCTCTGATGACCGCCGCTGAGGCCAGCCTACCCCTCTCCTGGCTTGGCGGGTTCCTTCCCTCCCCCCTCCCACCTCCAGCTGCTCCTTAGACCAGCCCGAGTTCCCGCACGTGGCTGCAGCTTTTCCTCGGGGCCCCCTGGACCTTCCTCTGTGGAGATTAGAGCTTCCTGTCTGGGACTGTGTCTCCATCACCCGGACCCAGTACCCTCTCTTCTGCCTGCAGGTGTCTCTCACCCTGTCTTTCGTTCGAGGAGCCGGCCGCTTTGCCACCTTGGGCTCCTGCTGCACAGCGCCAGGACCCCCAGTCCGCGTCTCCTTCGCCAGAAAGCCACGTGCACACCACGGGTCTGAGCCGCCCGTCCTCTCCAGCAGCAAGGTGCTCTGGGAGAAAAGTTCCAGTGACGAAAGCGACTTCACGAACTGTGTCATTTTCCTTTTGATTGGTTGCTGTCTTTAATAAATGCCTGACTTTCTCTCTTTCATTGCCTGATCCTTTTGAATAGAAGTAGCTGTCAGATTTTTAGGTAAGAGGCTAATGCCCTGAGGTTAGGATTAGCTGAGGACTTCCAGGGCTGACTCACAAAGGGCCATGTTTGGCGTCCTCCCGTCAAACGCGTGTTTCAGATCCATTCCCGTGGTCACAGTTCCTCGTCCTAACGAGACGAGCGGTCCCAGGCAGCTCCGTGTCAACGACTGTCTTTCCTTCTGTGGCTCATTTTCATTAACTAATTAATTAATTTGTTTTTTTATCCTCACCCGAGGACATTTTTGCATGTATCTTCAGATATAACGGGAGGGAGAGAGGGAGGAAGAGAGAGAGAGAGAAACATCGATGTGAGAGAGACACATTGAGTGGCTGCCACCCACACGACCCCAAGCGGGGCCGGGCACAAGCTGTAACCGAGGTACGTGCCCTTAGCAGGAATCGAACCCGGGACTCTCTGGTCCGCGGGCTGACGCTCTAACCACTGAGCAAAACCGGCCAGGGCTCATTTTATTTTTTAAAAAGAAATCATCTGGTGATTAAGGGACGAGAGGGGATCTCCTCCCCCACCAAAATGCCGTCATTGCTTCTTTTCCTTTGGATTTCTTAGTCCATGGAATCGACAGCAAAGCCGGCTTTCTGTCAAAGCAGGTGTCACCAGAAAAGCACCCAAGGACTGTGGCCCCCAAGCCACTGACTTAGAAATCTGTCCCAACCTGGAAGCGGGCTCTTCTGCAGCCATGTCCGTGCCCATGGCTTTCCACGGGATGTCAGGGGCCCTGGGCACCCTTTTCTGGACAGATGATGCACGACGTCATTTCTGGGCATGTGCACCTCGATTTCGATTGGCTTTTTATTCCTGCTCCGTAGCAAACTGCACTACTCAGCACAGCTTTTAAGTATCCGTGGAGGCTGGTGTCCACCTCCCCCACCTTCTATATTTTTTCGGAACTTTCCTGGATATTCCCATATGCTTTATTTATTTATTTATTATTTATTTTTCATATGTTTTATTGATTTTTAAAGAGAGAGAAGGGGAGAGAGAGAGGGAGATAGAAACCTCAATGAGAGAGAACATCGATTGGCCGCCTCCTGCATGCCCCCACTGGGGATCGGGCCCACAACCTGGGCATGTGCCCTGACCAGGAATTGAACCAGTGACCTCTTGGTCCATGGGTCGATGCTCAACCACTGAGCCACACTGGCTGGGCCCCATACGTTACTTTTTTATTTCAACTTTCACATCAGCCTGTCAAGTGATGAACAAAAATTCTGTTGATATTTTAAATCAAATTAATTACATCAATTTTGTAAATTAATTTAGAAAACAGACATCTTTAGATTTTTGAGTTTCTCTTTTTAAGAATAAAATATACATTTCCATTTACTGAAATCTTCTTTTGTGTCCTTTAATAGAATTTAAGAGTGTGTGTGTGTGTGTGTGTGTGTGTGTGTGTGTGTGTGTGTGTGTTTGGCATATTTCTTTTATAATTTCTTTATTGGTATTATTCTTTTTCTTGTTATTATAAATGAGATCTTTTGTCATGATATCTTATGATATAAAACTAATATATATATTAGGGTTGTGACCTGCCCTCCTACTGAATTCTCATATTGTTTTTAACAGGTTTTCCGTTGATACTCTAGAGTACTCTGTGTATACAATATAACTCCTGCAAATGGTAACAATTTTGCCTCCTCTTCATTTTTTGAATGTCACGCCTTTTCCCCCTATGTTCTTTGAATATATGCCAACAGGGCTGGAGAACGGAGCGGGGCTAAGCACCCTTGTCTCGTCCCCCACTTAGCCTTCTAAGAAATGGTTAAGGATTTCACCATTAAGCACCATGCTGCGTTCTGGTTTGGTGGCTACTTATATTTTTAATCATATTTAGGCTGTATCTACCCTTTCACTCTTAAGAGTTTACAACATAAATGTATGTTGAGCTTTATCAAACATCTTTTGACATTTGTTTTTTTTGTTTTTAAATCCTCACCCGAGGATACTTTTCTATTTATCTTCAGATAGAGTGGGAGGGAGAGAGAGAGAAACATCGACGTGAGAGGGACACATCGACCAGTTGCCTCCCGCACGACCCCGACCAGGGCCGGGGATGAATTGCAACCGAGGTACGTGCCCTTGACCAGAACCGAACCCGCGACTCATTGGTCCCCAGGCCGATGCTCGACCGCTGAGCCAAACCGGCCAGGGCGACATTTGTCTTATTTTTTCTTCCAATTTTTGTTAATTAATTTTTGTTACAGATATTTCTCCTTTTGACATTTGTCTTTTTTGAACTTGAACTTGGAGTTTGTCTTGTTTGATAAAAGACATTGGGGAATTATGTTAATATGTTGCCTACAGTGAGCCTCTCTGCAGGTCTGGAACAAGGCCCTGGCTCACGGTCGCTGTCCTTCCATAGGCGGCCGGGTGCGGCTGCCGCTGTCTCGTTCGGGATCCGATGCCAACCTTCCGCAGCGAGAGCACCTGCGGCTGACTGTGCCGTTCGTCTGGTTTGGGCGGCAATGCTGTGAAACCCGGGATCTCTTTACAGTCCCCCCAGCACCCCCCTGCCCACCGACTCCCGACACCCTGGCTTCATAAAGGAGCATCCCTGGAGGGCAGGAGGGACTCCTGTAGAGGTCAGGATAAAACGGTGACCACGTATGAAGTAGTGGGCATCGTTCTGGAAGGTGCCCATCTGAATTCCCCTGCCTCTCCCAAACATGTGGGCCAGTACCTTCCGTCCGCCTTCGTCTGGAGGGGGAGACCTGTGGTAAACAACGCTGGGCCTGGAAGGTTCGGTCCTTGTGTAGCAGAAGTCACTGGTCCTGGGGCAGGAGTCTGCAGGGTCGTGCATGTGGCCAAGGGGCTGTCGGATTGTTCTGGGATGTGTCGTCGGGACTGCGAGCCCATGCCCTCACCGAGCCCGGCCGCCCCGCTTGGGCGTGAGCATGTCAGCAGGAAGAGAAACACTTAGGGGACGGGGGCTCACGGGAGAGTGGCAGCGAGGGAGACCTCACGAAAGGTGCACACGGAGGGTGCAGGACCGCACGCTCTGTGTGCTCAGCGACGGGTTCTAAGAACAAACGTGATCTGAAGCCTTCAGGCCAGAATTCAGGTGAGCCATTTGCTGTCCAAAGAGAGACCCCGTGGCTTTCCTTTGACCATTGCACACCTGTCACCCAACTGCCACCTCCACAGACATCCCCTACGCAACAAACATCTACACACCTCTCCATGAAAATGTCACTGTGCCACTTGGAAGCTTGCAGCAGAACGATTTGGGCCTCTCTCCAGAGGCAGGTGTGGCCAGAGCCCACCTGTCCAGAGTGACCTGTGACGTGGGGACCTCAGCAGCGCTGACGAGCATACCGACGTGGCGTTCCTGGCTCGTCCCCGGGAACCAGCGCACACCTCTATGGAGGCACCGAGGTCACCTTTCTCGTCCCTTCACAGCTTGGATTAAAAATTGCCCAGAGTTCAAATATTTAATGTTCTTCCTTATTTCCCATTCCTGGAATGTCTCGGAGTGGCGTGGCCTGGGGCCAGCGTGTCGCGTTCCTCCCTTGCCCAGGTCTGCCCAAGAGCTCACTGCCTCAGCCCGAACGCTCACTCACCTTGGCACGTTTGGGGCAACTTCCTAGGGCGTTCTGTTTGGCGTTATTTTCCTTTCCGGATCGCAGCGAGAGATTTTGTCCTGATCCTATGATCAATTTTCTACACATTTCACAGCACGTGGCCTGGTGGGTTCTGTGAGTACGGGCTCAGCGGGGCAGGGGCAAAGCGAGAATCGTCCCAGGGAACGTCCCCCCTACAGAAGCTGACTCGTGGCCTTTTGAAAATGGAGCTGAGGGTCAGCTCTGAGTTTCTGGATTGCCTCTTTCCCTCTTGCTCTTTCTTCCCTCACCTCCTGGCTCCTCCTTCCCTGGGCTCTGATACGTTCAGTCTTCAGCAACCCAAGGGAGGCGAAGCTGGGATTTTCCATCTTGTTAACTGTCCTGTGTGAAGAGCTCTGTTATGTGGGGAGAGGGCTTATATCTCGGCTCTGAGTTTTGCGCCCCCTTCCTAAAATCATTATAATAATTCAATCTTTAGAAAGTTAACTGATGGGTCTGAAATTCTCTCAAAGAGGAATGTAGCCAAGCGGTTGGCTTGACGGGTCACTCGGGACATCCAATGTCGCCATGCAGCCCCTGCCCTCTGACCCGTGATTCGTGAGCTCAGTTTTCTGAATCTGCCACAGGGACCCCATGAGGGTCAGGGTGGGGAACTGTTTTACCCTGAAGGACCCTGTTCCGCTTTCATGCCTTTTCCCAACTACTTTCTTCTTCCCTGGACTGAAGTCTGAGACCTCCAGCGTATGAAATGAGATGAAAATCTGGGGTTCCTTCCAAGTTGTCTGCCCGTGACCTTGGCATTCTTTCTTTTCATATGAAACAGACACTCCCTTGGCTATCACTCAACAGAAAACTGGCATTCCCTGAAAGCCAAACAAAACCAGCTCAGAAAACAAAACGCAGGAGCCCAGGAGGGGGCGGGGGAGGGGGAAGAGCAAGCGTCTGGGCACCAGCTGCCTGGGGGCTGAGAGCCCCGAGCAGGCTCAGGCTTCCTCCAGGTCCCGCAACCAGGTCACAGTGACACTGGGGAATGTGGTTTCTCTGGGCAGGAGCACTGTGGCTGCTGCTGCTGCCTCAGAGGGAGAGCTCAGCATGGTGGCAGCGGCTTCTGAAGGCTGCCTGCTTTCTCCACCTGTTCTCCTTTCTTTCCTGCTTTGCCGTAGTGAATCCTCTCCTAGGTCCCTCCACGGGCCAGGTGACTCTGAGGGTGGGTGCAGTCACTGCTTCCCATTCCAAGCCATGCATTGGGTTAGGGACACTCCATTCTCAACTCTACGGGTTAGCTTTTCCCACATTTAAAGAAAATGCATTGCATAGTAAAGGAAAGCATTAAACATCGAGAAAGTGTTAAATTTAAAAATAAATAAAATTTGCCTGGCCACTGTGGCTCAGTCGTTGAGCATCGGCCCATGCACCAAGGGGTCTTAGGTTCGATTCGCAATCAGGCCACATGCCCAGATTTCGGGCTTGATCCCCAGCAGGGGGCGTGCAGGAAGCAGCTGATTGCCCTTGATGTTTCTCATTGATGTTTCTATCTCCCTCTCCCTCTCTCTCTAAAATCAATAAAATATATGTATATTTAAAAAGTAAAAATAGATAAAATTCATCCAAAACCCCACCACCACCTACATTTGTCCCTTGAGTTCCCTTTAAAATTGCGGGTTGAAATATGCTTCTGACCAAGAATGACATGCTAGCTGCCCCCGCCTTCTCTCCTTGTCACTGTCAGATAGTAAAAAGCTCTCCGGTTAATCTTAGTCCTAAACAGACTCAAGTCCTTCATTAGAGAAATGCCATGTTGCAATGCCATGTTTGTATATATATTACATACGAATATATACATATTAGCACATGTCCTATGAGACAGGAAACAATCTAAGGCGAGTATCGCTGTCTTCTCTCCGGTCGCGGACAGGCCTGGGGCTGAGCCTGCAGTGGGGAAGGGGATGGGACAGTCTGTCCTCACCCTCACTTTGCACAGTTCTTTGGAGTCTGGGTTGCTGTGTCCAGGGCCTCGTGCGGAGGAAGGCTGGTCCGTCCACTCGGGTTTCTCTAGCAGTATCCTGTGCGCTCTCTCCTGGGTTCCTTCGGCCTGGCCTAGACGGCACAGCTCCATGCCACATGGGCCCTGAGACGCCCTACTCAGCCCTGGGGATTCCAGCATCACCCCACTCTCCCGCTCTAGGTCTTCTCGCCCCTCCATGCAGCCTGACTCAAGATGCCCCATGCCAGCTGCCCTGGGTTGAATAGTGCCCCAACCCCAAATTCATGTCTCCTCTGAATCTCAGACTGTAACCTCATTTGGACATAGGGTCTTTGCAGGCATAATAGTTAAGATGAGATCATACTGGATTAGGGTGGGCCTGATCCGGTGACTGTGTCCCTCTAAGAAAACACACAGAGCCAGAGGGAACGAGTCTGCGTGACAACGTAGGTGCAGCAAAGATTGGTGTGGTGAGTCTGCAAGCCAATGAGGCCAAGGTTGCCTGCGCAAACAGGAGCCAGGAGCGAGGCCCGGACCGGATTCTCCTTCAGAGCCTCCAAGGGGAACCAACCCTGTCGACACCTCTAGACCTGTGAGGGAACAAATGTCTGCTAATCTAAGCCACCCAGTGTGTGGGACTTCTTCAGGGCAGCCCCAGGAAATGAATGCACTGACTTCCCCCTTTTCACTCACATCTGGTCCCAGGAGACACCCATGCACCCTTCACCCCGATAAACCCTGGAGGGCAGGTTGGTCCCCCAAGGGCAGCTGTCTCCTGGCCCTGCCTGCAAAGCCTTTGGTCAGCTCTTGTCCACTCTATTTCCTGGTGGCAGTTGGAGCCCAGGCCATAGTTTATTTTTTCCTTCTCAGTTGTGGATCAGACACCAGTCCTTAGTGTCACCCGACTTCACTGGGACCCTCCCCTGAGCCATGGGTTGGGCACTAGCATGTCATTTCTTCTTCCCAAGGGTGGGCTTGCACAGCAACCAACCCGCTCTTCGGAGCCCTCCTCATCACCTCCTCCTTCGATCCCTTTGCAAACCTGACCTCACAGGCCCAGGTGTTGGGCCACGGCCTCGCCTTCATTCCCTTTGAGGTTCCGCATGTGGGGGGCAGTGGCGGAGTCCTTTCACGCTCATTTCGGTTCCCGTTCCACCTGAACATCCTGTTACATGTGGTGTGTATAGAAACGGTTTTTACATGGTCGAGGTAGCGGTGTACGAAGTCTATACAGAGGCATTTCTGGCTCATTGCAGTAGGTTGAGTCATGCCTTCCCCCCCAAAAAGACATGTCCTCCCAGAACCCATGACTGTGATTGTATTTGGGAAAAGGGTCTTTGCTGATATAATTCATTTAAGGATCTCAAGGTGGGATCTTCTTAAATTTAGGTTGAGTCCTAAATGCAATGACAGGTGTCCTTGTAGGAGAGAGGAAGACAGAGACACACAGAGGAGAAGGTGATGTGAAGACGAGATGGGACCCACGCAGTCCCAAGCCAATGAGCACCCGGGGCCACCAGCAGCTGGAACGGGCGAAGGGTTCTCCCCACAGCCTTAGGTGCGGGCCGGCCCCGCCACCCCGTGGCTGACACCTTGATTTCAGATTTCAGCTCCACAGTGGGAGGGAATACAATGTTTGTGGTTTTCAGCCACCCAGTTGTGGTAATTTGTCATGACAGCCCTAGAAAACGAACACACTAATTATATTATAAACATTTTCTCATGCTATTAGACATTGTGGCAATTATTTTTAATGATAGCACACTGTTCTGTAGTATCAGGAAGCCAAATCAACACTCCAGTGTAAAATGTTTAATATTTGAAAACGGAACTAACTAAATAATAAGGAATTAAATGCACTCGAACGTACATTTTGAATACCTGGAACACCCTCAGCTCCGCTGGAGCCTCCCCGCCTGACGCTATTGCTCAAAGCCTGTAATTTCTGTAACATTATTTTATGCTGGGTACGTACATGTAATAACTCTGTGACTCATTTCTAATAACGATTCTTGCACATGCTGTCCTTGTGAGCATGAAAAGCGCCTTCGGAAACCAGGCACAGCCCGCCCCTGGCTTACCCATCTGATAGATTTCGGTCACAATTGGCTCATGTCCCTCAATTTGGGCCAATTGTGTATTAAAAATGTGTTCCTTTGTGCTTTTCCTTGTATTAGTCTCAACTCTAAAAGCAAACCCTGAAATATAGCAAGTTGTCCTTAAATTAAGCACCAAGAACAATCGTGGCTTGGGTCAGCTCCCCCCTCTGTCTCCAATCCTTAGTGATATAAACGCCATAGCGGCTGGAAGCGATGTCACCCCAAGAAGTCTTTGGGCATCTTCGCTCTGAAGAAGTCAGCGTTGAAAAATCACTGAAAACTCTATTGATCTGGAGGCAAAGGATCTGGGCTCCAGCTTGGAGTCTGCTAACATCGGAGTATTTTTACCCTGGGGATGTTGTATCCCTTAACCTTGGTGACATGGTCTGGGCAGTGGGCTAATCGAGCTCTAACACGTCCAGGAGTCCACCCCCCACTAATGTTTAGTAGCAGGAAGGGGTGGACAGGTGGCCTGTCTCCATCCCTGCTCTGCACCATTGAGAGCCTAACATTCAGGCAGGAATGAACCTGAGTCACACGGACAGAGATGGGATCTAAATTCAGGGCCTCCAACTCAGGTCACATGCTACCTGGGGATGAGAACTTACAAGGCCCACAGCCCAGGAACCAATAGCCATAGGGGTCATTGGGTGCTGCTGTTTTACAGAAGGAAGCCTGGGCCTCAGGGAAGAGGCTGTCCCCCTAATACTCCTGGCAGTACGGCCCCAGGAGAAGGACCATTTTCTGCCTCGGGACTTCCAACAGCCATGTCTACACTGGTGCTCCAGGCTGGGGGTACGCCTCCCAGGAGCCCCACTTTCTGAACACACAGGGCAGGATGGCGTGCTCCAGAGGGGCAGCCTCCCCTGCAGAGAGCCTCTGTCTCCCCTTTGCTGTGGCCGTCAGGTGATGTCAACCTGCCGCCCTGGTGAGCGGACCTTCCCTGTGTGCGCGGCAGTTTCTGTGGTGACCAGTTTGTGTTTTATTCCGTGTGTCTCCCAGGTCTCGCTCTTCCTCTGAAGAAGCCCAACCTTTGCCATCTGGAAGTGAGAACCAGACTATTTTTGCAGAACTGCCTGGCCGGCGCCCACGAGCAATATCTCTCCTTCCAGCAGGACTGAGGGACGGGCCTCAGGGAGTGACAGTGACTTGCAGGGCCACCGCTCCCTTGACAGTCAGGAACCTTTCAGCCTCTTGCTCCGAGGTGGCGTGTGCTCACTTCAGGGTCTCTCCCTGTCAGGCAGTCTGGGCCACACCGGGGCTTCCCCATGGCCCGGGTCAATTTTGTCTAGTCGACTCTGGACTCTTCTGAAGGGATCTGATCCTTTTGAATTCTGCACAGCCCTAGGTGGAAGCCCCTTTTAAAAAAGCGTCTTTGCTCCTGATGACAAGAACGCCGTGGAACGTCTGTGAATATGTGTTTATAACTCCGTGCAAAGTTGGTGTACACTCCAATGACACGGGTCCACGGCTGCTCTCTGTACAGACGGGAATTCAGAAGGAAGGGGTGGGTGTGGAATGAGTGTCTGTTCCCTGCAGTCCAGGCTGGTGCTCAGACTTTTAGACACATTGTAAGTTGCCACTGCCCACGCGAGAACAAAGCGTGTGAATTGTGGATGTGTAACTGACATCATAAAAGATGGTGCTAGCCGCGGAGTCCAGCCCAGCCTCGGCCTGGGAGCCCGGCCTTGCAGCCTTGGAGAGCCGAGCCTGGCCCGGAAGAGCTGAGCCTGGCGCCGGAGCCTTGGAAAGCCCATCCTACCCACGGAGGGCCTGGCCCGAAAGAACCCTGCGAGGCCGGCATGGGCCTCTACCAGAGAGCCTCGTCTTACAATCATAATCAACTTTACTTGTTGCTATGGAGTTTTGCTCGGTTACAAGATCTTCATCTGTTGCTCCTGTTTAAAAAAATCCAACTGACTAAGTTTTAAAGATCTGATTGGCTTTATTCAAGGATTCCTGAATCAGGCAGCATCCCATCCAGCAGGTCGAAGGGGGTCCACAAAGAGCCACACAAAGCGAGACTGTCCTGGGCAGGGGAGGGCAGAATAAGAGCGTGATGAGCAAAGAGTGGGCTATGTCAGGCAAGGTCACCTTCCTTTGGGGTGTCGGGGGTCTATCAAGCCGATTACCTCGCTAGTGCTGACCAGGTAATTCCAGATCGATGGTTTAAGGTCCCACTCCCGAGAGCGGCTGAAACAGTAATGACGTTAGGTATTCCGTCTAGGTTTGGGGATGCGGGCCTAGCACAGGTGACTCCATTTTGGGCCTGTTGTCTCTTTGTAACACTCCTAATTCAGCTCAGGTGTCAACAGCTGAGCAATTATTCCGACTCTAACGACGGACAACACATACAATGTGTGATAGTTTTCGTCTTCACGGTAGCATGCCTACCCTAGGAGCGCCAAGAAAAGAAAACAAAAGCGGAGAGACGTCCTGACAACTCCCATACAGAGCTTCAAGGAGAACGAGTTGGAATGTTTCCCTTTTTTCAGGGTAGAAATTCTGTCTAAACAGATTGAGAACGAGAGAAGCCATTTATCAAAAGATTCATTTTCAAACACTTAACACTCAAGCTATTAGTTAAAAAGCAGCCTCCGGTTCAGAAATGCGACACGAACTTGTTTTTTCCAGAAGAAAACAAGTTTATTATTTGCCGAAATGATGTTGATGATATTATTCTATGGTTGGAGGAGTAAAATCAAAACCAAAGCTATACCAGGCCAGATAAACTTCACATAATCTTTTTTTAAAAGAAGGTATTGTATTAGATAAGAGTAAAATCGAACTGCAATGGTGCGTGGGCCTTCTGGAGACTTGCATCCGCACACCCACGGAAGCCAAGCACTTGCCGTCTAAGCTCCTCAGACGGCTGTGCTCGTCTGCAATTTAAGAGTGGAGACTCACGGTGACAGTTGAAGTATTTAGAGGTGAAATGGCAAAATTTTTGAAGCTTAATTTGAAGCGGTTGCTTTGTAATATGTCCCCTTGGCCACGCTGAATTATGTTTCCCAGAATCCCCTTTCCTGTATGTTTCGGGTTGGGGCAGGCCACAAAAGACATTCTTGGGAAGTTCTGAGGGCAGAAGGGATGGAGCCCCTGTTCTGTGGGTCTTGCACATCACGGCTGAGCAGCTGGCTCACCCTGCACCTTGTTGGCCTGAGTAAGCAGCTGGGCTGAAAGCAGTCGCCCTCCCCTGGTCCCCCCTCCAGCCTCTCCAGCTCCTGGGCCAGGTGTGTGCGTTCAGCTCCACGAGGCAGGGCTTCTCAGGACAGCTGCTTCCTGTTGGTGGCGAGAATGACACACTCTACCGAATGTAGATTTCTGCTGCTCTCTGAAGACAAGCCATCCATCCGTCCTTGATCTCCTACATTTTATTTTTATTTATTTATTTTTTTGTTGTTAAACCTCACCTGGGAATATTTTTCCATTGATTTTTATAGATAGAGTGGAAAAGAGGGAGGGAGAGAGAGAAACATCGATGTGAGAGAGATACATGGATTGGTTGCCTCCCACAGGACCTGATCGGGGCTGGGGATCAAACCTGCAACCCAGGTACTTGCCCTTGATGGGGAATCAAATTTGAGACCCTTTGGTCCGAGCGCTGACACTCCAACCCTAAGCCAAACAGGCCAGGGCATTGCTCTCCTACATTTTATCAATCTTCCCTTCTGACTCCTGCCCTGTGGACTCCAACCTCCCCATCAGACATGAAGACAACAGTCTTACAGATACATGGAAACAAATGTAAATGTGTAGCTATATGGACGTTTGGTGGTGGACCCGCCTCTCTGAACTCCGATGCACATGACTACCGACATAAATAAACATGTGTGATAGTGAAAGAAAGAAATGCAATACAATAAACTGTTAGTATGATTGAACCCAGAGAGTGGGTATATGAATGTTTATTTTACTATTCTTTCAATGTTTTTGTATGCTTGAACTTTTCCATATAAATGGTTTCGGGAAAGAAAGAATGGATCTTAGTAACGAGTCAAGTTCACAGATTCTCTCACAGTGACACGTTCTTTGCCTCTACCTGAGTGAAACTAGCTTTCACTCTCACTTGGACTCTTACTGGGACTCGATCTTGAATTCTTTCCTGTGTGAGTCAAGAGCCTGGAGGTCTCAGACCACGTGGGGCAGGGCCAGCCCTGGCACAGAATGGTCCGGTGGTACCACTACTAATGCAGAACTCTGAGGATTTGACCCCAGGCCAAGTGTCACAGGTGGAACACAAGCTCTTTCCACCCCTGTGTGAGGTCAGGGAATCCTTCTGCCTATACTTTCTGGTGATTCTTTTCCTGGACTCAGATCATTTCTTCTCCAATATTCGAAGGCTCATCTCTGCAATTTCCAGAATCCCCACGGTCTTTCTGTAGCTCTTTCTTCTCCTGTGTTTCACCCTGGACATTCTAGCCACGTGGGGCTTCCCAAACCTCAGTCTCTTCCTCAACTCAAGGAGACCACTGGGCTCTGGATGGGCTCCCCTTTCTGTCCTACAGCCTGGGAACCGCTTCCGTGAACTGGGGCGATCTGAGGGCTCGCTGGGTGGGTTTACCTTCTCTCGGGGTCCTGCACTTTCAGTTTTCCACTTTCTACAAAACACGGTTCCACAAAGCGTGACCATCCTCTAGTCGTTGAAATCAGGAGGGTCTTTATTCATCCGTCTTGGCCAGAAATGTCCAGTTATTTGTTATGGAGAACATCGACTATTTTCATAAAACGATCTGTTAATTTTTAACATTTTGCCTCATAGAAAGAAGGAAGAGACACAATTATAACCACGGGAGCAATGTTGGAGTTCTGGCTGAGACATCTCACTTTAACTCCCAGTAGCTGAAGTACAGGATTCTCATGGGGGGATCCAGCTAACCAACCACCACCTTTCTTCAGGTCTGGCAGCCAAACAGTGAGTCCTCAGGCTCCGTGAACTTGGTTATAACTTCTGCTCAGTGGGAATCTGTCAGGTCACCGAGCCTCTAGCCTCTCTCCCCCCATGAGCTGTGAGAATATATTTTTATGCAACTTAGAATTGAAAATGAGCTCTCTGCTCTCACGGTAGTGATTGGCCAGGTCAACCCAAAATCTAATAGGGCTGACAGCCCAGTAACTTTACTTTGGAGACCATAGAATAAACAGCCAAGATTATTTATTTACTTTTTAAATCCTCACTGAGGATATGTTTTCATTGATTTTTTTTTTAAGAGAGAGTGGAAGGGGGGGGAGAGAGAGAGAGAGAGAGAGAGAGAGAGAGAGAAACTAAATGTGAGAGAGACACATTGACCAGTTGCCTCTTATAGACAACCTGACTGGGAATCAAACCTGCCACCTAGGTATGTGCCCTGACCAGGAATCGAACCCTAAACCTTTTGGTGTATGGGACGATGCTCCAACCAACTGAGCCACCCGGCCAGGGCCAGCCAAGATGATGTAGATGGACAGCAGAGAAGTGATTTGAGAGTTCCAGGCATGTTGAATTTCTGGGATTAGACTTTGCAAAGAATCTGTAAAAGGCTCACACACATTTGATTTTGTTTTTACACTTTATATAATTGTTTCTTTCATTTACACATAGTTCTGAAAAACTGTCATTCTTCTGGAATAGTTCCCTTAAGTTAAAATTTCGTTTTCTGGGATCCAAACACTGGAGCTGTGTACTCTCTCATCCTGCCCTTACCCGCTGACATCACCACGTGGTCATGCCTGCATACTCCCCGCCCCAAAGAGCTCATCCTTCCTAAAGGGAAGGCGTTTGGACTTCAAAAATCCTTCAGAAATTAATTTTGCTATAACTCCTTTACTCCTTCCAAGTGACCGGGAAATCTTTATCATTTCTCTCAAATCATAAATAAAGTATTTTCCCCCCTTTGGAAAGAAGAAAAAGTATCTCTCTCACTTCTCTTTGAAGTGTATTTTTTTTTTAAGTCTGTAACACTCAAACTTAGTAAAGATGTGACGATCTAAAGTTATTCCCATGTCTACAAACGACTCGACTCCCTGGCCCCTTGTATCGTTGCAGACTTGTTCAATAAACCGTGCAAAGCTGCTGCGTTTGCCCAGGAGTTACTGTGTTCGGCTGCAGTGAGGCTGCGTCATCCAGGCACTTTCAACAACTTGGTAACATGCTCATGAGTGCCCCAGTAGAGGCCCTCATTCTACCTAGTCTCCGAGGGACCTAGAACACGCTTGCCAATGGCCTTAGTTGAACCAGGAGAGGGTCTGACCCCAGCAGGCTAGTCACCCCTTTACCTCCCAGCGTCTGATCCTAAGGCTTTGGGCAGACTCAGTGCTAAGCGGGTGCTGCCTGATTATGCCGTCGAGTGGGGAGATGAGCTAACCGTCCTCCTATGCTTTGAAGAAGGGTGCTCTGGCCTGGATCTTCCGGAGGCTCCCGGGATGTTACCTGAGGGGGACGCTGAGGTATCTGTAACTTCCTCCCTCTTCTCCTCCTCCCCGACCCCCCGCCCGTCCATAGACAACGGGGAGATGACTGTGTAGGAGACAGCCTGGCCCACCCTCTACGCGTCTGGATAGAGCGGCTGCAAAGATTGACGCCAACGCTGGGTGTCCAGCCCCTGGTGCAGTGTCCCGCCCATCGGCCCGAGGACGATCGGTGCAGCGAATTCTGTCCGTCCTCAGCTTACCCTTCTTCTGCTTTCATCCCAACTTGTGGCTGAAATCTAAAAGTGGAACGTGCCCATGTTAAACTCATTTTGAACATTAAAAAGATGGGGATGTAAATGACTTCCTGTAACATCCATAGGAAATGCTGAAGGCATAGGTACTCTGTAACGAGTCACATGGACAACACACAGAGCCAACGCAACGAAGCAATAGACACAGACGTGCGCCCCTCTCAGTGTGTGGAGCGCACACATCTCCACGGCTTACCAGTCATGAAACAGATCAAATCCGCGGCTCTGCCTGCAGACCTTCCGAGAGATCACTTCCTGTGATGCTCGGTCGTGCGGGTACGACAGATATCAGAGTCATCGAAAGGGTTACGGGATCTCGGAGGAACAGAGAGATAAGACACCAGGCGGCTGAACAACGGGAAAAGAGCGAGCCTGTAGCTGGAGGAACCTCGTCTGTCGTGTAGGCTGTGACGGGTGCAGAAAATACGTCCATCCTTCACCTCGTGGCAGTGCTCCGGGCACGGTTTGGTTGATGGCGTCAGACTGTTAACAACACAACAACAACAACAACAACGACACACAGCAAGAGCCCGGGAAAAGCTTGGCCGGGAACAGAAGGAGAAGCTGGAAGCATCTAGAGCGCCCCCTGAGCCCTGTTCTCAGCTCACGCCTTTAGCGTGGAGTATGCAGATTTCTGTACCAGAGCTGATGAGTGCAAAGGCCTGTGGAGAGGTGATTTGAACTAAATGGATTCTATATTTGTATTTGCAAGCCTGAACTTTTATTGAATACCTAATTTATCCACTCAGCAGATATTGGCTGAGGACCCTATTCCTCTGGGTGAGGCACAGAAAGGGGTGCGGCCAGCCTTTTAGGAACCAGTTAGGAGATGGAAGGACACCGAATAAGAATTTCAGGAAGGCTTTAAATAATAGTATGGGAGTTAGATCATTATATAAAACATTGGTCATAGGCTTCCAAAGCAACGTCTCCACACTGGGAGAGTCATCTTTTTGAAAATAACAGTAATTAGTAACGGGGAGGCCTTCGGTTTCCTGGCGGCACCCATCAGTGATTACAAGGGTGCCGCCGTACGGAATGTCTGAGCCCCACCTGCTTGATCGGTGGCCCAGCGGTCTCTTCCTGGTGTTTCCGGCCCAATTACTCTTCCTTGGAGTCCGTGGTGGGAGGAGGGGTGGTTCTCCCCTCGCTCTCCTGCTGTCCTCCACACCCCGTCCTGTGGTTGGGGTCCCTGCCCTCTAGATGGCTCTCCACGCTGCCAGTCACTCGGGGCTCCACCAGCCTCCACACCCACTGCGTGACGGGCTCGTCCAGGGGCCTCCTGAGTCAGTTCTTCGGATTGTTTGGTTGTAGAGTACATAAAGGCGTTAGACATTCCAAGTGTGTATCTTCCTTTTGCTTGCATACTTAAAAGAAACATTTCAATAAAAGCAAGGTAATTCAACTCCTTTAGAAGGGATCACGTAAGGGGTCATGTAAAATCGGAAGACGGCATTTTCTAAAACGTTTGAGATAGAGACCAGACATGTGTCTTTACAGATAACAAAATGGATTCAGGGAGGACGATGCTGGTACCAAGCAACTCAGCCGGCTTCTGACCCGGTTGCCTCCGTCTCTCCCTCCAGGCGTCTCCCGGTCAGGTTGGGCACCGCCGCAGACCTGGGATTCCAGGGCCTGAGTTCCAGGGAGGCAGGTCCTGCGCCAGCAGAAGGAAAACTTCTAACACTTGGGCTGTTGGCTGGGTTGCTCAGGCACAGAGGGGCATGGTGGCCCCAGGGACGAGGTCACGATTTCCCTGATGCTGTATGTGGCAGGGGCAGAGAAGGGGTGTCACTGTCGGGGAGGGTCTCCTGGAAAGACACCCAGGCCCTTCCTGGGGAGAGGTGTGAGATCCCCAAAGGCAAAGGTTACATTAGCAAACTACACTGCAGGGAGCCCCACAGCCCCCAGCGCCTCAGCAGTCCCCGGGCCACAGGGAGGAAGGCTAATGACCCCCCCGGGAGTGACAGGGACGTGTCTTTGTCCTCATCAATGAAAGTCATCTCCAGGTAGCCATAATTTGATTCCTGAATATCTTGTGCCGCATAAACAAATAAATAAGTGGCCCAGAAATGAAATGCTAACAGACTTGGCGGGAAGTCGTTTGGGAACAAATCTTTCTGCTGCTGGGGCTTGGGGCTCGGGCAGGATTGGGAGGGCATCTCCCGGAGAGGTCATCAGCGTCTCGGGCGCATTTTCTAATTACTCATGCTCATTACCCACATCATCATTTGCATATCATTAGGAAGTAGGAACTACAGAAAGCCAAGGCTTTTGAGTTGTTTTTGTTTCTTTCTCCTGCTCATTCAGGAATGAGGGGACTTCCACCCGGGATGCAATTGCTAACAGGACGGCTAGAGGATTCACCCCTCGGCTTGTCCTCCGGAGGATGGCAGCTTCCAGCCCCCGGGGCTGCAGAGAAAGGCAGCTTTGTCCTTCTGCACCCACCCCTGCCCCTGTGTCTGCTCCTTTCCTGGTGTCCGCTGCTGTGGAGAGAACCGTGCGGAGAGCGGCGAGGGCCCAGGGCTGGGGGAAAGCCTGTACTGCTGAAATACAGAGCCATCCGATCACGTTATAATAATATAGAGCAGTCCTTTGACACGCGAAGTGTGGGATTTTATTAACCAACTAGAGAATCAAGATGCCTCTGTGGCTGGCTGAATTAGGATTTGCTGAACACTGCTCGCTGTGCTTGAGATGACACGTGCAGAGTTTGGTAACGAGTCCCCCACCAACGGTGCCGCGTGTAATTACATGTTGTCTAGTGAACACATCACGGTAGACTCCACGCTTCCACGGCTTCCTCCTGCCCTCTCCCACAGGCATAATAAACAGTCTCTGCATTTCTGGATTGTATTTCAGCATAATTAAACGTCAATCACCCCATGAATCACAGACTGAGTCCATTACTCCGCGTCACCCTGTATCAGTTCTCTGCTCTATCAAAATCATCACAACCTCTACAGCCTAAGTCAGCACACATCTGTCATCTCATGGTCCCCACGGGCCAGGAGTCCGGACGTGGCTAGGCCAGTCCTCGGCTCAAGGTCTGGCGAGGCTGCAGTGAAGGTGTTGGTCAGGCCGTGTTCTCATCTGGAGGTTTGACTGTTGGCAGGACTGATCCTGTGGCTGTTGGACTGTGGTTCCGTTTCTCGTTGACTCTAAGCAGGGGACTGCTCTAGACAACTCCCAGAGGTCTCCGGCAGGGCAGTTCCCTGCCACACGGCCCTCTCTCTAGCCTTCACCCGTGGCCGTCTGCTTCTTCCTGCAGCCCTCGGGGGAGATCGCCCAGGGCATCAGTGCCAGGGGCAGGGACCATGGGGCCATCTGAGGATTCTGCCGACCACTGGCCTCTTCTTTGTGATTCCAGCCTGGGGCTTTAGGACTATCTAAGACTTGTATTGAGTCCTGACTGGTTTTGCTCGGTGGTTAGAGTGTCGACCCGTGGACTGAAGGGTTTTGGGTTCGATTCCCAGTCAGGGGCACATACCTGGATTACAGGTTTGGTCCCTGGCCCCGGTTGGAGTCATGCAGGAGGCAATCAATCATTGTGTCTCTCTCACATCCATGTTTTTTTCTCTCTCTCCCTTCCCTCCCTTCCACTCTATCTAAAAATCAATGGAAAAAATATCCTTGGGTGAGGACCAACAACTACAACAACAAAAGACTTGTATTGATATGCAGAGAAGAATGGTATTTTAATGCCCAGCTTAGATTTTGAGAAATTTCACTGCTTGTTTGCTTAATTATTTCTTTATTTCTGGAGTAATGAAATCTGTTGGATTCTCTTTACTATTGAGGTCAATCCCCCAGGTCTGTCGAGTGCTGACTAATACAGGGAGTACAGAAGCCTGCCTCCATCATCTCCAGGTGGGACGATGTTATGCAGCATTTTAGGTCCAGAGACAAAACACACACACACACACACACACACACACACACACACACACACACACTCTCTCTCTCTCTCTCTCTCTGGATGAAGCCAAGGCTAGACTTTTTCTGAGGCCACTGTCTTGCTTTGCTCCCCCCTTTTCTCTCTCCTGCTTCCTTCCTCCCTTACAGGTGTCTCCTAAAGAGCACCCTCTCAACATATCACCTGTACCTGTGTCCCTGACAGGGGCTTCTAGGGGCTCCAACCTGAGACATTCACCTTGGCTCAAAAGAGATGCCAGGTGCTCAAGCACAGCCATTACCTGCCTGGGTCTTGCCACCAGACAAATCGGAGTTTGTTTTCGGGTTCTGCCACTTACTAGCTCTATACTTACAGCTTAACCTCTCTAAGTCTCAATTTTCCAATCTGTACAATGGACGTCAGAAGGGTAACAGGACTAAAGCGAGAGGGCATGCAAAATGCACCTCAGATAGTAAGTGCCCAAGATATTCAGCTGTTTTGATGGTTTCCAAAAGAAAAGGTAAGTCTACAAACAAACTTTTCGAGAAAACACGTTTATTAAAATGTTCAGCTCCGCCCATACGTTTTCC
The DNA here is from genome assembly GCA_030848825.1 of Tadarida brasiliensis. NCBI lineage: Eukaryota > Metazoa > Chordata > Mammalia > Chiroptera > Molossidae > Tadarida > Tadarida brasiliensis. The sequence continues at coordinate 102,921,107 of CM061265.1, forward strand.
TTCACATGTGATAAAATCACTCAGGTGCTCGGGCAGCCAGCTTTGATTTGTTCTTTGTTACTATGGTAACGGGCTCCCACTGGAACGTTACTTCTTTCAAGCACTGCCCGGGGCCCCAAGGCCCTGCGGACAGGCTGGTCGCTCTCCTTGGGCAGCCCAAAGCCAGCGGTCCAGAGTCTGGCTTTCTTTTGGGGACCGGGAGCCCTGTCTCTGAATTCTTAGCAACTGCTCTCGTTGTTTTTTTAAAGCAAATCAGGCTAGGCATTCTGGATTTCTTCAGGGCTCACTCATTGCCCTGAGCAGTGGATTAGAACTCAGATCAGGGTAGCCTTTTTCACTAGAAGGTATGTGTGTGGAGGGCAGTGGGTGGGCTCACAGGGGAGAGGAATATAAATACTTACCTGGTAGGCTTAATTGTACCCCTGTTCCATTATGAATGACCTTATAATCTCTGGTAAAGAATTTGAATTTTACTCTAGGCCACGGGGAGTTATTAAAATGTAAGTGGAGAAATGGCATGATCCGATTTGCATTTTAGAAATCTTTGGCTGTGTGGGGAACGGATCACGGGGGAGGGGCAGGCAGGGAGCGAGAGATCACTGAGCTGTTGCAGTCACCCAGGAGGAAGGGAATGAGACCCTAGATTACTGCAGTGATTGTGGGAGTGCGGAGAGAGAAGTGGAAAGGAGAGCGGAACCACTGGGTTTGATCATTGATTGCGTGTAAGGGGAGGAGGGGACTCAAGGATGGGGCTGTGGGTTCTGTGATTGGCAGCTGGGGTGATGGAGAATCACAGGGAAAGAGCAGATTTGGGAGTGAGAATATGAGTTCAATTTGGCTTGGGTTGAGCGGAGATAAGACAGCCAGGTGGCGATGTCTGGTAGGCAGTTGGCTTTGAAGGGCGAGGAGTAAGAGCCTCGATGTAGCAGTGAGGACAGTGTGGGGGCGCAGGAGGACACTGTCTCTGCTCTGGTGGGCTACCGGGAAGCACCGCCGCAGGGTGTGACCAGACTTCCATCACGTCAAAGGTAGAGGAGTATTTCATAGTATTGGCTGGAGTATTAACCACCAAGGTTCCTTCCTCCCTGCGGAGAATGCGGAAATATCTGGCGGGCGGAGGAAGAACAGGGACGTGGGATCGGGAGAGGAGCCAGGTGAAATGACCAGAAGCACTTCCGCTCTCCTGGGACCGAGAAGAGGGGACAACGCACCCGAGTGAGTCAACTGGAAGAACCCCCAAACAATCACACACTGATCGCTGCAAGGGTCCCCATCTCAAGGAGCAGCTCGGCAATGAGTTTTTCCGGCCCATCCCACTGGTCGCAGGGTGGGAAGTCCAATCTTGGCGCGTGGGCAGGGCCTCCCAACCCGGCTCACTTCTAACCACCATCCAAATCAAAGCTGCCTCCACTTCCCTTCGCTCAAGCCTCTGGGCTGGCTGGAGCCCACTGATCTCCCCCACAGTCCCACCATGTGAGCTGTAAACCTCTTCACCTCCTCCTGGGGCCCGGCCTTACTACCCTAATCCGTTTGGGATGGGGCAATGGGATGACCTCTGTGGAGATTTGGAGCATGACGCCAGCCTGGAAGAGTCGGGTGTGACTGCGGGGTGGCCTGGCCCGGCCCCAAGCTGTGTGGTGGGGACCAGGACCTGGTCTAGCCCCTCCTCACTCCCCTCCAGCTGACTGTGGTTCTCTTCCAGCCTGCCTTGCTCAAGCCCCGAGGGCAGAGGCTGCGGGCTTCCTGTTACGGTTCTGTTCCCAGATGCTGGTACAGTGCGGGGGACGTGGGTGGTGCTAACTCACCAGGGAAAGAAACGAAGAGGACATGGAAGCTTGGGAGCTGGTCCCACACCAGCCATATATACGCCAGGAGTCAGGCCCAGCCCCTCCCTCGCCTTTCCGCAGAAGTTTGTTTTTGGAAACTTTGGGGTAAAGTGACAAGTTAAAAGGGTAAGGGACAAGACCCCAACTGAGGACTAAGGTTCTAGTATTCAGAGTTATCCAAAAATTGCAACAAGGAGTCCCCCGTGTTGGAGAATTTTAAGCAGAGGCGGGATCTGGGTTCTTTAGATGAGGTTCCGAAAGTGGGTGTCCCAGGGGATGGGAGAGGTGCAGTTACTCTTCTCGGGCACTAGATGGCGACCAGGCATCAGTAAGGCTGAACAAGGAGGCCAGGGACCCTGAGAAGTGGGCATTGTCATCCTGCCGGTGGGCAGCAGACCAGAGGGCCCGGAGGGGCCAAGGACTTCGCCCAAGGGTCACATCACATGTGCTTTCCTGTGACCACAGCTGAGGCTGCGGGGGAGCAAGCAAGGCAGGGAGCAGGAGTCGGCAGGGGCGCTGAGCCCAGCCGGGGACGGAGGAGGTCACTGCCCAGGGCTGCCCTGCACCTCCCAGGGGCTTGAGAAGGTGCTTTAATAGTAATAGCAGCTATGAAGTGCTTACCAATGGTCAAGCACTGATTTGAACACTTTCCATATACTGACGTGTTTAACCCTCCCCCTGACGCTGGGCTAGGACCGTCATCACTGTCATCACTGTCATTGTACAGGAGAACACTGAGGGAGAGAGATGAGGGAGCTCGTCCAACATCTCGCTGCTGGTAGGTGCCGGAGCTGCATGCTAACCGGAGTCATTACTCTGTCTCCTTTTGTGATGCTTTGTAAATGACCACTGTGGACAGATACATCGAACTCAGTTCACGCGTGGACCGGGGGTTCTTTCCACGGCCCTGAAGCAGCAGGATGGTCCTTCCCGGGACAGTGGGGAGCTGGCCTGTGGGTTAGGCCGTGAGACGTGACTAGCGGGACACTCAGCTCATTCCCCAGGCTTGTAGGAGTCGGACAACACATTTTCCAGAAGATTCCCTTGTGAGTCTGCACATTAAGCAGAGGGCTGGCCTCCGTTTCTTTTCTTTTTTCTTTCTTTAATTTTATTTCCTTTTTTTTTTTTTTTTTTTGCATTTGTCTTCAGATAGAGTAGGAGGGAGAGAAGGAGGAAGAGAGAGAGAGAAACATCGGAGTGAGAGAGACACATCGACTGGCTGCCACCCGCACAACCCCAACTGGGGCCAGGAACGAACTACAACTGAGGTCCGTGCCCTTAGCGGGAATCGAACCCAGGACTCCCCGGTCCGCGGGCCAACGCTCTAACCACTGAGCCAAACCGGCCAGGGCAATTTTATTTCTTTTTTATTTAAGCATAGTTGGTATACAATCTTTTATTGGCTACATTACTTTCAGGTGTAGCGATTTGATATGCTTATACTTTACAATGTAGATATAATTAGGAACTCTAGTAATTGTCTGTCCCCTTGTAAACATATCACTATATAACTGTTCCCCTTCCTGTCTCACCCCTTCCCGACTCACCCCTTCCCCACCCCTCCCTTCCTGCAACTGTCCCTGTGTTCCAAGATCTGTCTGATGTGGAGATCGTGTGGATAGAAAACAGTCACTGGCAGGACTCACGTCCAAGGGTCCCGCTTTCCCATCCTCAGGGCCTGGATAAAACATCTTCAGACCTCCTGGGGATGAAGCTGCTGAGTCGCACAGAAAGTTTCTGTTTCAACAGAAGTGCCACTGGCCGTGCCCTTGTCTCTGAGAAATCAGAACCGCCTCACCCCCAGGGCCTGACTGTTCCCACTGAAGTTAATTTTCCCCCTGTAACGGTGTCAGGTTTCTGACACTAGCTGGAGCTCAGTGGGAATGGTGACTGGGAAGCAGAAAGAATCCTGCAGCCCAGTACAGCCACGTGAGGCATTGAAGGCCCTTTCACCCTGGGAGCAACCTCACCAGGGGACACGCTGACCGTAAGTGTCCAAGCTCCAGGGCCAGCTCAGGGGCAGAGTCACCCTCCCAGGGGCACTTGCCACCGACTGGGCCATTCTGGGCTCCATCTGGTTTCCCGTCCCAGAGCCCCCTGGCTGGCGTGGATGGAATTCCGCCCCCACGCTCGTCCCGGGAGGACAAACAGGCGGAAGCAGCGTGGGGGCGCCCTCCTAAGCCTGGCTGCCACCAGCAGACCCGGGCTTGAAAGTGGAATTCAGACTCATGTCATTTTGTCCGTGTTAGGACTCAAAATATTTTCTTTTTCAAATAAAGTTTCATAAGTGTCCCATTTTAAACTCCTGGCACAGCGCTGCGCTCCCTCCCAGCAAGGAGGTCTCGTCACGCACCGACGTGGACCTGGCTGACCGCGTCCCTGCCCCGCTCCACCGAGTTCCATCTCGTTTTCCACAGCCGGAGCGATCAGGAAATGCAATTGAACCTCAAAATATGAAGCACTAGAACTGCTAAAAAAAAAAAAAGAACACCTCGTGAAATATGCAGTTTATAAAGCAGCCGGTTAAACACTGAATGCGTGTACATGTGAAAACGTGTGGTGTACGCTGCAGAGGGCCGGGGTGCTTGCCCCTGTGGGAGAGCAGGTCACTGCGGGTTGAACACCCAGCCCATTTCCTCGTCTTCCCGAGTCCCCACCTGGCGTGTTTCCCAGCCTCCCTTGCAGCTACGTGTGGCCATAACAGGTCCCTCCGATGAGATCTGGACGGAGTTGATGTGTCCGGTATCCAGGTCTTCTGTCTCACCATGTGCTGGCTGGAGGTCGAGGCCCAGGGTGACTTTGACTTTGAAAGCCACACGGCGAAGGTGGCAGAGCTATCAGCAGCCTGGATCCTCGAATGATTGATCCTTGGAGCACAGCTCTGCACAGCACCGGCACACACCAACCAACACCTGCATCGGAGTGTTCCCGGAGCCACGTCTCCGAGGGCGTTTTAAAGGGAGGGGATCCAGGGGTGGGTGCAACGAGAGGCAGGGGTCCCGAGACTGCCGGCCAGGTGTCTCAGAGACTCGTCTTTCTGGGCCTCTCCCCTTCGCCCTGCGCGTTACCAGGGCAGGGAGCTCCCTCCCCCGTGTGCAGGACCTGGTCGCGTGCGTTTCACCAGGGAGCGGGCTCCCTTCCCACAACCTCATTTGGACGCCACAGCCTTCCAGGCACGTGCAGTTACTGAAGCAGTCTCGTTTTGTTATTGAGATTCAGTCATTCACTCATTTCGATCTTAGATTTGATTTCAAGCTCTCTGGGCAGACGGGATTTGCAGCTCCAATGGTTCGGCCTGGTGCTCAGGCATTAAGCAGGGGAAGGAGAAAATGTGTCCCCTTCTCTGGCTCTCCCCTCCTGTTTAGTGGAACCGGGGCTCCCTCGCGCGATGCCCCCGTGTCCCGGGAGGCCAGGCGCTGCCTGTGACTCCTGCTGATCTCTGTCCCCAGAGCACCCCTGGTTTTCTTCCCGAGAAGGCATCGCATGCTGGCTCCCGGGGGAAACAGTGCCAGGTGTGGGGACTTCACCGGGACTTGATTCCCCCTCCCTCCCTCAGCTGTGACGTGTCTCATGAGCCCCTGCTTTGGGGTTTGCCCAGAGGGGGGTCCTCGCAGATGCTGTGGGCAGAGCAGGGTCAGCCAGCCACCTTCCGTGATACCTGCCGCACCACTGGGTAACGCTCGATTCCTTCTTTTTTTGTTTTTTGTTTTTGTTACTCCTCATCCCAGGATGTTTTTCCATTGATTTTTAGATAGAGTGGAAGGTGGGGATGGAGGGGGCGCGGAGAGAGAGAGAAACACGATGTGAGAGAGACGCATCGATTGATTGCCTCTCCAATGACCCCGAGCGGGGCCAGAGATTAAACCTGCAACCCAGATATGTGCCCTTGACTGGGAATCGAACTCGAGACCCTTTGGTCCACGGGCTGAGGCTCTAACCACTGTGACAAACCCGCCAGGACAATGCTGGATCCTTTCTGCCCCCAGCTCCCTCTCCTTACCTCAGTGGTACGCTGGAGAAGGCTTGAACCAGCTCCTAAGAGCTGCATATCATATTTTTAGGAACTCTGTGAGCAGATCCGTGGTGCCTCGGTCACTGGAAAGATGCCACGGTGGGAACATTTACATCACAGGGACGGGCAAAAGCCACACACCAGAACTTTTTTCAATCTGGAGAGCTGGTTGTTAAAACATTACCAGCACACCACTGACTTTCTCTGTGGCGTTAGTGGCTGGACTACTTTCAAACAAGAGACCACCTGTACTGTTGCAGAAGGAGGCCACTGCTTGACACCTAAAGCCAGCAGCCGAGCGTGACTGCTGTGGAAACGGCAGGGCCTGCTGGGCGGACAGGAGTCTCTGAGAAAAGCAGACTGCTGGTCCCATGTAGGACCCAAGGTGTGGACTCAGGGACTTCCCGAGGCAGGAGTGGCTGTCCTTTAGCTGTGAACCGTGGTTACTGGGGTTCAACTGTTACTGGCTGGCTGACTCTCGAAGTGTGCTCCCTGGTGTGGAGATGTCATCAGTGGATAGAAATGAACACTGACTGTGGTGGTTACCCGTGACTAAGGCCAGGAACAACCAGGCTCTTTCTTTCTCGAATTTGGAGTCTGTCCATCATTCTCTGACTCACTGGTGATATCTTGGTTCTTTTTTCCCCCCCCTTTATTGATTTGAGAGAGAGAGAGGAAGTGAGAGGGAGGGAGAGATAGAAACATCGATGAGAGAGAGCATCGACTGGCCGCCTCCTGCACGCCCCCCACTGGGGATCGGGCCCACGACCTGGGCATGTGCCCTGACCAGGAAGCAAACCAGACTTCTCAGTCCCTGGGTCGACGCTCAACAACGGAGCCACACCAGCCGGATGATATCTCGGTTCTTAAAGGAAAGGACGTTTGAGAGGAGGTCCCTTGGACAGGTAAGGAGGACCATGTGGTCTCGGCCCTTCAGTGTCCTCTGCAGCGCAGGGGGTCGACCTCCTCCCCGCCTGCTCCCAGGGGCAGAGCCGCTAACAGTTTAGCCTCTCTTCCACGGGGGCCCAGGGGGCTTACGCTGAACATCGCTCTCCTTTGGAGGTAGCCCCGGACACTGGTGGCCATCCACAGGACTGTGCTGTCTTCGTGGCAAATGCCCCGTTGTTCCCGGGGAACTTCTGCGAGCCAGGAGACCCCTCGTCCTGTCTCACGACATCTGTCGAACTCGCAGGGCGGTCCTTCCTGTGGCTCCCACTCCTCAGGTCTAACTCGTAAAAAAAACCTTCGTGAGCAGAGATGACGACTGTCACCTTTTAATTCCTCACCAGTGACGCCGGGGTAACCTGAACCGTTTGATTGAGTCAGGGATCCAGAACTCACTTGAGCCTATAAGCGTTTCCTTGGACGCTCCGGAGACTATACTGAAAAGGACCAGAAATGAACACGGTGGTGGCCCATTTACGGAGAGTCCACCGTCTTGGGAAAGATCACACGCAGCCGGGGTTTACCTGCAGGGCAGCAAAGCAGGAACACTGCAATGCATTATTTAAGCGCTCGCACCTCTGGGAGTTGCTTAAGTGACATTTATGGCTCTTTGCCATGGCAACTGCTCTTGTTTTGAATATCATTAAAAATCTATCACAGTGCAGTAGTGGACTCCTGGTCTGAGCTGGCACTGGGCTGGCGGCTCCGAGACGGCCTCCCAGCCTCCGCTGGAATTCCCGGGGAAGGCGGCGAAGCCTGGGGTACAGCGGTGCGGCCGTGGGCTGGCTGGGAATGGGGACCCCGAGCTGAAAGGTCACCCCACCAGGAGGCACAGCTGCGTGTGTCCAGGGACAGATGAGATGCTGTGTCCTACATGGCATCTGAGTCTCCCGGGGCTGCTGTAACCAATGACCGCAAACGGAGTGGCTCAGGTCAACAGAGGTGTAGTATTTACAGATCTGGGGGGGGGGGTGGGAGCCTAAAACAAGGCGGGAGGACCCGGCTCCTTCTGGAGGCTCTAGAAGACATGTTGCTTCTTTTCCTTCTCGGCCTCTGACCCTCCCGTCTCCCTCCTGTCGAGACTCTCGTGATGACGTTGATCCCACCCTAGTCATCCAGGTCAGTCTCTCCAACTCAAAGTCCTTAACTTGGTCACATCCGCAAAGTCCCTTGCTGTCACTGAAGGTAACCTAGTCATGGGTGTTGGGGACTCGAATATGGACGTGTGTTGGGCGGAGTGTTATTCAGCCCAAAACACACAGGCTCACATCTCACGTCCTGGGAATGGGACGCTGTGAAGCCAGCCCCACGGGGACCTTTAGCAACCCTCCCCCCGCAACAGGCCCAGCCCCCTTCCTTCGCTTTCCTCCTCCTCTCACCCCCCACCCCTGACACTGCCTGGAGTTCCCCAGCCTGTTTGGTGTCCGTGTCCTCGGAGATGCCGTCCCCACGCCCCTTCCACACTGGGGGACCCACACTCCACCACAGAGTCCTCTGGCTTCGGGCTCCAGCGCTGCCCCAAGCCCAGCTGAATGGCAATGTCACGGCCAAAAGGGGGGCTCAAGTGCCTCTTCGATCTAATGAGTCATCCCTCTGTCCCGTCAAGGCCAAACATGACCTTTGTATAACTGTTTCATGCTAAAGAGAACACTACTCATGACCTCTTGCCAGTCATTTCCACCTCCGCTCTTATTTTGATTTCAAATGCATACATGAGTTTAATCAAGGGGTCGAGAGATTGCCCACTGCTGGGGCAGGGACGCCTGGAGGCGACATTGTCTGGCTGCGGAGAGTGATCCAAGGCCCGCGAGGCTGATGATTGAACCGGCTCTGACCACAGCTTTTCCAGGTGGTCTCAGAGATTCTCGGAGGGGGCCGGGTTACAGAACGGCAAAGCTCTTAGACCAGGGCCCGGCTTCAGGCTGTGATAAAATATGAGCGGCTGTGCAAGGACACTGTGGGGGACACGGGGGCAGAGACCAGCTTCAGCCAGAGCCCCCCACCTCGGGCGCTCTCAGTGACCGTGGGCTGGCTTCTCCATCGGGCACGAGGAACCCCGTGATCCTTTGAGGGGCTCACAAGAAGGTTTGACTTGCTTTTCAGCTCAGAAGGAAAAGTAAACTTTCTCACATCAGACAGAAATGGAAATGTTCAGGGCCTGTCCTTGCTTCCGAACAATGTCATCACAAAACACCATTGTCTGGGCGGCTGGAACGACAGAAATGTATCTTTTCACAGCTCTCACTGTGGGAGTCCAAGACCGAGGTGCCGGCCGGCTGGTCTCCGCTGGGGCCTCTCTGAGGCTTGTGGTGGCCGTCTCCTTGCGCCTCCTCACTGGTATTTCTGTATGTTTGTGCACCCCAGTGTCCCTCCATGTGCCCCAACTTCTTCATTTAAGGACACTGGTGAGATTGGATTTGGGACCCTCAAGGCCTCATTTTAACTTAATTACTTTTTAAAATTGATTTTGGAGAGACAGAAGGAGAGGGAGAGAGAGAGAGAATCATCGATTTGCTGGTCCACTTCATTCATTCATTGGTTGATTCTTGTATTTGTCCTGACCGGGGATTGAGCACAACCTTAGCACATCCGGGCAATGCTCTAACCAACTGAGCCACCCGGCCAGGCCTAACTTAATGATGTCTTCAATGCCCCTGTCTCCAATCCAGTCACATTCTGAGGTACTGGGGTCGGGACTTCATCATATGAACTTTGGGGCATGCAATTCAGCCACGACAGCGCCCACAAAAATCTGTGAGGATGAGAGAGACCCACAAAAGCCAAAAAGGCCCACAAAAGTCAGGACAGCGGATCGGTCTGATTTTCTTCTAGGAGGAGAACAGACCAGGAAGCATCCAGGCAGTCTGCAGAAATCCCAGAATAATTAAGCGCTATAATTAATACAGCAAGGGTCCCGGCGCGCTGACTGACAGCATCTCTGTCTTCCCGCCAGCCACTCCGCCGGCTGAAGCTCAGACACAGAATCAACAAAATGTGTTACAACAATTCTTGTTTCACTTTCTTCTAAGAGACATTACTATTGCCAGGACTTCTGTAAAGAGAATTTTTATACACGGGATTCATTGGGCAAAGAGTGAATTCTTTTCTGCTAAACTACAGAGAGCTCTGCTGGACCCTCAGCTGAACTTGGGAAGAGGAAGGATCCACGTGTTTTTCGTGGCCCGTGGCTGACAAGACGCGGCAGGGAGCGGCGGGTGACTCAGGGTGAGGCCCCAGGCCCAGAGCTGCCTGACTCAGGATGGGGAAGACCACATCCTGTCTCCCTTTCTGTTTCTCATTAACAGGAGGTTGTGTGTGTGCACAGAGCTGTGCAGACATTAATCACAGCCACAAACACCGAGGGAGACTTTCTAACGTGGAGGAGTGTGCGCTGTTCCCGAGGTCAGCGAAGGTCATCCAGAAAGTCAATGTTAAAGGAAGACGAGACCCATCTGCCTGGGGGTTGAAGCTGCCACGTGGCCCCAGGGTTAGCCCGGGCACAGAGGGTCCTTCAGCCTCTCCTTTAGCAGGCAGGGTGTGTGGGGACCTTCCTCACCCCGCCCAGAAAGGCTGTCCTGGTTCTCAGAGGACCGCTGGGAGGAATAAAGGAGTCCTGGGGGGAGATTCCCTTGCTAAGTATCAGGTGTCATACCTGTTATTGATAACGCTGCCTGTTTCTATTCTAACTTGCTTTCTTTTCCTCCAGACGGGGCACGGGCTAGGTCCCGCTGGCCGCTACATAAAGTGGGTTGAGTCCTGGCTGCCACCAGGAAGAAATGGGACTCGGCTCTCACTGGCGGGGGAGGCACAGGGACCCTGCTGCGGTCCAGTGGCCGCACGAGCTCGCGAAGCCGGGGGCCTTAGGCAGTTAGGGCCAGGCATCTGCCATTCCTTCTTCCCAGCTTAGCCCTGTGGGAACCAGTAGCTTAACCCAGACCCAGGGCCTCTGAGTTGGCAATGACCTCCAATGAGTAAACTGTTCAAGAGGAACCTATTAAGACTCGTAAATAATTAACACGGGTTCATGGGGATGCTCAGCGAAGCATTTCTGAGCATTAACCGCTAACAATAAATGTTCATCGTCACCTTTAGATGATAGACTCAGATAATGAGATTAAACAGACAGGAAGTCATAGCTCACGATAATGCTTTTCAACCGAGTCACTCCAGAATGGAGTTTAACCGTAGAGTGACCAGTCGAGGGCCCAGTCTGCCCTCCATAACCGAGCCTGGAAAACGATGTGTGGGATATGTATTTAGAAGAAGGCTGCTTGTTCTCTCTCTGGAAGCTGGAAAACAACCCTGTTGCCAGATTAATGGTGAAACTTCGCAATTTTGAGATTGAGTCAATACTATAGTCTGAGTTTGGGTGCACAAGCAGAAAGCTGGAAGTATTAAGAGACAGCCAGTTCTAAATCCCAGCCCAGTACTAAATCCCAGCCCAGTACCAAATCCCAGCCCAGTACCAAATCCCAGCCCAGTACTATATCCCAGCCCAGTACTAAATCCCAGCCCAGTACTAAATCCCAGCCCAGTACCAAATCCCAGCCCAGTACCGAATCCCAGCCCAGTACCGAATCCCAGCCCAGTACTAAATCCCAGCCCAATGCTAAATCCCAGCCCAGTACCAAATCCCAGCCCAGTACTAATTCCCAGCCCAGTACTAAATCCCAGCCCAGTACTAAATCCCAGCCCAGTACCAAATCCCAGCCCAGTACCGAATCCCAGCCCAGTACCGAATCCCAGCCCAGTACTAAATCCCAGCCCAGTACTAAATCCCAGCCCAATACTAAATCCCAGCCCAGTACCAAATCCCAGCCCAGTACTAATTCCCAGCCCAGTACTAAATCCCAGCCCAGTACTAAATCCCAGCCCAGTACCAAATCTCAGCCCAGTACTATATCCCAGCCCAGTACTAATTCCCAGCCCAGTACTGAATCCCAGCCCAGTACTAAATCCCGGCCCAGTACCAAATCCCAGCTCAGTACTATATCCCAGCCCAGAACCAAATCCCAGCCCAGTACTATATCCCAGCCCAGAACCAAATCCCAGCCCAGAACCAAATCCCAGCCCAACTTCTCTGAATTGCTGCAGTCTTGCAGCCTGCTTCCTATGCACACCACAGACCTTCCCACTCTCCGCCTGGGTTCCAGAGTGGCCTCTTCAGGAGCGCCCCACCCCGAAGGCTACCCCAAGTCCACCCCCAACTGCTCGCACGGGCAAGTTCAGGAGCAGAAAGTGAGGGGAGCATGCTTCCTCTGGGGAGGCAGGGTCAGCTGTGCGGGCCTCCCTCGCCCCGGTTTCCGGGGCTCCTGCCCAGGTGTGTGGTCTTAAGTCTCCCCAACTCAAGGGCATTTGGTCATCGCTTTCTTCCACCTTCTGAGTGTCTTCTCCCCCTTCAATCCATCCTTAGAATTAGTTTGGCCCTTTCCCTAAACTTGCAGGACCATCCAGTCTCACCCGGTCCCCCCACAGCTCAGGGCTGTCCCCTCTCTGCTGTCCCTCGGGGCCCAGGGAGATGAGGACCACATACAATACAAGACAGGGGAGGAGAGCCTGCTCCCTGCCCATCCCCAGCCCCAGCTAGCTGGGCCCCGCCAGGGCAGGGCTCAGGGACCCCTCTGCCTGCTCCCTCGAGGCCCCCACCCTGTTCTGCAGGAACTGAACACGAACCAGCTGGCCAAAGACAGGTGGCAGCTCCTCTCTCCCCGAGGCTGATTTCCAGACCTTGTGGGTAACAGACCTCGGCCAGACTTGGTCTCGCAGGACATGCGGGTCACACACGTCACTTACCCCAGCAGACAGCTTGCCTCGTGCTCCATTGGGGCCAGAATCGTGCCTGGGCGGGGGCCTCCCTTGGGCTTACTTGATATTTCTTAAGGGCAAAGTGATGTAATAGCCAGAGAGCTGCTGTCAGAAAGTACTGATTTGGAGGGATGGACTGTCCAGGGAGGTGGTCAGCAGTATCCTTTTCTGCTGCTCAGCTCGACCTGCTCAGCTTCCCCAAAGCACCTGAGAGATTTTGTGGGCCAAGGAGAGTCCTGCCTCATTACGAATGCAGGCAGAGCCCTGGGCTATGGGGACAGCTCCCAGGCAGACCTCTTCACAATTAGGATATTAATTCCACTAAAACAAGGAACTGTGTGTCGTGGGTGAAGATGGATGAGTGTCATCCGTGGGCCAACAGATTACTGGGATGCAGAACCAACCCTGAGAAGGAAGAAAACTCAGGCCAAGAACAAGGCCAGCCCTTCCTGTCTCTCAGGGTCCTGCTACAGAATGCCCAGAGTCGGGGGATGGGCGGATAGCCCCATGCCGCACCCCGCTGTGCCCCCGTTTCTGCATGCCATCCCCATGCACAGTGACAGGAGGCACGGAGGGAAAGGGGTCCCCGGGGCCATACAGAAAGTACTGATTTGGAGGGATGGACTGTCCAGGGAGGTGGTCAGGCTGAGACTCAAACCCAGCAAGCCCTAGTTGTCACCATACAACACCCGCCTGCTCTGTTCTCCGTGGGATTTCGTATTCTGGACATTCATGTAAATGGGGTCATGTGGTAGGTGGCCTTTTAGGTCCGGCTTCCTTCACTCAGCCTCAAATTTTCAAGTTCATCTCCGTGGTGCCATTATAGGGCCTTGGTGGGCTGCACTGGCCATGATCTACCCTAGTCCTCACCACAACAGACAGCTGCTGGTCAGTACCCTCGCCCCTGTGCCCCTCCCACTGGAGGGGTGTGATATTTCCTAAGGGCAAAGTGATGTAACAGCCAGAGAGCTGCGCAGAGAAGTTCCCGCATTTCCTTGCGATGGCTTAGCTCACACTCTGTACTTCCATAACAGTCGTGCACAGGGCTGTATACGAACAACCGAGTCAGTTGTACTTTGTGGGCAATCGGAGGGCTGTCAGGGCTCATCTGGACTTCCACCAGCCTTCTGATTGGGGGTCACACGCTGCCCAGAGCCAGCCTGGGTCGGAACGATGCTGCTTTGTGTGTGAAGTTGATGTGGGCACGGGGTGTGGATTCCCTTCCATCGGTGGCGGGGCCTTCCCTCAGTGGAGGTGCGCAGCCCCTCCCTCCTGATCTGCCTTTGGAAGAGTGTTGACAAGGCAGGGCTGATGCTTCCTGGATTGGTATTCCAGGGGGCCAGGGCCATTCCAGAACCTGTCCTTTACCTTGAAAAGACATTTCATGTTTTGTTTTTATTTTTTTTATCCTTACTCGAGGACATTTTTTTGTTCAGATGGAGTGGGAGAGAGAGAGAGGAAGAGAGAGAGAGAGAGAAACATCGACATGAAAGGGACACATCGAGTGGCTGCCTCCCGCACGACCAACCAGGGCCGAGGACAAATCGCAACCGAGGCACATGCCTCTAGCGGGAACCGAACCCGGGTCTCTCTGGACCGCAGGCCGACGCTCCAACCGCTGAGCCAAACCAGCCAGGGCTAGACATTTCATGTTTTCAATTGCCCTAAGAAAACCGATTTCTGCTAACTACATTTACACGAGATTGACTCACTGGGTTGGAATTTGGTTAATTTGCTGTTGGGTTTGTATCAGGTGGTACAGGTTGGCTGTGCCGACATGATCACTCCGAACCTCAGGGGCTCAGCAGCAAAGCTTTTGTAGTTGTCGGTGCAAAGGTCGCCGCAGGCCCTCGTCCCTGAGAGATGGAGCAGCCAGGCAGAGGCCAGTGGGCCCCCACTGCACCACAGGCTCGGAATGCACGACTGTTTTCATAATAATAACTAAATCCATTAACGAGAGCTAATGTTACTGTGTTTCCTTTACACATGACGTCACAGGACGTGTCATGCCCACTGTTCGAATGAGTCTCAGGAGCCTCTTTGCTCCTGTGTTGATTCAGTTTGAAGGGCAGATTATTTGTGGCCATCAGAAGTAGGGTCGCCTGTGTCCATTCATTTTTGTGCACTGACTGTGCATGTTACTTCCTGGCAAACATTTTGTAACAGATTTAATTATTGCTTTATCTTTCTATCACATACATGGATGGGTGGATGGATGAATAAGTATATAGATAAACAGATAAATAGGTTGATTTAGACATAGCTATAGATAGATATAGATATAAATGTAGATACAGTTTGTGGGTGTATATGTATTATATCTGTAACCATCTATCTAGAATCATCAATGATGAACTCCATGGTCAATTTCAATGAGGTTTCTTATTTTTTTGTGAGATTTTGGAAGCACACCGGTTTCCTTGATTACATTTGAGAGATATACTAGTATCACCAAGAAAACACTTTTCTTATATCACTCCCAGATTATGGAGGGGACCTAATGGCAGCTTTCCACAAACTAATTACAACTGCAAGTGTTTGAGGAGCTCATGTTCCTTAGTAAAAAAGGAATGACTGTACTATCTCAGGGCTTTCTGTGACTCAGTGTGGAATCTGCCTCTAACTACAGAACACAGTATTTTTGATTTATTTATCTAGGTTAATAATAACTATCTCAACAGATGGTACTCACGAGGCTTTCTTCATTGATAATTTTGTGGTTGTATGAAGAGAATCACTTCCCTTTTAGTTAGCTTAAATTACCATATATTTTCCTTAATTATATTTAATTAATCTCTTTTACGCCTGAGTGTACCACAATCGGTTACTCACCCTCACTTTGATATGTAAACATTGCTAAAGTGTCCCTGTTTGTTGACTGTCCTCGAGGCCTTCCCTTGGCCACACACAACACAGTGAAGAGTAAGTTGCCATGCGTACGCCCAGAAAGTGCGAGCCATCCCAAATGCCCACCTGTTCCTTGAGTGGGTTGACAGTGGATGAAAGCTTCCTCTGAATAAATGACCATTCACTTGATAGACCACGCCCTGGCCACGGTCTTTATTGGAAATCCTAGGGTTGGCTAAAGTTCAAATCTTCGTAGCTGATCGGAGCCTTCACCCTGAAAATCTGGGTCTTCAAACTCAATAGATGTCCTTGGTAAATTGCTCTTTCTTTTTTTTTCTCAGAGTGAGAATTATAACATTTTCTTGCTTCTCCAGGATGCCAAGGGTGGGTTTCAGCGAGGTGGTGGGGGCCCCACCTCCCCAGTTGCGTTTGCTCTCTTCTCCCCAGGGGGGTTTCCTTTGGCCAGGGCTAATGACAGTGGCTTTTCACAGTGTCCCTTCCTGTCACCACCTTTTACGAGAGCTGTGGATTTTAGAGCCAACTATCTGTCAATCAATGGCAAATCCTCCTGGCAGCCACACTAATAGCTGCCCGACTAGCTGCCCGTGCCCTGAGCTGCCCCCCGTGGCACTCGCGGCTGCTCCCGGTGGCACAGAGCAGCAGCGTCTACACGGACTCACAGCGTAAGAGCTTTCCGTGTCTCCGCATGTCCCGCACTCATCGGCAGCCTCACCTCCTAAGGAAGAGCAGCTCAGAGGGAGAGCCGAGGAGTCGCCTCTCGGAGTGGCCACCCTGTGCTCCAGCTTCTCCAGGGACACCGCCCGCCCGTCCTCGGAGGGCACGGCTGGCTCGCACTCAAACCGAGGAGCCCACAGCGGAGCCCTGCACCCACGTGTGTGGTGAGACACCCCACTTCGAGGATGAGCCACATGACACTGCCAATATGCGACTACTTTTGACCTACAAAATGACAATTTCATTTGGATCTACTCAGTGTATCGATGCAGTCATTTTCATCTCATTAACATTTCCATAAACATTATCCTTGTCAGTCCTCAAAACTTTTCCAGAGATAAAATATGGTCACCTGAAAAGTTTGGATTCGGTCCCTGCTGAGGCTGAGCCATTCCGTCGTTTTCCTGAATACCCTATTCCTGTATAATTTAAGGCACGCGGAAGACTGTGCCTGACGTATGTTAATAAACTGTGTACTGTCTCTTGATATAACACTTGATGCCTTTCTTGCTGTGAATCTAAAACAGCTCAAAGTGCCCGGCCGGTGTGGCTCAGTGGTTGAGCACTGACCCATGCACTAAGAGGTCGTCGGTTCAATTCCCGGTCAGGACACATGCCCAGGTTGTGGGCCCGATCCCCAGTGGGGGGCATGCAGGAGGTGGCTAGTCAATGTTCTCTCTCATCGATGTTTCCATCTCTCTCCCTCTCCCTTCCTCTCTCTCTAAAATCAGTGAAGGAAAAAAAAATAAAACCGCTCAAAGAATCACTCGGAAACGTGCTCGGATTTCCACTAAGCATGCAGTGCCTCTGACTTCTCACCGACACAGCTGTGAAAACAGCCCAACGCTGCCCCCCTGCCGCACGAACACCGGTGACTGGCGGGACACCGGTGACTGGCACTGTACGGCCACGATCTGGGGGAAACTGGCCGCCTCTGACACACCAAACAGAGCCGGGCAAAACCTCACAAGCACACAAGTCCAAAACAACAGTTCTGGAGATTCACGACGCCTGTGCCTGAACAAGGTCAGGATGGCCTATTTTTTCCTTTAGTCTCTCTGTTATCTTCTAATTCAGGGATCGGGGTCCTGCACCATCAAGGGAATTATGTGGTCAGCTACTTGGGGGCTGCTTTGCCCTCTCCCCACCAGCTCTCATCTCTGCTCTTCCCAGAAGGGCGATGAGGGTAGGCAGGAAGGTGGGGTGGAAGAAAAGCAGTGCATTTTGGAAGTTGTAGGCAGGATGAAGAAGGCGCAGTGCATTTCGGGAGTTGTAGTTCCCAGGAGCATATAATAATGATGGCCAATACCTATAGGATGCTGACCATACATCAGGGACTGTATTGAGTACTCAGCATAAACTCCTAGGAGAAATTCTATTAAATTTCCCCTTTCTAGCAGTGGCTTCTCTTGATTAATTTTATTGCCTTCCCCTTAGGAGTTGTGTGGGATTTCCCCACTCCCCTCAATTACAAACAGTGCCTGTGTACCTTTCTGGATAAATTTAGAAGTCCTTGAAAATTTGAGTTCAATGATATATCAATCCCCAGCAGATCTGTGCTGCTGCTCTCCGAAAGAGCTCTTTCCATTCTTGAATAATTCAGGCACTGAGCACTCTCTCGGGGGTGCTCAGGTGGAAATGGACCTGTGGATGCCTGTCATTGCTCCGAGGGATATTCACCTTCCTCGTGATCTGTAGCAAGAATGGTGACAGCTGTTCTCATCATCTTTCGCCGAATTCTGTACGCTCAGGTCTGCAAAACGATAATGACCTATGTAATTAAAGTACAAATATTATTAACCTTTTCTGTTGTTTTTGTGAAAACCATGTATGCTTATTGTGAAGCATTCAAGCAGGGCAGAATGAGCTCAGAGAGGAAAGTTAAAGAGAAACATCACCCGAATTTCTGCCCCATTTAAGGAGAATATGAGCCCCAACAAAAGCTTCTTAATACTTGAAGACATAGCTAAGCCAAAAGGATTTCCAAAACACAGTTCCCGTGAACTACATTATGGGATTGGAGGACTCTGCTAAAATATGAATCTTCCAGGCTGCCCAAGGTCCACGGAATCCCTCCCCACCTCCACACTCACCCCTCTTCCCAGATTCCTCTCTGGCTTCCAAGATTGTGCTGGCCTTGGGCAGATCCCCACCTCTCTAGTCCTCAGACTTCTCAGCCTCAAAGTGAGGGGGCTCAGCCAAGCTGTCACGAAAGGGCCCTCCATGCCTTACATTTTATGGGTCATTTTCCCTGTTAAAACAGAAAGGCCCGCATGAAGGGCTGGGTGGTCGGGTTGGAAGCAGGGAGCTCAGGATGAGCAGCTGGGGACGCCGGCCTCCTGGGGAGTACACGATGGAGGAAGCTCAGGTATTTGGGACGGAGATGAAAGGGAGAGAGAAGGAACCAAATTTAGGAAATTTCATTTCGCCCACAATTTAATCTAAGGTTGGCTTAAATTTCATTGCCTGTGTCTTTGATTGCCAGTGCATTAAAAAATAATAATTATGTGGGCAATGAAAGCCTGAAATTAAAAAAGAAACACATTAGTGATGAGTCTTTAAATTATCCTGGGGCTGCCTGCATTTCCAGTCCTGATTGGTCTTAGAGCATTAACCAATCGACTGAGAGGTGACGGGTCAGACAAACTTCCAATGCAAGTGTCAGAGGAAACAATGACCAGCCCCAAACGACTGCACAGCTTTGCTGAACAGAACGTGTGATTCAAGGCACACGTACCTCTGTGTGGGAGAACTGGATCATCGCACCCGTTTGCCATTGAGGTTTACTTTTGCGAGGTGATAATGCATATCGAGGGACCCCCATGATTTGCACGATTAGAAAGTGTGTATAAAATCATTGACAGCCTCAACAAAACTGTCCCCCTGAGGGGAAGGCTGAAACCTTCCTCAGAGAGTGTTGGTTTATTTCCACGTGGCTTGCCCACTGGCATGTAAGCTCCCAGCAGGCAGGGGAGGTTCTGGTTTGTTCCCTGCTGTGTCCTGGCACCTGGAACAGCACTTGGAACAGTCAGCCTTGGAGCATGCCCCCTAGGCTTGCCTGAAAAGATGGCTTCCTGCCAGGGAGAGGTGATTCAAAAATTCTTTCAAATTCTTATTCCAGCCCTGGTCGGTTTGACTCAGCGGTTAGAGCGTCGGCCGGCAGACCAGAGAGTCCCGGGTTCGGTTCCCGCTAAGAGCACGTACCTCGGTTGCAGTTTGTCCCCGGCCGCGGTTGGGGTGGAGACCAGTCAATGTCTCTCTCTCACATCGATCTTTCTCTCTCTCTCTCTTCCCCACCCCCCTCCCTCCCGCTCTATCTGAAGATAAATGCAAAAATGTTTTCGGGGAGGATAAAAAAAAATAAATTAATTTTAAAAAATTCTTATTCCACACCCCAAAATGAAGAAGAGGAAAGGACCTTCCAAAACATGACTGGAAGGGGATAGCCTTCTCTGGGTGGGTGTCTGATTAAATGTGTTTCATTAAAGAAAATAAAGATGGCCCGGCCGGTGTGGCTCAGTGGTTGAGCGTCGACCCATGCACCAAGAGGTCGCCGGTTCGATTCCCAATCAGGGCACATGCCCAGGTTGTGGGCCAAATTCCCGGTAGGGGGCATGCAGGAGGCGGCCAATCGATGTTCTCTCTCATCAGTGTTTCTCTCTCTCCCTCTCCCTTCCTCTCTCTCTAAAATCAGTAAAGGAAAACAAATTTGAAAAGAGAAGAAAGATGTGGGCCCGGCTGGTTTGGTTGAGCATTGTCCCATGCACCAGGAGGTCGGGCTGACGGGCTGGAATTGTCACTGACTGCCCCGCCAGTAAGAGGGATGACGCCCTTTTCTGGGCGCTGCCGGTGTCCTGGCTGAGCCCCAGGGACCTGTTTATTAGCAGGATGTCTCTGTGCTGCGTGTCTTTAAGACGGTGCTCGGCTGTTTTCGCAACAGGACCGAACTCCGTCCTTCTGGTTCTAGACTTGGAAAGCTCTCTGCGGCCAGGAAGGTATGCGCCCTGTGTGCTTGGCAAACTGTGCTCATGTCCGGGGGAGGTCGCCCTGACACCACCCTGTCCCACAGACGTGCCGCCAGCACCCACCCCAGCAAGCAGGTGTGGAGACAACCAAGCGACAGAACAGCCGAATCCTAAGGAACAACCTAGAGCATGTTGTAATCCCTACAGGTACACGTTAAATTTCCCGTCACCGGTTCTGTCTGAACCACGGAGCTGCTCTCTAGTTGAAATGCGATGCAGGTACTCATCACTGGTGCAGTTTCCGAACCAGCGACAAGCATGAGGCGAGTCAGTTTGGGTCTGCAGGTCTCTGTTCAGACTGCTCAGGTCTCTCCGGGTCACTGCCTCTGCTCAGAACCACGAGCCTGCTGACAGCCCGTCACACCCGCGGTTGCTGACAGGACCGAGCTGGCAGCGGTGCGATGCGTCGGCCCCGGGGTGAAGGGCTTCTGCTGACTTACCAGGTCCCAGGGTCATCACAGGCCAAGGGGCAGCCGGACTTCCCATCAGGGTACCATCCTAGAGTTTGCAAAGACAGGCGGTATGTGTATGTGTGTGTATGTGCTGTGGGGGTGTGGGGGTGTTGTGGGAGGGTGTCATGGGTTGTGGGTGGGTGCCATGGGTTGTGGGTGCTATGGGCTGTGGGTATGTGTTGTGGGTGTTGTGGTGTGTGTGTGTGTGTTGTGGGCTGTGGGTATGTGTTATGGGTGTGTGTTGTGTTGTGTGTGGGTGTTGTGGGTGGGTGTCATGGCTTGTGGGTGTTGTGGGCTGTGGGTGTGTGTTGTGGTGTGTGTGTGTGTGTGTTGTGGGTGGATGCCATGGCTTGTGGGTGTTGTGGACTGTGAGTGTGTGTTGTGGTGTGTGTGTGTGTTGTGGGTGGGTGTTATGGGTTGTGGGTGTTGTGGCTGTGGGTGTGTGCTGTGGGTGTGTGCACACACATGCATGTCTGCTGTGTGGAGAGGGAATAGACGCAGATTCCTCAAACTGGGCTCAAGGTCAGGGGCAGGAGGCCCAGAGGGGCGGGAGGTGATTGTCCGGCTTGGTGGATCTGAGGGGCCCGGGAAGCCAGTCAAGGTAAACAACAGAGCGGCAGAGGACAGCCACCCCCATCCAGACCAGGGCCTATGGTCAAGCCATGGGATGACTGGAAAGTGGACACTATTTCAAGATCAACATAGAAATAACCTCAGATTGAGGCTGGCCCCAGGGACACTAAAGACCAGGGAGGAGACGAGGGATCAAACTTTCTGTCTCTTTCCCGGTGAGGATCAGAGTCAAATACATTACGTGCGATGTCATCGATCTTACCTGCCTTCCCTGATCTGGGCCATCATTCCCCGAAGCCTCTGTGCTGTGGGTCTGGACTTCTTATCTCTCTGCAGTAACTGTTCACACCTCTGTCCCTGACTCCTGAGCTCGTGGTCCCTCAGATGACAGCCCCACACAGAAGGAAGTCTGACTGGGCACTGTCCTTAGCTTTATTAGAATGCTGCTCTGTAGCCATATTTACAAATCGCAGGTTCTTGCTGACCTGGGCTTCACTGGGAGTACAGGAAGAAACACTTGTACCTGTCACATAAAGGATGTGAGTGGCAGTGGCGAAAGGTGCCTGTGCAGCTCATTTCCCTTCATTTCATTGAAAACGTCTGCCTTCCGGTCACTGTGACACCTAACCTGGAAGCCTGGTCTTCGGAAGAAAGGGGGAGGGCCGAAGGAGGCGTGGGGACGCCGTGGCGGGGCACCCACCCCGCCCGGGAATGAGAGCAGCTGTGGACCAGATCTCGGTCACTGGTGAGGAGTGCACCAAGGCTCCACATGGTGACCTTCTTATGACCTTGGCTGGCTGTGCGTAGCGGTATAGTGCAACCGTCAGCCTGACTCTGAATCCCAGCTCTGCCACTGACGAGCACCGGGGCCCTGGGCAAGTTCCCGGCCTTTCTGAGCCTTTGCCTTCTCATCTGTAGGGTGTGCTGGTGGCACTCAGCTCAGAGGCTGCCACTGGGGTGAAGGAGACACGGAGTGTGACGGCATCCGGAGTGGCGACAGCATGGGGCCACACTCAGCACCAAGGGGCTCCCTCCTTCCTCTGCGGCCAGCGTCAGCCCTCGAGGGGCGACTGGGGCACGGTTTGGATAGAACAGGAAGAAGAAATGTTAAATCTCCCTTGAGCTGTATCTCATCTCTTTTGTGTTCCTCTGACTTCACCCATTTTGTTTCTGCAACTATCCCTGTGGTCCCCGGAACCAGAATCCACACGTCCGGAGCTAAGAAGGGTTCGGAATTGAGCCAGGAATTGAGGCTTTCTTTAGGAATCTTGCTGCCAACTCTGACCTGATGGAAAATGTGGACGACTGAGTGACCCTTGGAGATCACAGGACAGAGCCCAAGGCTCTGGGTCCCTCCCCAGAGTCCCTTTTAAATCCACCTCTTTGCATTGCTCACTGTCCCACGGGTCCACTTGGCCTCCAGTACCAGCCCTTCCCTGCAGGGGCGCCATTCCAGCACTGGCCGAGTGGATGGTGTCCTAGGGGTTGGCCCTTCCCACTCCTGTGCCGCTGATTCTGATCCTGACATCTCGCAACAATTCTTAGCAGCACCCTCCCAGCTCTTGTCCCTGCTGCCAAACTTGCTTCTCTTAAACGCACCTCCTCACACAGCCAGGATGACTTTCCCGACACAGATGGGCCTCAGACCCTTCAGGGAGGCTGCTGCTTGCAGGACAACCAAGGCCCCTGCTGGCAGCTGTGCGTGGCATGATGGGAAAGCCAGCCCCAGAGACAGCCGTGCCCAGTCACTACTGACGAGCCACTGCGGGAGCTGAGGGGTACGCTCTTGGTGAGGGCTGTCCTGAGCGCCATAGTGGAGCGAGGTGAAGGTCACTGGGATTGGAAGAGTCCAGTGGACTGAAGGGTGTCTACCTGGACACGCAGCGACCCTTACATTTATACGGCTTTCTCATTTACAGCATGCTG
This sequence comes from Tadarida brasiliensis, assembly GCA_030848825.1. Lineage (NCBI taxonomy): Eukaryota > Metazoa > Chordata > Mammalia > Chiroptera > Molossidae > Tadarida > Tadarida brasiliensis. The sequence continues at coordinate 102,944,253 of CM061265.1, forward strand.
TACCGAGAGCTGGTCAGAGTTTCCACTAACTCCGTATTCATTTCAATTTCATAAATGATTAAATGAACCCACAGAGACACTCAGTGCACTAGAAGAAAACCAGGGAGTGACAGAGCGGGAGAAAGGAACCCAGCCTTCTGACACATGTATCCCTCCCCACGTAGACCCTCCTGCTGCAGAATAGGACAATTTTGCAAACTTTGGGGGAAAGAAAATACCCAGAGCAATGATATGCATTCACATCGCCCCCAAATGCCATCTCATCTCATCTCGACTCCTAGAAATGGCCGAAGTGTCACTTTGTTACAATACACACGGTCTTACTCCGGCAAGGAGCAAACATACACCCGGCGGGCTGCACCCGTCTGCTCACCCACCACCTCACGGCCAGGGCAGAGCCCTGTGTGTCTGCGACCAGCATTGATCGTGAACTCGGAGCAATCACTGCATTCCCAGGGCCAGTGTGTTTCAGCAGTGACTCAGAAACAGACTGCCTCAGTGGAGATGTTCTTGTCTGGGTAAGGACAGCCTGGTCTCGCAGACTTTGGAGAACGACACGGTGACTCAGAGATAGTTCCCTGCTTTACAGCTAACGACCTTACCTGTCTTCTCTAACGGTTGCATGGGCAGTGAGTGCGTAGGTATGAATTTATATGTTATTGCCTCGTCAGAAATTTTCTGAGAAAAATATTGCTGAGCAACCACGGATGGAAATACTGGTGTTCTCTTGAAGGTAAAGAAACACGTAACTGCTTGCGTGCTGTCGCTGTGGGAGACCCCACGGAACATTCTGTCCATTTGCTTGCAGGTACATGCAAGGCCCATAGCTTATTCTGTCCTGGTGATTCAAATTATGGTTCCTCCAGAGCAGTTCCAGTACCCATACTCTCAGAAATACTGTAGGGCAAGGGCAAAAAGAATTGTATGTATGTGCGCTCATAATGCCACCCTCGGGACAATGGGCTCTGCAGAGAAAATGCACCGGGCCCAGCACTGGAACAGTGTCCAGTTGCCTTCTTCATTGTCCAGTGACGTGGGCTAGGTGACATCTGGTTTACCAAGAAGAGTTTGAGCTCTTTAAGGCAAGAATCAGGACTTGAAGGAGCGGGAGCTGTTTGCCTCTAAAGAGAAGTCCGAGATCAAGGTGTCGGCCCGGCCGTGCTCCCTCCAAAGGCCCCAGGGAAGAATCCTTCCTTGCCTCCTCCTAGCTTCTGTGGTTGACAGTCACCCTTGGCATTCCTTGACTTGATCCTGAGTCACCGTGACTTACAGCTGCAGCCTCCAATGTCGGTCTTGTCACCACATGGCCTGCCTCCTGCTGTGTGTCTGTGTCTAAATCTCGCTCTTCTTAGAAGACACCAGTTACTGGGTCACACGAATCCAGTGTGACCTCATCTTTTCTCAATTACACCTGCAAAGACCCTCTTTCCAAATAAAGTCGCTTTCACAAATTCCAAGTTGACGTGGAGTTTTGGAGGACACTGTCCAACCCAGTACAGTGTTCCATGAATCACCTTTTCTGATCCTCACAATGGGCTTAGAGAAGTCAGTGAGGGTCACACAGTGAGGCGACCATGGGACGATGTTCAAAGCCGGGGCTTCAACCCCAGGGCCCTCACCTGCAAACACCAAGGACACCGCTAGAGGCGCTATGTGCACCAGAGGCCAGCAGGTTAGGAGACGCAGCAGAGGGAAGGGCTTGTCCAGTCAAGAGGATAACGAGCACCCAGCCCCGTGGGCGACAATGGCCTCAGTCCTTATTTCTCTTCTTTGGGAAAGGAGGAGGAAGCTGGGGAGAGGGGAAGAGAAGAGGGGGACAGGGTGCAGAGTCCCTTGAGACTCCAGGAGGGAAGGCAGGCCAGGGGTCGCCCCAGCAGGTGTTCAGGAGTCCCTGCAGCTGCTGTCAGGATCCGGCCGTGGAGCTCCCAGGTGTTCTGGGGCAGGTGAGGTCACAGGGGGTTCTGGGAGGTGCAGATGCTCTTGGCCACAGAAAGAGAAGCTTTCCTCCAACAAGACATCCTTCTCCTAATGAATTCTGCATTTCCTCTGATGAGGACACATGGACGGGCTTAAAAATAGCCTCAGTGGAGCCTCCCACCTCCATGTTTCTGCTCTCACACCCTGAATGAGCGCCGCTAAATTTGGAACTGACACGCAGCAAAGATTTCCTTTCAGAAATAATGGGCTTAATGGGCCCTGTGACAAATGGTTGAGGTTTCATTTTCCACTGCCCCTTCGTTTGAAGTATTTTCAATTTTTTTTTAAGGAGGTGCCGTGTACATCTTTGTTTGCAATAATTGGATCTGAGTTGAAAAGAAACTCTGTGGAATGAGTTTCCTGTGAAAATCAGAGCTCAGCCTTCCAGAATGAAACTGTAGTAGGAAGCTGTCTGGTTTAAATAATCTAATTGTGAAAAGATAGTCTTCCCACTGACTGTTGTCAAAGAGGTGGGAAGACAGCTCCTGGGGGTGTGAGAGGGAGCTTATTCCACAGGGGAGGGGCTCAGTTGGGCCCGGCTCCTCCCAACAGCCCCCGGGTGAAGGCACAGGACCTCTCAGAACCTGCTTCCTTGGCACCCGCCAACCCCCACCTTAGGAACACGTTGGTGCCTTCTCTCTCTTGTTTTGTTCTACTTTGAACAAGAAAAAAGAAGACTCCCTTTTAGTAGAACACTATGAATTTTTCAGTTAAAATGGTGAATGAAGCATATGCACTTAACTGCCCCCATCCCCGATTTTAAATCAGGAAAGTGATCCCACAGAGAACAAGATGCTTTAGCCTGGAAAACCAGAAATGGTGTGTTTCACCAGCATGCCAGCAACTTCATGGGCTCCCTGCTGAATGGCATGCACTGGAAATCAGGTGTGTGGGTTCCACCCTCCCTGGGAAGGCAAGCTCAGGGCTCCGTCTATAAACGGTCCATGCTGCATAGATAAGAGGTGAGGGTGAGGAGGGTGCATGGAGGGTGATGAGAAGCCACCTTTCCTCCTAGTGAGTATCTGGAGCTGCCCGTCAGAGCAGATGGCCACTGGAGGCCCCTGTCACAACAATGTCTCCATGCATAGGCAGCGACACCCTGATACTGTGGGCACTGTCGCCTCCAGCTGCTAAGAAGAGGCTCCACGGCAGCCAGAGAAGTGGCCAGTGATGCAGCCTTCTTCAGCAAAGAAAGTCTTGGGTGCAGCGGTGAGGCCCCTCATAGAGAACGTGACCTCTGACCGACCTAAGTAAATAGTATGGTGAGTCAAGACATCTGTTTCTCTCTTATCTGGGCTTAGGCACTTTCAGCAGGGTCCTGCATGTCCCCCATCTCTTCCAGAGCCAGCTACACCACCACTGCTCCCAGATCTAGTCAGGCCCCCTTTGCATGAGAAACAGGTTGAGAAAAACAACTAGACATTTGAGAAGAGATGATGGTCCCCAAAGGGATCAATCTAGGGGCTCAGAGCAAACACCAGCCTCGTCATGACTCTTAATTCCCAGGTGTGAAAAAGGCTTATTGAACTAGAGACAGCGTTTTGGCGATGTCCCAGTTCGTATTCTCAGCGGACATTGGATCTGTGGATAGAGAATGATATGAGAGCAGGAAGACATGGTATCTGATGAAAAGTACAGCTCCTGAGCTAAGAGGAAAAACAGTCAGCAAAAGCAGGAACGTTTAGATCAGATGCTCCAAAATTCTCAGGGGAAAAGTTTGCAGAGATGAATGAAAAAAGCAAAGTTAAACAGATAAGTAAATGAGTGAGAGACATATAGAGGAAAACTAGTGACACGGAGGACACATTCAGGGGATTCCTCACATCCATCACCAGGATGCAAATAACCACAAAGCTCAGACCTGCAATCGAAGGATTCTCCTATAACAGATGACATTTTGCTCTTTCGTACTTTTAAAGTCTTTTTAATTAATGTGGTTCTGAATCCTCTTCCATTCATAACATTTTTTTTTCTTTTTATTGAATGTATTGGGGTGACATTGGTTAATAAAAGGATATGAGTTTCAGGGATATAATCCGATAACACATCATCTGCACATTGCATTGTGTGCTCACCACCCAAAGTCATGTCTCCTTCTATCCCCATCTATCTCCCCTTTACCCTCTTCTACTTCCTCACACCCATTTCCCTCTGGAAATTACCATACTGTTGTCTGTGTCTATGAGTTGTTGGTTCGTTCTTTCTTAATCCCTTCGCCTATATTTGGGCCTCTTCTCCTTCTTTCTTGATTAGCCTGGTTAAAGACTGGCTGCACTCAGGGTGCCCTGCAGTTGCCCATGTATGACAATCACCTGGAATGCTTGATGAGAACAGATTTCAGGGCCTCTTCTCAGGTGTCCTGGATTTGAGTTTGGGGAGTCGAGGGCCCTGGACATTTAATTTTATCAAGCAGAGATTATTTTGGGATCATCAAAGTTTAGGAAACTGGCGTATTGCCATGCCTTTGTTTTTTGTAATCCATGAATTTCTAGTTTTGTCTTCATGATTTTCCCCTCAGAATTTTGCTCCTCCTCCCTTTCTCTAGAGTCTTAAAATAAATCCTTATTTTATTTTGATATTTTTCTCTTTTTTGCCATGTGATGAAAGCTTTTAAAACATAGACTTCTCATCTGGGGATAGCTTTGTCCAAATCCTATGTTTTTTTATAAACAGTATTTGCATGGGTATTATTTCCTGAACAGATTGGAATGCAAGTTGATTCCTTTTATTAACCAAAACATCATTTAATTTAAATTTCTTTCACTTAGTTTTTAACTGCCAAAATTAAAAAAAAAAAAAAGTCAGTGCTAGTAAAGACCTTCAGTGCTATAACCAATTAGAAAAACTAGTCAACCTTGACATCTAATAAAAATTATAAAGTTATTGATATGGGTGTGGAAATCTGAAGATGAAAGAAACATTACTAGATAGAGAAAAATAGAGTTCAATGTTAGAACATCAATGTATAGCAGGGCTTCTCGACCTTGACACTGTTGACAATTTGGACAAGATTGTTCTTTATGGTGAGCACTGCCCTGGGCATGGTAGGGTGATCAACAGCATCTCTGGCCTCTACCCAGGTGTCAATATAAATATCACCCCACCCTCATGCATGTGTGACCAAAACTGTCTTCTGGGAGGTAAAAATCGCCCCAGTTGAAAACTACTGAGTTAGGGAAAGGGACTTCTCTTTGCTCAAGGGTGAGCTTGCAAACCGGCAGGTCTTCAACTCACCATCTCTAGCCCTTTCAACACCCTTCCTCCTGCTCAGGTTCACTCCCCTGCGCCTTGGAAGGGAGTGGGAAGAGGAAGAAGGTGGCTTTGAAAAGTACACAGCCATGAGCTTTAATCCGTTTATTGATCCTGTTCTTCCCTCCAGCAGCGCTCACAGCCCCTCTTCCTCTCCATCCTTGGCAACACTTGCTCAAGCCAATATTATTAAAACGCCAACAAAAGCAGCTGGAACGATGCTTGTCAGTTATACAGCAGGTCCTCAGTACATCTTAATTGCCTTCTCTAAAATATTATTTTATGTCACTGAATGGTGGGCATTTGAATCTCTTTTTGTAGTCAATAGATTGAGGCTTATAGAGGTTAAGTAAATGGCCCATCATTGGGGATGTTCTTAAGAAATCATGACGTAGGAGGGATCACCTTACCAAATATCAGGTTATACTACAAAGCCACTGCAATCAAAACAGCCTGGTACTGGCACAAGAACAGGCAGATAGATCAATGGAACAGAATAGAGAACTCAGAAATTGACCCAAGACAATATGCTCAATTAATATTTGACAAAGGTGGCAAGAGCATACAGTGGAGTCAAGACAGTCTCTTCAATAAATGGTGTTGGGAAAATTGGACAGCTACGTGCAAAAAAATGAAGCTAGACCACCAACTTACACCATACACAAGAATAAACTCAAAATGGATAAAAGACTTAAATGTAACTCGTGAATCCATAAAAATTCTAGAAGAAAATGCAGGCAACAAATTTCAGATATCACACGCAGTAGAATTTTCACTGACACAACACCTAAGGCAAGAGAAACAAAGGAAAAAATGAACACATGGGACTACATCAAACTAAAAAGCTTCTGCACAGCAAAAGAAACAGCCATCAAAAAGAAAAGGAATCCCACTATATGGGAGACCATAATTGCAAATGATGCATCTGATAAGGGGTTAATTTCCAAAATATATAGAGTGCTCATACAACTCAACAAAAGGAAGACAAAGAACCCAATTAAAAAATGGGCAGAGAAGCTAAATAGATACCTCTCCACACAGGACATACAAATGGCTAAGAGACATATGAAAAAATGCTCAATGTCACTAATCATCAGAGAGATGCAAATTAAAACAACAATGAGGTATCACCTCACACCTGTCAGAATGGCCGCCATCAACAAATCATCAAACAACAAGTGTTGGTGAGGGTGTGGAGAAAAGGGGACTCTAGTACACTGCAGGTGGGAATGCAGACTGGTGCAGCCACTGTGGAAAACACTATGGTGTTACCTCAAAAAGTTAAAAATTGAACTGCCATTTGACCCAGTGATCCCACTTCTAGGAATATACCCTAAGAAGCCTGAAACACGAATCAGAAAGAATATATGTACCCCCATGTTCATAGCAGCACTATTTACAATAGCTAAGATCTGGAGATAGCCCAAGTGTCCATCAGCAGATGAGTGGATAAAAAAGCTGTGGTACATATACACAATAGAATACTATGCAGCTGTAAGAAAGAAAGATCTCTTACCCTTTAAGATGACCTGGAGGGACCTGGAGAGTATTATGCTAAGCAAAATAAGCCAATCACAGAAAGACCAATATCACATGATCTCACTTATTTGTGGAATATAATGAACTAAACAAACTGATGAACAAAACTGACCCAGAGACATAGAGGTGGGGTACAGACTGACAAGCCTCAGAGGAGGGGGGTTGGGGGGCGAGAGATAAACCACAGAACTTATTTGTATGTATGCATAACCAATGAACATAGACAACAAAGCTGGGGATGGGGCAGGGGGGATGGGGAGGAGGGTGTCAATGGGGGAAAAAGGAGAAACATCTGTAACAAAAACAAATTAATAAAAAATAAATTAATTAATTAAAAAAAAAAAAAAGAAATCATGACATGGAAATAGGATCTCAGGGGGCCTGACTCTCATGACTGTCCTGGTTTCTATGGGAAGGTGGAGGCCAGTTGACAGTCTTATTTGCCCTCCCCCCAGTTCCCATAAAATTGCTCGTAAAAGTCATACAACGACCCTGCTTTGCAAAATAAGAATATCAACCAATAAATTGCCAATGCGAGAATTTTTTTCCGACATCAGTTTTTTTCTCCTTGTTATCTTCCATCTTATTTCATGAAGTTTATATTTTGTTGCATGAAAGATAAGAAAACAAGGAGAATGAGAAAATGTTCACACTATTTGATCCACTAATTTTGCAGATGACAAGCTATCCTGATGAAAAGCAAGTAAAGCCATTTCGCAATAAAATGTTTATTGTAGTGTTAGAAAAATACAAATCTCCAAGATAAGGTAGTGGGCTCCTAATTATTATTCAGCTGCATGACGGCTCATTATAAACATATTTAGAGTTATACTCAAAAAGCTATTTTACTAGCTTTTATAGATATATGTCGATTGTAAAAATAAAACAACAGAGCTAAAAGGAATAAATACAAAAATAAAACTCTGGAAACTATTCCAACACTCAGTGGGGCCATCGTTGGGGCTATTGATATATTTGCTGGCTTCTCTCACTCTGGACTTAGTAGGATTGAACTTCCCTATCCACTTAAACTTAGATGAGGCATGTGATTCGCTTTGGCCAATAAAATGTGAGCAGAGATGAAGGAGCTTGTCCATTTTGCAACATTCTTGTCAACAATGGATTTAATCAATTATTATCAACCATTGACAATCTGGTAGCAAGTAAGTAAGTGCATCTCTTTAGTTGCTTTTCTTGGAGTATTAATGACGTCGAACCACTTCATATGGCCTGTTGGTAATTATTCTTCTGTGAACTGACTTCTTAAGTCATTTAACAAGTTTTTATTGTAAGTATTCTTTGCATATTAACCCATTATCTGCCAGATAGGTTGCAAACACTTTATCCCTCTTTGTCATTTTTCTTTCAACTTGACTCACGATTTCTTTACACAAAGAAGCTAATGTTTATACCGTCGAATTTTATTCTTTAAAAAAAATTTGTCTTTATTGTTGAAAGTATTATAGATGTCCCTCCTTTTTCCCCCACTGACATGAATTTTTTTCTTTATGTAAAGGTTTCAGTCTTAGGACATGCTTAGAAAATGCTCCTGCACCTCAAAATTATAAATATTTATCTAAAGCAGTATTCCAGTGCTTTAAGATTTTTATTTCTTAATACTCGAATTTTTATAATCTAGAATTTATTTCGCAGTAAGGAGAGACTTCTAGTGACTGAATTTTCTTTTCCAACTGCTTAACAAATTGTCTCAACTTCGCTTATAAAACTGTTTCTCTTTCTCCATATTGATTTAAAAGCAGGCGGAGTTTCTGATGACATGGGGACATACTCAATACCATGCCATCTGGACAGAGCTCAATGACACAAAATTGAGGCAAACAGAATGAGCCCCCTATCTCAAGCAAACGTATTTATGGGGAAAATTTGGAAGGAATGATCTAATGCTGTTTTTTGGAGAGTATTTTAAACTTTAATCCTTTAATCTATTTTCTAAAATTTCTACAATGTGTTATGTTATTTTATAATCAGAAAGAAACCGTATATCATTTTAAAGGACTGTGTCCTTGAACAAAGTAAGGAGGGAGGTCCGTAAACCCAGCTCGTTTTCCTCGCGGACCGCTGCCCCTTCCCTCGGCTGTGTTGTGTTGTGCAGCGTTCTCTGAAATCTGCCAGCAGGACTCACCTTCCGCTGTACGGTGCCTCCGTATCTCTAATTCAGCACCCCATAAACTCTCCAAGCAGGGGGCACACCGATGAGTTTTCCTGTGTGAAGAATTATAGTGCTTCGTTAGTGAAGAAGCAAAAGCTTTGAAATGCCACCGAGTTGTGCAAAGCGAGACAGGCAGGGGCTTTTCAGAGCCTAACTGTGACTCCCTCTCCTGCTGTTTAATGCTTTTCTTCTTCCTCTGCCTCTACTTGCAATAGAGTTTGGAAATAGCATACTTTTTTTTTTTTTTAATGCTTTGAGAAGCGATGCCACTTTTCTCGAAGGGCATCATGTTAAGTGTCACTCTTTACAATTCCCAGTGAGGTTCTGTGCAGCGGTGAAGACAGAGTAACTAGAGCTGCCCCTTATGAATATGTTCCGAGGCGGATTTCCATTCACGATCACACACTTGTGATGGGCTTCATTCATACAATGCATGCAATTGTAGAAAACAAAAATGCTTGCCAAAAGGCAGCCACATACTGACTACTGTATCGTTTTCAAGATATTATTTATATCATCTTGTCATTGTTTATAAAGGTGAAAGTATGCAAAGCAGTGCTCTATACTGCTTAAGGATAGTCTGGGGATGATACAGAAATGCACGAGGAGAATGACCTGTCCCCGTCCAGGGGCAGCTCTGATGGGGAGGGCCGGGCATGCAGTTGGGGAGGGGCACACAGGGATGTGATAGATCACGACAGCCTGACCTGCGTGAGAGCTGAATTTGCGTGGAAAGAGGGAGAGGAGGAGAGTAAGGTGACTCCAGGTTGGGTGATGGCGCAAAGATGCCGAAGTCAGGAGAAAGCTGGACCTCCTCTCTGCTCCTTCCCTTCCATGTGCAGCCAGTGGGACTGAGCTTCACGGACGTGTCCCTGGGCTCCCTCATCCTGTGGCTTCCCTTGGGCAGCCCAACACAGATGGGGGGGGGCAGGGGACGGAGATGCTCACCCTTCCCTGCATTCTGGGTGCCCCAGTGAGCCCTCACCCCCTCAGGCCCGTGTAATGGCTGCGATGTTGCCCACGCAGGAACGCATCACTTTGCCTTGGTGGTGGTCTTCAGCTACGCCCTCATCTGGATGACGGCTCCTTTACTGAACTGTCCTCCGTGACCCTTCTGGAATGAGTGCCCTGTTCCCCGCAGGGTTTCGGAGTCACGGAAAGAGGAGGCCGTGTTAGTGTCGCACTGCCGCTGTAACAAATGGCCACTCGCTCAGCGGCCAAAGCAGCACACACTGACTTCTCACTGCTCTGAAGGTCAGCGGTCTAGAATAGGACAGCAGGGTGGCTCCCCTGCAGGGGCGCTGGAGAGCCCTCCCCAGCTTCCGGAGGCTGCTGCGCTCACTGGGGCAGCTGGGCATCACCTTGCTCTCTGCTTCTGTCCCGCGTCACCGTCTCTGGCTCAGACCCTCCCGCGTCCCTCTCTTAAGGACCCTTGTGATTATGTCTGTCCCAGCTCAATAATCCAGGATAATCTCCACCTCAAGACTCTTAACTAATCACACCTGCAAAGTCCCTTTTGCCACGTCAGGTGAAGTCCACAGGTTCCAGGGGACTGGGGCGTGGATGCATTTGGGGAGGCCGCTATTCTGCCTTCCAGAACAGGTTTTCCAGGGAAGATGGTAAATTGGATTTTATATTTAAGATGCCCTTGGGAATGCGAGGAAATACAAAGTGGGTTGTTGGGTATCTGATCTGGAAGCCGGTTTAGTTTTCAAGATCGTCCCTGTGCATGGATCATATCACAGCGCTACGTTGGAACCAACGTAAAATCAAAGCGTGCCTCGTCTTCCCAGGTGGGGTTTTGCAGAGTCCTGTAAGGAAGCCATCTTCCTCGGTGGTCTCAAAGGTCGTCACCCTGCTCCTCTCTGAGCCCGCCTTTCTACCTTACTGAGATAGACCTCGATTCTACGGTCCTGTAACTTCAGACATCGGTTAAGCACACCCAAAGTACATCATAGCGTAATTCAAACCCAGTGACTCCCGATGTGGTTCATTTTCCCAAGACTTGCACGGACTACACTGACTCCGCTGTGGCATGCCGGGTCGCTGACAGGAGAGATACATTGTTATAAACTAAGACTTACAGGATTTGGAAAACAGAGTGTTTTCCTACCACAACAATAACTTTCATAGGCATAGATTCTAACTGAGTTTAAATGTGGCTTCCACCTTTTACCATCTAGGTGCCCCTGCACTGATACCGTTTGGCTCGTTTTTGCTGTTTGTAACACAGGGACGGAAGAACTCACCGGGCTTAGTCAGAGGAAAGAGAATCAAGGTTTGCAAGGCTGCGGCAGGCCCTGGAGCAGCTTGTCCACTGACCCGCGTGTCTTACAACGCCACGCCACTGGAAAACACTCATCTTAGTAAAATCCAATCCAGTAATCACCAGTGGACATACACAATAGGAATGCTAGCCCCGAAGCAGACACAAAGACGCATCAGGCAGAAACAGCCCTAATAGAACTGCAGATGTAAATGTCTCTCTTCACCCAGGGCAAGGTAGCAGTTTTAGAGCAATCCCCCCAGCTTGCCCACTTGATATTCCTGATTATACACAAGTGACCTTTTGATAGCAGCTGGCTGGAAGTAGGGGTGCAGTTTGTGGCCGTGGACAGAGGACTGGTGTTAACGCAGGTCACGGGCTTGTGAACGGACTTCTGGCCAGCTGAGCTCGTCCACCAGAGAATACAAATTTGCCCTAGAAAGAGGTATTGATTATAATCCTGGAAAGAAAAGAGTATTTATTAAAAGGAATGATCAATAATGGTTACTGGGTTCCACAGAGGACTGCTTCAAAATCCAATTCAATAAATAAGTGATATCTTTTATGTGCAAGACGCTGTGCGCGGGTGTGAGGGCGTTGTACAATGGATGTGTCTGGAAGAAGCCGTCTCCCCCTCAAGAAACTGGCAGTTCAGTGGGGCAGAGAGGCCGAGAGCAATTGAGGTAGACTGTGATGAGGGCTTCGGGAGAAGTGCGATGCTGTGGGGATAGGAGGAGGAGAGAGAATAGATTCGGTTGAATGGGTCAGACAAGATGTCAAGGAGAGGGGACATTTGAAATAGACCCGGAGGAATGACCATGTAAACACGTTCCAAGTATTACAGATGTTTTATAATTTACGTATGCGATTTTGCTTTATAGCTTTCTTGCTTTTCTGACATTATTTTTTAAAGTAATCGGGTAGAGCCTTCTTACATGACCAAGAAATGCAAACAAGGTCACATGGAAAATCCTTTACACCGTGGCCTGCAGTTCAACGCCTTTCCCCAGAGATTACTACGTGGGTATTATTTCAGAGCATTTTATATATTTGTACTTAGGTAAATATTTGAGAAAAATTGAGCTATAATATGTACAACTTAAACTTACACCATGTTAGATGTCAATGAACTCAACAAAGCTAAAAAACAGTGTGTCAATGTTCTGAAAGGTTGGAAGAATTTACTTCATAATATCGATTACTTCTGGCTATCAAAATTAGGAATAGTTTTATAATTCTGGGACTTTCCTCTGTTTTCTACAATAAAAGTGTATTTTTAAAAATGAAAAACATTGTTGAAAAACCAAACCAGCCCTGACCGGTTTGGCTCAGCGGTTAGAGTGTCGGCCTGTGGTCCAGAGAGGCCCGGGATTCGGTTCCCGCTAAGGGCATGTACCTCGGTTGCAGTTTGTCCCCGGCCCTGGTTGGTCGTGCGGGAGGCAGCCACTCGATGTGTCCCTTTCACATCGATGTTTCTCTCTCTCTCTCTCTTTCTCTCTCTCCCTCCCACTCTATCTGAACAAAAAGTGGAAAAATGTCCTTGGGTGAGAAAAAAGAAAAAGAAAAACCAAACCAAAGCACGGTCAGGGGAGAAAAAGACTTCTCTTTCCTCAACCGTGGAACACAAACCCTGGCGTCCCTTTCAAGGGATCAGCGTGGCTCATTCATTTACCCCCAAAACTAATTAGTAACAGAGGACGGTCTTCCTGCTTCCCGAACCAGCCGCTGCGGCCCCGAGGCTGGACGGTGGCACGTCAGATGTGGCCATGGTGCCAGCCAGACCACACGGCCCCTGCCCAGTGGTGGGGTGAAGGCCTGAGAGGCAAGCATGAGGATTTCTTTCCAAGGCCTCCTTCCATGAGCTATGTACTGGGTTGTATAGTGTCATGTTCCCCTCCCCCTGCCCAAGTTCACGTCCACCCAGAACCAGTGAAGGTGACCTTATTTGGATATAGGTAGAGGTATCAAGTTAACATGAGATTATACTAGATTAGGGTGGACCCTTCTCCAAGGACTAGTGTCCTTATTAGGAGGAAACTTGGAGACAGACCCACAAGGAGAACATCGTGAGCTACCAGAGGCCGGGATGGAGATGATGGAGTCCCAGGCCAAGACCTGCTAGGAGAGAGGCACAGAGCAGAGCCTCCCCAGAGCCCCCAGAACCATGAGAGAAGATGCTTCCCGATGCTTAAAGCCCCCCAGTTTATGGCACTTTGTCACAGTGATACAGTTATAATAACCTGGTTATTATGTAACAGGAAAGGAGTAAAGGGAAGACTAGGTCATATAGGCATGCCATTTGTACAGCTTTGCTAGGTAGACTCTCCAGGTCTACCCCCCGCAGATGGCTGGGGGAAGGGTCTGGGTGATGTGGGAAATGCTTCCCTGTCAGTCACACCTGGGAACAAGTCAGTGGCCAGATCAGGCCTGGCTGCTGCAAGGGTGTGAAATCTGAGAAGCATTCCCCTGCATTTGCCTACGTGGTTCACGGCCATGTGGGACCCACACAATGGGCTGAGGGACGGTGACCTGCCTGATGCCACATCGGACCCAGCTTTGTCGTGTAACGAAAACTCTAGACACTGGCCCTGTTTCTAGCTCTGCTGAACCCCCAGCTACCCCTTTCTCAGGACTGGGTTAAGGGACCTGGGACTTTGCAACCCCAGGAATGTAACTCCACGAAAATAAAGCCTTTCACCACATCTCATCCTCCCGTGGGGGCCTCTGAAAATGCTCGTTCCAGCGGTTCCCCAAGAACCTCACTCCCACGATTGGTGGGGAAATTGGACCCACTGGTTTCTCCAGCAACAGCAGCAGCCGCAGGGAAGCAGCACTTGCCTCGTGAGCAGAACAGCCCCGTGCCCTGCCGGCCCTCCAGCCTCCCCACGGGGCACATGCTGATTGCTAACAAGAAGCCACACTATTCGCGCGGTCCTTTTCGCTTCCCGAGGGGTAGCGCTGGGAGCAAATTTTGATCTATGGTCTTTATTTCTGTGAGTCTTTTTGCTCCAGAAAATGCATTCAATGAAAAGACAATGAGGATGGACAATGTTCCTGAAAAGCTCAGGGGGTGGATTCCTTGCCCTTGACGCTGTGGCTAGGATGTGTTTCTGTGTCTGTGTCTCTGCAGTTACAGGAACGGGTGACAAACGGGCAGGTTGGTGGCCGCGGAAAGGGAGCGAGGGAGATGCATTGAGAGAGAGAGAAAGAGAAAAAAGGAGCAGGAAGACATGTATCACAGCAATTCACTTACTGGTCATAAAAACGGCTTGGAGACTGTTCTGCCGGCACAGTCTGCTTTGTGACCGACCCTCCGCAGCTCCGCGCAGAATACAGATTGAGGCATCTCTCTCTCACGTAAGCCCGATTTATGTCAAGAGCTACTATATATAGAAACTCTTGCATCGTTTTCCTTGCAGCTACTACCAGGAAAGTCGTTCTTCACATTTCTGACAAATGGAATGCTGTAGTTTTAAGCGAGCACGAAGTTTGTCAGCTGACCAAAGGAAGTCACAGTAGCAGGGTGCACATTTCAGATGTATCTTTCGTACAAAGAAATAGTCTTTTCTGATGGATTTTCACTGGGCTGACTATAAATACCAGTCTCAACATGGTTCCAGCTGGATTTATACGTTATTTCACTATCACAGCAGATCAAGGCACACAGAGACTTCCGGATGGTCCTACGGGAGGAGAGTTGCAGTAAAGGGTTGATCGAATGAACGTGTTTATTAATTACGCAGCAGTTTCCGTTTCGCATGCCTCACAGCAGCTGCCACGGAGGACTCGCCTTTCCAGAGCCGGCGCAGACAGAGACCCCTTGTGATGTATAGAAAAGCCATCGTTAGTCGGGCAGAAGAATTCTAGCCAACTCTTTAAACGTGCTCTAGCAACAAAGACTGGATAGGTTGTGCTAAAGAAGGAATTATTCATGACATTTGCTGAAGAACAGAAGGACAGACTTTACTCAGGAGACAAGAAGGGTGGGTCAGTGGATGAAAGTTACTAAGAGGAAGCACCAGGGTTAGGGGGTGTTCGGACCACACCAGCCTGACCACATCTCTGCAGAAGGCAGGCCAGGGTGGTCAGATCCCAGAATCTGATCAGATATTCAGGGTCGTCAGATCCCAAGTCAAGAAAAACATCCATTTACTCTACTGACCCACTTCTGTCACTGAAAGTGTGGGTTGATTATTTTTTCCCCCACACACTAACTTGTTCTCCGACTCCCCAGGCACCAACTAGGAGTCCCCCAGTTCAATTCCAACACCACTGCCTGGGGCTAGAGCAGACCCCACAGGTGCAAGGCTCAGCTCCCCGACTGCCCCGTCAGATGCCAGGCAAAAGCCCCATGGCGTCCCCTGTTCTTCTGACCAAATAGCTCTAAGTCAGGACTCCTCTGTTACCGTGGTTAGCTAGTTATCCAAAGGAAGAGCGTAAGGGAAGTCAAAAATGGTTGGGCGTGTCAGCTGGGAGGCAGAGGCCTGTTTGCGTCACCAGGAAGCCACAGTGTCACACCCCAAGAAATCGCAGCATTGTCCCTCTCGGGAGATGAACATTCCTCCCTTCCCCCCTCCTTACCAGGGCTGGATTGTACCTGTGGGAGGGGGAGCAGGGGGAGATGAGGACATGACACAGGGGGAGGTGCTTGACCCTAGAGGCCTGTCAGTCTAACCTGGGAGAAAGATCATTGGCTAAGGGGGTGGAGCCAATGCAAGCCCATGAAAATTGGGAAGCTAATTGGTTATTTTGAAAAAACTCCTGGCTATAATCCCAGAAGACCAAGATCTCCCTCCCCTCTCCCCCTTCCCCTCCCCCTCTCTGTGATGCACTTGCTTCTGTTTGTTTGGGACCCCCTCCCCCTCCCCCTCCCCCTCTCCCCCTCCCCCTCTCCTGGCTCGCACTCCCCTGTTTGTTTGGCTCTCTCCCACCCCGGAGCATGCAACCGCGGGGGTCTAGGGGTCACCCGCAGCCCACGGCAGACAGTGAAGCAGAAACTCCGGGCACTGGCCTCTGCCTTGGCCTTGCTGAAGACACGGCTGGACATTCCCATGGTGGGACAGAGGGAGATGGGACGCTGGAACCCAGGGGCAGGGACAGACTTCCCGAATAAATCTTGCCACAAGGCCACAATCTCCCCTACGTGGGTTCTCGGAATTCGTTCCTGGAGATCCCATGGAAGAGACTCATTGCCACCACGGCAGTTCTGAAGACTAGTCAAATGCAGTAGCGAGGAGGGGAAGGAGCAGGAGGAGGAGTTCAATCTGTACCGGCTGTGAACAATTGCGAGCACTCACAGCGTCCAGCTGGCCTTTGCCCTGTCCTTGTCGGGAGACACGTCGGACTTCTTCCTCGGCAGGGTGGAGGGAGAGGGGACACTGGGACTCCGGGAGGAGAACTCTGTTGCTGTTACATCCCACATAAGCCACGCCACCACACCACAGTCTCCCGTGCTGCGTCCTCGGAAGCTTTTCCTTGCGACCCTGTGAAGAGCCTGTCGTCCACCCACAACGCGTCCTTGGGTTTGATGATTTGCTAGAATCACAAAACTCAGGAAAGCGCTTTATGTACTGTTACCCGTGTATTAGAAAAGACACAACGTAGGAGCATCCAAGTGGAAGGACCAGGTGTGGGGAAGGAGCCGGGAGCTGCCATGCCCTCTCCAGGGGCACCGCCCTCCCAGGACCCGGGTGTGCCCAACCCCAGAGCTCTCCCAGCACCGTCCTGGGCGGTTTCTCCTGAGGCTTCATTACATCACTGGCCATTGGTGATTCACTCAGACTCCAGCTCCTTTCCTGGGGGGATGGGGAGAGCTGAAAGTTCCAACCCTCTAATCCGTTGGTCCCCCAACAGCCAGCGCCCATCCTGAGGCTGTCCAGGAGCCCCCAGCCCCCAGTCATCTCATAAACATACAAAAGACACGTGTCACTTCAGACATATTCTGAGGGCTTTAGGAATTGTATGCCAGGAAATGGGGTGAGACACCAAATACGCATGTCTTATTATGTCCTATGAAGGTTAGGGGACTTTTGCTAAAACTGGACCAAGTGGGCCGAGGACAGAGCCCACAGGCGAGACCTAGTTGTTGTAACGTGTCCGCGAGATAACCAGAGGCGCACAGATCACGCCGGCGGGCTGGGGGGGTACAGCTTCCCCAGATCCTCAGCAAGGATTCTTCTTGCTCGTCCGATTTTAAAGACAGAAGCCCCATCCCCCTTTCCCCCCCCCCCAGGGGACCAGTACAATAGTGGGAGTGACAGAGACTACAGAAGTCAAAATTAGCATTATTCACGTGGGGCAACTATAATCTTAGGCAAAATTCCTTTACTTCTAGGGGTAATTAACCTATTATTGGAAAAATATCGAGGAAGGTCCATTGATGATAAAAATGGAGTCATTTAGTCGCCTTAGCCTCAGGGCCCAGGTCATAGTCACAAACAGAACTCCGGAGAACTGGTTAAGGACAGTTTTCCATACCATGGGAAACCAGGGTATGTTCCTGGAGAGAAAGGCAGCGAGCACACAAATAAATCACAGCGGGGAGCCCAGCACGAGTACTGTCCCCGGCACACAGCACACGCTCAGCAAATAGTTATTCAATGGGCAAGTGTTGAATGGTCATTACTTACTGCATTTAAGAGTCTGGGAGGAAATTTACCAATGTGGATTCAGTATTTCTCCTATCAGTCTTGTTATTCAATCAAGAAGTCTTCCTGCATTCCCTATTTTATGGCAGGCTCCTTGACAGGGCCCGGGTGCACAGCTGAGTGAAAACACGTTGAAGGGTGGAAGCCAGTGGTTTGCAGGTGCGGGCATGCTAAATAGCAACCTCAGACGGTGAATGCAGAAAAATTGGGTTTATCTAAAGAAAAGGGGCTGGGGGTGGGATATCCAAAGGGAAGGGCTACACATCACCGAGCCATGGGGTGCTGGGCCCACGATGGCAGCCCCTAGGAGCTGGAGTTTCATCTTTACATGCGTCCACTGGAGGGAAGCTTTTGTCGTCAGTGGGTTTTGGGGTCCTGGTTGATGGGTTTGGGCAGAGGGTTGGGTCTACGGGAATGTGGGTGTGCGATCGGGTGCTTCTTTGGTTCCTGGTGTCCGGTGGCATTTCTTATCCGGCCAGTTCTGTGGCCGGAAGTTCTCCTGGGGCGGGGAGGCTTGCAAAAGGGCCGGTAGGAATCATATTGCCTGTGTGAGTCTTAACACACATGTCCTGCCCTCATGGGTCTGCAGACAGGTGTCAATCACATCAGTCCGCAAACATGTGTGGCATCAACTGACAAGGAGAGACGTGCAATGCAGAGATGTCCGTGTCAGGAGGATGACCCGGTCTGGGACGTCGTCTCAGAGGAGCTGGTGCGCCTCGGCCAGGACAGCCATGAGGAGAGTGAACCAGGCTACAGAACGGGGACTGAGAGAGGAACGGAGATGCTGCAAAGCCCGCGGCCAGGTTGTGCTGAAATCATTTCAGCCACACACTCGAGTGGTCTGGAAAATCGGCTCTGACGTGGCCTTTCTAAAAATACCTGCTTTCCTTTGTGCTTCCTGTAGTATTGTCAGTAGATTTAGAAGGTCTCCATGATTTTTCAGTAGCTAATCTAAGCACCTCTTACTTATCTCAAGTAGGAGATGTTATTGTTTAAAAAGTTAACTCTTACATTTTTTGGATCACAGCAGTGCCATTGGTTCTTCCCCTGAGTCTATTACCATCTTCCCGCCTCCACGCTGCCCACCTGGGCACTGCCTTCTCCCCTCTCCCAGTCACCTCACTTGGCTTCCTTTTTAGCAGGACACTTGGGGTGACTTCTGTTTTCCTGTTCACTTATTTGTGTGTTTATGGACCATTCTCCCCTGCAAGACATAAGCGATATGAAGGCAGGGACCTTTTCTGTCTAGCCCACTGCTACATCCCTGGTACAGAGAACAGTGATTGGTATGTGGAAGGTACCAAAAATATTTAGCACACGAATTCATGACAAGCTCAGAAAGATACAGCAAAGAAGGAAGAAAATGACAACTTCTTTCCCAGCAAGGTGGTATGGCAACAGCTGGCTGCATGGGAGCTGTGTTGAAGAAGTCCATGTGCTCCATCCCCAGCTCTCCTCCCACCAGCACAGGGAAAACCGCAGAACAGGAAGTACAGGTGAAATGCACCTTGGGAGTTGTAGTTCACACAAGGGAGTTGTAGTCCCACTCCTGGGATTTGTTCTTCTTCCTATATTCTATTGTTTTAGAACATCAGCAACAGTGGTGTGCTCGTAAATAGTTAACAATCAGCTTCCAGAGTTGGACCAAAAAAAAACAAAAAAACAAAAAACCCATGTGTAGCATTGGCCAGTTTCTGTGGTGTAAGTACTACCACTGTAGCCGATTTGGATCTACCAACATGAATTCACGGAAGATGGAGTTGGGAAGATTTGAACACAATCGGATCTCATAAACCTGTTCAAGCCACCTCCAGGGCATCGCTGAAAAGGTGCAGGTACCCCAGGGTCTCACAAATTTCTACATGGCTTAGGTATTCATCGTGGGTATGACTCTCCCTCCGGACACATGACTGTGTTCTATCATTTTACCCTGTTGCAGACCAGTCCCTCATTCTCCCTGGCTGGTGGAAAGGCTAACTTTGGTGCATCTTGTGTCTTCCATCCCCCTTCTCTGGGTCTCATCCAGGACATTATGCGGACTTCTCATCTGGTTGTCTTCTTAGCTCACACGGACCCTCTTGCCAGTCTCGGTGTCTACGTAGAATAATAACTGTGCCATTCTGGTCTGACACAGGCTAACAGTGGCCAGTTCTGTGTGGCTGTGATGTGAGAATAGCTAAACAAAAAGACTTTTCTTCTCCCTCCACAAAAAACATAGATGCAAAGAACAACATGATGGCCGTTTTGAGTGCCAAGAACCAGAGTGGTAATTTTCTGCGTCTGCAGAATGCGTAATGATGGGCTGACCCTTTGAGATGTTTTACAAGGGGAACAGTCAGTAAGCCACCAAGAAGCAGCTTTCCTGCGATGAGCATGCAATTCCTTTCTAAACAGGGAAAAACAGACTTAAATGTCACTATGCATCATTTTGAATGTACCCCATGATCTTAACAACTATAAAACAAACAAACAAATGAATAGGAAAAAAAATATTTGAAGGAAACGCACCCAACTGTTAACAGTGCCTATCTTAGACTATGAAAATACTTGAAATTCTTTTCTTTCTTCTATTTTTTTTCTTTAGTGTCCAAACTTAAAAACAACAAACAAACAAAACAATGGAGCATTACTTTGATAACAGGGAAAAAAAGTATTTAACTTGCAAATACAAGGTAACAAGCAAAGAAATAAACCATGGTCCCACTACCACCCATGAAAGCCAGAGAAGGTCCTGGGCGGTAGATGCTGCTTTGAACGTCTCGGGGAGGGGGGGGGGGTGTCTCAGCTGGGCTGGAAGGAGGTCAGAGGCGGCAGCAAGAGGACAACTTTTTAAGTCCTGCTGACATTGCGCTGGCAGCCACTACCTGCCACTTTACTGCAGAAATTGGCAGCTGCTGCCCAGACCATTGGTTCCAGTGTCGGCCAGTTTAGAGCTTCCAGGGACTTGGGGCTGATGGAGGGAAAGATATGACCGCTAGGTGGCAGCAGCACACACAGGCTTCCTCCTGGGATGCTTTGACAGCTTTGTGGGCAAGCCCCTCGGCTGGAGTTTGTGGGGTTGTGTCTCAGAAGGTGAGGAGGGCAGGAAAACGGTGGGGAGAGGGGGGCATGGAACCGGAGGCTTACACAGATCCCTCACGAACATATGTGACCAAGCACCACAGCCTCGACGTCTACAAGGCCACCGCTGACGGAATGGCAGAGAAATAGGAAATGAACAGTTTTGGAGAGTTTAACACATCTTTCCCTGAAAACAGTGCACTAAGCAGGCAAAATTAGAAAATGATAAACAGAGATACCAAAGCCTTCCACAATACGATTAATGAGCTTGAACTATTAGATGCATCTCGAACTCAATACCAAATTAGCAGAGAATGCATGCTCTTTCCAACCGCATCTAATCTTCTTACCAAAAAAATCACGTGCATTTGATCACAAATTCTACAGCACTGAATTGAGAAACTTGAACCAGAGACTCCTCGGGTCCTTGCAGGGTCTCAGTATTTATGATTCCAGGATTTACTTCCTTTCACTCTTGGAAACAAGCGTTAAGTAGGAAGGAAACATAAGACCGCTGAGAGATGGAAACAGGGGGCCCACTGTTCCGAGGGGCCATGGAAGTCTCCTCTGAGCTTAAGTAGAAGTGGCCATTTGCAGTGTAGAACAGCAGGGGAGAAATGAGGGTGTAAAGGAGAACATCCAATGACATTTGGTAAGGATGGAAGGCGGGCTCTTCGAGTGATGGCCACAGGATTGCTCCAATGGGACTCTGCCCTGAGGGAGAGGGGTTGGGATCATCTCCGAACATGGGGGTGGGAATTTATAGCCAAGGACCAGGGTGGGGGTCAGAGGGTAGAAAAACCACTAACTGGAAACCTCAGGGGTAAAGGGGTTCTGGCTAAACCGACCTTATAGGATTCTTGCTAAAGACAGGCCAGGTGATCAGACATCCCTGGGTGGGGTGAAGGATGAGGACCCTGAGTAGATATTGACGGTGACCAGATATCGAAGGTGGAGGTTCTGTGAAGCTGACCTAGCGGTGTCCTTGGGTTCTGAGTCTGACTGAAGTTTGGTGAAGCCAAGAATCTTTGTGAGGGGCGGCAGGGATGTTTGGGGGAGTCTGGTACAGGACCTGGGAGACGCGAGGTCTGAACCAGCCTCCGAGGGAGACAAGAATGGACTGAATGCAGGGTTGCTCCCAGTGTCCAAGCCCCTGGCTGTGACTTCTCAGTGCCCACCCGCTGTGGGCAGGACAACCTCCCGCGCCTGCACCTGGGCTCGACCACGTGGTTTACTTTGGCTGATGGGGTGCTAGCAGACTGGATGCTGCAGGCATGAACGTACACAGGCGTTTCTTTCTGTCCACCCTTCTGGGCCTGGTCATCGGCCAAAGAGACAAGTGACCAAGGTGCCAGCGTGCGGCCCCTAGGAGGAGGACGGGACACGTGGAGTGCAGCCACCGCCAAGCTGGGCTTAATTCCGCTTGTCACCAGGCTTAGTGACAGACAGAGACGGACTTTCTGCGGTCAGTAGCCAGCAGTGAAGGCTGAGGGTAAAGATCGAACCACAGGATCCTGACGGAGCTGGGCAGCAGCGCCCTTGGACGGCAGCGCTGAGCCTCAGGATGTACACGCCTGGGTTCCTGCAGCCTGGTGCTGTGTGCACGGCGGCACTGCCTGGGCGCCCTCTCCCGTGGGGTGCATGACGCACTTGTTTAGTCTGGAACGCACCTCTGAAGTATCAATTTTCTGTTCAAACACATGTTTTAATAGGTTGTGTTTTATTTTGTTGGCTACTCATTTAAACACTTGCATTGCGTTAACACTCAGTGACTAATTCCAGGTTCCTTTCATGTGGGAAGGACGCAAAGCTCCGCTCACCCTGTGCCGCGTGACTCAGGGTGACTCACCGGCCGGGCCGGAGGAACACTGAGGATGAGCAGTCCTGGGGAAGGAGCGCCAGGGCAGGGCCTTGAGCTCCACGGGGAGCTTTCCCAGGACACTTTCTCTCTTGCGGTACAGGACCGTTATTTTGTATTCCTTTTAAAAATCTTTCTAATGCAGTATAACATATAGAAATAACCCAACAGAATAAGTAACTTGACAGATTTAAGCAATGTGAACCCAGTGGTGTACCGGGGACAAGAATCAGCGCATCAGCCGCGCCCTAGAAGCCCTCTGCACCCCCGATTTCCTGTTTTATCCAGCTTTATGGAGTATTATTGACATAAAATGTGTACGTATGTTTGTACTGTACAACGTGATGTTTTTATATATGGATACATTGTGACCTGATTGCCACAATCAAAATAACACATTCCTCACCTCACAGTGATCTCTGTTTGTCTGTGGAGGAGCATTTAAGATCTACTTTCTTAGCAAATTTCAGATATATGCAACATTTAACTATAGTCACCGTGCTGTACATTAGCTCTCCAGAATTCATTATCCTGCATAAACGGAAACTTTGTAACCTTTGACCAACCCTATTCCCTCCCGCCAGCCCCTAGCAATCACGGCTTCTATGAGTGAGGCTTTTTCAAGATTCCACATGTCAGTGAGATGGCGCAGTATTTGTCTTTCTGTGAGTGGCTTATTTCACTTAGCACAATGTCCTCCGGGTTCATCCATGTGGTCGCAGATGACAAGATTTTTTTTAAGGCTGAATAATATTCCTCTGTGTGTGTGTGTGTGTGTGTGTGTGTGTGTGTGTGTCACATTTTCTTTATTCATTCATCCACTGATGAACACTTAGGTTGTTTCCATGACTTGGCTGTTGTTTCCATGCTGCGATGAGCAAGGGAGTGCAGACGTCTTGTCAAGACACTGATTTCATTAATTGTGGATATACACCCAGAAGTGGAGTCATTGGATTGTGTACATCTGTTTTCAGACTCCATAAGTGAGTTGCCTATTTCTGAAGTTTATATAAATGTTCTATAGACTATAGACTCTATATACTATAAACTCTATGTACTATATACTCAGAGACTATATACTCTGTTTTTTTTTTCACTCACAGTTATGTTTGTGAGTTTCATTCATATTATTAAGTTTAGTCATTGTTCATTTACTTTGCTATGTAATATTCCATAACAAACCCACAGTTTATTTATTTATTTATTCTTCCATTGATTTTGTCCCCAGTGACTAATGACATAGACTCTCCCTTTCATTATTTATCAGCCCATTTATCCAGTAACTTTCATTCATTTTTCTATTGAATCTTGTTGCTTTGGCTTTTAAAAAATTTAATTGGTTTTAAAAGTGTTTTTAAACTTTTTATTTTGAAAACATTTTAATCTACAGAAAAGCTGAAAGAATTATCTGATGAATACCCATGTATCTCTTCATTCAGATTCATCAGTTGTTAACGATTGGCCACGTTTGCTCTATGTATCTATCTATGTATCTATCTATGTATCTATCTATGTATCTATGTATCTATCTATGTATCTATCTATGTATCTATCTATCTATCTACCTACCTATCCACCATCTATCTACATATCTACCTATCTATTAACTTTTTTCTATGAATCATTTGAGAGTAAGTTATAGACACCATAACCCTTTATCTCCAAATACTTCAGGAGGAATGTCTTAAACACAAGGACATTTCCTTTCAAAACTGCAATGTTATTATCAAATTCGAGGAATTCAGTACTTTTATATTGCTATCATATAACATATCCTCCATATTAAACATTTGCTCATTGTCCCAGTAATGTCTCTAGTAGCATTTTCTCTGACCACGACCACTTTGTATTTAGTTGTCGCACAACTTTGGACTCTTTTTATCTGAATAGGTTCTTAGTCCTTCTTTGCTTTCCATGGTACTGACAATTTTGAAGACCACAGACTAGTCATCTTGTAGAACATGTTCTGGTACGGATATTTCTGGTTGCTTTTTGGGGATTAAGTTCCACGTATTTATTTTTCTCAGAATGTTTCACAGTTGAAGCTGTGTCCCTCTTAATGCATCACTTCTGAAGGTCACGACATCACTTTGATCACTCAGACAAGGAGGTGTCTATCTGGCTTCTCCACGGGAAGATACTTTTTCTTTCTACGCAATTAATATGTAATCTGTGGGGAGATGATATCGTGTTGATAGATGTCATGTTCCCCAATAAACATTCACCTCAATTCTTGTCTGAAATGGTTATAACTGTGATGGTTGGAAAATGGGGATTTTCTAATCCTGTTAAGCCTTCTACATTTATTAGTTGGTATTCTACCATTTTTAAAAAGGAGCTTTTCTCTCTTTCCTTTGTTTATTCATTTATCTGTATTTCTAGTATAGTATGGACTCTCGAATTTATTTTACATTCAATGTAAATTTATCTCACATTCAGTGTGTTATTGTTCATTTTTGCCATTCTTTCGGAGAATCGAATTCTCCTAAATTTAGCCAGTGGGAGGTCCTTAATGGCAGTGTGGACACATCACGTTGGGGACCAGTCTTTGAACACTTCCCTGTTTTTTGTGGTGCACGGTCTTCCAGGGTCATCACCGGGCACTCTGATGAACGTGACTTCCTGATGAAGTCCACGTTCCCAGTTTCCTCGCAGGGCCCCACTTCCTGTTCTGATCAGGAGATCCTTGCTTAACCCACGGTCAGGAGATTTCTTCCTGTGATTTCTCCTGTGGGCTTGAATGCGTGCCCGTTCACGTGTGGGTGCACAGTTCTGCTTGAACTGAGGCTTGTTTAAGGAGCCCTAGCAGACTCTAGGAGGAGAAGCAGAGCTTGAGGATGAAAGGAGGTTTTAGGAATGACATGGGCCAATAGGTGTAAGCCAGACCTGTCCTGGGGAAGCTGGGACAGTGCCCACCCAGACCCCCAAGGCCCTGCATTGCTCCCTGGCTACCTCCAGACCTCATTTCCACAGGCACCCCCTCACTCTCATGTCCTTGCTGTCTTGCAAACCCCCCAAACAGCCCCTCACCCTTAGCAGGTGCTGTCCCTCTCACCTGAACCCAGCTCTCCCAGACACCCATTTGACTCCATTTCACTGAGGTCTCTGCTCCCAGGTCACCTCCACAGACCCCCAATCCAGAACAGCTCCGCCCTCCGCCCTCCGCACTCTCCCCCCTTCCCCTGCATCCATGTCTTCGGGCGCTTACACCCTGATGTGGTCCGCACGCTGGCCACCGGCCCGCCCTGCCCCGCAGTGCCCGCCACGCAGCACCCGTAGTCTTCTCAACATGCTTATTGCTTCTTTTGTCTGCTTACTCTTCCAGGGAAAAAAGTTAGAATCCCCATTACTGAGTTCTGAAAAAAACAAACACACCTCTATTTGGATTATTCGTTGAAATGGTCTAAACTTAAAACTGAACTTGGGGAAACGATCGTTGTCACAACAGTCACAACAGTCTGCCGTACCACTCGGCAAGGTGGGCTCGCTCCTCCGGCCTCCCTTCCCAAAGCTTCTCCTCCAGCGCTCACTGCAGCTCTCCCTTTTGTTTTTATGCTTCACCTGAGGATATTTTCTATTTATCATCAGATAGAGTGGGAAGGAGAGAGAGGGAGAGAGAGAGAGAGAGAGAGAGAGAGAGAAACATCGATGTGAGAGAGACACATCGACTGGCTGCCCCCCACATGACCTGACCAGGGCCGGGGACGAACTGCAACCGAGGTCCGTGCCCTTAGCGAGAACCGAACCCAGGACTCTCTGGTCCGCGGGCCGACGCTCTAACCGCTGAGCCAAACCGGCCAGGGCTCACTGCAGCTCTCCTTGTCTTCAAGGTTCTTGGAGGCCTGCTGCGGGGTGATTTGTGTTGTTAAGGGAGTGGGATCTTTCGCCGACCCCGTCTTCTAACTAGGCGCTTTGGATGAACAGGAAAACATTTTTGGGTGTTGGTTCTGTCCACAGGCTTTGGTGAATTCTCTTTTCATGCACAGTATCACTGAGGACTGGGATGCTTTGCACACGTAAGTGATCGTAACAATGACTAATGGCATTATAACAGTCACGGCACTAATGTGACCATGACATCAAATGACACTGTGTTTCAGCATCTTCAACACCTGCAGCGACACCTGGAGGCCTGCAATGAATACTTGTTGATTAAATGAATCAATTAATAGCCATAGTCACAATGCTCATTTTCTCCTGATTTCACCGAGTGTCCCAAGAAAGTCACTAACTGCGATGATGAGCATTGTTTTAGGATAACTATTTTTAACCTGTGAGGCAAGGATCCTTTCAGCTCTAGTTTTCAAAGAGTTAGATCTGGAAAGGGAGCTGAAATGCGTTAAATATATTTTCAACAGCTTTTGAAATGGTTATATAGCTTCTTCTTTTTAAAAACATTGATATAGCCCAGCCGGTGTGGCTCATTGGTTGAGTGTCAACCCATGCACCAAGAGGTCACTGGTTCGATTCCTGGTCAAGGCACATGCCCAGGTTGTGGGCCCGATCCCCAGTGGGGGCATGCAGGAGGCAGCCAATCAATGTTCTCTCTCATCGATGTTTCTATCTCTCTCTCCTCTCCCTTCCTCTCTCTCTAAAATAAATAAAGAAAAAATATTAAAAATAAATAAATAAATAAAATAAAAACATTAATATAATTTATATTTAAATGTTTTATATAAATATTTATTTAAATTATTTGAATTTTTTATTATTGAAATTTTGTGATGTCTTTGCATTCCTGGGATAAATCCTCTATATCTGTGTACATGGGAGTGTATATGTATGTCTGGGTTTATACACAGGTGCGTGGCAGGTATGACTTTACATTCTAGTCAGGTAGGAGGGTGACTCAGGTGCCATATCTGTGCTGTGCTAGTCAAATGTTAAAATCAGGTTTATGTTAGCATTTCAAAAACAAATTTTTCTGTTAAATTATCATTGTAATTTGCCTAAAAATATACCAAAAAAGCAGAGCTTTTAAGGAATAACTAGTTGAAAACTTCTACAATATGTTTTGGTTATTGACCTTGCGATTTAAAAAAAATTAATTCTATTATTTAAAAATTTGCACAAAATATTTCTCTTTATTGACATTTTCGAGTTTATTGCTGCATAGTTTTGCTGAGTTAATTCATCTTTCTTTTTAAATATTTTTTCTTTATTGATTTTAGAGAGCGAGGAAGGGAGAGGGAGAGAGAAAACCATTGATGAGAGAGAACATCGATTGGGCTGCCTCCTGCATGCCCCCACTGGGGATCAGGCCCGCAACCTGGGCATGTGCCCTGACCGAGAATAGAGCCAGTGACCTCTTGGTGCATGGGTTGATGCTCAACCACTGAACCACACTGGTCGGGCTGAGAGAGAGAGAGAGAGAGAGAGAGAGAGAGAGAGAGAATCATTGATGTGACAGAGACACACCGATTGGTTGCCTCCCGCACGATCTGGACCAGGGCCAGGACTGAACTGCAACTAAGATATGTGCCCTTGACCAGAATTGAACCCACAACTCATTGGTCCGCAGGCCGACGCTCTAACCGCTGAGCCAAACCAGCCAGGGCTCTTTAGAGCAACTTTTAATTTCTCGTGTTGTTTCTTTGGATTTGGATTTTTAAAAATTAGATTTGACAAAGGTTTGCTTATTTTACATGGGTGATATCTCCTATGCTAACATTTATTTGTGTTTAATCTCTCTTGGACTGACACATTGTTCAAAAATCTCACCATTCGTTTTCTGTAACATGTCCTGTGCGATTATAATAGCTTTCGCTTTATTGAGTTGAAACCAGAACATAAAGCTCCAATACCATTATCATCTCAATTGAGTTAGGTGTTGTATTTATTAAAAATGGTCCTATTTGTCCCATTAAATAATATTTGCTTGGAGTTCAATTTCTCTGCCATTCTATTTCTTCTTTATATGTGCTAACATTTGCATGCTGTATATTTGCTCACCCTTTCGTTTTTCATCTCTCTGTTTTTCCTTCTTGGGGTATATTTTTGTAAGTAGCGTATGAGGGAGAAACTTGGTATTTTAATAAGCGGGTTTAATCCATTTCTTGTCCAGCTTTGCTCTCGGCTTTAATGCACCTCACTGCTCCCTTTCTTGTCTGCCCTTTGCCTTTGAGAAATATGTTTCGCTCGCTCTCATCTTCTGAAATGGTTTTGAACTTTGACCTTCTGAGTTTAATCCTATCAGAGCAGTGCTTTTCAGAGCCTGTCTGGCAGACCTCTGGCCCTGTGAGCTGTTCTATGGGAAAAAGAGAGCCCTGGTCAGACATCACAAAGAAGGTGGCATACTATGTACCCCCTTAGAAAGACTTAAAGCACAACAGCATAGAAAAAGGTTCTGATAAGTCCTGCAGGGGAGGGAGGAGGCACCTGTCTTTGTTTGTTTCCCAGAGTTATTTTTAGGAGGGCTTATACCACAATTAGAGCCTGAAGTCCTCAAGAAGATACTCCTCAATTGTTAGTCAAAAATGAATTTCCGAGCCTATGTTGGTACGGGGGTGGGGAGTGGGGGGATTCCAGAACTGAACATGTTCTCTCCCTACAAACCCAACTGTTCTGAAGACTCAGCCATGTAGCCTGGTGCTCCCAGAGGAAGAGGGTGGGCACCCTGGAGCAAAGAGGTCCACAGGCTGCAATGCCTTGGCCTAGAGCAGGTCCCCTTGGGGCACGAAGGGGAGGCGGATGCCCTCGAGAATGGGAGGGCGGAGGCGGAGGGGAAAGGAGCGGAGGGCGAAGAGGTGAAAGGCAGAAGCTGTGCAGCCTCTGGCCCACGGGGATCCAGAAGGAGGAAGCTGGGAGTTCTGGAACGTCCTGTAGGGAGTGCAGGCCAACCCGTGGCCAACGCCATGGCTGGGTCCTGAGGTCCCACAGCTCCAGAGAGTACCAGTGTGGGACCATGGGGCATCTCAGGCTTTGGCAGCAGGGTCAGACAGGCACTGGTAGAATCAGGGCATCACTCAGAGGCCTGAGAGGACCCCAAGCCTGGGTCAGGATTTTCTCTGGGAACAGAGGGCACACCAGAGTTAGGGTACCTGGAGCAGAGGGGAATGACGGCGTCATCTCCGAAGTACGTCTGTTGCCTGAGCAGGCCTGGGCTGGGAGGAGCAGGAGAGGCTGGTGTCTGAGTGGTACCCCAAACTTCAGCCTCTCCATAGACTGGACATTCTAGTGACCAGCAGGGGCCTGCGTGCTACCTGGGAATGGCCAGAAAAGCCAAGGGTCTTTCCAGATTTTCATGGGGCAGGGAAAAGCCAGTGCCACGGAAGTCACTGGGTGGGCTGTCGCAAGACGCAATAGCTCGGTCCTTCCAGACAGTGAGTCGCCGGGTGCCATGTGCTGGACACATGGAGACTTCCCGGAGAGAACACAGGAGTGAGCTGACTTCGCATCTGCCACCTCCCAAGCTTGCTCACGACGTCACCTGTGTTCTGTCTTTAACCTTCGCCATCTGCCTGGGAGGAAATGCTTGTATCTTAGCGACAAGGAGACCGAGGATCGCAGGGACGGAGTAACCCACCAGAGTTCATCCGCCGAGTCGTGGCGCATCTGGGGTAAATTAAAATTCTCAACGTGGTCCCGTGGAGGAAGGAAGTTGGGCGTTTCGATGAACAAGCCTGGCCACGAAGTGATAACTGTCGAGCGCTGGTGGTGGCAGATGGGGCTCATTATACTATTCTCTCTATTTTTTCATGTTTAAAAATTCCCCTAATAAAAAGTGAAAAATGTGTTGAACATGTGGTTTGGGGAGGACACGGAACGATGGGAAGGGGCGCCGCTTGTACATAACTGGTGGGCCCACCCCATGTGTTCTGGCTGAGGACCAGCTCTCGGCACAGGGGGGACCCAAACCCAGAGCCCCCTCCAGCCCTGGTCCCCCATTCACCCGCCTTGCTCAAATGGCAAGAGAAGTGGCTCTGGGGACGGACCCTTTCTTGTTCCCTATCCCTGTGACCTAATTCTCCGAGGACTCTCCCGTCTCCTCTTTCATTGGGGCACCAGGAAGGGTCCTTCCGGGCACTTGAAAGTTGGAAAAATCAGCTTTGTCCCACGAAGAGTTAAATTCACGGCGTGATCTCGGAGAAGAGATCTGCGAAGACACACCCCGCAAGGCCGAATGGGTTTGGAGCCATTAGCGTAGGAACAAACCCTCATTTGTCTAATTAACAGGTTCCAAGGTCACACGTCTCTCTTCTCCATGAATGCGCATCCCTCTCCAAAGTCATTAAAATATTTTATGGGGAAGGGTTTGATCACAAACCCTGAGCATCTCGCTCCTCTGTGGCTTCCAACCACTAACGTGTCATTACAGGGCCTCTCGTGGTAGCGTAGGCAACACCGTTCGCGCGTTTTATTTTTATTGGCAAGCAGTAGAACGGATGTTAATATCACCCTCATGATTTGTCACAGTCATTCCTTTGCACGCGGGTACACGTTCCCGGTGTGAGGTGAAGAGGTAAGATCGGGTTGACCTGAGTCACCCTGGCGACGCTTTTGTGCTGTCCATCATTTGACTTGCCGGGCGAAACAAAGAGGTTCCCATCCACTGTTTAGATGCCCGGGAACTGATCGTGGAGTTGAATTGAACGCGGAATCTTACAGTTTCTTTTCAGAACAGAAATACAGAGATAACAAAATGGATTCCTTTGAACAAAAGCCTGACCCAGGCTTGGGGATGGCCCGCCTGGATGGGGGACAAATGACTCTCTTTGCTCATAAGCTTTTTCAGGAAAATCACCGCCGGGGATCTTTACAGTGGCGCATCGAATGCGCGGTTTGTTAAAAGGTATTGATAATGATAAATCGGCCTTGGATGAAAGGTTTATGGTTGGGGGTGATTTTATCGATTCGGGTCTGGCTAGTCTCTCGAAAGTACAACATTATTTTCAGCGAATCGATCGTGTCTGGTTTGAGAAGGCTTTGCCCCAGGTTTGCCTTAGATTGTATTTAAATAATTGATCACGATTTGTATTTGTTAATGACCTTTAACTGAACTGTCATTGACCCAGGTTGGGCCACAGAGATCAATTTTGTGGACGGCTCATTTGCCTCTGACTTTTCTAAGGCACGGGTGTTTTTCTCCATCCTAACCCTCTGTTTGGTATTGAGTTCAGAAATCAAGGATTCTGGCTTATTTCTGTACAGTAAAGTGGGATTTCGATGAGAAGTGTGCTTCTCGCGCTCGGCTCTGGGGAGTCCACACGTACGCAGGTCATCCACCCTGTTGGGGTCAGGTGTTGAAACTGGAGGACAGGGAAGGAAAAGTGACGCCATGTATCCCAGATGGAGCCCATCCCCCTTTTCTCTCAAACCTGAGCATCTGATTTCCATAAGAACACCTGTTATTGCTGCTTCCTCCCGTCAGCAGCACAGGTGACCCCGGAGAGGAAGATGTGGTGATGGTGTTGATCGACAGGTCTCTGAAGCTGGTTACTGCGGAGAGGGCTGTGGTCCAGGGGCTGCAATCCCCGGAGACCCCCATGACGCAGGTGTGAAGGCTGTGGTTACGGCTGGGGGACAGCTCGGGGTCTTCTGGGAGCACGGAGTGCAGGTGCGGGCTCTCGGCTCGGACCAGCCGCTGCCGGTGGCTGTGGTGGCGGAGACAGCCCAGCAGATGACCCCACTGCCCCAGCACCTTCTGCATCCCGGAATGTGTCCCCGGGGTGGGGTGGGAGACAGTCCCTGCTCTCCCGTCCCCAGCAGACACACTACTGCTCAGGTCATGACCTTGTCTCCCAACAAACATGAATTCAGCCTGTAAACAGCCACAGGAAATGAAGGCCTCATGCGAACTCTGTCGTCCCGTTCTGCCCCAGACCTCACCACTTCATTTCCTGTGCGAATCCTCTGAAATCCACGCTGTCGGACTTCTGGCCTCCAGACTGTGACACGTGTCTTCCCCCATCGCCACGGCTTGAGCCAGGCCTGAAGGAAGGGGAACCTCGGGGAGTATAAGAGGTGGGGGGCTGCATATCTGTTGGTACCTCGTGAGATCCATCAGTCGGGTATCAGTGGACTCGCAGGTTCTCAGAGACCAGACATGAAATCCCGAAGCCCGACTGGGCCCCAACCCACACAGAGGGCAGCGACCCGGGGCCACTGGTGCGGTCGGAGTTTCCCAGCGGGGGGCACAGAGCCCCGGGGAAGTGTGTCTTCTCCCAGCTCCGAGGGTCCGCGCTGTCGGTGTGGTGAACTAGCTGCATTCGCACGGGAGAGCCGGACAATGTTATCTTCATAACCAGGGTTGCATCCGCAATGGATTTATCTAAAATCCTTTCAATACAGAACCATATGCTGAAACCCTTGACGGAATATTCATCAAAAACGTTTTTCTGGGCTCTGCAGCCCTGATTGAAAATGCATCTGTGCGAGCAGCCTTTTTGGGAAAATTACATATCTTACACAGAAACAATACCCGAGTCTTCCCCGCCCCTCACAAAGGAAACGCAGAGACGACAGTTTATCCAAATGAAAAGCAGAAGGATTCTTTTTTCTAACGAGGATGCAGGGCGAGACCGATCACAGACACGTGTGCGAAGTTACAAGGCTTTCTCTTCTCTATTTTGGGGGATGGTTGTATGAAAATACCTTACAGCCTTCTTACAGCCTTCTTGCAGCCTGTGGGGATAAGAAATGGCTCCTGGTGTGTGTGAATGCGACCATGAGGACATCTGACAGTATCTGTTCCCGCTTTTAGAAGGAAATCTATTCTCAGTGAGGATGTGGAATCGGAGTCAGGGGAGAGCAGCCCCCAGGCGGGCAGCGGCTGGCATCGAGGACTGTCCCGGAGGAGATCCTAGTGTCCGCACGTTGGACGCATGGAGCTCACCATAGCCAAGAAGCTGAAGATGGGGGACGAGAGTCCCAGAATCTCTGACACGCTTGCTCAGCTTTATAAAGAACAAAGCTGACGCGCACTTGTGCGTCTCCTGGGCCCCCCCGTAGAACAGCAGCTGCCCGTGGGGTTGCTCAGTGGCCGGAACCGGAGCAGCACTTTCTCTGTCAACTTTGGTTGGGACGAGGCAACACCAGACGGGCCTACACCGGAAAGCCTTGGATCATCCCCTCACTGAAATACAGTTCTCTTTTTCTTTTCAATTCAGGGAGCCAGTTCAGTTTTGTCCAAAGATTCTAAGTACCGTCCTTCATTTTCCTAGTGAGGTTCCCTCCTGGGCTGGAGGAGAGGCACGGGGCGGGAGTATATCTTGTATAAACCGTGTAATAGTCCAGCACCCAGAGGATGTGCAGGCCAGAGTTGAGCAGGAGCCCAGAGCGAGAGCCCAGGGAGAGGACCCTGAGTGCACTGACCCATCTCAAGTGGCCGGAGCCAGGTAGCAGAAGTTCAGATGTGGAGTTGTAATTCAGATTATCAACTAGAGAGACGAGGGGAGGAACACAGGGTGGGACTCAGCCGAGAGCTGCAGTGAGCCAGGCAGGAGTCGTTTCCCCGCAGCTCTGTGTTGCTGAGGACCCCATGGCAGGTGGGGGGCTGGCTCCACTGGGTGGCTGGGGATGGGGCAGACGGCATCCCCTGCTGGTCTCCTCCTGAGAGCAAGTGAGTGCAAATGAGACGGACATTCCCACTCCATGCTTTGTCTTCAGAGGCCCACTGTGATTTTACCCTGTGCCACCAGGAGGACATACCCTCCAGCCTGGTGGTCTGAGAGGATGAGAAACATGAACCAGCCAGACCCAACGTGCAGCTGGGCGCTGCCTGACCCAGCTCAGCCCAGCTCAGCTGACCCCAGCCAGCGACCTTGTTACTCACAGGGCCCGAAACATTTGCAAGATCCAGGGCAAGAGTGCACACGCACGCTCTCCTCCCGTGTGACTCACCCCTCGCCTTGTTCAGACAGGTATCCCAGCCCTGTCGCACTGAGGTGCATTCATTCACTCACCTGGATCCCTCATTTATTTCCATGGGACCCGGCGCTCACTAAAGGCGGAAGCCGTTAAGGGAGCCTGGCACATTCTCTAAAAAGAGGTTCTAGCAGCATTTGGCATGTTTTTTCCTGATACGCTAAGTGCTAAAGCACTGAAAATAGATGCTATTCATCAGGGTTTATTTGCTCATAGAAATTCTTTCCATAGAAGCAACTAAGTCCGAGACTGAGGTTTTCATGCCAGGAGCTCATCATCTCTACTTTGAAATGTTAGAAACAACCCTTTGTAATAACATCACAGTTAGTTATTTTCAGGCAAATTGCACTGTTGATCCCTTTCTTCACCACTTTCAGAAATAGCCAGGTCTGCTAACCCACGCTCAGTACTCCACTACCAGGGTCCTTTGAAGGCATGCAGTCAAGGTCAGCAGATAAATACTGGTTATCAATTCTTACTTTTGTATATACAGTTATAGCATCGTTTTACGTTATATATCTTTGGTGAGCATATAAATTATGTAAAATATAAAATCTGTATCTTTCAACTTGAAATATTCCTAGGGTAGAATCTTCAACAAAATGTGTTAATAAATACTTTGCCGATAAAATTAGGTAAGATTTAAACCCTGATGCCCGTGGTGGAGAGGACACAGGGAAATGGTCACTGTCACACCTGGTGGGCCCGTACGTTCCTACAGATCTTCAGAGAATAATTTTGCTCAATCTACAATTTGAAACAGGTAACACTTGAACATTTTTACTTCTAGGAATGTGTTCTAGGTGAGGAAACATGGACACGCACAGACATTGAGGTGGGTTGCACCCACAGTGAAACATTAAAAACACAAAACATTTCACAGGCGGGGGTAAGTGAAATCACAGTAATCCACAGGTTGGAACAAATGATCTATACAGAAAGAGTTTAGACTGTATCATGGCATGGATGTGTTCATCAAAATTTAGTGGAAAAATAAGTTTCAAACACTGTGAGATCTTACTTTTGAAAAAAAAAAAAAAACTCTAAAGACTGATGAGATATTTATTAAAATGTTAACAGTATTTGATCCTGTGGGATTCTAAGAGATTTTGATTGCTTACATTGGTTTTTCTGAATTTTCTACAAAAAAATGGTATTATTTATGTAATTCAAACAAATCTCAATTGAATCCTTTAATCGGAAATATGCTTTCACGACGGAGGGGCAGGGCTGCGTGGAGGTCTGGCCGCCAGTGGAGATACCCTGCGGACAAGAACAGGCAACGAGACCACCTCCTGACGCTTCAGACTTGGAGCCTGTACGGATCTGTTGTGTCTACCTGAAGTTGAAATGTTTCACTGCAAAATATCTGATATTTGGGGAAGCGTGTGTATGTGTGTGAATGCGCGTGCCCCGGAGTCGGTGTTGATATTTTAATTATTAAGGAATTAATCTGTTTTAAACTGGTCTTCTGCCCTTGGCATGTGTGTGCTGCCTAAGTAGCAGCTAATTTATATTTTAAGACAACAAGGCTCAGTTTCCCCAGGGGACAACAGGCCTGCATCTTCAAAGGTGTAAACGTCTAACTTCAGAGATTCAAACCACCCAGCGCTGGAATGTCAAATGTTGTGATTTAGAGTTTATCTGAAAGGATTTGATTTGCATTTCAATTTAACTAAGAGATTTACATTCCCCCCCCCATTTTTTCTATTGGTGGCCAAGGACAAGAACCCCACCCCCACCCCACCCCATATTCCAAAGACAGAGAGAGACATTTATTTGCCAAAACTCTTTCAAGCACAGACAAAAAGGGGGTTTGGCTGTGTTTGGGGACAAAACAAGAGCAGAGACACCTACACTTTAATGGAGGGTCTCAGGCGAGTCACAGCTGTCACCCTCGCCGAAGGACAAGGGCCAGAGGTCTGATGAATTTCATCTGCTGCCACTCAGGCTGCCTCACGGGCCACGCCCACGCAGCAGGAATTTGAAGTAGTTGAGCCTAAGTTAAAGGGACCTGCTGGGTGAGAACCTAAGGAGGCGGTAGACAGGGAGGCCCAGGAAGGGAGCCAGGGAGAGTTTTGCAGTATAAACAAGGTCCCCCACCACCACTGAGAGGGCAGAGCCCCTTCCGGCCACCTGGTGAAGAATTATTCTTGTTGCTACCAAGAATATGCAAACTTCAAATTCTGCTCCATGTTGTCAAGTTACCTCGTAGAAAGTTGGAACCAATTAAAATTGCTCACACCAAAACTAAGCACTTTCCTTAAAAAAAAAAAAATTCACTGGTTAATTTGATCTGTAAAGCTCTTTTCCTGTTTACGGGTTCTGTTTGATGCTTTTTTTCTAAAGTACATAACCTTCGGCCAGTTTTCTCTTGTGGTGCTTATATCTCTTAATAAGGATTTGTACACATTTTTCATATAAGAGGATATTAGCTTTTGTCATTTTTGTTATAAATAATTTATCACTGACCCTTCAGCTACTAACTTGGAGACGTTTAGGCCATATGAAAACCATTTTATTATTGAATTGTCTTCAAATACACCTGTTGTTTTCCTTTAGGGATTTCTATCTTGGGAATTACATTTGGAAATTCATCTGCACTTTAAAATTGCAAAATTAGCCCTGGACAGTTTGGCTCAGCGGTTAGAGCGTCGGCCCGTGGACCAGAGAGTCCCGGGTTCGGTTCCCGCTAAGGGCACGTACCTCGGTTGCAGTTTGTCCTTGGCCCCAGTTGGGGTCGTGTGGATAGCGACCAGTTGATATGTCTCTTTCACATTGATGTTTCTCTCTCTCTCTTCCTCCCTTTCTCCCTACCGCTCTATCTGAAGATAAATGCAAAAATGTCTTCGGGTGAGGATTAAAAAAATAAAAATTAAATAAATAAATAATAAAATTGCAAAATTATTTACTTAAATTTCCCCCCACTGGTTTACACATATATTTTTAAAACGTATCTCTTTCCCATCCTTCCCAGGGCAAATGAAACGAGATATCACAGAAATCTGAAAAGGCACCGAGATCACAACTCATGAGTCCATGGTGTACGTGCTGCAATCTAAGAGAGACCCTTACTTGCATACCATCTAAAATTCACTTCATGTTTATTTTGTTCTGCACAAACACATTTTGTATATTACCAGGAAACTAGTAATAGTTTGCTGGTAAACTGAGCTCATGATTTGCACTTCAACTGCTCAGAAAAAACACACATCTATGAAGAAGCAGACCAAGCTCATTTTATGCTTCCTGCATGGCGAACTTCTACCTAAAAGAATGTGTAAGTCATGTGTTCAAGTACGCACTCAATAAAGGGAAATAATGGAAAATGGAAGACCAGTAAAGGCATTAGGACTTCCCTGGAAATGACGCAGAAAAGTCTTCTAAAGAAAAGTTTCTGCAACGGCTCCATCCTGTGACTAAGCTCGTCATAAAACCAAGCACACGACGTCCGTGATCCGGGAGGTCTGGATCAACTCAGAACTGGATTTACTCTCTGCAAACGTTGGTCCCCCTGAAAATTATGCAACAAGCAACTCCAAGAATATGCCAGTGTTTATTTAGAGTATACAAGAATCATGACTGCCATGAGCTGTGTTCTGGAGGAGGATTGTTTAGGGATTAGATGATGAAATCTGTTTCTTACAAAAATCCAAAAGCAAATTAAACATGGGGATCAGGGGGCATAAATATTACACAAAATTTAGGCTAACATATTGTTAAGTTTGGAAATTAATGCCTTTCTCTCTCTCTCTCTCCCTCTCTCTCTCTCTCGCTCTCTCTCTCTCTTTCTTTCATCTCCCATGAGATCTCCGAGAAACTTCTGAACGAATAAAGCATTTAGGTTACTTTATTTTATTTATTTATTTTTGTTAATCCTCACCCAAGGATATTTTTTCCATTGATTTGCAGAGAGGTTGGAAGGGAGGGAGGGAGAGAGAAAGAGATTGAAAGAGAGAGAGAAACATCAATGTGAGAGAGATACATCGATTGGTTGCCTTCCGAACTCATCTAACCAGAGCAGGGGATCAAACCTGAAACCCAGGTATGCATCCTTTACTGGGACTCGAACCTGCGACCCTTCAGTGTTCGGGCTGATGCTCTAACCACTGAGCCACACTGGACAGGGCAAGGTTACTTCATTTATTTATTTGTTTATTTAAATCCTCACCCGAAGACATTTTTCCATTTTTGTTCAGATAGAGTGGGAGGAAGAGAGAGAGGGAGAGAGAGAAACATCAACATGTAAGGGAAACATTGAGTGGCGGCCTCTTGTATGACCACAACCAGGGCCGGGGACGAATCACAACTGAGGTACACACCCTTGACCAGAATCCAATCTGCAACTCATTGGTCCGCAGGCCGATGCTCTAACTGCTGAGCCACACGGGCCAGGGTGGCAAGGTTACTTTAAATTAATGGGAATGTAAGTGAAAAACTTGTAAGTTTACAATTTACTGTGGTTGTTTTAGCTCTAGGTGTGTTCCCTAGAGGGTCCCAGGTATAGAAGTAATGTACACAGTGGAGGTTGGAGCTGGGTGTGGGTACTGGGCGAAAACCAGGTTGTAAAGAAGTCTTATCCCCAAAACACCTCCTCCAATGCCGGGGTCCAGCCTCGGCAGGTCCAGGGGTTCCCAAAGGTGTGGACGGAGTTAGTTTGAGAAAGACGTGTGAGACAGAAGGTGCTTGATCCTTCTTCTGCTTAAGGCTAGCAGAATCTTTATTTATATATATCTGCAGGTAACATTGTTTCTCCTGAACCTTTTAGGCAAATAAGTACAGACATTCTTTTGGTTGTTTACCCAACTCTTCGGTATATTACATGTTAATTACCAACTATTTTTATCCTTTGCCCAGACATCCTCTTAGACTCCTGACCTTTCCTCCTATCTAAGATCCTTCCAAGCTTCCATAGTCCTATCCTAAATCTTTATTACTTTCTTGCTTTTCTTCCTGCAATCTTTTCTACCATCTACATCATTAATCATATACATGTTACTTCTATAATGATTCCTAACAGACAGCTAACAGATAGAGAAAGCAAAGATTAGTCTCCTTCAGTTGCCATCCTGCATTTTTATTTTCCCATTACTTTATATCTTCAGTCACTGTTCTTCGTGATTCCTGCCATGTAGTGAATTCACTTCTCCAGGGACTATGTCAAACCATGGAGGTCTTCATATCTCCAGGGACTATGTCAAACCATGGAGGTCTTCGTATCTCCAGGGACTATGTCAAACCATGGAGGCCTTCATAACTCCAGGGACTATGTCAAACCGTGGAGCTCACCCATGACTATGTCAAACCATGGTGGTTGCTGTTCTAGTGACACCGCTCCCAACACTCCAAGATTTCTGGTCAGTCATGTTAAGGGTGTTGAAATGACCAGGACCACAGTTCTCCTGTCTGAATGAACCCACTACTACCATTATCCAGAGAAATCTGGTGGTTAGCCCTCTCTTACCCTCATGCCACTCAGCTAGTTTACCTCCTCAGTATCTCTTGAACATACATTCTCCTCGTTGTCACCATTGTGACTACTTCAGTTCAGGTCTTCAAAATTTCTCACCTGCTTCTTATGAGCGGCCACTGCGCGTTAAAATGGGAAATGACTTGAACAGACAGTGACCAATAAGCAGATGAAAAGATGCTCCGCACCACTCATCCTCAGAAAACAAAAATCGAACCACCACAAGCCCTGGCTAGTGTGGCTCAATTGGTTGGAGCATCAGCCGGTATACCAGAAGGTCCCAGGTTTCATCCTTGGTTGGGGTGTGTGTAGGAGGCAACCAATCGGCGTTTGTCTCTCACATCAATGTTTTCCTCTCTCCTTCTCCCTTCCTCCCTCTCTAAAAAATCAGTAAAAGCATGTCCTTGGGTGAGGATTACACACACACACACACACACACACACACACACACACAAAGATACGACTGCACACCCCAGTTAAAATGAAAAATACTGACAGCACCAAATATTGACAAAGACGTGGAGCAACTGGAACTCTGACACATGGTGGTGAGCGTGTGAAACAGTGTAACCACTTTGTAGAACTGTTTGTCAGTTTCTTACAAAGTCTAACATAAACTTGTCCTGTCTCAGCAAATCCTCTCCTAGGTATTTACCCGAGAGAAATGACAACATATGTCAACGAGAAGCCTTGAACAAGAATGTTCATAGCAACTTTATTCATTATAACCAAAAACTGGAAAAAATCCCAATGTTCATTAGCAAGAGAAATGACAAGCAGATGGTTGTTTATTCATCCAATGGAATATCTCTTAGCCACGGAAAGAAACAAACTACAGATGAATTGTGGAGACACGTGGTGTGCAAAGAAGTCAGGCAGTAACACACTATGTAGTTCCATGACATAAAGTTCAAATACAGACTAAACTAACCTGGGGTTAGAGGTACCCGGATGGCGGTTGCCTCGGGGAGGAAGGATTGACCAGAACGGAGCACAGGCACACTTACTAGGACTTGGGAATTATTTTCTGTCTTGTTCGTGTGTCAAAACTCACAGAACCAAATACCCAAGGTCTGTGCATCTTTGTATATCTCACTACAAATAAAAACATTTACACAGAACACATCCATTTACATGTTTTGGTGATTTTTTTTTTTATCCTCACCCGAGGACATTTTTGCATTTATCTTCAGATAGAGTGGGAGGGAGAGGGGGGAAGAGAGAGAGAGAAATATGGATGTGAGAGAGACACATCGAGTGGTTGCCACCCACACGACCCCAACAGGGGCCGGGACGAACTGCAACCGAGGCACGTGCCCTTAGCGGGAACCGAACCCGGGACTCTCTGGTCCACGGGCCGATGCTCTAACCACTGAGCCACGCCGGCCAGGGCAGTTTTGGTGATTTTACTCTCTACTTAGCGTGTCTTTTCCAGCTGCAGAGTCCGGTTTCTCTGAAATGGAGGCATTTCTATTTTATCACGTGGTGTCCCTTCTTCTCCAGGATTCTGATCTCTTCCGCAGACATTCCAGTTGCCCTTGCAGTTTTCACGTTTTTCAGCGTTTGATTTTTGTCCTTTTCGTTAGCTCACTGAGGGGACCTCTCAACGGCCTCTCCTGCCACAGATGCCGGCTCCTCGCCGCACCTTTGCATCCTGAAATTTTATCTGGCGTCTCTAATGACGTCCTCTCCAGGCAGGCAGCTCCCTTCCTACTTCTCCTGCTGATGCGGGAATTAAAAGCACGGGTTCTGGAATCTGACAGATTGGTTTGTCACTAGAGGCTCCAGCCTTGACTGTGTTACTTTGGGCAAGATAATTGAATTTAATAAACGCTTTCCCTCATCTGCGACATGAGGGTCTGTGAGCCAAGGCTTGAACAGTAGGGGCTCAGTGCCAGGCATGGAGCACTCACTAGACACCAGCCTCACCGTCGTGGTCGCCCGTAGAACCACCAGCCTCGCCATCGCCGTGCGTGTCCTCCTTCCGACAAACACATTCTGCTTTCAAGCTATTATCTGTCCACTTTCTACATGTTTTGCACTCGGGCCGACATGGGGTAGACGTCCAGTGAACATCTGTCGAAGGAATAGATACACGTGTCCCTTCGTTGTGCGGCATACTCTGATTTCTGCTGTGGAGTTCTATGTTTTGGCCATCAGGGAAACTCAGTCAATGAATGTGAAATCTACTCTCCAATCAGGTTTTGTTTAATTAATTAATTAATGTTTTAAAAGCTTTCTGGAAAAAAATTTTTAATGTTTTTATCGATTTTAGAGAAAGAGGAACAGAAAGGGAGATGGAGATAGAAACATCAATGAGAGAGAAGCATCAACATCCATCAGCCGCCTCCTGCATGCCCCCCACTGGGGATCGAGCCTGCAACCTGGGCACGTGCCCTGACCTGGAATCGAACCAGCGACCTCTTGGTGCAGGGACGATGCTCAACCACTGAGTCACACCAGCCAGGCTCAGATCAGGTTTTAAAATAATGACTCAGTTACTTTATCCAGAAAATGTCATTCCGATGTTACCTTGACCGAGCCTGAACAGTGAACGTATCAGGAGTGGAAGACCAATTGCATGCTAAATTGTTATTCAGACACACCTTATAACAATACCAGGGTAGAATTCATTTCAATGAAGTAGAAATTGGGGGGGGGGGGGAAGCTTTGGGTCAATAAGTTACTAACATTTTATTTATTTCTTAAAGATTTTAAAAAAACATTTTCTAACTCTTATTTTCTTTTTCTTTCATCAAATCTCAATATGAATTACTGGCGAGATAAAAAGAAAGATCCCTTCTACTTAAGCATCTTAACATTTCAGTAAA
This sequence comes from Tadarida brasiliensis, assembly GCA_030848825.1. Classification (NCBI taxonomy): domain Eukaryota; kingdom Metazoa; phylum Chordata; class Mammalia; order Chiroptera; family Molossidae; genus Tadarida; species Tadarida brasiliensis. The sequence continues at coordinate 102,987,188 of CM061265.1, forward strand.
TCCCAACCTCAAAAGGATATGGGCACATTTCAGATTCCAATTCAAGCATCCGAATAGGAATTTCTCATCCTTTGCAGGCAGGAGAAACCAAGATCTCTCACTTCAGAGTTTAATCCTTCCGTCTAAGCCCTAGGCATTGATTGGCAACTTCTCATGGTCGTTGCACCATCGTTGCCAATGCTCCCAGACTGCTTGGCGTTGTCTACTACGGCTTTGATGGGGTCCACTGTCACCAGCCAACCAAACCTAACTCTGGTACCCCGATTTCTCCACACCCCGTCACACCACAGTCTTTCTTTTCTGCAGCAGGTAAGAGTCCTCACTGACACCGTGTTCAACACTGTGTCCCCACTGCTGTGTTCCATGCGGTCAGGATCTCCCCCTTCCTGTCTGCCTTCAGTAGAGAACTGAGCTGAGAACCATTCCTGTAACTTGTGAGCCTCCTTCTGCCCTCGAGGTCTCCCCAGTGATTCAGCCTTCCAGTGGTAGGGAGTCACGTTCCCCAGCAGCCCAGCAGAGTCCCAGCCACTGGAGTAGATGCAGATGACCTGGGACGACCTGGTCATTGTTTCCCCGTGCCCTAAACAGCTCTGATCACTGGGTTTATGCCAACTATTGTTGCGTAACAAATTACCCCAAAACTAAGCACCTTAAAGCAGCAGGTGCTTACTAACTCAGCGTTTCCGAGGGTCAGGAATCCAGGCGCCTCATGAGGTGGCAGCCAAGCTGTTGACAGAGACTGGAGGCTCCTCTTCCGGCTCAGTCGCGTGGCTGTCGCAGGGAGACTCAGCCTCCTGCCCCGCGGCCCCTCCACAGAGTGCGTGTGACCCGGCTTCCCACAGGCCAAGAGACGCAAGGAGGGAAGAGCGGGCTGGGACCCACTGCGTCGTCTGTAATCTGGTTTCCAAAGTGACACCCCTTGACTTCTGCCATGTTCTATCCATTCTACACGAGTCACAAAGCCCAGCCCACACTCCCGGGAAGAAGAATTGAGCTCCCTCTCTGGAAGGGAAGAATATTAAGAACTTTTGGACACGTTTGTAAGGTCACCGTCTTGGGTTAACGTATACATCTCCTTAAGTATGTGGAAATACTGTCAAGTGAACTCCTAACGCGTGAGGTTATTTCATGTTCTAGGATGTGAGGTTCCTGCAGAAAAAGCCCAACTCAGAGCTGGCCCTGCCCCGGAGCGGCTCATCCGTCTGGTCCATCCTGGTGGCACACCAGCAGGACTGAGGCGGGCCCCGACCGGGCAGAACTGACGAATGGTCTCCACGCCAGAGGGGGAGAGTGGGAAAGACCGGGGAACAGGCAGAAATGGCGTGTCACTCCGGGCACCCTGAGGGACGCTCTCTTCCTCGAAGAGCGATTGTCCTGTCACAGCCTCACTGATCTGGAAAGACAGTCGGGTCTCCTTACTGTCGAGCAAGTGAGGGTTTTTGGATGAGGGTCAACCTGAGAGAGTCACGCTGTCCTGACGAGTCTGAGGAGCAGTTTAAGGAATTGTATAGTGGGTCCCAGAGGTCTGATGTGGGTCGGAGCAGCTCGAGCGTTTTTGAAAAATGAGGGCAATTTAAAGATACAAACATCCCTGCCTTCGCAGCCTTCTCCCCGCTCACGGCAGAGTGTGGGGGACCGAGCCTGATCAGGAGAATCGGCTCGTGCTTTTACTGGAATGCACCCAGGGGATAACACCCAGCTTGGCAGGTGCCCGAGTGAGACAGGGCCGATGACAATAACACGGAGCGTGTTTCCCAAAATGTGTTCCACAGAACACCCGTCCCATTGATACAGGGTATGTGGCAAAAGGGTGGTCATCGATCAAAACTACAGGAACCATCAACGAGGAAGTAAGATCCCCCGCCCCCCACCAGAGTTATGGCTTAAAACCAGTGGAGACCAGCTGGACCCAACATGGTGACTCATTTCATCTAATGGAACCCCCAGCCTCACTATGCCTCATCGGAACACATTAGCAGCCGGACAAAACACCTGTGCCCCCAGGACTGGCAATGGTAAGCCCCTAAAGACACAGAATGGTCCACGGAGCTCCTCTGAGAAATCTCCACCCCTTTCCAGGGAAGGTCGTGACTCTTCCTCCTGCTCATTGAATACCCTCCTCCCTGATGAAATGAACCTCAATAAAGGAAGACATTCCAGGGAAGGGGGCTGCTCTGTCTGGGAGTGGCCCCTTCTCTGCCTCATTGCTTCACCATAAACCCACTCTCACTTCAAACTCTGTACTGTCTCGCCTTTGAATTCTTTCCTGTCCAAAGCCAAGAACCCACAGTGGGTGCTGGACCCTCGGGTCCCAGGCCCCCAGGACGCCTGCATCACCACGAGTTACTCCATGGGTAGAAAACTGGTCAAATACGCATAGAAATACTGCATAAAACACCTTCACTGAGAAGTGCGTGCTACGCGTTAGTACATCAAGGCAAGCAAGAACTTCTTGCAGCAGAAAAGTCTTCCTCTCTTTCTCTTCCTCCTGTTTTCCCCCTCTTCCAATTTGAAGGTGACGCTCTTTGTCTTTATATCTCTTTCCCGGCTGACGGCGCTTCATATCCGAAGCTAGTATCTCGACCCCTCCTCAGCCATCCCTCTGCCTCCAGACCCACCTGCTACCGTCCAGCACGCTGACCATTGTTTAAATGATGATTGTTTTATAGACACTTTTCACAGTATCCACTTGCCTAAAAATTATTTCACACACTGTTTGACATCAGACCTTCCTTCCGGGATGATTTCTTCTTCCTGGAGGACATATTTTGGAGTCCCTTTGGTGAAAGACTCTTGGTGGTGAGACCGCTGTGTGTCCGTCAGATTCTCTTCCATTTGCCACTGTTGTGAAGCGTTAGTTCAGTGGGGTGACAGTCCCCAGCCAGCACTTCACAGTCATTATGCTGTCTCTGTCTCCCATGGCAGCTGTCAACGTAACGTCCAAACCTGTAGAGAATTTTTATGAGTTTGTTGGAGCCAAACTGACAATTGCTGGGAAGCAAAATCTTAATGGATTGAGAAAATGCTTCAGAGAATGGTGATTTTTCAGCATGTTTTATTATGCATTAGAATCAAAGGAGGTGACTTGAGAGGTACGTGAAATGTGTTGGTGGTAGATTAAGGGGCCGGGAGAAAGCAAAGCAGGGAAATCTCTGTGATTGGACAAAAAACAAAACAGAGAGCCTGGCCGGTGTGGCTCAGTGGTTGGGCATCCACCCATGCACCAAGAGGTCACTGGTTCGATTCCCGGTCAGGACACATGCCCAGGTTGTGGGCCCAATCCCCAGTGGGGGGCATGCAGGAGGCGGCCAGTCGATGTTCTCTCTCATCGATGTTTCTATCTCTCTCTCCCTTTCCCTTCCTCTCTTTCTAAAATCAATAAAGAAGAAGAAGGTGAAAAAAAAAGCAAAATGGAGAGACACATACTTCATTGACGGTGGTGGGTACAGGATAATTAACATTTCCGGAACATGGAGATGGTGTGTGGGAAACAAGACAACAATGAGGGGTCTGTGTCTCGTCTCTGGTGCTGGTGGCTGTGTCTTGGGGGGTCTAGAGAAGATCACCCTGACATTTCAAAGGCATGTTATCCTAGATGCAAAAAGACAACAGACGGGCTCACTTAAGGTAAAGACTGACCTTTGCCAAGGAAGCCACAGGCCTAGGACAGCTACCCTCCGTGACCCGCTGTTAGTTAGGAATTTTGATGTTCAGACCACTCTGTGGTTACTTTTGGTCTCTGAGTGTTTCAGGCTTCCACGAGGGCCTCCCCTGAGCTTGTCACATTTCCTGTGGGGCCTTTTTTCCGCCCACACAGCTAATGTGAATCGAATCCCCACTGGGCGGGGATCAATCGCTTCCCTTCGGCTGCTTTTAGCATCTTTTATTTTTCCCTGGATTTTCTGTAATTCCACTATAACCTGACAGTGTCCATTTTTTTTTTTTTTTTTTAGTTCACCAGCTTGGGATTCACTATGTTTTCTGTAAGTGGGGTTTCATCTCCTCACTGATTCTGGAAAGTTCTGAGCCATCATCTCTTCAAATAATTCTCTTCTTCCATTCTACCCAGCCTGGGATTGAGCGCTTAAACACGCTCACACTTCCTCACGTTCCGCTCTGCCTCTCTTCACCTCTTCCATTTTTACTACCTTCTTGCTTCTCTGGGTGAAATATTGGCTAATGCTTTCAAATCTGCGTTTCAGTTCTTACGACCTGTCTACTGAGTTTTTCATTTTATTAATTTATACGTTTATTTGTAAAATTTGATTATTTAACAAATATCCCTGCAAATTTTCATCATCCCATGTGCGTGTCATTTTTATTCTTTCACTTTTTCTTAAAAAAAAATGGTCATTTTCTGGTCTGCGCGTGGTCATTCCAATAACTGAAGCGCTCGGGGAACGAATTCTGTTGTTTTCGTTTTTACTGTCAGCGGCTCGTTGCTTGGCGTGTTCTGTCATTCATTTTGAATGCATGTCCATCTGCTGTGATCTGAGGCAACCCCAAGGAGTAGGCTGAGGATGCCTTGGTCCACAGAGGATCTGCTTCTGCTGGGAGCTGGGGCATTGCCACGCGGGACCTTCCACACTCCCTCCCAAGTCCCAGCCTCCCTGCAGCCTCCTCCTGGCCAGCCCCCCGCCCCCCACACCTTACGGAGTGAGTTTCACTGACGAGAAGCTGAGAACATGGAAAAGGTGCCAGCTGGTCTTCGAACACCTTTCCCCAGAGCGTTCGGTGGTTCTTGGTGGGTTTTCCAAGGCTTTGCTGGATCTGGAGCTCAGATGGCTTTGAGTCTTGGCTGAGGCAGCATGAAGAGGGAGTTCCTGTTTTCCTGAGAAAGCCACACTCTCAGAGTGAGACCGAGAGAAAGGGAAGAAATGCCATATGTATGGTGAAACAATACCCACAAAAACATTCTTTATCCATGATGACATGTTAACGGGATGACTCATGAGCTGCGTTTATTCCAGCAACATCCAGTGGAAAGTCTTAAGTGTTGATTTACAGGAAAGATGTTCAACTTTACATTATCTAACCACGCCAGAGCATCTCAAAAACTTATTATAAATCTTTTTCTTCTTGGAGACGATGTTACGCCCAGTGCGTATTTAAATCCAATCACCTCGGCTCTCACGACATGACAGCAGATGAAATAACCTACTGCGATTTCTGTTTCTGCTGAGTAGCTTGATCAGAAAGATTATTTTTTTCTACTTGAATAATGAAAACAGTAGAGATGAGACATTTTAATGACAACCTTCACTGCATTGTTGCTATTAAAATCAAGTGCGCGATTTTTTAATGAGTCAAGTATAGGACAAAGTCCAATCCACGTTGGCTGGTTGGAACGCGTGTTCTGGTCTCAGCTCTGTCACAGACTCCTCGTGTGACTTAGGAAAATCATTTCTGCTCTCTGGGTCCCACTTGCTCAAATATGAAGCGTGTCTCTAGGGCTTCTCTCAGACCTAGAATCGCAAGATTTTTATAATATGTATAGGTTGATTGTTGCAATATATGGAGAAGTAAAGATTGGTCCAAAACTTTTCATGTAATACCCGATGCAATCCAGGCTTTGAAAGATGTGGTGATTGACTTGCTTAAAGTTATTCAGCTAGTTGTTGAAAGTATTTTGTTGTAAGGAAGAAAGGGAGGGAGGGAAGAAGGGAGGAAGTTAGGAAGGAGACAAAGAGAGAGGAGTAACCTTATAAGTTGACTTTCAAAGAGCATAGTAGGAGAGAAAGGACCTTAACCCCAATTGGCAGCACTTAACACACATTATAAATATGCAAAACATCCCAACCCTCAGACGATAATAAGGTCATTCTTGTGTTCAATGATGTCTATAATGCAGGATTCAATTTCTATAAAAATGTAGTTTTAAAACTCCATGAGTTATATGTAGGCATGAGCTGCATAGCACTCTTGCAGAGAAGTGGTTTTAAACTACATTAAATGCCTAGCCCTGGCCAGTCTGGCTCAGTGGTTAGAGCGTCGTCCCACGGACCAGAGTGTCCTGGGTTTGGTTCCCGCTAAGGGCATGTACCTCGGTTGCAGTTTGTCCCTGGCCCCGGTTGGGGTTGTGTGGGTGGCAACCACTCGATGTGTCTCTCTCACATCGATGTTTCTCTCTCTTCCCCCCTCTCTCCCTCCTGATCTATCTGAAGATAAATGCAAAAATGTCCTTGGGTGAGGATAAAAAAAAATAAAATAAAATAAACTACATTAAATGGCTAGAAATGGTGATATAATTTTTCAGAATTTTTTGAGAAACTTTGTTCTAGAGAAAATAAGAGAAAAACATAAAATGGAGGAAGGATTTTCATAGACATAAACTCACCCAGAGTAGAGAGAAGGTGAGTGACGACAGAGGGCAGGGCTGTGAGGACCCCACACGGACGATCTTTGTCTTGAGATGTATGGTTCTTTCCAGTTAGGCATTCACATCTTTCTCTATGTTTCCACAATACCTTCTCTCTTTTACTTTCTTCACAAGTCTCCTGCTCCAGACATTTTCGGTATTTGATTTACTCAGATCTGGTTTCTCCCTCCTAATGATTGCCCATAGGTTTAGATCAATCACTCAAAACATCTATAAAACTTTTACATTTCTTCCTGTTTAGCTGGCTTTGGAAAAGAAAATGTGTTAGAGTTTTTCACACACATTCTGTGTGTTGCAGGCACCTACATGGGGTCTACCTAACGTGCATTCCCCTCTTCTGCCATCCTGACAGATTCTGTGCTCAGGGCGATGTGCTCGCGCATTCCTCAGCTTCCCTTGCAGCTAGGGTTGCCCATGTGATGCAGTTCTGGCCATGCAGTAGCAGCAAGAGCCCCTGCGAGGGCTTACTTTGTGTAATAAACCTCTGTGAGGTGAGTCCCTTTGTCTTCAACCTGCTCTGCATGCTGCCTGGAATGAACGATGACTGGGGAGGCGCAGCAGCCACTTTGTGGTTATGAGACTGAAAGGCATAAGCTAACGATGAGAAAGATGACTAAGCAAGAGAGTAAGAGTAGCCTGGATCCCCAGTGACTTCGTGGAGCTGCCATAATGCCCTTGATGTCCTACTCACCATCTTATTTCCTGAAACAAAGAAGCCCTCCGAAGCCACTATTAAACAGCTTTCCTGTATTGAGTCTGCACAGAATTTCTGATATAAAAAGCCTGCTTAGCGTCATCGTATTCTAAACTGTTTTACAGATCACTGTACATGGTCAATTAGGCTTTATTTATAGCAGGGAGTAATGGCTGGAGGAAATTGGCATTCCCATGGTAGTAGAAATGAATAATCTCAAAATATTTCGTGTATATGACTCTTCTTGTGGCTTTTTTTCAAGGAAATAGTTCTTCTTATAGATAAAGCTTCCACATAAATATGTTTATTACACAACAACCGAAGTGACTGCATCTTTGGAAATAAATGTTCAACAATATGTAACGATGGGAAAATCTGTGCTCAATAGCGTGAAACGGTCTATAGCCATTAAGAACAGTGTTTTTCAAAGATATTTTAATGGCAAAGAAAAATACATGTGTTATCGTATGAAGCAAAATACGCAAGATGCAAGCTATAGTTTTAATATGATAATAACTACGCTAAAATTCACTGGGCAAAGACCAAAGGCTAGCAAAGTCACTGTCATCGGTTGGTATGTGTACGCTTGCTTTATATCCATCTTTAAATGTCCCTGCGATTCCCAATGTTCTACAATGAGAGAAATCAGAAGGAACAAGATGTGGGGTTGTTTTCCCTTTAAGGTCACTTTCTATTTCTTCTTTATTTTTTCCTTAGAATTGCATTTTTAACAGAAATTCTTTCGGCTGGTCTTAAAGGGGGCAAAACGGGATATTTTACAACAGACTTGAGACCTCATAAAGGCACCGACGATAAGAAGGGCACAGGTCAGGCCACACAGACGGGTCGCCACTCCGCCTCACTTGAATCGAAGTACGTCTAACTGGAGACCCCACCAGCGCAGGCCCCTGAGCCCGGGGCTCCTCACACGGCTGCTGTCTGGCTCTGCCGGGGCCCTCTCTCTCCCTTGACTTCTGCTCCTTGGCAAAGCAGCTTCCAGAACCCAATTCCCTGGGCCTCTTACACACCTGGGGTCCCGTCCAGCCTGGCTCCTGACTCTGGCAAAGTGTCATTCTCCTCCCTGGGCCCCGCTCCGGGTCAAACTCTTCAAGCTCCTGCAGCCTCTCTCCTCCGAGACGTTTCTTCCTCCCCGCAGGGGTGCCGAGGGCTTGGGGCTGGTGGTTCTTCCAGGGGCCACGTCTAGAAAGCCATTGCACACAGAGACGCAGCTGCCGTCCCCGCCCACTGGACGGTGCGTGCGGTGACGGCTGGGGACACACCCACTGTCCGAGCGTTGGCACAGGAACCCTGACTTGATGTGACGACAGCGTCCACGCGCCAGTTCACACCTGGGAACTACCGAGGTTTTCCTTCCGTCAACCTGGCTGGAGCCGAGATGCCATCAGAGTGACAGAGTCAAGCCAGGCGCCTGCACGTCCACTCCTCCACCCTTGGGAGGAAAGGCTCAGCCCCGACCCGTAGAAGGGTTCGACGAGGAGAAGGGTCCTGGCAACAGGGAAGAGGGCAGGAATCACGCCAGCGCCCGGCGGGTCGGCCCAGGAGCCCTGGGAGCAGCTCTGACCTTGGTACTCACTCACGCGGTCGCTCTCGGTCCCTGTTGTGCCCACTGCAGCTCTCATTTTCCAGGTCAGTCGTTCTGAGGCAGTGGATTGACCAGGAGCCACCATGGTCTGCTCTCTGACCCGTGAGCCTGCCCGGGCTGGCCCCGAACCCCTGCCCTGAGGCTGGCTCACAGGGCAGCCGCCCGGACGGGAAGGACTTCAGCAGGAGCGCGGGGCAGTGGGGCCGAGGACCACCCGCTGACCCATCAACTCGCCTCCCCGCAGACCCAACCGACAGCTTTGTTACGTCATTCCCAAGGCTTGGAAAAATAAAAAGGGGGTGATGCAGACATACCCGGTTACCCCGATAGCTGCACGTTCCTTGTCCGGGAAGTGTGGGAGTCGAGGAGGTTCCTGCAAGGACGTGGACGGGGGGACTGTGAGGATTCTGATCACAGGAGCTGAGACGGGGCTGAGCCAGTGCCACGGGTCACCCCAGTCTGGTCGGCCTCTGACGGGGGCTGGGCCTCTTTTCTGTTAAGTCTCTGGGCCTCTGGGCCTCCAAGTCTTCTCAAGGACCCATCTCTGATCTCAGACTGAGTAGCAGATGCCTGTAGCCAAGGAGACGCGGAGGATGAATTACGCCCAGCACGAGAGGAAGCCTTCGTCAGGTGTTGGTCCTCAGAGACAGAGCAACACACCAGGTGTGGCCCGTTTTCGTTTAGAGAACGTGGACAGATGGATGACGGAAACCACATTAAAATCTCCAGTGGTTAACTTCAGGAGATGGCTTATCGATGACTTTTAACATTGATCTGTATTTGCTGAAGTATGTACTATACAGTTAGAACACTTTTTTTTTTTTTAAAGGAAAAAACAAACAAAAGCATAGTTACAGATCACCACTACTGGTTTCCGGGACAACGCACACCCCAGTTTCGAGCCTGGCGCCCTGAACCGTCGGAGTCCTCCCAGTCCCAGAACTGCAGCATTCAGAAGGCAGAGGCAGCCCTGTCTCAGCCTGTGACAAGGTTGGCCCCCGCTCCATTCCTGCTTCAGGGCCACCGAGGGGAAGCTGAGGTCTGAATGAAGGAGAAAAGAGGAAAACCAGAGTTCTTGGGAGAAGCCCAGTGACCATCCTTGACACCCCTAAATGATCCCAGAGGAGTGAAAGCTGCCATCCACGGGCTAAGGGGGCGATGACAGATTTAGCAGCATGAGCCCTGCCCCCTCTCACAATAGGCTGGTGTATGTCCCTGGTTCAGGCCATCACACCCTGCGGTGGCTGGGTGCGGTCAGGAAGCTTTGCCCCCTGGCTTGCCAGGTCCGGAACTGATGGATAACCCCCGACCTTTCCTGCGCCTCCCGTCCCTGCGTTCCTGGGACTGACCCGGGGCCCCTCCTTGAAGGACAGTGGCAGAATCCGCAGGGATGTCCGGCCGAGTCTAGCTGACCGCCCAGCTGTCCGTAAGTCGGTGCTGGTCAAGCACAGGGCTCGCTTTGACAAGAGGACTAAGGAATCCTCACGCCCGTGACAACTCGGCCCTGTTCCAGAACGAGACCTACACATTCTGACAGACACGAGGGCCTGCCTTCCTCTGAAACCACATTTCTTCAGAAAGAAAAATCATCATCATCATCACAGAGGAAATGCTGACTCGTGTTCTCAGCAAGATTCAAGCAAACGTAGCACTTGCCTAAATTACAAGAAAGAAACCTCTCTTTAAAATGTTCAGATACAGCCCTGGTCGGTTTGGCTCAGCGGTTAGAGCGTCGGCCCGCAGACCAGAGAGTCCCGGGTTCGGTTCCCGCTGAGGGCACGTACCTCGGTTGCAGTTTGTCCCCGGCCCCAGTTGGGGTCATGTGGGTGGCAACCACTCAATGTGTCTCTCTCACATCGATGTCTCTCTCCCTCTCTTCTTCCCTCTCTCCCTCCCGCTCTGTCTGAAGATAAATGCAAAAATGTCCTCGGGTGAGGACAAAAAAAAAAAAAAATGTTGAGATACAAAACAAGGGATGCTGGCGTGTCATGAGGAGCCCAGTCGCTGACCACGAGGGTGAGCGGTCGCTGTGGAAAGTGAACCTGGACCGGCGATGTCCACCTTTGAGGCTGGTTCTAGGGCGGCAGGTGACAACTGTGACCCGGCTACTTCACCGTAACACGTCCTACACAAATCCCTGTTCACGTAGAGGAGGGCACGTGTGGGGGCCGCTGGTCAGCGAGGTCACTTCTCTACAGTTTTTCTGAAACGCAACCCATCACCTGCCAGCCCTCTCCCCTCCTCCGTGTCTTTCCCAGGAAAAGGCAAAGGCGTGAGTATGTTCTTTCATTGGGTTCTTTCCTTGTTTGTTTTCTTGCTGACCGACTAGAAGGTGGACCCTCCCTGTCCCTGGCTCACCTATGTCACCCGTCCCACCTGGACAGGGTAGAGGCTGGCGGAGGAACTGGTGTGAAATCCACACACTGGATTCTGTTCTGCTTGCTCCTTATCCGTGAGCGTCACTCAGGGGAGATGCCAGCCCTCTTCCCAACGTCACCTTGCCCTTCCCGCTCATTCAGCGGGCTGTCAAACACACGTCTCTGTCGGCGAAGAGACATGTGGAGGCCGTGGAATGTATGACCGCCTGTTCAGAGAATGGACGTGAACTTGACACCGAACTTTGCATCCCAAGGGGTGGTCAGGTCGGGAAAGGACGACGGCCCCGGTCAGCGCCGTGGGTAAGAAGAGACGCCACCCTGTCCTGCCTTCGATGCTCTCCCAGCACCGGGCAATCAAGTCCCGTCACAAAGAGACCCGATTGTTTGAGTCTCGTCCCATTCTTGGCAGACAAACGTGGAAACAGACATGCCGGTCGTTTTCACGAGCCCCAGGGTGGCTGCCAAGTAGCCAGCAGGACCACGGGTGGGAACCGACGGGGTAAGCGGCACCTGGTACTTTCCATGAACACCTTCCCGTGTGGAGCTATTGTTCTGCCAACTTGGGTGGTTTTATCTGTTTATATTACAATGCGTGAATTCCATTTTTGTTGTTGTTGTCTAAGAGGAAAACACACAGCGGAGCCCCTCTGGCTGAGTGTCGCGGTGTTCCTCTGACCAGACACCGCGTTAGGAACACACAAGGTCACGTCCGGATCTCCCTTTGGTCTCTAGGTCACACCCGGAGTTCTCTCTCTTCACCGGGGCACGCTCCAGCCTCCGGCAGCCTGCTCCCCCCGCTCCTGCTCTCGGCACTTGAATGTGTAAAAATATCAGGGGCGGTGCCACTTTCATCCCCGTGGTACAGGCGAGGACACGGAGGCCCGCAAGGGTGGGTGGCTTGCCCAGGGCTCTGCAGCATAAGCGGTGGAGTTTGGCCCAGGGGCCCGGGCAGTTAACACTGTGCGTGCTGACACTGATCGTACACCATCTCAGTCACGCAAGGGTAGACTGTTGAGCAAAACCAAAAAAACAAACAAACGAAACAGGATGCCCAAGTAAATTTGAATTTCACATGTAACAGATTCGCTTGGTAAAAGCGTGTCCTATGGAATATTTGGGACACACTTAACAGTTCTAGCTGTGTACCTGCAACTGCGGTGTCACTGGGCGCTTGTGACTTCTCTGTCTCCCCGAAGCAAGAGAGGCCTGGGCAGAGGATTGCCCACTTGGTGTCCAGAAGCCTGGGAGTTGAGGTGACTGGGGTGGGATGTGGGGGTCAGTGAGGACAGACAGGTCAGTGGAGGCAGCCAGGAGCTCCATCTCATCCTGGCCCAGCCCCACTACTGCAGAGAAGCTGATGGGAACTCAGGGAGAAGTGCTCATGTCCACTACACACATGTGGGTGGTGTATGCACACACACACCTGCACACTCACACACACGCACACTAACCTGTACAATCACACACACACCTGCACACTCACACACACACTAACCTGTACAATCACACACACCTGCACACTCACACACACGCACACTAACCTGTACAATCACACACACACCTGCACACTCACACACACGCACACTAACCTGCACAATCACACACACACCTGCACAATCACACACACGCACACTAACCTGCACAATCACACACACACCTGCACAATCACACACACGCACACTAACCTGTACAATCACACACACACCTGCACACTCACACACACACACACTAACCTGTACAATCACACACACACACCTGCACACTCACACACACGCACACTAACCTGTACAATCACACACACACACCTGCACACTCACACACACCTGCACACTCACACACACTCACACTAACCTGTACAATCACACACACACACCTGCACACTCACCTGCACAGCCACACACATGCTTGCACACACACACACACAGGCCTTGTGCCTGGGATCCAGACAGTCTGAAGCAAGCTTCATGCCCTGGTGGAGTTTCAGGGTCTTTGATGGACAGATGGGAAGGAAAGGCAAGTTAGGGGGCTTCAGAGAACCCCAGCTTGCCCCCAGCGCCCGTCTCCCAAGAGCCCATGGTTTATGTAGAGGGTGCTGAGGGCGCTGCCGGGGCCTAGCACACTTCGCCCTCGGCTGTCGCCGCACCTGCGTGGGCCCTGGCTGGGCACGGGTCGCAGGCTGCTTCTGTTTTATGTTTTTAGGTGTACACACACCTATGCACACACGGACAGATATCAACATACAGATGTATGCTTATTTCAAAAACGATTCCGGGAGATTTATGTTGTGGTTGTTAAATGAGAACAGCGATCTGCCATTTGCTCAGAAAACCCATGTCATGTATCATCAACTAGACTGTAAGATTTTTGTCCTTGTTAATCCTCACCCGAGGATATTTTTTCCACTGATTTTCTTTTTTAGAGAGAGTGTAAGGGAGGGAGAGAGAGAGGGAGAGAGAGAAACAGCAATGTGAGAGAGACACATCGATTGGTTGCCTCCTGCACATGCCCGACTGGGGCTGGGGATCAAACCTGCAACCCAGGTATGTGCCCTTGACCAGGAATCGAACCCACAACCCTTTGGTACACGGGCCAGTGCTCTAACCACTGAGCCACACCGGCCAAGGCTAGACTGTAGGATTCTTAAACACAGGGTGAGGTTCAGTCATCTACTGCCCAGGACTGAGCCTTGTACACATTTATTTACTTTTCCATTAGTTGATTTGTTAGATCTGATTAAGCAAATTCTGTTTGGTCACAATAATTTATACTGCTCCAGGCAACAGTATTCCTCAGCCAATTAATTAGATGATTAATAACTATAATGCATAATTGAATTCAAAGCCCATTTTTGCCATTCCCTAAACAGATTAGGCTTCATTGTTTATTGTTATTAATGGAAAAAAACAGTTACCTTGGGTAAAAAAAAAAAATCGCACAAAAGAGCCTGTCGTGAATACTTGCTGCAGGCCGATTGCTCTCGATGCTCTTGTGGTGGAGAAGCAAGACGTTCATAAAACAGCATGTCAACAAAGTAGTGATTTATCTTTACATTAAAATTTTGATTTGGACCGTAATCAGGATTCTGAGTCTCTTTGGGGCTGCGTAGAAATATATTTGAGGCCAAGTATATCTTTTTGGAACCTGCAAGAATACAACAATGCAAGAAAAGATTAGGGCCCTGGCCAGTGTGGCTCAGTTGGTTGGAGCATCATCCCACACACCAGAAAGTCTTGGGTTCAATTTCCAGTCAGGGCACATGACTGGGTTTCGAGTTTGATCCCCAGCAGGGGGTGTGCAGGAGGCAGCCGATCGATGTTTCTCTCTCACATCCGTGTTTCTATCTCTCCCTTCCACTCTCTCTAAAAAAATAAAAACAAATTTTAGAGTATTTAACAAAAAAATACATTAAAAAAAAATAAAATATGAGGATGGCTCTGAATCACCTTAGCAATACTAGAAGCAGCAAGGATAAGCCAGCCCAGTTACCCCAGCGTGGTCAGACAGGGGGCTGGGAATATGTCGCCTATTGCAGAATACAGCCAGGAGCGGCCCTTACAGAATTGTTAGTGTAGGTAGCTAGGTAAGGAAAGGGGCAAAGGGAATCAGACACTATTAAGCATAATAAACCAAGGAGCTGAACTGGACAATAAGCCTGCTTGCTTCATTAGGAATGCAGACTTGATGGAACACCATTCATAGGCCCCCCAGGGGATCATAACATTTCCCTGCCAAAGGGATTAACACCCCTCCCTCCCCTGTGTAGGGAGAAAGGACCAGCTTTCCAGTCTCCCCAGGGTATTACCCGTCAGTTCCATGCAGATTACCGGGGGAGGGATAAAACAATAAAGGAGAAATTCCTTTGCTGGGTACATGCCCAGTAGAAGCCAAGACGCCCAGGGGGAAGTGCTTCTACTATGAGGCATGTGCAGCAGGAACTAAGATGGCAAACACAGGGGCGGAGTCTAGCATGGGGAAGGGATTGGATTGGACAAGGGACCAGAACCCCAGAAGATCTAGGAAATAGATTGGTTAGAAGGAGGAACGAGCAGAATCCCACAAAAGATTGGGAAATTGATTGGTTAGTTTGAAGAAGCGCCTGGTCCTTCCCAAGCCTGGGTTAATAACCTGTTTAGCCTGGCTAGTGTGGCTCAGTGGACTGAGCGTCCTCCCATGGACTGAGAAGTCCCAGTTCCATTCCTGGTCAGGGCACAGGCCCAGGTTTTGCTCTTGATTCCCAGTGGGGGGCATGCAGGAGGCAGCCAATCTATGTTTCTCTCTCACATGGATGTTTCTCTTCCTTTCTCCCTAAAAAATAAATTAAAAAAAAACAAGTTTTTACAAAGATCTCTCCTCTCTTTCTCTCCCTCTCCCTTCCTCTCCTTCCCTCCCCTCCAGCAGTAATACGTGCTCCCCACATTCGTTCATTGGGGTGTTCTCTCTCAGTAGCAGCCATGTGACTGGGACCTGCAAAACCACTGGGCCTGGGCACAGCACTGGGGGAACACAGACTAAGCTGCCCAACAAGGATGTGGACCAAACTGGACTAAGCTTTGGCATGCACAGAAGTCTTGTTACATTGGTGCAAAGGTGCAAATAATAACAGTGTCAACCCCGTTAGGGTTTTTTGTGAGTCAGTGAGATAGTGCAGTGAGATAACCCAGTGAGATAGTGCAGTGAGATAACCCAGTGAGATAGTGCAGTGAGATAACCCAGTGAGATAGTGCAGTGCGATAACACAGTGAGATAGCCCAGTGAGATAGTCCAGTGCGTAACACTGAGCCTGGTGTGTAAAACCCACCATTATTATCATCATCGGGGAGTGAGTGTGTGGGTGACTTGGGGTGGGGGAAGGTAACAGAAAAGGTTCCATTATCTTTCTCAGCCAAGATTTAAATATTAATTTTGAAAAGTGAGTCAACCAAACCAACATCTGCAGAGCCCTTACCAGGTGCCAAGCATGAGCCAAGGAGTTAGGCAACGTAGCGTCTGCCCTCAGGAAGCTGACATTCGACTAGGAACAAAGGGAAGAAGATTGAACTCCTGCAGAAGTACAAACACTCAAGCAGGTGTGGGGGGTTTTTGCAAATCCCCTCTAGAAATCAAGCCCCTCAGCCTGGGTTTTGTCAGAAATCACCAGCTTATGAGCGGACGTGGCTTCCGGAAATATGGAGACAGCATCCAAGGGATGTGTGTGTGTGCATGTGTGTGCATGCGTGTGCATGTGTGTGCACGTTGTGTGTGTGTGTGCACGTTGTGTGTGTGTGCGTGTGCATGTTGTGTGCGTGTGTGGCGGGCTGTGTTTGAAGAACAGTCTGCCTCCCACCAGAGTTGTCTGTCTTCAGGACACCCCTACTGCCTGCGTGAGGAGGGTGGGAGAACGTGACTCCATGGACACTCACGGTCAGCATTCTGAGGCCTTTGGGGACAGGGGTGCGGAGTCTTCCACACACAACTTTCTCTCCAGCCCAGAGCTCAGAGAGAGCAGTTCCCCCTGGCTTGCTCCAGCAGGCTCCAGGGAGCACGTGTGGGGACTGGCTCCTGGCAAGGGGACACTGGCCCTGGCCAAGCACACATGGGGCTCTGTACCTCAGATGCTCAGACGCCCCCATGAGTCACAGGATGTGACACAGAGGGGTGGGGGCTCAGAGGAGGAGGGCAGGGCGCAGGAGAGTCCTCAGGAAGGGGCAGGGTGATAAGTTCTCTCTCTAACTTCCATCTGGCCCTTTCCTAATGACATGGATCAGTTACCAAGTGGCTTTCCCTAGAGCCCCGGAAGCACCAGGTCCTTTGGGGGGATCTGAAGGAGTGAGATAGAAAATCAAATGACAATGAATATTTCAATTTGCCACTTGTAGTCACCGATCTGGTCTTTGAATCGTGGCAAAAAGAGATGACACATTAGGAAAGTGATGACACATTAGTTGGCAGTGTTGGGGCTGAAAAATATTAACCCTTTTCCTCTCACTTTCTAAGTTCTTGTGGCCGGGCCAATAACCAAATGAACAGAGACAGGTAAACAGGAGGAAGTCAAAGTTTAACGCGTGCCCGGGGGGGGGGGGGGGGGGGGACCCCATAAGCATGAAAATTCCAAAGACAGTGAGGCAGCACTGGGGATAGAAGCCACTTGGAAGAAGGAGAAAGGGGGTTCCGATTTCAGAGGTGAGAATGGGCAATTCACAGGTGGGTGCGGGAGAGCAAACATACTTGGCAGGAAACCCCCTGGGTGACTCCGAGGCAGTGGGGGGGCATGCAGCTATCGGGCACCTGCCGGACGCCCTCCTGTTTACATGCTCAATCCACAGGAGGCCAAGGCAGGTCCCGAGCTCCTTCCTGGAGCAGGTTTCTCTGTCTAATCTCCTGGGCAGGAAAGGGGGAGGAGGGGTCAAAGGTTCTTTCTTCCTCTTTTGTTTCTTTATAAACAGTTTAAAATCAATACCCCAAAGGGGCAGCTTCGGGGGGGGGGGTGGCAGTACTTTGGCCCCTTCCGCAACAGAAGAAAAGAGCTATTTGGTGAAAACTCTGCTGCCCTCGAAAAGAAGGAACCCCCCAGAAGCGTCTTCACCAGCAGGCAGGGAACAAGCCCTTTGGGGGACCCCCATGCTGCTCTCCACACAGCCCCAGCCTACCCCTCCCCTCCTGGGGAGACCCTGAGGACCAGAAGAAAGGTTTTCTGAAATCCACAGGACACGATGGAGGGTGAAGGGCTCAGGACATTGGAGTTTTCTAGTCTCCAGGACAGCTCCTTGGTGGGGGACATCCGGGAAGCGCCATAAACAGAGACCCAGGCACCGTGGTCATTTGGGGCTGACTGGGGCTGAGAGCTGGACATATGCCCCCAAACGACAGATTCGGATAAGCGGGGAGCGTTTGATTAGAATGAAAATTAATTCACCCCACCAATACTTTCATCTTCCGCACATACCCGCAGACGGTGAGGGCTGCGTGCCTGGGTGACCGAGGCGGAAGCAAAGCAGTTCCCGCTGTCCAGGGGATGCCGGTGCAATAACCTGGTCATTATTAACAGGCAAGGAGTAAAGGGAAGACCACATAATGTAGGCACGCCATTTGCACAGCTTCGACAGACAACTATAGTTCAACGCTCCAGGTCTGTTCCCTGGATGGGTGCGGCAGGCACCAGACAAAGGCCGTTTGCCCCCTACGGTCTGAGTGATGTGGAAAGGTGCCTGTCAGTCACCCCTGGGAGCCAGTCAGCGGCCAAAAGAGGCTTGGCCACTTTGAGCGTGGGAAACCTGGACATTTAATCTCCCGAACAAGGAAGATTCTCTCTCCCACTCCCTTGGCCCTCTCCCTTGCTGTCTGCACCAGGCTCCTGGTTTTCGGGGCTCCCACACCCTGTGAACAAGGAAGATTCTCTCTCTCACTCTCTTGGCCCTCTCCCTTGCTGTCTGCACCAGACTCCTGGTTTTCGGGGCTCCCACACCCTGCATTCCCCATGTGGCGGCTCACCATGTGGGACCCATACAATGGACTGATGGACTACATGAGGCTTGATGCCTGATCTTGGACCTGGCTGCCACATGGAGAGGAAACTCTGGGCACTGGCCCGGCTTCCAGCTCTGCTGAACCCACAGCTGCCCCCTTTCCAGGACTGGGTTAAGGGACCTGGGACTTTACAACCCCAGGACGATAACTGCACGCAAATAAAGTCTTCTACCCCATCTCATTCTCCTGTGGGGGATTCTGAAAATGCTTATTTCAGTGGTACCCCAAGAACCTCACGCTCACGAGTGTCAGGGAAGTCTGGCCCCCTGGTTCCTCCAGTAACAAGGGAACTCATACTTCAGTAAAGAACATAAAGTTCACAAACCCAGATGTGTGATGCCAAGTCCCGTGACTTGTTCCACTCAGGCCACAGCCACCAGGGGTAAAAACAGTCCCAGGAGGGAGCTCAGCCCAGCAGCTTCCTCCCATGTGGCGAATCGGGCAGCCGTTGGCCTGGAAGTCGACATGCTGCAGACCCTCAGTCAAGGCCAGGTCCAGAAGGGCTCAGCTGTCACCAGGCGTGATGCAGGGCGTGTGTGCTCCCTGAGCTGATGTGGCCGGTCTCCCCTCCAGGGCCCCGAAGGCTCCTTTCCAGTCTCCAAGCACCGTGAACTGCATGCAGAACACTCTCGGTGCACGTGAGTATTCTGTCCCTAAAAGTATGCATGCACACGTTCTTTCCCTGGGGAAATTCAGAAACAAGAAAACATTTTAAAGTAATGTTTTTCTTGGATGCTTTCACGCCTCATCTTACCACGTGAGAAACCCAGCATTTTCAACACCAGAAGATTTTTCTTCCTTGGAGTTATCCCTCCCCAACAAAGAATATCTTAGAATATCCCACAGCAGCATAAAACAAACATAGCTTTTCACACTTGGCAATTAAGCTTTTCCATCTCCTGTAAGAAAATGAAAACAAAACAACACATAAAGCCGCTTCTCCACTGACACCACCCAGTGGGAAGAGGTCGTCACGGGTATGAACACCCTCCGATGAGAAGGGGTTGGGGACCTGGAGCTCTGCGTGAACATGGGTCCTGGTTGAGCTCCGGACCCTGAGACGTAGCTAATGGGACCTTCAGTTAGAGCTTGACCATATTTAAGAAACTTGGGTGTATGTTCTTCATGTAACCCCCAGCATGACTGTGACATGGGCAGGGGAGGTATCCCTATCTCAGAGTAGATAGCTGGGTGACAGGCTCCGAGAGAGGGACGGCTTGGTCACGCTTTCTTCCCAGGACTTGCCAGAGCGCTCTTGACTGTTTGCTCTTGATGACCGTCTCGTCCGCGCTGCAGCCCCGAGCAGCCAGAGCTCTGTCCCGTTTGTCTGCTGCCTCTGCATCCGACACAGAGCCTGGTGTCCCCGGCGTCCAGATGACAGCTCGGCACTTGGTAGCCATTGCACAAAAACGTCCACAACGGATATTTACTTATTTGAAACCGTATAGAGCACCAGGTGTGATGCATACCTATGATTTCTCCTCAGTCCTTCCACGGTCCAGATAGGCTCTTTATTTTCCACAGCGTGACGACTGCTCTTTGGAGTGGTCCAAAGCCTTCCTCCCAATTATGACCTTAAAACAATGACCCGTCTTACTTTCCGGAACGTCCACACCCAGCTGCTCCGCGCACACACGCGTTTGCGCCGAGGCTCGGCCAGGGTGGCCCTTGCGTCTCTGCGTGGGATGGCTTTGGGTCCCCAGGCATGTCTGTGGCCGCCAACTCAGCTTGATAGTAATTTCACCACACCTGTCCTTTTACAAGGGAATTCTTGTTATTGTTGTTTTTCGTTCAGAGTTTATTTTCTGTTGAACCTCTGTCTCTCTGCAGTGGATTCCGCATAGCTAGTTAATGGATTTTTGAAAACACAATACAAATCACGCTATTCAATAAGAACGAACGCACTCCTATTGCCACTGTGTTTCTCCAGGTCTTTTCTAATCTCATATCTGTTTTCTTCTCCTCCCCTCTCCCTTTCTCTTTCTTTTGTTATAAACACTGTGCTTTATTTGCTTTCACATCTTCAGAAATTGGACATCCAAAATCTAATTTCAGTTTTAACAGAATTTACTTTATACATTGTTAAAGAAGATGTTTTTTTCTTTATTGATTTTTAGAGAGAGAGAGAGAGAGACATGGATGAGAGAGAACATCGACTGGCCGCCTCCTGCATGCCCCCCACTGGGGATCGGGCCCACAACCTGGGCATGTGCCCTGACTGGGAATCGAACCAACGACCTCCTGGTGCATGGGTCGACGCTCAACCACTGAGCCACACTGGCCGGGCTACTTTATACCTTTTCAAAGAAGTCTTGAACCCGTGTTTATGCATTTTTGTGCTGGAAGAAAAATGAAGCAGGTGTGACTTTTTTTAATGGGAGATGAGGATGATCAACCTGGGACTTGTTATTCCAACACCACTCCATCGTCTGTCATTCCATCTGATTGCAAAGCACAGCATATCATTACTTAAGTTTTATTGTGAGTTTTTTATTCATTTTATTTATTATTTAAGTGATGTTTTCAAATTCATGTGCAAATTAAGATGGTCATTGTGATTTGCCTATATGTTTAACTGATTTTAATTCTCATCACCTATCCAATTTCTTTCAACAAAACTTCATTCTTGAATATAATTCTGTGTCTAGAATCTTAAGGACATGTGTAAGTTATTATTTTAGGAAAAGCATTATGATATATTATTACGAGAGGTGATGTATTAGGAATAATTTTCAGCTTCTTTCTTGCAAATATTAATTACAAATTCTCCAGATAAAAGATTATTAAGAGTCATATCTTATGGCTTAGTTTTAAAGAAAATTCATTTTCTTAGGTTGAACTTGCAAAGAAGTCTGGGATTAATCTGATTTTTATTTTATTTTATATTATTTATTTTATATTATTTATTTTATATTATTTATTTTATATTATTTATTTATTTATTTAAATCCTCACCTGAGGATATTTTTCCACTTATCTTCAGATAAAGTGGGAGGAAGAGAGAGAGAGAGATAGAGATAGAGAGAGAGAGAAACATTAATGTGTGAGAGACACGTCGATTGGTTGCCTCCCTGACCAGGGCCGGGGACAAACCGCAACTGAGGTATGTGCCATTGACTGGAATCGAACCTGAGACTCTTTGGTCCGTGGGCCGACGCTCTGAGCCAAACCAGCCAGGGATTTTTATTTCTTTGAAGGTAGCACATTGCACATTGAGATGCTCTTCTCCCCGAATATCTGTAACATCCTTTACAGCATTTGGCTTTCATAAAATGTCGTCAGATAAATCTAGATGTCACCAGCTCTTTATAAGAGTTTGGCCACTTTGCGCTTTCACATTCAAGTCTTATTAGGTCTGAAAAGCTGATTTGTAAAAGTGCTTTTCTGTATCCAAGTGCTGTCTCTGTTCCATGTTTTCATTTTTGTTTTTTGTTTTTGGGAATATTGTTAGATTGGATTTCTGTGAGGATTCTTCCAGGTCTGTTATCTTGTCTATTACCTTTCACTTTTTTATCCCTTACTCTGTGCCGAGGCTGCTTCTCCAGATTTTCCTCCAGGGGAACTGTTCTGATCTTCTGTAGGAAACCAACCTCTGTTCATGACTTCGGTGCACGTTTTTGCTTAGCTGCTGTGCCTCTGGCCTGCACGCATTGCCTTCGCGTATCTTTTCACAGTCATCGTTCTGCCTAATTCACACAGAAGTGAGATTTTCTTAAAACGCCTTTAGCTTTGTAATAAATAAATGTATATTCAGCGGGTGCCCTTTTCGTTGCAAGCTTTCGAAGGTGGCGCACAATCCCCGTGACCCGGCTTTGACGACGGGCTCCTGAGAATCTCAGAAGCAGGTCTTCGCAGTGACCGCACCGACATTCACTGCCAGGTCACCGCGGTGATCACAGGTGCTGTGGTTACCGCAGCTCCCAGCTCTGCGCTTTGAAGTTCACCTTCACAGTGGCGGTTTGACAAACCGTATCTCTGCCTCTCCGGCTGTTTCGTTCCTGTTTGCGTCCGCACAGGTGGAGAGGACACCAGGACGCTGAGTTCACCGCGCAAAGGCACGCGGCGTGTGGGCCTCCCGCACCCGGGCGACGGCCAGCGGGCACGCGGAGTCCGCCCTCCTCCGGCCTGCGCTGTCTCAGAAGTCACTCCTCCTGGGCGTTAGGCCCTGTACCACCTCTCTCTTCCCAACTGCTGGGCTGAGGGTTAAAGACCCCTTGCCCAGGGGCATTTTATCTCAGGGAAATAAAAACATGTTCACACAAACCTGTACACGAACCTCCGAGGGAAGGGAGCGGGCAGCGGGAAGAGATAAACCAAAGAACTTACATGCATAACCCAGGGACACAGACAAAAGTGTGGTGCAGGCAGGGGAGTGGCAGCGGGAGGAAGGGGTCGATGGGTGGGGGGGCGGGATCTGTAATACTTGCAACAATAAAGATACATTTAAAAAAATAATAGCAAAAATCTAGTAACAACCCAAATGTCCTTCAGTGAGTGAATGGTTCAACTCCAGCACACCCACAGGGTGGAATACTATACAGCAGTGAAAAGGAAGGAAGTATTGATACACCAACAACCTGGATGAATCTCCAGAGAATTATGCCGTGTGAAAGAAGCCAATCTCGAAAAGTCACACAATATATGAGTCCACGTATATAACATTCTTAAAATGACAAAATCGCAGAAGTGGAAACAGATGGGTGGTTCTGGGGACCGAGAGTCAGCTGGGTGGGAAAGGAAGGGAGGGCCATGCGAGGGGTTGTCAGGTGAAGGAATCATTCTGTACCCTGACTCGACCAGTGTCAATACTCTGACTGCAAGAATGGTTTTGAAGATGTCATCGTGGCAGGGCGTTGTGTTCAATTGCATGTGAAGCCACAATTATCTCAAGATAAAACGTTTAAAAAGAAAAAAGACTATTTGCACCATGAAAGAGAGAAGACAGTAAATAAACATCTTTAAGGTGCTGAAAGAAGAAAAAAAACACTGCTATTTCAAAATTTTATAACTAGCAAAAATATACGTGAAGAATGCAGGTGAAATTTTCAAATGAAGAAAAACTAAGAGAATGTGTTGCCAGCAGCTCTGCTCAGTAAGAAATTCTAAAGGAAGCTCTTTAGGGAGAAGAGAAATGACACCCAAAAGCAACCTGGGTCTTGAATAATGAGGGACGGTCATGATAAATAGTAAATACTCAGATAAATATTAAAGAACAATTGTCACACTTAAAGTCATTAAAAATACACAGGACTGTTTAAAGCAATAAATAAATAAAATTTAAAATAAATAAAATAAAAAGGACCCTTTGCCAGGTGCCTTTCAGAGATTTCCCTTCCTGTCACCCCATTTTCATTGCCGTGGCCCTACACGTGTGCAGTGAGTCTCCATGGAAGCCAGTGCCACCCAGAGTGGGGCTAGTTTGTTGACATATCGATTCACCCCATGTCATCGCGCATTGTTTCCGTCCACATGGCACTTTAGGTGCAGTCTCTCTCTCAAGGAGCTGACATTATCCGTAGAGCATAGAACAGTTCCAGGAAGGATCACGGGGTACATATCACAGGGGCCGAGTGAAAGGTGCCCTGTCCCAAGTATAGGCACCCCACAGCTGAGAGCAGAGTTTCCAAATACCCCACATGCTGAAGTGGGTTGCTGACTCGCGAGGCTGCCGACGGCTTTTAAAGAGGTCTACGTCAGCCAGCCACAAGGATGGGCCCCGGGGGGAATGTGGT
Source organism: Tadarida brasiliensis (assembly GCA_030848825.1). Taxonomy (NCBI): domain Eukaryota; kingdom Metazoa; phylum Chordata; class Mammalia; order Chiroptera; family Molossidae; genus Tadarida; species Tadarida brasiliensis. The sequence goes on from CM061265.1 coordinate 103,011,477, forward strand.
CCTTGAACTTGGCGCCCCAGCTGCCTCACTCACCTCACCCTAGTCCCAGCCTTCCTTCCCCGGGCCCCTTTCCTTTCCGGTGAGCCCTCAGGATCGCCTCCACTGAAACCTGGCTCCCCAGAAAAGGAACACACCGCCACGGAAGAGTGTACTTTCCAAAGTCATCTCCCTCCCTGGAGTCTGCTAGCTACTCCCACGTCTGTGTCTCAGGTGGAGCCTCATTTCCCTCCCCCTGGAGCTGGCGGGGTCCGTTCACCTGTAACCAGCAGGGGGCGGTCAAAGTGTTGCTCCGTGACTTGGAGGTCGAGTCCTAAGAGGGTGTGGCTCCCAGCTTGCTCAGTGGACCGCTCCTTGCCTGGCTCGGCCGGAGGAGGTCCGGACTCCACAGCTGTACAGCTGCCTTGTTGGGACCAGGGAGCTCTGTCACCATGCAGGGGAGGGCAGGCTGGACACCCACTCACAGACGTCCCCTGCTTCTGCCTGAATCACCCACATCCCCTTCAGCACCGGCTCAGAGAAGGCGCTCAAATAAATGAATGGATTTTAATTTCATAATTCATCCTGTCCACTAAGAAACCTGTTCTTTTGTATATATATTTTTCCTTTCCAGAAATGTCCTGGCTACTCTACTCATATTTTTCCCTACAAATAAAGCCTAGAATTATTTAGTCAAGTTTCAAAAATGTTGTTGGGCTACTGATTGGATCATGTCTAACATAAATGAGTATGAAAATAGTTAACATTTTTTGAAAATGTTGGGTTTCTCATCCATCTCTTTTTGTCATGTTTTTCTTTCCATGCCCACCAGCAGTGTTTACATGTGGCTTTCCTCATATAAGCCCTGTACATGTCTTACTTTTCTTATCCCTAATTATTCTGCTTCTGTTGCTGCTGGGAATAGAATTTTCTTCTTTTTTAGAAAAAATATTTTTCTTTATTGATTTTTAGAGAGAGAGGAAGGGAGAGGGAGAGAGAAATAGAAACATCGATGAGTGAGAACATCGACTGGCCGCCTCCTGCATGCTCCCCACTGGGGATCGGGCCCACAACCTGGGCATGTGCCCTGACCGGGAATCGAACCAGCGACCTCTTGGTGCAGGGGTCAACGCTCAACCACTGAGCCACCCTGGCCAGGCTAGAATTATCTTCTTAATATTTTCTGCTTGGATGTTGAGCTCAGTAGTAAGCGATTGATTTCCGTGCCTGTAACTGTTACTTTAAATGAACACACAGAGGGGCTGGAGTCTCAACGCACCTCCATTCTTGTGTACCCAGGCCCTTTAATATCCACTTCGTGGGGGAAGCATCTCCTTCCCTGTGAATAAAACGTGTGTGCTGCGTGCTCACTCTCCGTGCAGACAACCGCGTGGCCTCAGCGCGGAGTCGACCTAGAACGTAAAGTAACCAGTGACCTGGAGTAGCTAAAGCTCCTCGATATAGCCTAACGAGGGTGAGTTTCTAGTGGGTCCCACGCTGCTGCAGGGGGGCTTGGGCCTCTGCGTTTGGAAGATACACAAGGCAGACAGTGTCTCTCCTGAGTCCCCTTGACCCGGGCAGTGCTCCTCTCCTGTGGGTGGTCACTTGTATCTGGGAAACAGGTGTCCCCAGCTTCCTGCTGCTGCGGTCCCTTAGGCCCTCTGGGTGGCCCTGTCAGGCAGGAGCCATACTGGCTCTTGCTCTTGGTCAAGTGAGGTGATCCACGGAAACTCCTGCACGTCCGTGGCTTCTACACGATCTGGTAACGAGGCTGACCCACGGAAGCAGCGACTCAGGTTTTCAGCCGCAGCAGCGAGACAGCCGGTCTCTCTCTTTTTTTTCCCCTCACCCGAGGACACTTTTGCATTTATCTTCAGATAGAGCGGGAGGGAAAGAGGGAGGAAGAGAGAGAGAGAAACATTGACATGAGAGAGACGCATCGAGTGGTTGCCACCCACAGGACCCCAACTGGGGCCGGGGACAAACTGCAACCCAGGTATGTGCCCTTAGCAGGAACCAAACCCGGGACTCTCAGGCCTGTGGGCCGACGCTGTAACCGCTGAGCCAAACCAGCCAGGGCCAGCCTGTCTCTTTCCATCTGGATATTCTTGAGGGGGTCCAGACCACAGTCCCCTGGGCCCCCCAACTGCAGCGGTCCCACATTAGGGTCTGTGCTAGTCCGGTTGAAGACCCCTCGCTCTGCTTGAGATGCAGCTCAGGCCCCCTCCCTCCTCTCCTCACCTCCCCCACTCTGTCTCCCTTTCTCGGGGGAGGGAAGACCAAAGGTCAGAGCAGGGTCTTCTCCGGAAACCTCCTCCACGCACAGCCTGTCCTTGGTGTGGCTGTTGGTCCCAGAAGTCAGGGAGCTGTTCGTCACACGGCCTTGAACATGCCAGATTGTCTGGTGTTTGGGTCTAGCACTGAACTCTGTTCAGCATCGAGGGTACTTCGGTGCCTGGGTCATCATTTCCGTTTTCACATCCTTTCACTTGTGTTGGTTTTGCACTGGGCATTATTTTTATAACCAGCGATTGGCGTGGGAGTAGGAGCACAGAGTCGGGTGGGCATGGGAGGACAGCGACAGGCCTGAGAAGCCTGCGTCGTGCTGTGTCCAGCCACCATACAGTAGGTGACAGTCACACCCCCTGATGTGAGGTCATAGGCAAAGAGGATATTGGACAGCCCTTTGGAAAAGACATTGTAAACAAAATCAATACACACAAATAGACTAGAAGAAAATGTTTGTGAGACATACGCCAGCTGAGCTCATCACCCTCACAGAGAGAATTCTTTCTTTAGTGAATAGAAATGAAGATGCAAGTCAAGCAACCCTGAAACTGGGCAAAGTCTCTAAACAGAGTATCAGGCAGGGCATAATCAGGACACCAGAGAACACTTCGAGATGTCAAACAGAGGAATGTGACATGATTACAAAGGGCTGGGAAGGGCTGGGAGAGCAAAGAAGACACTTGGTGAGAGAGGAAAAGAGGCAGAAAAAGAAAAGTGAGAGGCTGGCGCCAATGTGCTGTCCCCCCAGTGCTGTTGGAAACACCGACTTGGGGGTTCTAGACCCACCAGGGGTGCTGTCTGGACCAAAGGCGGAAATGTCTAACATCCCTGCCTGGGCTGCAGGGATCTGGAATCAGCCCCCGCTGCCACCAGCTCAGCGACCCCAGCACCTGCCAAGTATAGCTATATCCCTGTGGCCAGCTGCAAGGAGACCGCCCTTCTTCCCTCCTCCCCTGCTGCCACATCCCCCAAGGGCAACACCCAATAGAAAGCTGGTTGGCAGGTAGCTGGGAAGTTGACTTACCCAAATCCCAGCCTCAGTGACGCAGAGCAGAGGGGAGAGGAGCAAATGTAGGGCTGAGAGGTCAAGGTAAATGCCCAGCATGAGCAGATGGCCTGCAAATGACCATGAGCACGAGCATGCAAAGAGGTCGACCTCACTGCCCGTTAGGGAATACCAGTGAAAACACTATGACAGCCTCGTTTTCCATAATGAGATTCGCAAAGATTAAAAATATTGAAAACAGCCCATGCTTATGAGGATGTGACAGGGGAAAAACACCCACTACTTGGTGGGATTGTGTAACTTTTTTTTTTTGTAAAATAAATGGGAGTTTATTTATTTGTCATTTTCTTTGGAGCTCAGGTGCACAGATTTGGATTAACCATAATCCTTGGTTCATGAAATATTTTCTTCACTGGTTCATGAATAGCCTACTTGTAATTAATGAACTAGATAGTTATTTTTAACGTCTCAACTTATTACTGTTATTTTTGTCATACTGCACTTGGTAGAAACTCTAATACAATGTTACATGGAAGTGGTGATAGGGCATCCTTGACTCGTTCTTTTCCATTTAAAAGGAATGTTTTTAAAATGTCTCCATCTGGAAAGACATTTGTTCTATATTTTTTATAGATACCCTTTACCACGACAGGGATATCTTCTCTGTTCCAAAAATTTTACTTTTTAAAAACAATCGTGATTGGGTATTTTCTTTTGTCATATGAGATCATGCTGCTTTTTTGTTTTTTGTTTTTTTTCTTTTGACTGATTAATGTAGTAAATTATACCTATGGCGTTTATAATATCAAACCATCCTTGCATGACTGGTATAAATGCAAATTGATTGTGTTGCTTCATCTTTATATGTATAGTTGGGTTCCATTGTCCAATATTGTGTATTCACATGCATGAATTTCTTAGGCCCAAATACTCCTGTCTTGCGATGTCATGCAGTTGTATCAGTATCAGGTTATGATGAGTTCACAGAGTGAGTTTGGAAGTAATTCCTCTTTCTCTATGGTCTGACAGAGTTCGTATAAAATTAAAATGACTTGTTCCTTAGAAGTTTGGTAGAGTTATCCTATGACCACATGGGACTCCTGTGTTAAGACTGTAAAGATGTAAGTCTTCTGATGCAGCAGTCCCCATGTTCATAGCCTATTGCATTGATAGAAAAAGCACACAGCACAGCCCGGCCAGTGTGGCTCAGTGGCTGAGCGTCGACCCACGCACCAAGAGGTCACCAGTTCGATTCCCAGTCAGGGCACATGCCCAGGTTGTGGACCTGATCTCCAGTGGGGGGCATGAGGGAGGCAGCCAATCAATGTTCTCTCTCATCGATGTTTCTATCTCTCTCTCCCTCTCCCTTCCTCTCTCTCTCAAATCAACAAAGAAAAATTAAATTAAATTTAAAAAGCACACAGTACAAAGTTTGGCACGTAAGCATATTTATTCCAGCATTGATTTCAAGAGAAAACACATGGAAACCCCCTAATTGCCCATAAGCAGTGAAATGGTTAAATATAATATATTCATCCACAGATAAGACCACAGTTGTGAAAGAGTCACTTACTTCTCTATGTTTACATCAGAAAAGATGTCCATGTTTCTATAAAGAAAGAAAGAAAAGGTGGTAGTCTGACCTACATTTGTCCATCCACGCCTACGTGCGTTTCTTTGAGCAAAAGCATGAACACAGCCATAATTTTTGCCTGAAAAATTAGCCGAGGAGAGTAGTTAGGACTATGGACGCTGGAGCTGGACACGGACATTGAAATCCCAGCTCTCACACTTACGAACTGTGGGAACTGGGTTAGCTTGTTAGCCTGCCTGTGCCTCGGGTTCCTCGCCTGTGCAATGGGAATGAGAAGATGCCTAACGAGAGTGTCCACTTGTTCATTCAGTGATGACGCTGTGCTCCTAGCTCGTAGTAAGCACTCCAGGAACGGTGGTACTTATTATTATCGAATAATTAATTACTCAGGAATATTTCTCAAATTACTTAGTACTTATTATTTAAATGTGTGCTATTATTTAAGTGTTGTTTTTAAAAGTTGATGGGAGGAGTGGATAGCTATTAGCTGTTTTTTAAATACATGACTATAGGCTAGGAATAATTTCAATGAATATGATTTACTTATGTAACTGAAAACAACAACAACAACAATAAAATAAAGAGAGGAGAGGCCACCAACTGGACCGAGTATGAGAACGCTTTCAGGGCACAGCTGAGTCTCTGTGCAGACAGATAAATCTGTGGTAGCTTTGATGTTTCTCAAAACAGAGAAATCAAATGAGTCACAGTCTCTCCTGTAGCTTTTTATCATTCTAGCCCCAAAATTATCAGCAATAACGTCCTCACTTCCTGACATAGTAATTAGGAGCCCAGATAAATGAACGTTTTCATTTCCCAAAAGCTTGACTCTGGAATGTGAGCTCTGAGCCCTAGCTCCTGACTGCAGGGTGACATGGCCTTTGGGGACACAGTGATTGGAGTCACACCACCCTGTCCCCACCCTGTCGGCGTCACTGGCAGTTCATTGCACGGGACAGACCTTGGTTTGGGGGTTGTTCCTTCCTTACCGGAGCTGCTGTGAAGATTTCAGGAGGTGACAGGTGCACAGGTCCCAGCAGAATGCCCGCACAGAGACCTCGCTCAAATACGGTCAAGACCAGGACGGCGGCTGATTCCCAGACTGACGGGGCGTGCAAAACGAAGGTAGATTTGGCTAAATAATAATGTAAAGCTTTCATAGTTCAAAACCATTTCACATACGAGAAGAACACAATAGAATAAACATGACTCAACGAAGCACTTTTGCATCTCAATCTCAATAGAAAATATGCAAAATAAATGCACACTAATGGAAGGAAATGGAACGGGCAGTTAAAAGCAGTAGAGAAATGCCTCATCGCACGGCCACTCTCCAAACATCTCGCCAGGTTTGGGGCTCTCTGCACCTGTTCCCTGAGTCTCCCCTAAGAGAACAGGTCAGAAAAGCAAAGTAGGGGCGCCCTCCCATGAGCCAATGGCTTTAAAACTGTTGGGATCCTCTGAGTGGTGATTTCACATTCAGGTCTGCACCCCAACAGAAATTCATGTACAAGCTTTTCCTTATAGCATTGATCAAAAGAGTAAACTTCAAACAAGGGAAAAGCCCAGCAAGGGGCGATAACTGTAAACATAATGGGCCAGTCACAGGGCCAAGTGTGATGAGCTCATTGAGAAGAATGCTTGGAGCCCGGCTGGAGTGGCTCAGTGGTTGAGCATCGATCCATGCACCAGGAGGTCATCGGTTTGATTCCCGATCATGGCACACGCCCGAGTTGTGGGCTTGATGCCCAGTAGGGGGCATGCAGGAGGCAGCCCATCCATGTTGATGTTTCTTTCTCATGGATATTTCTATCTCCCTCTCCCTTCCTCTCTCTCTAAAATCAATAAAAACATATAAAAAATTAAAAAGAGAAAAGAAAGCTTGGAAAACATTCCATAATACGCAATGTAATGTTAAGCCACAAATAGAATGTGACATTATCAGGAAAGTATCAATCCGGTTGTGTGCTTGAGGTGGGAAGGAGATGGTACATCTACAATGGGATTTTTATCTTGGGGTGGGTTGCAGGTGTTTTTATTTTTGCCTCTGTATTTTTCTACCTTCTCCATATAAGATGGAAGATGAGCATGCTTCTTGAACAAACAGAAAAACCATACATCAGTCTAGAATGAATTCAGTCTGAAATGTAGGATGATAAAGGCCCGAGGAAACGGGATGGAGCAGCTGGTCTGGGTTGGTGCTGGGCCCGCCAGAGAGAGGGCATTTGAAGCCAGAAGGGTTCCGCTGTGGGAAAAAAGAGGGAAGTGTATATTCTGCAGGGGACCTGCCCTGGAGAAAACACAGAGATGTGCAGGGAGCAGGCTTGTGGGAGAAGTTGATCTTACCCCTTTGGGGGCAGAATGGTGCCCAGAAATGGAGACACACAGTGCTCTGTCTCCATGGTCAGGATCCACCTATCAGAAGGTCTTGTTTCACTTTTGCCTGCACCTTAGGGCCCTCTCACCCACATCACCTGTATGAAGGGTCCACACCCACCGCTTCTGCATCAGACTCCCGGCTCAGAGCCACTGAGCCTCCGCACAGAAGTTTCTGCTGTGGCCAGATGGGGTCGCTGTGGTGCAGGACGAGCATCCAAAAGTCAGGAGGCTTGGGTTCAAGTTCTCATTTTGTTCTTTTCTGTAACCTGGGAAATCCACGTGGGGAACATGGGGACAAAAACACCCTCCTCACGGGCTTCCTGTGGGATCAAACAAAGCAGTTATGCACAAAGGTTTGTAACCTTGTCGCCGTGGAAGTGGGGTTCTTGCCGTGTCACAAGGAACAACATTTCCAGGGACCCACAAGGGAGGATGAGGTCTGGTGGTAATGTTTCTTTGTGATGCAAAATCAAAAAGATGCCCCTCCAATGGCCCATCCTCGTCTGTCCCGCCATGGAAAATCAGGGCCAGAAATAGAGTCCACGTCCAGAAATCCTGGGCCACATTAAAGCTTAGTCCCAGCCCAGCATCCGGTGAGCTCAGCTTGTGTTCCCGGCTGCAACCCGTTGCTTTGCTGCGTTACCCAGGCTCCGGCCTGCAGCCTGCGTTCCGAGTCCCCGCAGCCCAGCCACATGGTGGCTAAGGTCACATGACTACTAGGGAGAGAACAGGTGAGCACATGGGATGGGAGCGGGGCACCGCGCGGAGCCAGCGAGAGGGAGAGAGAATGAGCTTCTTTGTTCGCCTGGAATGATGTGTTCTCAGGCTTGGGAGGAACCAAGAGCTTTTTCAAAATAACCAATCAGCTTCCCAAACTCTCCTGGGGTGACCTGCATGTACCTCCTATGTACAGCTGGAGGGTGGCCTGCAGAGAGAGAGGCCAGGAGGCTGGGCAGGTGTGCCCCCTCGGGCAGGGAGGGCCATGCAGGCCACGTTTCAATTGTATCCTGAGGTACGCTGGTGTCTCTGAAGGCATTAAGCGTGGAGTAGTGTTTTATTTTTATTTATGTATTTATTTTTATAATATCCTCATTAGAGGATACTTTTCCATTGCTCTTTAGATAGAGTAGAAGGGAGAGAGAGGGAGAGGGTCAGAGAGAAACATTGATTCAAGAGAGACACACCGATTGGTTGCCTTCCACATGACCCCCAACGGGGCTGGGGATCAAACCTATAACCCAAGTATGAGCTCTTGACCAGGAATCGAACCCGAGACCCTTCGGTCCGCAGGCCGATGCTCTAACCACTGAGCCAAACCGACCCGGGCTGGAGTGGTGTTTTAAAGAGATCTCTGGCTGCCTTCGGAGAATGGGATGGAGAACGGCCAAAGGAAGGCCAGTTTGGGAGGCTGGGCAACAGCTGCAGAGAAGGATGGGTGTGTGGAACAGAGAGGAAACACAGTCCCAATAAATCAGATGCATACAGCCAGTGTGTGTGGAGCGCCTCCTACGGGTCAGAGGCTGGACAGAGAGCTGGGGCTGGAAGAGGCCTGGGGCCCGTCCAGCAGAGGAAGAAAGGGAGCAGCAGAGGCCCCGTGAGACTTCTCGCTGCCCGCCTCCCCTCACGCAATAAGACAAGCGTTCGTGGAGCTGTTTCCGCCATCACACAGCCAGGGCTGTTTGTCTGCAGTTGTCAAGAACAACGAGGGGACCACGCCGCTTGAACCACGCGATCCGGGCCGAATTACATCCAGATAAGCGACACCGTACTTCGTTGGTGCGCAGAGCACTCGAACATGACTCATTTTCGCTCCTGGGAGATGTGATGTCAGCAAACGTTCTCAGGGCAAAGCAAACCACATCCGGAGAGGAAGTGAGAGGCTCAGAGGAGCGGTGAGGCTGACCGGCCACAGCCTTGCAGAGCAGAGGCCTAACGGAGAGGCGTTCGGTTTGGAATCGAGGCTGGAAACACCAGCTGCAATGACAACACGGAGCAACAACCTTCTGTGATCACCTCTGGAGAAAACCCAGATGAGGAAGCATTTCCCTGGCTGTGCGTAAATCCAAAATTTCCTAAGGACATGGCCGTGTAAATCCTCCGTAAGGAAGATGAGCGTTTGGGCCTTTAATTTTGAGATAATGGTAGATTTACCTGCAGTTGTAAGAAATAACAAGAGGGCCCTTCATAGTTTCCCCCAAAGGTAACGTTTTGCATAAACAGTGTAGCATCCCAACCAGGAAACTGACAGTGAGACCATGATTCGGTTGTGAGAACTCTTAAAGAGATACAGTGTCACTTTCAAGTTATAAAAATGTGAGATGTCAATATATATATTTTAACTCAACTAAAATTAAATCAGCAAAAAACCAGACAGGAAGAAAATGCTTTTGTATTAATCCTAGCAAGGAATTTATGTCTATATAATGAGCATGTATATATTTATAAGAAAAATATTGTGGACCTTGAAAATATTTTGATGGCCTATAGAATTATAACCAAGATGACAACATACAGCCATGTCTCAGGAAATGTATGAGGCAACATTAAATGAGTTTGCTTATTGAGATGAGGTTGTTTTGAGATATATCATTTGTGTCCTTTTTAATCTGCACCCGAAGATATGTGTGTTTTTTTACATTGATTTTGAGAGAAAGAGAGAGAAACATTGATCGGTTGCCTCTTATATGTGCCCCGACTAGGGATTGAACCCACAACCTGGGTATGTGCCCTGACCAGGAATCAAACCCACAACTGGTGCATAGGATGACGTTCCAACCAACTGAGCCACCCAGCCAGGGCTGATTGTGTCCATTATTTCTTACATCCAGGGACTCACCAATGTCCTTCTAATTACATTTAAAATGTCTTGTGTCTTTTTACCCATTCATTCATTCAACAGATACATATATACTGATTATGTGCTATTGGCCAATTATTTTTTTTAGTGGTTATAAAAACAGAAGTGACCAAAATGCCCTTTGGGGAGCTGGCATTCTAATCTGCCCCCCCAATTTCACATCGACGTGATTGCCTTGTTCAGGGTTCCACCTCCTTCCAGAAGGACCACTGTAGAAGCTTCCGTAGCCATCAGTCTCTGTACAGTCTCCTCCCTCCCCCGCAAGTCTGTTCTCTGCACTGCTGGTTCTTCGGACAGACGCACCTGACTCTGTGGCGGTCACGCTTGAACTCCAGTGTCCCTGTCACTCCTGACCCCTCTGTGCAGGGCGGGTTCTGACGGCCTGCGCAGCGCAGTGGCCCAGCCCCGCCTTCCTGCCACGTGGTCGGTCTTCCACCGTCCTTCTCGCCACACGGCCAGCTCCTGGTTTGCACCTGCTCACTGTCCTACTGAAGTCCTCCCCTCGCCTTTCTGCCGGAACAAGTCCCGCTCGTTAACCTTTCAGTCTAAACACGAACTTCTCTGCTGAACGAGGTGGAGTGAATCCCATTTAGTGCCGGATTTCGTTTGCTTGGAGATCGCCAAATAACCACCGATTGGCTGGGTTACTGCGCTGTCGCTCGCCTCGTGCGAGCAGAGGTAGGCTCCTTCCTCCGGGCTGGTGCAGAGAAGGCACTGAGCATGCGCGGTTTGTGTTGTCAATCATTGTCTGCTGAGCGTAAAAGTCATTGGAAAATTAGAAAAGTGTGTAATGGAGAGAACACCAAATACTGAGAGAGTAATATTGCAAGGTTTGGGTATATTTTCTTCATTTCCCTAGTATTTTTATTTACATTGTTTATATATAGACAGAGTTTATATATATGTAACCTCTTGTGGTTAAAGCATATTAAAGTGTTTTAAATTTTGGACACAAACTGCTACATTTATTTTCAACAAGACTGGATTTCCCCTCCCAGTGTTAGATGCAGACATGCCTGGGTTATCTACCACACCTCCACAAACTCTAGCTTTAATTGCTAGTACAAGAGGCCAAAAAAATGGCCTTTTCTTCAGTTTTGCTTTCCTGTGATTCTTAGTAAGAGGGGCTATATTGTCATTTGTTTGTAAGGCTCTTGCATTTCATCTTTCTGAGTTCCTAAGCTTTTTCCCTACCCGCTTACTTAATGGACTATTTCAGCTTTTGCCATTGATTCATATAAACTATTCATTTATCAACATTTTCAATCCTGTCTCGATCTTGTTTGTGGCAAAAAAAATTTTTCAGCCTGTAATTTGCCTTTTATTTATTTCGTGATGTTTGACGTATAATTTTTATGTGCGTTCGAATCTGTATTTTACTTTTTCCTGCCTTTCGTTGGTTTTAAGCTTAGAAAGTCCTTACACCATCCAGAAACCAAGGAGTTATTCTCTTTCATTTTACCCTTATTTTTAAATAATAATCTGCAGTTATTGGGGTATGTGGTAAAGTTAGAAGCAGATATTGTCCCTAAATATCTCACCAATTACAGTGTCATTTTTGATTGAGGAATCTTTTATTTCCCATTGATGAGAGACACCCATTTAATGTAAGCTAAGTACTGATCAGTTTCTGGCTTCACTGCCCATCCATCTGCCATTTCTCGGACCAGTGATGTACAGACCCACCCGTTTGAGATTTACTGCACAGCATAAAAGCTGTCAGAGAAAGCTCTCTTTTATTTGTCTTCCTGTAGAAGATTTTTAAAAAGGCATTTCCACTTATTTACGCTTCCAGTTTCATTTGGGAAAATTGTTCACTTTAAAACAGAATTTTCTTTAATACATAGCTGCTCTGTCTGAAAACAAGACTATTTTTCAGATTAAAAAAATTTTTTTTCTTCTTTATTGATTTGAGAGAGAGAGGAAGGGAGAGGGAGAGAGAGAACATTGATTGGCTGCCTCCTGCATGCCTCCCACTGGGGATCGGGCCCACAACCTGGGCATGTGCCCTGACCGGGAATTGAACTGGTGACCTCTTGGTACATGGGTCAATGCTCAACCACGGAGCCACACCAGCCGGGCTTATTTTTAAATTTTATATATTTGTCTCCTTACTTGGATTATTAAGAATATTCTTAGCTATTCTATTTGCAAGTGCTATTAACAATGGGATTTTTTTTCGTTATATTTTTACCTGGTTAAATACTTCTAAACAGAAAGTTTACTTTGGTGTACTAATGTTGAGCTTGGTTACTTTATTAACGTCCTTCTCTTGAGTTCCCAGGTAGACTGCCGGGAGAAACAGAGGTGGGCAACGGGGGGTACACTCATGCCAGGCATTTGGCATTGCAGCTACAGGAAGTTCGAGCCCAGCCAGGGGTAGAGCACGGGACAGGGGTCAGGTGGAGGTGACTGGGGAGCAGGGACGGTGATGGTGAGGAGGAGCGCCGCGGGGACTCTGCAGTTCTGGCATTGTCCTTGGCGGTGGTTACATGGGCACCTTTGGTGTATAATTGAACTGTCCGCTTCTAATCTGCGGGCTCTGCAATAGGCTTGTCTGTAGTGGGATGGACGGTGGTCCCCACAAAGAGGTGTCGAAGTCCTAACCCCCGGTCCCTGCGGACGTTACGTGGGAAATGGCCCTTTGCTGATGTAATGACATTGAAGTTCTTGCTGTGAGCTCACTCTGGATCGGGATGGACTCTCAACCTGATTGCCATCGTTCCCAGATGTAGGTAGTCCAGTGGTTAGAGTTACACCCAGGAAAGGGGGTCAGAGACAGAGACGGGAACGAGGCATCGATGAGCCAGGGAACACCAGGAATTGCCAGCTCCTAGTGGGGGCTAGAGAGAGGCCGGAAGGATCCGCCCGGGGCTTCTGGGGGGAGCACAGCCCCACCGACACCTCGCTTTTAGACGTCCAGCCTTCAGCACTGTGAAAGGATAAATATCCGCTTGTAGTGACTTGTCGTGACAGCCCAGGCAGTTGAGTACAAGGCCACCGTTCAGGGAAAAGTCACTGCAAACAAAACGAAAGCAGCCAGGGCAGGGCTGTGGGGTCAGGAGAGCCAGGAGATCACTGAGCGGAGTGACGAAACACACGCTTTCATTGTCTCCTGCTCACAGGGAGGACCGAAGGAGTCCTTATGGCTGTCACAGGCTTCCCTCCACACCGATGACTCCCAGGCCTTTAGGGTCCCCTTCTTCGGCCCCAGAGGCTGCTCTTGCTGTTGTGGGCGGCAGGCCTGGTCCCCAGCTCTGGCTCCTCTGTCTCAATGCCACGTCCCCTGGAGACTCACTTTTGCTGCTCAGTTCCTCCATCCTCTGCCTGATACAGTTATGGGCCAGCCTGCCTCCTGCCCCACCTCCTGGTCAGAGAGAGCCCCTGCGACGGAATAAATGCTGTGTACCCCCAAATTCATAGTTTGAAGCCCTACCCCAAATACATGTGAGAGTATTTGGAGGTGGGATCTTTGGGAGGTGATTAGGGTTAGATGTGGGTGGGGCCATCCTGACGGGATTAGTGTCCTTATGCAAAGAAGACACATGAGATCTCTCTCTCTCTCTCTCTTTCTCTCTCTCTCTCTCTCTCTCTCTCTCTCTCTCTCTCTCTCTCTCTCCAAGACTTCAAGCAATAAATGTCTGTAGCATCAGCCCTCTCCTCTGGCATTTTGTTATCCTCAGCGGATGGAGACAGCCCGAGCCCTCATCCATCCCTGGGAGGTAGAGAGTGTCCGGGAGACTCCAGTTCAGGGAGCAGCTGGGCTTCAGTTTCCCATTGCTGCTCCCCCTTTTCAGCCCCAGGACACCCCCTGTAATTCCCTCAGGCTTCTCCAGCAGGCCTGCTGCTCCCCATTCCCGGCCCACCTGGACTGTGCACCCCAGTCCTGCCTCCATCCCGCAGGTTCTGCCGGAGGGAGCCTTTCAAACCCAGGCGTCTGCTCAAGCCACCATCATCACCTTGCCGCCACCACCCTGAGGGTTCCCCCCACGCACCACAGCACCTGGCCCCACCCCTGTGTAATTACATGTTTATTTACATGTTTATCTATTGACTGCCAGTCTCTCCCCCACCCCCACCCTTACACACACACACACACACACACACACACACACACACGGCTTTTAGTGATGAGCCGCCTGCCTCAATAAAGTCAGGGTGCAATAACCCACCCCACCCTAAGGTGCTGCCCCTGCATAGCTCGATCCACTTTTTTCTTTTAACATGACGTATGTCAGTCCAAGTGTGTTATCAGAGGGAGGTGAGATTGAGGATTAGGAGTTTCTCTTACCTTCTAGTGCATATACTTCTAAACTCTTTAAAGTGTTTAAAGTAACAAATATGTTACTTGTGTAACACTAGTTTCCGAACAAATAAACATTCTAAAAAGAAATAATAATACATGTTTCCAACAAACCAGACCTCTGACCTAATCTTCACATCGGATGACGTAAAGCAGTGGACGGTGCCGCCACCCACCCCAGAGCAGCCGCCCGCCCCCAGGTGCCTGACTTCCGACCATGTCACCTGCGATGCAAGGGCTTCTCCCCCGCTGGCTGCCCTGTGGCCGGCTGCCTCCAGGCTGAGGTGGCCAAGGGCGTCTGAATGTCAGGCGGGTCTCTGCTTCGGGCAGCTGATTCTAGTGGGGCCTTGCGGTCCTGTCCTGACACCAGTGGGCTGAATTTCTCAGCAGCAGCAGCCCTGCCTTGAAGACTGAGTTATTCATTCCTTGTCTGTTGTTGCTGCTTTCTTCCTGAACTTCCTTTTATCATTATTATTTTTTTATCCTCACCTGAGGACATTTTTTTTTTTTGCATTCATCTTCAGATAGAGCGGGAGGGAGGGAGGGAAGAAGAGAGAGAGAGAGGAACATCGATGTGAGAGAGACACACCAAGTGGTTGCCACCCACACGACCCCAACCAGGGCCGGGGACAAACTGCAACCGAGGTACGTGTCCTTAGCGGGAACCGAACCCGGGTCTCTCTGGTCTGTGGGCTGATGCTCTAACCGTTGAGCCAAACCGGCCAGGGCATTCCTTTTATTTTTTAAAATGTATTTATTGAATTGAGTGAGGTGACATTGGTTAATAAGATGACATAGGTTTCAGGTGTACAATTCTATAACACAGCATCTGACAACTGCATTGTGTGTTCACCACCCCCAGTCAGGTCTCCTTCTGTCGCCATGTATCCCTCCTTTACCCCCCCCCCATTCATTATTTGTTAATTCAGACATTCAGCCAGCAAATATTTCTATAGCAACTAATGTGTAGGGGTTCTGTAAAAACGGAGAAAAAAGCCATGAAAGGTAAATAGAAAAATCCACCCAGCTAGAAATTAAGCAAGCATTCTCTTAACAGCTGCTATGCCAAGAATCATACGAAAAAGCGTGCTTCTTACTGGAAGGCAGAGAAATAAATGCAAATTGAAAGACTGAATTGACATTTTCACTTGTCAACAATTAAAATAACTCATTGCGAGTGCAGATATGCTACTGTAGGCAATTTCTATTTACTGGGGGGGACCAAGTATCCATACAGGTGTGACAGGCTACCTCAGTGAGATATTAATTTGTATTTTTTCCTTCTGGTGTTTTCCTTTCTTCTTCAAAGAAAGTGGCCAGGCCGTATTTGTGTCCTGTTGCTGTGTGAACTATACCACCAACTTAGTAGCATAAGACAAGACACGTTTAAAACTCAGTTCTGTAGGTCAGAAGTCCAGACAGGACTCAACTGGGTTTCTCTTCAGGGCCTTTCAAGACTGAAATCAGGGTGGCTGCCAGTCCATGATCAGTTCTGGTGGCTCTGCAGGAGAACCCACTTTCGAGCAAGTGCTGTCTCAGCCTGCTGGGGGTTCGCGCAACGCAATAAACTACAAGCACATGCTGGTAGGAGTGAGGGGGAGCATCACAAGAGAACAAATGCTCCAGATCTCTGGATGCAGCCCAATTTATTTGCAGAGTGGTTCCCCAAGTTACATGTGGATTTAGGTAAATTATTTCCTTGAGATGGCGCCTCTGCAAACCATACAGCCAAGCCTCATCTCTCGCTTTTTACGGAGGAAAGAGACATCAAAGATAAAAAAATAACAAACCCATCCACACCTGGGCATCCACAGCCCATTATCCTCACAGGGTGGTCTTCCAACCCTTTGTCATGCAAACCTTATCTATTTACATGCAAACAAAGCATTCAGAATCAATCAGGGTGGTCTTTTTGCCCTCCAGTCAAACCTGTCTGTCCACACACACTTTGATCCTAGGCTGGCCAGGTCACGAGAATGCACATCACAAGGTTACAAATCGTTCATCCACCAAACCCCCATCTCTACAAGCGAGCTTGAGTTGTCAGCATAATTCAGTTCCTTGGGGTTGTAGGACTGACGACCATCAGCATGGGGCCACTCACTCTCAGCTCCTCCAGACCACATGCATTCCTTGTCACATGGCCCCTCCATCTCCAAAGCCAACATCTGACATCCCCCACATGTCCCTTTCATGCTGTCTCTAGGAAGGTCCCAATTGGGTCAGGCCCCAATGCTGAAAGAAGACCATTAATAAATAAATAAATGGAATGATAAAGGAAATGAAACACTGAGTCTTGGCTTGGTGGCTGCGCAGTGTTGGTGTGGCAGTAGGTAAGGGACACACTGACCTTCCTGTAAGTAAGACAAAGAGACTGGCCCCTAACTCTCAAGCTGAGCAGAAACTCGGGCAAAGGTGACAGGGTCTTCATAGCATGAGAATGAGGCATGGTTGTTGTTTCTTTATCCCTCTGCCTGTCTCTTGAAAGTTAATCCCACGGTGTCTCTCAATTTCTCCCCCTTCTACACACACACACACACACACACACACACCCTTGCCCAGACAGAAAAACCAGGCCTGCAGCTTGGCTGGCAACAAGCCCGGTCAATGCAACGTGAGGCTCAGCATCCTTTGCGTGCTCTGGCCACTGAGGTTTTGTAGTCTGAGGTCAGAAGACACGGGGACTGTGGAGAAAGGGGAAGTCTGGGGGTTGATGCCTCCTGCAGGGAAGGCTTTTAGGCAACTGCAGGTCAGCCCTAAAGGATCACAGCCCCTTCTCACTTCCTCAGGGAGGAAAGGACCAAGCTGGTCACATGATGTGGTGTCGGCTGTGGTTTCCAGCAAATGTCATGGAAAAATGAGCAAGGGATTCCCACGTGGGACTTGGCGTCCTTCTCCTGAGGGCACACTGCTCCAGCTTCCAGTCCTGACCTCAGCCCTCGCTCAGTGGTCCCAGTTGCTTCTGCCCCCACCTTGCACGCCCATACACCCCCCTTGGGCACACATGTGCACACACCGCCACATTTGCCTGGACACACGTAGACACACACCACTTACTGCCCCCCCACAAAGTCACACAGACCCACATAGACACTTTACTAAACATAAACACATAGGCACACACATGCAGACACTCAGATGCAGACGGACACACCTGTACACATGCACACTCATACGCACACAGACTAACATGCATGAATCACACGTGTGCTCCAGTGCACACACGGGCAACAACATGACTTCTTGGCAGAAATCCCGACCCACAGGTCCTGTCAGCTCTGCATGCGGATTTTATGTCCCTGTTGTTTGTTGACCCTTCCCCTATTTTCCTTTAAAATTTGGTAATCACAGATCTGAAGAAGTGAACACTGCCAGGCCACCACAGCAGCTGGCACTGGGCCGGGGCGTATGCTGCCAGCTCTCCGAGGGCTGGGCAGGGGCCTCTGCTGACAGGACCTCTGGGGTTAGAGCCAAGCCCCCGTGGGCCTTCCTCTCCTTGCTGTGTGCTCATTCGTCCTTAAAGGCTCCTCCTCTCTCCCCGCCAAGGTCCTCGTGGTCTTGGTGGAGCCAGAAGCTGAGCAAACCGCACACCCAGGCGGAGATGGATGCCCGGGGTCCTGGGAGCCAGACCCCCACACCAGGCGCCAACCCCCATCATCTGTGCCCCACGGTGCTGGGAGGTAGTCCACGGCTCCTCACTGGTGAGACACGCACCGGGAAGTGGGGTGATGGGGTGCCAGCTGGGTGTGGCTTCGCGGGATCGGGAAATGTACACAATTATGAGTGGTTCTCATCTACGGCTTTTCTTTATACACAGGGTGAAGTCGCTGAAGCACGCAGAGCCACCGAGGATCTTGACTGTGGCGGTGGACACAGGACCCCACACACGTGATTAAATCTGTGGAACCGAACACACACACACACACACACACACACACACACACACACACACGAGTAAGTCAAACTGGGGAAGTCGAAGTAAAACCTGTGGATTGAATCTCTGTCAATGTCCTGCTTGTGGCCCTGGCCGGTGTGGCTCAGCTTGTGGGAGTGTCGACTTGTACCCCAGAAGGTGGGGGGTTCGATTTCCGATCAGGGCACGTGTGGGAGGTAACTGACCGATGTCTCTCTCTCACATCGCTGTCTCTCTCTCCCTTTCCCTAAGATCAGTAAGGGGAGGGAGCAGCAGGACTGGCTATATATGACGGCAAGATGCTACCGCAGAGGAAACCGAGCAGGTCTCTCCGTACTGTTTCTTGTAACTGCACGTGAATCCCCACTGATCTCAAAGTAAAAGTTTAATTGTTTAGAAAGGGGCGGGGCCAGAGGTGTGCCCCTTTGCCGTGGGTTTCCTGGTCGGCTTGCGTTCCTTCCGGCCTCGGTGATCCTTCTCCTTTGACTTTTCTCTATCTTGTCTCTTTGATGGGTGAGCTTGTTTGGGACATTTTCCCTGGTAGTGACACGGTGTTCCCCGAGGAGGCGGATTCTAGCAATTGTGCGGTAGTTGTTCCTGCTTCAAACACAGGTGAGAGCGTCCTGATCTGGCTTCCTGCTCGGAGCATCCCTGGCTCCCACCTGTCAGGGAGTTTCCTGGTGTCACCGTTCCTTCCACAAACATACCCTGGGCACCGGTTTATGGTCATTCATCGTGTTAAGCCTTAGGGGGTGGACATCTGGGCTCCAAAGACCTACACCAGGGACCCGAGCAGAGGGGAGATACACAAGCAATCCGAGGGCTGTGAGACTGCATGCTATTGTACCACACAGGTGAGCACAGGCAGGGAGGGCGAACCCAGCATGCAGTGGTGGCCTTCCTGGAAGAGGGGTCCAGGCTGATTCTCTGAGAAAAGACTGAGAAGTATCGGGTGAAGCTGCCAGGGTCACATTCCCCGGGCTGCCTGCCTCTGCTGACTCACCTGTCCATCCTCAGAATGAGGGGGCCCCTCCCCTGCCCAGGGCCACACGCACATCAACAGCGCCACTTAGCATGGAGCACACGACCTGACACGTTTTGTTTGGGGTTAGGCGCCCTCAGTGCCAGAGATAACACACCTGAGAATCGCTCCGAAAGGGACCAGCGTGAGCGTGTAAACCGAGGGAGGCAACAGCGAGAGGGACCTGAGAGGCACCAGGTTTATGTTTTATGCTGCAGAACAAAAGAATTTCATTTGATCTTGTCCACTGCTCAGCGGGACCCTCCGGCCAGTCTTTCCACTTCCCTCTCATAGCCTCCGACCTGCATGCAGCCAGTGTGGAAACAGACGACCCCAACATCAAAACCCTCCCAGTGTCTCCATCGATCCACCCTCTGCCTCCCCCTCTCCTGGCTCTGCAGTGCGTGGACATGGGCAGGATGTCTTCACGTCTGCAGGGACAGCTCTATTTCCTGTGCCCATACACCATCGGAGAAGTCACCAGCAGGCTAGTTACGACTTGGGAACTTCAAATCGGTGGTCCTCAGACTTGCAGGTGCATCAGAATCAGCTGGGGGGCTTGCAAACACAGACGGCTGGTTCCGTAGGTGTGGGGTGCAGCGAGTAACCAGGTGACACCATGCAGGGGCCACACTTGGGGAAACACTCTGACAGCCGCTCCTGAGGCCAGAAGGAATCCGCCACACGCTGTCTCCTGATGCCCCCGTAGTCAGAACAGGCGTGGGAATGGGAAAGGGTTAGAGACCCACAGAATCCCGAAATGCATCCCCTGACCCGTGCTCCGCGCCTCTGTGTGACGTCACTTCCACGATCAATGGCTCTGGAGAGTTTTTACTAACCTCGAGGGGCATCAGGGCACAGGCGTGAGAATTCTGGACTGCAAGTCGGTGGCCTGGGTTTACCTGGATTCTGCTACTTGCTCGCTATTGACCTCAGGAAAGTAACACACACTCTTTGTTCCGCCTTGGCCTCCTCGGCTTAAGATTCCCTTTATCGTCTGAGGCTCTTCGTAGGATGAAACGAAATGAAATATATGAAAGCTATTTTTAAGAACGCAAGCTTTCCTCTTGTTTGGTCTGTGCGGCTGTCATCCCGCAAAACCACACACTAGAAAGCAAGCATTCAAAGCCCGGTTTCAAGACCTCACAAAATGCTTAAAATTAGATCAATTTTTCCAGTACTCATTTTTTTAAAAAAAAGTCCTCTGTACATCTTGATTGTATGTAATTTGTAAGATTTTTTTTGTTTGCCTACAATAACAGTTGACACGGGACAAGGACGGGAGCTCTATCGTGGGCAGCGGAGTCAAAGCGTCTGCGCTTTGTAATCGCTTTGTAATCGTTTCTGCGTGACTGCCATCGCTCCACAGTTCTATCCGAGTCTGTAGAACAGAACTGTTGGAAGCCCAGAGCAACCGATGGTAGCAGGAAATCACCAGCGCTGAGCCTGACATCCCCGAGCGGCCGACTGCGCTGTGTGGGTGCCCGTCACCCCAACATCTTCCTCGTAGGCCCTGCTTCTCAACCAGGGGCTCAGGCAGACGAGGCAGGCCTGTGGGTGGGACCACGTGGCTGGCACCCCCCTGACCTGTCCTCGCCCACCGGTGACATAAGGACGTTTAGCTCCTGATCTGAGGGGCACGTGGACAGGTTCTCCCCCGAAAGCTGATACTATATTTGTAGACTTTTCTGGAGGAGAATGGCATTCTACTTAATACGTCATTGACTCGAACCCTTTCAGAGATGTTTCTCAGTGTGTTACCACCGGTCACAAAAATAACAAAAATATAACGTGACTCAGAGAATAACTGCTTTCCCGTGGTAAAGAAGTGGAGAAGCCACAGCACAGACCGGGTCAGCTTTCCCGGCCACGTGGAAGGTCTACGTCAAGTCAGTGTGGTCCGGCCTGTGGCAGAAAGGGAAGTCCCTGCCCCAAACCACACACAGCCAGGGTCCACGTGGGAAAGGGCAGCGTGGGGGCTGCAGGGCCTGGCCCACCAGAGGGCCGGCTCCACGAAGCCGTGGGTGGTCAGTTACAGAGTCAGGCAGTGGGTCCGAGGCCCCGGGAAGTGTGCGGCCTGTCGCTGGCACGGACTCCATGGTAAATGACCAGACTCGGGCTCAGGATGACCTTCCCGAGTCCCCGAATTCCAGCTGCTTTAACAGGGCAGCGTCTGCGTATTCAGGCGCCTTGTCGCGGGTGGATTCTGGGGCAGGTGGATTCTGGAGGCTCGTTGAAGGCAACCCAGACGAGCTGCTCAGAAGGAGATGAGGGATGGAGAAGAGATGGCAGGGAGGGTGGGAGAAGGGAAGGCGGGAGAAGGGGGGGGCGGGGAGGGCGAGGGGAGGGGGGGGCAGGGAGGGCGGGGGGGGGCAGGGAGGGCGGGGGGAGGGGGGGCAGGGAGGGCGGGGGGAGGGGGGCAGGGAGGGCGGGGGAAGGGGAGGCAGGGAGGGCGGGGGAAGGGGAGGCAGGGAGGGCGGGAGGAGCTCTCGCTGGGCTCTGCTCTGCATGGGACGTGCTGCGTCCCTGTGTCAGCTTCCCCAGGACCAACAGCTCCTTGTCCTGGAGCCCCGCCCCCCCCAGTCCTCTCCTTCTTCCAAATCCAGGGGGAAGCAGCGTTTGTGGCTTTGCCTGTAGGAAAGGTTCGCTGCAGACTCAAACTGCTCTCCTGGGGATGTCCGTGGTGAGCAGCAGCCTGGGAGACCCCTCCCAAGGCAAGGGGCGTGGCCGTGCTTCCCGGAGCATTTCTAAGTGTGACCCACAGTGAGAAATGCATTTACATCGTGAGCCAGCGCACACTCACACTCACACCCACTCACACACAGCCACACAGTCACACTCACACACTCACAACCACTCACACCCAACCACACTCACACTCACAACCACTCACACAGCCACACTCACACTCACATACACCCACATTGATATTCACTCCCACACAGTCACACTCACACACTCACAGTCACACACACAAGCACACACACACACACTCACACTCACAACCACTCACACAGCCACACTCACACTCACATACACCCACATTGACATTCACTTCCACACAGTCACACTCACACACACACAAGCACACACACACACTCACACCTAAACTCTGAATGTCACAGAACAGCGCATATCTTACTGCATGTGAAGTCCTCTAGCATTTTGTATTCTCTCCTCTTTCTTTGCCCTTTTCTAAAAAAAAAAAAAAAAGCTGCTCAAAGCTGTACATGGATTCCCTGTCCTCCAGCAGGTCATGACCCACAGTTTCGAAGACCACTCTCTCAGACAACACTGGACAAGAAAACACTCTCCTGCCTGAAACCGAGGACGCAATACTGGGCTGCTGACCCCAGCCACCTTTCGGGGCGCCAAGGACGCGGGGGGAGGAGGCACCAGTTCAGGCAGCTGCCTGCAGGCTCCCCGCACCGCGCTTGTCTGGGGATTTGCAAGAGAAACACCCAGGAAATCTCCCCAACTTCCCTCCTGTGAGCTCCCGGGGCCAAACTTTTGGGCTTCAGCCTTCACCCAAGCCCTCTTGGTGGCTGCTGTGCTCATGTGGGGCCACACTCACCACGCTCCTGGGCTGCCGAGCGAGACACCCTGGTGACTGTTGTCTCATCCTGGGGTGGTCAGAGAACCCGCCCAAATGTCATTTTTTGTTTTGTTTTCAACTTTTTAAAATAGATCATCTCTATGGAGATTCAGATAGAGGGCAACACAAATAACCAACACAGAGAAGGTTTCCAGAATATGAGACTTCATATTGTCTCAAGCCCAAGCCATTATGGAATGACAGCTTCAAGTGGCCATCTCCGACTGTCCCTTGTATTCATGAGGGTCCAGCAAGTCCCCAGTCAACCCACGTTTATCAGTGCCCTCCACTCACATCCCCGAGGACCTCATTTAGGCTGTTTTCATAATCGAGCTTATTATATCTCATAGCCACTGATTTGTGTTCATTGTCTGCAGTCCCCCTCTTCAGTGGGTTTTCCTGTTGTTTTGATAGCTCTACAGCTGGGACTTGGGTTTTCTAGGTTCACGATCATATCCCAGGCAAATAAAGAGAACGTTGTCTTCCATACTCTAAAAGCAACACCTTTGTTGATTCTGAAACTTCTAGATCAACGTGAGGTTCTGGAATGCGGCGGGGCTCCATTTTTATTGTATGGAAATGCTTTTAGCTCTTTACTCGTAAAGCACGATATTGTCTATTCTGTGTAGGATGTAGTCCTGTAACGCTTAGTTACTTTAAGAGGGCTTTTTTCCCCAGCGAGCATGATTGTTGAACTTTTATATTAAATACCCCTTTGAGCATCTATTGATGTGTCTCTGCTTTTATCTTTTAATCTGAAGTATGCATTAGATTTCCAACCATTATATCACTGTCTCCTTGAAATACACCTTCACTGATGTATTGAAAGGTGGTAATGTCTATGAATCTATTTGTAAGCACTTTATTTAGGATATTTGAAACTCTATGAATAACATGCTATCTTCAATAAAAGTACTGAGATCAGAACATAGGTTATTTACATAAAAAGAATAGTATCATTTCTTCTTCTTTTTTTTTATCCTCACCTGAGGACATTTTTGCATCTATCTCAGATAGAGCGGGAAGGAGAGAGAGGGAGGAAGAGAGAGAGAGAAACATCGATGTGAGAGAGACACATCGACTGGTTGCCACCCACACGACCCCAACAGGGGGGCAGGGGTGGGGACAAACTGCAACCAAAGTACGTGCCCTTAGGGGGAACCGAACCCGGGACTCTATGGTCCGCAGGCCGACGCTCTAACCGCTGAGCCAAACCGGCCAGGAAAGTATCATTTCTATCTTTGTCTGGAAGAGTTTATGAAGTATGTCGTTTCTTTTCTTTGGAAATTTAAAGGAATTACCCAGTGGAATTTTCTGAGTCTGGAATGTGGGGAGCAGGAATGCTTTATTTTTATTTTCTATTAAAAAATGTATCATTATAAATCTATTCATGTTCCTATTTGGATTAAATTTTTTTATTTACTACACAAACAGGAAAGAAATGTCTCATATATAGTTTAAAGTTCACTGGCATATTATTATCGCATTCTTCTCATATAGTTTAACATCAACATTTTTTCATTTCTGGTTTTCATGTATAATTTTCTTTTTTTTTTTTAATCCTTACTCAAGCACATTTTTTCTTTTTCTTTTGTTTTTGTTTTTAGATAGAGTGGAAGGGAGAGAGAGAAACATCGATGTGAGAGAGACACATCGACTGGTTGACTCCCACACAACCCTGACCAGGGTTGGGGACGAACCTACAACTAGGTACATGCTTTTGACCGGGAATCAAACCCGAAACTCTTTGGTCTGTGGGCTGACGCTCTTACCACTGAGCCAAACCAGCCAGGGCCATGTATAATTTTTTAATGAGATTTACCAAAGCTCTCTCCAACCAACCCTCAAAGAACCAGCTTCATGTTTTATTTATTAATTCTTTTTTATTCTCTTTATCTTTTTGTCTTAAAAATATATAAATGGATAAAAATGCCCTCAATTCTGATCCCTTCCCCTCTCCAAGGGTAATCGCAGGCAGGAGATGGGGTGCCTCCCTCCTGCCCTCCTCTTCCCAGGCATCCCTGGGCTCATGTGGGTCCACTGCACGGATGGTGACCCGAACGTAAACGGCTCACACCATAGACTGCTCTGATTTCCAGTTAACAGTGCAGTTCAGAGATCTGTTCACTTAATCAACATTTACTAAGAGAAAGCTCCGCATCCGTTTCTGTTCCAGCATCTTGGGACGCAGAGGTCTCCGCTCTCTGGAGCTGACACTCAGCTGTCCTTCCGTGTTAGAAGCTGTGACTTGATTCCCTTCAGTGGCTGTATCACTCATTTAGGTTTGCCCCTGTTGATGCTATCTGGACTTTCCTGCGAGGCTTTTACTGTTACAGAGAAGTCAACGACGAATATCTGAGATATACACCTTAGTACAGGAGCAAATATTCCTGGAGGATGGTTTCCAAGAAGTACATTTATGGAGCAAAGGGTCAGCATATTGCACATTTTTATAAAGACTCACAAATTGTTATTTAGGAGAAGTTGTTGTTTTTCAAATAGTAAATATCCAAATGGTTAGGATATTTTTTAAAATGTTAGTAATTATTGCCCTGGCCGGTTTGGCTCAGCGGTTGGAGCATCGGCCCGCGGACCAGAGAGGCCCGGGTTCGGTTCCCGCTAAGGGCATGGATCTCGGTTGCAGTTTGTCCCCGGCCCCAGTTGGGGTCGTGTGGGTGGCAGCCACTCGATGTGTCTCTCTCACATCGATGTTTCTCTCTCTCTCTTCCTCCCTCTCTCCTTCCCGCTCTATCTGAAGATAAATGCAAAAAAAAAAAAAAAAAAAGTCCTCGGGTGAGGATAAAATAAATAAATAAATAAAATGTTAGTAGTTATTAGCTAGTGCTCTGGGGTAGACAACTTGGCCTTTCTTTGTCCACGTGTGTCTTTGTAAAGATGTTTGAGACCTGGGGTGTGGCTGTGAAAGGGCCGCAACAAAGCTATTTGTTCTTCCAGAGATTCCCTCCCTTCAGGTGGGACGAGCTTACTTTTTGCAACTGTGTCTGAGTTTCTGGATGCTTCTGTTAGAATCCTTGGCTGCTGGAGACGTGTCCACTGACAGGGATCTTTCTTCTGCCCGCCGGCAAGCAATCCTCTTCTTCCTTGTCCTGGGACGGCCACTGCTCTGTCACGATGATGACTGCAAGTTGTGTCGTGGGCGAGGCGCTGCCGTGTGCGGCCAGAGCTGTGGGCAGCCTTGTTCCCGAGTGCGTCCTGTTCTCACTCTGCCGGGGAGGCTGCTCCGGGAGTCCCTCCACAGTCTGTCTACATGAAGAGGGAACGAGCCCCACTCCTACCTCCTCCAATGACGGGGGACCCTGGAGAACCTCACAGACCTCTGCCACCTGCATCTGTCTACGGACAAGCAGATGACCACACTTTCTTTTGTTCTGTTATTGTTGTTGATTTGCTTTCTTTTTTTTTAATTTTTAATTTATTTATTGATTTTAGAGAGAGAGGAGGGGAGAGGGAGAGAGAGATAGAAACATCAATGAGAGAGAACATTGATTGGCCGCCTCCTGCATGCCCCCCACTGGGGATCTGGCCCATAACCTGGGCATGTGTCCTGACCAGGAATCGGACCGGCGACCTCTTGGTGCATGGGTCGACGCTCAACCACTGAGCCACACCAGCTGGGCATTGATTTGCTTTCTTGAATTAAAAAATCTTCTCCCCAGAACGTAATAAACAGCTTTATGTTTCTCTTTAGAACTGCTGCCCCGTGGCACTTCCTGGTAAGTCTGAAACCATCACGTGGGTTTTCACGGAGCAGTGTGTCCTTTCGGTGACGTATAACGTGTCATCTGCAAATGCCACCAGATGACTTCACCTTCTACTGTTCTTCTCGAGATCTTATACGTGGTCTTTTGTGGCCTTACTGTGATCTGTTAATGGCTTTTGTGTCTTTCCAAAACCTATTTTGTGTTTTATTTAAGTTCATAGACGCTATGTTGCTTGGTGCATGAAAGCTCATTAACAGTGAATCTTAAAATCTCTGGGGTCAGATTGCTTGAATTTAAATCCTGGGCCCACCACTTACTCCTGAGGTTTTGACTTAATGAAACATTGGACAGATATGTGTGGAGTGCCTCCTATGTGACGTGCACTGACCTGGGTACTGAAAAGAAAGCGTGAATGGACGTACAAGGAGCTTACACTGAGCCGAGGGGGTGAAATGGAAGGGGGGGTCACACAAAACAGCAGCGTTCTGGTAGGTTGGATGGTGATAAAAGCTACAGAGAAATAGAAAGGAGTATGAAGACGGTGAGGGGCGCGGGGGCGACAGTCTCGTCAAGGGTGGCCAGAGCGATGCTTGAGCTCAGATCTGAAGGAAGTGAGATTACCAAGCCATAAGGACAGCTCGGGAGCTGTGCTCCAGGCAAAGGGAAAGCCAGGTGCCAAGTCCCTCATCTTACACTCAGTGGAAGGGAACATGAGAAGATTAACATGACCAGAATAGCTTTTATTTAAAAGGTCTTGTTTTGCCCTGGCAGTTTGGCTCAGCGGTTAGAACATCGGCCAGCGGACCAGAGAGTCCCGGGTTCGGTTCCCGCTAAGGGCACGTACCTCGGTTGCAGTTTGTCCCCGGCCCTGGTTGGGGTTGTGTGGGTGGCAGCCATTCGATATGTCTCTCTCACATTAATGTTTCTCTCTCTCTCTTCCTCCCTCTCTCCCTCCTGCTCTATGCAAAAATGTCCTCAGGTGAGGATAAAATAAAAATAACAAAAAGTCTTGTGTGTTATGTTGAGATAAATGGAAAGATCTGCAGAGCCAGCTGGGACACGACCGTGGGAACTGTGGTGAAGGAGGAACCCGGGAATGACTGGGACGGAGAAGTGTGGAGGGTTTCACGGATGCCCCAGACGCAGGCTTGACTACGTGGTTGATTCCACAGGGGGCAGCGTCCTGAGGAAGAGGAAGCGGGAAAGGTGACACTCACCTCGCCTCTGGTTTCAGTTTCAGAAACTGGATGACGGAGGTGCCACTGGAAAAGGACACTGGAGAGGGACCCAGAACCCCAGTGACGGCCAGTGAGCTTCTAGGTCCCAGGTCTGGGGAGGGCACTGCATTCTAATCTCTCGGTGTGACAGGGAGCTGTGGTGGGCCTCTCGGCATGCTTCCTGCCTGTCGGAGTTCAGAGCTGGGGCAGGACCAAAGCTGCAGGTACAGGGTCCCAGCCGTCCCGGTTACCCCGAGTTGAGGATAGCAGACATTTTAACAAAACAAGGCAGGGGCCCCTGATGGATGAGTTTCTCCGCCTGTGTCTTTACAAGGAGATGCCAAATTTACTTTGTCTTGAGATGTATTTGCAGGCCTGGTGGTGGAAAAATGAATGAACTATCAGAAAAGAATGTCTTGTTGGATTACGGCTCTGAATGTTTTGTTCTTCGCGACCCCACGGGGCTCTAAGGAGAAGGCGCCTGACAAACAGGAAACGGGGGCAGAGCGCCTTGGTCCGTGTGGGTGTGCAGGGGGGACAGGGCAGAGTCCGCGGCTCTGCAGGGATGAAGCAGAACGTGGAGCCTCTGGTCTCCACTGGACGGAAGGGGGAGGGGGGGAAGACAGGGAAGAAGGGCCAGAAAGATGGCACCGTGTTGGGCATGGCAGGAAGTGGGTCCTCCCGTGACCTCCTGCCCTCATCTTGGGGCACATGTGCAGCAGTGTGAGCTGGGGGAGCGGTCTGGAAGGAAGGGGTGCAGTTTCAAGACCCGGAGAACGCAGAGGAGGTGTGGAGGTGGGAGGACCTCGAGACTGCACAAATGCCCAGGTTTGAATGCAGTTCTAGGATTCTTGATTTTTTTTCACCAAAACTCTGTCCAAACTCCTCATGCCATGAAATCTGAATGGTAGCCAAGAGGGTTGGGTTTGAGACATGTTCACCTCTCCAAGAGGCAACCCAAGTCTGAGTGGACGATCGAGTTAAAGAATTATTGCAGAGCCCTTTCCACCCCCATTATACTCCCCTTTCTATTTTCTTCTTCTGTGTCATTTCTTCAGTAGTAACCCCCCGTGCCCAGTAATAAAACTTCCCCTTCTAGAGCATACCTGCCTCTGCCTCGAACGGCACCAGAGCCCTGACTTCAAAATGATGTGCCCTCGACCCTCCTGCTACAGCCGGGACACTGAGCTCGGACGACAGGTGGCTTCTGGACGAGAGGTGGCTTCTTCATTTGTGTGTGCGCGCGCGCGCGCGCGTGTGTGTGTGTGTGTGTGTGTGTGTGCGTGCGTGTGTGTTTGTGTGTGTTTCTTTTTGCCATGATAAGAGCCATGGAAATAGCTTCTGCTGTTTAATCAGTTGATCCTTCTACCACGGTTTTTCACAGAAATATTTCCTATCAGAACATCTGCTGCTGCCTGGAACACATTCTCCCACGAGTACTTGACTTTGCACTTCCCACAGCTGTGAGCTGCGCGTCGCCTCACAGATTCTGTGACATTACTCAGTGCCTCCGAGCAAAGCTCAGTTACGCTCGTGGCCGCAGCCCTGTGGATGTCTGTGCAAAGGCACAGCTGTCTTCATTACCCTGGCTTAATGACGCTGAGGCCGCAAGAAATACAGTTCGTTGTCGCTTCAGAAATAAAAATGCTATCACCTGGTGACTTCTAAGGCCTTTTCTAGTTGGGCTGGCTTAGTTGCGAGACTTCCTAGCCCTGCTCACCCCAGCGCCACAGCTTCACGTCCCTGCCATCTCCTGGGCTCCCCACTTCCGAACTCATCTCGGGAGCTGCCGCTGAATACGCCCCTCCCAGCCGAGTTCATTCATTCCTCTGTACGGTTCCCATCGTTGAAATAGGATTGTGCGGCCCTGGCCGGTTTGGCTCAGCGGTTAGAGCGTCGGTCCGCGGACCAGAGAGACCCGGGTTCGGTTCCCGCTAAGGGCACGTACCTCGGTTGCAGTTTGTCCCCGGCCCCGGTTGGGGTCGTGTGGGTGGCAGCCACTCGATGTGTCTCTCTCACATCGATGTTTCTCTCTCTCTCTCTCTCCTCCTCCCTCTCTCCCTCCCGCTCTACCTGAAGATAAATACATTTTTTAAAAAAGGATTGTGCTGATGTATTTGAGAGGTTTCATTTCAAGCGCTCGGAACTCAGAAAGCGTTTCTCTCTCTGAGCATCTGCATCCCTGCCGCTGAAACCTCAGTGGCTCGTGTATAAACACAGCCGCACTGAAGACTCCACGCCTGTGGTCTTGGTGGCCAGTAGCATCCCTTTGAAAACGAGACGATTCTCTCTCTCTCTCCCTCTGTGTTCCTTTCTAGGAGATGTTCACTGTGCCATCCAACAATCTTGTTCCTAAAAATGAACCCTAAAGAAAATTTCAACCCAAAAATATCTACGTGCACAAAAACGTTTCTGGAAAATTCCTGCTTGATAACAACGGGAAATCACACGATCGAATTGTCACTGTGTGCGAGCTCCACGAGAGTCGCTCAGGTTACGGTCCTTGTCAGTACCGCGCTTGGTTTGGCCTGTAATTCACCGTTCGCCACAATGAAGGAAGCGATGGTGTTTCTCCCTGCGTACAGAACCTGGCAAGGCCCGGCCCGGGCACAGGGTCAGACGAGGCTGACTCATCGGCCAGTGATCACCAAGACCCACATCCTTTCCTCTGTTTAAAATTGTTTTTTCTTTATTGACTTGAGAGAGAGGAAGGGAGAGGGAGAGAGAGATAGAAACATCGATGAGAGAGAACATCGATTGGCTGCCTCCTGCATGCCCCCCACTGGGGATCGGGCCCACCACCTGGGCATGTGCCCTGACCGGGAATCGAACCGGCGACCTCTTGGTGCCTGGGTCGACGCTCAGCCACTGAGCCACACCACATTCTTTTCTATTAAGCACTTTGACTCCCTGCAGGTCCAGAACTCCAGGCCCATCAGCCATTCGTCACCCAACCAAGTGCAAAGTGGAGCCCACGAGGAACCTGGTTTGAACAAAGCAGCCATAAGAAGGAGGTTTTTGAGACACTGGGGGACATTTGATTATGGGATGAGTGTAAGTGACAGTAAAGATTACTGTCGCCCTGGCCGGTTTGGCTCAGTGGTTAGAGTGTTGGCCTGAGGACCAAAGAGTCACGGGTTCAATTTCAGTCAAGGGCATATACCTCGGTTGTGATTTAATCCCCAGCCCTGGTCGGGGTCGTACGTGAGGCAACCAATTGATGTGTCTCTCTCACATCGATGTTTCTCTCTCTCGCTCTCCTCCCTCCCTCCCACTCTATCTGAAAATCAATGGGAGAATATCCTCG
Organism: Tadarida brasiliensis; assembly: GCA_030848825.1. Taxonomy (NCBI): domain Eukaryota; kingdom Metazoa; phylum Chordata; class Mammalia; order Chiroptera; family Molossidae; genus Tadarida; species Tadarida brasiliensis. Next base: position 103,042,656 of record CM061265.1, read on the forward strand.
AGTGAGGATTAAAAAAAACTATTGTTAAGTTTTTAAGAAGTGATGATGGTGCAGTGGTCATGTAGAGAACTCATCTGCTGAAGGTACGTTTATGTAGAAAACGTGCTTGAGGTTTGCTTTCAAAGTTTAAAACAGTAAGGTTGAGCAACATGAGACAAAACTTAAAAAATTATAGCGACATTAGGAAAAATCACTGCTGTTGAACTTGGAGCTGTAAACGGGCACATGGAGGGTTATTACAGTCTTCATCTTGGACTAGGTTTAAAACTTCCAGGGCAACAAAAGGAATAACTCAAGGTGGCTACAGTTATGGAAATAAACATAAACCAATAGCAGAATAATCTTGGGGCTCAAAGCACTAAATCGGAATAATTCAAGATTTTGTTGACACAGAAAAATGAGATTTACTGGACTTTTTGTTGTTGTTAACATTGCTGTTCACTCGTGTGTTTCGATGCTGGGAACATGTTTTTGTGGGTGTCTGTGCTGGGAAATAACATTTTCTTTACTTTCTTTTCAAGTTGATTTTCACTGAATGCTTTTTTTTTTTTTTTTTTTTTACAGATGTTTCTCCTTTTTCCCCCATTGACGTCTTCCTCCCAATCTCGCCCCCCCCTCCTCCAGCATTGTTGTCTGTGTCCATTGGTGATGCGTACATGCATATAAGTTCTTTGGTTTATCTCTTACCTCCCCCCACCCCCCTCCTCTGAGGTTTGTCAGTCTGAACCCTACTTCCATGTCTCTGGGTCAATTTTGTTCATCAGCTTACTTTGTTCATTATATCCCACAAATAAGTGAGATCATGGGATCTTTGTCTTTCTCTGCCTGGCTTATTTCGCTTAGCATAATACTCTCTCACTTATTGCCTTTTAACTGCCTGATCAATACATGAAGATAGAAAATCTAAATGCTACTTAATTCTAAATGGATTATTGATGGTATAAGAATCATAAAGTAAAACAGGAGAGTTCAGGATTTTAAAATTCAGAGATTGCTCGAGGGGGCTGGGCGATGGGGCTGGGCGAGGGGGCTGGGCGAGGGGGCTGGGCGAGGGGGCTGGGCGAGGCAGTCAGACGGTACAAACTTCCAGTTATACGATGAATGAGTCCTGTGGATCTAATGCTCGGCACGGGGACTACACTTAGCAACACTGTACTGTGTACTTGAAAGTTGCTAAGAGTAAATCTTAAAATTTCTTATCGCACACAAACACAGACCGGTAACCATGCGGGCCGCCAGGCGGGCCATCACTTTGCAATATACGCGTGTCAAATCCCGTCGTTCACTCTTCACTTACACAATATTAGATGTCAGCTGTGTCTTAACGAAGCTGGAATAATTTCAGAGATTGTGCCAAATGAACAGAGAAAGCCAATGTTTCAGATAACTTTGAGAAAGTAACTTGGAGAAGGGACACACTGTATTTGTTTCTGAGTTTCCTGGTAACCAAGGCCAGGAGAAGAACACAGACTTTGCTCACTAGTTCAAAAGGAAATCAGACACATTAATCTCTGTGATGAAGCTACACTCGTGAGGAAATACAGTTGATCTCTAAGGATTAGTCTTGGATGTGGAGTAACATTAAAAGAAGCCTCTTCAGTTGCTCTTTTATCTAAGACACGGAGATACAATTTAAATGACAGCTTCTCGATTAATTTTCTATGAAGCTGGAAAATATGTTATTAATGATAAATCAGCAGCATTGGTTCTGTGGAAGGTGAAGCAAATGTGCTCCAGGCATTTTGACTTCTGAAGATCTAACTAAGACGAATAATCTGGAAGAATGAACGAGCCACGTGTCCTTAGCCGGGCTCTCGTGGCACTGTCTGCCCCACACTCTCTCATGCCCGCACTCGGGCCATGGATGCCCCATATACATTCTGGAAAAACACCAGGTCTGTTAGGCATTTCCAGGTCCCCTAACTAAAAGGTGCCAACGCCAAGTATGATATTGAGATATGTTGGTCTATACAGCACTGAGCCCATGTCTTCGATTATCTAGGATACTCTTTATCCTACAAGGGGGTACCTTGACTGTCCAAGGGGCCTACAGTGGGTCCATTTCCCAATATGCATCACCCTGGAATCCCTCTTCCTCCCCTGCTATTTCTCCTAAATGTGGTGTGTTTCGTCACCCCTTTGCTCTCCACGCGTAGTGGGGCACCTGGACTGAGGGTAGGGCTGAAACGAGAGCCTCAAGCACCACGACTCACGTTCTGTCCTTCGGAGCCGAGCTTGCAGACTCCTAGATGAACATGCAGCTCACAGCCGGCGCCTGACCGCCTGATCCATCCTCTCATCCTCCCCCGAATCGACCCAGGACGGCACATGCAAAATTGAAAAATTGCACCAGCAGCTAAGAGTATCAGTGAAAGCTTGGCCCAGGCTAGGAGGGATTTTCCAACGGTGGTGCCGAGGAGGACAGACTGAGGCTCTCTCTCTAGCTGCTGCACAAATGCGCTTCTGGAACAGAGCTCCTGGGCGCAGGGAGCCGGGCCCTTTCCAGGGCTGCGGCAGGTCCTGCGCAGGGAGCCCGGGCAACTGCATTCCAAGGTGCGGGGGGCCGCTTTCTTCTCCCAACCACCTGCTAATCTGTTTTATTTAAAGGGTGCAAGTCCTGGTCCTCGGGAAGCATCCTCCTCCTCCAGGCAGGAAGGGCTGGTCGAACACCTACCAACCCCAGGAACGTGGCCAGTGGCCCTGCCTCCCACTAAGGCTGCGAGAAGGGATCTGTGGCGCCAGAGTGGACGGGAAGGGGACGCGTGCTGATGCTGGGGCTTCTGCAACTCAGCGGTCGGTGCCGTCGGGGAAACGGCATCCCCAGGGGTAAGGAGTCAGGGAAGGGACCTCGGGCTGGGGCAGAGGATGAAGCGTCTTACAAGTTCCACGGCCGTGAGTCAAGTTCACGACAGGACGTGTATCTTCAAAATCACAGCAAGAGAAAAGGTCCATAGAGCAGAGACGGAAAAGAAAGAGCAAATCCAAGGTTCAAAAAAATAAACACACAAAGAATCATAAGGAGGACTTCCGGTCAGGACGGCGGGTAGGTAATCACGGTGTCCCCTCCTCCCACAACCACATCAAAGTTACAACTAAACTACAGAACAACCATCATTCAGAACCGCCTGACATCGAGCTGAATGGAAGTCCTACAACCACGAGATTAAAGCAGCAGCCACACCAAGACTGGTAGGAGGGGCGGAGGGGACGGGCTGGTCCCACACCCACGCGTGGCGGATAAAAATCAGGAGGACACCTCAGCTGGGAAGGTCCTCCCTGAGGACTGAGGGGTCCCCGTCCCACACCAGGCCCCCAGCTCAGGGTTCCAGTGCCAGGAAGAGAGTCCCCATAACTTCTGGCTGGAAAACCAGTGGGAACTGAGGCTGAGGCGGCTGGAGCCCCAGGCAGCTCCTCTTACAGGACCCGCGCACGGACTTACTCGGACTCGCTCCCTCTAAGCTCCGAGGGGAGGCAGCTTGAGGGGCACCAGAGACATATGGGGAAGAACTGAGCTGTTTGGCATTGGAGCGAGGGTTGGAGAGGCAGCTTTCTCCTGGACAGACGTGCTATCAGAGGCCTTTGTTCCTTTGGTGAGCCCTTCCCTGGGATGGCAGACACCACCATATCTGGGACTCCAGCAACCTGGCTCACACTGTTGGCCCCGCCCTGGTGATTCCCGGAGGCCCCGCCCCACCCCACTTTCAGGCCCACCCAAGCTGTTGCCAGTTGCTTGACCATAGGATTGGCCTGTCTTGGAGCCTGCTTCAGCTTTTCCTAAATTCTTTCAAACAAGCAGCATCTGGTCTCAGCTAGCCCCATACCTCTCACTAAGTAATACATAGAAACAAACACAGGGAGGTAGCCAAAATGAGGAGACAAAGAAACAGGTCCCAAATGAAAGAACAGAACAAAACTCCAGGAAAAGAACTAAGCGAAATAGAGATAAGCAACCTAATAGATGCTGAGTTCAAAACACTGCTTATAAGGATGCTCAATGGACTTAGTGAGAACCTCAGTGAACTTAGTGAGGGCCTCACGAGCATAAAAAAGGACCAGTCAGAAATGAAGGAGGCACTAACTGAAATAAAGAATAATTTACACAGATTCAATAGTAGAGTAGGTAAAGCCAAGAAGCAAACCATTGATTTGGAATATAAGGAAGCAAAAAATACCCAATCAGAACAGCAAAAAGAAAAAAGAATTCAAAAAAATGAGGATAGTGTAGGGAGCCTCTGGGACAACTTCAAGCGTGCCAACATTCGCATCTTGGGGGTGCCAGAAGGAGAAGAGAGAGAACAAGAAATCAAAAACCTATTTGAAACAATAATGGCAGAAAATGTCCCTAACTTGGTGAAGAAAACAGACATACAAGTCCAGGAAGCACAGAGAGCCCCAAACAAGATGAACCTCAAGAGGCCCACACCAAGATACATCATCATCAAAATGCAAAAGTTCAAGACAAAGAGAGAATCTTAAAAGCAGCAAGAGAAAAGCAGTTAGTTACCTACAAGGGAGTTCCCATAAGACTGTCAGCTGATTTCTCAAAAGAAACTTTGCAGGCCAGAAGGGAGTGGCAAGAAACATTCAGAGTGATGAAAAGCAAGAACCTACAACCAAGATTACTCTATCCTGCAAAGCTGTCATTTAGAATCGATGGCCATTAAGAGAGTTTCCCAGATACGAAAAAGCTAAAGGAGTTCATCACCACCAAACCATTATTATATGAAATGTTGAAGGGTCTTCTTGAAGAAAAAGATAAAAAATATTAACAAAGAAAATGGCAATAAATACATATCTATTGACAATTGAATCTACAAACAAAATGAACAAGCAGAACAGAAACATTCTCATAGACACAGAGAAATTTTGTTGGTTGCCAGATGGGAGGGGGGTTGGGGGAATGGGTGAAAAAGGTGAAGCGATTAAGAAGTACAAATTGGTTGTTAGACTGACAAACCTCAAAGGGAAGGGGGGTTGGGAGGTGGGAAGAAATAAAGCAAAGAACTTATATGTATATATGCATAACCAATGGACACAGACAACAGTGTGGGGAAAGGCAGGAGGGGAGGCGGGAATGAGGAGGAGGGGGTCAATGGGGGAAAAATGATACATTCAACAATAAAGATAAGCTAAAAAAAAAAAAAGAATCATAAGAATAACAGCAAAAGTGAGAGCAAACATGCTTTTTGAGACAATTAACAAAACACTGAAAGTCTCCTTTTCACTGTCAGACAACATCCAAAAGAAAATGTATTTATTTATCCTCACCTGAGGACATTTTTGCATTTATCTTCAGATAGAGCGGGAGGGAGAGAGGGAGGAGGAGAGAGAGAGAAACATCGATGTGAGAGAGACACACTGAGTGGTTGCCACCCACACGACTCCAACGGGGGCCGGGGACAAACTGCAACTGAGGTATGTGCCCTTAGCGGGAACCGAACCCAGTTCTCTCTGGTCCGCAGACCAATGCTCTAACCACTGAGCCAAATCAGCCAGGGCCCAAAAGAAAATTTAAATGTGTGCTGTTGATATGAGACTCACCTAAAACAAAAGGAAAGGTTTTGTTTTGTTTTTTTAAGTGAATACAAATACATTAGGCACGCATAAATAAAATAAAGCAGGATTTAAAATAATGATATTGGGGGAGCTACGAAAGGGTAAAGGGGGCCAAATATATGGAGGCAGAAGATTAGACTTTGGGTGGTGGGCACACAATGCAAGACACAGGTCATGTATAATAAAAATATACACTTGAAAGTCCATGTAATCTTATTAACCAAGATCACCCTGATAAATTTAATTTAAAAAGAAAATAATGATATTAAATAAAACAATACTCAAGGAACTTCATTAAACAGTAAAGATTATTTCAAGTGGGTAGGAATATAATTACAATGAAACTACAATAATCATGAATCTATAGGTACCAAGTAAAATAGCATTGATATATTTATTTATTTATTTTTTATCCTCACCTGAGGACATTTTTGCATTTATCTTCAGATAGAGTGAGAGGGAGAGAGGGAGGAAGAGAGAGAGAGAAACATTGACATGAGAGAGACACATCGAGTGGTTGCCACCCACACAACCCCAACTGGGGCTGGGGACAAATTGCAACCGAGGTCCGTGCCCTTAGCGGGAACCGAACCTGGGACTCTCTGGTCCACAGGCCGATGCTCTAACCGCTGAGCCAAACCAGCCAGGGCTAGTACTGATATATTTAAAGCAAAGACTTTTAAAAATCCAAGAAGAAATTCATTACAAAAGAAATATGTAGTGGGTAGTTTTAACAAACCAAGAAAAGGTTTTCTGTGTAAGTCAAGGAATGGACAGAAGTATTAAAAAGCATAAAAATGTGGATAATAAAATAATAATGGCTGATTAAGGGATAGTGATGAAAATGTATAAGGTATAACAAAAATGTACCTTTTTATAAAAAACACACCTATAAAATATTTATAAAGTTGACTATTAAATAGCACATTGGAAAACTTTAAATTACTGAAGTAGTTCTATCAGATGAACTTGAAAATTAAACTAGGAATTATAACTAAAATGTAAGCAAGACAAAAAAGCAGTTAGAACACTTGAAACACATTTCTGAACAAGTCAGATTAGGAAGAGAATTTAATCCCTTGCACATGCTGAGAGCGTTAACATTTGTTAGTGAACTTGAGGCACCGAGACCATTCATCGCCATCCACATGGTTGGATGCGGCACCCACGAAAATCTCGTTTCCAGAGACCCTGACACGCTGAAGCCAGAACGTAAGGGCAGAAAGAGACCCCACGTGGAGCATACGCTCTGACATTTTTAGCTAAAAACAAGAAAGAACATGAACCAATGGTCCACAGTGCTGTGAGGCAAAAGTACAGGTGACTTAAATTTGCTGTCGTCGATCACTGACACAGGGCACTGGTGTCTCTGTCGCCCTCGAGACTCTGGTCCAAGAGAGCAGTTCTCTGCCTGCCGGACCCCGCGAACACCCGAGGTGTCTGGAACATCCCTGTGGAGTATGTGAGCGCACAGATGTGTCCTTGTGTGCCCTGGACTACACGGTGTGTGCCCACTGGTGAGATCGACCCGCCGCGGGGTCAGGTGGTCCTCAGGGCTTACCTCTAGTTTACGCTGTTTAGTTCTGATGGACTTTCAGAAGATGCGTTTGTTCCTTTTTCAAGTACGTACATCAGACTATCACATAACAAGATTAGGTGTCATGTTCTGGCTCCAAGCCTACCACCAAAATTTGGCGACAACTCCAACACAGGGTCTGGTAGGAGGACGCAGGAACCCAGCGGGGGTCTCAGTGTGAACCGAGGCCACGTGCGTGGAGCTGATGACCCACCGGATCACCTCAAGTTCAGGATGTCAGCCAAGCAAAGCTGAGGAAAACGGTGGGATTGAAAGTTGTGGATAACTGATATTTTAATAAAAGCACTGAGGTCACCATGTGGAAAAAAGAGAGAGACTCTTCACACCGGACGTTCTTACACTGGTTTATGGTGTGGTGTGTGTATATCATAAAGAACATTCTGGGAGAAGAGGATAGATAGGACCCCCAAAGAGCCAGATTGGGCTTGGGGCCCACTCCAAAGGCAGAAGGACCAGGGGATTCCACGTGCCCTCGGAGAGGCGGCTCATCTGGTGTCCAAAGAGACCAGGCACTCTGGCAGACCCGGGTCCTTGGCTCTGGTCCTGGCAGCCTCAGCCCAGGCCTGGACGGCACCAGCAGAGGGCAGCCCCTTGGAGCCCACCTGGGGCAGCCTCCAGGGAGGGAGACTTCCAGAATGAGGGTGTCAGCAGAGCCCTAGGAAAACTACACATGACCCTTCCCTTGACCCTGGTTGACCTCATAGTCATGTGGCCAGGAACACATGGGTCACATCGAAATCATCCATTAGTCATATTTCCAGGGAACAATCCTCCATGGGATAAATTGTAACCCGTTGCTCATAAGACCGAGATGTTTCATCTCTCACAACAAGAAATTAAGTGTCAATGAATAAAAGACACGGATTTATTCATTCCTGGATGGTCAGTTGTCTTTTTCTGATTTTATTTTTATTGTTTAATTTACTTTTTTATTGATTTTAGAGAGAGAGGAAGGGAGAGGCAGAGACAGAAACATTGATGAGAGGGAACATCGACTGGCCGCCTCCTGCATGCCCCCCACTGGGGATCGGGCCCACAACCTGGGCAAGTGCCCTGACCGGGAATCGAACCGGCGACCTCTTGGTGCATGGGGTCGATGCTCAACCACTGAGCCACACCAGCTGGACTCTTTTCCTGATTTTAAATCTTGGACAAGCTTTTTGTTTGGTGTTTCTGGTTTATTCTGTGGTTTTGTTTTGCGCTGTGGGTTTGTGGCAGAATCAGAAGTCAGTACTCGGGAGAAGGCCCTGATGACAGGCTCCGGTTCATTGTCCTGTCAGACACCTGGGACCAGGCACCTCTGTGCCCACGCAACCTGATAACGCCTTCACGGAAGCAGTTTGTCGACCACCCAGTTTGATATTCCAGACCCCTGGAGGGCTTTTTGCTCAGTGTAAACACATTAGCCTGGATTACATCAACGGTCTCTGCACCTTTAATTATATCGAGACCCTTCATGCAGTGTGTGTAGCCTGAGGGCCTGCTTATCAAAAGCCCACCCCGTAGCCCTCCCGGAGGGCGCATCCTGCCGTCAGCCAGCCAGCGGCAGAGGGAGCAGTTGCCTCAGGAAGCCCCAGAACATTCCACAGCAAGGACTGAGCTCAGAATGGACGGAGAGAACAGACACAGGGGCCTGGGAAAGAAACTGACTTGAGCTTTGGACAGTGCAGCCTGGAGGGAGCATCCTGCATTGGGACTTGTGCAGTCACAGGACAAGTCTGCCCTCCTCCTGTCTCTGGTTCATTGAATGCTTCCACCGACCGCCCTTCCACGCAAGCCCAGGACCACGGGCAGCCTCTGCCTCCCCACGTTGAATGCATCAGCAGGTCTTCTGGACTCGAACTCCAAAATGGTTTCGAAGTTTGAAAAGGTTTGGTGCCGACTACTTTGAAAACTCACGCTCATTTCTTCTTCAGTCACCCTTAGTGTCCCCAGTTTCCAGCAAGTGGTTTCTAGAAGTCTGATAGGTCCAGGACTGTCCCAAGCTCCCAGGGAGAGTAACCCACAGAGCTAGGGTGTGGCCTGGGGGTCTCTGAGGCCACGCCCTCTCTCCAACAGCTGCTCAGTCCCCTGCCCACAGCACAAGAGCTGTGACATCACAGAGAGAAACTGTTTCCACCTACACCCAATGAAGGGACATATTCCAGGTGTTCAGTAATCCATCATCTGCATGTGACATTCGTCCAATACAGTCATCACAGACCTCAGGACTCCTGTTCCCTCTCTATTCCTAAGCAGCGCATTTCGTTCAGAAAAACGGAGTCACAAGTACAAATTTCGTTATATGAAGACAAGACTATCTTGCTACTAGTAAATGAAGGCTCCCAAGAGAATACGTTGTCCGCCTCTGGGTCATGGTCTGGCTTCCTCTTCACAAGAGCCCTGCCAGTCAGGGCTGCTGTCCCCCATGTACATGGGCCACCCAAGTTCACATCAACTCCAGAGAAACCGGGAGCTGCTCATGCCGGTGCCATTTAGAGGCGGTTGATTCTCAGCTCTTCTCCGCCTGTTGAGAGTCAACATTCTGAGATCTGCTTAAGTCCGTAAACACTGCAGCCTTTGCTTTCCAGGTCTTCCAATGTCGTCTTTGTCACGCTGATTTCCTCTCCTGCCCATCGGGGTCTCTGTCTCTGTCTCTGTTTTAAATGACTTAGCAAAGTGTCCCTGGGTGTTGTTCTGGAGAGCACACAATTAGACTGGCTGAGTGGGTCTGCCTTCCTACCTGCAACTCGCTTTGATTATTCTTTTCGACTGTGGTTGTGGATCCAGGTGGCAAGTCCTGGTCAGGAGTCTTCAGTCTGGGGCCACATACCTCTGGACATGAGCAGAGTTCGAAGGAGTCATCTTCAGAGCCTCTGTGCCCTAAACGGATCTCCTTTGAGGATGTGCTAATGATGGAAGTGAGCTCCCCTCCTCCACTCCCCATTCCTCCCCTTATAAAGGCTGTGCCTCTTACCCCACTACCGGGCTCCTCCCCCCTACCGGGCTCCTCCCCCTACTGGGCTCCTCCCCCCTAACGGGCTCCTCCCCCCTACCAGGCTCCTCCCCCCTACCAGGCTCCTCCCCCTACTGGGCTCCTCCTGAAAGGGCATTTCAATACTGGAGTTGGTCTTGAAGCGGTGAATGGCTCTAATGACGGACAACAAACCCTTTCACAGCCAGATGGTGTTTTTGAAATGTTTGCTTTCAAAAAAATCATCCATTGATGGATCATTTGTTCTTGATGAAAACACATAACTCAGAAAGTTCAAAGAATTGAGTGACACTGATTGATGAAAAAAAATTTTTAAACCAAAAAAAACTTCGGTGTACAAGGGCAAGATTCTCAGAGCTGATAGCTATAACAATGAAAAATAGGAATCAGGCATCATACTGAATTCCAACGTACTGAAGCAGGAGAGTACTCAGACACGTGAACTAATTGCAAATTGAAACAACTCCACTCATCTCATGAAGAGATGAATTTCTGATCACATTCCCCTTTAGGTTTAATATTTACCCATCAAAATTTGGGATCTATTTGAGTTTTGATCAATTCTTTGCTACTAATAATTGCAATGAGAATGTGATCCAGAGGAAATTTTTAGCACCTCAATGCTTCTAGTCACAGGATATTAAAAACATATTTCAGTTCCTCTTCATGGGCACATTTGTTTTGGATCCAGAGACACATAATCAATAAAATATTTTCATGCATAAAATGTTTTATGTCAGATGAAATTCTGTGGGACTGGAAATACGAGTTCAAAGAGAAAGGAAGGATGTAAAATTTCCGACTGCTAAAGAAGAGCTTTGGTTGCTGGTTTTGATTTAGTGGATGCTGGTGTCTATTCATTCACTGTGACAGAGTCTACTGCATAATTTAAAAAGTGATGTTACAGTTGTATTTGTAAATGCCAATAGTTAAAATCTCACTGGAAATTTCATCTGTTGTAACTATTTAAACTTACAGGGAAAAGTTAAGGTGCAAGGGGTACACTTTTCATTACAAACTTCATTTGTTGCCTAGCATTCCTGTTCCAGTAATGCTCGTGGGGACTGTGGTCAGGGGCCAGTGGCTGAGACGTCCCCGACAGCCAACCTTGGGCAGGCCCATTGATGTGCTGGCGACTGAGTTCTGTCTAAACACTCTCTGCAGTTCAGATGTGTGTATGGAAGGTGATGGACCTTGGGAAGCCTTACCAATCGCCATCAACTTGTCAGGCCCAGGTGGCCACTTGGTTTCTAAGGCTATATTGCAGGAATCTCAGGGCCACCCCCATTGTCTCTGCATCAGGACTCATGCTCTCTGGGGTCATCCAGAGCACTTTCTCTGGATCCCTCTTTGGGCTGTTTTTTACAGCAAGTCTCGTGGGCACTGAGGCAGGGCAGCCTTTTACTTCTTGGAACATTTTCCTCTAAAGAGTGAGTTTTATCCTTCTGTTCTATTCATTTACTGTGGCTGATGTCTCCCCATCTCCTCACTTTCTTCCCTCATCCCAAGAGTACTATATTAGTTTCCTAGAACTGCCATAACAAATAATCCAAATCTGAGTGGCCTAAAATAACAAATTCCATGGAAAAAAAAAAAATAAAGGTATATTATGAACAGCTCTATGTCCACACAGTCGATAACCTAGATGAAAAGAAGTCCTTGAAAAGCACAGTCTGCCAGAACTCACACCAGAAGAAATAGACAACTATATCTATTAAAGAAATGGAATCACTAATTAATAACCATCCAAAACAGAAAGCATCAGGCCCAGATAGGTTCACTGGTGAATTCTACCAAACATTTAAGAAAGAAATTATATACTTTTCTACAATCTGTTCTAGAAGATAGCAGCAGAGAGAATATTTCTTCACTCATTCTATGAAACCAGCATGGCCCTTATAGCAAAACCAGACAAAGGCATAATGAGAAAGAAAAACTACAGACCAATATTTCTCATGAATATACATGCTAAAATCCTCAACAAAATATTAGCAAATCCAATTCAACAATGTGTGAAATGAAGTACAGTCTTCCCTTGGTATCCATGGGAGATGGGTTCCAGGACCCTTGTGAATAACAAAATTTGGGGTTGCAAGTCCCTTATATAAAAGGATGTGGTATTTACATATAACATCTTCCTGTATACTTTAAATCATCTCCAGATTACTTATAATATCTAATACAATATAAAAGCTATGTGAATAGTTGTTATACTATATTGTTTAGAGAATAATAACAAGAAACAAGTCTATACATATTCAGTACAGATGCAACCATCATTATCCTAACTACAAGGTAACCTTTTTTTCTGAATATTTTTCATTTGTGGTTGGTTGAATCCTTGGATGTGGAATCTGCAGATATGGAGGGTTGACTGTATACATCATGACCAAGTAGGCTCTATCCCAGGTAGGCAAGGCTGGTTCAACATTCAAAAATGAATTAATGTAATCCATCATAACAAGTGGCCAAAGAAGAAAATCATAGAATCATATCAATAAATGTAGAAAAAGCATTTGACAAAATCCAATACCCATTCATGATAAGAACTCTTAGCAAACTAGGAATAGAGGGGAACTTTCATAACTGAATAAATAACATCTACCAAAAAAAAGTACAGATAACATCATACTTAATAGTGAGAAACTAGAAACTTTCCCAATAAAATCAGGACTAAGGCAAAAATGTCTCCTCTCACCATTGCTTTTCAACACCATACTGGAAGTATTAACTAATGCAATAAGACAAAAACATGGAACTTAAAGGTATACAGATTAGGAAGGAAGAAATAAAAGTGTCCTTGCTTGCAAATAACATATTTGTCTATGTAGAAAATCTGAAAGAATCAATAACAATAACAAAAATCCCTCTTGAAACTAATAAGTGATGGTAGCAAGGTTGCAGGATACAAGATAAATATATGTAAGTCAATTGCTTTTCTAAATACCAGCAATGAACAAGTGGAATCTGGATTTCAAAACACAATCTCACTTTCATTAGCATTCAAGAAATACTATACTTAGGTATGAATCTAACAAAATATGTATAAGATCTATATGAGGAAAACGACAAAACTCTAAAGAAAGAAATCAAAGAACTAAATAAATGGAGAGATATCCCATGTTCATGGATAGGAAGACTCAATATTATCAAGGTACCGGTTCTGCTTAACTTGATCTGTAGATTCAACCCAATCCCAATAAAAAAATCTAAGCAAGCTATTTTGTAGATTTTAGCAAGCTGATTCCAAAGTTTATTTGGAGAGTCAAAAGACCAGAAGAGCCAACACAATGTTGAAGGAGAACAAAGTCAGAGGACTGACACTACTCAACTTTAAGACTTCCTATAAAGCTACAGTAATCAAGGCAGTGTGATGTTGGTGAAAGATTAAACAATGGAATGACAAATAGAGTCCAGAAACAGACTCACGTAAATATTGATCAAGGGCAATACAGTGGAGAAAGGATAGTCTTTTCAACATATGTTGCTGAAACAATTGAATATCCACATGTCAAAAGATGAAATGTCCATTTCATCTAGGTTATCAGTTTTGAGGACATAGAGTTGCTTGAGCCACAGAGCTTACACTCTTCTCAAAAGTTAACTAAAAATGGGTTGTGGACCTAAATGTGCAATGCAAACTATAAAATTCCTAGAAGATAATACAGGAGAAAATCTAGATGATTTTGGGTGTGACGATGACTCTTTAGCTACCACACCAAAGACATGATCCATGAAAGAAATAAGTGAGAAATTGGACTTCATTAAAATTAAAAACTTCTCCTCTGCAAAGACACTGTCAAGAGAATAAGAAGATGAGCCACACACTGGGAGAAAATATTTGCAAAAGAGACACCTGATAATAAAGAGACTGGTATCCAAAATATACAAAAACCTCTTAAAACTCAGCAATAAGAAAATGATTAATTCAGTTTAAAAATGGGCAAAAGATCTGACTAGACATCTGACCAAAGAAGATATGCAAAGAGTAGATAAACGTATAAAAAGATGCGCACATCACATGTCATCAGGGAAATACGAACTAAAACAACAATGAGACACCATTATGCACCTATTAGACGGGTGAAAATCCAGAACACTGGCAACATTAAATGCTGTGGGGATGAGGAGCATGGGACTTCCCATCCACTGCTGATGGAAATGCAAAATGATACAGCCACTCTGGAAGTCAGTACAGCAATCTCTTTAAAAACTAAACATGCATTCCTTATCATGCAATCCAATTCAAGTTTATTCAGTTATGTTTATAAATGCTCAAAACTTGGAAACAACCAAGATATCCTTTAGCAGGTGAATGGATACACTGTGGTACATCTAAACAATGGAATATTACTTAGTGCTAAAAAGAAATGAGCTACCAAGCCACAAAAAGACAAGGAAAAAAACTTAAATACATATTACTAAGTGAAAGAAGACACTATGAAAAGGCTACACACAGTATGATTCCAACTACATCACATTCTGGGAACACACAAAACTACAGACAGTAAAACATTCGATGATTGTCAGCGGTTGTGGGGGATGAATATGTGGAGCACAGAGGACTTTTAGGGCAGTGAAACAACTCTGTATGATAATGGTGGATACATGTTACTACAAATGTATCCAAACCCATAGAATGCACACCACCAAGAATTAACTCTAATGTAAACTATCGGCTTTGGGTGATAGTGTTGTGTCAATGTAGGTTCATCAGTTGTAATGAATGTACCGCAGTGGGGGAGGATAGAGTATTTGGGGCCAGGAGCCATATGGGAGCTTTCTGTAATTTCTGCTCAATATTGCCGTGAACCTGAAACCACTCTAAAGAGTAAGTTATCCTGGGGAGTTTTTTCCTGCTGCTCTTTATTTTGAAGCATACGCTCACCACCAGTATTGATTTGGCATTAGAGAAACAGCAATTTGGAGTGTCACTCTGCCCTGATTGGTGGACGTTAAGCTCTCAGAGTCCGTTTTCTTATCTATAAAACTGGTTTAGTATGTAATACTAAATTCCAGGATTACTTCGCGTTCTACAGGAGTAAGCGATATCTATATAAAGATACTCTTCTGGGAGACAGGTGTTCCCAAACCTGCCTTTTCTTCCTCCTGAAGCTCAAAATCCAACCCCCTTGTTTTACTGTTTGGTTTGTTTCTATTCTAGTGTACTTTGGGCGAATAAATTCTTATCATTCATAATCCTTGCTTGTGATACAATATCATTAATTCACGATCTCTTTTAGTTTCTTTATTCACATGTGCATCTGAAATAAGCACACATAACTCACCACCAACCCAAAACTAGGTCGTCGTTTGTGAATTGCACCCAGCAGTGGGCCTCACCTATACGCCTCACCCACCATCTGGAACTTCAGAGTGAGCGCTTCCTTCCTTTGCCACCCTAGGTAGCGTGTGCACCCACCGAAGGACTTCTCACCTACCTCCTTCCCGCTGAGCCTGCTCCCATGAACCCCCTGAGCGGGTAACGGATCTCGTGACTCACTATCACCATTGCCAGCATCAGACAGGAACTCCTGGTTTGCTCTCTTGGGAACTGAGAATTGATACCTCGAGGCTCTGTGTAATCTCTGCAGGGCACTGGAACGGGGGAGGTCACGAAAAGCTGTGCCCAGGGTGAGCAGGTTTCTGCCATGTGCAAATGCGTCAGAATGAGCTAATCAGAAACAAAAAAGATGTAAACCCAGAAAAACTCAGGGAAGAGGGAGCTGGTGGATCCCCAGACGGAGCTGACAGCGTGGCCTCGTGGTCCCTGGTTGCTTCCTAAATCTTGATTCCAGGACCTCTCAGGGCTGGGCTACCTGTCCTTCCTTTAGCTCCAGAGGTGTTCCTGCTCCTTCTTGAGCTGCACTGGGTGGTTCCTCCTGCCTGGCAGTCAAGTGCATGGTGCGAAGGCATACTTATACCTACATTCAAGCATTGACTGGCCAACAAATCTGTGACCTGCTAGGCTAAAATGCAGAGACAGAGGCAGTGTGAACGGAAGAGGTAGACGTCTGACCTGTTCCCTGGGCATTCGTGAGCTCTTTCTGTTGCAAGCGTTTACTTACCCTGTCTTCGATTATGATTGCCCAAAATAGAAGTGGCTTTGGGCTCATCACCACTAAAACAAGAGAAGAGTGATTGCATTCAACCAGAAGGGTCTTGTGCAGCAAAGACAAAATATGTCAACCCAGGTTGCAGTTCTAGTGACGTGCTACCAGCCACCGGAGCTATCTCAGGAGCCCCAGACGTCACTTCTCTTCGCGCACATCTGTCTGACATGTGACCTGTCGGCTGCAGTCAGCAGGACTGGCTTTATAATTTGCAGGGTCTAATGGAAAGTGAAAATGCAGAGCCTCTTGTTCAGAAGTGATGAAGCATTTCAAGACGGTGACATCAGAGCGTTAAACCAAATGCATGGCCTTCTGGGGACCTGTGGGACGGCACTAGCGACACAACCGTAAAGTTGGCCAAGACAACCAGAGGAGACCATGGTGCTGTGCCGGTCAGGAGACACATCAGTCTTCGTCCCCTGCAAAGACAGTCTTTTTAAGTCCTGTAATTTAGTTTCTGCACCACTGGGAGCTGCCATTCAGCACGTGTTGAATAAATAAATTGACTGTGGCGTGAGCTAATGACTGATATGGGAATGTAATATAATTTCTTCTCCAAACACCAAAATGAAGGAAAAAGTGGTCAAGTCAGCTGTGATGGGAACTTGAGGCAGCATCAGTACATGCGCCAAGCCCAGGTTTTGGAAAAAGCATGAGCAAAAACCATGGTTTACATCAAAGACACAGGAAGAATGGTCCTAATTTGGATGGAAACACCCACGAGGCTCAGGGAAGTAGCCCAGAATTATGATGACAAGTCAAGAAAGAATAGGAGGTATAAAAGAGCGTTGCTCCATTTGTGCTCTTAGGACTTTTTGCATCTGATTGATCCAGATGCAAAAACATCTGGGCTCACTCCAAAGCTACTGCATGAGAACCATCACCGACAAAGCCCTGGAATCTGCATTTTTAATGAGTCTTCCAGGCCATCTTTGCACACAGCTAAGTTTAAGACTCACTGATATAAAGGAACTACACAGCCCTGACCTCATATTACTTGAAGACTATTTCTGCCCTGTCTGCTAAAAAGATTATTTACTTGGGCAAGGAGGAGGATGAACCTTCCCCAGGGGGTGCTTAGAAGAGAAATGTTGGGCTGAGTTTGGGGAGAGGAGCTTTGAGGGGGCTGGGTACGTGCAGAAAGAATCTTCTGGAGGGTCTCCGCTGGCTCTCAGCTTCCTGAAATCTTTTCCTGATGCCCCAGACATCACTGGAAATCATTCTCTGCCTTGTCCTGAGAGGTACAGAGAAACACTTAATGCAGTCCTAAGAATATTGTGTCGGAAGAGGATAACCACGGTCAATCATTTGCTAACCAGGCTGACTTATTTCCTCTGAACCTGTGTAATCCGACCTGGGGTTTGTGTGGATCAGACAGTTTCTGAGACCCACCTCTGGTCTCCTAACATGGTCGAAGCCATGTCATCCTGTAGAAAGGACAGTGGATGTGACCTCAGAAGGCCTGGGCTCAGTCCGAGTTCCAGCTCCAATTAACTCTTGGATTTTAAGTAAGTTTCTTAACTTTCCTGAGTTTGTTTATCGTTTTTGAAATTTTGAAATGGGCATAATAAACATATCACTAAGATATTTTATGAGAATTAAATGAGAAAATAGGGAAGAAACACTTTGAATCATTTATATCAACAAATGTCAGGCACGGTCCCAGGTTTGTGGGTGTAAACAATGCTGCAGTGAACATCTTCGGAGCGTCTTTGGGTGCGCTTGGTTATCCCGGGAGGTGGCATTACTGAATAAAAGGCATTATTTCAAAAAGGGAAATTTTGGGGTCAATAGATATAAATCTTTCTAAGGCCCATGGTACGTATTGCCAAATTGCCCTCTACAAAAGTTGTTCCAATTTACCTTCCCTAGTGTTGTGAGTACTATTTCCCGCCACTTTGGTCAACATTGAGTATCATCTTTCCAGTTCCATGTTTCAAATTTGGTCTTGTTTTTCAGTTCATATTTCCTACGTTCTGTGGTGATGTTGACAGTAAACATGTCTCCAATGCATTTGCATCTCCTCTTCTGTTGTGTTTATTCTCTTAGTGAGCTAGGACGCCCTCAGTCAGACCTCAGCCAATGTCAGCTGCTGCCCAGCCATCCTTCTTCACGGCCTTTCTTGACACATAAAAAAAGTTGTCAATTTTATGGTAGTCAAAACATTTTAAGCATGAGATATGAGACAGCTAAATGTATACCATAGATACTTTCTTTATCACATTTACAGTGAGTTCTCCTTCCCTTATCCCCCAACTCCCAGCCACACTTTTAAGAACTGCACGTTGGAGATCATTGGAACAAGTTATTCACTGATATTAGTTTAGGATGTTTTTACTTCTTGATCTCATTTTGATAAACATTACTTCCTATTTCAGGAGGGCTTTCAAATTTCAGAAATGATTGCAAAGTTTAACCTCCTTACGATGTTATCTCCACATTTTTCTTCTGAGCTTTGCATGATTGTTTTCTGTCATGCTTTCGTTATATTATCAAGTTGTGAGTCTCTTTCATTCCTTCGGAAGTCATTCATTGAAAACCTGCTTAAACCCAGGCAACGTTTCAGGAGTTGAGGATGCCCTGGTCAGCAAGCGCAGCATCCTTGCCCTCCTGATGCAAACATGCTCCAGTGTCGTCTCTTCCAGATGTCTCTCAGAGAAGGGTTTGCTTGTCCACCTTTTCCCTTCATTCACTAGCACCTGCCTTTGCTCTGTTATTTCCCATCTACTATTTTCTCACATTTTCTTGCCTTGGCTTTGCTCTAACGCCCTTTGCTGGATGTTTAGCATCTTTAACCTCTTTCTTAGTTAATATTAAAACAAGTGAGGGTATCAGTTTGATCCTGACTGTAACATTGGTTCCAACCTATACTTTTTTCTTTATTTTATTTTATTTTATTTTATTTTATTTTATTTTATTTTATTTTATTTTATTTTCCATCACCATTTATCCCTCGTATCCCCTCTTCCACGCCCCCACCTCCCTCCTCCCTGCAATCCCAACACCGTTGTCTGTATCCATGAGTTTTCTCTTTCTCTTTTTTCTTTTTGCTCTGTCCTTCCCCCCCCCCCCCACAGCCCCCACACCGGAGCTGTTCCAGCCGACACATTTCACTGGCAGCATTCTCGTTCTTAAAAATTACACATTGGACGTGTCCTGCTTGTACAGTGCTCACCTTCACACGTGTAGGTCCTTGCACTGCATTTCGTCTGCTACTGGAGAGTGAGAGAAGACTACAAATTTTATTTTTAAAATTCTTTAACTTATTACTTTAATGTTTATTTTAGATTACATCAGGTAAGGGTTGAACTTTATTTTTTTAAGTTGCTAATCATGTTCTCAACACTATTTATTCAATAATTCTTTCATCATTAATTTGTGATATCATGGTTTTCCTGTTAAATTGTTCTGCATTTCTGTCTGTGAATGAGAAGTCTATTTACATGTGTTTATATATTTCTTTTTCCCTCACCCAAGGACATTTTTGCATGTATCCTCAGATAGAGCGGAAGGGAGAGAGGGAGAAAGAGAGAGAGAGAAACATCGATGTGAGAGGGACACATCCAGTGGTTGCCACCCACACGACCCCAACCAGGGCTGGAGACACACTGCAACCAAGGTACATGCCCTTAATGGGAACCGAACCCAGGACTCCCTGGTCCACGGGCTGATGCTCTAACCACTTAGCCAACTGGCCAGGGCTACATGTGTTTATATTTTAATTACTCTAAGTTTATAATATGTGTTAAGGACTTCATCATTACTCATCTTTGAAGAAAGAATTACCTCTTCTGCCTTTTATTTTTTTCAGATTATCTTTAGAATTACCTTTTTGTTATATTAAAAAAAATCTAATGAAGATTTAGTGTTTTTTTTAAATTGAACCTACAGTTAGTTTTGGGTAAAAATGTCATATTTACAACATTGATAAATTTTCCATCCAGGAACATGACAAGTGTCTCCAAGCCTCTTCAATTTTTTATCTTTAGATGTCTTTTATTGTTTGCTTTTTCTTTTTCTTGGATGGATTGTTACATTTTTTGCTAAGTTTATTCCTGGATATGTTATATATATTTCTCCATCTACACAGAGTATAGAAAGTTGTACATGTATACACATACACGCATGCAAACATACACACATATGTACACATGTGCACATAGTGCATCTTTCTCCTACCAGGTACTGCCGTTAATAAGGTTAATAATTTCTTCACAATTCTTTAGTTATATCTCACAAGCGGCTTTCTTTTTTTTTTTTACAAAACAGATTTTATTTTTCAGAGGATTTTTAGGTTCACAGCCATATTGAGTAAAAAGTGCACAGAGTTCTCATATCCCCCTTACCCCAACAAATCCACAGCCTCCCCATCACCCATATCCCTCGCCAAGGTGATACACTCATCATAACTGGTGAGCCTACATTGACATGACTGTCACCCCCCAAGTTCCACAGTTTACTTTAAAGTTAATTCTTGGATGTGGACAAATGTATCATATCACCATAAAGGGATGCACCATTACAGTACCACATGGAAGTGTTCACTGCCTTAAAACCCTCGGTACGGTCCCTGTTCTCTCTCCCTCCCCGAAATCCCTGACAACCACTGATCTTCTGACTGTCTCCACAGTTTTGCCTTTTCTGGAATGTGACCTAGTTGAAACTGCATAGTGTATGGTCTTTTCACGTGGTCTGTTCTCACGTAGTAATATGCATTTAAGTTTCCACCGTGTCTTTTCATGGCTTAATAGCTCATTTCGTTTTAGCGCTCAGTAGTATTCCATTGTCTAGATGCACCAGTTTATCTATGGTGCATTTACCTACAGAAGGACTTCTTAGTTGCTTCTAAATGTTGGCAATTATGAATAAAGTTATTGTCAACATCTGTGTGCAGGTTTTTGTGTGAACTTAAGTTGGATAAACACCAAAGAGCTTGATACCTGAACTGTATGGTAAGAATATGTTTAGTTTTGTAAGAAACCATTAGATATTTGGGCCATTTTAACAGGTGTGCAGTGGTATCTCATTGGTGCCTTAATTTGCAATTTTTTAATGATGTATGTGATATGAAGCATGTTTTTATATGCTTATTTGCTATCTGTATATCTTTTTTGGTGAGATGTCTGTTAAGGTCTTTTGTCCATGTTTTAATCAGGTTGTTTTCTTATTGTTGAGTTTTAAGAGTTTTTTTATTTGTATTTATTTATTTTTTTTGGTAACAGTCCTTTATCATCTATACTTTAATGAGTTCTTTTTAAAATTATAATTCTAATTTTAATTGGTTAACTTGGGATTTCTAGATAGACACTTATATAGTCTCCGAACAATAAGCACCTTCTCTTCTTTAAGCGATTTCTCTCACATGTCTTATTGCACTGGCTGCATCTCTAAAACAGTGTTAAGAGGGGTAGTGACCATGGGAATCCCTTCATGGTCTTTAATGGGTCTTCCTAGAGCATTTCAGCTTTAAGTAAAATATTAATTATTGCTTTGAAATTGATATTGACGATTTTCTTTAAAGGAAATAGCCTGTCTCCCTTACAATAAAATATTATGTCGTGTTTACAGCACACCAATTGTTGAATTTCTGGTACATGCTAACATTATCATTTCAAGGAGAGATCAGAGGCTCTGCAAAATGAGGTGATGTGCTATGTTCAAGCTAGCACTAAAACACTCATCTCCTGGGAAAATGAGGTCTGCCCTTCTCTTTTTCTCTCTAAATTTACATTAACCCTGCAGTAATTGTACCTTCATTAAAGCTGTCTTCTCTCAATTTTATCTCTACCAAATTTGTCATGGAGTGATCCCTATTTATCATCTTTTGTTGACCAGGATTCTGAGTTTTCCAAGTCATTGCCTATAAAAAGGGGAAGGTCTGGAAAACGAAGCAGGAAAGTGCGAGGCATTCTCGTTTGTGCTCAGTCCTGGCTCCCGCCTCCTGCCCTGGCAGTCAAGGCTCTGCCCCTGTGGGTGAAATGGCACCCTTTGCTCTCTTCCGAGGGGTGGCCACCTTGCTCTCTGGGGTCCAGTGGCTGCTGGTGCTACCTCCTCTGATTTCTTGAGACCCAGTACATTAGAATTTGGAAGCCACAGAAGGTCACTGTGTTTATTTTTTATTTTTTCAATGAGACCTGCCATTTATTGAAAAGGGGTATTGTTTTTTCCAATGGTAGTGCAATTTTTTTTTTTTTTTTTTTGGTAATCTGTAGACCACAAATACAAGTCAGGCTGGTTTTTATTTTGATTCTTGAGGGCACACAATAGCAGTTTTCTTTTCTACATCATGTGTGCTCAGGAGAGACAATTATTTTGTGAGTGGTATGTCTGGATTCTTTTCAACGTTCAGTGTTTTGTTATGTCAATAACTGCAGGTATTCGGCCGGCCATCTATCACCCTTTTGCACAGACAGTGGCATTTTCGTGCCTTCCCACCTTCCCGCTTCTCTGCCAGTGGTTGGGAGAGCCAGAGGGACCCCCTGGGGTCGTGTGGTCCAGCATTTCCCAGAACCTGTCAAGGAGATGCTAATTTTGAAAGATGATCTTGGCCAGAGGGGTCTAGTGGTCCGATTTGCAATGAACAAAGAGAAGTCCTGCAAGAAAGGAATGCTTCACCCAGTTTAATCCAGACTCTTCCAAACAGTTGTCATACAACCCTTTGCTTGCCTGAGAGCAGTATCAGGTCTGCAAAAACGCCTAAAGCAGTGGTTCTCAACCTTCCTAATGCCGCGACCCTTTAATACACGTCCTCATGTTGTGGCAACCCTCAACCATAAAATTATTTTCGTTGCTACTTCATAACTGTAATTTTGCTACTGTTTTGTCTTAGGCGACCCCTGTGAAAGGGTCGTTCCACCCCCAAAGGGGTCGCGACCCACAGGTTGAGAACTGCTTGCCTAGAGAAACACATTACCGCACTCACCTCTCACAGAAAGTCTCGGCTTCACTACTCAGCAGTGACCTGGAAATATCCCAAAGCCTCGTGTTCATCACTTGGAGTTGTTTGTAACTGTGACTAAGTTTATGGTGCAACCGTAGATACGACCTTAGAGTATCTAAGGAGATGTCTCCTTCGCTCACTGTGAGTACAGCAATCTCTGCTTTCACTGTCTTCATAAGCCATGAGTCTCTCCGGTTATTCTCGAATCTCTGAACTGTTGATCGCGGACACCTGCTCTGTGCGCCCCGACTGACCTGACTCCTCAGGTGCGGTCCTGGGGGGCTCTGCCCGGCTTCTCTCTGCCCGGGTCCTGCAGGCTCATCGGGGCAGAAATGCTCCGTGATCTTGAGGCCAATGTCCTGAGTCACTTACCTGTGGGCACCAGTTCCATTTCCTCCTTCCTAACGCCTGACCTCAGCTGGCCGTTCTGCCAAAGTGCTGGGAGCAGTTTTTCCAGGAAGGACGGAGCCAAGGCTTGGCACTTTTAAAACCCTCCTTTGTTCAGTCTCCCTCTAACCAGGCAAGCGTGTCCCAGAGTGTCAGCGGGTTAGGAGTTCAGAGTCCCACGGGGAAAGCTAACAGCTGCCTTGGTCAGGGACACCGGTGCCCCAGTCCCGAATGTCTCCGGCTCCATCAGGGGCGCTGTGCCAAGGGCCCCCTGCTGGTACCAGCTTCCCAGGGTAACACACAGATGCCTGAAGACCTATGAGAGAGCATGTCCCCTGGGGTGGACTTCCCCTGGGTGGGCCTGGGAACCTGCCTTTTAAACAAGCTCCCCCCCCCCCACCCTGGCCAGTTTGGCTCAGCGGTTAGAGCGTCGGCCTGCGGTCCGGGGAGACCCGGGTTCGGTTCCCGCTAGGGGCATGTACCTGGGTTGTGGTTTGTCCCCGGCCCTGGTTGGTCGTGCGGGTGGCAGCCTCTCGATGTGGCCCTTTCATGTCGATGTTTCTCTCTCTCTCTCTCCCTCCTACTCTATCTGAACAAAAATAAATAAATAAATAAATAAATAATAAAAAATAAAAAATAAATAAATAAAAATAAACAAGCTCCCCCCACCCCCCACCCCAGTGATTGTTCTGTTCATGAACACATGAGTGAGTTTGTTTCAAAGGTACAAGCCACCTTCTTTAGCAAGTCCCTGAACTCAGGTGTCAGAGGACACCTCTCACGGTAAGTACACCAGTGCCCCCTCCCTCCTCAGTGAGCCATCTCTGCCCACTGCAACGCCACCCCCTCACCGTTCGGGCTCTGGTCACCTCCTCTGCTCCCGAGAAAAACCCTCCAGCTTTGAAGTGTTTGGAGCAAACAAAACAAAGAACAATAAAGGGCCTCTTCAAGCTGCTGAAAATAAGCTCCAACAGGGGGACACGTCAGCCTTCCTTTACCCATTAACAGCCCCCACCCCCACCCCTGTGTCCTCCAAGCAGCCCAGACAGCAACCACAAAACAAAGAGAAGCCCAGGCTGCCCTCCCGGCCTCTGAAAAAGTCAGCCAACCATGGGTGAGGGCTTGCCTTCCACAGCGGGTTCTGGGCAGGCTGACTCCCAGGGCTCCGCTGGGCTGTCGCCAGGCGCCGCAATCATCAGCTCTTCGGGGGATCCTACAAACACCAGAGGAAGTAAGCGTAATGCCAGTTAAACTCCGGCTTCCTAAGGGAAAGCGTAGAAGGGGTCTTTCCAGCCATGCATAAATCCTAGGCACCATAATATCCCCAGAAAAACAAACAGAGATTCTTTATGTGTCAACTTCAGGGAGACAGCAGGGGGAGGGTTCGGGTCGCGGTCTCTCTCCGAAAGGGTACGAGTGGCATCTTACAGAGGACACACAGCAGTGAGCCTCTGTGGAGCACCTACTGCGTGTTACAAATGCAGTCTACGTGCAACGCATTCAATAGTTTACACTTCTCAGCACTCATTATGTGACAGGCACTGGGTAGAACAGTTCACGTCTATGCCACTTATTTCTTACAACATCGAGAGGAGACGAGTGCAAAAGAATGCCCATCGTATATACGAACCACCAGTTATAAACACAGTCACGGGGACATAAAATACAGCACAAGGAAGATAGTCCATAATATTGTAATAACTATGCATGGTGTCAGATGGGGATAGACTTACCGGGGTGATCACTGCGCAAGTTACACAAACGTCTGTTGTACACCAGAAACGAATATAATATTGTAGGTCAACTGTTAACTGAAAAATAGTTTCATTGTAAAAGAATCCCCATTCTACAGCTGCAAAAACTGAGGCTTACAGTGTTGTGAGGTCACACGTGTATAAGCTTCTGAATACGGAACAAAAACCAAGCCTAAGTTTAGACTCCATTCCTTTTATGCTATTTGGTACAAATGACTTAATATACGTTTCCTAGCTAGTGCCTGTTTTCATAACCAAGATATTCTGTGGTCCCAGAGCAGGTGCGGTGAATGACACGCTGATGTTTCCCCACACAGTTGGTGCTTCCAGGTGACGCGACTTGGGGTCTGTCCCTGTGCCCATGGATGAGGCTGTGTCTGTCTCTGCACGGGCTGCTGAGACGCACTGGCTTTTGTCCACAGCAAGCAGCGGCTCCCACCCAAGGACAGGGCCTGGCGGAGGAATGCAGTGACCACTGCTAGACCAGCCGAGCCGGCAGGCATCCTGAGCGGGTGAGACTCTCTGCTAAGGGCCCTGAAAGTGAAGTTGGACCGGCTCCTTCCTAAGTTCCATCTCCGATGTTTTGCTTCCTCCTCCTTTCAGAGAAGAGCGGCAATACCAGTCACTTTCCAAGGTAAGGGCCGCTCCGTGTTGCTGAACACGGGTGTTCTAGATCCCGATTTCCGGATCCCGGTTCTAGGCCTGGGTCCTCGCGGCGAAGGTGTGCTTGGCTGGGCACGTCCGTGCAGCGCTGCAGGACAGGGGCCCCTCCAGAATGCAGGGACTCTGCCCTCCGTGCAGGCGCAGCCGGCGGACTGACAAGGAAAGTGCGTGGAGGAACTCGGGCGGCCAAGGTCTTGGATGCAGGACCCGCCGTCTAAGGCAGCCAAGCCCACGGAGGTGGGGGTGGGGTCTCGCCAGCAGGCCATTTCCTCGGCGTGTTTCCCTGAAACCACGGAGGCGGTGTGGAGCGGAGCCCGTGGGGGTGTCACTGTACTTGGGACACACTGGGTAAGAAAGGTGGCTTTACTGCATGTCTCCTCAGAACTTGTACTGCGAATTGTCCGTCGTAGGACCAAGCTCATGGCGGTTGGCAGGAAGTTCCAAACTTATCTGAGCATAGAGACCTTGCATGGGGGAGGGGTGGTTTGGGAGTGTGCAGTGGGGTGTGGTGTGCCCACAGGTGTGTGTGGCATCTCCTGGTGGGAAATGCTACAATGCAGGTATTCACCCACAGCCAACACCTCTCTCATCCATGTTTCAGCCTCTCTCCTGGCTAGGGACCCCACCTGGACCCCACCTCCACCATCCACACAGCCCACAGCCAGGAAGTGACCCCGGTGTGGGAATCTCTCGGAGATTCACTGGGAGCCTCTGGGGAGATGCCGGCTTCGAGGACTTTGTTGTCACTCCGAACAGGCGGCGTGATGATGAACCTCAGCGTCTGGACCGGAGCAGCCTACTCTGCCGTCTCTGCAGCGAGACAAGCAAGAGGCCGAGGACAGAGGGTCTCTGATGGAGGAGCCGGGGTCTGTGCTCACCTAAGGAAGTGCAAAGAGGGTTTCTTCCACCCCTCCAAGAGCCCTCACAAATCTTCCTTTCAGAGCAGTTTTAAACAAAAATGATCGCTTCGATCTTTACGCAAAGAAGTGTCCACTCACCCTAGTGAGAAGCAGTGATCCCACTGTGGTGTCCTCTCTGCCCCCTGGGGACCCCTCCTCCCTTGGATACACCAGGTGCAGAAGGCACAGGCTGCCCCAGCCCCTCCTGGCTTGTTTGTGTGATTTGTTTGGGGAGGCTGGGTTTATTGCTCTCCCCCCTGCTGACCATCCGGGATCCAGCTGCTTTCCCAACCTGCCTGGGTGGAAAACTTCAAAGGGCTGGGCAGAGCCCTCCCTTGGTCTGGGGACCCCAGCAACCTGAGAACCCTGGAAGGGAGTCTCAGCAACTCTCTTAAAAATTCTGCAGCCTCTGGTCTGGCCTGAAAAGCCTCGGAAAGTGTTAAAGCTCACATTCACTTTCGCTTAGATTTTAGCGAGCTTTGGAAAATGTGCTCACTCGGAGCTCTGCAATCCGCAGGATCCGGCGAAATCTCTCCCGGGAATGCTGAGACTCAGCACTCAGTTAAGGACAGAACCTGGGCCCACGAAGGGGGCTGGGGTACTCGGGAAAGGTCATCACCACGAAAATAATTAGTCTGAAGTCTCACAGGGTTGCGGGTGGAATCACATTTCTTTTGTTATTTATTTATTTATTTTTAAATTTTTTTTTCTTTATTGACTTTTAGAGAGAGGAAGGGAAAGGGAGAGAGAGAGATGGAAACATCGATGAGAGAGAACATCGATTGGCCACCTCCTGCATGCCCCCCACTGGGGATCGGGCCCACAACCTGGGCATGTGTCCTGACCTGGAATCGAACCGGTGACCTCTTGGTGCATGGGTCGACGCTCAACCACTGAGCCACACCAGCCGGGCGGAATCACATTTCTCTTAGTGGCCAGGAAGGGCATGGGAAGCCTCGAGCGGGTTCTCACTGTGCGTCCTGGGTGAGCAGTTGCTCGCGGACACTCAGGTTGTCTGTGTAGGGAACACGGTTTCAAACTCTGCCTTACCCTGAGAGGGGCTTTTCCTGTCACAAGAAAGAGGTGCCCCTTAGGATTCCGCCTCCATCCCCTAGTCCCGGCCCTAAGCAGGCCCTGCAGACGATGTCATCCCTCAGCGCAGAAACCGCGGTCCCCAGCAGAGGGACAGGCCCCGAGCCTGCAGACGATGTCATCCCTCAGCGCAGAAACCGCGGTCCCCAGCAGAGGGACAGGCCCCGAGCCTGCAGACGGCCGGTGCGAGGTCGGCCTCCGTGCTATCACCGGACCGGTCCGTGGTTGACGTCTCTGTTGCTGGCGTGTGAGCGATCGCAGACCACAGGCCCTGACACTAGTGATAAGGCCTGCCTTTGAGGAGGCCCACCCCTCCCGGCTCTGGGTGTGGGCAGCTGCGGAATGCTGTGTTTACCTTCCCGTATCTTGATGCAAATTCTTGTCCTTGTGAAGATGATCAGGGGCTAGAAGTGACAAGCAGAGCCTGTGTCTCCTGGAGTGTGGCGGGATGGGGGGGGACAGGGAAGGACCTCCTGACAGCAGTCTGGAAATAGGCATTGGGCTTTTATACTCCAGGTCACCTCTGTGGCCCAGGAGGGGTCAGGGTGCCTGGGGTAAAAAGGAGTAAAAACTACGGTTCACAGACTTTCCCAGAGCTGAAGCCAACAAGCATGTATATACGAGGGGCTCCCCTTAGGATTTCATTGTTTTTAACTTTTCACGTTATCTCACTTCTAGGTGCAATTTTAAATATACAGTTTTATTTTCTAAGAAGCTTTTATTTTTTCCTTACATCCTTAAAAAAACAAAAAAAAACTATAGCCCTGGCCAGTTTGGCTTGTTATAACCTGTCAGCGAGATAACCAGAGACGCATGGCCGAATTGTAAAGGAGCACTTTATTTCGCCGGCGGGCTGTGAAGGGCAGAGTTTCCCCTCAGATCAACAGCCACGATTCTCCTTACTCGTCCCATTTTAAAGACAGAAACTCCCTCCTCCTTTTGCCCCCTCCCCTCAGGGAACCAGTGCAATAGTGGGAGTGACAGAGACCACAGAAGTCAAAATTAGCATTTTCACAGACAACACAAGTACTTGCAAATACCTATACTCAGGAAACTGCAAATGCCTCCCAACTCGTGGGGCAACTATAATCTTGGGCAAAATTCCTTTCCGTCTAGGGGTAATTAACCTATTATTGGAAGAATATCGAGGAATGTCTATTGGTGACAAAATGGAGTCTTTTAGTCGCCTTAACCAAGGGGCCTACATAAAATGGAATCTAGTTGCCTTAGCCTTGCGGCCCAGATCAGGCTCAGCGGTTGGAGCACTGGCCTGCAGATCGATGAGTCGCGGGTTCGATTCTGATCAAGGGCACGAACCTCGGTTGCAGTTCATCTCCGGCCCTGGTCTGGTCGTGTGGAAGGCAACCAGTCGATGTGGCTCTATCATGTCGATGTTTCTCTCTGTCTATCTCTCTCTCCCTCCCTCCCACTCTATCTGATGATAAATAGAAAAGTATCCTTGGGTGAGGAATAAAAAAAAAACACCAAAACTGTAAATTATGCCACTGATCTGGGCCGCAAGGCTAAGGCAACTAGATTCCATTTTATGTAGGCCCCTTGGTTAAGGCGACTAAAAGACTCCATTTTGTCACCAATAGACATTCCTCGATATTCTTCCAATAATAGGTTAATCACCCCTAGACGGAAAGGAATTTTGCCCAAGATTATAGTTGCCCCAGGAGTTGGGAGGCATTTGCTGTTTCCTGAGTATAGGTATTTGCAAGTATTTGCAAGTACTTGTGCTGTCTGTAAAAATGCTAATTTCGATTTCTGTAATCTCTGTCACTCCCGATATTGTACTGGTTCCCTGAGGGGAGGGGGCAAAAGGAGGAGGGAGTTTTTGTCTTTAAAATGGGACCAGCAAGAAGATTGGGGCTGTTGATCTGAGGGGAAACTATGCCCTCCACAGCCCGCCGGCGAAATAAAGTGCTCCTTTACAATTCGGCCGTGCATCTCTGGTTATCTCGCTGTCAGGTTATAACACCACGGGAACAGTCCAGTCATGAATTTTTGTTATTGTTATTCTAGCACTGGACTGCAGTGTTTTATTTAGTATAATAAACTACAGAAACATACAAGTCAGAAAAAGAATGTCTAAATGTCATCCCTTTGAGAGCACCCATGGTGGGCATGGGTGTGGCCCATACCAAAGCTTTTTCCTAGGCATATGCAATCTTTTCTGTTTGTGAAAATAATCCAGGCAAGGGACGTTAGGACTGGCGTTAGGTGAGAAAAAATAATTCACGTTAAAAACCACAGTCCCGAGGCTGGATCACACTGTACGCCAAAACTGCAATTTATCTTCTTAACAGCTTTATAGTATTTCACTGAATGGATGTTTCATAATGGATTAAACCAATTTCCAATTGATGGACCCTTAGGCTGTTTCGATTTTTTTTTTTTTAAGTTAAAAACAATGATGCAATGAAGTTTACCCAGCCAATACCTTTGTATAACTATGTTATTATTTCCATACGATAATTCTGAAGACTAGAATGGTTATTGGTGTAATTAGCTACTTAATATTAACAACAGGAAGAGAGCAGAGGGAAGGCCGGCCATTGTCAGCGTGGTCATCTGGGCAGCTTCACCAGGAAGCTACAGCTTCACGCTCCCCAGGGAACCACCTGTCCGTTCCCTGCAGATCACTGGGGGAAGGGGGCCAACAAAGGGGGAGATGGGCGCGTGCGCAGTGACGTCGAGGCCACGTAGGGGAGGTGCCTGCCTGTCAGTCTCGCCTGGGGAACAGTGGATTGGCTGGGGGTGGACCCAGTCAGAAGCCTGTGAAGTCTCAGAAGTTACAATCCCCAAAGAGTTCCCGCTCCCTCCTGCTCTCCATGGCTCTGCTCTCTTGCTCCATGACCAGCACTTGTCCTTGTGTTTGTCTGTTTTCTTTCTGTAAACATGCGACTTGAAACAGCTGCGTGGGCATGCGGACCCCACACGCCACGGGCTGCAGCTGGGAGCACAAGCTAAGCGAGCCCGAAGCTCGGACTGTGCTTTAATACGGAGCGGAGACTCTGGGCAGTGGCCTTAATCCTGGGCCCGCCGACAACAAGATGGGACTTCTTTCATGGCGAGACGGACAGAGATGGGACCTTGGAGGGGAACCCCCTTCATTTTACATCATCAATACAGCTTTCCAGGAAACCCCATCCTCCCATGGGGGCCTCAGGAAATTCCTTTCCTCAGGGCACCTCAAGAACTCCACTTCCACCCACAGCAGCATTGCTGGGCCAAAGAATATGGCATCTTTTAACTTTGACAGCTTTCCATTTTGATTTCTCGGTTTCCCTTCCATGTGCCGCTCTCCGGGTGCACATCCAACCCCCTGAGAACCCCGGCTTCTCACTCCTTTGCCAACCCCCGAGGTTGTCATTCTTTTTCAGTTGCAGGGGAAGAATGCAGTGTTCCCAGCGACCACCTCCTGAGGCCCGGTTACGTTTCTGTGATTGTTTTCTCCATAATTTTCTTTAACGTCTGATTTCCTACCTTGATTATAAATTTTTATAACTTACTAAAATAAAATTTAAGTGCTATGTCGCTTTCACGGTTGAGAGAAATTACGCGTGATTAGAGATTAGAAAAGTGCAGTGAGGGTGGAAGGAAGGAACATGCCCCGGGGACAGTCTACATGGGCAGGTGGGCGGTGAGATTGAGGAGAGCCACAGCGCAGAGGTGTGGGTGTGGAGGGACCTCAGGGAGGGAGCCGAGATTGCTGTCCAAGGAAGACCGTGAGAGGGCTGAGGTTTAGGAAGAAGAATCTAGCAGCGGTGTGGAGGACAAACCAACCCTAAGCACGAGGTAATGAGCTCAAACTAAACTAACGAAGGCGGAGAGGGAGCCAGGCTGCCGTGGGCCCCGCTTCCCACAGAAGCCCAGGAGCTCCGGCAGGAGCTGTTCTGGGGGATGACGAAGCAGGTTTTTCCAGCTCAGCTCTTTGTGAAAAACAGATCTGAGCTTGGAAGGCCTGGGAGCATTGTGCAATTTCTCATTCAAGCGAGGTCAGGCTCAGGCTAGCAAAAGGCGTAATTTCAGCCACAGTGAGCGCCTGTCCCCTCAGGAGCATTGCATGGCTCCAAAACATCCGAGAAAAAAAGTCTGCGTTTTAACAGTTTCATTCCTAGAGCAGTATTTTCCAAGGAGGGAAAGAAACGACGATTTGGGGGAAAACAAAAACGTGGAAGCAGTTTGAACTCTTGCCACTGGCCCTCTCTCTCTGTGACCAGAACAGAGTCCAGGGGACAGCCTGGCCCTTCACGCTCCCCTTTCTTTGGGAGCCCTGAATGAGTGCCCTCCCTTACCCGGGTCCCTTCTCCAAAGAGCCATAGGACACAGCCTGTCAGATGAGACTATGTGACTGGCTTCTGGGGATAGTATTTTTTTTTTTGTTTTGTTTTACCTGAGGATATTTTTCTATTTATCTTCAGATAGAGTGGGAGGGAGAGAGAGAGAGAGAAAGGGAGAGAAAGAGAAATATCGACGTGAGAGGGACACATCGACTGGTTGCCTCCCGCACGACCCGATCAGGGCCGGGGACGAACCGCAGGCCCTTGGCCGGAATCGAACCCGTGACTCATTGGTCCGCGGTCCGACACTCTAACCGCTGAACCAAACCGACCAGGGCTGGGGATAGCATGTTGAAGGGAGGCCTTTGGCCACAAAACAGCCCCCAGATCAGTCCCTTCTGACCACAGGGTGTGTTTCTCACACAAAGTGCGTGTTGGCAGAGGGTCGCTGAGACTTCTCCACGCTGTCTACAGACAGATTCTGAAGGGGCAGCCGACTTGGGGACCGAGGTGTCCCCGTGGCGAATACCTGTCAATGGCCCCTGAGGTATCAGCGGAGACTGCGTGTGTGACACTTCTGCTCCTATTTCCTCGGCCAAAGCCAGTCCCGTCCCCAAGCCCACTGCCGGTGGGACGGGAACAGGCCAGGGTGCGGCTGCCCAGCCGGTGGTTACAGGGCCGGAACAAGAAGCACCACCTCTCAGGCTCCAAAGCTCTGGCTCTTTCCATTCCCTGAACATCCTCTCAACCCCGTACCCGGGACCTCCGCCCAGAGGCTGGAGCTCGGATCCCGGGACTGCCCTTTGCATGCTGTTGGAACAGACCCTTGGGACCACCGGGACCACCAGGCCTCCGCACACAAAACACGACCTCCGGACTGTGCCTCCAAGACCCAAATAACCCACTGGTGTCAAAACACCCACCCGAGTCCCATTCAAGCTCAGCTTTCTTTCTGGATCCACGCATTTGGTTTGTTGACTTTCGTTCTCCTGGGACCTACCGGGTCAGTCTCTCCCACCACGATCCTCACTCTTCCCGGCTCCTTTCAATTCATCGTCATCCCACTGTGAGATGCCAGCGCACTTGTCAGTCAAGTGTCAAGGACAGGAAAGGAAGGAGGGCAGGTGTCTGCCACCAAGGCTGTCTCCCCGGAGTCCTCCAGAGAGGGGCGCGTGCTGGAGGAGGGCCCTCCTCTGTCCTGGTGACGGCAGAGGCAAGCACTCATCTCCAATTCTGCATGGTTTGTGCTTTTTCTTCGCCATGTCCTATTAGCAAAAGTCGATTTTCGGAGCTGCAGCAGTGAGTCTGTGCAAAGAAACGTTCTGAGTGATGACAACTGGCCTAGTTCGCCCAAGAACAAGCAGTGCTTTGAGATTGGACGAACCAGCGTCTCCCGTCGGGGTCAGGCTTGCAGAACTGACACGCGTGAGCTGAGAAGCCTGGGCGGCTAGCAAGGGACTTGGAAACTTTATCTTTGACCCCACAACCGAAAGGTCACCAGGGAAAACAAGCGAAACAGGGTTACTTAAAACAAAATGGCATTTGAGACACCCCAGAATCTAGGAAAAGAAAAGAGGGAAAGCTATTATGCTAAGCGAAATAAGCCAATCAGAGAAAGACAGATACCACATGATCTCACTTATTTGTGAGATAGACCCAGAGACACAGAAAGGAGTATGGTCCAAACTGACAAACCTCAGAGGAGGAGGTCGGGGGGGATGGATGAGATGAACCAAAGAACTTATACGCATGTGTGCGTAACCAATGGACATAGACAACAATGGGGGGCGGGGGCGGGATGGGAGGAGGGTGTCTAGGGGGAAAAGGAGCAACATCTGTAACAAAAATAAATTAATAAAAATTTAAAATAAAATACGATAAAAAATAAAAATAAAAGAGGAAAAGCACCCACTGCCAAACCATTTTGGCTATTTTGATTATTTTTATATGTTGCTCTATCTCTTTTCATATGTGTGTGAATCTGCTTGTGAGTTTACAGGAACTTCAGTATCCGGTCTCTTTAAATCAGCATCCACAGACGATCTTCGTACTGGTCGTCTGCTCATCTACTTAGCTGACCCCTCAATGCTGAGCAGTGAGGTGATTTTTATTTCATACTTTTGCAATGATAAAGAACACTATTCTGAGCAAGTGTGTACATTCATGTTTGTGCATTATTAAAGGACAGACTGAGGCATGTTAAAAATGTTTGAAGTTTGAACGAAAATCGATCGGAATGGGGCAGGGCAAGAGCAGCAGTGGTGAGGGTAGGGGCGCCCCAGACAGGAGCTGGGGAGAGGCCTCCACGGGGAAGCGAAGTACGCAGGGGCTGGGCTCTAGCGGAAAGCCTGGCTGGCGCTTGTGACTGCTTGCACTTGGCGCTTGGACCTCATAAACTGGAGGCATTTCCAGGCTTAGACTGTGGTCACCATGCCATTGCAGCTACCTCAGGGGGACGGCTTCCTTCTTTAATTAGTTCAACAGTACAGATAGGAGCTTGTGCCTATCGGATTTTTTTTAGGCAGTGGAGCTAGATTCTCAAGTAGAGACAGAAACTGGTATTGCATGTTTATAAGAAACCTAAGAAAAATGATGCTTGTCCGGCCAGTGCGGCTCACTGTGTGAGCGTCGACCCATGCACCAAGAGGTCACCGGTTCGATTCCCGGTCAGGGCACATGCCCAGGTTGTGGGCCAGATCCCCAGTGGGGGGCATGTAGGAGGCGGCCAGTCTATGCTCTCTCTCATCGATGTTTCTATCTCTCTCTCCCTCTCCCTTCCTCTCTCTAGACTCAATATAGAAAAAAAAAATTAAAAGAAAAATGATGCTCATTTTCTTGTATATTTTGGAATCTATAGTCAAGGCCATTTCTTTGAGAGCTTAGGACAATGCCCGCAGCCTACGACGAACCATGTTCTAAGAATAAAAGGCGGATGAAAGCGTTTTCCATACGGCTGGTGTGCAAGCCTACGCGTGGGATAAGAGATCCCCCCCAGAAGGACGCGTGGAGGAGATTCCCCTGGGTGTCTGCGGGGCCTCTTCGAAGAGCCCATTCCACTTCATCGGCGCCCACGTCTTGGCTTCAGCTCCCAGGTTGCTCCCACATTTGCGGCTCACCTCTTGCAAGTAATTAGAATCATTTTGTTTAAAAACAAAATTCAACTGAGTGCATTTTAAAGATCTGATCAGCTTGATTCAGTGACTCATGAATCGGGCAGCGTCCCATCCAGGAGATAGAAAGGAACTCCGAGGAGCCGTAGAAAACGCAGAATTATAGGCAAGCGGGGGTGGACACGGAAGTTAAAGTGGCCACACAGTGGGTGTCATTGCACGTTCACTTCGGAGATGGCAGGGGTCTAACGGGCGACCCACTAGGGCTGATGGGGGATTCCTGACTGACCAGTTTAGGGCTCCGTCTCTGGGAGAGTTGAAACTACTTCTCAGTTGGGAGACATGGGGCTTATTATAAGCGACTCCATTTTGAGCCTGTGGTCTTTGAGTCTGTTGCACATTGTTAATCTCACCTTCAACTTTATTTTCCTTTTCTTTTCTTTTCTTTTCTTTTCTTGGTTCATGCCCTTAGCGGGAACCGAACCTGGGTCTCTCTGGTCCGCAGGCCTATGCTCCAACCGCTGAGCCAAACCAGCCAGGGCTCAACCTTATTTTCAACAGTATACTGTTGCTATTTAAGATGATGTTTAAAGAGTTTTTAACAATGTACCAAAAAAACCAGCAGAACACAATAATGTACACTTTATATAAAAGCATTAAAAAAAGACTGGACAGCAATGTGTCTGAGGTTAAAAGTGAGTGTCTTGGGGTGTGGGATGTGGGGGCTAAAGTATATGTAATACTTTCCCTCCCACCTTCTAACCTCTTGTGGCTGGGCTACTCAGCAAATTAACGGAGACAGATGAACAGGAGAGAAGCAAAGCGTTAATACATGGATATGGGGTATCTGTATAAACATGAAAATGACAAAGCAGAGAGGCCACGTTAAGTACATAAAACATTTTGGACAAGGGAGAAAGGGGAAAGAACAGGTCTTCGATTTCAGAAGTGAGAGTGGCCAGCTGAGGAAACGCAGAACCCACGTGGCAGGAAACCCCCCTGGGTGACTCTGAGACTGCGGGCACAGGGGGCATGCAGCTAAGGGGCACCTGCCGACGCCCTCTGGCTCACATGCTTAATCCAAATTAGGCCAAGGCAGGTCCTAAACTCCTTCCTGGGGCAGGTTTCTCTGTCTGACTCTCGTGGGCAGGAAAGGGGGAGGGGGGGTCAAAGGTTCTTTCTGAGACTTTCGTTTCTTAAATAAACAGCTTAAAATCAATATCCCCCAAAGCCGCGTCAGGGTGGCGGAACTTTGGACCCTCAGGGATTACAGAGAATATTTCCGAGCTGGCCTTTGTGGATTTGGGGGGACGTGTTACACTTCCAATGAACATGCGTCCCTTTTATAACCCAGTGGGGAAGCACCGCTTGGGGAACGGGATGGGAAAGCCAGTGGCGCTCACGCCGAGGGCGGCCAGCTCCAGTTAAGGGCCTGGGAACGGAGGCAGAAACACAGGGTCGCGCCCAGGGGACGGTTTGCTGATCGCTGCCTTGCATTCCACCCTGGCTGTGTTGTCTGCACACGAGAGCCCTAGCACCCCTTCATGCAGTCGTGCAGCCGCGTGAGACATTTCTATAACGTGTCCATTCCCAGGGCGGTGTGTCTTCCCTGTTTCACTTCCAGAGCTGAGACCGCAGCTCCAGGCGACCCAGGCCAGGCTGTCACGGGTGGGGAGGCAGCAAAGCCTGCTTTGTGGGGCACCCAAAGCCGATGAGAGCTTTGGGGCAGAGGAGTCCGCCATGTGGGTTTGTACCCTTTCGTCTCCTGCCTTTGCAAGGCATTGCCTGGGCGCTGGGGTCTCTCCTCGTTTTGATTGGTGCTAAGAGCACGTGGAAACTGCAGTCTCCCCAGGCTCACCTAACAACACGCTTGGACGTGGTGATAACAGTGTCCTCGCTGCGCGCAACACTTTCACCCGGTGTCTTGAACACTTTTATATGGTTAATTCACGGAAAACGAGTTCAAAAGATTTAAGAGAGTGTTGCCCTTCAAACAGTTTGCTTGGGATCAAGTTCTGAGTTTCCAGGTCCGCCTTCACGTAAACTCAGTCCATGACATTAAACTACACTTCTCAGAGGAACCCCTCCTCTTATGCCTGTTTCAGACTCACCGGGGAAGATAAAGGGCGCCCAGTGAAATTTGCATTTCAGATACACAATAAACAACTTTTTTAGTGTAAGTG
Source organism: Tadarida brasiliensis (assembly GCA_030848825.1). Lineage (NCBI taxonomy): Eukaryota > Metazoa > Chordata > Mammalia > Chiroptera > Molossidae > Tadarida > Tadarida brasiliensis. The sequence goes on from CM061265.1 coordinate 103,080,213, forward strand.
TGTCTTAGATCTTGCATCCTGCTCTCACTGCAAAGCATCCTTCCCTCGGGGCAGAGCAGCCTGTCTCTGGAGGAAGCTCGTGGGGGCCTCACTGCGGCGTCGGTGTGAGGATTTGCCGACAGGACGGTTTTCTCCAGTTTTGTTATCATCGTGATTAGCTAGTGTATTAATATGAGCAATAGGAAAAGAGCAAAGGGGAGGCCAGACATTATAAGCTTGGTCATCTGGGCAGCTTCACACCCCAAGGTGCCCTCCAAGGGGTACCCCCCCACAACCCCCTCCTGGACTGTCCTGCACTGTCTAGGCAGGGGGGGATGGGTGCATGCGCATTTAGTGGGGGTGGCTTAGGGGAGGTGCTTGCCTGTCAGTCTAGCCGGGGGAACCAAGCTCATTGGCTATGGGGTGGAGCCAATGCAGGCACAGGAAATCCTCAGGGTTGATTGGTTAGGCTCCCGGTTATAATGCCCAAAGAATTCTCTCTCTTGTCCGTGACCCCCACTGGCCCGTGTGTTCCCCTCTTCTCCCTCCATAGCCACGTGGCCTTAAGCAGCCCTGTGGCCCTTGGCCATGCGGACCCCGCCCACCAGGGACTGCAGCTGGGAACCCAGCTCAGCCAGCCCGACGGGACTGGACTGTGCTTTCACATGGAGCGGAGGCTCTGGGCAGGCCTTAACCCTCGCCTGTTGAAGACAGCATTGGACTTTTTCTATGGTGAGCAGGAGGGAGATGAAACCTTGGAAGGGACCCCCCCCCCCCCGCCGCCCCCTACATTTCACATCATCAATAAAGCTTTCAGTGAAATCCCATCCTCCCATGGGGGACTCAGGAAATTCTTCTCCCAGCGGCACCCCAAGAACTCCACTTCCACCGGTAACAGGCGGGGACACACAGGGCACCCCACCGATAAGTTGGAGGCTGTTTGGAAGGCCACAGAGAGAAAGCTAACCTGTATCCTACAGCTCACCTTCATTCCTTGGCCTGTTCCCATCTCCCGTGTGGAAAAAGTCCCCAGAACCACGTCCTGGGGGATGGGTAGCTGAGCTCAGAGGGGAAGAGGAGAGGAGGAGAGAGCTGTGGGCTCTGATCCCACCCCTATGCCTCACTGTTAGTCTACTTCCTCCAGGCGAGGCAGGGACTTTCCTCCACCCTCGGGGTTCTATCTAATAATCAAATAGACACAGACACATCAGCAGGAGAAAACAACCACATTTGATACATACATATGGGAAGCCCGCATACACGAGAGACCGAGAGACCGACTGCCTGCGTAGGGGTTCGGAGACAGAGAGGGAACAGAGGTGTGCGAGACATTCTGAGCTAGGGATGAGGTAAGGCACCTTGGGGCTTCAGAAGGTCATTGCTAGAGGATTAGAAGAGCAAGCAGACCTTAAGTAAGTACAAGTTTGTTTTGCCCTACAGACAGATCAAAAAAGGCTTTGTCTGATAATCCCACATTTGGGCAAGGCCCCTAATCCAAATTCTTCCAGGTAGTCAAGGGAGGGGCAGGAGTTTCTCCTGAGCCTGCAGCTGAAAGTGCCCTTGGCTCCTGATGGGACCAAAATGCTGCCACCCTGAAGGTGACCTTTTGGGCTGTTGATTTTAAGCTGTTTATATAGAAACAAAAGACTCACAAGGAATCTTTGACCCTCCTTCCTGTCCTGCCCCAGAGATTCAGACAGACAGACAGACCTTAAGTATGGCAAATAGAGGGCATCAGGCAGGAGCCTGCCAGCTCGATGCCCCTGTGCCACTGTCTCTGGGATGCCGGGGGGATTTCCCTGCCATGTGTATCCCTCTCTCCCTAAATTACCTATAAATCACCCACTTTCACTTCTTGAATCTAATGCTCGTTCCCACTCTTTCCCCTTTGTCCAAAAATGTCTCATATACCCAAAGTTGCCTCGCTGTCTTTGGAGTTTTCCTGGAATTATCACGCCTATGTGCACGCCCCCGCATGCGTATTAAACTTTGATTTTTCTCCTATTAATCTGTCTCTGCTAATTTGCTTCTTAGCCTAGCCGAGAAGAATTTAGAAGGTGGAAGGAAAAGTATGAATATGTTTGAGCCCCCACACTCAAAAACAATCTGCTTACCACGGAAGCACATCTTGGGGTGACTATCCCTGCACCCTCACATGACTAAACCCACAGAATGCTTGATGTGAGTAAATACCTTGTCTAATTGAAGGGACTGCATTTCCTCAGTATGTCGGGGGGCTGGAGGAGAAGCAGCTCAGACAGACGCCCAGGCAGCATAGATCATAAGGAGGGGGGGACTTGCAGGAGTGGTAGAATACTAGATGATCCTTCTGACATCTGGGTTGCAGCTTTAGAGTAGACAGAGCTCTGCATTCAAAGACTATATCTAACACCTACTAGCTGTGTGATCTTAGACAAATAACTGAACCTCTCTGATCCTCGATTCTACATCTTTAAAAAGAGAATGTTGACACCTGCATCTGTTAGCAGTGACGTGGGCTCTCAGTTCTTGAGTTCAGCAAAGAAAAAGTTTAGAGCCAAGAACTCTAGCACGAAAGGAGATTTATCTAGCAAGCAAAGTATAAGTACTCTTGAAAGAAAGAATCGAAAGGGCTGCTCAGAGAGCTGCATTGGCCGTTTAGAAAGAAAGTCACAGAGGCAGAAGAAGTGAGCCAGCTGGGCTGGCTGGACTCAGGAAACAAGTTACAGAGGCAAAAGAAGGCCCATTGGAGAAAGAAATCAAAGGAAAAAAGGGGGGGAGGTGCAAGTGCTCCAGGGAGAGTGCACATTGGGTCCTTTGCCTTAAGGGTTTTTATCTGCTTTCTAAAGGCAGGAATTTTAGGGGATGTATCTGGGGAGGATCTCAATAGACTATTCATCAGCTTTCCAGGTGTGTCCTCTCAGGGTTGTGGTCTCTACTGATTGGTCTGTGCTAGAGCAGGGGGTCATTGCAACTCTTCTGATGTCAGCCATGGAGTCGCTTAGTCTGGTTTTGCTGCTTTTCTGGGCCTGGAGCTGAAACACAACTGCAGCCAGGATGTTATCTCTAGCTGACCAAAGCTCTGTCTCTGGGGGTCAACAGACAGAGGCTTTGATCCTAAGATTATCTGATCAGACCTCATTATCTTAATGCTTAAGGGAGAGGTCATGCAGAAGGAGGCAGGTGAGTCAGGGTGCTGGATGGGGTCGGTTTGAATCAGCCGTCTGTCTCAGTTTCCCCAGGCTACTTGCTAAGGTGGAATTTTCCCAGCTTCTTACTCTCCTGCCTCACATCTAGGGCCTCCTTCCTTGAGAGTTAAATGAGACACAGAGACGATGCACCCAGTGCCTTGTGTTTCTATAAATTGTTTTTTTTTTCTCTCTTATTGCCACCATTTCTAGGAGATGAATGTGCTTGAAAAAGGGTTGCAGAATTGAACAAACGCTGCAGGGAGCAGGCTCTTCTGTTTCCCGTCACTTTCAGCTACAGAGAAGAGGGGAGGAGAGCAAGCTGAAGTCACAGGAGCAGCTACATGGGCAAAGGGTGCAGCTTCCAGCACACACACACACACGCGTGCGCACACATACAGACGCACACATGCACACGTACAAACACACATGCGCGTGCACGCAAATGCACACACACACACGCAAACACACATATGCACACACACATGCAAACACACAAACACACCCAAGTTTATCCGTCCTCCAATCACTTTTCAAAAATGGGTCAGTAGTTTGAAATTATTCATAGCAAGACTTTTCTCTATTTCTGGCATAATTAAATAATTCAACTACTTAATAAAGAAGGACTTGGTATTTTGGGCTTCCTCGGAGCTGGAGGGGAAGAAAAGTCTCCCATACTTCTGGGCTCTGTGGCTCTGTGGCTCTGTGGCTGGGCTAAGGATTAAATTGACATAACAGATTAACAAGAGAAAACAGCTTTAGTTACGTAAGTTCACATTGAGTTCACAAAAATAAGAGACTCAAGGTGATTCTCTGGTGACTGAGACACACACACCATTCTGGGCTAAGGACGGGGACAGGGGTCCAGGGTTTCTGGGAGTGAAAGAGGAAATGGATGGTAACAAGGTGTCCTTGCTAGGCAGAAGCGTGTCTCAGGTGACCAAGGTGATCCGTGGGAGCAGCTCTCTTCCAGGTGCACTTCCAGGTGCACTTACTAATGAAAATGTCCTTTACAATGTTAATTTCCTCTAAAAGGGGCCATTTTTACTTTATCGTAGGTAGTTAGGAGGAAGTCAAGAGCTTTCCCTGAGTCTTCTGCTTCTCCATCCCCTTTAGCATATTTTGGGGTGGCATTTCTGAGTCCCTTCAAATCCTCCAAAACATCACAGAAGTATACCTTTAAACGAACCTTACCCAGAACTATCAGTATGCTCGCAAGAAGGCTCTCTTCGGATCACCGGTCGTGCCCACTGCTTCAACCCTGTCATGCCAACCCCGGTGCCCCGAGATCAGACACTCAGGCCATGCTGGGTGTCAGGGCTGCTGGAGAGGCTCCGAGAAAATGCCGTTCCACAAGTCTCAGTCCCAGTGAGAAGCCGGAGGAGCTCGGACCTCTCGCCTGGGGAGGCGTTGCTGTGAGAAGAGATGACAAGTGCAGACAGAGCTCCTGGCTGAAGGCCAGGGAGGACCAGTGCAGAGGATGGGGAGGGTTTGGGGTGAGCTGGGGGTGCGTGTTCACAGCAAGCTTGTGCTCTCCCAGAGAAGGGCAGAGGGTTGTCCTGGGGCTGTGGGCACAGGCTATGCCCTCCCCCCTCCTCGGGGAGCCAGCACCGGAGGCTCCTGTCCTGCACCGTCTATCAGGAATCTGTAGGAGGACTGTCATCCCTAAAGGGATGGAGGGTGAACTGTTGACCTCGGTCTGGTGTGACTGGGTGACTTGGGCCCCCGGGACAGGACGTCTTATCAAGTCTAAGCAACATTCCAGGCTTCCTTCAGGTAGGTCACTCCACCAGCACAGATGTGACGAGAAATTAGGAGCACAGGCGCCTGGCTGTGTCCCTGTTGGCTCTGGCCAGAAATAATCACCAGCTTGGCTCATTAAAACCAGTAACAATGACTAATTGTCTCCACAATTAGCCAAGTACTGGTTCAGCTCCTTGCACCTACCAGCTCAGGGTCATGAGGAGAGCTAGGGACCAGAGGAGTGAACACGCAGCCCTGGACAGACAGGCCATCATTTTCTCTTTGTCCTCCTCCCTCAGGGGGTGTGTGGGGTGCGGGGCGTCAGAGGGAGGTTGGACCAGGTGATCGCTGTGCTATTTTCTGACTTTCAGGTACTGTGACTCGTGATGACAGAAAATGCATCGAATGAGAGAGAGTCTGTAATCTATGTTATGAAATGCCCCGGTGGGGGAAGGGACAGGAAGGAAGAGGGGAGATGTCACACAGTGCAACATTCCCCTGGAAGGTTCCGTGGCCCTGCCTGCCTCTTCGTGGGGTAGATGAGACCCTGGGGCAGGTGTCCAGTCTTGCTGGGGAAGGGCCTGCCTTCGAAGGCTCTGGCCATGGGAGAACCGGGCAGGAGTGTTAGACCACGGCGGCGAGGGGGTACACATGCTCCTATTGGGGGGGTGGCGGGGACCCCGTCCTAGGAACAGGACCGCAGTTGTTTAAGGATTGTTCACCTTACTAACTATAGACCAGAGGTTTTCTTACAGACCCTGGGAAACGGGAGGGTGCACTGCGAGAAGAAAGGCAGGGCTGTGAAAAGATAAGATGCCTTAGAGCCCGGACGGTCCATTACTCAGAAAAGAAAATACATTTTGTGAACAAACAAAGGACAGGACACACTTTGATTTAGTTGCTGTGTCTGGACCCTGACCCCCTCCAGGAGCTTGCTGCAGGAATGCTGACCGTTCTCCTGTCCCAGGAACGGGAGGAGCTGTTTTAACATCATAGAAAATGAACTGCCTTGTTATCGGACTTCAAGATCCTGGAAGGAGACACACGGATCACAGCCCTTCCCCTGCCCCCCACCCCTTGCATACACCCCCTTCTTACTTATCGATATATAATCAGCCAGCTAGTAGGAGAGGTCAGTGCAGAATTTCCAGGAGGACCTGCTGTTCTCTCCATACTGCCGGTGTCATTGGAATGAACGCTCATGTATGATTCACCCCTGTCTCTGCTTCACTTGGCTCAAGTGTGACAGGAGGCCTCGGACCCACTTTGTCTCTGGTTTCACTAGGATGAAACCGCCATCGGCCTGAGCATCCCCCTTCTTGCCTTTATTCTTCCGCATTTGTGTCGAGCTTGGTTTTCTATTTTGCCAGCTTTTCTGAGGACCCCGTCGGATCAATCAGTTTCTGGTGGTGAAACACCGAAGCCAAAGTAGCATCTGCCAGGAGAGGACAGCGTGTCACCACGAGGGACATCCACAGACCCGGCCTCTGTCTTTTGGAGTGGCACACTGGACAGCAAACCAGAGAACTGAAAGGGAGGTTAATAAAAATAAACATAAGACGAGAAAGACCTTTAAAAAGAAGGGAAGTAGGAAAGGAAGGTGGAACGGCCAGACCACTGTCCTCTCCTGCTTCTCTGCGTCACGGTCTCTCACAGTCCTGCCAGGTCAGGGTGTTCCAGCAGCCCCTCAGCCCTGCAGTATTTATGTTATGAAAGTGGGTACTTGGTTATCTTCCCCAAAGAGAGCTACAACAGTGGAGATTTATTTATTTATTTATTTAAAAAAAATTTTTTTTTCCTTTTATTGCTATTAGGAGAGAGAGGAAGGGAGAGGGAGAGAGAGATAGAAACATTGATCAGAGAGAATATTGATTAGCTGCCCCCTGCATGCCCCCACTGGGGATCGGGCCCACAACCTGGGCATGTGCCCTGACCGGGAATCGAACCGGGACTTCTTGGTGCATGGGTCGACGGACGCTCAACCACTGAGCCACACCGGCCGGGCAACAGTGGAGATTTAGACAGCCCAGTACTGGCCGTGTCTCAACTTCAACAACACGTGGAGGAAGACAAGAACAGTCTATTCAGTCTGTGCCGATGGATTATTGCCAAGTCTCACATCTCATGTCTCTTCCATATTCAGGAAATGCATCGAGCGAGGTGCGGTTTTCACTACGACTTACATCTTAAAACTGTTCATGGGCGGGTTTTTGCCACTCCCATTTGTTTGAAGAATCCAGCTTGCTCCAGAATGGTTTAAATGTTGTCAAACTTCTGTTGGCAGCTGAGAACCGCATTGGGATTAGCAGGAGAACCTTCCCCCTTTATCAGTGACTCCAGATAGACACGAACGCCCTGGGAGGACGGGTGGTCTCAGCCCTGGGTGTCAGTGTGTTTTCCCTCTGAAAGAAGTGGGAGCAGTTACCCAGGCCAGGGGGTGGGAAGGCGGATGACGTGTCAGAAAATAGCCTGTAATCTGGGTTTTTGGAGGGTGATGTCATGTCTTTGAATTCGTGCGTTTTGTAGATGCTGACATTCTCGCCTCCAAAGCCCTGGGTTCTGCTAGGCTTTGCCCCCAAGGGCGCCGAGCACAGATACTCCCCCAGCATGTCCCTTTGGAGGGCCCCCTGGTGCCATGCTGCCCGGAAAATCAGCCCTCCCAGGCCACCAGCAAGGGTGACCAATGTGACCAGCTTTCCTGACCTCTGTCCCAGTGGCGTAAGCTGTCACAGGCAGGATGAATGGACACTCCTTTTGGTCTCTTTTCTAGATCTGTCCATGGGCTTCCTCCCTCCACACCAGGATTTCACAACCTTCCCTTCTCATCCCACCGGAGGCCAGCATTCCCAGGTCACAACCTCTTAGGACACGAGATAGTGAGAAATCATCTTTATTTTCTTGGGAGGAATTTCTAAGACCAAACTCCAAACAGCCTTCCAGCGGACCAGGCTGTGGACCCTCTGCCCTTGGCTGAGTGCGGCCCTGTGGGTCCACGCTGAGCCCGCCTGCCCGTCTACCTGAGCAGGGCTCAGCACAGGGGGGTGTATGTGAAAGCAGTTGGCAGCAGACCAGTCTCTTATTTTAATTTTTTTTTTTTTAATTCTCACCTGAGGATATTTTTCCATTGATTTTTAGAGAGAGTGGAAGGGAGGGAGGGAGAGAGAGACAGAGAGAGAAAGAGAGAGAAACATCGATGTGAGAGAGACACATCGATTGGTTGCCTCCTGCACAACCCCAACCGGGGCTAGGAATCGAACGTACAACCCAGGTACATGCCCTTGACTGGAATCCAACCCCAGACCCTTCTGTCCTTAGGCCAACACTCCAACCAGTGAGCCAAACGGCCAGGGCCAGTTCTTTATTTTACAGGCTGTATGGAGAAGTCTTCCTGTCTGATGCACTCAGGGGACATGGCTGACGGTGAAACAAATTCCATGAGAATCACAGGTATAAAATATTTTACTTTAACTTAATAAATATAATCTGTTGGCCACTCTTCTGATGTGAATGCAACCAAATTCTGCTCTGTGACTGAGGTCTCCTCATAGGAACTCTGTCATTTTTCTCGCAAAATCACATCTTTATTGCATCACGTAAGGCTTTCCGTTATTTCTTTAAAGTGCAGCAAGAAATGAAAAACACGAAGCAATAGGAGGAGAGAAGCCTAGTTTCGATGATCTCCAACCTTCCCCCACCCCCCAATCTTGAATCCTTCTTCTCTTGGCCACACTTTTCAAAAACATTTTTAAAAAGAGAGTCATTCTTATCCAGTCTTTCCAGAGCATGCCTTAGTTTTCATTAAAACAGTAGCTCTTTCCTTATGCACACATAGTTCATGGATTCATGTAATCTCTTTAAATTGCATAATTATAGTAACTAATACAACGGGCATAAACAGGCTTGGGAGGGCTCATCAGAGAGCAACCTACTATTTTCAAGCTAAGGCTACATTGAGTCTGGCAGAGGGCATGAATGTCGGTTAATCCCACCAAGGCGGCTCAGGAAGGCTGGTGGGGAGAGGGTCTGCTGTAGAAAGCAGTCAGGCAAATATGCGTCTCCCTGCTCCTTACCCCCTAACCACGCAGGATACAAAGTTCCCCCGGGCTTCCCAGCCTGAAGGTGGACAAGAAGTACAGTAGCATCCACGCCGCTGGCTGTGGGCATCACTGGCCGATGGGAGACCTTCACCTCCTCCCCTCATTGTTGCTGGGGGTGCCATGGAGTGTCTTGGAACACCTGGGGACTGACTGTTCCCGCTTCCTGTTTCCTCTGTTTGCTCTCAGCGCAACCACAGCACGTAGATCTTCGAGACATCGCTTTCCGAACACATCCGTGTCGAGGCCCCGGCACAGCTACATGCCTCTACTTCAAACCATAATCGAAGCATTTTGTAAACTCTGGAACTCAGTTTGCTCAGGGAAACCTACACGATGGCAAAGGCCATTTGCATGAAACGTTATTTTTCAGCATCAGGTGAATGTTTGCCTCTGAGCCCGATGTCAGCGTAGGCAGCCAGGTAAGGGTGGGAGCGAATGGACTCAGCCATGGAGCCTGACTCAGTCGGAAGCTGTAACGTTCACGGGTTTCCCAGGGGACCTTGCATCCGCCCAGATGGGACTTAATCCCCAAGCAGTCTCCCCAGGGAACAGCGGCTCCATTCCCAGCAGACTACCTGGGGAGGTGAGGGGTGCAGAACCAGTAAAGGGGAAATGCCTTTGCTGGTGGAAGGCTCAGTAGGAGCCCAGACGGTGCAGGGGAGGTAAGGGCATGCGCAGTGGAAACCAGAAGGCACGGCAACACTTTGGGACAGGCGCAGTAGGAGCCGAGTGGTGACCTAAAGGGGCAGAGCCTAGCCTGAGAAACCCGGGAGAAGACAGGCTTGGATGGGGAGGACCCAGCACAATGGGTTAGGGAAGAGAGCGGTTAGTTCGAAAGAAAAGCTGCTCTCTTGCCCTGGCCAGTTGTTCAGTGGTTAGAGCGTCGGCCCGCAGACCAGAGAGTCCCGGGTTCGGTTCCCGCTAAGGGCACGTACCTCGGTTGCAGTTTGTCCCCAGCCCCAACCGGGGTCGTGTGGGTGACCAATCACTGGACGTGTCTCTCTCACATCGATGTTTCTCTCTCTCTTCCTCCCTCTCTCTCTCCCGCTCTATCTGAAGATAAATGTCCTCGAGTGAGGATAAAAAAAAAAAGAAAACCTGCTCTCTCTCACTAAGGTAATACGTGTATAACCAAGAAAAGGAGAAAGCAAAGTGGGGAAATCGGGGAAATCTCTGGATAGCCCGGCTGGCTGGCCCAGGGGATTGAGCGGTGACCCATGGACTGAGACGTCTGGGTTGGATTCCCGGTCAGGACACAGGCCCGGGTTGCAGGTTCGATCCCCAGGAGGGGGCGTGCAGGAGGCAGCCAATCAATATATGTCTCTCTCACATTGATGTTTTTCTCTCTCTCTCCCTTCCTCTTGCTCTAAAAAAAAAATCAATAAAAAATACTTTTAAAAAAAGAGAGACAGTTATTTTTTTCCCATGGGTAGGTAGGTACAGCACAGTTAACAGTCAACAATGAACACCATAACAATAAGGATGAGGAAACTTGTGGTCTCTGCTCTGGCAGGTGTGCCCTGGGGGTGGGGGTGGGGGTGGGGGTGGGGTGGAAGGAAATTACCCTGACATTTCAAAGGTGTGTTATCATAGATGCAAAAGACAATAGACAGGCTCAGTTAAGCTAAAGACGGACTTGACAGGGAAGATTCTAGCCTAGGACATGACTACTCGCCATGACTCACTTTTAATTAGAAAGTTTTCATTTCAGGCCATCCTATTGGTTACTTTCGGTCTCTGAGTTTGTAAGGCCCCAGGCAGGCCTCCCCCGAGCTTGTCAGGCTCAGTGCGTGGCCCCTTTTCGTCCACGGCATGTGCAGTGGGATGGTCTTGTGTGTATTCATTTGAATGGTGTGGATTCTTGTTCCACCTGTTAACGTGATCAGATATTGGCAAGCTCGTAGGATTCATCCTCACACAGTGTGGGTCCCAGCGGTTTGTAATATGCACAAAAGGAAGGAAGTCAGCAGAGATCCTCTGAGTTGTCTCTGGGTGTGGACATCATCCGTGATGTTTAGTCTCTTCTCTACAGATTTCAAGTATAACCTAAAATTTCTGCGATGAGCTGTAAAATGTTATAAGCAGAAAACATATAAATATTTGCCCCCTCCCCAGAATATCCTGTTCTTAAAAGAAATAAGAACAGCTACACACACACACATATATAAAAGAACGTTTCCTTGTGAATTTCTCAGATACACAGAAAAGTAGAGAGAATAGCGTAATGGTCACCTGTACATCTTGGTTTAACAATTGTTCACAGTTTGCCATTTAAAACATCTTTCATTTTTGCTGAGGTACTTGAAAGTCAGGCGTCATATTTTCCACCTAAATACTTGAGCGTGCATCTGAGAAAGACGCAACGCTTCGCTTTAGTTATGTACCCGATACGATTAACAGTCGCATTTGTACGTTCAAATCTCAGACAATGATTGGATCTCGCCTCTGTGCTCTCCGGTGTGTTTAACAATCACAACACGGCATCACGGAAGTTCCCTTTCTGCTTTTCTCCCTTTCTACCACCTGGCAGAGTGGGAGGGCGGGGAAGGACGTTCTTCCTGGCACCGCTCAGCGGGAGCTGGCTCTTTAATTCCATTTAGCAGAATGCAGTTCACAAAACACTGAGCAGGGAGGTCACCTCTCTGTGGGAGCTGCAGGTGGGGACCCAGGCCTCCCGCTGCTCTGCACTGGGGCAGCTCAGCCTCTGCATATAAATACATTCATTTCAAATGTTGTGCTCTTCACAACTTGGCATACCGTGAGTGGTCGAGACAGGATCTGGGGTCACCTGTCGACCCACTGACCAGGAGGCATGGTCTCTTTCGTGGAAGACACATGTCCAGCGTTTATTAGGAGCAGAAGTAGATTAGGAATGCCCACGCGTTCTCATGCTGTTTAACATCATGGGCATGGGGACAAGGGCAGGATGAAGGTAGGTCAGGGTCCCCATGACTGCGTGAACCATTTATATCATTCTGTTGACGTTGGGGGTGGGCCTCATAGCCTTTCTTCTTTCTCCTTCAGCTCTTCCTCCTGACACTCCAGGAAAGGATAACCTTCCCGGTTAGGGAATCGTCTAGCAGAGAAAGGACACGTGGCTGCCACTGGCTGAGACCCCGGCGTGCACCCCTCTTCTCCATACAAGCTCTCCAAGGAGAATCGGAAAATGGACAACGGGACCCACTGTGCCTGGCACCCGACAAGGGCAGCCCACCAGCCACCGTAGATTGTCCACAGGTGGAGCCATGGCCTCCACTCCGGTTGGCACCCACTTCTTGCTGATTTCAAACTGGTACTGACTTCCCGGAGACGGGCCAGTCCCTAAATAGACGGCCACGGTCCCTGGGATCAGGGTGGGGCATTTCCTCTATTGGACACAATAGGTTGTGCGTGTGTCTGGGATCTGGAGCTAGGTAAGCCTGGCTCAGGATGGGGACGCAGCTCTCTTGGCCCCAGGAGTAAGGAAACGGCTTTCGGGTCACACTGGGGAGAGAGAGGTAACCCTGCCATCTCTCACGACGCCATCAGAGGGGAGCTGATGAGGCAGCAGGAGGCTCAGGAAGCGGCTGGACTCCGTGCAGACACCTGTTTGGGGCTCCAAGCTGGCCCAAAGCAGGGTCGCTGCAGCAGCCCCGCTGCGGAGGGAGCCATGGAGCACCAGCTGGGCGGTGGCTGCAGGTGCGGAGTGTCCGATTACCACCCGAGTTTCAGTGGGCTGAGACGCAGTCCTGGACACAAGGTGTGACCTGCGGGGGCAGGGGAAGGCTGCAGGTGTACCCAGCTCACCCCCCACACAAAGGTTCGGGCCATGGCAGCCAGACACTCTGAACCTGACAGCCGCAGGCGGTGGGGCCCCTGCTCTGGTCCCTGTCCCTGTCCCGAAGGCCAGGAGAACAGCTATCGGGCGGGGCTGAGGCTCAGGTTCCAGAACATCTCAGTTCTCACAGCTGTGCCATCGGGAGACCCCTTTGCCTTACCAGGTAGCGGAAACCTCCGAGGCTGGCTGCCCTCAGGGTGTCCTCGGCAGACCTGCCCCCCACATCTCCGCCCGTAGTAAGATAGTCACTGAGCCCCTTCCGAACAGTGACATAACCAAAGGCACAGCGCTCGCCAGACGGGCCCAGTTCAGGGTCCTGCTACATAGCAGCTGTGTATGAATTTCACAGAGGGCGTCTCAGCTCTCTATGGCCAGGAGAAAGGACTCCTGCCGAAGCAGCCAGAGGACGCAGGCTTGTTCGGAAGGGACTGGGGGCCCCGTGTGAAGCTGACTTGCTGTGACGCCTCTCCCCCCTGCAGCATTCACCTGTAAACCCGTGTGCAGACGGCGGGGCCTATGGACAGGGGTCCACATGCTCGGGAGGCCACCGAGAGTCAGCGCCACGGGCAGGAGGCTGCATACCGCCTTGAGGACCAGCTCGCCGCCCGGCTCACTAGGCTGTCATTTGCTGCAGCCGAGACGAACCCTCCCCTCTGTGCCTGCCGAGGTCAGCCAACACGCTGAGCCTGCAATGGGGTGAGCACACCGACAGAGCATTTCATTGTCTTCGTTAGAATTTATTGGGCAATGCAAATTTATTGTTTATCACCCGAGGTTCGATTTAATCAACGAAACCCCGCTCTAAGCACACAGCAATCCCTAGGAGCACCACGGTGGATAAGAAAATATGCGAGTCTGCGAAGGAAACAGGCATGCGCCGCCCTGCGGCTCTCTCCATCTGGGCCCGGTTTCTGAAGACTGTCCCGGGACCGCAGTGTCTCCCAGGTGGTCTCGGAACTGCTGCTGTGCTGGTTCCTTGCGGATTCTGGGCTCCACCCTGACCGGCTGGGCTGGGATCTCCGCAGTGAGACCTTCTCCCTGAAGCTTTCTAAGAGATTCTGGTTAATGCCAACACCGAGAACCAGTCTAGCCGAGCAGTCCCGTACCCGAAGCCAAGACGGAGAAATGAATACATACATGTTCTGGGTGTTTTCCCGAGACAATGGTGCAGATGCTGGCCCGGGTGTGGGGGGAGTGTCGGGGCAGTAGGGAGAGGCCGGGTGGGAGAGGGAGGCGGGTCAGAACCTGGAGTTGTCCCTGTGAACTCGTGTGACCTGCTGGGCATTGGTGTCCTCACGTAAGGAGGCCTAGCTGGTCCCTTCCCTTCCCTCGGTCCCATGGTCTCCCTGAACCCACCTGCAGATGATGGTGGTGAAACAAAGTAGAAACTCAGGTTGCCGAGTGTTTCTTAAGAGTTGGGGGCAGGGGCTTTGCCTCCTTTTGCCCCTGGATCCTTCCAGCTTTCTTATCCTGGCTTTGCAGACGTAGAACCTAAAGCCGTGACTGGTCAAGGTCACCCTAAGTAGACTTTGATCAATGAAACCACCCGGCGTTCTAACCAAAGCAGCATTTCTGCACGGCCGCCAAAGCGTGTCGGCCACTCCTAAACAAGCAGGCACTCCTTAGTGATGGTGACAGCGAGCGTGTCTGGACGCATTCCTTCCTGTGTTGTGATTGGTGCAGAAACCAGGGCCTTCCTGCCTGACACGAGTCTGTCTAGGAACCAGGCCCTGGGCAGCAGTTATTCTTACTTTTTAAAAAATATGTTTTTATTGATTTTTAGAGAGAGATAGAAACATCGATGAGAGAGAAATACCAACATCGATCGGCTGCCTCTTGCACAATCCCCACTGGGGATGGGGCCAGCAACCCGGGCATGTGCCCTGACCAGGAATCAAACTGGCGAACTCTTGCGCATGGGTTGACGCTCCACCACTGAGCCACACCGGCCAGGGATTACTTTTTAATTCTCATCACATCCCCAAGAGGGAGGTCCTCACACCATGCACACTTCACCGACGAGGCAGCCGTGGCCCAGGGGAGTCCATCGCACCTAGAGGTCACGGAACCGGTGAGGCGTGGCGGACCAGGACAGAGCCTGCTAGGACTGGGTCATAAGCATGCTTCTCTCGGGACACGGAGACATTCACAGTCTCTGATTTGTCATTAATCCCAAAAAAACATAAGCCAAACAGTACTTCCTGAAACCAAGTCCCTCTGCCCTTCTCCCTGACCACAAGC
The DNA here is from genome assembly GCA_030848825.1 of Tadarida brasiliensis. Classification (NCBI taxonomy): domain Eukaryota; kingdom Metazoa; phylum Chordata; class Mammalia; order Chiroptera; family Molossidae; genus Tadarida; species Tadarida brasiliensis. The sequence continues at coordinate 103,095,257 of CM061265.1, forward strand.
CTGTCAGACTGCCCCGAAAAGCTTGGGCTGCAGGGACCAGCCAATCCCTCCGGCTGGGAACTGCCAACTGGCTGACCACCGAGGCTGTTTCGGTCCACGTGTCTCCATGGCCTCTGGGGACTAGCACGTGGGTGAGAGTATGACCAGCCACCAGAAGGTGGGGCTCTTCCAGGTGCCACAGGGGGAGTGGACTAGGACTTCTGGTTCCCCAGCGGGTGGCTGCCAAGGAGAAAGGACCTGGCTGAGGTTCCTTCCTGCGGAAACGTCGCTGCCCTGGTGAAGGAGCTGGACACGCAGAGTCAGGTCCGGGTTAGGGACCCAGGCTATGAAGTCAGCTCGGCGGGCGTCAATCCCGTCTTCTCTTTAACGGTTTGGAGGCGGTGTGGCCTTTCCTGTCTCTACCCCTCTTCCTCACCCCATCTCTAACATTTCTGAAGGGGTGGTAACGAAAATAAAATTATTTGCTTTTCTTTAATGAGCTGATTGCAGCCCGGTGCTTAGCATGCAAGGAAGGATGCTTGAATTGTGCCTGTTTCTGGAGCTCGAGTCAGGAGAAGCTGGATGGAAGAGGCAGTGTTGTGATAGGCAGTTAGCGAGACAGGCGTGCGCAGAGCGAGGACCCTGGGCCCGGTACAGAAGGTCACCAGGGCGAAAGCCCCGGGTGCCTAGCAAGGGGCAAAACTGGGAAAACAAGTACCTCACCCCAGGCTAGTCTTTCCTCCCTGGGATATCGCTAGTCATGTGGTTTGGACCCCTGACCTTATCCTCCCTAAAGATAACATCTAGGCCTCAGTTGTACTCAGCTCCAGGCCCAGAAAAGCAGCACAACCAGACAAGTGACTCCATGGCTGCCTCGGGACCTGCTGCCTTGACTAATGACCCCTGACCCTGTCTCCGAGGCCCCCTTTTCTCTGACTTCCCAGTAGCCCAGCCCAGGCCTCCTGCAGCTTCCTCTGTGCCAAGCCCGTCCTGGGCTCACCATCCTGAGTGTTTCTGCTGCGGCCGATAAACTCTTGCCCACTTTGCTGCCCTTTGTCCCTTGATTGAAATCTTTCCTTCAAGACGGGAACTGAGGTCTCCTCGTCTCGCCAGTAACCGTATGATGTCATTTTTCAGGCATTTGTCTAGAGCAGTGGTTCTCCACCTTCCTGACGCCGCGACCCTTTCATACAGCTCCTCATGTTGTGGGGACCCCCAACCATAAAACGATTTTCGCTGCTACTTCATCACTGTAATTTTGCTACTCTTATGTCTTAGGCGACCCCTGTGAAAGGGTCGTTCGACCCCCAGAGGGCTCGCGACCCCCAGGTTGAGGGCCGCAGGTCTGGAGCATCTTCCCAAAGGAAACCGCAGATATCTGTCGCGGGATCTGACCACGTCCTCTGGCTGTCGACGTCAGACTTGAAGACCCACGTGGGCAGTCTGAGTGGGGCTAACAGCCCCAGGTGCGTCCGGCCAAGGCCATCGACGGAGCGGACTCCTCAGCCAGGCTGTCCCGAGAACCTGGGCACCTGGGCGCGAGGTGTCCCTCCTCCGGTCCGCGGCCAATGCACGTCCATCTGGACAGGATGTGGCTGTGACCGTCTGTTTTGCACGCAGAGCAATCCCAACCAGAAGGCAGACCCTGAGGGGTCGTTTTATTGCTTCAAGAGACACTCCAGTGACTGATGTCATACGATGGAACCGATCAAAACAACACACGGAGACACATGGAGGGCGGCTCCTTTCCGGCCGCAGCTCACTGGTCTCTCGTCTGGGGCGTCACAGCCGCTGTGTCCTCTACGCTCTGAAGTACACGCGGGACTCGCGACCTGGCTTCCACCTGTGGAAACGAAACCCAATAAATGCGCAAGTCCCGACTGAGAAGCTGAGACACACGAACAGATGCTTTTCCACATCAGGCCAACGTGGCTCAGAGTCCAATACGCTCTTCCCAGAGCGACCACGCAGGGAAGGCAGGAAAATCGCCCGATCCCCTCCCCCATGGACATCGATCGAGGTACAGCCACTCGTGGGGAGAGGACCCGCCCTGTGACAGCGTCTCCCTTCTTGAGCTGGCGGGGGAGGGACAGGGGCTGGCCAGGAGGCACAGGAACCACAGAAGCAGCCAGAAGGACACCCCCACCTCCCCTCCCAAGGGCGCTCTTTTAATGTCACTCAGGGCATGGATCTCTGCGGGGATGCTGCCCAAGACGTTGGCAGGGCCCCGATGTTCGTGTGCTGTCATTTCCTTGCGTTGGGCAGAGTGAAAGGCTGAGTTCAATGCAGGTGGCATCCTGGGTGGTCGGCCCAGCTCCCAAAGGCACCTGGGCGCTCCGGCCCCGGCTGTCCATCCTCGGGACGACCCTGCCCCTAGGGAGTCAGCCACCCGCTGCTTCTTCTTTTCTTCCCTCATGTGTGTGTCCCCCATCTCCCAGGAGAGACCTCGCGGCTCGTCCTGCTCCTCAGCGACTGCCCGTCGCCCTGACCGCCGCCTGTCCCTCCCACTGTCTGCAGCCACCTGCCTGGGGCTGAGCTGTGGACCGGCGGGCTGAGCCAGCTGGACAGCTCCAGGGCAGCAGTCTGGGTGCTCAAGATGTGGCTTCGGACAAGCAGCTTACTGTCTCTGTGACTCAGTTTCCTCACATGCAAAATGGCAGAGATAAGGAAGCACCTAATGTATGCAGTTACCGTGAGGATTAAATGGAATAAGACAAGTGTCAGGGAGATGACTCTGGCCGGTGGCTCAGTTGGTTGAGCATCCCCTGTGCACCAAAAGGTCGCTGGTTCAATTCCTGGTCAGGGCACATACCCAGGGTGTGGGAGGCAATAGATTGATGTTTCTCTCTCTCTCTCTCTCTCTCTCTCTCTCTTCAAAATCAATAAAAATATATTTTTTAAAAAAAGAAAAGAAACATCAGCTACTCCATCTCCCGACTGAGTTCAAAATACACCTCTCCCCCTCCCCCACACCAGAGCACACCCCGCTCTCTCTCCTCGGCTCAGTTCTTTCTCCTCGTGAGGCCGCCTGGGCTATTGGTGCGCAGTCTGGACCCGGTCTCCCCAGCTCACTGATGTTTCCAACCCTCGTCTCCGCGGCTCTACAGTGGGAATGATGACCCTTCTCTCCCCCTCGTTGTGAGGATAACATTCTGGAACACGTATCTTATGAATTCCTACCAAGGGCTTTGACTACTTCTTACATTAAAAGACACACTGAATCGGACAATACCAGATTCTTATTTGGTGGACGCCGTAAACGGGGGTTATTCATTCTGTTGTTTAAGAAAAAGTGAAGCCCTGCTTTTCAAGCGACAATAGATACAATGTGACATTTCTAGGAAGCTCTTAGGCGTGCTGAGCCGTCGCACTGAGCATCTCTCCACAGGCCAGCACATTTCATCACTGCGTCTGGAAGGTGTGTGGACGGCTTTCATTTCACTGGGATGTGCTTTGTACACTGCGTGATTACTTGTGCTGTAGTCGTGTTGTTTATGACTGTTTTCTTAAAATTTGAGGGTATGTTAGACGAACTTGTGTGGACCTAACGATTACAATGAGGAAGAGCCTTCTGGCTTCCAGATAAACCAGTTAGCAAAGGAACCTTTGGACCCCACCCTTCCGGAAAATTCCCCATGCAAAGAATTCAAATGAAATTTATTCTCTGAAGTCCTATCAATCCTTTGAAGCAACGGGATGGCTAGAGGTGACTTCTTCTAGGAAAGTGACCAGCCGTGGTCTCCGCGAACGCCGTGGCAGGACGCGACCTGCTCGAGGCCGGACGAAGTCCTTCAGTTGCGCCTTTTGGTCCCTTAGGGGACCTCTTGAGGCTCCAGAGCTCAGCTCTGCTGGGGGCAGGGGACCTCTGGTAACATTCACTCTGAATGTCTGAGCAGCCAAGAGGCAAAGAAAAATGAAGGGTTTGGCAGGAAATAGGGGAATCCCTACACAAAAGAAGGAAGTTTGAACACAATAAGAAACGAAATGGAATCACACAGAGAGGAAGTAGGAGCTGTGCTGTGCTTGTGCAGCCTGGAAAAGACAGGGCTCTGGATCTGCCCCATCGGGGGAAGTCTGTGCAGCCTCCAGCCAGCTGGGGTGACGAGATGCCTGCCTGGCCCCCAGGGAGACCAGGCGGGACCTCACCTGGGGGCATGGTCAGTCCACAGGTGTGTGTGCCGCTGGAGTTCGGAGGCAGGGCACCTGGCAGGTCTACCCTGAGAGCCGTAGGGTGCAGGCCTCCCCAGCGAAACCTTCATGAATACGATGCCTGACATTTGGGACAGCAGTGTGGCAGCCAGACGGATCAGCCCTGGCTTGGCCACTTCTTATCTCTGTCACCTGGACAAGGGGTAAAAGAGCTGGTGGGGTAAAAGTCCTCCTGAGGGTCGGAGGGAGGCATGGACTCTGGGCAGATTGTCCAAATGTCAGAGACAAGGAGACCACATGGGGACCCCAGCAGAGTCAAGTTGTCCGGGCACAGTGGGACATCCAGGACATTTTGGGGGAAGCAGCAGAAAGCTCCCTGGATGACAGTGTGGGGAGGTGGGTTCCATGGAGTCTTCACAGATCCCTCTGTGCTGGGCCTGGGCCTGGGCCAGTGACCGAGAGAGGGTCCGGCTGACGCTTTGCCTTGTGCACCCTCCCCAGTGCGTAAGGAACACTGCAGTGACTGCTGCTGTCCCCCCACCCAGCTGCAACGAGTCTCCCTGCCTCAGCTTACCTCCCTCAGAAAGGAAACCCTGGTCTTTGATGTACCCCACCGGAGACCCCGGGGGCAGACAAATCTTCTGAGAGGCCCCTCAATCTCGTTTAGATTTCAAAATGAGAAGTTAGACTCTTCTACACATTTTTGGTGATAGCCTGAGATAGTCAGGCAGATGGCTCAGCCATGGACCTAGGACCCCTGCTCAGCCACGGACCTGGGACCCCTGCTCAGCCACAGACCTGGGACTCCTGTTCAGCCACGGACCTGGGACCCCTGCTCAGCCACAGACCTGGGACCCCTGCTCAGCCACGGACCTGGAACCCCTGCTCAGCCACGGACCTGGGACCCCTGCTCAACCACAGACCTGGGACCCCCTGCTCAGCCACGAACCTGGGACCCCTGCTCAGCCACGGACCTGGAACTCCTGCTCAGCCACGGACCTGGGACTCCTGCTCAGCCACGGACCCAGCCACCAGCTCGGCACCGTGGGTGGCAGACACTTAACACTTCTAAGCGTCAGAGTCCATTGTTGTACAAATCTGAGTGACCGCCTGTGAAGCTCCCGGGAATGTGGTGTCACAGGGGGGTGCTGAGTAATGAGTCTCCCTCCCCCCAGGGCTGGCCAGCTGCAGCGACTCTGGCCTCCGCTGGAAACTGGCCCTGGATTCTCTTTGAAGTTCCCAGATAGCCATTGTGTTTATCTTCTGCTCTCAAAGCTCCGTCTGCTTCCAGGGATGCCTCCTTCCGACCCGCAGGTCGAGGCTACGAGGTGCACATTCCCGCCTGCCTCTTGCATAGTCGGCATTCTTTCAATGAAGCGCCTGCTCTGGAAAAACATCTCATCAATGCTGCCGCAGAGCGCCCAGAAAACCCGGGTTTTAAAAAGGAGACTCTGTATCCTTGTGTTGCTATGGCTGATGGATAAATACAAGGAAGGATCCAACCCACACATTCTCAAATGTGTTCTAAACATTTTCCTTTCCGGTAAAGGCTGATCATCTTTCTTATCACTGGTTCAACTCTTCTGTCTATATGCTCTGTGTACAGCGCATGCTGACTCCAGCGAGAGAAAAAATCCTGCTTAAACAACATAAGACATCCACGCACTGCAAACCACACTAAATTATTTTCTCAAAACGTCCAAATGCCTTCTAAAAATGATCGTCACCGACAACAAACATGTATGATTCGAGCATCCGATAGAATAAAATCAAAGGAGAGATCATTCTTTCTCCTCTTATTGAAATGACTTTCCAGTTAACCTAAAATTTCAGCAAGTGCCCGATGTGTGCTGAATCTCTCACTAGATTATAGGTTTAGCAAGTCATACCCCCCACCCCCCACCCCCCACACCATCCTTTGTGTTTATTTCAAATAGATTTCGCTGTCTACTGCCCATTCATCAGGTTTCCAAATTAAAGCTCTGGGACCAAAGTGGAAATGTAAACAATTGTTATCACTTATAAGGGCTGCAAAGTCACTGATGTAAACATCACGCTCTCCTCTCAGGGAAGCCTGGGCGTGTGGGGTCCCCAGGAAGTCATGATGGGTGAGATGCACTGTCATGTGTGAAAGGAGTGGCCTCGTCAAGTGCAGTTGTTAGAAAATTTAAGCCCTATCGATGCAGATTTTCCTACAGACCTTCCTTTCTTAAGTGAGTGTGCTTGATATAAGGGAACTATTCCCGTGCGTTTGAGCAAAGACATCACCTCGCTCTCCGGTCTCGGGCCTCCGTGTCCCTTCGGGGGCCTGAACCAGCGAATCTCTCAGGCATTACGGATCTAAGGCAGAGATTCTCCAAGGTTCCCTAAGGTGACCGATGCTCAAGACGCCCTGGAAGCTTTCAAAGAAGACATTTCTGCACCTGACAACAAGCTATGAACGTGGGTCTCCGGGTGGAGGGCCCAGGGAGTTGTGTACGTGACATTCCCGGGTGCTGCTGGCCGTCCCAGACTTGGGAGGCAGAGGTTTGGGATGCCACGCATTCTGCAGCAGACCCCCTGACCGCTGAAGTTCTAAACGGATGGACAGACATTAACAAAGCCAAGATGAAGTCTGTTCAGCTGAGGCAATTCACAATTCTCTATTATGCAACCAGCTCTGTCTGCGGGAGGAGATGCCTGCAGCCCTCTGTTGACTCATTTTCATTGTAATGGTCCCTGAACAAGGCTGATGACAGACTTTTCCATTGTCACCACTTTTTTTCGGGGGGGGAGGTGGATAAATTCAATTCCTCATACATTCACAATAAGGAATCAAGGCAGAGAGGAAACCCCGCCTTATCAAAGTGATAACCCTGAAAGCCTCTGTTCTCTGAGGGAAGCAGGTGGGTGGAGGTGGGGCACATTCCAGAAAACCGTAGGAAGAGAATCAGCTTATGAAAATCTGATGGGAGCAACTCTTATCCTGGAAGGGAGACATACCCCAAACCCAAGACAGAAGATAGAGAACTCACTGGGTGTGAATTCCTTCTAAATTGCTAGCTTCCTGCCCTGCGGTTAGATCTTATGCCAAGTCCAAGGATGACCTCCCACAGGTCTCTCTGGCATCCTGTGCTGAAAGGACCAGTTAGGAGAGAGGAACGTGGGATGGGGCCCCCGTGGGTGACAACGAACCCACAGGGCTGTCCCAGGGGGTCCCAGGCACACCCAAAACCCCAGGTCAAAACATCTGTGGATGAAAGCAGGTGGAGAATGAGGCAACCTACCTCTTTGGCAGGATCTTCTGTCTCCGAGAAATAGTGCCCGCAAGAGACAGATGGGAAATGATTGGCATCATCTATGGATTAATTAGTCCTGTACACTGGACCCCAGTCAATTGGGAAGGCTGCCGAAATGTCACAACGATCTCGTGCAGCTAATGCGATAAATGGCTTAAACGGTTCCCCACACGAGCTGACACCAATGGCCAACCTGTCCTGTTCCTGCCCACTTCTCCCCGGAATGACCCACTGAGGATCACAATAAAAGACACGAGAAACCAGGCAAAGATTCACAAAGCTCTGGCCTTTGCTAGAAGGATCACCTGAAAGTTGAAATACAATTGCTTTGGTGTCCGATTGAACCATTGTACCTGCAACAAGCTGTCCTCTGTTGCTGAAACAGTCTCAGGTGCGCAAGGACTCAAGTGATGAGCTTCCCAGACCCTTCCCTGCAGATGATCGAAGATAACGCAAGCACAAAAGATGGGGAAACGTCGTCTTTAAAGACTGGCCATGGAGATCTACCGGTTCCCTCCAGCACGGTGGAGCGCAGGGCAAAGAAAGCGCAGTGACGACCACAACCACGGGCAGAGGGCTCAGCATCCTGGAGGGACAGACTGCCCAGTGGTGTAGGGAAACACTGACTCTACCTGAACTCCCTGTCTGAGTAGCTCCGTGCCTACCCTGGCGAAAAGACTCCCATCTGACATTTGGAGCGACAGGACGCCATGTGCTAAATTTGCCCACAACCCTCACCCCTCCTCTCCATGGGCGAGCCCACAGGAAGCAACGGGACCCCTCTGTTGGGCTCACGTGATTCGCCCTCTGATGAAGAAGGCAGCTGAGGACGGCACGCGTCATACACGCTTCTGCAGGGAAGCAGCATCCAGGTGACCTCACCGTTCACTCATCACCCATCACTTTTTTTTCTTTATTGATTTTAGAGAGGGGAAGGGAGAGGGAGAGAGATAGAAACATCGATGAGAGAGAACATCGATTGGCCGCCTCTTGCATGCCCCCACTGGGGCCTGGGCCCACAACCTGGGCATGTGCCCTGACCGGGAATCGAACCGGCGACCTCTTGGTGCAGGGGTCGACGCTCAACCACTGAGCCACACTGGCCGGACTCACCCATTACTTTCTGAGCATAGACATCAGGTTCTAGAACTACCCGGCTCCATCTGAACAAGCATTGTTTGCCACAAACAAGCCACCAACCAAACAGTACGACTATCGGGCAGTGAGCAGGTTATAAAGACACCTGAAGTGAGGTGATGTCATCGAGTGTCACCCCAGCCGCTGGCGAAGGAGAAACGCTGAGCAGGTGGCACGGAGGAGCGTTCTCAGGAGGAGCGTCAGCCAGGTGAGGACCCAGAACGTTGCAGGCGGGGAAGAGCCAGCGAAGGTCTCAGGGGGAACGCGCCTGCATGGAGGGGCCGTGGGAAGGCAGAGAGACTGGAGCAGCGCCCGCCTGGACGGCAGACAGTCAGCCCAGAGGGGCGATCAAAGGCAGGTCCGGATGGGTTTGTAAGCTGCGTGGGGTCCATAGGAAAGGGTTAAGCAGAGGGCTGTCACGATGGTCTCCTTCCAGTGTTTCAAACCCTTGCTAAACTATGGAGACCCCATTCTCTGGACCGTGGGAGGCAGCGGTGGAGTGGAGGAGGCCGGGGGAGCTGTGTCGTGCGTCCGGTGTGGAGGAGGTGTGCCTCGCCGGGACCGAAGTCAGGGAGAGAAGTAGGTGAGTCTGGGACATTTTGAAAGAAAGACAGCAGGACTTGGGAGGTGATCAGTACCGAGCAGGGGCAGGTTTGGGGGCTGGGAGTCAGAAGCCGTTTTGGTCTCGCTGAGTTTGAGATTAGGGTGCCCAGGGGAGATGCCGAGTACGTGGTCAGACATGTGGGTCTGGAGTCGTGGGCACACGTCAGAGCTGGAGATCAGATACGTGGGGAGCATTCACCAGTGGGCGCACGTCCGAGTCCTGGTAGACGAGGTCGCCTAGGATAAGGGTGCAGAGAGAGAAGAGTCCAGACAGAATCTAACTAGGGGGCCATTCCAAGGGTGAGCCGAGGAGCTGGGACCCGTGTGGAAACCCAGAGGGGACAGCGCTGAGGGAGGGAGGCCTATGTGTGGGAACTCAAGAAACGAGATTTGGGGTCTAAACAAAAAGCCAGTCCAGTTGTCCAGGGCTCTTTATTTATTTGTATGTTGTTGTTTTTTTTTAATTGATATTTTAGAGAGAGAGATAGAAACATCCATGTGAAAGAGAACCATCGATCGGCTGCCTCCTGCACGCCCCCTACTGGGGATCGAGCCTGCAACTCGGGCATGTGCCCTGACGGGGAATCGAGCCAGGACCTCTCAGTCCATGGGACAACGCTCAATCCACTGAGCCACACCGGCTGGGCTGTCCAGGGCTCTTTAATGCACATGTCATTACACATCCAAAAACATGTTTCCAGAATTCCGCCAAGCAGAGCTAACAGTGGCCCTAATAAAGTGTATGTGGACGGAACAGCTTTACACGCAAGACATCACAATGCCATTTACAATGGGCAAACAATGGGGAATAGCTGAGTCACCTGTGGGACAGCTGTACCCTGGAACAGTCGGCAGACAGGTGATCCTGTAGATTATTTAGGTTACGGGACAGCACTCTTTATACATAACACACTTATTTAGAGAGGTTTATTTCAGAGAACTGGCTCATGTGAGGGTGAGGGCTGGTGAGTCTAAGATCTGCCGGGCGGGCCAGCAGACTGGAGACGCAGGGAGGACTTGATGTTGCGGCCCGAATGCCTTCTTCCTTGGGGACCTCAGTCTTTTTCGCTTAAGGCCTTCAACTGATTAGATGTTCCTCACCCAAAGTATGGGGAGTAATCTGCTTTACTCAAAGTTTGCTGATTTATTTATCTTTTAAATTTTTCCATATTGATTTGAGAGAGAGAGAGAGATAGAAACATTGATTTGTTGTTCCACTTATTTATGCATTCATTGGTTGTTTCCTGTATGTGCCCTGACTGGGGATTGAACCTACAACCTTGGTGTGTGGGGATGACACTCTAACCAACTGAGCTACCCGGCCAGGGCAAAGTTTGCTGATTTAAATGTTAATCCCATCTAGAAAAATACTTCCACAGCAACATCTTGACTAGGGCTGGACCAAACATCTGACACCAAACAGCCTACCACACTAACGCACACCTAACTGTGACAAAAACGCACAGCTGCATCGGATGGAGTGGGGGCCCCTAGAAGCTTGGCCCCAAGCCAGGGAGAAAGCCGGGGTCAGGGGCTGAGAGGAAGGTCCAGCAGGCACCAGCTTCCTCTCTGTTAACCTCTGAACTCTATGGCTATGGGCTTTAGCCTGCTTGCAATACAGAGTCTGCAAGGAGATAATTTTTTTTAATTCTTTTTTTTCTTGGGAAATGGTTAGAATTTGAGTTGATGGACCTATAACTTCAGAATATGTACACTCTTTAGCTGAAAGGGATACATGCAAAAGAAGGGTTCAGCGTGCTGCCTAAGAGATCCCAGGACTACCCTACTCCGTAAGTGGTAGGTAATTTCACGAGGAGCGACTCATCCAGCCCTTTCTGATGATTTCCTGAGCAGTCCGCGAGCTTCTCTCCCTTTGGGGATGCTTGAATAGCGATAATTGCCTTGCCTTGCATTAATATTGGACACGTGAGCTTCCAAATGGCTTTCACAAGCACAGTTTCACTCTGCTGTTTACATGATCACCCTAGGAATGCTCACACTCAGGTGGTCCCAAATAAGGAAGGCTTAGCTGGAAAACAAATATTATACCAGCAGGATGAGTTTGATTGCAAATAAGAGCAGGCCCCAGCTTGAAATGGCTTAAGCAATAAGGACATTAACTTTTTCTCTTAATGTGAAGTCCAGAGATGGAGTGGGCCAATGGTTCCAGCAATACTAGTCTCCCAGTTCAACCGCCCCTGCAAGGGGCTGGTAAGGAGGTTCTGCCCAGCATGGATACGACACACTGGATGATGACCAATGGAAGCACTCAGGTCTTCTCGGGCAAATGTGAACTTGAGACATCTGGACCTTATCAATCATTATTGGCCAAGAGTGGAGAAAGTGCAGGAGGACAGTGAGCAGAAGGCATGAGGTACAGAAATGAGGCGATGTTTAGTAGAAGGTGGGATGCCCAGAGGGCAGACAGGGGCGTGTTGAGGAATCAAAACGGAAGTCTACTCAAGAAGCAAGCAAGAGACCTGGATTTGGACGGAGGTTCATGATACCTCCGTTACAAGAGCCACGGTGAGCCTATATGTCAATCAGTATACACGAGCCTGACTGATTTCTAATGGGTGCAGCCCCTATGGAAACATTGTTTCCCTTTCCACCTGCAGACATCTTTAAGATACACAAGTTGAATAGCGGGCAACCTACGCCTGGCTCTCTGTATTCTTTGAAATCAGATAGAACCCAGCCAACACTCCAGCCCACGGTCTTGATACTAACATCCAAACATGCCAACAACTTCCAGCAGTATTTGTGGAAGAGGGAGGAAGTTAATGATATGTTTCTCCAAATTTCAGCGGAATGCTTTCCATGTCATCATTACTCATAAAGCATAAGGGTCAATTATGTTGGGAAGGAGAGATTGTTGTCATCTAAGCCTATGACATTTCGATGTGCCTCCCCAAGCTTCAGCAGGTTCCAAGGATTGAGACATGGAATGAGGATGGCTTTCATGTGGCCCTGGCCGAGGCCACACCCACTGACGAATGTTGGAAAGTGGAGATCCCACACGGGAATTATATGTGTCTGTGCACTTACTACATCTTTTTGAATTTGAGCTCAGCAATCCTATGCAACTCTTAGCGTGTCGCTGATTGTGAATCGACCATAGTGCATGAAGGTGTTTCTGACTTGTCATTGCTTCTCTTGATTCATTTCAAAAGTTTTGTGCATGTTTGAGCCCTTACCTACTTATTCAAAATTCAGAAGTTCCAAGAAGGGCAAAGATGGCTGAACAGTGGCAAGAAATCGAGAAACCACAAAAACATTTAGAAACCGTAGAGCAAAAGCTAACAAGTCGTCGTGGTGGGAATGAAGGCTTGTGTTGGTGAAGAGAAAAGCGTGATGCGTGGGGAGAGCAGCGGCCAGGGACCCCTCCCACAGGAGGGCTGAGAGCTGGGCTCCAGGCAGGCAGATGTTCTCAGATGACCTGCTCCGTTGTAGACCGTGATACGGGACAAGACGTCAACGTGTCCATAACTACAACGATCTCACGGTGGTGGGCTGAATACTCGCCATCCTCATTCCATGTCTCAATCCGGGGAACCTGCCAGTGTGTTATATTACATGATAATTGGAATTTAAGTTTCCGATGGAATTACGGCGACTAATCAGTTGATGTTGAAATATGGAGATTATCTTGGATTATCCAAGGAAGTGCCCAGTGTAATCTCAAGGGTCCCTGAGTGTGGAAGAGGGAGGCAGAAAGCAGGTACAGATATTTAGCATTACACCGCTCCTTACACCATTTAGACAAATGAAAAGAAAGGATTGTTCCGGGAGAAGTCTGTGTGAAATGAGACCCTTCAAAATTAGGAAGTGGAACCCACTCTTCACGCAGACACGAGCCCATGAGCTACCAAAACAAGTCAACTCTACACGAATTCCAGAGTCCCGGGACTCTATAAGTGCCTGGTGTCGAACCCCTTCCCATCAGTGCCCAGTGTCGACTGCCTTTCCATCAGTGCCCGGGGATGCTGGAGCCACAGGCCCCGTTGTAATGGGAAGAGGACTTTCCCACTTTCAGGGGAGTGGGTTAGTGCATGATGGGGTGGTGAGGGGTCAGGTCACTCTTGGCTGGTGTCACCAGTGATGGCAGGCAGGGGGGCAGGCGGGGGGCAGGAAAGCCTCGGAGGTTCAGGTGAGAGCAAGGGGCAGCCGGTGCCGTGTATGGAGCGGGCCCTGCATAGCAGAGCGCTGTCAGGGTGCCAGGGAGTTTCAGGGACTCAGGACCTTGGCTCTACGTTTGGGGCATGGCCCAGGGCAGGTGTGGTGACGGGCTGACCTGCTGCCTGTGAGGACCGAGGCTTCTCTTAAATCAAGGGTCCAGGTTAGTCCTGAGCATGCATCCCCCTTGGGCCACGACTCCCTGGGGCTGAGTTTCCAGAACTCAGCTCTTTCTCTGGAATCTCCCCAGGCTTTCCCCTGACCTTTAACATTTCCACTTCAAGGAAAGAGGAAGGCCACGCAGTGGCTGGGTCTGTGGACCTACTCGTGGGAGGCAGGAGAGCTCATTCACGGGAAGCTTCTGTCTCCCTGAGCGACAGGGACATGAAGACAGGGACGGATGTGGATGCTGAGGGTGGGGTGAACCTCGCGCCCCACTCCCAGGCTTTGCAACTCACGCCTCGTGTACTTGTGTGGGTACCACCCATCTTCTCACCTTTCTGGGGTACAGTGGTTCACACCCCCACAGAGCTCACTTCCTGAGGAAGCGCTCTCGGGTGGGGTGAGGGGAGTTAGGGCGGGGATGAGGGAGACACACCCCCTTTGAGGTTTCTCTTTCTCACTCAGAAACCTGCCTTTGGAAGTGGCCCTGAAGCTACTGAAAAATAAAAAAGAAAATGATAAGATTTCAAAGATAATATGGTACACCATTAATGAACCACAAACCACCCCCCCCATCTATTTAAAACAAGTCACACACGAGTCAATGAAGAAGACAGAGCTTTGTCTTTCTGTTCCGTGGGTGCCCACTGCCCGGGACTGACTGCGGTCACCTGCTCTGTCTCGGCTGCAGACCATCACCTTGGAGATGGAAGCTTCCCCCCCTCCCCCCCGAAGAGATGGGCACACAGAACCCAAGCAGGGACCCCGGACCCAGGAATGACCTGCCGTGTGGGGTCCTGGGGCTGGTGAAGCAGCCCTCGCCCAGCACGCAGGCTCCTGCACCCCCTGCCCACCAGACGTCCCCGGGAGTGTCCAGATGTGGCGAGAGGCGGGGGAGGGGCAGGAAGCAGTGGCCCTGGAGGCAGATGTGCGAAGAGGAGGCAGAGAAGCAGCTGCGGAGGCCAGGCGTCCTGCCGCCTCTCCCTCAGCAGCCAGGGAGTCAGAGGCCGAGGTCTCTTCCCGCCGCAGCATAGTCGGGGCAATGCTCGGTCACACGGACCTGCCCCGGTTAACAGGCACGAGAGCCACACAATGACGCAGCCATTTCAATAAATGCAGACTTGATCGCTTGGCTGGGCCTGTTCCCCGGAGCACATGCCAGCGATCGACCCACTGTCTGTATTGCCTGCCGTCTGGCTCAGACCCCGAGCCACAGCTAACACCCCGCGTGCTGGCAAACCGTCCCCTGTCCTTCTAGACGCTCAGAGCTGCCATTTGCTCTCACCGGCCAGGCAGCCACCTGAACCTCCCTCTCAATGCTGTGCCTCTGGGACTTCAGTGCATGTGAATTACCCCAAACCTCCTTACGTGTGAATTACCCCCAAACCTCCTCACATGTGAATTACCCCAAAACTTCCTTACATGTGAATTACCCCAAACCTCCTTACATGTGAATTACCAGCAAACCTCCTCACATGTGAATTACCCCAAACCTCCTTACATGTGAATTACCCCAAAACCTCCTCACATGTGAATTACCCCAAACCTCCTTACATGTGAATTACCCCAAACCTCCTTACATGTGAATTACCCGCAAACCTCCTCACATGTGAATTACCCCAAACCTCCTTACATGTGAATTACCCCCAAACCTCCTTACATGTGAATTACCCCAAACCTCCTTACATGTGAATTACCCCCAAACCTCCTTACATGTGAATTACCCCCAAACCTCCTTACATGTGAATTACCCCCAAACCTCCTTACATGTGAATTACCCCCAAACCTCCTCACATGTGAATTACCCCCAAACCTCGTTAAGATGCAGGTCCTGCTGCCCTGCGGGGCTGGGAACCTTTTGCCTGCCAAGGGCCATTTGGATATTTATGACATCATTCTCGGGCCACACAAAATTATCAACTTAAAAATTAGCCTGCTCTATTTGGTCAAACATTTAACGAACTCACCCCCAATGTGATGGCTGGAGCGGCTTCTCTTTGGTGAGGCGTGTGATGTGAGCTGGTACTGATTCCGTGGGCCCGACGCTCCCCACCCCTGCCCTGGAGGTGCTCACGTATTTTTGCTGAATGTGAACATACTTAGGATATGTCCTAAGCGGGACAGGATCCAACACTGCGCCCGTGTTTCACGTCTCTGGACAGCTGCACGGGACAGCCTGGGCACGATGTGGATGGCTCATCCGCCCATGTGCTGGGCCCTGAAACCAGGCGGACCTGGGCACAGTTCTTGCTCCCCCTGTGTGTCTCTCTGCTTGCAAAGTTTTCCAGAGTAAGTACGCGCTTTTAGGGTGTCGGGAGCACGAGCAGGCCTGCCGGGAGTCTGATACATAGGGAAGAGGAGAAGCCATGGTGGGGTGGTCCTGTAGGATGTGAGAGGTGGGTCAGGGATTCCCGGGGAGGTGTGGGGGAGGAGCGTTTCTTCCAGGGGACTGCAGAAGAGAGAGGAGAGGAGGTGACGTCCCACGTCAGGGAGGAAGGTGGGGGAATCCATGCTTCGTGCCCCGGTTTTCTCGCTGAGATTCTGGGTGCCTGCACGGATGGGGGCAGGGGTGGGAAGGCTAGAAGGCTTGAGGACAGAGTCAGTTGCTGATGGAGAGGAGCTGGCAGGAACATGAAGCGTGTTGTGGAGCCCCTAATTCATACTGGAAAGCATTAGCACGGTGGCCTTATATCCAGGGAACCCCCAAAGGCTTTGGGGGTCCACGGAGCGCATGATAGCTCCATGCGACTGGACTGCTCTGGGCTCCGCTCCCCCCTGCCCTGCAGGGAAGGCTGCGAGCTGGGCTGGGACGGGGTTCTGGGGGCCGAGGGGGTGTCGCTGCCTCTCGTCGTGTTTGCGTCACCCCGTGGCACTGAGCCAGCAGGTCAGAGGCGGTAAATGGAGTCACAGCCGGGACTGAAACGAAGGCACCGTGTGGTTAACCCTGGTGACTGGACCAGCACCTTCAACTCCTCCAGTGCCTTGAATCCCATCGAATGTTGGGCTTAAGATAAAACGACCCCGCAACTCAGATAAGTATGTCAGCCTTACGCCAGAAACCACGCGGGAACTCTGCCTACCACCCGGGAGCTCACGGATACCGCGTGCATTCCCCCCAAAGGTTCTTCTGCGTCACAGAGCAGAGGCCTCTGTGGCTGATCTTTAAGCATCAGGCCTGCGCGTCTGTTAGAAGATCCCAAAACGCCCAGTGAAATGACATGTCTGTCTGATGAGCCGGAATCGCCCAGCTCTGACCCCCACCTGCTTTCACAGGTCCCCCGTCTGACTTCCACTCTCCCTGGGGTCCCCTCCTCCTGTCTCTCCTGCCCTACTTTCCCACACAGCGCCCCTTCCCAGCTGACTCACTGCGGATTTGCTACGAGTGAGGAGGGCGCTGTTTTTAATGCCCCACTGGGATGTCTCCAACAGCGCTGGGGTATCTGAGACACTCGATATTTGTTGAATACAAATGTTCTAGGTTGTATTTGTGTGTTTTTTCTGTGGAGTTCAACCCAGAGGATTGCCGATTGCCGCCCAAGACTAGGAGACGGTGGTGGTAGTGGGTGGAGACCCCGGCTGCTTGGCAGAGGCGAGGATGTAAGGGTTTCCCTGTTCATTTTGGGGGGAGTCTGGCTGCTTTGCTGGCCTGGCTGGGGGAGGGCTGTGCTGCTCTGTGCTCTGCACCCAGCGGCAGGGGCAGTGGCCTCGTCCTCAGCTGCTAGTTCCCCCATCCCAGCAGGCAGCATTCCGATTCCCAGCCCCGACCCCCCTGATACACAGCTAGGGTGCAAAACCCACTGTCCTTGCCAACTGTCGCTTTGCAGGTTCCTCCCAGTCTGAACAAAGTCCTTTTCGGGGCACTGTGAATGTGTCTGTCTCTGGCGACATGCCTGTCATATTGATGTCTTTAATGTGTGCTGTGCAAACCTGTCTGTCGCGAGGCTGGGGCCGTGCCAGAGGCTATTTTTAAACGCTGTGTTGTGGTCACCGGGTGAGCTGCCTGTCTGATTTCCTGCTGAAGGCCGGCGCAGGAGGACGCTGTGTGCAGGTCTGGGTCAATGGAGTCACAGCGGAGAAGCTGGAGGCACTTTCCCAGGAAGTGAGCAGGGATGCAGGGGGTGAGGGGACCCGACTGGAGCCCCTAGGAGATGTTGCCAGGGCTGTGAGGGCACCGAGGGATGACCAGGCTGCAAGATCAGCTCCCCACAGGCAGTGACACCTGCAGAGAGGGGTGTTCATGGAACATGCTGGAACACCCTCTGTCTTTCCTCGTCTCTGTTCCTCCTCCCTCTGCCTAGGGGAGCCCTGGACATTGGTCCAAGTGTGGTCCTCACTTTGATCTGCCCCAGAGGACCCCGCAGACTTCTCCAATGAGCAAGGGAGCCCTAGAGTCTCATCCTGGTGGGAGGAGTAGGCTTTCCTGGACCAAGATCTGGAAATGAACACTGAGCGGGAGCGCCCAGCTGGCTCAATGTCCCCACCTAACAGATGTGTTTGTTGCTTTGGGTTTTCCTCCTATCAGAACGTAAGTACCAGGAAGCAAAGGTCTGTGTTCATTACTACAGTCCAGCTCCTACCACCCTTCCTGGCATACAGTAGGTGCTCAGCAAAGATCTGTGGTGGGAGGAGGGGAGGCATGGAGGGAGGGAGATTTGCTGGTTTCTCCCTGAGTGACACCACCCACCCTGGGAGAGAGACCTCTGCTATATTCCTTCACCGACATGGACTACATCAGCGCGTGGCCGTCTGCCTCCAGCTGCCCCCACGGACATCCGCCTTGGCCGCGAGCCTTGCCTGGCTCTGGGCACCCCTGGATGGTGCCCCGTACAAAGTCTCCTCTGAACAGCGAGACTAAGAACATTCTAGCAGAGGGAACACGGCCTCGGAGAGTGCAAGAAGCAGGAGCATTGTGGGAGGTTCCAGCCTGAGTAACCACGGGACCCCAGGGCTGCTTCTGGAGGAGGGCGGGGGAGGGGAGAGCGGCATCCACTCCTGATATGCCTGCATTACTAGGCTAGGCAAGGGCCCCGATCTGCTGCTGGGCCGCTGTAGTTCCAGGTCCTTGTTTCAGATCCTTCTCTCTCTCTTTTTTTCTTTTTATTGATTTTTTAGAGACAGAGGAAGGGAGAGAGAGATAGAAACATCGATGAGAGAGAACATCCATTGGCCGCCTCCTGCATGCCCCCCACTGGGGATCGGGCCCACAACCTGGGCATGTGCCCTGACTAGGAATTGAACTGGCGACCTCTTGGTGCATGGGTCAATGCTCAACCACTGAGCCACACCAGTCGGGCAAGACCCTTTTCTTTTAAGACCATAAGTAGCTTAGGTCCTGGTCTCTCACCATGAGGACAGCTGCCGTATGGTCTGTACTGTTTGCTCAGCCCCTTAGGATATTACCCTGGGCCACGGGCTCTGCTGGCCAGGCCCCTGCTCCCTGCACAGGGTGGGTAGGTGTTCACTGGCTATGTGGTGGCTCTTTGTGGGCTGAAGTAGATCAGAGAAAAAGAACCTGGTTCCATGAAGAAACCCTCACTAGCGTTCCTGCAGTGGCCTTTCCGTGCTCAGGGCTCACGCATGCATTCCAAACCAAGTGTCCATGCGACTGCCTGGTCCCTCGGGGGTTCCTTTTAGAACGCATTTTCTCCATTCCTGGACTCCCCCTGACTCTTTGTCAACGGAGGCCCCCTCTGGCAGCCAGGCGTCTGCATCCTGAATGGAAATCGCTCGATTAATGTGTGTGCGTGTCCACGCCGGGCAGGGCACCTGCTTTTCTGGGACAACTGCCATGTGGAATCAGGCGGCTTCCTCATTGTGCGCCTCTTTCTGGACAAAGGAGGAGACTTGGACGGCAGCAGGCACCCTCTCCACATCCTCCAGCTGCCCGGCGGACCGATTAAGATGTCCCGCTCCTGCTCAGCTGGCTGGCGTGGCCACGGGGAGTGGGGCGGTGGTGGAGTTCCACTCCACTTCCCGCTCAGCAGCCTCAGTCAGTCAGACCCTCGGGCCAGGCACCGAGAGCATGCCCCGAAAGGCATCCGGTGGCTGTCCCCTCCTCGGTGCGTCGCGCTGGTCTCGGGCTGGCTCCTCTCCGGGCAGCTCGGTGGTTGCAGTACATCCAGAGCCCCCGCGTGTCCCCACACTGCTGGGAGCAGAAGAGTCCCCCCTGGAGCCCTCAGGGACCAGAAAGGAAGCTGAACCGCCAATCCCAGCAGCCTGGCTGGCCATCTCCCATGCCTCCATGGCCCACACTGGCCTTGGTCCCTCCCGGACAGCGGCTGTGGGAGCGGAGGTGTTTCTGGAGATGGGGCAGGAACTAGATGTTGCCAGAACGTCACCAGCGATCACCTGGAGAAGACTTTTACTTATCACAGCACTTATTTTTTTTTACTATGCATAGGTCATGTGTTTAAAATTGAAAAATAAAAATTTAAATAACCCACAAGGAACAGGAAGTTCAAAATTTAGATCTGACCCAGCCCCTGTCTTTCCACCTGGGGCTGGTGTAGGGATAGAAGGAAAACAGACTTCTTTGCAGGGGGGGGAGATGGGGATGGGGCGGGGGGAGGGGCGGTCCCAGAGAAACCTGCACCTGCTGGGGTCTGTCCGGGTGCAGAAAGCGGGGGGGGGTGGTGGGCGATGGTCCCCAAGCAAAGCTGTGAGGAGAAAGCCCCCCTGTGGGGGTGGGAAAAGGGAGCTCATTTGTTTCCTATGGAAAACGCCACATTGAGGAAGTCTAACATTTCTGACAATGAGCATTTAACAAACAGAACATTTCAATTCTGTTCAGAATCTTGGTTTCCTAGAATACGATCATATATTTTCACAGAACAGTGATTTGTTATAAAAACATCAAATTCTGTTAAGTGTGTATACATTGTTTTTAGGAGTAATGTAAAAAGGTGCTATGTTTTGAATAATTCAAGATCTAAGTATGAAGAAAATTTAGTGAAATGAGAGAAAATAGGAGGCTACGTATGTGGAGACATTATTCTTGATAAGAAATCATTGGCTAGCAATTGGCATATGTACCATGTTATGTACACATAGTGCCTTTATGTACACATACAAAGATACCATACATATCATGGTGGATATCATGGTAAACACAGCTGGATGTGCCATCAATTAGTAAGGTCAGCACTGAGTGGGGAAATGCCATAAATACTTCGTAAAAATACACAAATATATAACTACCATAAACCCAATCAAAAGGAAAATGATGGGAAAAGTATTTTCAGTGCATGTATCAGACAAAAAGTTAATATGGTGATTATACAAAGAGACCCCATAAACTGGTAAGAAAAAGGGATAATCAAATAGAAACATGGTCAAGGGGAAAACAGCTGACTCGTCCCAAAACATGATTTTTTAATAAAAAGGCTTCTCAGCCATCTGAAGAGGTCGGCTCCAAGGAAACACTTCAGAACCTGTTGGTAACGCTGCGTGGTGGGGGGAGGGCATGGGAGCCGGGGGGCCCTGAATGTCGAGAAGGCTCTGGAAGGAGTCAGAGGTTGGGCAAAGGGGCCCTGGGCTGAGTCCCCCACTCTGCTAGCAGCGGCGGTGTGAGAGAATGAACCCACACAGGGATCGGGGTGTCAGAGGAGGTGACTGAGCAGAAACAAGGGTATATTCTGAGTACAGGCTCAGGAAACAGAAATTGTGCCCTGGTTCCCTTGCCTGCGGCGGGACCATCTCTTCCCTGTTCTTCGGAGCTGCCCACCTTGGGCTCCCTCACGCACTCACTCGGGAACTGCCCTCATCAGCCTTCACCAGAGGGACAGGTGTGGTGGTCCCCATAAGCCAAAAATGGTGGTGGGTGCTGTGCCACACCCTGGAGACCAGCACGTGTGTCCTGTGTGACTGGATGGCCAGGGCACCGTGAGGGGCAGCAGGACCATGTGAGCTGATGGGTGGTACCTGTCCTTACCCACACTGTTGTGCTACGGATGCTCAGCTGACGGACCAGACAGGTGCCAATGCCACTGAGCCTGCAGAAGGATGTGACCTAATTTCCAGGGGACCCAGCTGTGGCAGGCTGACCTAGAGTATCACGGTTTTCTCACTCTCTCAGGAAATGGCACCGCCATCCTTCCAGCAGCACAAGCCACACGCAACCCTGACTCTGACACCACCCTCCGCATTGGCAGGATGGCCACACAGTATATTGTTCAAACCAGGTCACTTTGGGGCACGAAATGGGTATCATTCCTGATTATGCCGAACCAAGGCATAAACCAAGGCTGTCCCAGCAAATCGAGACTTACAGCCCCCACCTCAGAGCCAGCCCACCACCTGGGTCTGCGGAGTCTACCCTGTAACATCTCTCACGTCCAACACTTTCCTCCGCCACCACCACCCTGGCCCAATCCATCACCTCGTCTCCAGGCTGAGGTCCACCCACACCCATAATAGTTTCCAGCCGAGTGATCATTTCAGGTGCAAATCTAATAATGGCGGCTCATCCTTCTCTTTTCAAAGTCCTCCCAAGACTCCTCTTTGAGCTTAGGGTGAAATCAGAAGAACCTGAAAGTTCTTAATGTCGGTTTCCGCCACAGGATGTCTCCCGTGGAGACAGGGATCCTGACTGTCTACTCACCATTTGACCTGTGGCACTTGCCACATGCTAGGTGCTCATCAAATATCAGTTAAATTGAAACCGGACACAAAACGGGTCCGCGGCTGCCTGTCACTACTTGAGCCAAATTAAGCAGAGACAGGGTTAAATCATACAAGAGCATGTATTCCAATAAGGCCGGCAGTATGGCGAGAGCAGCAGGTCATCCTGGAAATTCAGTTCTAACCTCTCCTATTAGCCGGCTGATTATATGGGGTAAGTAAGAAAGGGGCTGGGGGCAAGGCACACAGGGGCAGGATAAGGGCTGCAGGGTCTGTCATCCGAGCGTCTCCTTCCAGGACCTTGAAGTCCAATAAAAAGTAGTTCATTTTCCATGATGTTAAAAACAGCTCCGCCCATTCCTGGGACTGGAGAATGGTCAGTGTTCCTGAGGCAAACTCCTGGAGGGGGTCAGGGTCCAGGCACAGCAACCAAGTCAAAGTGTGTCCTGTCCTTGTCTGTTCTCAAAATATATTCCCTTTCCTGAGTGAGGGACCCGTCTGGGCTCTGAGACGTCTTCTCTGGTCATGGCCCTGGGTTCTCCTTACAGCACACCCTCCAGTTCCTCCGGGTCTGCAAGAAAACCTCTAGTCCCTAGTCATGACACAACTGTGGTTCTGTTATTACTACGCGCCCTTGCCCCTATCAGAAGGAGTACATGAATGGATGAATCCGATGTGCTGGGCCCACAGTTCCCACTCGGATGGAAAAGGCTGTCTGATTACTGACTACACGTGTAACGCGTGGTGATGGAAACTCCCCGTGTCTGTAGCTCCAGTTTGGACGCTACGCACCATCTCGTGCCCGCAGCGCTGTGCTTTCCACTGAGCTGCCAGCGCGGACGTGGCCCTTGGTGGCATCTTGCCTCTCGCAGCCCCCAAATTTGCTGTTAGTCATGTAGCTTTGGGGGGGGGGGTTCAGATGGAAACAAAACAATAAACAACTCTTTATTTTTCGTTTCGTTCTTTGCAAAAACAGATTCCAGATTCCAATGCAAAAAGGAAGTGTGTTTCCAAGGGCAGAATCGGCATGAGGCGGAGGAACGGCAAGCTGCGGGCTGTTCCGCTGTCACTCGTTGGTACTTGTAACAAGCGTGGCACGGAGGTGGCAGTCTTTTCACAGCGGGAAGCGAACGCTGCTGTTTCTGGGCACGGGTGAAGCACAGAGGCACCGCTAGATCCCTGCGCTGCCCCGAGAAGGGATGAGAACCGCTTCCCACGCCGCAGCACGCGCGCCGGTGCGCTACCCCGAGAAGGAATGAGAACCGCTTCCCACGCCGCAGCACGCGCGTCCGTGCGCTACCCCGAGAAGGAATGAGAACCGCTTCCCACGCCGCAGCACGCGCGGCAGTAACGGCAGCGCCGGGCAGAACGGGGTGGAGGACGCGGTCCTGTGGTGAAGGAGCTTGCCCGTGCTCTTACACACCAAACCCGTTTCCAGCGCTCAGGGTGGGTTGGAGCTCAGCAGACGTGTGCACTGAATCACCCGTGCTTCTGGCCCCCAGGGATCGCCCTCGGTCGTCAAAACCATCGGAGGACAACTTACATGCTTTTGATAGGAAAGGTCGGAGGCACTGTTTCTTAACGCGCTGCTCAACTTCACCGTGGAAAAAGTCACACGCTCGCTGGGGTGTTTCCCCTTCGTGGGAGCCTGAAGCTGTTCCCATCCAAAGCGTGAGAGGTGCTCTGTACCTCTGGCGACAGCTTCAGCCAGGCAGGGCCGGGGGCCCATCAACGGCACAGCGTGGACGAAGCCAAGCAGACGCCCATGACCCAGGTTCCCAGTCAGCTCTTGTTGATTCCTGTCCAGACGTGGGTGCCGTTGATATGTGGAGCACCCCCCCCCCAGGTGAATCTGATGAGCACGGTAAGCTTTATCATTAAAAAACAAACAAACCACCAAATGTAGCCCGAAAAAACAAATCTCACCCGTGACAACCGGGGTCGGCTGGATCCTGGCTGCTAAACATGTCAGGTCCTAATCCCCAGGACCTGTGAGGGTGGATTTATTTGGAAAAGGGGTCTTTTGAAATTTGGTTGTTAAGGATCCTGACAGGGAGATCATTCTGGTTTATCTGGGTGGACCGTAAGTGTAACCCCAAAGGTTCTTATAAGAGAGGGGCAGAGGGACATTCTACTCCCAGACAAGGAGCAGGCCATGTGACCACAGACCGGGGATGGAGTGATGTGGCCACGAACCACGTAACGTGGGCAGCCCCCAGAAGCTGACGGCGGTAAGGGACAGACGCCCTGCAGACTCGCTTTCGGCCCAGTGAAACTGATGTCGATCTCCGGGCCTCCGGAGCTCAGAGGATGCATTTCTGTTTTAAGCCACCAACTCTGTGGGTAACGTGTTCCAGCAGCCCCAGGAGAGAAATACAACTGACGTCCTCAGCGGGGCCCCTCGGTCCGAGCGAGGGCAGTTCCCTGCGGCTCCGTGTGCTGGGAGGTGGCTCGGCGGACGACTGGAGCCCTAAGAACCAGAGAGAAGACCAGGGCGAGCCTGGGCGTCCGTGCAGCAGTGCCCGCCATGTGTCTCAAGGAGTCCGCCCTGGGCGGACACAGTTCCTGCAACCTGTTCTCTCCTGCAGGGGACCGAAGTTGTGCCTTTCGGGAAACTGATTTTCAGCTGGTTGTTAAGAAACCTTTAGACTTAGGACTCAGAGAGAACCTTTGACTCTTCTTCCCTGCTAAGAGCTGATTCAGAGGGGGAAACCTACTCCAAGAGGAAATCTTAGGATGCTCACCCAGCAGCCTGATTGAAATTGAGTTTGGGGGATGGGAGGGCCTGTTGACTAGACTGCCCTGTGTCTCATTGCGTCTGGGTTGCCGAGCAAAAATTTACCTGCCGTGTCCCCGTGAACTGCCTCCGTCCTCTGAAATCTCAGACCCCCCCCCATTTCTCCTTTGTCAGAAACGACATGTATACCCCGTGTACCACGCTGTCTTTGGGGTTTTCATGCTTCTGTGGATTCCCCGTGCGCACGTACGAAAAGTTTAATTTTCTCCTATGGATCCCTCTGTCGATCTGATCACTAACCCAGCGAGAAGAACTTAGAAGATGAGAGGGAAAACATTATTTGTTTTAGTCCCCACGGTGCTTATCAGACATGTTCCATGTACCAGGCTCTGTGTGAGGACCCTTACCTGCCTCACAAAAGCCTCGGACAGCCCGGCGAAGCCACTCACCTGAGATGGCCTAGTGAGTGGCCGAAGAAATTCTAGGGCTCTGACTCTTACTGCTTCCGGTCTTTTTCCATGGTGTTAACCTGCCTCCTTTGAGAAGTGCAAATAAGATCTGGTCAACACTGGACTTTGACTCCCAAGAACAGGGTGCCAAGATTTTGTGGTATTTCTTAAGCCAAGTTCCCCACATTAAGATGTCCCCACACCATGGAGGGTCACTTAAGCCCAGGAGCCTTTAGCATGGCGTGAGTCAGTGTGCCCTCTGGCCGGGTCAGGGCTTCCTCGAGCGTCCCTGAGAACGCTCGGGTCAGCGCCTCCTCAGATGGCGCTCCACCTACAACTCAATCCTTTACCTGCATGTTCTTCCCAATTTTTCTATCTCCTGCTGTCAACAAGCGTAAAATACACCGTTCTAGGAGAGCATACTCTAAATGAAAGACTGGTTTTGAGAGTTTCTATTTTGATGTATCAGCTTCAAACTCATTTCATCATAATTAGAGCTTACAGCTTCCACCCCTCCCCCTCCCCCGTGCAAGTCAGCAGCCTGGGGTGCATGAATCACCCCGCCAATGGTTTGTGCCACGGCACCGTGCAAGCTAAACACATTCTTTCCATGTTAGCCTCTGGGTTAAAAAAAGAAGCTGTGCTCTAAAGGAGAGAGATGTCATTTTGAAATGAGCGCTAGAAAGAAAATTAAGAGGAAATGAGACCTTGGTCGACCATGTACTGATGGG
Organism: Tadarida brasiliensis; assembly: GCA_030848825.1. Lineage (NCBI taxonomy): Eukaryota > Metazoa > Chordata > Mammalia > Chiroptera > Molossidae > Tadarida > Tadarida brasiliensis. Next base: position 103,121,277 of record CM061265.1, read on the forward strand.
CCTGAGAGACTTCCTTCCTTCGAGACTTCTGATGGGACAGTCTCCAAGTAGGGGCTTTCCACAGAAAGCTGGGGGGCAGGCCAGGGAGCAGGAGGTACAGAACTCACCAGAATGTGGCCAAGGACAGGAATTCACTGTAACAAAACTTCGTCAAAAAATGAGCTCTAGGCCCGGCTGGTGTGGCTCAGTGGGTAGCATCGTCCCATGGACTGAGAGGTCCCGGTTCAATTCCCAGTCAGGGCACATGCCGGGGTTATGGGCTCGATCCCCAGTAGGGGGCGTGCAGGAGGCAGCTGATCGATGTTTCTACCTCACATTGATGTCTCTACCTCTCTCTTTAAAAAAATCAATAAAAACATATTTCTAAAAAAGTGAGCTCTAGCATCTGTACTAAAATGCTCCCTAAAGGCATTTTCACCCCGATATTTCAGTTCTCATTTCCCAAGCCTTCATGTGGCTGCAACACCGCAGATGCACTGGTGGCCGGGAATGGCTGCCATCTGACACTCTTCAGACCGAGAAGGAGGAAGTGAGACTGGTTCCCCTCGGGGGAGGAGGGAGAGGAGAGTTGGTGGCCTGGAGCCTACTGCTGTCTTGAAGGGTCTCTCTGCACCCGAATGCATACACCCTCTCAGCAAAATGAAAGCCCTGAATGGCAGAACCGATCCCCCTTGGGAGGTGACATGGTCACAACGGTGAGCTCCATGCCCCTGAGGGGCTGTGGCCTTGTCTCCGAGAGGTCTTCTGGTGTCTCTGTCTCTTCACATCCCCAAGGACCTCTGAGCTCAGGCCTAGCTGGTTCCTCATTGTCCCCGCTCACTCCCTCTTCCTCCTCCTCCTCCTCCTCTTCCTCCTCCTCCTCCTCCTCCTCCACTTCCCCCTGCTGCTCTGCCTCCCACACAGAGCAGGCAGGGGTCAACTCTCTCCTCCCTCGTGGCCTCCCAGGCTCAGTCCCACACTGCAGACACCCTTCCCGTCTCTCCGAGTTTCTCTCTGAGCCACAGGCGATGCCTTTAAATGCAGTGAGGAGTTTATCAGAACAGTTTTCTTGTCAAGATGACAACATTTGCAGTGATAAAGACAGCAATCGGAAGTTGGGGAAAATTCCATCTTGGAACAGAAGAATCATGACATACTGGGCTGAAGAGGGTCCCCCACAGTCACATCTGTCCACCTGGGACCTCAGAATGCGATCCTATTTGGAAACTGGGTCTTTGCAGACGGAGTTAGTTAGGATGAGGTCATCCTGGATTTAGGGGGAGATGACCGGTGTCCTCATAGGAAGACCAGGTGAAGACACACGGAGACACAAAGAGAACACCCTATGACAATGGGACAGATTGGAGTGACGTGTCTACAAGCCAAGGGACCCGAGGATGGCTGCCACCACCAGAAGCTAGGAGAGGCCTGGAGTCGCCTCCTCCTCAGAGCTCCTGGAAGGAGCCGAGCCTGCCGACACTTCGGTTGTGGGTTTCCAGCCGGCAGACAGTGAGAGGGTCATTTCTGTGGCTTCACAGAACCCAGCGTGTGGTCACTTGTGGAAGCCCCGGGGCACACATGCACAGGGGCATCAGAGGCTGGGCTACATCCCACAGCATGATGGGCTTCTTACCTGACCTCATATCACAACCAAGCCCACAAGCATGGGAAGGGCCGCCGTGGGGCTGTCGTTGCCGAGCATCATTCATGCAAGCAGAAGGCAGGATTGTCTTCAAAGATGCACAGCCTAGTGACCTTCCAGTCTGAAATACGACACAGCAAGTGTTTTCATGGCCTGGATCGCATGGTCTTTACATTCCTTGACCTTGATTCCAAAATCCAATGGTGGAAAATTCTTTGCGGTGGAAAACTGAAGTGGTAACCTGATTGTTTCATCTTGCCGACGTGAGGATGCCCTGGTCTCCACCTGAACTGAAGAGTGAGAGAAAATCCTACAGGGATCTCTCCTTTGGGGAGCTGCTATGCACCCCGGACCCCCAGATATCTCAGAGATGACTTACAGTTGGCTGCAAGGAAAAGAATATCTCAGCAGCTATTATCAGAGTCAGGGTGTAGACCCCCCTCTGCCACTAACAGGTACCATTTCCATCAGAGTCAGGGTGTAGGCCCCCCTCTGCCACTAACAGGTACCATTTCCATCACAGTCAGGGTGTAGACCCCCCTCTGCCACTAACAGGTACCATTTCCTTCAGTCGGGTGTAGACCCCCCTCTGCCACTAACAGGTACCATTTCCATCAGAGTCAGGGTGTAGACCCCCCTCTGCCACTAACAGGTATCATTTCCATCAGAGTCAGGGTGTAGACCCCCCTCTGCCATTAACAGGTACCATTTCTATCTCACGATTTTTCATTTACAAAGTAAGAACATTGGACAAGATGCCTCACAAGCTCCCAGCTCTTAGATAATTTGTAAAAGCTTGGGGTGGGGGCAGGTGGGGTTCCAGGGGTTCCCATGTGGAAGCCAAGAAGAGGTTCTGAGGGACTGGCATTGCCCAGCGGCGGGAGGGTGGGCTTGTCCCTGTTCCTGGCACCAGGGCGGGTGCAGGACCTCTCCCGGGCCTCAGTCCTTGCCTCGTCTCCCTGTTCCTGGCACCAGGGCGGGTGCAGGACCTCTCCCGGGCCTCAGTCCTTGCCTCGTTCATGGTGGGACCGGCGAGTTAACCTACAGCTGACCTTGTCTGTCCGCCCCTCCCTCCCCCTGCCCCGGCCCAAGCCCTGGTCCTGCAGGCATCTCTGCAGATCAGCCTGGAGCTGTCTGGCTGTGGAGGTGAGGGCGGGCCCAGGGGGGGCGAGACGCCTCCTTCAACCCCGCTGAGCTGCTCTGGAACCCAGCCTTCCCGAAGCTTCTCTGCTCGGTGCGCCACTCCTCGGCTGAGAACTGCAATGAGGTGTCGTTTCTCGATGGATGGAAGGACCAGTCCTTTCTATTTGCTGTTTTTGTTGGGCCTAGAGCGTCAGTGGCTGTTATTGTTTGCCCATTGAAACCTATCCTGTTCCTCGCACTGGGTCTCACATTCCAGTGGGGATTCCTATGGGCTCTCTGGGTCCGAAAGGAGGAGCCTTTCCCGGGACCACGGGGTGTGTCCTGGAGAGAAAGTGCCAGGCCCTCTGTCTTCAGCTGGAGCCTCCACAGCGAAGCCGGCTGCTGCTGACCTGGACGGAGCGTTCTTCTCCAGGACAGCAGACAATGGCCACCACCTGCTGTCACCCTGACCCGGAGCGCTGGGCCAAGTCTTGTTTTCAAAACCTTCTCAAAATTCCTTTGAAGCAAGTGGGGGCGGGGTAACATTTCCCCTCAGCGCACCCAGGGAACCAGGCCTCCAGGGTTAGTGGGGGCCGGGCAGCCTCATTAAGGGGCACAGAGCCCCCGGTGTCCTCTCCCTCCCGGGGGCCTAATCCTGGAGGTCTTTTCATCTGAGTCATCAGCTCTGCCGGGTCTTCGAGCCACAGGTGACGGCTGAGAATTGGAAGACGTCTAATTAATAGTATTTTTTAATGAAATTCCACGGACACACGGCGTATCTGTCTCTGCTTTTCGTGGATTATCTAATGTGGGGGCTAAAAAATATTAATCCTCCCCCCCACCTTCTAAATTCTTCCAGCTAGTAACCCAATTAACAGAGACAGATTAACAGGAGAAAATCAAAATTTTAATACATATGCCTGGGGGATTCACACGAGCATAAAAATTCCAAAGACAGTGAGGCCGCATGGAGTATGTAAGACGTCTGTGGACACAGGACAAAGGGGCGGGGACGGGTATTAGATTTCAGAAGCGAAATTGGCTGATTTACAGGTAGGTGAGGAGCAGAACACACAGGGCAGGAAAATCCTTGCCAGGTGACCCAGGGACACCGGGACACGGGGATCTAGTGAGCAGGCCCTGTCCAGAGCCCTCTGTTTACCACACTGAATGCAGATTAGGCCTCGGCAAACATCCTGAGATCTTCCTGACGCAGGTTTTTCTGTCTGGACCCTGGGCAGGAAAGGGGGAGGGGGTCAAAGGTTCTTTCTGAGTCTTGTTTCTTATTTGTTTTTTTTTTTATTCCTCACCTGAGGATATTTTTCTACTTATTATCAGATAGAGTAGGAGGGAGGGAGAGAGAGAGAGAGACAGAGAGAAACATCGATGTGATAGAGCCACATCGACTAGTTGCCTCCTGCATGACCTGACCAGGGCCGAGGACAAACTACAACCGAGGTACATGCCCTTGACCGGAATAGAACCCCTGAGCCCAACCGGCCAGGGCTGAGTTTGTTTTTTTTTTTTTTATCCTCACCCAAGGACATTTTTTTGCATTTATCTTCAGATAGAGCGGGAGGGAGTGAGGGAGGAAGAGAGAGAGAGAAACATCGATGTGAGAGAGACACATCGACTGGCTGCCACCCACATGACCCCAACCGGGGCCGGGGACAAACCGCAACCGAGGTACGTGCCCTTAGCGGGAACTGAACCCGGGCCTCTCTGGTCCGTGGGCCAATGCTCTAACCGCTGAGCCAAACCGGCCAGGGCTGAATCTTGTTTCTTAATAAACACCTTAAAATCAATATCCCCAAAAGTAGCTTTAGGGTGACAAAACTGGTTCTTTCACTAACTTGCAGACGCCTTGGAAGCAGATCCCCCAAAGTAGAGCAGGGCACGCAAGCCCCGTGAGACTCCGCATGAAACATGAGGGATCAGGGTCAAGTCCCCCGGAGAAGCTGCAGCAGAGTTCCACTCGGGGGTTTGAGAAACGTGAGCAAATACAAGGCCCTGCTTCTTAACTTCTGTTGGCCTAATACTAATGGACATCCCAGGCAGCTACCATTCCGCAAACCAGCTGAGCGGGTGTGTAAGGACTTGAATCGCTGCGTGGGACACAGGAGCCCCCAGCGGGAAAATGGGGCAAAGCTTGGGACCCGCAGTCCAACGGTAAGAACTCCCTTGAATCACTGGGGAATAGCAGCGCGTGCTGGAGGCTCCCGTCTGGGGCTAGGATGGCCTTTCCGTCTGTGCCCAGAGACCCCAGCTGCAGAGACAGACACTCTCCTTGCCTGTGCATCCCGGTCAGTGTTCCTACATGCTCCCTTAAAGCAACCTAAAATCAATAAAATAAGCCTTTTAACAACCCAAAATTGAAGAGGAAATCTGGGGTTTGCGTTCAGGATCATTTTGCTGGCTCGACGTCTCAGCAACATCCGGTAGGCTGTGCACATACAGATAAACATCTCTGTTTCAGAACGAATCTCTAGCGGGAACCTCTGTGGGCCAGAACGACAGGGCTGGAAGGAGGGGCCGGTTCCATCTCAAGTGCAGAGGGGGAGGGTAGACAAGAAGGCGGCTGAGCAGAATGGGTTGAATGGATGACTCCGCTCTAGCTGAGGTTAAGATGAATGATTTATAAGCCCCGGGAAGGGTGTTCTGCGGGCATTTCGAATGTCCCCAGAGAGACCCTGATGGCCTCATCCTTTCTTTTCAGTCCGGGTTGAGAGGGAGGCGGCCCTGGGGGAGTAGTTCCCACACTTTGGGGTGGAGGAATGGAAAAGCATTCTGTTGAAATTCTTTCTTCGTAGCCTGATGTTTGCTTGTGCTTTGAAAACAAGACTTTAAGCAAAGAACACTTGGTTTGAGGTTTGAGAACTGTAGTCGGTCGCTGGGTAAAATCATATTTCACAGGAGGCATACTTTGACCTCTCTAATGCATACACATCTTTTTTCATCTGTAGTTAGTTGACTTTTAACCTCCCCAAGATCTGCATAGCATGAAAAGGTGAAGACCCCGTCACTGCCCGGCTGTCCCATACCTGTCTCTGATGCACGAGACACCTGACCTCATCCCGCCTTCTCATCTGAGTCATTATGCTAATTAGCTCTGGGCCACACATCACAAGTATGTCGGCAGAGAAGGTCCCTAGAGCGACTCTTGGTCTCTCAATTACAAAGCTCTCCTTTGGGGTGTGAATGAAGCGGCTGGACTCCGGCTCTGGGTAGGGGCTCGAGCCATGTCCGGCTTCGCCACAGTGGGGCGGCTGGCTGGCTCACCTGGGTGGGCGTGTCCGTGCCTGCACAGACCCTGAGCTCAGCTCCGGATGGCCTTCCGACTCCACTGCTCCTTCCCTCCACACGTGTCCCCAAGGGGCAGTCTTGTAGGTGACCCAGCAGAACAGTCTCGTGGGTCCTCAGCCTCCTGACTCTAGCCTTCTTCCCTTCTTGTCATTTCAGCCACCCCTACTGATGGCCAAACCATGGCACTCACGATGGGCCCAGCTGCACCAGCTCCAGGCCCTGTTCGCTCCTCGTCGCTAGTAACGACCACGGAGGAAGTGGGATCTAATTAGCTCTTAGGAGGGGGGGCAGTGCACAGGATGGCAGAGCCCTGGGTGTCCCTGCAGGGGGTTAACTTGCTAAGAGTTAGCCTGGAGGGAGGGCTGAGTTGAAATTCTTGATAGCTGGAGCAATTCTCTTGAAATGCACTGTGTTGTGAAATCCTGGGGAGAGGGTTCCTGTCTTGCTCTGGTTTCCTTCATGCTTAACTGGGCGCCTGGCGTGGGTTGGGGTGTCCTGGGTGTTTAGTTCGTTTCTGGGACTTGACTCAAAATCTTAGACCAGGAGCCCAGAAGCTCTTCGTCTACTTCTTCCTGGGGGCTGTTCCCAGATAAACCGACAGAAGCAGAGCGGGGTGGGGACCGAGGACCCACACTGTTAAGTGATGTACTTTGTTTTCAGCCGCCTGGGGACAGCGGTGTCTGAGCCAAAGGAATGGACTGGGAGTTTTCATTAGAGGGTTTTAAATTCAAACCCCAAATCCAAGAATGTGCAGGACTTAAGAAAACCTGTTCCTCAAATCCAAATTCACAAGAAAATTATTTGTATCAGGTTGAGGATGAATTTGTGGTTGACAGAATTTGCCTGAGAACTGAGCCAGACCCTCGATTAGATGTCGTTCAAACATCAAGTTACGGAGAGAAGCGTGTTGGTGGGTATAGGATCAAGGCATATGGTCCTTCATATTCCTAAGGGGCACTTTAATTCCCTATAATGGGTCAATTGCTCTTACACTCCGCAAGGGATTCTTCTACACCTAGGATCAGAATGCTCTCTCCCTTTGCAGGGCTGGTGGCAACGCCTTACTGTTACTTTTTCCTTAGACCCAAAGTCAACTATTGTTCATTTCAGTTTGTGAGCCAGAAAAATGTGTATGTGTGTGTGTGTGTGTGTGTGTGCGCGCGCGCGCACAGTTTTATTGATCGATAACTTACGTATCGTAAAATATTTGACATTTTACATACACACAAGATTGCAAGTCAATGGAATTTAGTAAATTTAAGAAATGATGCAATTATCATCACAATCCAGTGTCTGTTTCCTCTCCCCGGTGACCTGTCTTCTCTGGGCATTTAATGTGAATGGAATGAGACAATCTGCAGTTGTTGTGTCTTCTCTGGCTTAGCCTGCGTTTCTGAGGGTCATCCAAGGTATAGCATGTGGTGCTCCTGTTTACTGCTGAACGCGATCCATTAGGGGAATGTACTGCATTGTGTTGGAAAAGAGTGTGTTTTGAAGGATAAACTGACTGGCACCGGGGTAGATGTGTTCGGCGTTCAGGGAACCTGAGATTTGGTGCCTCCTCGGCAGGTTCGTCAAATTTAATCAGAGAAGCAAACTGAAGACGTAGGGAGCAATACGACGTTTTTGTGATGCGTGGTGATGGGTGTGAACTGGACTTACTGTGGCGATCACTGCCCAATATGTACAGATATCGAATCATCATATTGCACACCTGAAACTAATGTAATGTTACATGTCAGGTATATCTCAATAAAAGATGAAAAGTATCACCTGGCCGGTGTGCTCAGTGGTTGAGCGTCCACCCATGCACCAAGGGGTCCCGGTTCGACTCCTGGTCAGGGCACATGCCCAGGTTGTGGGCCCGATCCCCAGTGGGGGGCATGCAGGAGGCGGCCAATTGGTGTTCTCTCTCATCGATGTTTCTATCTCTCTTTCCCTTCCTCTCTCTCTCTCTCTAACATCAATAAAGGAAAAAAAAAATAAAAAAATAAAAAAAGGTGGAAAGTACCTTGAAGGGAAAAGTAACATTAAAAAGTAGTGTTTGAGGAAAATAAAATGGCAGAGCTATGGGAGAGAAATTGGAATTGGGAAAGCTTGAGGCCTGAGTTGGATGATTCTAGACAGATTCTGATGAGACACTAAGTCAGATGGACAGTAACAGTTCAGCATGGACTCCCCCTTGGCCACCCTACCCCAGGCTCCCCGCAGGTCCCACGACACCTCAGACTCTCCCTCCCCAAGTCTGCACTTGCTGCTAGGCCTGGCCCCTGGCAGACTGGCTGTCTCCGTCCTCAGCCTCTCAGAGGCCCCCTGGTTAAGCCGACTCAGGTCACCGGCCCTGCCATTCACTCTCCAGCCCCTCATTTTCTTCCAGACCACTTATCACATAGCACGAGCCATAATTATCTCGTTTGCCTGCTTCTTTCCTACCTCAGGCTTCAGGGGTCTGCCTTCCTTCCTCTTTATTTTATCTCCACGTCCAGGATGGTGCCTGGCCGAACTCAAAAACGACTTATTAAATGCACCCAGTGTGCATGTGAGACGTTTCACAAGAAAAGTGGCTAGAACGTGGGAAATGGCAAGGTTGGACTAATGAAAATTCTCACTAAGTGTGCTGTTATCATCAAAGGCAGGGGCATCAGAGAAGGAGGGGTTTCTGCAGGAACGTGAGGAACTCTGTTTGGGTAGGTGGTCTCTCTGCCAGTGCAGAGGACAGCCACCAGAAACAGCCCAGCAGGAGAGGACAGGAACAGAGAGAAGACAGGCAGGGCGGGGAAGTGTGGCAGAAACCACCACGGCAGGTATGGCTCACAGGGACGGGGGGTAGGTGAGTTCCAAGCCAGCCACAAATGAGAGGGGCCACGACCAAGGCCCGGGGGCCAGGAACAGGGACAAGCCCACCCTCCCGCTGCTCAGCAACGTCAGCCCGTCAGAGCCTTCACACTGCATCGAAACTCTGGCTCCCCAGCTGTCCCCCACCCCAAACCGTTGCAAATTAAGTGAGAGCTGGAGGGAACTTACGTGTAAGACATTTTGCCCAATGTTCTTGTTTTGTAGATGAAAAATGATGAGATAGAAACGATACCTATTAATGGCAGAGGTGGGTCTATCTGCAACCTGGCTTTCTGATAGAAATGGTCATCTGGTTGGTGGCAGGGGTGGGGCCACAATCTGACTCCTTGACGTCTCAGTACAGTCTTCACTTCTCTTCCCCATGTTTCCTAAACTTGGAATTAAAACAGCCATATTCTGACCATGCCAAACATCTGTCTGCTGTCTGTTGGAGTCATTCCTCCTGGATTTCCTAGCAATCCCCGGGGAGAGGAAATAATGAAAACAGAATGACATGCAATTATTTCAATATTGCAACCACGTTTTGAGAAATCCACTAAGCCGAGTGAAGAACCTAAGCTGGTCCATAAGCTATAATTAGACATCACACATGAAAAACAGGGCCTTTTCTGCATGACTGGCACTGAACCCGATGCTGACAGTGGGCTAACATCCCGAGAGCTGATTATCTTGGTTTAATAAACTCCAGAGCCTGGCCTTCCCGGTGTGGGCTCCTTGGCAGAGTTAATAAAATGCCCCCATCTAAAAATATCTAAAACCGTTAGATAAAATATGACCATGTTGACTTAAAATACGTAATTGATTTAACAAACAAGAAAGAGAGACCCTGGGTGCTGGGAACAGAAGGAGCCCAAAGCCAGAGCCATACAGTGTGAATCCTGGTTGCGGTCACCAGGGCTGGTACACCGATAGCTAGAGGCTTCGTGAACACCACATGAAGACAGGAGCTGGGGCTGGGTGGAGAGCTGGACCCGAGACCTCTGCATAAAGCTGAGATTCTTGAAACCGAAGAGAACCCAGAAAACTCTACCTGCCAGCACGCCTCTGTCCAGGGCTCTGAAAGGAAACACGACTAGTCTGTATTTGTATTATTGGCACGGTGCAGCAAGCCCTCAGTTAAGTCTGAAACATATAAAGTGGTCCTGCCTTGATAACACCCCAGTAGCAATTCAGGATCTTGAGATATTAGAATTCTTTACAGAGACCAAAATATTAGTATGTTCAAGTCTATGAAAGCACTTCTTAAGAAGAAATAGGAACTGGTAGGAAAAATAATGAATAGTGAAAACAGAATTTAAAGGCTGATGAAAGAAACAAAGGGAAACATGAGGGACAATTTGACTACGGGCAGTATGCGATGAAAAATAGATTTAGTTGCGCTCTCTGTTCTTAATTTGTGACCAAATATGCCTTTTGTCTTTCAGTTTTATGAAAAGCTTTATTTTAAAAAGTACTCAAATGTGTAACATTGTACTGGGTTGAATTGTGTTGTCCCCAAATTCACGTCTACCTGGAAACTCTGAATGTGACCTCATTTGGAAATAGGGTCTTTGCCAATGTAATTAGCGAAGGTGGGTCATTCAGATGAAGGTGGGCCCTCATCTAATGACTGGTGTCTTTCTAAGAAGGCCACGGGAAGACACAGAGATATAGAGACACAGAGATACAGGGGAGAAGGCCATGCAAAGACAGAGGCAGAGACTGGAATGATACGGCTTCAAGCAGAAAAGCAGCAAGGATCACCAGCAGCCACCAGGAGCTAGGAAGGGGCGAGGAAGGTCCCCCCAGAAGCTTCAGAGAGACCATGGCTATGGTGGCATCTTGATCTCAGGTCTTCTGGCCTCCAGAACCGCGAGAAGATATTTCTGTTGTTTCAAGCCACCAACTTTCTGCCATGGCAGCCCTAGACAACCAAAACAAACATATTTAAATAAGAACTCAGAAGGAGGGAATAGAGAGGTTAGAAGAAGGACAATCTTTGAAGAGTTTATGATGGAAAATTTTCCAGATTACATGAAAGACAAGAATCCTCAAATTTCAGATCACCAAACTTAGCAAATAAAAATTCAAGATTCGTAGTTAAATTTGAATTTTAGATAAGCCATATATATATATATATATATATATATATATATATATATATATATATATATATATAAATTTTTTTTTTTTTTAATTTAAAGTAGAAATAGGTCCCATGCAGTGTTTGGGTCCTATTGACCTGAAACTAAAATCTAACTGAACTTCCTGTATTTTATCTGGCAAAGCTACTTTCACTGGAAATTCACAGAACATGCTGAACAGAATAAATAAAAATCAATTTATGCCTAAATGAATCACAGTGAAACTGCCGAGCACCAATAACAAAGAGAAAAATCTTCAAAACAGTCATAACATAGTCAAAACAATGGGGTGACAGCAGATTTCTCTTTAGCTACCATAGAAGCCAAAAATAATGGAATGAGATATTCAAAGGGCTAAGGAAGAACGGCCAACTTAAATAAATTAAGACAAATTATCATTCAAGAGTGAGAAGGAAAATAAATATTTATGACAAATGGAAACTATTTTCCATTCGCAGACCTTCATCTGAAGGATGATTAATTGATGTATCAAGAAGTAACAGTGAGTGGCTGAGTAAGTGGTTGCATTTAAATATTGAGCAAGCCAGATTCCCCCCGATGATCTCAGCTTCTTGATATTCATGTCCGTGTACAATCTCCTTCCTTTGAGAGTGGGCTGGACCTGGTGACTTGGCTTCTAACAAATGTAATGCAGCAGCAGTAATGAAATGCCACTTCCAAAGTTAGGTTATAAAAAGACTATGGCTCCTATCTAGGCTGCTCGCTCTTTCGCAGTCTTTCTCAGATCACTCATGGGTGGGGAGGAACTGAGCCCTCACTCCAACAGTGCACAGGAACTGAAAGTCTGCCAAACCGGGAGAGTAAGAGTGGGATCAGATGCTCCAGTCCAGCCTTCCGATGACTGCCACCCCAGCTGACACCCCTTTTTTTTTTTTATCCTCACCTGAGGACATTTTTTATGCATTTATTTTCAGATAGAGCGAGAGGGAGAGAGGGGGGAAGAGAGATAGAGAGAAACATTGATGTGAGAGAGACACATCGAGTAGCCACCACCCACACGATCCCAACCAGGACTGGGGACAAACTCCAACCGAGGCACATGCCCTTAGCAGGAACCGAACCCAGGACTCTCTGGTCCGAGGGCCAACACTCTAACTGCTGAGCCAAACCGGCCAGGGCCCAGCTGATACCTTAATGGAAGCCTCATGGGAGACCCTGAGCCAGAACCACCCAGCTAGGCTGCTCCTGGATTCCTGACCTACAGAAACTGCGAGATAATGACTACTTATCCTTGTAAGCTGCTACGTTGGGGATGGTTTGTCATGCAGCAATAAATTACTAATAAAGCTGTAAACAACAATAACAGTAGCGAGGACTAATTGTGGGGCAACAGAAACAAGGTGTCCCTAAAAAACTACACAATAGCAAAGTGGGAGACACTAGTAAGTGCCTGGAGTGCGTGCGTCCCAAGGTCCTGGTACATTCACAAGGGCAGAGATACGAATTTATCGTACAATTTCTTAAGCAAGAATGTATACTTAAACTTTCAGCAAAACCAGTGAAGAAATACAAATATTAGTTCTAAGTCAGTGGGGAGGAGGACAAAGAAAATAAAGAAAACTGTCAATTCAAGAGAGAGCCAAAAGGGAGAAAGACAGCAGCAGAGAAAAAGCCTGGTACCTAAAATACACAAATAAGCCATTGGAAACGAATTCAAATAAATCAGTAATCACAATCAAGGTGAACAAACATCCCTCAGTCATTAAAAGACATTAAGCGCGGGCCCAGCCGGTGTGGCTCAGTGGCTGAGCGTTGACCCATGCACCAAGAGGTCGTGGGTTTGATTCCCGGTCAGGGCACATGCCCAGGTTGTGGGCCCGATCCCCAGTGAGGGGCATGCAGAAGGCGGCCAGTCGATGTTCTCTCTCATCAATGTTTCTCTCTCTCTCTCCCTCTGTCTCTAAAATCAATAAAGAAAAAAAAAAGACATTAAGCTTGGGAGATCAAAGAAATCTTAGGGCTTGTGCTTCCTCCTTACAGCCTCCAAAGGAACTTCCACAACCCATGTGCTCAGGAACTGGTTGTTTCGGGGACAGAGTGGGCTGGGAAGAATCAGATGCAGCAGTTAAATGCACTGCACTCGGCAGGAAGCTCGGGGCCACGGGGAACGAACGTGTGTGAAGCCGAGACCGGGAGCCCGTCCTCTCTGGCTGTGTAACCTCGGGCCGCGTCTCAGTTTCTCCTGTGGAACTGAGGGCGATTCTTGCCTTAGCCTCTTCACTTGACCCTCGTGACGCCCATAAAAGCACCCGGGAGGAAACACTCGGGAGCTCTACACAGAAAGCCCAGCTGCGCAGTCAGGACTGCAGTCTGGATGTGCATTAAAATGAGAGTTAAAATTCATCTCCCATATTTTCCAGTCTCAGCGTTAGCAGTTAAATACCGCCCCGGCCACATCAGGCTCCCTTAAAACCAGTTTTAAGTCAAATGCCACTTTCATCTCTGTCTATCACACGTGTGCAGGAATGCAAAGCACCAGGCTCCAGTTTGCCCGTGGCGGGTCACTGACCTGCCTGTCATTTGCTAACCGTCGCAGAGCGTGCTGAACCCACAGGCCAGGGACGGGGCACACAGACCACTCCTCTGCAGACCCCACCCCGCCTCTGAGGGTGGCCCTGGGGCAGGAAGGGGGAGATTCTCCCTCACAAAGTCCAGGTCTGGGTTTCAGTTTGTGCAAAAGCCCTTCAAAGCCGCTGGGAACCTGATTAACTTGTTGATCCACGAATGTGAGCCTCATAAACTTTTTCTTAAACTTCGTCTTCCCTTGAGTTGGCCGCGTTCCTCTGAGAGTTCACCAAGATGAACACGTTGGACAGCTTTTCTCGCCACACGGCCTGAAGCCACCTCGGTCTCCCCGTCAACGCTCTGGGTTTTATTGCACACAAGCCAGCCCAGCCTTCCGAACACCGAGGAGCAGCCAGCCTGCGCCTGTCCGCGCAGCGGGACCCTCTCTCTGTGGGGCTGGGCTGGCTTTTCTAGAAGGAACCGAGGGGAGGCGAATCTCAGAAAGTTCAGTTATTGAGTTAGGCAGCTCAAAATTCAGATTCTATCTCAAGCGCATGCAAATCTTTCAAATCTGCCGCATGGGCTGGAACTGGCGCCAGAACCTTATGTAAGGAACTAGAGGTCCGGGAACCTTTTAATTACTAAATGTGAAGGAAAAAAATGTAGCAATTTCAACTTCCAAAACGCTCACTCTTGTGTTCCTGCAAAGTTTAAATGAGTCACCACAAGCACGCGCCAGTGCCCACTGTGAGCACCGTGAACCTGGTGCTCAGAAATAGCTCCCAGCCCGGCCGGGGTGGCTCGGTGGCTGAGCGTCCACCCATGCACCAAGAGGTCGCCGGTTCGATTCCCGGTCAGGGCACATGCCCAGGTTGTGGGCCCGATCCCCAGTGGGGGGCATGCAGGAGGCGGCCAGTCGATGTTCTCTCTCATCGATGTTTCTCTCTCTCTCTCTCTCTCTCTCCCTTCCTCTCTCTCTAAAATCAATAAAGAAAAAAAAAATTAAAAAAAGAAATAGCTCCTAGAACCACCGTGTACACGAACCACACACGCGCACGCACGCACACACACCTATGAGCTTTCCTTCCCCTTTGCTTTTAATCAAATTTGCAGTTTGTTTAGAAACCCCACATTCCTACCAGATTTTGAAGGAAATTCTACCTTTTAGAGAACTTATGGTTTTCAGCTTTTTGTTTCTTTTAAAAAAGAGTTAATCCGGTTAACGGATGGCGTGATCTTTCCTGGTGATTTTAAAGTTATAATAGCAGAACCCTAACCCCCTGATTCATAAGTGGGTGTATATGTCAGAGCTGACAGTCCAGGGTTAGATGCCCTTGTAGTGCTCTTCTAGAACGGAGACACCAACGTTTTCTACTTTAGAGTTAAACTTTAAAATCATTATGGATGGATCGAGGCTGACACGTAATCACCCTGAAGGCCGAACCAGTGAGAAGTCACTGTACCTTCAGCGAGAGATTGCCCGCCCCCAAACTCCACGGATTCACTGCTCAGGCTGATAGGAGTTTCCAGGCTACTTGACGGGTGTGGCTCATTGTACAGACCAGGGCTCCCTGGTTTTGCTCTGTCCTGGGTCCCTGACGAGACAGTCCCTGAGCCTGCAGGTCCAAAAGTCAGATTCTTGACTCCAGTGTAGAGGACATGCAGCAGACTGTCCCCAAAGTTCCACCAGGCACCTCTCCGGTGATGATCAGGACACTTGTCATTCACCTTGACCACTTTGGACTGTGCTATAGACTGAACTGTGTCCCCCAAATGCATATGCTGGAGCCCTACTCTCCAATGTGATGGCCTTTGGAGATGGGGCATTTGGGGAGTGATTAGGTTTACGTGAGCTCGTGAGTGTGGGGCTCTCGTATTGAGATCTGTGGCCTTATAGGAATAGACTCCGGAGAGCTTGTGGTCTCTGCTCTCCACCAGGTGAGGACACAGCGAGGAGGCAAAGAGGACATCTTTCACCAGAACCCGACCACGCCGACATCCTGATCTTGGACTCCAACCTCCAGAACTGTGAGGAACACGTTTCTGTTGTTTAAGCCCCTGTCTATGGCATTTTGTTATGGTAGCACGAGCTCACTAGGACTGTGATCTGCTTAGGGCCACAGGACACACAAACCTTGAACAGATGGGTGTGACCTCACAGCAAGACTCTAGTCCACGGCGCCGTGGCCCGTCCTTTCTTACGACTGTGCCCTTTCTCAGGTCATGGAGCATGCTTCTTCTGTTCTGGGCAGGCTCTTCCCTCCGGACAATGTTCCGGACTCCCACCACTGGCCCCCTACTAACTTATACCTCGGAATAGCTGCCCTTTCCAACTGGACCATCTGGTATACCCTTGAGCCCACTGCCTGGTTCTACCCAACCTCCCAGCCTGAGGACGCTATACAGGCATCACCGGGATGTCCAAGGTGGGGCACAAGACCATTAGACAGGTCACCTGGAGGCCCTACGCTCTAACTCAAAGACTCAGAGAAGATGACAGGGAAATGTCGCCCAGGGTGAAATGAAACACAGGCTCTCAGAAAAGGACAGAGTGAAACATGCCACAGAGAGAAAAAATGCATGACAGGAGCTGAGCATGCCAGCCAGCTGTGGCCGGATTGCTGGCTTCCTCTGGCCACAGCTCCTGCAGCCCCTCCTGCGGAGAGCTCTCCCGGTGCCCAAATCTACCCAAGCCGCCCTCCACGCTCCTTCCACATCTCTGCCGATTTTCAGAGGCTGTATACGTGACATTGTCTTGTAATTTATTTGGTTTTCTGGCTGTACCCTCCTCCAGGCCATCAGAGATCTGGGGCCTGTGCCCAGTTCATCCTTCTATCTCGGATACCAAGTATAATGTCTAGGATATTCATTACAATTCTATTCAGTTGAACAGAACCTGTTTCTAAACATGGCACCCTCGTGAGAATCTTCCATTTCTTCCTTTAGACTCTACCCCATTCCCCTCGGACACTGTCCTCCACTGTCTGGCCCCCTCCTCCTGGAAGCAGCCCAGGCAAAGGCAATCAGCCATGCTCATGTCAGCGTCACACAGCCACTGGGCCTGCTGTGTCCCCCAGGTGTCTCCCAGGAAGGTGCTCCGGGGCTCAACCTTCTGGCTGTAACATTTACCTTCCTTGGGTCTCAGCAGATAGGTAGGTGTTCTCCATCTGGACGGAGTTTCTAAACCCACTCCTCAAAAGCTTCACTTTCCGGGTCCCCAAACCATTAGGCGACCAGGTGTTCGCATTAGCCGCTGTCCTCTAGGAGAACTTCTACAGCGTCTTTAAAATCTGCTCCTCGAGCGGGGCCGCTTTCCCTTCCTGTCTGTTCGCTGCTGCGCTCCGAGGCCCCGGCGGGCGCCGTTCCTCGGCCCGGAGGTTTGGGACCTGCCAGGGCAGCGATGGCACTGCAGTTTCTGTGAGAGGAGCAGAGCAGGCGGCCTCAGTAAGCCTCGAACTCATCAAATCCGATCCAGGCTGACGCAGCCCTCGGGCGACTGTGAGCAGCCCTCAGCCACGCTGCTGCTCCGGGGATCATGCACACGGGACCTGGAGCCCTTGCTGGCATCCTTCAGAGATGCCATCTGCAAAAGAGTGATGGCTGACGAGGCAGCGAATGATAGGAACTGTGCGTGTCTCCACACTTGCGGGACAATGGGGTTCCCGAGGCACTGGCCGGAGTCCAGGACACCCTTCCCTTTCTGCACCATCGATGAGGACCCACCGTAGTCTCGAGCGTCCCTACGGCAGTCAGGAGGAGCTCGGAGTGGGACGGGGCCGTAGCTTTCCTGAGGACCAGAGTGCTATCTTCCAAAGATCCCTGATGAGACTCACATGGAAACCCGTGACAGACAAACATCAAAATGGCCCTGTTCCCAGGTCCCAACCCACACTGACTGCAGGGACCTGTCAGTCTGCACATTTCAGAAGCCCTTAAGCCAGAAAGTTTGGGATCACTGAAATGGAGCGCCCCACACCAGCTCCATGTTTGCAGCTACCCGACTTCTATGAAACGCCTCTTTATTCCATGCGAAGCAGACCAGAGACCGCGGTCTGAAGCCAGGCCCTGATTTCCCAGCTGTTGCTGGCACAAGCCTGTCTCTTGATGTCTGTGCTCCCCAGGAGCTGAGGGAACCCCAACTCTGCTTGTGGCCTCATTGGTCCCCTGCCATCCGGCCCTCCTGGGGGTTTGGTTCTGCTTCCTCTCTCCCCTCCCTCCTCTGGGTCTGCTCCATCGCCAACACAACTGTTCGGTGGCCAACTCTGAAATAAATGCCTGTCCCGGGCGCTGAGCTTTCCAGGAGTACCGAGTGCGGCCATCCCTGACCCCGGCCGCTCAGGAGAGACGGACAGAGCCACGAGCTCTAACTCCAGGCGACGGTCTCTGTTGTTGGTGGAATGAGACAAAGCCAAGTGTGCACAGAAACTAGTGATGCTGTTGGGATGGGCAGGGATCGGGAAGACCCCAGGGGCTGACGTGGAGCTCTTTGGGGGCATGGTCATCGATGCCCTTTCTGGATTCTGAACTTCGTCTGAGTGCAGTGAAAAGGGGTGAGGGGGTGCTCTGCCAGGCTGTGAGGAAGGTATGGAGGACGCAGAGACAGAGATTCCATCCCCGAGGGGCCACCGACTACAGGGGGAGAGAGACACAGGCAGAGAATCTGGGTGAGATGTGGTCAGGGCGCCCTGAGGGGGCTGCACTGAGGGTCTGCCTTGGCTCCTCCCCTCTGAGGGCGTGGCTTCAGAAGACCACCACTCCTCCCTCATCCCAGCTCCTCAGCCCTGGAGCCGACTCCTGTGTCCAAAGCAGGTGTTGAAGAAACTCGTATCAAACGTGGCATTTACCTGAGACCGTTAAAAATGAATTGGGAGAGCCCATGCACGTGTTAGTGTGAGTTTTTGACTCCTAGACTCAACGTGTCCTCAGACTCATTGGAACAGATTCTGCAACTTGTGCCCCAAACAGATTCGCTGTGGACGTGAGCCTTCGAAGGCTGGCTGTGATCAAGTCATGCTAGGGAACAGTGAGAACCGGTCTGTCAGGTCGTAAATATTTTTCTTGCTAGGCTCAGCAAGCTGCGGGTAGACACTTGCCCAAACAGATAAGTCTTGACTGCACTCTAGTCTGGAACCGGGACCGAGAGTCGGGTGGAGGAGCCCTGTGCTGCCCTCAAAGATAGAAACGACTCGGGTCACCCCATCAGAGGGTCCATTCATTTCATGTCCCACTCAAGGGTGAGCAAGGTTGCCATGAGAGTCAGTTAGAATCCAAGGTCGTGTGTTGACAGATTTGCTACAAGTTGGAGAATCTGACAGATGGGTCTCCATGACTACACAGGAGCACGGGACCAGAGCAGTGGAAGGTTCCTCAGGCTACCCCAGTCCAGCTGCACCCTGAGACGTGGGTCATTCTGGAAAACCCAACTTACGATCCCCCATGTCGTGAACACGTCCACTCTTCGGATGTTTATTTGTGGACGGGACAACCGAATGCAACCCTGAGCACATACAGTTCAGGAGGAGAGGTCTCAGTCTGGGCACCCCTCTCCCTTGAGACAGCTGTCTCCCTGAAAATCATCCCTGTGAGCATCATTGTGACCCTCCTGTGGGAACCTATCCGGGGGCCCCTTGTAGGATATCAGTCCCGGAGACTTCGGTCATAGGCCCAGAGGAAAACGTCCTGCCTTCTAGGTCTCCTTTCGCTGTGAGGAGGAAAGTTGGTGTGGAGTCCACACAGTACCACCATCGTCCGAGCTCCGCATGCTGCCAGACGCGTGGGTGGGAGGAATCTCTCGTGGTGTAGCAGGTGCATTGACACACGCGGGAATTGGACCCAACAAGGCTAAGTTTGGCCAGGTACGGGGGACTCTGGTTTGCATGCTTTCTTGGCCGACCTGCCCCGTCCCCCTGAGAACCGCTGTCTTAGAGGGAGCAGAGTGACGTTGCTCAGGCCAAGGCTTTCTGGGGCCTTGGCATGGTGCCAAGCCAATGTTTGGCATCTCCGGGGGAACAGATGGCTTTGACTCAGGTGCAGGCATCCGCAGCGTGGCCTCACTGGGAACTTACCAGAAAAGCAGGCTCTCAGGACCCCCAGCCCCATCAGATCAGGTCCACTGATGTACCAGGCCCCCAGGTAAGTGGGGTGCACGTTAGATTCGAGAGGCGTCGGTCTGAAGGGCCCTCGCCATCCTTCTGAGCAGCAGCAGTGGGGGCACTGTACCAGTTACGAGCTCCCAATCTGGACCATGCACCGTGTGCCAGATCCTGGCTCTGGGCTGCGCAGGTCTGCAGTCTGCCCTCCTCACCGTGCTCACTGGCTCTGTGACCCTGGTAGACACCCAGCATCTCCAAGACTGATTTTGCATCTGTGAAATGAGGGTAATGATAAAAAATAGTCCCTGTCCCATAACGTTCATTATAACGTATAAATAGGATATCTAGCAAAAGAATTTAGTTCAGTGCTTGGCACTCCATAAATGGTCACCAATTACTCGTATGATTATCCATCTATCCATCTATCTATCTATCTATCTATCTATCTATCCATCCATCCATCCATCCATCCATCCATCCATCCATCCACCTACCTACCTACCTACCTACCTACCTACCTACCTACCTACGTATTTAGCTGTCTGTCTGTTGAAGGTGCGGGCAGGATGAACATACTATCTCATAGTCTTCCAGAGAAGATGAAATGAAATGACTCTGTCAAGTGTTTAATTTATCGCCTAACACAGAATGAAGCCTCCATGAAGGGTACCAATTCATATTATCTTCATCATTGCTTTTGAGAAAACGAGTGAATGTTGGTGAAGGCTTCACACTTAATGACATTTTCAGCTGCTTACCCGAAGTTACACTCAAGGTGTGCCACACTCTCCGGGTGAGAACGTCCTTAGCTCCCTGGTGGTAATTGCTAAGCCAGGAGCAAAGTGGTCACTCCTTCCCAGCCAGGACCAATCAAGGCAGGTGTCCATCTGCTTGGGATCTTGATGCAGAGGCGGTGGAATGGCTTCTCTCTCACACAGCAGCTTTTGTGGTGCTCTGTACCATCAAGGGTTGGTTATGGTGTCTAAGGGACCTTGTCTGTTGAGGATTTTTAGCTGGAAGTAGCAGAAATCTCAAGTAAAGAGTGATTTATTTTCTCACATAACCACACGTTCTGAAGTTGGGCAGTACCAAGTTTGGTTACTATAGCAGTTCAGTGACATCATCTAAGACGCAGGTTCCTTCCATATTTCCTTACTGCTATCTTCAGTGTATGGGTTGGCTCGCCTCGTGGTGTCAAAATGGCTGCAGCCACGCCAGGCATCACATCTTTATTCACTGAAATTCAGAGAAGCAAAGGAGAGTTGTTGTGGTCCCATGTCTAATTCTAAAAATATAAGGAAAATTTTCCAAAGCTCATCTATTTACTCCTCTCCAGGAAGCTTTTCCCTCCAGTCCTATGGGTCAGAATCATGTCTCATGACCCTTTCTGGGCAAATCACTGGCATGAAGAATAGATTAATTTCATGGCCCAGACCAATCTCCCCTTAAGGTGGGTATAGGATCACTTTCTCTCAGGACATAGCTATGAGACAGAGGGTATCCCCAAGCAAAATTGGGGTTCTTCCAGCAAGACAGACGGCAGAGGCATGGATATGTGTGGATTACCCACAGTGTCTGCCTCAGAAGGCTTCAGCTCAGATCAAACTCTGAAAACCCCTGGTCAACGCAATGACTACTTCAACAGAGGCAGGGAGAGCAGAATTACAGCCCAGAGCTGAATTTCAGGGGGAAGTGGTCAGTTTTAATACTTCTACAGGGAATTCCTAACTCTGTGGGAACAGACTGGTTCACAACAGATCACACATCCCTTTTCAGGGCCACGGGGGTCTACACTAGGATTCCTACCAGTCTCCGGATTTCTAACCAGTTGAGCTAACTCCTGGGAAGACTGCCGTGGAGGGGACGCGAGTGCTGAGACGCCCAGAGAGGCTCCAAAGGAAAGTGCCAGATGCAAAGGGGGATTCGGACACGGCACAGGGTCGGCCACACAGATAGTCCCCGGGCTCTCGGACGCCTGACCCTAACCCGTGGAGTAGACGCTGAGGACCAGGCCCTGAAATATCTGTTGGACGTTAAGAATCCGGGTGATAGCCCAGCCGGTGTGGCTCAGTGGTTGAGCGTCGACCCACGCACCAAGAGGTCGCCAGTTCGATTCCCAGGTTGTGGGCCCAGTCCCCAGCGGGGGGCATGCAAGAGGTGGCCAGTTGATGTTCTCTCTCATCGATATTTCTATCTCTCTCTCCCTCTCCCTTCCTCTCTCTCTCTAATATCAATAAAGAAAACCATTTTTTAAAAATAAATAAAGTTTTAAAATAAAAGAATGGGGGTGATACATGTGGGGTCAGCCGTGTTTGAGGCCAGCGACTCTGGCCCTCATGTTGATCCTAGCTTTGAGGGGGACTGGGAAACAGACACCTCCCCAAGGGGTCAGGGCCGGAAAGGAGAAAATGGACGAGGCTGTGGATATTAGCACAGTGAGCCCCCTAAGGCAACCTCAGAAAAGTATCAAAGGAGGCTAGAGGTCTTCAAATCACACGGCCCAGGACACTAGGTAACACGGTTTCACTCCTAGTTTTACCCCGAGGCTGGTGTGTTATGGAATATGTGAACTTGGTTGAATTAATACTGTTCTCTTCGGCAACGTGGCGAATGTGTCTCACGGGGGTCAAGCGCTCGGTGGTTAGCCCTGAGTCACCAGCTGGAACACGAGCCCTCTGAGGACAAGAGCTGACTTCTCCGTCTTTCTGGCACCGCTGCCTCGTGGAGTGTCCCCAGTATAACTGGTGTCCCAGCTGATCGTGGATAATGTCTTTAAAGGCACTTCTTGCGTGATGACCGGCACCCGGCACACTTCAAACCGCAGAGCAATGCAAACGTCATCTGTCATCAAGGATTCAGACATGGACTGGAGAAATAAGCTGTTGCAATGGACTTCACTTACTGTGATGACTTTTAAATGATGCACTGAAACTAGTTTTATGAGACACGGGCAGTTGAAATTAATTGCACAGGGACTTCAGGTTTCAGAAAATGAAAGCAATCATGAGTTCACCATTAGAAGAATGAAAATTCTGCAAACGAGAGAAACAAGGAGGTTGATTTTCCCCAACAGTCACCTAATGGGAACATCCACTAAGGCTCTATGTCCTCCACAGACTCTCACAGGGACGGGGCTTTCCTTGGCTCAGTCCTGTTCAGTGTACTCTCTGTGAGTTGGAAGGTTCCGACGAGTGGAAATGGAGGGAGCGCGAGACTGGGGGGTTCGTCCATAACCAGAGGAGAAGAAGAATGTGTCTGCAGGCGAGAGCAGGCATGGAGAGGGAAGGGGCCACCGACCACCAGGACATGCGACCTTCACGAGGGTCCAGACCTGCCTGGCTGGCTGCACAGTGCTTTCTCACTAGTGATGTCATTCTGCCTTTGGACGCGCCAGAGGAAGCCAGGCCAGGGACTGCCAGCTTCCCTGTGGAGACAGGCATCTAGGTTGAGCAAGCTTAGATGAATCTGTCAAGATTGCACCCCAAGGCAGGCACACTGACACCCCCAGTGCCACCAACTGGGGGGGGGTATACATGCGCTGTGCCAGGGAGGCATTGCCCCAAGCTTACGGTCTCTTGAAAAGAAAACCGGAAATAAAAAGCTTCAAGGACAGAGCTGCTGCAGGGAGATGAGCTTTCCAGACGCTGAGATGTATTTGGGGCCAGCGCTTTGGCCCCGTGCGGGTCCTAGCTTCCCGAAGGATGGGAAGCAGACACCCCCACAGGGGTCCGGCCGGAGAGACGACGAATGAGAAGAGGCACAGCGCCTGCGGTCAGGCTGTCAGTGAGCTGAGTTCTCAGGAGGGGTGACAAAAGGTGACCCCATCAGGAGGGCGGCGCTGCCCACTGGTGACACAGCCTCCGTCCCCTTCTGCCTGGATTCTGAGCCCCAGCTTCCTTCATCGGCAGGACCTCCCTCTCCAGGAGCAGCAGGCTGGGTGCTGCGGGCTCAGCCTCTGGGCCTCAGGGACCTGGGGCTTCCCCTGGGCTCCACTCCACAGTGACTGAGCTCAGAGGAGGTGATCTAATCTTCTCAGTTTCCTCATCTGCCGTGCAGGCGCATCAGTTGATTGGTTTATTTGATTAATGAATTGGTCTCTTGAGAGAAAAAGGAGATCACGCAGATAAAGCACTTACCATGGTGCCTAGCACATCTTCAGCGCACACTAGAGGTTAGCGATGGCTGTTATCACAATTATCCAGGACTAAGCTGAAATCCATGAGTATGTTAATTTTTTTGAAAATATTTTTTCTTTATTAATTTTAGAAAGAGAGGAAGGGAAAGGGAGAGATAGAAACATGGATGAGAGAGAACATCGATTGGCTGCCTCCTGCATGCCCCCCACTGGGGATTGGGCCCACAACCTGGGCACGTGCCCTGACCCGGAATAGAACCGACAACCTCTTGGTGCATGGGTCGATGCTCAACCACTGAGCCACACCAGCCAGGCATTTCTTTTTTTTTAATTGATTTTTAGACAGAGAAGAAAGGAGAGGGAGAGAGAGAAACATTGATGCAAGAGTGAAACGTAGATCAGCTGTCTACTGCACACCCCCTACAGGGGATCAAGCCCACAACCCAGGCACATGTCCTGACCAGGAATGGAATTGGCAACCCTTTGGTGCATGGATGATGCCCAACCCACTGAGCCACACTGGCTAGGGCAACTATGTTCATTTTATTCTATTTAATCTTTCTTATTGTATTTATTTTTTAAATTAATTATTTTTGTTACAGATGTTTCTCCTTTTCTCCCCCCTAGACACCTTCCTCTCAATCCCCCCCCGCCCCTGCCGCCCAGCATTGTTGTCTATGTCCAGTGGTTACACATACATGCATGTAAGTTCTTTGGTTTCTCTCATCCCTCCCCTCGCCTCCCTCCTCTGAGGTTGTTCATTTTAATTAGTACATGCAAAAGAGATACTTGTCCTCTTGCAACTTTGAACATTGTTCTGGTTATTTCCTTCATGCAGGACTGCCACACTCTGAGAACGCACTCACCGTGACACTCATTAGCAGAGGGTAAGACCCAGAGTGACCCATCAGATCCTCCCATTCCCAGAAAGCCAGCTCATGTTCTGCCGACTTAGGGGGTGGGACACGTAGCCCTTGCTTTCTCACTTCTGCTCGGGTGCCACCTTCTCAGAAACCCTGTGTGCCGTTTCCGCTCGGCCTGAAGCAGCCCTGTTCTCGATCAAAGGTTGCGCAAAACAAGTGTATGAAGTGCTCCGGTGTCTGAGCGACTTCTTCGATGTGACAGGTGTCGGTGCAGCCAGGGACAGCCAGAAGGAGAAGCTGTTTTAAGGATAAGTGCGCATGGACAAGGCATCAATTTGAGGACAGAAATGCCTTCGTAGTGACGGAGACGGTGAATCTGGTTCCTGGTGGGCAAATGCATCAGGAACGCGTGTGGAGGAAAGCGAGAGGTTAGCGGGACAGGCAAGAGCTGTGACATCAGGGAGGGTCAGGTTCTGGGTCAAGTTCTCTCCTCACTCGTCGTCATGCCAGGCCTAATATCTTCATCTGCTCTTGGCACATCCTTTGTCCTTCCTGGTGCCACACGAATGTGACATCAGGACAGTCTATGATGTTGACACCAGGATTGTTCCAGGAGTACAAGCTCTGGAGACCACTGTGAACCCAGGCCAGTAAGGCAAGATGTCCAGTATGAAGAAGAGCTAAAACCTTGTGGGGGAAGTTCAGCTTAGGGAAAACACAGCAACTGCTTAAGACTAAAGGTAGCCTTCTCAGTTGTTAGAGGTCAGAGTGATGGGGCTGCTTGGGGTTACTTTCCTGGGAACCACAAAATGAACAGCATCGTCCAATATCAAGCGTCATCTGGCCCCTCAAGGGCCGATTGTTAAACCAACGTTAAATTAGGGTTGCACCAAAAGACAAGAGTTTCAGTCTTTGCTTTTGGGTTGTAGCATTTTTACTCATAAGTTGTGATACTTTTTAAAGGTTTTGCAAGCATATTTCAGGTTTCAGTTCTTAGAAGTGACATCTGTGCCCTTTTGATGTCATCAGGCTCTTAAACTATGTGTTTCTCTAGCAATGTAAGTGAGCGGGGTAGTCAAGCCTGGCTTGTTTTTTAAGAAAAGTTACCAAGCTCAGCAATGTTTTACTGACGTGTGACTGTATCAACGCCCTACAGTCTTTGCAATGGTTCACTTCACACTGGTGATCTTAAAAAATAATATCATTTCGTGTATTTTCATCTTAATCAAAGTAGTTAATGGGAAAAAGCCATTTAGAGAATGTCCATTTTAATTCATGTTTACAACCCAAACATGAAGTCATTCAAGCAGTGTTTACTGAGCACATGCTACAGGAACTGGCTGTCTGAGACCCACTCCTTACCGTGGAGAGGCTCACGGCCGAGTGCGATGGCTGTTGGAGCACCAAGGGATTCACGAGTCTGGAGACCTCGGTGTAGCGCCTCATTCGGCCCCTCGCACCTCGGGATGAGACCACCCGGGATGATCCGCGTGTCTGACTTCACTCTGGCCTGGGCCTGGAGTCAGCCGCAGTGGAAGGCCCAAGGGAAGGCTGTCACCATGCACTGCGCATGTCGTTAGCAGCCCGTAACAACCGAGGCGAAGAGCTATCAAACACCTGCTCTGTGCTGGGTACTTGATAAGCACCTCACGTTCATCATTGTCCCATCCTCCCAACCACCATCGTGGTTCCATTTCACATAGGGGGAAACTGAGGCACAAGGCTTCAGTAAAACCAAGGGGTCCTGAGCGTTTGAGTCGGAATTGGAAACTGGATCTTTCTGGCTCCAGAGTGAAGACCCAACCGTTACTTAGTCTGGCTGCTGAACGCCCGCCCCCACGAGCTACAAAGGAACCGTCAGGGGTCCGATGACTTCTCATCCAATCTCTTTAGAAAGTGCACCTTTCCCAAGGGCGTGGAGAGAGCATGCTGGTCTCAGCACACCTGCTATTTCAGAGGATTCAAGGCCTGGATCCTTCCGACGGGTTCAAGAGTAGACCTCAGCCCAGTTGTCAGCAGAACAATCATGACCTTCTCAGTAACTGAGGCTGAGGATGGGCTAGGCGTTGAGGCCACTTGCCTACGGATTTGTGAGGACCACTGGCAGGCGGCAGAAGGGGGACAGGCACCTCTCAATCCACCTCTGAGTGTGGAAGCCACTCACAACTGAAAAAGCAGAGACGGTGGATCCAGCCCAAGAGAGCACCCTGGGTCCCGTCCCTCCACTCAGCAGAGGCCTAGAGCACAAACAGCAGAAACCATCCAGACAACTTCCCCAAACTTGCTTGTATAAATAATTTATTTCTGTTCACAGCATCATATAGGCATATAAAAGGGAGCGGGAACAGAAGAGGAAGGTGATCAAGACAGAGTTTTAGCAGTAGAAATAAAACAAACCAGGAGACAGAGTCCCAACACCATGACAGAGAATGGGCGAAGAGAATCGTTTGCAAACAAAGCTGGCCTCCCTGTGTCGGTGAGAAAACATTTCAAAAGCTCCCGTGGGGAGGCCCACTTCCTCTGTGAGACCCATTCATTCTCCCAAGGGCAGGAGGCACACTAAATCACAGACCGCTGCACTGGAGGGCCCCCCACCCCCCGGGGGCTGACCACTCCAAGGTGACAGCTCTGCTTCCTGCTTGCTCAGAGCTATTATTAGGTCAAACGTTACAGAAATCAACGGAGACTCTTAATTATTGGTTGCAACACCACAGGGTTTTACTTTACTACACAATCACTAACAGCTGACTGCAACCTTTAAATATTGATAATGCAAAAACAAAAAAACAAAAATCATTTTGCATCATTTGTAAAGAGTGGCAGGATTTGAACAGTGATCTTGAACCTAAGAATTGTGAGCACGAGGTTACAGTATTTGGCATCTGCAATGTCACAAAATAAATATATTATTTTCTCAATAGTGTGGAACTACCCAAATGTCAAAGTGCTTAAGAAATTGTTGCATGTGAAGAAAATAAAGAAGATGGATTTTTTTTTTTAATAATTCTATACAGAATCTTCAGATGATGGGACCAGCCCATTTAGAAATCAGTGAATATGCTGTCGATATGTAAACTGAAACCTTGCAGGCTTTCCCAACGCTGCTTAGCTAATTTTCTCTACTGAGTTTCTACAGAAAGACCACCATTGGAGGGTACCAAATACACCGACAAAGAGAAAGGAGGATGGGCTGCTAGGGTCCTTCTTTTAACATATCTCATAGAAGAACTGGGTTTCCAGCAGGAAACCAGGAATTCTACCTCTGGTTCGTGAATTAACTTGCTGAGTGCAGTGGTCAGTAGACAGGACTTTATAATGTGACTGACTTACATGCTCAAACATGACCATACCCAATTTCCATAGGCCTCCTTCGCAAATTAACGTGTAACAGTAGGGGGGAAACGTAACTCTCCCTGTAAACATGAATTCAAAGAGGAAATAAAATCAAACAGTAAGCTTAAGTGTCCCTTTTGATACTGTGTTTCAGGGTAAATGACAGCTTTAGCCAACCAAGACTCAGTCCTGATTATAAAGGATTTATTTAAATTACATTATTAAAAATATCTATTCTTTCACTTTATTTTTCAAAGCCTCTTTCAAGTACACTGTCAAGTGCCTGGGCACAGGCAACCATGACGTCACACACTTGCTCTTCATCTCAAGCACTGCCTGTGGTTTGCATTTGCAAGCCAGTTCCCCATAAGAAGGAAGGAGGAAGGACCTCATCATCCTTTGCTTTTAAATCCATGCAACAAGGTCAGATTTTACAAGGTGGGGTTTTATTTTTGGTGCATGACATGAAATACTCTAATGAGACCATTTTAATTAAATACCTAAACCAGATAGGCCACAATGAACCCAATTAGAAATTTGAACGTGTTGCCACTTGCAGCGTAAAAGGATATAAACGGGCAAAGTCTTTTTTCCCTACGGTAAATATTTCTAAGGTGAGTATTCATTTATAGAAGGTTTTTTTTCTTCTTCTTTTTTAACATGTCTGGAAACCAAAACCCATCATCAAGCGGTTAGTATTATGAGACAACCCTTGCAAAAAACCATCTTGCAATTCAGCACACATCTGCAGCTGGTGTGCTCACACAAACCAATCAGTAGGCTAAGAGAACTGAAGATTCCACACATATGGGTCTAGATATTTATGCCAATGACAGTACAGAGGGAGGTCCCTGTGTCCACACACACCCATCCAGCGTTTACATCCAGAGCCTTACCCTTCAGCCACCTTTAACTATCCTGCAAACAGTAAAGGCATCAGTTGCCACCACCTCCAACAGTTTTTATTTTTATCATTTTTATTTTGTATGGGTCTCTGTGTGTGATAATGACCTACACACGGACAGGGTCCAAACCCTCCGGATGATGTCTGATTCCAGGCTGAAATGCGGTTCTTAACAAAACTGGATCCATAGCCGCCACAGATCACCAGGAAAGGGGCGTCTTCCGCAGCCATTCCCCAACCAAGGCCAGCGCGGGGCCCCATGCCCTGGGGCTGTGTATTGTCCCAGGCAGTCCTCTGATAGCCCAAACCACCACCTCGTTTGGGCCCAGTGCAGGACAAATGAAATTTCAACAGGGGCCTGCCCTGTGAGATAAAATCATCCAGCTTCCACTGCCCAAGAACGCAAGGAGTGGCTGTTCCCCCAGCACCTCCCACTGCCAACAGGCCCCCAGATGGGGACTCCCAGGGTTCTGGGACTTGCATACCTCAGGTAACTCACAGGTGAGGGCGGGGCAGCCTGAACTTCTGGCCCTGCGGGAGTAGGAAGAAATCGCTTTTGTTTCTGGTGTCTGAGCCTTCCCCCTCGGCCAGGAGGGCAGACAACAGCCCCAGCACGTCCACTCCCCAGGGCGGCCTCCCACCCCATTAGGGAGCTCTGGCGTTCAGACAAAAGGTCCCCTGAGTCCGGGGTGGGAGCCGGTCCAGGGCAGGCTGGCAAGTCAGCCTACACACCCAGGTTAAGTCACTAGTCCTGCATCTGGGCGAAGAAATTCCGTTTTAAAAATTCGAAGCATCGCTTTGGTTCGCTGTCTTTGTTCGCGGGCGCGGGTTCTCGCACATTCATTCATTCCTGTCTGACTCACTCGCTCACTCCCCCCTCGCTCCCGAACGCTGCCGGGCACATTACCGCTTCTTCTTCTGCTTGAGGGACTTCCTGCGTTTCAGGATCATCTCATAGAGCTTGTCCATGCCCTCGGTGAGGCCCTCGCCGATGATGGCGCACGCCGGCTGGACGTGGTAGGTGGTGGCCGGGATGAGCTCGTGCAGCGCCAGCTGCTTCTCGATCTCGGCCACCGGCAGCGACTTGGGCAGGTCCTGCTTGTTGGCGATGACCAGCAGCGGCGTGCCCTGGTTCTCGGCGAACTTGGTCACCTTGTGCAGCTCCGTCTTGGCCTCCTCCAGCCGGTCCACGTCCACCGAGTCCACCACGTAGATGATGCCGTCCGTGCAGCGGCTGTAGGATTTCCACAGCGGCCGCAGCTTCTCTTGGCCGCCCACGTCCCAGAAGTGGCAGCTGATGCCCTTGGCCGTGCCGTTGCTCAGCTTGATCTTCTCCGTGTTGAAGCCGATGGTGGGCACCGTGTTCACGAACTCGTTGAACTTGAGCCGGTAGAGCACCGTGGTCTTGCCGGCCGAGTCCAAGCCCAGCATGACGATGTGCAGGGACTGGAAGGCCGAGATGTTGGAGGAGATGTTGCCCATGGCTCCTCGCTGCGGCGCCGGCCACTGCGGCTGCAGCGGGAGGGCGCCGCCCCCGAGCAGTTACGGGCCCGCCGCGGCCGGACGCACCTGGGCCCCGCCTGCCGCCCTGCGCGGCGACCTGCCCGGCCTCCGCAGCCCCGGGGCGCACGGCTTGGCGCGCTCAGACGCCGCAGCCCCCAAGCCCGCGCCGGCCCGGCATCGCGTCTCTCTGGCGGGCTTTTGTCTCCTGCGAAGCCGCCTCTGCTGCAGCGACGCGAGATGCTCGCGCCCGGAGCCCTCCTCCAGCCCCGGCTCGTTCTGCGGCTTCCTAGGGCCGCGCCCCCGCGCTCGGCCGCTGCCCGGGCTCTCCGCGGCCGGCAGCTCGGGGCTGCGGCGCTCGCCTCTGCCCTGGGCGGCGCTGCGGGGCCGCTCCCGCTCCCGGGGCGCGCCTCGGAGGCGCAGGCGGGGGCGCGGGCTTCCCCAGGCGTCGCTGCCGCCTCTCTGTCCCCGCAGTCCCCGCGCTGCCGCCGCCGCCGCCACCGCCACCGCCAGCCTGCTGCGGCCGGAGGGCGCTCAGCTCCGCCCCTCGCGGGCCACGCCCCCGCCCCGCCCACCAGCCACGCCCCCGCCGCGGCCCAGGGTAGGGTGTGGACTTCTCCTCCCCGCCGGCCGTTTTCGCGCCCTTCTGAGCGTTGGGAATCGCCCTCGGTGTCCCCCTCCCGGGCCGCGCCCAGACAATGGGCCCGAGAGCTGTCTCTTCCTCCCAGGCCCGCTGACGCATCTTATAAAAATAGCTCCCGGCTTCCGGAACTCCCCGCCCCCCAGCCCTGGCCCGCGCACTGCCCCGCGGGGCCACAGCCCCGGGCAGCACAGCCTGCTTCGGGGAGCAGGTTCGGGGTCCCCGCTCTGCAGGCGCTGCGCTGCTGCGCCGCCCGGAATCCGGAGCGAAATGGTCGAGGGCAGCGTCCGCCCAGTGGCTGGGGAGCGCCCGGGAATGGGGTCAGAGTGCCCCGCTGGGGATTGAGGACGATGGGGTCAGGTCCCCAGACTCTTTGGAGAAGAGAAAGGAGAGCGCTGGCTTCAGTGAACCACCAGCCTGCACCCCGAGCGCGCCCCTGTACCCAGCCCGGGCGCATTCCCACTCAGAAGCCCTTTGCCTTGTCCTGGGCCCTGGCCTTCCGCGACGGCCTGGCTCGCCTTCCTGCCGAGCTCCAGGAGGCTCCACCAGGCCACCGCCGCACTGGAGGCCTGGGCCTGTACCGAGGGTGCCCGGGAGGCCCAGCTTTTCCTGCTTGGTGGTAGTGATGGATGCAGGGGTCCAGCATATCACCCTAGGCTGTGATGGGGGTAAGGTGGATAGGATACTTGATCTCCAAATAACTCAACAATTCACCATTCCCCGACAGCCCCTTTGGCTGCCTTATTTGTTCCCACCAACTATGCTGACATGCAGGTCCAGCGTTAGCATCTCAGGAGAGCACCCTCGGCCACCCTGCTTTGAGCACTGAGAACCACCTGCCCCCAGGTGAACATTCTTCCTGCACCTGGGATTTCGATGCTCTTGGGGCTGAAACAAAGAATGTCCCTAGTTTGGAGGCGAGGACACCAGAGGTTGCAAACACCAATGTGGGTCCCTGGTTTCCATCTCCCCTCACTCCGATTCAGCGGTTTTGTTCCAGTTTGTAAACACGTGACAAATGTACATTCTCTCTGGGTGCAGAGGAAACAGTACATTATGGGAAACACACAGACCTGTCCTGGAGGATAGACAGACAGCCAGGGGGTGAAGGGACTGTCCCATCTGTTCAAGTCCCACCTATGAGCAGGGTCAAGGGGGAGAAAATGAAAACCCCAAATTTTATAGGCATGCTTTCCTTGCTGCCTCCATTGGTCCTGAAACGTGTGAGAAGGCCACATCTGTAGAAAGCAGGGCGAGCCATTCTATCTTTGGAATTTGTGTGGAAGCAGCAGCCATTGCCGTCGTCTGCCCTCCAGAGTGGGGCCGGGGGGGGGGGGGGGGACTGGGAATGGAACGTGGGGGCTGGAAATGGCCTTAAGGATTATTCCATCCAACCCGTCAGATGAGGAAACCACAGTCCAGGTGCTTTTCACTTTGCCAAGGTGGAACCTAGAGGCAGAGGGCCTGCCCTAAGCCCAGTGGTATTGGTGCTCTGGGCTGAGGGCCTGCCTGCTCTCTCTTTCACTCCACCCACACACTATTTTAGTTTAATGGGAAATGGAGTTGTAAACAACCTGAATTCAGTTGCAAAAGACAAATTCAACTCAAAGTGAGTTGGACAAAAAGGAAACTGTATTCACTGGCATAATTGAAAAGGTCATGATTCAGGCATGGCTAGATCCAGGAGCTAAAGAATCTTTAGACCAGGTGTCTGTTCAGTTCTTCTCTGTTTTCCTCTGTACTGATTCGTTTTCCTACTGGCACCCCTGGATGCACATCCTCGGTTTACATCCTAGAGGGAAAAAGTTGCGTCTCTTTCCCATTCACTATGACAAAAACCTGGAGGACACCCCCCTTTGGCCTTTCTGGCCCACCCCTGAATCAAGCATCAGTGTCCAGAAGGATGGAATGCAATGACAGGTGTGGCCCAGGGGCTCAAGTTGGGGATGGGTGGTTCCTAAAGAAGAATCAGACATCTGTTCCCAAAGGACAAATGGTGTTGAGCGAGCAAGAAGAAATGTCGGCGTAATTTATGAGGTCATTTGGCTATTGGGATCCCTGGGAAGACAGAATTTTGTGTTTTTGGAGTGATTTTCTTCACGTTCTTCAAGGTCTGCCCCACACGTAGCCACCTCCTCAGGAGACTGTTTCTCCTCTCCCCTTCCTCTATGCCACAGGCAGGGCCTTGGCGGAGTGTCAGCCCGAGAGGGACTTTGATCTGTAGCCTGGAACCTGGCCATTTGGAAAGGCACAGATCAGACCGGAACCTTCTTGACCTGGCTCCCACAAATTATCTTAATATAGGACTCCTGTCCCTCACCCGCATCCGTCTCCCGTCAGGTCTTGCTTTTATTTTAAGAATAGTAGGAGGGAAATATTTTAGTAAAACACCCGATAGGTTTTCTTGGTGCTGTACTAATTACTGCCAACAGTGGTTTTGACTGTAGCCTCCACATTTTGCGCCCCCACAGTGGGGCTTAGCAACTAAGGGCTACCTGTTGTCCAGGCGAAAAAGCAAAGTAATAGACATTAATAGAGCCTTCCAGAACAGAGCCACTTAACAGCAACTCACCGCAATTGGATGGCAACTACTCTGCATTCTAATTTCACTCACCAGGTGATAAGTTGATTTTACAGCCGATAATTTAACTTCTTTCCCATAATAATGTCATTCGGCTCAGTCAACTCTCAAATATGAATTGCAACTGAGAAACACTGGAGGGACAAAAAGGGAAGTAATGTTTACCACGCTGCTGGGGACGCGGGGCCCGCTCAGATCCCATTTCTGCAGCAGAGAGCATCGTGGCTGGCGGCTGGGCTATGTCAACAGACTGGGTGGCTGCCGTGCATTTCCCCCCACATTCTGGCCACGTGGCCACACCCAGCTCACCCTTTCTCAAGCTTCCCATCTCCAAAATGTATCTAACACATGCGGTGGTTGGGAAGAATAAATGACATGATGTGTATAAAGTGTCCAGCAGGTAGTAAATGCTCAATAAATGTTGGCTTTGAAAACTGCAAGGAAACCACTTTAATAACGTGGTACGTAGTCATCTGAGTAGTGGTGCCCCCTCCCAGGTGGCAAGTGTTCCACTGAGTGGAAAATACTGGCTTCGTGAGCCATTTCCTTCATTTCAGTTAATCAGAAGACATTTCTCAAGGAGAGTGTGCGCCTGGAATGCGTGTCTGTCAGCAGCAGCAGCAGCATTTCGGCTCCTCTCCCTTCTCTCCGGTATCGAATGGCTTTGCACCCACAAAAGAGCTCAGTTAGTTCCGTTACACAGAATGCAGCAACTTAATTTTGAAACAGGATCCTAAAATATTAGCCTTTTTTTTTTTTCCCCCTTTAAGGGCTTAGAAATAATGTGTGCCACCTACTCCAGTGGTTTGAGTGGATCTAGTGAATAGAGCCATGTATTCCATGACTATGATCTTGGCTTTAGTAAGGTTAATAAGATGCGAAGGTGAGCATCCCACCCATAGGTGAGTGTGGGTAAGGATACAGATCAGAACCTGGGTGCATGTGTGCCCACCAGCACGTATATGAGGTGTGTGATTTATCTACGTTTTCTGATTGGCTCTCTGGGTTCAGGTTCGCTGCCCCTGTGCTTAGCTGTTATAATACAGGAGCGCCCTCTACTGAGCTTCTTGTATAATAGACGAAGGCCTCTACAGGGCTAAATGTGCCTGATGCCTAGTATTAATAAATGTTCAGTCCATATTGAACAAATGTGGGTAAATGACTCCCTGACCTGGTTCCCTATCTGGAGCTGAGGCACCAGTTCTCTTAGAGCCCCACTTGTTAAGCTGAGAAAGTGCATGTTTGGGGGCTCGGAGCTTGGGAACCTCGACTCTCAGATGCAGGCTTGGGTGTTGTCTGCTAGGCCAGGGCAGAGCGGGAGGGCGATTGGCCGGGAGAGGGAGGCAGAAACTTGGAAGAGCATGGAACCACAAGTTGACGGACGAGACAGGGACTCAGCATCCAGGAAACCTAGCTGAGACTAGAGATTGGAGGAAATCAATCTTTGCATCTCCTTCAGTGGACAGGCAAGGCAGCCAGAAACGGAGATGGGCCAGGAGTGGAGAATAAAGCAGGCCAGTTGGACAGAGAGCAATGAGGCCTGAAGCAGCCAGAGCCAGGTGGTCCAGGATTGCAGTTCTTTGGCTGGTGGGAACATTACCTTCAGGAGGACCCACCCACACCCCTAGAAATCTTGGGGAGTGCAGGATGGAATATGTCTCAGTCATCTACAGTCTCTGTGTTCCAGGTGAAATGCCAGCCCCAGGCTACACGTGGAAGGGACTAAAAGATGCTGGTTCAGTCCGGCTGGTGTGGCTCACTGGTTGAGCGTTGACTCATGCACCAAGAGGTCGCCGGTTCGATTCCCAGTCAGGGCACATGCCCAGGTTGTGGGCTAGATCCCCAGTGGGGGCATGCAGGAGGCGGCCAATTGATGTTCTCTCTCATCGATGTTTCTATTTCTCTCTCTCTCACTTCCTCTCTCTCTAAAATCAATAAAGGGGAAAAAAAATTAAAAAACATTTTTTTTTAAAATAAAAAATGCCGGTTCCAAGGGGAGTTTTGTGGACGGGCAGTAGATTTTGCTGGAGACAGATATGAATCCATGATGCATGTGTCCTTTTGTTTTACTGAAGTGGCCCAAAGACTGGAAATAAAAAGGATCTATCACCCTAGTGTCCATTTAAGTTTATGATTTTAATTAAACAAAACAAAACAAAACAAAAAAACAAAAAACCCCAAACAGTTTAGAGTGCCTTATTTTTAATTTTTTTTAAAGCAACAAGACTGAAACAATTCAGGTTCTCATTTTTTCCGACAGCCACTGCTAGGATCATTTTGTAGTTGTTGTTTCTGGTTTTGGTAAAACAAACAAACAAAAACAACAACAGCCCTGGCCAGTTTGGCTCAGCAGTTGGAGCGTCAGCCCATGGACCGGAGAGGCCCGGGTTCGGTTCCCGCTAAGGGCACGTACCTCGATTGCAATTTGTCCCCGGCCCCAGTTGGGGGCGTGTGGGTGGTAACTGCTCAATGTGTCTCTCTCACATCGATGTTTCTCTTTCTCTCTTCCTCCCTCTCTCCCTCCCGCTCTATCTCAAAATAAATGCAAAAATGTCCTCGGGTGAGGATAAAACAACAACAACAACAACAACAAACATAGCTAGCCGTGCTGGTGTGGCTCAGTGGACTGAGCTTGGTCGCATGCACCCAGAGGTCGCTGGGTCGATTCCCAGCCAGGGCACATGCCCAGGTTGCCGGCTGGATCCTGCAGGGGGCATGCAGAAGGCAGCCGATCCATGTTTTTCTCTCTCTCTCTCCCTCTTCCTTCCTCTCTCTGAAATCAATAAAAAATTTAAAAAACTATATTAAAAAAAATAGACAACATAGCTAAAAGACTCAAGTCTTCATTTATCAATTGTCGATCTCGATTACATGCCCGAGATAGGTATAAAAATTTAGAAGTCATTATCTTTCCCATCGATATTATTTCCAGATAAGATTCTTGTATAAGATTGGTTTTCAACCTCTCCTTAAAACTTAAATTTCATCTCTTAAGTGAACTTCTATCAAGGCCGTTAAGAACTCAGGCCTACTGAAATGACAAAACAATTTCAGATCAGTGCCAGCTCCCTTTCAGGGGGAGGAGAAGAAAGAGCTTGGTATGCAGAGGTCATTTCTGATTCCTTTAATAATCCAATCACCGTAATTAAATTTCTACTTTAAAAGCTACAGCGAAGAAAGAGGTAAAAATGGATAATAAATACGTACTGGTGATTGGAGTCCTGCACCCTGAACTGGAAAGTATTTGATGGAAACAGAACACTTTGGTTTCTCCTCCTCCCTGCTCCCCAGGTGACCTGGGATGCCTATTATTTTCATTTAATTAAAACCTCCTTGGCTGGACCCAAGAGAGAGGGAACAATTGCGCTTTTGTGCTGCCGTGGAGCCCTGGGCTCTGAGGGGGGCGGAGGAGGGCGTTGCCAGCTCCCCCATCTCCTGTGCGCTGGGTCAAGCAGGAGGAATCTTCCTTCCACTCTAACAGTCGGCTTCTCTGTGAGTACGGCCCAAGCATCTGAAGAGAGATCTTTGGCTCCTTGCTGCTTTTGTTAGAGGAGCGGTCACGGAAGATTATTATTTCCTCGGGAGTTACAATGTGCTTATGTAATCATAACACTTTTTTTTTTTTACCATCAGTCATAGAAAAATCCCTTTTGCTCTCTGGCTCTTGCCCCCTCCAATCTCCTAAATCTGCTTTCTAAGGTCATTGGTGACCAAAGGAAAAACCCACAGGCCCTTGGGTTCCCTTCTTACCAGGCCTCTCAATGGACTCTGTGGATTGCTCCATCCTTCTTAAAATTTCCCCCCAGAACACCACCTGCCGGTGACTGGCAGTGCTCCTCTGACCCTCCACTGTCGCCTGAGATGCAGGGGACCGGCATGCGGATGGCTCTGCCATTGCTGGCAGGGACGGAGACGGCAGTCCAGAAAGGGGCAAAGGGAACGAGGCACTATTACGCATAATCAACAAGAAAGCGAGGCCAGTTTAACCAGGACGCTGCAGCCGTCAGGCACTCCAGCACCGTCCCCTCCAAGGGGATAAACACTCCTCCCTTCCCCCAGGTAGGGAGCGGCCCACCCTCGCTACAGGATGGGGCGGGGAGGTAAGCACAGGAGCCCTAGAAGTCAAACTGCTTTGGGGGCGGTGCTTCTATGAGGTGTGCCCAATAGGAGCCTCGATGGCAACCATACAAGCCTGTCAGTCCAGCCTGGGGAAAGAACGGATTGGTTAGGAGGTGACCCATTGACCCCCGAAAGCTTGGGAAGTTGATTGGTTAGTTTGAAAAGAGCGCCTGGTCTGCCCCAAGCCTGAGATGCTATGAGCCCAGCTACAAAGCCCCTCTCTCTCCCTCAGCCCAGTGGTGCGCTGTCGTTCTCTCTCCATAGCAACCGTGTGGCCTGGCAGCCCCTCGCCCACGGTCAGGTGGACTCCAAACCAAGCCCCGGGCGGGGTCCGGGCCTCAGCTGGGAGCAGGGCTAAACACCTGGCTCGGGCTGAGACCACTCAGCAGCGGCCTGCAGCCCCCCGGACCCCCAACTCCCAAGCAGGCCCCAGCCTGGGCGCAGACGGAACGCAAGCTAAGCGAGATGGCATGGCGCAAAGTGTCTGGACACTATTTCTGGGCAAGACTGGACTTTTCCTGTGGAAGGACAGACGGAGATGGGACATTGAAACCCAGAGGAACTTTGATTTTGCATCTAGTGCCACAGTAAATCTTATCACCAGACCTCCTCCTTCCTTGTGGGATTCCTGGAATTCTTTCCTTGCCACACAACAAGGACCCCACTGCCACCAGATGGTCACAGGTTGAGAAAACATCACCCACCTGGACCTCCAAATGCACAGCTACAGCACTGTGCTCTTCTCCCCACCTCCCATCACCGCCACTAGACTTGGGTTCATGAGTCATCAGCCCAAGGAACATTGGTGGCCGCCAGTGGCTGGTCTTGGACCTCCTCCTCTCCTCTCTCAGTAGTTAATCCTTCTACCACTCACGAGTTCTTTCTGTCACTGCCAAGAGCGGCTGGAACTGCCTCTCCCTGTGTCCTGAGTGGGGACCAAAAGCAGCTGGTCGCATCTCCTCTGACCCAGATTGATGATGGGCTGGTGCAGACCGGAGAGGCCAAGGGGGACGGAAACGGTCACTTCCGCTGTTTCCCAGTCTGCTATGGCTTAGGACGAAAAGATAAAGAAAAACAGAAGCGAAGACATGAGAAGAAATGTAATGTCTGTGGTGGAAGAAGCTCACCATCTCTTATTGAATTGCAGCGTATTTATCTAGAGTTGTAACTTAATTTCCAGCCTGCTGCTCACGGACCATGTCTTCGTTGTGGTTTCATCCGGCGCTAAGTGGGCAGAAGAACGACATAAAGACAACCCTAGATTCTTCCTGGCCAAAGAAGTTGTAAATTCAAATATAAAATTGGGCCTAACCTTTGGGGGAGAGTGATGATTTGAGAGACCAGGATTAAAATCACGTGCAGCCGAAGGGCCACAGAGTTGGCTGCAGACAGGTGTCGTCTATGAGAGGTCGTGTGTACTGGCCAGACATTGGAATGCACGTCTGCAGCGAAATTATTAAATGATCTAAGGCACTTCCGTGCAGCCACACTTCAGAGCTATTAACAGGAACGAGTAAATCTGTGTGTGTTGTAAGGGTTAAGATCACCCCGATATTGGTAAGTAAAAGAAAAATATAGTATACAAATATGTCCGTCTTGATGAAAACCTGTTTCTCTCTCTCTCTCTACACACACACACACACACACACACACACACACACACACATATACATGTTTGAATGTTAGATAGATATGTAGATATATACATGGGGATGTTCTAAAAAGAAACACAGGAACACAAAATAACTATCAGTAGTGGTTATCTCTGGACAACGGAACTGAGTACGTAGGATGGAAGAGACCAGTTCCATTTATACCTCCTGTACTATTTGAATTTGCTTTTCATGTGCATGAAAATATCATTTCCATAATAACAAAAAAAGTCCAAAAAAAAAACCCTCCCTGAGCTAATGAATGCATGAGCAGAAAGAAAAAAATGTCTGCATACATGTGCAGATTTAAAAAGCCCTAAATTCTGCACTGCATTCTAGAAAGAATGAAAAGAAATATAACAAGCGTCCCGAGAATGAATGATCACACCAGCAAATGTCAAATGTCCATAAATAAGTGACTCCTGTCTAGACGCGTGTCAGCAGTCTTCAAGCATGACTGAGACAGGCCAGGGGAGCGCTCCCCAGGGCAGATTGACAGAGAGCATCGTTCTGCTCCAGAGCTGCTGTTCTGCTCCCTCAAGGTCAGGCCCACAAGGTTAAACGCAGCATTAACATTTAGAAGCATTTTCCTGGGGAGGGGGAAGTGCGGAGAGGGTTAGCTCTCGGGAAACCTTTAACCCCGGGAAGGTGTGTGCTGCCAGCATTCCAAGTTCTTTGCAGATTTGCAAGGGATTGTCTCCAGGCCCAGCCCTGAAGATAGAACGATGGACTGGCGTATGCCCAGGATGCCGAAGACATTTTGTGCTATTACTCGGAAATTTAAAATTCTCTTCTGCTGTGTGTGCGCGCAAATACCTTTCCTGATGACATTTAATCTCCGTCATTAACACGTCATCACCGGCAGAGGGGAAAGCAGCTTCCAGCGGAGTTTCTGCTGGTAGTGACACCGACTGCCCACACGGTTTTCTCCCACTTTTTGTCGTCACCTGGGCAGAAGTGCGCAGTCATGTTAAATGAGGGGCAAAGAGGAGGAAGGGGTGGGTCCTTTCTGGTTTGTGCGCGGCTCGTGGACACCCAGGCAGAGTTTCCTGCGGGAATAAGGACGCCTTTCGTCTTTAAAGGATGTATGTTATTTGAATATCTGTGCGCACCGCCTAACACACAGGTGTTCTCCGTGTTGCTAAACGTGTGTGATACCAGCGGATACTCTTCTCTCCTTCGAACCTCAGTGCCTCTGTGGAAGCAACATTTCCCTGGAAAACAAGTCATCCTCCCAGACCATTTTTAATGTTGACGCCTTAACGGAACTGTATGAGGGACTGAAACACGTAGAATAAAGCATTGTCATTCAGGGAGCAGTCGAGTCTGGCCGGGGTCACCCACCATGTCATTGCGTCAGATATTGATCACTTCTGTTCATGTCAATTTCACCTTTGCCCTCTGCACAATCATTTCAGTAAACTCATTCCTTTTCATTCCTTTTCAGGGCACTGTCAAGACCCAAGCCAAGGAATTTAGTCAGCAGGTTTGATTTCTCCAGGATCGGAACATAGTTATTGGCCTCCTTCCCCCATTCTAGAAACTTCTGTCGTGGTCAACAATACAGAGTTGGAGGTGATGTAACAAAGTCAGAGGGTTCTCCAAGCCACCTGCATCTCGTGTCCTTACAATCAAATTGCTGAAATCATACATTTTTTTTTTTTTACTTTTAGGTTATTTTTCCTTTTCCTTTTTGTTGAAGCTGTTCTGCTGATGAATACCCCCTGCTTGAAACAGACCCAGGTGTGTGGATAAGCTCTGTGGAGTCAGCGTTGAAGCAAGTGCCGGTCGGGAGTCAGTATTCCAGTACAGATTATTTCCATGTTAATGCTGTTTCTTTCAATGCTCTGAACCTTGCCCGGCCGGTTGGCTCAGTGGATTGAGCATCGTCCCATGGACTGAGAGGTCCTGGTTTGATTCCCGGTCAGGGCACATGTCCTGGTTGCAGGTTTGATCTCCAGTAGGGGGCGTGCAGGAGGCAGCCGATCAGTGGTTCTCTCTCACATCGATGTTTCTATCTGTCTCTCCCTTCCTCTCTCTCTAAAAAATCAATAAAACATATTAAAAAAAAATAAATGATCTGAACTTTTATCTTTTCATTCTTCAAGTTCCTTCTAGTGAAGAAAGCCCCTAACTTGTTACACGAATTGCTGAGCACAAACTCTTGTCTTCAGATTGGATAGGCAGGGAGATGGTTCCACGTGCTAATCTGTAGTGGATGAACGAACCATCCTTCATTTATGCGCAAATATCTACTAAGATTTTAATATGCCCAAACCATTTGAGCGTGGGAGTCTGGGTGACAAGGGGGGATATGTCTACAATATGTCCAAAACATGACCTCGCTACTCAGGAAATGTACTGTCTGGCTGGGGATGTCCCATTTTTAGGAAACGCATCGCTTTCGTTTCTTCTCTTATTGTTTTTCTTTCTTCTCATTTTTTCACTCCAACCTCACTCTTTCCTTTTTTCAGATTTCTAATCTCCTCTTCTTCTTCCTGCCTCATCCCGTCTCTCTTACAGGGCTGTCTCCTCAGTCTCTCGCTGAGCTGTGGACCATGTCGAAACCTGGACGCACCTCCACGTCCAACTCAGCAAACAAGAGAAGACAGTCCAGTAGGCAAGTGGGGAAACTGCCTGATCCATAGCCCAGGCCACATGCCACCGTGCCCAGGG
The DNA here is from genome assembly GCA_030848825.1 of Tadarida brasiliensis. Lineage (NCBI taxonomy): Eukaryota > Metazoa > Chordata > Mammalia > Chiroptera > Molossidae > Tadarida > Tadarida brasiliensis. The sequence continues at coordinate 103,163,323 of CM061265.1, forward strand.
TCCTTGCTGCCGTGTGGGCCGTAAGATCGCCCAGGGACGTGCAGTAGACGTGTGCTTGTCACCAAGTAATAGCTCATGTTTGCAAGGGGGAAAGGGTCCGAGTGAAGTGAAGGACGTGAAAGAACCTTTGTTTCCAATAGAAATACATTCTTTGAGGAAATAATTCAGTATTCATTTATTCAAGACACAGGTTGTGAACATACATCCCGTGTCCAGTGATGGCATCACGACACAGTGCTGATTCTCACGGCGTCTACGGCCCAGCGACACACGCAGACAAGTCCACAGTAAGAGTCGCAGTGGGCGTTTCTCAGGGTGCGGGGGTGGGGTGGGGGACCATCAGGAGGGGGAGTGGAAGTGAGGAGAACGCCCTCAGGAAAGCTTCCCTGCAGGTGACATCTAGGCAAGGGACATAATCGACACATCTGCGAGGAACTCAAATACGTCGTCAGCTCTCCGGTGTCTGGGTTCTGTCCGCATATCCTCCTGAATACACTGTGCTGCCCGATGGCCTTGGGCGACATGGTCATGAACCAACGTAAGAAGATGAGGGGGTCTGTTAAGAAGGCCTCTGCGCAGCATCTTGGGGACAACAGGCCACCGGGTCACAGCACATAGGTGACCTGAGAGCAGAGTTGAGGACAGCACCCTTGACAGCTCCAGGTGACAACCACAGCAGGTTCCCTTTCAGAACCCCGAGGGCCTCTGCGCCCCGACTCCAGGTGGGGAATAAAAATTGCACTTACAGTCCTGAAATCATACCACCCATGAAGAAGCCAGCCACGGGGACTTACTGACTGCGATGTGACAGCGGTAACAACAGAGCTGGCTCCCGGTGACCCCGTGAATACCGGCCGGTTCACTGATAACTCCGCTCCGTCAGTGTGCTGCGACCTTAGGCGTGGCGCTGGACACCGCAGCGGTTTCTCTGCAGCGGATAACACACTTTCCCGTTACGGAGGGTTATATTAAAAAGCAAGTCAGAAGAATGATGAGAAGGAAATGCGCCCCGTCTCCTTATCACATGAGGGGCTGCATGGGACAGAAAAGACGGTGACGGTCCCTCGGTGTCACCCCAGACAGACCTATGGACAGGGAAACACCCCACCTCCTCCCCTCTGCCCCAGCACCTTGGACGTGACCTTTCTTCACCTTCTGCTCAGCACCTGTCGCGTTCCCACTGTGTACACGGGACTCTCCTGGCCACAGAACACAAAGGGTTACAAATCCTGTCTGTCTCCCCCCTTCCGTCCCTCCCTCCCTCCCTCCTTCCCCCTTCCCTCCCTCCCTCCCTCCTTCTCTGTCTCCCCCAGTCCTCTGGCTACTTCGGGGCAGGTTCCCCCAACCCCGGGACTCCCAGACTCCATGCCCCCACCCTGCAGCCTCAGTCTGCTCCAATGTGCTGTGCCCTCCTCACCCTGTGGACCTGTCCTGCAAAGGTCACCTCCTGATGGCCGCACACATCGGATGTCTTTCAGTCCTTATCTTACTTGTCCCCGTGGCATCTGGCACTCTTGACCACATTCTGTTTGTGCCAAGACTCTCTCAGCCTTGGCTTTCCTTGCCTTTCACTGCGGCCCTGCTTCCAGCTCCCCTGCCTCAGAGGTTCCCCCACGGGGTCCTTTTCTTCATCTGCCCACGAACTGTGAGTGCTTGCTGCGTCCTCTGCTTGGCCCTCTTTCCACACCACAGGCACCTTCAGAGGATGGTCTTCTTCCCCCCAAATCTCATCACATCCCAGAGGTCTGCCTCTCCTGTCCTCCCGCCGCACTCAAGCACCTGATTGATGTCCCCACTGGGATGTCCAAGGACACCCCTACACGGTCCCCACACCTCTGCCCTGGATGGTACCGAGTTACTTAACCGTAACGTTGTCACAGCCATGATGACCATGTCACGTGGCCCTTTGAGAGTCACATGGACTGATTAAGCCATGTGGGGAGCCAGAAGAGTGCCTGGCCCAGCTCGGGACCCAGCAAACACTCTGCTATTGTTCCTGGTGTCCAAGAATATCCAGAGCCCGCTCCTCCAGCATCCTGCTTTGGAGATGGTTCCTTGCATACAATCTGCTTCCTTCATGCCAAACAGATCGCAGACTTTTTTCAAAAAATAGAAATGAATTAAGAGACTGTAGTAGTCTAGAGAAGAAGGGAGAGAAAGGAGAGTTCCAACAACTAGTGAAGAGAAGAGAGAAGTGAGGGCATGCAGGCGGGAGAAGAGCGCAGAAGGACCCAAAGCAACTGGGCCGGAGAGAAAATGTCTGGAGGGGGTGAGCAGTACCATCCTGAAAGCGTCCACCAGACGACCGAAGGGGACAAGTCTACTGTTATGATATATACACAGCCGACGTTCTGAAGTCATCTCACAGTCATCGTTAGAGCGGGCTTACCTACTAGGCGGTCATGCCCAGAAGGTAAGGGTCCTATGTCATCTTCATTGAGAATCCCTCCCCCCAGGGACTTGACAGCAGGACGCATGTCCAATGAGCAGCTACCAATCGCTCATCCAAGATCAAGAAGAACCTGTAGGTGAGCAGTATCAGCTCTTCTCCTTCGTGTCGAAAAGCAGTGCCCACGGCCAAAGGCGTCAGGAATCCATCACGCAAGCTCTGGTTTCACTGGAAGCATCACTCGTGAACACATCATCGGCAGCCATCCTGCAGTCAGCGTCAACAGTGCCCTGGGGCATGAATGGAGGCCAGCTTCGGTAGAAATCCATCACACCCGTGAAGAATCCGGCTTGTCAGTGACAGCAAAGTTAGTGGATTCCACGGGTGAGTCTCTCAAGCGATCACGCTGTGGGAGAACAGGAATTGGTGGCTGTCCACGCTGGGATGAGACAAAGTGGACATGGAGCCAAGAGGAACGAAAGCTTCCTTGAGCGATGCCATTGCTCATGAGACATCTAGATTCTCCTAAAACGAAGGCCCGGAATCATGCTGGGTTTGAGCATGGATGTAAGTCGACCTCCGAAGGGTCTGAAGCAAAGTGGCGATTCGTTTGTTCGCTTTGTAGTCCATCAGAGAGTATTTACTGAGCACCAGCTATGTGTCTGGCTCTATCCTTAGGGCTGGGTTTCCACGGGGAGCACAGTTTCCAGAGTCACCTGCTGGGACTTCAGCAGCGAAGAACACGGTGAATGGTGCCTACTTCACTGGGTTATTGTTCTGGCCAGAATGTGGCTGGAAGTAAATACAATGGTGGCTAGGTGAGGAGGAGGAGTGCAGAGAAAATGTGCATAAATACAATGCATTTAAGGTCTGAGTTCTTAGACTGGAACGTGAGGAGTGTGTCTGGAAATGTGACGTCTGAGTAACTAAGGGGCGTCTTCATGGGGCACCACTGTACTTGCAAATTTGAGGGAGAAACCCATGAGTTTTGCATATAGATAAGTTACATTAAAGAATGCAGAATTTGCCCTGGCTGGTTTGGCTCAGCGGTTAGAGCGTCGGCCTGTGGACCAGAGAATCCCGGGTTCAGTTCCTGCTAAGGGCATGTACTTCGGTTGCAGTTTGTCCCCGGCCCTGGTTGGGGTCGTGTGGGTGGCAGCCAATTGATGTGTCTCTCTCACATCGATGTTTCTCTCTCTCTCTTCCTCCCTCTCTCCCTCCCGCTCTATCTGAAGATAAATGCAAAAATGTCCTCAGGTGAAGACAAAAAAAAATGCAAAAATTTCAAGATTTTTTATGGTGAAACACAAAATTTGAATGACATTCCCGGCTGGCAGCAGCACCCTCAGATTCCAGTCCTCGGGGTACGTGTGTCTCCTTCCCCGCCAATAGTCTGTCCAGCGGGAAAAGCCTGAAGGGTCCTGTTTCCTTATCCCCTCTCTTCCCAAGTGTTCTGGTTCAATTCTCCATGGAAAGTGAGCTCCAAGACTACTCCCTACAATAGCTCGGACACGATTTAGAAGGTGACAGTATCTGTGTTGATGAAAACTGGGACCTGGGAGCGCCACGCGCTCAGATGGGAGCTGAAATGCAGGTTTCACTCCGAGGCTTGAGTACAAGAGCCGCCCCAGGGAAAGCTGTCCCGACGGCCTGTCCCTCTCCCGGAGCGAAGCTTCGTAAACGAGAGGGGACATGGACGTGCGTTAGCGTAACTGACGGAGAATAACGAAGACAAACCGTGGAATGCTCCAGCTTCTCCATCTAGAGAGGAGGTCGTGAATGTACTGACCAGAGAGGCGTCACATTGGCCTTAGAGACCGGCTGAGAGTAATGTGGATACTTCAGGGATTCAGCAGATGAGTTCTGGGACTGGGGATAGAGGGGTTCCTGGAAGCGCTTCTCAGAGTTCGTTGCAAACAGAGGCTACCAGATGCGACGAGACACAGATTCCTGGCGTCCGTCCCAAAGGCTGTGATTCCACGGGGCTTCGGCTGCTTTGGGGACATGCTTGCTTTCACCAGCTCCCCAGGGGATGCTCATACAAGTGACTATCCTAAGACATCTTGAGGAAAATCTGGCCGCGGGTGGTGCGTGGAAGGCTTCCCCTCAGCCCCATGAACCCCTGAGACAGAATCGCAGTTCAGGCGTGTGCGTATTCCTGGAGTGACAGAGGACCCGTGCTCTCTGCAGCTTCTCAAAGAGGTTCTGACAACAGCGTTTGGGGCTGTGGGAGGGAGACCCTGAAGCCGGACCCTGCCATTAGCAAGGTAAGGAAAGGAGGCAGAAAGAAAAAAGGGCTATATAATTGGCATGGCTGTTTAGCTCATGGCGATAAAGAAACGTTTTGACTTTAAATTTAAAAATTAGATTTAAAAGAAGATAGAGGATGGTGTTTTGCCGATGGCTCAGGGGGAAATCTGTCTTCAGGACCGTCCGTCTATCTCCCCGGCAACAGGTGTGCTGTTGTTATGACAGCGGGGGAGGAACTGTCACAGGCAAGTAGAATGTGTCCCCAGACTTACACATTATTTTTTACGTCCCTGGAAGACTGACCACGGGGTCCGGAAGGCTGGAGTGCTTCTAACGACAGGAAAGGGGTCCAGGCTCCCGAGTCTCAGGTGTCCCTTCCAGCCACCGCGCTCTTGGGCGCTTTACAGATAGATGGCAAAGAAAGGCTAAAGGATCGAGGGTGACAAATGTAATCGGAACCGAAAAGCACAGAATGAAGAAATGAGACGAGGAGCGAGGGGAGGGAAAAGCACATACGTTTCTCCCGCAAGATGGATTTCTCAGACAAAGAAGTGGTTTCGCCCACGAGACCAGACACTGCACTGTTCTCGTCAGGGCTGCCCTGAGGTCCCTGAGCAGGGAGAAGAATCCTGGTGAAGGGACACCAGCTGAGCGGTCAAGGGACCTGCTCCCGCTCAAGGGGTGTGAGTGTGTGTCACGGGGGCGCCCCTGTACTCGAGCCCCTGTTCCTAGCCCTTCGTGTGGGACCTTTCCTGCCCTGTGCGTCCTGCCTGTGAGCGTGACGTGCAAGGCGGCCCACTTGGCCCATGCGTTTCTCTTGGTTCCTTGCCCACAGAGAGGGCTCCCTGTGTTCACTCCCACCCCACCCGCTCCCCTCCTGAATAGGAGCCCGGGACACTCACCGACTTGAGATGTTGATCTGATGGGAGGGCTTGAAGTTCCCCTCGGTGTGGCCGCTCTCGGCCGGCCTAGAGGGTTGCAAGGTGGAGACATGAGGCTGGAGGACAAAGTCTGACGCTCTCCTTCTCCAGCGCCAGGCTGCCTACCGGGGACCAAGGGGAAGGTCAAGGCAGCAGGGGAGCCCCCAGGGTGCAGCACCTCTGAAAGTGGACTATCACAGGAGCGTGAGCCGGACCGGGACCCCTGGTGATGGGGAGATGTCGGAGGGATTTGCTGGAGCTGTGATCCAGGGGGCACCGAGGTCCCACAGGGCCACGGTCAGCGGGGAAAGCCGAGGGCCACACGCTTCAGCCTGTCTCCTGCCTCTGAGGTCCTGGGCAGTGGCTTGGGACCTCCTCTCTCGGGCTGTCTGGTTTGGGGCTTGTATCTGAAACAGTGTTAACTTGAATTCTTCGTGGTGTCCTGATAACACGGCAGATTTCTCCTGACCCACGGTCTCTGGGTGGGGGGTCGGGAGATCTTATTTTTACCTCTGTTTCAGTTACTCTAAAGAGAATAATGGTCTGTTTTATTTTTCCAATATATATTTTTTATTTTTTAATTTCAGTTGACATACAATGTTATTCATCTCAGGTGTGCAACCTAGAGTTTAGACATTTATACACCTCGTGAAGTGATCCCCCCGAGAAGTCTACGCCCACCTGGCGCCATGCACAGTTATTACAATATTATTCACTATATTCTCTGTGCTATACTTGACGTCCTGGGACTGTTTTTATAACTGGAAATCTGTACTTCCTAATCCCTCCACCTTTCACCCATCTCCCCAGAACTGTCCGATTTCTTTTTCTTTCCTTTTTTTAATCCTTGCCTGAAGGTATTATTTTATTGATTTTAGAGAGAGGGGAAGGAAGAGAGAGAGAAACATCAATGTGAGAGAGAAACATTGATCAGTTGCCTCCCGTATTTGCCCTGACAGGGGATTGAACCCACAACCTAGGTATGTGCTCTGACTGGAAATTGAACCCCCAACTTTTTGTGAGATGGGATGCTGCTCCAACCCACTGCACACCGGGCCGGGGCAGACCTGTCTGTGTCCCTGAGATGTCCCCAGGTAACCCAGAGTAAATCCCGCCTCTGCCCTATGACCAGATATCCCAACACACCCTCCAAATGTAGTGAAAAAAATAATGACAACTATTTTCACATGACGCGAAACAAAAGGGTACTATTAACTTTATTCATATAAATTCCCTGTGTTTAAATATCCATGATAAGTTAGTTCTGTTGGGTTTGTCTATGCAATTGGTTTAATACACCACTTCGTTCTTCTGCTGGGGTTTTATTTAGGACTTCTGCTTCTATATCTGTGCATGTGATAAGGGTAGAGTTTCCTTTCTGCAGTGTCTGAGCAAGCAGCTGGGACCAGAAATGTGCTGGCTCCGTGGAACGTATCGACCTACCAGGAGGGCGCTGCGAGACCTTGCCAAGAGGGGAAAGGAGCATTATTAAAAATAGACCGAGATAGCCTACATCGGGTGGGAAGGAAAACATCTTTAAAATGTTAAATCTCTTCTGATTAATTTTTAGACTTCATGCGGCCCCATCATCCCACTGGGATTGCACTTTAGAATCTGATAAAGTGAGTGCAAAGCTCGTCTGCAAGGAAAAGCTGCAGCTGGAATTCTGTTATGTAGGATTTTAAAGTGTATTTTCTAAATAGTGCAGGACATGGGTTTAATTTTTTTTTTTTAGCAAATGATCTTTTTTGGTTAACCATTGTTACCGATGGTACCTTATATAAAAAATTGTCACTGTGGTCGAGGAGTGTGGGCTATGAGGTCTCCGCTGCGGGAAGTCACTGGTACTCGGAGCACAGCCACTGTGTGTCCCGGCTCTTCTGCAGAGTCCTTGCAGGTAAAGAGTTTGGGGGTAGCTCCACGGGTAGTTTGCTTTATCATTTAAAATTCTGAATCTACCTTATCCGTACGTGTGTTTTTCTGCTCGTCCTCCACAAAACCACAGTTGTGTGTGAAAAGCTTCACCACACACCTGGCTTCCATCCCATTTTCCTTATGTTTTTAAAACCTTCGCTACATGAATCGCGACTTATTCAGATGTACAGGTCCCTTAGCAACTGACACAGCAGGGGTTCTGGAAGCAAAGATCACGCAGGTCCACACGAGAGGGCGGTCCTGCCCTCGGCCGGGGAAGGGTGGGGAGAGCGCCTACCTGTGCTCGGGGAAGGAGTCGTTCCTCCTCACACCAAATCAATTCCGGATGCGTCCCACTTACCTGTGCTCGGGGAAGGAGTCTTTCCTCTTCACACCAAATCAATTCAGGATGCGTCACAGATCTCAGGGTATACACAGGGTGTCCCCCCAAAAGGACACAGGGTGTCTGTAGATTCTCTTACATTTTGAAAATGAAATGTATTTTAACAAACACTGGCTTTATCATTATTCAAAGTTGTGTGTACATTTTGGGGGGACACCCTATATTAAAACCTAGGATTATTAGAAGAAAGGAAGGATTCCAGCTTCGTATTCTTGGCACGAAGACCTTCTGAAGTAGGCCACAAACCCAAAAGACATAATAGAACATATTAATGCATTTCACTTTCTTTTTAAAGAAATCTGGCAACGTACTTTAAAGTCAAAAGTTAAATGGCAAACCGAGGGGAGAGACATAGCCAACAGTCTGCGAGAACGCAGTTGGGGGGAAACAAGAGAAAAGTCTATGACCGTGAGCCCATTCATGCCCAAACTTTGGTATAAAATTACATCTTTTGACCTATTTAATGCCTTTTCCCTGAATCCCTTTTTGCTTCTTTTTGAACATTTCTAGTCCTGTTTCCTTTTCATTCACATTTGCCAAATATTTCTTTGCCATATTTTTAACCTTTCAGAGTCGTTTTATTTTTAGATGTGCCTTATAAGAATATCTTCAGATTAAAAAATTAACCCGCGTTTGCCCTTTCGAGAGGAATTTAACTCATGCGTACTTACTGCCACACGGAATAGGTGTGATCTATGTGTCATCTTTATTTGTTTGCCCGTTTAAGAAGCTTTGTGTGGTGCTAGTTTTTATTTTCCTTTGCAGTATACACGACGTGTGGTCTGCTCTAGTACCGGACAGTAGCTGAAAGGCTGGCACCCTTTTTCACATTCTACGAGTCGTAAGTTTCACAACCGACCAGAACAGTTTTAAACACTGACCCAACTAATCACTAATGTCCGCAAATAACTCTTTTTATTTTTATCTTTCCTGTTTTCTACTTATTTTGTTCTCTTTCTCTTTTTTCCTTCACTTTATAATGTTCGCTGCTGACGCCTGGGGTGGGTGAGTCCTGAGTGGGTGAGTCCTGAGTGGGGCTGGAGCCGAGTCAGGACCGAGGCAGACTCTGCGGGGACGGGGAGGAAGCGGCACTTTGTGCACCCCCTTTCCTGCCCCATTCCTGCCCAACTGTCGGGCAGTGGGGGAGCAAGCACTCAGACCTGAGGGGTGCTGTGGGCTCCCACCCAACCCCATGCTGCGGGATCCCCCAAACAAAGGAGAAGAGCTCAGCAGGGGCACAGACCTCTGCCCCTCCAGGGCAGTGCAGAGGGGGGTGACGGCTGGGTCAGACCAGAGGTCCCCACTTCGTGAGCAGTGCACAGGGCCTTTGCATCACCGTGGGGGTGGCGATGTCCAGCCCGACGAAGAGGAGAGGCTGGGCTGGGATGTGCTGGCCCCGAGGGCCCAAGGCAGTTCTGGACTCAGAGAGACAGTCAGGTGCCCGACAAGTACATTCAGTTGCGGCGTGCCCTGCGCTGGGGACACCTGGGAGGTGTGGGGTCAGGCGAGGCGTCCGGCAGGGTGAGCAGGTGACAGCCATGCTCAGGGCCAAGGAAGGAAGGGTTGCTGGCAGAGGGAAAAGCAAGTGCGAAGGCCTCAGGCAAGAGGTAACTGGGAGCTGGGTGTTCTGGGTGGCAGCCGGGGCTCCGGGTGCTAACAGCAGAAACTGCGCTATGTCAGGCACAAAAGGAGCGCCCTGGAAAGTTACTGGGCCGTCTCACACTCACAGGCGGCTGGACACAGGCTGGGCGAAGCTCAGGCCAGGTCCAGGGGACCTGGAGGCTGGAACATGACCGGTTCTCACTGTAGGAGCAGCCTGGGGAGGGAGTCGCCGTGGGGTTAGGAGCAGATGATCCCACGGGACCCCACGCCTGGACCCGATCCTGTCTCTGCCTCCCTCCTGGGTCTCAGTGCCACTTGTTTCAGAACCGGGTGCTGGTGCTGCAGCGGGCCGCCGACAGTACACTGGCACGGGGCACCTTGTCTGCAGGAAGGGCGCCTTTGCTCCTTTGTACCCAGTGAGGTCTGGAGGGAAGCCCGGGCTGGGACAGCTGGTTGACCAAGCCTAGGTCCCACGCCCGTGCCCAGCTTCCGGGGAGTGGGGGAGCCAGCATCCTGACCTGAGGGGTGCTGTGGGCTCCCACCCAACCCCATGCTGCAGGATCCCCCAAACAAAGGAGAAGAGCTCAGCAGGGGCACAGACCTCTGCCACTCCAGGACAGTGTGGGGGGGGAGGGGGGGCGGCAGCTGGGTCAGACCTGAGGTCCCCACTTCATGAGCATCACCGTGGGGGTGGTGATGTCCAGCCGGATGAAGATACTGAGTCCTCAGCAGTTCTCTGCCCCCCTCATGTGTGGCCCGACATGACACACGGTTCGGGAAAACTGTTGGAGACTCTTCCAACAGACTGGACTCCTCAGGGGCTGTCTGCTTGAGGGCGGGCCCCGTGTGGCCTCTGGGTGGGAGCCTGGGACCCAGAGCTGACAGCCAGCTGCAGTGTCGCAGGGCCCCCGGGCTGCGAGGCCCTGGACGGAGCGTCCATGGAGCAGGGTGCGTGGGGAAGCCCTGTCTCTCTCTGCCCCACGGGGCAGTGAACTTGCACGGACAGAATCTGTGCCTCTGTGCGATTCTGCAGAGACACACACAGGCCATCCTAGGGGTCCAGCCCACCACAGCCCGGATGCAAAGGTACAAGCGCATCCTTGAAGGGCTGGCTCCCCCGGGTGACCATTCTGTCCAGAACCTGGCTGCTGGCGGTGTGTGGGGCCCATGATGGGTGCAGGCAGGCGGCAGGGCCACTGGCCCCACTCCCAGGCACACAGGGTTTGACTCTCGTCCTTCCTGCCAGGTCTGATCCAGCCCCGGAGGGGATGCTGGCAGGCGGCACACGGCCTGAAGCCGGCAGCCTGTCCCCGGGTCACACTGCCTAGAAATTCTGTATTTACCATGTGAATAATTTGATTGCTTTTTTTGTTAAAAACATTCATTTGTTCAATGGAAGATTTTAAAATATAGTACAAGTGTGGCAATCCTCTTTGGACATGTTCCATCTTCAGCCTTCCGGGGCTCGGACCCTGGACGTGCCCTGGGCCGGTCTGCACTCTGGGGCCCTGGCTCCTCGGCGGGGAGGACAGCGGAGAGCACGGAGCTCTCCCCACACAGGTGCACGTGGCCCGAAGGCCCCAGAGCTCCCGGGAATTCTGGGTGCGAGCTTGGTGGGTCTCAGACGCTGCTCTACCCCAGGATGGAAAGCTCTTTAGGTTTTGAGTATATTTGAAGGGTCTCAGGGGAAACAAACATTTCTCCAATTGACTGGGATTTTCTAGGACTCCCTCCCCAGAGGTTTGCAGATTGGGATTCCGAGCTGGGGAGGGAGACCGTGTGAAAGCTCGCAGCCCGAGGGGAGCTTCCAGAGCCTCCCCACCTAGAACACAGACCCCCGACCCCTGACCCCCTGACCCCTGGCCCCCTGACCCCTGACCCCTGACCCCTTCCCTCACTGGTGCCGGTTCTGCCCAGGAGAACGCCTCCCGCTGGCACCTGTCCAGTGGGACCTGCTGTCAGCCCTGCTCTCCCGAGGCTGTGTGGGGGCGGACAGGTAATCAGGATCTGGGACACGGGATGGGGCAGTGGGTTAGAGGACTTCGCTGAGCAGTAAACAACAGTCCAGACGCCAGCTCTAGACGTTAAGACTTATGGTTTCTGGGCTATTAAGGAACAGAATCAGCCCTAAAGACACCTTGTCCCTGTGGAGGCCAGAATTCTGCCGACACCTACTGGAGTGTTAAACGTGGATGCTGTTTTCTGCAGAGATGGGGGGATGGGAGGCCAGTCTTTTCTCTTCTGGAAGAGAGAGAGAGGAAGAGAAGGGAGGGGAGAGGGAGGGAGGGAGGGAGGAAGGGAAGGGAAGGGAAGGAAGGAAGGAAGGAAGGAAGGAAGGAAGGAAGGAAGGAAGGAGGGAAGGAAGGAAGGAAACCACTAACCCGCGAACACAGAGACAAAGGCAGGTGCAGAATCCGTCCGCAGCCACAGAAGCGTGTCGGTGAGGCTCCGCTGACAGGATGAAGGACTGATTCAGCCCGGGGGCTGTGTGTTCGGGCGGTGAGGGCAGGCGGAAGCATCTCCGTGGCCCAGGCCACCTCACCTCGCAGGCGCTTTCCTGGAGCCTGCTCATCTGGAGTCCCAGCCCGCGTTGCCATGACAACGGAGCTGGCAGGTTTGGAGGGCGAGGAAGGAAAGATGGTCCCTGGTGCCACAGGGTGCTCCAGTGGGATTTGTTACAGGGCCAGGCACAGGCTGTGGGGAGCGGGAGTGTGTGGGCTGACCACGTCGGTGGCACACCCACTGCTGAGGGCAGCCAGGCCTGCCAGCCAGCCGCGGGCATCGATTCACGTGTGTGTGTGTGTGTGTGTGTGTGTGTGCATGTGTGTGCGTGCATGCATGTACATACGTGTGCATGCATGTGTGCGCTCGTGCATGTGCGTGTGTGTGTGCGCGTGTGTGTGTGTGTGTGCTTGGCCTCGGGGTGGTTTTTCGAAGGAAGTCTCCAGAAGGAAAATTCCCAGGGCACCCTTCATCTAAAGAGACTGTCTCCTGTGAGTGTGCTGTCTCGATGAGTCAGAATGTCGTATTTTCTTTCATATGCAGCCAGGTAACAAGTGCTTGTGGAAAGGGATTTCCTGGAAATACACTAACACATACTAATTGTGAGAAAGAATGAAAAGGCAATGAACAACCCTGGCCAGTGTGGCTCAGTTGGCTGGGCGCTGTCCTGTGCACCAAGGTGGCCGGTTTGACCCCGGTCAAGGCACATGCTGGCTTGACCCCTGGTGGGGGCCTGGAGGAGGCAACGATCGATGGTGTGCTCTCACATCAGTGTTTCTCTCTCTCTCCCTCTCCCTTCCCCCCCTCTCTCAAAATCAATAAAAAGCCTTTTAAAAATTAATAAAATAAAAGACAATGAACATATCCATTGTAAACATAAAAGCTTCCTTAGCCGCCCTCTGCCACCCGCCCAACTACACTCCAGCCGGTGTGTCTCCAGCTCCTTTCCTGTGCTCACGGTGTCATAAATCACACGTGTGCGGTGCTCCTGCTCCATCCCCCCTCCCCACCCACTCCCTGATCTTGCTCTGCAGAGCTGAGCTCAGAAACCCCAGCCGCTCTGCCAGCGCTCCCTGGGACCCTGCCCTTGGGGGCCTGGAGGGCGACCGGAAAGCAGGACGAGGGAAAGGGCTGCCCCACGCCTCGGCTTTCTGTGGCTGCGATGGCTCCTTCGCCTGGCAGCCATCTGCTTCAGTCCTCAGCTCGGTCCAGCACAACCAGACCCGGGTCCCACGCCCCTCAGGGGACCCGTCCCAGCTCCAGGAGCCCCTCCGAGCACCTGAGCCCTAACTGCAGCCTGGGTTCCTCCAAAATCCTGGCTTCTGCTAACCCCACTTCCCCCTTTGTTTTCGGAGCCTGTGGGATGGTGGCTGCCTTCCCTGCTACCTCAGTTTCCCTTTGTCATCCTAGTTCTCCAGTAACTTTTAAACTAATTCCCTACATTAAATGCTCTCTGTGCAGCTTCCGTTTTCCTAATGATGCACACGATTGCGTGACTCGTCCTATCCCCGTGAGCAGACTCAGGACATTGTTCCGTATTAACTCACGTAACGCTTCCTCGATCGTGTTTATGACCGCCAGCTCCACCCTCTTCCATGACGGCACTCGGGACGCTGCAGTTGTCACCGCCACAAACGGTGCTGCTGTGAGCAGTGGCGACCACGACAGCCCTTGTGCGCATGAGGACTTCTGCAGAGGGGCGTCCAGAAATTCCTCTGCTGTTCCCTGGTTCCTGTCCCATGGCTCCGCAGAGGACACGGTCCACGTGTTACAGCACACATCAGCTCGGAATCCAAGGTCACTTTCACTTCCTTCATCCGCTCCGGCGATTTTCAACTGGCGCACGGGAGACTTTAAAGCGCGCAGTCCCTGACGATTCATCAGGGCACTGACCCCTTTTCCCTTAGATTGTCAAAAAAAAAAAAAAATGACAACAGCCAACACAACAGTAGCCGTCCGGTGTGAATGAGTCAAAATTATACCTATATTTTCTGTCAGATCAGCAAAAAATATCTTTTTGGGTGCTTTGCAGAATTTTGGAAATTAGTTTATGTGCGCCAGGAGATGGAAAGGGTGAAAATCGCAGTTCCCGTCGGTTCACGTGTCTCTGTAACCTATTACTGCTTTAAAATCCTGTTCTGTCTACAGAGTCTTACCACCGACAAGGAATAATAAACTTGATTTCCTACAAGCGTTTGCTATCTTACCTCTCTTTACTCTTCTGTAGCATACACATAAAAATGTATCAAATCCATGCTGCTAACTATGAATGACACGTCCCACTTAGATCATTAAAGATTCTGCTTGCTTTCTGTTTTCCACTGACGAACAAACTCATTCTCAGTCCCTTGGGGAGTGTAGTTAAGTGTCCCAGCGCTGAAGAACAGCGAGGGCACCTTTCTTAACTCGAGGACAGAAATCCTGATTAACTTCCATTGCTTCTATAACTTAATGGATACACACAAGCACATCCTTTATTCTCTTTAGGTAGGGCCGTTAAAACTCAGACGGGCAGTTAATAGGCAAGCGTGTGTAAAACAAACGCACGAGTCCGTTCTCTATCCACATTTCGTCCCTTAAGTATACACAGAATCCGGGAAACCGTACTGGCCATTAGAGGTTGAATTCTGACTCCTTTAATTTGGGGAGAGGTTAGTCCAATGCAGGTCCAGCTACCTGCTGTTTTTTGAGAACTTTCTCTGTGCCAGGCGTCATGCCGAGCCCTCTGGGTGCTTTTACTCATTAGTCCTGAGCCCAGGTCTGCCCACTTTCCAGATGAGGCAACCCAAGGCACACAACGCCTGGGTGGCAGCGCTGTGAGTGGGGCCAGCTCTGCCTAGTCCCCAAGTCTGTGAACCTATCACAGATCCCACTGGGTTTCAGCTGCCAGCAAGGAGGAGGCAACTCTGCCATCCCCTATGCACACGGACCGTAAGCACAGTGCTGTTCTGTGTCCAAGCCCAGAGCGACGCCTCTCCCCTGGCCCTTCATGCTCCACTCCACTCCACTCCACTCCAGTGAGCTCCCAATCTCTGCTGAGTTTGCCTGTAAATATTTCTGAAACTGGTCTGTTTGTCCCACTGCACCCTCTCGTCCAAGTCACCATTGCTTCTCTTGGGGACTGCTATAACAGCCTCCTACCTGCGCTCCCTGTCCCCGTCTTGTCCTTCCATGACCCTGCCAGTCTGTATGCCGCCCCAAGGTACCCACCTGGAACATGGGTCTGACTCGAACGCAGCCTTGGGCCAGCTGGGCACAGACGGGACTAAGCCAGTTTCTTAGTGTGAGCTGGGCAAACCCCTGACAGTCTTCTCTGCCCCAGGGCACAGCCACCTGGCTTCGGGGCAAAGTCCACACCTGTGCTTTGCCTACCCAGAATTCCCTCAGCAGCACCTGCCTGCGTCCCTCTGGCAGGGACTTGTCAGCAGGGTGGAGTGGGACCCTGGCTTCTGGCTGTCAGTTTCTGGGTCAACCAGAAACAAAGTAACTTTGGCTGGCAATAAATGGTGAGGTCACTTATGCGTGTTGCTCCCACTGTGGTCACAAAGGTACCGCCCGCAGGGTTGGGGTTACCAGGCCTGATACTGCAGGTGTTCCCGGCACCTGCCCTGGACCGTCTCCCCATGGGCGAGTCCATGTCAGGCCTCATCACCTTTGGCGTGCTTCCCCAAACCCTCCGAATTTCCCTTGCTGTGAGAACCATCGGGGCGCTGAATGGAATCAGCCGGTCTTGCATAATGACTGTCACTCATACCTTGATCGCAGCCTTCACATTTATATCACGCGTTACCATTCAGATACAGAATGTCATTTTACCTTCAAACAGCTCTGTAATGTCAACAAGCCTTTGGGGGGGGGGGTAGAAGAGTAAACAGAGGTTCAAAGCCGGTGGACATAACTTGCCTGCTCCCACGCTGCCAGTTAGAAGAAGCTGGCATCAAGCTCAGTTTGCCAGCCTCAGATGCCCACGGTGCTCCCACCCCGTCGCGTGGACGCCTCTCAGACCTGCGGCAGGTGGGTAGGAAACCACGGGTAGGATCTCAGCTGTGTAGGACTCGCCCCTGGCAACCTCATCTTTCGGAATGCACCTGACACCAGGCACAGCAGACAGCCCAGCAAGAGCCGGCCGCGGGCGTCCGCACGCCTCCTCTGGGGTCACTGAGGAACCAGCCGGCATGGCTTCGCTGGTGACCAAGTGAAGGCCGGGCTGCGGTTCTGGGAGGAGTGAAGGTGGATGGTCAGTGGAAGCCCAGCTGCAGGCCGAGGTCCCGCAGCTCAGAGGAGCCCGTCCAAGGGTGTCTGAGGACCCAGCAGGGAGTGAGGCCGAGGCCTGCTGCAGCTCGGAGCTGGAGAGAGCCAGAGCCGGACGAGGCAACCGGACCATGTGCTGGAGACAGAATGCGTGTCCAAGGGGTCTCTCTTTTTTATTTAAGATTTTTTATTAATTTTTTTTAAGAGAGAGAGAGGAAGGGAGAGGGGGAGAGAGAAACATTGATCAAGCCCAAAACTTGGGCATGTGCGCTAACCGGGAATCGAACCGGCAACCTTTCGGTGCACAGGATGACACCCAACCCCCGGAGCCACATGGGCCCGGAGAGGGGCCTGGGCTTTCCACAGGCCCGGAGCGCATGGCGTGTGGTGGGTCCGGCAGGACTGGCCAGAGGAGCCTGAGTGGGAAGACAGGGCTAGTGAGGTGTCCGGGCTCAGCTTAGGGCCAGAAGCAGGGAACTGGCAAGAACAGAGGTGGGAGTCGGAAGGAAGTAGTAGGAGCCGAGGGAACTCTGCTGTGCAGGGGCCTCTGAGCTCCCGGATGCACTAGACACCCGAAAACAAAGCCTGCAAACTCCCGGGCTCTGCACCCTCGGACCAATGGCCTGCTTCGGGCGGGCAGGGCCGGGAGCCCAGTCACAGGCGCACCCAGCAGTGCCCAGGCCCGGGAGACTGCCAGTCCTGTCCTCCCCCCCGAAGTTCTCCCTCCCGCCCGCCTCTGAGGTCTCGTCCTCTGTCCGGGCAGCTCTAACTTTTGTTTCTCAGTGAGGAACTTCTTCATTCAAGAACAAACCCGCCCATATTTGCCCCTGGCTCTACAGATATGTGCAGATAAACTGTGGATAACAAAAGTTATGGCCCCTGGTGGGCCGGGATCATTCGATGAAGGGAGAGTTCATGGCTTGCAGAACTCAGGGGATTTCACTGCCTGGTGGCCTGTGACTTTGCTCTAAAGATGGACATTCCGAGGACACCTTCAAAAGATCCCTTCCCCTTGGAAATAGTCACACAACTCTTCCGGGCTCAGCCCCCTCCCCTCACCTGGACCACAGAGGTACTACCAGAGTGGAGTCAGCTGGGACTGGACCTGCCTCTGCAGTTGGGGACCGTGTGTCACCCCCAATCTTGCACTCCGAGCCCCTGATCGCAGAAGCATCGCAGGTCTACCAGATGTCTCAGCCCTGGTGGTATCCCTGGGCCCTCCCACATCCAGTGTCAGCAAAAGAAACACACATTCAAATTACGTGGGTCCCACTTAACAGCTCGGGGGAGGGGCAGGCTCAACTTCCCGAGACGGGGATTTCAGACCAGCGCTGAACAGATGAGAAAACAGAGACAGACAGAGCCTGTGACTCATATAAAACAGTGTGGCAGACGCCGGGGACAGTTTTGATTTGACACCAGTGCCCAGAGGGGCCATGCCCGTTGGATGGAAGCCAACTCAACACCATGTCTTCTCAGCGTTGTGCTGCGCCCAGGAAGCCTCCGTGACCTCCAGATTAGAGTGGCTAAGGTGTCCACTGATCACTCTTAGCCCTCAAACAGCGCCCGGCCTTCCAGCGGGGGAAGTGCCAGGAAGACTTCCCACAGCGGAATGTTTTCAGGGCCACGAGTGTGGGCCACAGATAACTGGCAGGAGATGCAAATTAGGCGCCAATTCATAAGGTCTGGAAAATTTCCATTTAAATTGCTAATCAAGCTGAATCTGCTTGCAAATGTAGAAATCAACATGTGCATACATGGTGAGGAAACGCGCAGAGCTCCGTGGAAGACATGGCACCGCGCAGTCAGCGTACGCAGGACAGGGGAGCAGCAGCATCCTGACGCAGACAACCTCCCCCGAAACCATCGGGTGTGTCATCGTCCAGCTCTTTAGAAAGCCACTGGGCTGGTGCTTCCAAATGCGTTTCTCAGAACAAAAATGTTTCCTGAGATGGCTATCAGTACGTGTTGCATGAGCATGCACACACACACACACACACACACACACACGACACTCACACACACACACAGACACACACACAGACACACACACAGACACACATGCACAGACACACACACACACAGACACACACGCACACATGTACAGACACACACACAGACACACACACGACACTCACACACACAGACACACACACAGACACACACAGACACACACGACACTCACACACATGCACAGACACACACACACACGACACTCACACACAGACACACAGACATACAGACACACACAGACACTCACACACACACAGACACACAGACACACACACAGACACTCACACACACACACAGACGCACACACACATAGACACACACAGACACACACATGCACACACACACAGACACACACATGCACACACAGAGACACACACAGACATGCATACACAGACGCACACACACAGAGACACACACACCACACACACATGCACACACAGACGCACACAGATGCACAGACACACACACAGATGTACAGACACACACACAGATGCACACACAGACACACACACAGATGCACACACACACACACACACACACAAAATGAAATGAATGTGAGGAAAGCGCATCTGTCTCTCCTCCAGGAGATACACACTGGTACACTCGGGTGCTGAGAAGTCCTGGGAACAGAAACCTGCTCCCCTTGCTTGACCTAGTGCCGCCTTTTCAGGGGGCAGCAGGCTGGAGAAGGCTCATTTTGGGTGGAACACCTGTTCCCACCTTGGGACAGGAGCCCTGCTCTCGCCAAGGGTGAGTGTGCCACGACCGACTTCACTGCTTACTCTTGTGGGCAGACAACTCCCACACCAGCAAGGAGGCAAATCACAGCTGCTTCTCTCTCAGCCGACACCACACTCCAAATAAGCAACTGCTTCCCAAGCTTCCCGTCTGTTCTGTCTGTTTATGTCGAAACACACCCTCCCACCATTAGATGGAGAAACGGAGGATTGGCGTGAACTCCCTCTAATAGTTGCACCGAGGTGACAGCAAACATCCTCTCTTCCCTGCTCCACAACCTGCCGTGGCTCCCCATTGCCTCACAAATTACCTCATCATTCTGGACCTCCAAGCCTCCTCTACGCTGAGCCCACCGAGCCTGGCCTGCCCCTTCTCCCACCCATGCCTCCATCCGATTGCACTTCTCACCGTCCCCTCAACGCTGATTGCTCCTCCCCGGCCCTGCACGCTCCTCCTTCCCCGCTCACCTAGAGCAGGGGTCAGCAGACTCTCCCCAAAAGGCCAGACAGTAAATAGTTGAGGCTTGGAAAGACATAGGTCTGTGTCACACCCCAACTCTGCCATTGTAGCGTGAACGCAGCCAGTGACCAGCATGTAAACAGATGAGCTTGGCTGAATTCCAATAAAACTTTATTTACAAAAGCAGGCAGCGGGCCGGAGTTGGCTCGTGGGCTATAGTTTGCCCACCCTGATCTACGTGACTGATAATTTTTTAAGGAAGATTTCTAGTCTTATTCTATGAATCGTTCATCCATCACTTGGGCAAACATTCTTCATTTTGCTTCTTCCTCTCTGGTCCTAGGGAAGGGCGGAGATTTAACACGAAGCACCCACTTGTGTCCTGGGTTTTACATACAAGAGTTCATTGACTTCGACAATGGTCATCTCTGCTTCCCAGAGGAGCGGCGCAGGCTCGGAGCCTCAGGCCCACGGTGAAACAGCTAGAGAGAAACAGACTCGGGTTCCATCAGTTCTGCGTGACTCCACAGCCCAGAGGGTCCTCGTCGCCCGTCTCCGTGCTCCCCGCCCCGGGGATGCAGAGACCGCCTTTATCCCTGTTTGCAGATATGTCCAGGACTGAGATCCAAACTCACATCTTCCGTCTCTGAAGTCTATTTCCCCGTGTCTTGTGTGTTCATTTGGTCGACAGCAGCTTCCCTGTGAGACGCAGGGGGCAGCGGGGCGTACTGACACTTGTCCAGGCCGCCGGGCAAGTCGCTCTGCAGCTTGACTCGGAGGTAAAGGGAGGTAATATAAATATATATAAATAAAATATAGGTGACAATATAGAAAATACAGTATATATAAATACAACGCAGAAGAGGTTTATCTGCATTTGACCCCTAACTGAGAAGAACACCAAGAGACTTTTCGAAGAAATGAGGTCTGGGCTTCTGTTGTTCAGGAAACTGTGGAGGATGCTAATTTCCTGGCCAACACCCTTCTGCCCAGCTTTGACACTGATGGAGACGAGACACAAGGAACAGGCATGCTGTGTTGACATTCCTGGTAAAGGTGCATCAGAGAACCCTAATATCGCTTTTTCAATCTAGACCTTGAGACCACGGAACCCAGACCAATTCCTCAAACACAGGCAGAAGAGCTGGATTAAAGAGAGCAGAGATCTGGCTCAGCCCGACAGAAACACACCCTGTCTGGTCTGTTTACTGCGTAGAATCTAAAGCCGTGATGCCCTTGGTTCTGTGGGGCACTCTGTGTGACGGCCAACATTCCCAAGGGATGTCCGGGTTTCCCCAGGGTCTTCACGCAGACTAGTCACGGGGCCTTCTTGGGGAAGAAATACAGTGTGCGTGTGTGTGTGTGCGTGTGCTTGTGTGTGTGTGTGTGTGTGTGTACAAGGAAGCTCCCTCATAGAAATACGAAGCTAGAGGAATGAGTGTTTCCCTTGTATTAGTTAGCTATCACTGCGTAACAAACAACCCCTCACACTGTAGGACTTCTCATTACAAGGTCTTGTTTCTCATTTAGTTACATGTTGGTTGGCTGTGGAGCTGTGGTTCCATTGTGCACGTCTTCCCCACCCTGAGATGCCTAAGGAGACAGCTTCAGGTTGATGTCTTGGCAGAAGGAAAAGAATAAAGAGGTCTGGCAGAAAGCATTCATATGTCATGCCTCATAGGCCACCAATGAAAGCAAGTCACATGACCAAGCCCAACAGCCTTGGGGGCGGGGGATGTGTAGTCTTCTCACAGGAAGGTAAACACGTGGGAACTCTGTGGGAACCCCACGGCCTCATAGGAACAAACCCACTCAGAGTAGAAGAGAGAACGCCCTTCCTCTACAGAAAGGCAAACTGTGCCCAACTTTCACTCACCCTAGTGAATGAATCAGTGACCAAGTCCAAACATTTCAGAAACAGATGATACGTACAATGCATAGTTTAAGTTTAAGATGACTTCTAAAATGCTCTTAAGTCTACTTCCACTTATCTCAGCGCCCTCATCTTGGTCCATGTCAGTAGAACGTCTTCCTGGCCTCCTTCCTTGAGCTTGGTTCCCCCAACCCATTCTCAATAGTGCAGCCAGAGTTCTAGAGAGCGATCTACCCTTGTGCCTGCAGTGTGGGCTGGAAAAGCATAGCTAATATATTTTTGCTCGCTTACTATGTTCCAGAAATGTTCCCTAGATAATATATGTATTCTTTTATTTAACCCTCACAGAAATGCCGTTAAATACTACTATTATACTAGTACTTACTAGAGGAGGGCCAGAGGTCCAGAAAGTTTAAGTGCCTTTCCCTTTCAAGGCTGGGCTTTGAGTCCAAGAATAGTGACTCTGTCGTAGCCAACCTACAGGACGGTGCCCCGTCATTCCTGCCTCGTGATACTCACACCGCTGTGTAGTCCCCTCCCAACTCTGTCGGGGTTGGTCTGTATGACTAACAGGATGTAGCAGAAGTGACATATGTGATTTCCAAGGCTGGGTCCAAGAGGCATTGCAGCTTCTGTCTTGGTCTGTCTCTGGGACCTCTCTCTGGAGACGGGCAGCTGCCATGCTGTCAGGAAGCTCAAGCAGCTCCAGAGCGAGGCCTCGTGCCAACAGCCAAGGGGAACCGAGGCCTGCGAGCCACACGAGCGAGCTTTCTTGGAATCAGGTCCTCGAGACTTGAGATGACCTCAGCCCTGGCCAACCCCTCGACCGAAGTCCTGAACCACCTCGCTAAGCGTCCCTCCTTCTTGGGTTGCACAGCTGTGGGATAATGACTGTATGTTGGCCCTGGCCAGCTTGGCTCAGGTAGAGCGTCAGCCCATGGATCGGTGAGTCGCGGGTTTGATTCCAGCCAAGGGCACGTACCTCGGTTGAGGTTTTCCTGGTCCTGGTTGGGGTCGTGCAGGAGGCAACCAGTTGATGTGTCCCTCTCACGTCGATGTTTCTCTCTCTCTCCCTTTCTCTCCCTCTCCCTCCCACTCTATCTGAAAATAAATAGAAAAATTTCCTCCGGTGAGGATTAAAACAACAACAACAAAATAACTGTATGTTGTTTTAAGCCACAAAGTTGTGGGGTAATTTGTTACATTGTAATAGATAACTAACACTCTGCAATCATCACACTAAGCCCAGCTCTCAAGATCAGTGGGCAGCACTCCACAGACCCCACCACTATGGATACACAATGAAACTTTCTATAGAGAAAGTTCAAGCTAGAAGAGGGAGGTAAAAGTGTGGTAAAAATTTAAATACAATAGCCAAGAAAAGACTCACAGAGAAGGCAACATTTGATGAAAGACCTGTAGGTAGTGAGGAGGTGAGCCACTCACTGGCTATCTAGAGCAAGAAAACTGGCTGGGGTGCGGGGTGTGGTGAGGGGAGGCAGCAGCAAGTGCAAAGGTCCTGAGGTAAGTGTGCACCTGGCATGTTCAAGGGCACAAAGGAAGGTATGTGGCTGGAGGAGGTGGGTGCAGGGATGAGACCCGAAAGGGGCCAGAACAAGCAGTGGCCTTATGGGTGATATTCAGGCTGAGTGAGAAGGAAAGCCATTGTAGGCTTTGATCAGAAGAGGGACACCATTTGACTCACGCTTGGTACCTCCCTTCATCCCTAACAATAATGGAATAGAATTGCATAATACTAGCTGATATTAGCTAATGATGATTACATGCCTGGTATTATGTAACCCACTCTACCTGAGTTCCAGGTGTTCACAGGACCATGAACACCCCACTGGGCAGATGGGAAAGCCGAGTCTTGGGGAGGCGCAGTGGTCCACGTGCAGTCATATGGCTGAAGACTGGAGCCGGGCCCTGAGCCCAGTGGGTCTGGGCTTCCTGACTAGGCAGTCATTGTTGCCATGACTGAAAGGCAAACGTGGGGCTGATGATCAACAAAATGAAGTTCTCCTCTTCAAAATAATACTTAGTTCAGCTGGACCCACCCCCGCCCCCAGCTCCTGGACTGGCCCTGCCCCCGTGACTCTGTGCGTCGCCCTGGGCGGGGTTGCACGGGCCAGGGGAGGGGGCACAGGCTGGGCCCAGACGGGCTTGATAAGCAGCTCTTGATAAAATCAGGTGCTTTCTGTCCAGGCCATTAGCATTTTATGTACTTACCCCTGAGGACCAGAGAGACATGTGGTCAAGGAGATTTTAAAAGTGGTTTCGTCACAACGCGTATCAGTGACATTCATCTTGCCAGGGAATCTCGCCATCCCGTGGGGTTCTGCGGTTCTGTTGACGAGGCTCCTTTTGTAAATGGACCGACTTCGTCACACACGGGCGTCCGCGACTAACGCCGTCTATCAGGGCCCGACCCTGCTCCTGTAACGGGCCCTGCTGCCGCCAGGGTCCCCCGAGCGCCCTGCGTTTTGGAACCAGCCACCCACCGGCCTTCCAGCTGCCGTGTGATGGTGTTCGTGCGCAGAAACGTGGCACCTGGAGCATCCGTGGGTTCCAGGACAAGAAACGCACGACGGTGGGAAGCAGAAGCCAGGGCCGGCTTCGGGACCCAGCTACTCGGCGGACTTTCTCTCAGAAGGAGCGGAGATGTCTCCTTGTCGCCTCATAGTGGAGAAAAATTTCTCCGAGCGACCTAACTCAAATAGAGTCTTTGAGAATCAACCTTGTAAAATAATAATAATAATAATAATTATAATTTTTTTTGTTGTTAATCCTCACCTGCGGACACTTTTTGCATTCATAGAGTGAGAGGGAGAGAGGGAGGAAGAGAGAGAGAAACATCGATGTGAGAGAGACACATCGACTGGCTGCCACCCACACGACCCTAACTGGGGCTGGGGACAAACTGCAACTGAGATACGTGCCCTTAGCGGGAACCGAACCTGGGTCTCTCTGGACTGCAGGTCAACGCTCTAACCGCTGAGCCAGACTGGCCAGGGCAATAATTATAATTTTTAAAAGATCACTTGGTCCTTGTCGCAGGGACCTGCAGAATCGTAGCAGCCTCCCCGTGGCTCCGTCCCTATGAAGAAAGTGCAGCTAGAGAGAGGGACAGGTGATGTTTCTCCACCTGAGGTCTCTCCAGTCTGCTGGACCTTGTGCGCCTTCACGGTGGCCTGTGAGCCATGACGTCTGACAGAGAAGAGTCGTGACAAGAAGGGAGATTCAGGCCCCAGAGCTGAGATGGACGCTGGGGCTGGACAGGGGTCGCCAGAGGAGAAACCGGGGCCAAATGCTCTGAACGGTGGACTGCATCCTCAGAAGGTAGCGTCCAGGAGGGAACAGTAGATGGGCAAAGGGGACAGGACGTCAACACCAGGGCTTGGAAAGTCGGGCCAGGTAGCTCTGGAAGCCCGTGGGGCGCGTGCTCCCGGTGTGGGTGGCCTGGAGCTTCTGATACAGTCAGTGTGGCCCTTCGGAGACATCTCGCCAGACTCGGTGCCACCCTGACCCTCCGCTCACCTCCACCTCCCTCCCCACCGCTTCCAGGGGCTCGTCCGAACCTTTGTCCTTTCCAGGCTGACCTATACCCCTGTGCCTTTCCTCAGCCAACCTCATTCACGCAGGTGAGCAATCTTACTCATCAGCTATTGACGGGGATGGTCTGGATTCCGGACGCGTGGCCCCTCTGTGTGATCACCGTACTGGGCACGCCGAGCAGGTGGGCTCCGGACCGAGCAGAACACCTTATTCACTGACTTGCACAGGCTTTCGCGTAGCGTGTGGAAATCTGCCCCACTCACATCTGTGGAAAGAGTGAATGATTGAATGGATGAATGGATGAGCAAATGATAAATCTCCACACCTCCCGACTAGTCAGGACTTGGGTCTCTGGACAGGATATTTGGGGCAGCCAAAATAATCAGAAATATCCTGTTTCTCAAGGATTCTTGTGTGGATGTAGGTTCTCTCCAGCAAGTCTGTGGGACATCGGATGGTGCAGGAGTCGGCTGCAGCGGGGTGGCCTGCCCCCTGCTGGTGAGGAGGGGAAAGGCAGCGTGCCGGCTAGAGGGGCCCTGCCTTGGGTCTGGTGCACCACTGATGCCAAGGTCATTTGTCACACACCACCCCACTCCCCCGCCTGTCCCTGCTCTGCAGTGCCACCCCTTAGGTACTTCCCTGCCCCATTAGAGTGTGCACACAGATTGTAAACTCTTTGGCATACAGGTAATCAAAACTCTATTAGAGAATATAAATGAACTTGGATGCGGAGAGTTTTAAAGGTAAACTGGTTGATTTTGGGTAAGTACTACTGTGTGCTCAGTATTTATAGTGCACGCTGTTTATTGCACACACGCGACAAGGGCTATGTGGTCATTACAACTAGAGTCAGAAACCGCACCGTTGAACCCCCCTGAGCGGTCTGGGTTGGCTCACAGGGGAGTGTGTCCCACCTTACGGCCCGACCGGAATGGGTTGCTCTTCTCGCTAATAAACAGAAGGTGTCTGGGCGTTTGCACAGGAAGGGCAGAGAAGGCTTTCCGAAGGGGATGAGAAGATTTAAGTCACAATATCGAAGTCATTTTTTATTTTTTGTTTATATTTTCTAACTTCTCCAGTGGCTATCTGCATCCCTCACCCACTTTTCCTAGTGACGCACAGATGTAGACTTCAGTGAATTTCCAAATACGGCAAGTTTAAAAAAAACTTTTTTTTTAAACTACAAGAGGGGGTAACTCCTCACATTTTCATTTTGTTTTCAAAGGATCTTTCTGGAGCCCATCCCTGCCTCCTCACAGAAGGACCTTTGGGATTTTGGGACTCCCGAGGGGGAAAGCGTAGTGGCTGCCGCCTATCAGACCGAGGAGTCGCAGTGCGGACCACGGTGACACTCCTGGGCAGGGTGTTGCCGGGATTAGCTGCCACCCTGGGCGGAGGGTGGTTCTTTTTCATTCCACTTCTACTCTTGTGAAATAAACGAGATGCAAAAAGCAAGGAAGAAGCAGGCACGGTGTCTGCACCATGATGTCACCCCACTGCAGGCGGAGAAAAGGTCCCCAAGCTGGTCCGTTACATCACAGCACTATCGCGGACTGTGCACGTGAGTGTGTGTGTGTGGACAGTGTGCACGTTTCTCTGTGTGTAGGGGGAGGGCAGTGACAGGGCGATTTAAATCAAGTTCCCTGCCACTGTGAACCGCCTGTCTCCTTGACTCGAACCCTCATTCTTTTTTTTTTAAATAGAGATATAATAATTTATTAATTTATTTTTGTTACAGATGTTTCTCCTTTTTTCCCCATTGACACCCTCCTCCCCATCCCCCCACCCTGTCCCCAGCTTTGTTGTCCATGTCCATCAGTTATGCATACATGCGTATAAGTTCTGTGGTTTATCTCTTTCCCTCCTCCCCACCCCCTCTTCTGAGGGTTGTCAGTCTGTACCCTACTTTCACATCTCTGGGTCTACCCTGTTCCTCAGACTGTTATGTTTATCATATTCCACAAATAAGTGAGATCATGTGATATTTGTCTTTCTCTGCTTGGCTTGTTTCGCTTAGGATAATACTCTCCAGGTCCCTCCATGTCGTCTCAAAGGATAAGAGATCTTTCTTTCTTACAGCTGCATAGTATTTCATTGTGTATATGTACCACAGCTATTTTATCCATTCATCCACTGATGGACACTTGGGCTGTTTCCAGATCTTAGCTATTGTAAATAGTGCTGCTATGAACACGGGGGTACATATATTCTTTCTGATTGGTGTTTCAGGCTTCTTAGGGTATATTCCTAGAAGTGGGATCACTGGGTCAAATGGCAATTCAATTTTTAATTTTTTGAGGTAACACCATAGTGTTTTCCACAGTGGCTGCACCAGTCTGCATTCCCACCAGCAGTATACTAGAGTCCCCTTTTCTCCACACCCTTGCCAACACTTGTTGTTTGATGATTTGTTGATGGCGGCTATTCTGGCAGGTATGAGGTGATACCTCATTGTTGTTTTATTTGCATCTCTCTGATGATTAGTGATGTTGAGCATTTCTTCATATGTCTCTTAGCCATTTGTATGTCCTGTTTGGAGAGGTGTCTATTTAGTTCCTCTGCTCATTTTTTAAGTGGGTTCTTTGTCTTTCTTTTGTTGAGTTGTATGAGCACTCTATATATTTTGGAGATTAACCCCTTATCTGATGTATTATTGGCAATTATGCTCTCCCATACAGTGGGTTCCCTTTCCGTTTTGATGGTTGTTTCTTTTGCTGTGCAGAAGTTTTTGAATTTGATGTAGTCCCATGTGTTCATTTTTCCCTTTGTTTCCGTTGCCATAGGTGATGTATCAGTGAAGATTCTGCTGCGTATGATGTCCGAAATTTTGTTGCCTACATTTTCTTCTAGGATTTTTATGGATTCATGAGTCACATTTAAGTTTTTTATCCATTTTGAGTTTATTCTTGTGTATGGTGTACGTTGATGGTCTAGTTTCATTTTTTTGCATGTAGCTGTCCAATTTTCCCAACACTATTTATTAAAGAGGCTGTCTTTACTCCACTGTATGCTCTTGCCACCTTTGTCAAATATTAATTGAGCATAATGTCTTGGGTCAATTTCAGGATTCTCTGTTCTGTTCCACTGGTCTATATGCCTGTTCTTGTGCCAGTACCAGGCTGTTTTGATTACAGTAGCTTTGTAGTATAACCTGATATCCGGTATTGTGATCCCACCTACTTTGTCCTTCTTTTTCAAGATTGCTGTGGCTATTCGGGGTCTTTTTTGGTTCCATATGAACTTTTGAAGTATTTGTTCTAGTTCTGTGAAATATGTCACTGGTATTTTGATGGGGACTGCATTGATTCTATAGATTGCTTTGGGTAATATGGACATTTTAATGATGTTAATTCTCCCAATCCATGAACAAGGTATGTGCTTCCACTTTTTTATATCTTCCTCTATTTCTTTTTTCAATGTCCTGTAGTTTTCTGCAAATAGGTCCTTTACTTCTTTCGTTAAGTTTATTCCTAGGTATCTTAATTTTTTTGTTGCGATGGTAAATGGGATTTTTTTTTAGTTTCTCTTTGTGTGGGTTCATCATTGGTGTATAAGAATGCTGTCGATTTCTTGACGTTAATTTTGTATCCTGCTACTTTGCCAAATTCATTTATTAAGTCTAGTAGATTTTTGATGTAGTCTTTAGGGTTTTCTATGTATAATATCATGTCATCTGCGAATAATGACAGTTTCACTTCCTCCTTTCCAATTTGGATTTCTTTTATTTTTTCTTCACGTCTGATTGCTGTGGCTAAGACTTCCAGTACTATGTTAAATAAGAGTGGCAAAAGTGGTCATCCCTGTCTTGTTCCTAAGGGAAATGTTTTTAGTTTTTGCCCATTGAGTATGATGTTGGCTGTAGGTCTTTCATATATGGCCTTTATTATATCAAGATATGATCCCTCTATTCCCAAATTGCTGAACGTTTTTATCAGAAATGGGTGCTGGATTTTGTTGAATGCTTTTTCAGCATCTATTGATATGATCATGTGGTTTTTATCTTTCATTTTGTTTATGTGGTGTATCACATTTATTGATTTGAGAATATTGAACTAGCCTTGCATCCCTGGGATGAATCCCACTTGGTCATGGTGAATAATTTTTTTGATGTATTGCTGGATCCTATTTTCTAGTATTTTGTTTAGGATTTTGGCATCTATGTTCATCAGGGATATTGGCCTGTAGTTTTCTTTCTTTGTAGTGTCTTTTTCTGGTTTTGGAATTAGAATTATGCTGGCCTCATAAAACAAATTTGGAAGTCTTCCTTCTTCTTGAATTTTTTGAAGTAGTTTGAGGAGAATGGGTGTTAGTTCTTCTTTGAATGTTCGGTAAAACTCCTCCGTGAAGCCGTCCGGGCCTGGGCTTTTGTTTGCTGGGAGAGTCTTGATGACATCTTCAATTTCCTTAGTTGTTATTGGTCTGTTCAAGTTTTCTATCTCTTTCCAGTCCAGTTTTGGGAGACTGTGTGTTTCTAGAAATTTGTCCATTTCGCTTAGATTGTCGAATTTGTTGCCATATAAATGTTCATACTATTTGTTAATGATCCTTTGTATTTCCGTGGTGTCAGTTGTTACTTCTGCTCTTTCATTTCTGATTTTGTGTATTTGGGTTCTCTCTCTTTGTTTCTTGGTGAGTCTAGCTAAGGGTCCATCAATCTTGTTTATCTTTTAAAAAAAACCAGCTCTTTGTTTCATTGATCCTTTGAATTGTTTTTCTGGTCTCTGTGTCATTTATTTCTGCTCTGATCTTTACTATTTCCTTCCTTCTACTTGCTCTGGGGTTTTCTTTTTGTTTGCTTTCTAGTTCTTTAAGTTGTGAGGTTAGATAGTCTATTAGAAAATTTTCTTGTTTCTTGAGGTAGGCCTGGAGTGCTATGAACTTCCCTCTCAGAACTGCTTTCGCTGCATCCCATAGATTTTGTGTTGTTGTGTGTTCATTTTCATTGGTTTCCAGGAAGTTTTTAATTTCTTCCTTGATCTCCTCGGTAACCCATTCATTGTTTAATAACATGCTATTTAGCCTCCATGTGTTCAAATGTCTTTGCATGTTCTTGTTGCAATTGATTTCTAGTTTCATGCCATTGTGATCTGAGAAGATGCTTGATATGATTTCAATCTTCTTGAACTTGTAGAGACTTAGTTTGTGTCCTAACATGTGGTCTACCTTTGAGAATGTCCCATGTGCACTTGAGAAGAATGTGAATTCTGTAATTTTGGGGTGTAATTCTCTGTAAATATCTATTAAATCCACTTGGTCTAGTGCTTCATTTAGAGTCTGTGTTTCCTTGTTAATTTTTTGTCTAGAGGATCTATCCAGTGATGTCAGCAGGGTGTTAAAGTCCCCTGCTATGATTGTATTGCTGTCGATTTCTCCTTTGAAGTCCTCTAGAAGATTTTTAATATATTTTGGTGCTCCTATATTGGGTGCATATTATGTTTACCAAGGTTATAGCTTCCTGTTGGATAGATCCTTTTAATATTATGTAGTGACCTTCTTTGTCTCTAGTTATGGCCTTCATTTTGAAATCTATTTTATCAGATATGAGTATTGCTACCCCAGCTTTTTTTTTTCCTTTCCATTTGCTTGGAAGATTTTTTTCCATCCCTTCACTTTCAACCTATGTGAGTCTTTTGTTGTGAAGTGGGTCTCTTGTAAACAACATATATATGGGTCATGCTTTCTTATCCAATCCGCTACTCTGTGTCTTTTTATCAGAACATTCAATCCATTTACATTTAAGGTGATTATTGAGATTTACTTATTTATTGCCATTTTTGTTTAGTGTGGTTCTAGTAATATTTTCCTTCCTATTTCTTCTACTAATTACAGCAGTCCTTTTAACATTTCTTGCAGTGCTGGTTTGGTGCCAATGTATTCCCTTAGCCTTTTTTTTTTTTTTTTTGTCTGGGAAGTTCTTTATTTGACCTTCTGTTTTGAATGATAGCCTTGCTGGGTAGAGGAGTCTTGAATTCAGATCCTTGTTTTTCATGACCTTGATTACTTCATGCCATTCCCTTCTGGCCTGTAGTGTTTCTGTTGAGAAGTCAGTTGATAGCCTTATGGGGGTTCCTTTGTAGGTAACCTGTTGCTCATCTCTTGCTGCCTTTAGGATTCTCACTTTGTCTTTAATTTTTGGCATTTTAATTACTATGTGTCTTGGTGTGGGCTTCTTTGGGTTCTTCTTACTTGGGGCTCTCTGTGCTTCTTGAACTTGAATGCCTTCTTTCTTCACCAAATTACGGAAGTTTTCTGTCACTATTTCTTCAAATATATTCTCTAACCCTTGCTCATTTTCTTCTTCTTCGGGGACTCCTATGATGCGAATATTATTACGTTTCCAGTTGTCCCACAGTTCTCTTAAGCTGTCTCCTGTTTTTTCATTGTTTTTTCCTTTTGGTTTTCTGATTGGTTGATTTTTTCTACCCTGTCTTCTAATTCACTGATCCAGTCCTCAGCTTCCTCTACTCTGCTGTTTAGTCCTTCCAATGTGTTCTTCATTTCTGCTATGTCATTCTTCATTTCTTCTTGGTGCTTCTTCATTTCCAATTGGTTGATTTTCAATGTTTCTATGTCTTTGCTCATGGTGTTGATGTCCTTACTCATGCTGTTGAGCTTCCTCAAGATCATGGCTCTGAATTCTAGTTCTGTTAACTTGCTTAACTCCAATTAATTTATCTCATCTTCGGTAGAGGTCTCTTGTTCTTTCATTTGGGATCTGTTTCTTTGTTTCACCATTTTGGCTATCTCAGTGAGTTTTGGAGCCTGCCAAATTTTCCCTGTGGATGTTGGTGTTCTGCTGTTTGTGGCCCCCTCTACTGGGTTCGGATGAGCGTGGGAGGACCCACGTTAAACACAACTGTCGAGTCTTACTTTCCTGGGTAGATTTGCAAGCCCAGAAAAGGTTAAGTTATCCTCTAGCTTTTTACCTAGAGGTTATTAGTCGAGGTTACTTGAAGAGCCTTA
Organism: Tadarida brasiliensis; assembly: GCA_030848825.1. Taxonomy (NCBI): domain Eukaryota; kingdom Metazoa; phylum Chordata; class Mammalia; order Chiroptera; family Molossidae; genus Tadarida; species Tadarida brasiliensis. The sequence continues at coordinate 103,195,158 of CM061265.1, forward strand.
GGTTCTTAGTTGAATGAATACCTCCCTCAGGTGTTCAGGGTAAGAGGATTTCCCTAGGGTGGGGCAGATGCTGGTAGTTAATGAGCCTCAATTTGCATTTCAGTGGCCCACCTGGGTGTGGCTAAATCTCCGAGGGAGGGGCTGCCACCTCTCCCCAGAGCCCTGGGAAGGTGTAAGACAGCCACCGTCCTGCGTGGCTGCAACTCAGCAAAAGCTCTGAGCTCCCTCCAAATCCTGAGTGTCCCCACATAGTTCTAGTCCAGTCCGCCCTCCCTCTGCCGGAGCCCAACGTGAGTGGCTGTGGCTATTTTAACGCTCTGTCCAGGCCCTCTGCGCTGTGGAGCCGGCTTGGGCTTTAACCCCAAGGGCAGTGCTCACAGCTAAGACGGCTGCTGTCTGTGGGCTCTCAGCCCCCCTCTCGTGCCTCCGCAATCCTACCAGGATTGATCCAGTGTCCCTGGTTGTATGGTCCTCGAAAGCTGCTTTTCTGTTGCTTTTTCCCGACAATTTGTCTTCATTTTAGTTATAATTCCAATTTGGTCCTGGGAGATGGTCTGTCTGTGTAGCTTCCATTCACTCCACGCCATTTTGGAATCCCTAAACCCTCACTCGTGCTCCTAGTGGTCCAGCTGGCCTACTTCCGACAGCAGACGTACAAAGCCCCGCATGACCCACTCTAAGATGCCTTTGCGAGCAGTTCGAGAAACTCACCACCCAGCCCGGGGCGTTCACACAAGGTTTGCAGGTTAGAAGAATTGATCGCTTCTGCAATTGCCAGTTTCCTCCTCCTCCCTCGGTATTCTAACTGATGGATAGCAGCCAGTGATGGCATTTTGGAAAGCTCGCCTGCCTGTGTGTGTGTGTATACAGCTTGCCTGCCTCTGTGTGTGTGTGTACAGCCCGCCTGCCTCTGTGTGTGTGTGTACAGCCCGCCTGCCTCTGTGTGTGTGTGTGTGTACAGCCCGCCTGCCTCTGTGTGTGTGTACAGCCCGCCTGCCTCTGTGTGTGTGTACAGCCCGCCTGCCTCTGTGTGTGTGTGTATAGCCCGCCTGCCTCTGTGTGTGTGTACAGCCCACCTGCCTGTGTGTGTGTGTGTACAGCCCGCCTGCCTCTGTGTGTGTGTACAGCCCGCCTGCCTCTGTGTGTGTGTGTACAGCCCGCCTGCCTCTGTGTGTGTGTACAGCCCGCCTGCCTCTGTGTGTGTGTGTACAGCCCGCCTGCCTCTGTGTGTGTGTGTATAGCCCTTCTGGCTCTGTGTGTGTGTATACAGCCTGCCTGCCCTCTGTGTGTGTACACGATCAGAGGTGTGGGCATGCCCACAGCGAGCTTTCAGCCAGCAGCTCACCTGAGCACGCCATCCTCCTGATTCCTCGCCAATGGACCTAAGTGCCCAGTTCTGGGCGTGGGCACAAATACCAATGGAGTTGTCCCATAGGCCACCTGCCCAGGGTCTGGCTGCTCCCTGCCCTGGCCACAGACGCCTCCCCACCACTCAGAGAGGATAATAGTGTTAGAATAGAGAAAAACCATGTGCAAGTGACTGACCATGACCTAAGAGTGGGGTGTCAAGGGAACCAAACCGGGGAAACCTGGGGCAGGGTAGAGCAGAAGTTTGCGAATGTCCTCGCGAAGAAAGTGGCTTGGCAGGAAAGGGTCCTGGGAGCCTGCGGGCGCCGTGGTTTCTCAGGACTGGTGGCCCCACCTTCTCCCGTGGCCCTCTGGTACATCTGAGTGGGTCACAAAGAAATCCAATGGTTTCACATCCGCGTTGTCACCTATTTTAACCAGGAGCGTCTGTCCTGGGACAGACTGCAGCTTCTCTCCTGGGCCCGGGGCGGGCTGGCCTGGGTTCCTGGCAAAGCCAACAGCTGGCTACTTCACTGGCTTCTCTGCCCGTCCCTCGAGCGCCCCAGTGCAGGCGAGGGACGGAGTGGGTGGGTCCTCTCACTGGCAATCCCGCAGTTCGGTTCCGTTTCTGCAGCCTGCCTGGTTCCGTTGAGGTTCGCCTGCTCTGTCCGGAGGCTCTCAGAGGAGCCCTTTCAGGAGCTGGATCTCGGCAACTTTGTTTCAACCCTAAGATTCTACTATTTTCTTAGCATAAGTCAAGTAATTTCGTGTTGTTGTTGTTTTCAAATGCGAGTGTGAGACGTCTTTAAAGACACAATTATTTTTTCATCACAAACATGCTGGAGACGAAAAGATATAGAGCCTTTGAACATAACCCTCTGCAACCTCGTGGTACTGGCCGGGCCGCCAGCCTGGGTGTGGGAGGGTTACCTGAGAACCCCCCTGCCCCCCACCCCCCACCCCACACCCCTGAGCAGAGCTTGTCCTCCGACTCACATCACAGCGTCCAGGGGCAAGTTCATGTCTCAAGACTTTACATGGTGGTACAAAGAAATTCTTCTCATTATCCTGGGTTTAAAATGCAGTAACGAATCCGGGAAAATCTAATATAGTACTCAGCTGTTATATGTTTGAGCGAATGACACACATTATGGTTATTTTTAACAAGTTTATGAAGACTAACTAAACCACTGAGAGAGTGAGACAGCCAAGCTCAAAGGCGAGTGTAACATACTTCCGAACGTGCGGGTGATTAGTGTGGAACGGAGCGATGGAAAACGGATGAGTTTACAGTCACAGACCGTAACAGTACAATCCACACGTCCTTCCTCGTCAGACTCTCCCTACACGTTCTCGGATCTTCACGTTCTCCGCTGTGCTTCCATCCTTCAGGCTGTCCGAGAGCGGAGGGTGCAGAGGGTGTCCCCAGGACGGAGAGTGTGCCTGGTGACCAGACCAGCCTGAGCAGGACCGGGCTGGCACAGGGAAGGTGCTCAGCTTCACCACTAGAGGGGGCACTCTGCATGTGACATGATCCTAAGGGCGGGAAGGGACTGGGAGAGACAGATGAAGAGACAGAGAGACAGGAACAGAGAGACAGAGAGAATCACCCAGAGGGAAAGACAGAGAGAGACAGACACACGCGGAGAGAAATTCACAAAACCCTGGAAGCTAAGACGGCAATAGACCCCGCAGGCAGGCAGGAAGGCCGGCTGTGCGGTGAATGGGCTTGCACTCAAGCACAGTGACTGTCAACCCTGCTGCCAATCTGAACGTAAAGGCCCTAATCATTTTTTTTGCAAAAAGATTTCTATGGAAGATCAGCAAAAGTGGCATTATAATAACACTGGTATGTCAGAAGTGATTATCAGGTGTTTTTGTTTTTTTTTTTACTGTGATAATTAGAAAAAGATGGGTATAAACCCAGGTTTGCAAACCCGTAAGTTAGAACAGAATGTCTCTTCTTACAAATATAAGAGAAAGGAAAAAAACACATAGATATATAGATACGTGTGTAAAATATATTTATATGTAAACACATATGCAAATATATTTATATGCAAAATATATGCATCCCTTTTCATATGTAAAGTATACATATTATATACAAATTCTATGTAAGTTTCATATAAACGATAATAAGTGAAGGGAAAATGGCCCCAAAGAGAAAGTGTGACACCATATGGCAAGAATGAGTGAACGAGAATTGTTCAAATCTCGTCATTTAAAAAATAAGACTTAAACCAGACTTTTTTTTAAAAAAGCAGCAATTTCCTGCTTCTAAGAGGCACACTTAAGGCAAAAGGTGCCAGGGGGCAGAGCTGGCATTCGAAGTTTGTGGAACAAGTAAATGAAATAAATACCCAAAACAACGACAATTAGCCAGATGGTCCATGCAGAGGAAGGGCAGCGAATCACCACGCAACCAGGAACAAGGCCGGAACCACTTGGCTGTGTCCCACGACGTGTTTTTCCTGCCAGGGGAAAACGCTAAGAATAAAAGGAGAAGTAGCAGTGAAGTACGGTTCGAACACGTGGCTCCGCATCCCCGAGGGTGTTTGTTTGCCCAGGAGCTCAGAGCTGACGGAAGACGTGATGCTATCGAACAGGCGACATGGAGACCATTTTACAGGACAGAGATCAGAACCCTTCTTGCTGCGTTCACTTTGTGTCTCCGCGTCAGACGAAGCAGAAATGGGGACGGCACCCAGATCAGACGCATTCTGAAGGGACGTTCTCGTTGCCCCCAGTTGGGAACCAGGAACCTTCACCTTGGCAGGAGGGAAGGGGGCCCGGCCACCCAGGTCTCCAGCTCGGCCGGCATCCAAGCAGGCATCCTGCACCCCGATGCACCCCCTCCCTGTCAATCTGAACTCACAAATGCGGGAGGGTGGCCTGGGGACAACTCAGGGCTGTCTGGGTGTGTGCGCTGTCACGTATATTGATAGGGGTGCTGTGAAACTGGTCTGGAGGAGAACACAGGAGCTCGGCTGCAAAATCCTTGCGCCAGCTCGTGCTGAGTTGTTCTCAGTCAGCAAAGAAAGACACTGGAAATGTCTGGAATGGATCCCAGGCCTGAGTCACAATATACCCTGTCCCCCACATTGTGTGGGTGCAGAGGTCACTGTGACGGGAGCCCAGCACCGGCCGAGTGGAAGCTGGCCATAGGGCCAGGGCCAGTCTGCAGAGGGCGTGGGGGCTGGTCAGGGCGGGACCTGGATTCCTACCCACACACTCAATGAGCCCTTTTGGGGTGGGGGTTCTCTGGACCCTGCTTCCTGTTGCTAAGACTTTCTCCACCTGAACACAGACTTTTGAAAAGCAAACACAGACCAGCTTTTCAGGAGCAGATGGAAATTCTCTCTACACTCTCTGTAGAGAATTTCCTCTACCTTGGAGTACGGTCAGCCCTCCTAAGAAGATTTCTGGAAGCTTCTGAGCCAGGCTGAATGTTCCACGGGATGTCTGTGAGTGACGCAGCTCTCTCCCAACCCGGGGAAAAGCTGTTTGCTGGAAGAGATTCTGTTGTTAGGACTACCAAGAATTCCAAACTCCTTTCCCAAGAAAACTGCCCTGAGACACCAGCAGCCCGGAGGCCGGCGCGCGCCTCTCACTCTGAGTCCCTCCTCCACGGAAGGTTGCCTTAGCCCGGGTGGGACCTTCCGCCGGCCACGTCCCGTGGGCAGCCACACTGAGCCCTCAGAGGACCTCGGGAGCCTGTGAGACCTAGGAAGGGAGACCACCCAGCTCCAGGCAGCGCGGGGAAGCCGAGAGAGAAAGCAAACCCGTGAACCATAAACGGAGTGGAGCCCAGGGACCTGAGCAGCCCGGAGCTGCAGAGCCGCAGAGACGAGAAGGAGGTCCGGAGAGGCCACACCTGCACGTGAGGGCATGGGGTCTGGAGGCCCCCACGGGGCTGGAAAGCAGAGCTAAGCATCTCCGCGAGATCCAGGGCTGTGAGTCTATCTCCTCACCCACGAAAGAAGGAAGGCACCAAGGCCCTTCTACCTGGGATCGCAGCTGCCTTTCCAAAGCGGGAGCGCAGACAGACGCCGTGTTACCAGGCTGCACACAGCTGCTGTCGCCAGTCCCGGGCTGGGGGGCGCAGGGCACTGTGGGGTGAGTGGTGGTCTTCCGAAGATCTGCCTGAGAACATCATGAAGTTGAGAGACTGAGAAAGGGGATTCCTTTCTCCAGAATAAAGAGTATATCACCCGTATGCCAAGTGAGCAGACAGATGCACCGTCCAAAGCACACACAGAAACCAAGTGCCGAAGGAGCAAGAGAAAGTTAACCAGCTGGAGAAAAGACACTGAAAAAAGTAGAAAAATAGAGAAAATTGATCAGAAGTAGTTAGGAATCAAAATCAATATGGAGAAAACCAATCTCAAATTTGGAAAACAATTACAGTTATTGAAATAAAAGCCTAATTCAATGAGATAGACAGTAAGTTGATTCACATTTAGGTAAATTATTATTTATGTATGTATTTTATGGTTCACAAAATTGATGAGGGAATTAAAGATCTGTAAAACAGAATTGAGGTAATCAATCAGAATGCAGCGTAGAGTGATAAAGAGATAGAAATAGGAATGAGATATGAACCATGAAAGAGAGAAGATACTAAAAAGCTCACATATATCCAATAGAATGGGGAGGAGGCAAAGTTGGATAAAATCATGACTAATTATTCCCAGAAGGGAGAGAAAAAGTGTAAGCTCTCCAGACTGAAAGAACCCAGTTAGGACCAAATTGGAAAAACATACAAACAAAACTCTCTGTTTAGAAGTATCATAGTGAAACCACAGATCAGAGATGATGACGTTTTCAACCCACTGGGGGGAATAGACATTTCATTCTGAGCAAGGACCATCAGATAGACAGCTGACGCCTCACCAGCGAAAGAGATGCCAGTGTCGAGGGCAATTACCAGCGATGCAGTACCCAATGCGCAACGGAGCTGTCTCTATGACGTATGTCTCTATATAAATATTTCCAGATGCACAAATGGTACAATCTGATGACCTGGTCAAGGCAGCAGAATGGGCAGATATCACACAATAAGAACAGGATAAGTAAGAGAGGAGAATTTGAAGGGAACTGAGAATGTTTTTGAGATTGATCTGGATGCTAAATTCAACATGATTCACATTTGTGTAAATCATTATGTATGTATGTATGTTATGGTTCACAATAAAAGTGTTTATATTTGCCCGGCTGGTGTGGCTCAGTGGTTGAGCGTTGACTCATGCACCAAGAGGTCGCCGGTTCGATTCCCAGTCAGGGCACATGCCCAGGTTGTGGGCCTGATCCCCAGTGGGGGGCATGCAGGAGGTGGCCAGTTGATGTTCTCTCTCATCAGTGTTTCCATCTCTCTCTCCCTCTCCCTCTCTCTCTCTCTCAAATCAATAAAGAAAAAAAATTTTTTTAAGTGTTTATATTTCACAGCTAGGTTCCTTGCCTTGTTCAGGAGGGTTTGATGACATTTCAAGTTTGACTTTAGAGAAACAGCGCATTGCAGTACATGCTTCTGAGCGGGACTCTTACCTCTCAAGGGCAAGCCAGAGCTGCCTCCTTCCTGAAACGCTTTGAATTGCCCGTGGGTTTCATTCCCTTGGGCGATGCCAAGATCTAGTCTATCGTGGCTTTCATTTTGCACGGGGCAATGAATGTTCAATTGAACTTCCCAGCTCACGAGATCAGAATTCACTAGCTCGCTGGCAGCGCTGACCCTGGGGACGTGGCTCAGAACAGCACGTTGCAGCCGCTGGCTCGCACAGGAGGGCTCTCCTGACGTTCCAAACGCAGAGGAGAGGCTCAGTGAGACGTACGAGGAAATAATCGGGGAGGGGGGGGGCGGGGCAGACGGAACCTTCTCAGTGCAAAAAACATTTTAATAAATGACGATTCCAGGGGGTGCTGCGTCGGATACAAACGGAAGCCCAGCCTTGTGGTGCTGTCCACATTATGGAAACCCACGGAAGGCACAGTGGAGCAGAAGAACAGGTGCTTTCCGATAAACCAACCACCTGAAAGCAAATGGGGTAATTTCGATACAAAGACCAGCACCAGCAACCTGGTCTTCTGACTGTTTCATTGTCTAGTCCTGCTCTGGTTTCAACAGTCTGCGGACTGAAGAACAGGAACCTGGCACCTGGGAAGATAAGAACTGGTGAAAAGTCTGGCTGGTGTGGCTCAGTGGTTGAGCCAAGAGGTCGCTGGTTCCATTCCCGGTCGGGGCACATGCCCAGGTTGTGGGCCCGATCCCCAGTGGAGGGCATGCAGGAGGCGGCCAATCGATGTTCTCTCTCATCGATGTTTCTATCTCTCTCTCCCTCTCCCTTCCTCTCTCTCCTAATATCAATAAAGAAAAGAAAAAGAAGAAATTGGTAAAAAGCTTTTGATTTCTCTCTCTCTTTCTCTCTTCCCACCCCCTTCTCATTTGCTAACAGAGCTATTAATAATAAAAACTGCTATTGAGTCTCAAGGGTGTAATCAAGCACAGCCTATCTGTCCTGAGTTCTGAAGCTATAGAAAAATAAGCTCCAGAAAGGTACGGACTCCATACAGTCTCCTATGGGTTCCGGGGAAGCTGGGTTGAAGACTGCTATCTGGAGTCAGTGTAGGATTAGAGTATGTTATCCCTTGAACCCAAACTGACCCTTTCTGCTCCCTCAAGGGCTGAGTGGTTGGGCTCTGCGGACTTCCACCCACAGTTTTGGTGAAAACCCTTGGGTTTTACTACGAACAGGCTGTTCCAATGTGAGCGCCATCTGGTGTCCAGGGCAGGTACGGACGGCTCTCCTCTCCAGCTGAGCCGTCTGGGGCCAGTCCTTCCAGAAGCCTGAAGAGAAGGGAGGACGCCACCTGCTAACACCTCCTCTGCTGAGCAGAAATGTCGTTCAGAGTTCTGACGCCCGAGGTCAAGGAAGAAATCCGACTGTTCTGTTCCTGTGGACTGATGGGCCAGACGACTTCCCCTACGTTCTCTTGATGCTGATAGGTATGGCAAATGATTTTTACTCGGACCAGATCGTTTTTCTAGGCCTAACAGATTTGACCGCTGCTCCGTCACTGCACACAGCCAACAACCGCGTGTGTGTCCTCACCTTCCACGGCGGCCTGGCACGGCAAACGGGTGTATTTGTTTTCCTCTCCATTTTTTATTCTTTTATTTCCTCGCATTTTGGTGCCACTATTAATAGTGAAAGGGGTCAAGGTAGGAGAGCAGAGAAGCCAGAAGAAATGGTCGGCCCTGGCCGGTCCCACTCAGCCAGGACAAGGACAGTGCAGGCGGGAACCACGGAACCATGGAACCACGGAACCACGGAACCACGGAAGGTGACCTACACGATTTGACAGCGGGTGGAAATGCAGAGGGCGCAGAGTGCGGGGTTGAGATGAGGGGTAGCGGGTGTTCAAGCACGGCGAAAGCCAGACCTCTTTGGTCCAGCAATATTCTTTTTTTTTTTTTTAAACATCCATGTGATAGAGCCACATCGACTGGTTGCCTCCCACACGACCCCAACCAGGGCCGGGGACGAACCACAACCAAGGTCCGTGCCCTTGACCAGAATCGAACCCGCGACTCATTGGTCCGCGGGCCGACGCTCTGACCGCTGAGCCAAACTGGCCAGGGCTGATTCAGCAATATTCTTCCATGACGAGTAAAAAGGACCTCAAATGACAGCCTTAGAAATCAAGTGACTTCTGGAAACCTTGCTGTCCTTTCTTTTCAAATACAACATCTCTTAATTTTCAAGACGTTTTATTTAGGAACAATTATAGATTCAGAGGAAGTTTTAAAAAATCGTACAGAGAGGTGCAGTGTGCCCATCTCCCAGTCTCCCCCAGATGCTCCCGTAAATATGTACTTGCCTGTAGTACAATTTCAAAACCAGGAAACGGACATGGCACAGCCCACGGACCTTATTCCGATTTTTCCAGTTTTATACACGTCTGTGTGTGTGTCTGGCTCACAGTGTTATCACACGCGTATCCGTGTGGCCATAACCTCAGGGATCTACAGAGCTGTTCCGTTAACACAGAGACTCCCCTGAGGCCACCAAGCTTGGTTTCTTACTGCAACGATCTACTGAGTATAGAATGCATTGCCCTTAAACTGATCCCAGATAAAATCACTTGCCATAGGACCGATGTGACTTTCTCAGCCAGAGCACTGCACTCTAATTCCGGACAAAAATTATCAAAAGGAGATGACCAGTCTCGGGCTCTCTGCGTTTATGCTTGAAGATCACATACAGCAGGTCCGCCTGACGTATCCCTTCCACCTGGAGCAATGCCGCTTGGGTAACGGTCACTGGAAATTAGGGGGCGATCGGTGGCTTCTCTCGATTGGACCGTCCTCTGACACCCCGGAAGCAGGTGACACTTGACCTGGCTGGCACTAATCTCATTCCCTTCCCCCACCCAGCCCTTCCCAGGCTGCTCCCCTCTGGTCTCCCGGTGAGAGGCGGCAGCACACGCTGCAGGCTTCCCGAGCAGCCACTCCGACTCCTTGTTTGGGCTGCTGCCCTCACTCATCCAGTGAAGACTTCCTTCCAAAGCCCTCAGAACTCCGTGGTCCCTCCAGCCCGCTGACATGATTGCCATTCAGGCTGCACAGTCCTGCACCTGGATCGACGTGACATCCTTCCCAATGGCAACTCTGCCTCTATGCGTGGTCTCCTGCAGCCACCCAGCCACCAAACTCAGCCACGGCTCCTTTCCAAGGGCAACCCCAACCCGCCCGGTTTCATGAAGCTCAGTGCCTCCCATGGACATGTGAGGAAGTGTAAGCTCATTACGATGGTCTGCAGAATCCCGTATTACTGGGCTCCTGTCCACCCCTCCAGCTGCCTCGCGTGCCTCTTCCCCCTGAACTCCGTGTCCACCAGCAGGACTTCTTTGTGATGGTCCTTCTGCTTAGACCTGTGACCACCCTCCACTCCCCCTCCCCTGCCGGGATCAATCCTGCTTACCCTTCCAATGTCAGCTTCACACCATTCCTCTGAGAAACCCTCTCCATTTCCCAAGCACTCGAGGCGGCCTGATCTTACAAGCCAGGATGGGGTTGGAGTAACTGGAGTGGGTGTTTCCAGAGACGTAGCTCTTGGGGGATTGATAGTAATTCTGTTAGACTGGACGCCCCGTGAAGGCAGGCCTCGTTTGTCTTGTTCTCTACTTGTCGAAATAATGAGCTAACTGCCATCAAACATGTTTGAGAAATATTGCCTTCGCTGCGCTTCCTGGTGCAGGACTTCTCAGGGACTTTGAGAGGCATGGGCATGGAGGGAACTCTAAAGGGGAATACAGGAGCGGTGTTCCCTCCAAACTAGCTCAACGTGAAACCTTAGCTGTGGAGGGCCCATAGGCATGTTGCTGTGCCCGGGTTGCTGTGTAAAATGTATGTCTTGTAGGCCATGGTCAACACACCCTGACACTCCCATTTCTAGGAAGGAAGTCGATGAGTTTTTGTGGCTGAGAATCTATGAGCTTCTTGGTTTCTGGCCCTTCCGATGCCTGGCTATTTGGCCCTTACCTCATTCTGTGAGATACCGAGTTTCTTCCAAAACGTCCTCTTTCTTGTTCCTGTTCATCTGAGTCTATCGCAGCCCGAGCGCTGTGATGATTACACCTCTCCACTTAGGTGGGTCCACGCTTCTACCGGGTGCTCCATTCATTGGGGCCCACTCAACAGCCGGTCACAGAAACCAACTCAGACCAGCTTGGGCTCAATAAGGCAATTCGTTGGTTCATATCGTTAGGAAGTCTGCTCATATCCTCAAATAATTCATCACGTTTCCATGTCTCATTCCATCTCTCTGACATCTGTCTTCACTGGGAGCCCTGGACTCAAATCCTGTCAGTCTGGTGGCCTCGCCCCGATCCGTGGAAAGCACTTATCTCTATGGATCTGGCAGAAAGGTCTCAGGGAAGAATCTTAGTCAAGTGTGGGTGGGATGCCTGTCCCTTAGCCAATCCCGTAACTGGAGCAATGCGGTATTCTGCTTGGTCAGACTTGGGTTTTGTCCTGCCCTGTGAGTGGATGGGATGATGTCTAGCTCATTCAAACCATCGGGAATGGGCTTCCCAGAGGAAGGAGCTTTCCCTTACCAGAAAAAGGGGGAAGGGATGCTGGGCAGGCAATACCAGTGGACACCTACGAACACTGATGATGGGCCAAACACCACTGAAACCCGGAGAGTGTCCTCTGCTGAGCGGTTCTCCAGCATAGGAAACAGACGAGGGGGTGGGAGCTGGTGAGGACTCCTCGGGTGGAAAGCTCGTTCTCCCAGAGAAAGTTCCATGTCATTCATGATGAGGTTCATCACTTCCCAGGGAAAAAAATCTTGGGCAACTGCCAAATGGCTAAAATAGACATTCAGCTGAGCTGCCTCCTACACATACACTTCGATTTGTTGAATGCAAACTTTTACCCTGTTTCCCCCCAAACCAAGAGGAGTCGATCTAATAGTCTGGATTGACGTGGTTCTTTTCCTCAGTGGGCTCACAATCTAAGGAAGAGACCGAGACAGACAAGCACCGAACACTTTGATAAGGGCCCTGGGAGGAGACCAGGGGCCTAAGGAAGAACTCCCCTATCAAGCTGGGAAGTCATAGAAGGCGTCTGTGAGCAGGTGAGTCTAGTGTCTAGGGAGGGGACACCTTGCTCCAGGTCGCTCTGTCTACCTGTGGGCATCACTGTCCGAGAGACATCTAGGTATGTCAAAGAAGAGTCCAAGGAAGATATTCCAGAGGGTGAAGGACTGAAGTCTGTGCCATGCGGGGAAGAGCTGTGGGGAACAGGAATGGCGGTCTGAAAAGTGTATTTGAAGGGCTGCCTTGGGAGAAGGGATCTGACGCATGCATGGTCTCAAGAAGTAACACGATGACCCTGTTCCTGGGAGTCAGAATTCGCTTCTAGAGAAGGAAGCACTTTCTAACCAACGACCATCCTGGAAAGGAGTAAGATATTCGGAGGGGAGTGAGTTCACCGTTACTGAGCGTGTTCAAGGGCAGGTTGGATGGCTACTTGTCTGAGATTCGATGATAATTAAGTCATGGGTTAGGAGGATGTTGGAAGGATGCAAGCCTTAAGAGTGTTGAGATAGCAAGAAAATCCCAAGGAATCTACAAAAACCTGTAGAACTGGAAAGTGAGTTCAGCAAGGTCAGGGGACACCAAATCCACCCACAACATGCAATACATTTCTGTATACTACTCGCAGTGAACACATGGAAAAAGAAATTTAAAACACAGTACCATTTATAATAATTTCAAAGAAAATTAGCAAACCCTGTACAGAATCTGTATGCTGAAAATTACATGTTGATGACAAAATTCAAAGGACATCTGAATAAGTGGAGACTCGTGTTGATGGGTTGGAAGATTCAGTAGAGTAAAGATGTCAATTCCAAATTGATGCACGGGTTCAATGTGATGCCTATCCGAACTCGGCATTGTGTGTGTGTGTGTGTGTGTGTGTGTGTGTGCATTGTGTGTGTGTGTGTGTGTGTATGTGTGTGTGCGTGTATACAGACAAAATTATTTTAAAATGTACATGGGAAGTTATAGGTCCTGGAATAGTGAAAACAATCTTGACAAAGAATAAAATTCAAGGAATTACTCTACCCAATATTAAGCCACAGTAATCAGACCATGTGGTACCACATGAGGGTAGACATATAATACAGATCAATGGAGCAGAACAGAGAACCCAGAAGCAGACCGGCACGAATATGCCCGACCGCCCTGGCAAAGCTGCCAGAGCAACGACAGTCCTCTCAACACACAGCACTGGAGCGATGGGATACCATCAGCCGGAAAACTACCCTCAGCTGAAGCTTACGTCTTATACAAACATTAACTCGTGATGCCCCTTGAGCTTAAATAAAAAATGTAAAATTATAAAATGTTTAGGAAAAAAATCATAGAAGAAAATCTTCAGGGTTAGGGCTAGGCAAAGGTTTCTTAGACTTGATCCCCAACGTACAATACATAAGAGAGAAAAATGGACAAATTGGACATCTTTAAAATTAAAAATGTTTCCTCTTCAAAATCCCTTAGAAAGACGAAGAGAAGACCAGCTACAGACTGGGAGAAAGATCGGCAGACCTCATGTCCAACAAAGGACTCGTTTCTGGAGCATCCAAAGAACTCTCAGAACCCAACAGTATACAATTAAACAGTCCGATTAGAAAATGGGGAAAAGACAGATATTTTACTGAAGAGGAGATACAGATGGCGAATAAGCACCAGAAAAGATGCTCAATACCGTCAGCCATCTGGAAAATGCAAATCGAAACCATGCATCACTTCGCAGCTGTCGGAATGGCTGGAACTGAAAAGAAAAATAGTGGCCACGTCAAACGCTGGCGAGGACGCCGAGAAGCGGGCTCAGTCCCGCGGGCTGGGGGTGCAACGCGGACCAGCCCCTCTGGGCACGGCTCGGCAGTTTTCGTGACTATAACACTCGGTGACCTGTAACCCAGCAACGGCTCCTGGGCATTTGTCCTGGAGAAATAAACACGTGCATTTACACGAAAACCTTGACGTGACTGTTCACAGCAACTCTGTTGGGAAGAGCCCAAAGCTCATGCATCCCAGATAACCTGTCACCCGGGTGACCCGTCACACAACAGGAACATCCGTACCACGGAACACTACTCAGCAATAAAAGGACAAAGTCCAGACACACACAGCCACCTGGGTGACTGTCCAGGGAGTTGTGCTGAGTGCAGAAAGCCAGTCTCCAAAGGTTATATGATTCCATGGACACGACATTTTAGACACGGAGAACAGATTCGTGGTTGCCACGAGAAAAGGACAGGTGAGGCGGGGAGGTGGGCGTGGTCACACAAGGTCGCTGAGAGATCCTGTAGTGATGAAAGGCTCCGTACCCCGGCCGTGGTGACGGGCACAGCCGCTGGACAAGTGCTCACATTCTACAGAACTAAGCACACCGAGTAGAAGCCAGACGGGATCTGAGGCAGATGGGCGGATGCTGTCACCGTCCACGTCCTGCTCCTGACACGGTACCACAGTTTTGAAAAATGTCACATTGAAGGTACAATCTTCATGTAATCTCTCTGGGCTGCTTTTTAAGACTGCGTAATCTGCAATGATCGCAATACACAATCAACGTATGAGCACGGCTCCTCTCAGCAGGGCGCCCGTCTGGACAGGAGACCGCCGCATGCGCCCGGAGGAAGTGACCACTTAGAAAACCCAGGTTTCTGGTGGGTTATCTGGAACCAGTTTCATGACACACGTCATCACCAGCTCCCTCCCCAGCCCACCGCCAAACGCACCACAGCGGGGAAGACCGGGGAGCCGGTCAGGAGGAAAGGAAGGACAGAGGAGGAGCAGCCAGCAAACCAGAGCTTTGGTTACAAATGGAAAAAACTGTGAAAGGGACACCCCACTTCCTCTAGCCTACAACGGTATGCGCCCACGGGTACCGACTAAAACACACACAGGAGGAACAAAGAAACCCTAGCCTGCGTGGACCACAGTGCCCGTCACACACAGCAGGGAGGTCCCACTCGCGCCAGCAAACCTTCCACAACGCGCTCCCAGCCAGCTACTCTGCGCGCAGCGGCCTCGGCCTCCCGGGAGCCGCTGGAAACGCCGGTCTGCGGCCTCACCTAGCCCCGCTGAGGCGGGCTGGCATCTGAACAGACCCCCACCCTCCGTTCCGAGGTGCACTGTCTCAGCAGCACTTTACCGACACTCTAACTTACGGTCGCTTTCACCTCCTTCAAGGCGACGTCACATGACTTGGTTCTCTCTAAGGCAATCTGGGAGTGGTCCTTAAGGACCACCACGGGTAGTACATTACCAACAGTCTATAAAACGTCCATTTGGATGTCCCCTACTGGCTCTTTCTGACATGTTGAGAATTTGAGAGTGACCTGGCAGCCGGGCCACCTCACCCGGCTCCATGCTGAAGGCAATCCTTGTGGCCCGGCAGATGTCTCTTCTTTGGTCTCTGAAGAGTCCTGAGCTCAGGGCTGTGCTTCCTGCAGAGGCTGGGTCTTGGGACAAGGGTAGACAATCATTACCCAGCCTCATAAGCCAAATCCGTGTAATCATTCTGCCTGATTTCCGGACAGTTCTAATGTGCTGTGCTTTCCTGCTTCTGGTAGAATTAACACATGACTTATTTATTCACTCTCCCCGTCTCACCTCCTCCTCAGAACGATTCGTCCTGATCCTTCTTATTCAACCTCCAGAGAGGGAGTCTTAAAGTTTTTTAAGCAGGTGTTCTGAGCAGTGCTCTTCGAAGCTTCCCGCTTCTTAATCTGACCTCCACCACCCTGCTTTCAAGTCAGGTTCTCGTGACACTTCCCGCCACTTCAGCTGCTGTTCAGAGATGTCACGTTGAAGAGAAACAAAGAGCAGGTGCTTGTAGCCCAACAAGAAGCTTCCATCTCAAAGAGAAGACGCAGTGATTGAGGTGGGAATTCCGCAGAGCAAAAGACTGACCTAGCTTTGAATGCCCGTCTTCCTCCTGGAGAAGAAGGGAGCTGGGAAAAAGTGACCAGCCCATGCGGATCATGGATATTGACCCGGGGCTGCTAAAAACACTGCAGGGCTGGGTGTTCTGTGAATGGGCCCTTTTAGTGGACACAGGGCACAACATGAAGCTAGCTCAGGGTAGGGGGGAGGAGGCCCCTCTCCCACAGTTACTGGACGCTGGTGACGACAGGGAGGAATCCCGACCCGTCTCTGCCTGCAACCACGTGCTTCCTTTAGGGAAAAGGAGAAGGTCTGCCTCAGCCGTCTTCCCTGGGAATCTCCTCACCGAAGGACCTTGATCTCACCACCCCAAACAAGAACAATACTTGGAGCTGATGTTTCATAGACTTCAGACACAGAAAGGTTTCGAGCCCTCTGGTCACGGGATGCGTCTGCCCCTGAGGGGCCCTGGAAACCGGCTCCGCAGATATTTGTGACTTCTGCGCAAAGTACAGAGGTTGTTTAGATGGACATGGCATAAAGCTCTCTACCTGCTTCCGATCTAAACACACTCACCTCTGTTATTTCTCCAAATGGGTGCCAGGCTGGACCTGCCCTCATTAGCTGGAAATCAGGTCCCTGACGGCTGATTCCACGGGGCCCAACCCCTTCCCACATACATTACCCACATTTTCTCTCTGCCGGGGACGTCCTTCTGTTCCCAAGTCTCACGTCCGTTGTTAGACCACACAGAACTCAACTTCTCATCAGACCAATAGCGCTGTCAAATCTGTGAAAGGTCTGAGCCGACGGGAGATCACATCCTCAACGCAAGGCCAGTGTAGAGCAAAAAGGAGCACTTTATTACACCAGCAGTCGGGGGGGCTCTCCCCAAATCCCAGCCCCGAGCCTTCTTTGTTGCCCGCTTTTAAAGGCACAAACTACAGA
This sequence comes from Tadarida brasiliensis, assembly GCA_030848825.1. Classification (NCBI taxonomy): domain Eukaryota; kingdom Metazoa; phylum Chordata; class Mammalia; order Chiroptera; family Molossidae; genus Tadarida; species Tadarida brasiliensis. The sequence goes on from CM061265.1 coordinate 103,211,916, forward strand.
AAAAAACTACATTGTCTTGGTGCCGCTTTTGGCACCGTGAAGGGGGGCTGATACAGAGAAGGGGGTGAGAGAAGCTGTTAGGTCAGGTCAACCATGAATCTCTTTCTTCTCATGGTTCCTCTGAGTTTCCCAAGGCCTTCATTAACCCCTTATATTTATCGTTTTCTTTGGGTGTCTCAAAGCCCTTATGTTTACAAAAAAGAAACTGCCAGGGTGTGTACGTGCAGTAACTGAGGGTCAGAATGGAGTTTAATTTTGTTAAAACATTATTGACCCTTTCAATCTGTCCCTGCCACAAGGGGCGCTGTGGAGCACTGGTCCCGCGTCACCTGGCGGACGCTGGTTCACTGCTGTTCAGATACCCTGGACAATAAATGACAGAACTGGACTGCTGGCCTCTGGGGCTGCTGGGGTCGTAGGCTTGGTTCTGCTCCCTGACCTGTGAGCCCATGAATTTAGTCCCCACATGACACCCTCCAGGGCCCCTTTTCCCTCTGAACAACTCCCAGCAGCATCCAGATGACCGAGCTTGAGTCCCTGAATCGCCAGAATGAGCAGACCCTCTTGTCCTGTGAGTGAGAAACATCCCCATGCTGTGTTCTGTGGCTGAGACCGTGGACTGTTTGCTACAGCAGTGTCACCTGTCCTAACTGATGACATGCCCAGAGCCAGAGACCAGGGCGGAGGGTCAGGAACTAGGTCCTGTAGAATGGGGAGTGGGGGCAAGGGTTAGGGATCAGGTGACAGCCATCAGTCTAGGCGACAGGAATGGGGTGGGGTGGGCCATGGACTCACCGGGAGCCTGTTGGCTGCTCCTTGCTGTTTAGAAGGAGCACAGAGAGGCCCCTGTGTCCAGCCAGCCAGCTCTGCCTCCAAGCCACTGTTCAGGCCTGACCCAGCATAACCCGCCCCTTTCTCCCCAGCAGACCCCAGACAGCCCTACCCAACTGTGTTCCACAGACTCATCTGCCACTCCTGAGCTTGACATCAGTGGGGAGTGAGACAGCCAGCAGTCCCAGGAGTGTGCCTGTCCCCTCACTGGTGGCACAAATTCCCCACCGCAGGCAGATCAAGCGGCTGGGGGAGGCGAGAGACAGAGCTTCCCTGCTCCTCCCGGCCTCTGGTCTTCCCCCTCTCCCTTTTACCCTGCCCTGCCTTCCTCCAGGTCGCCAGGGCTCTCATTCTCCTCCTTTCCACGCTCTCAAGGCCTGCCAGGCACTGCACCACCTCTCCAACCCTGACTCCCTCCGGGGCAAAACCAGGCCCACCACACCTCGCTCAGTCTCCGCGGCCACGGTCCGCAAAGCGCGGGCTCAGAAGATGCGCCCTAGAAGACCTCGAGGGCCTTCGGCCTCCTGAAGGAGCCTGGCTCGGCCCCTGTGGACGAGGGGCGCGGGGCCCAGGCTGCCCTGTGCATCCCCGTGGGTGCCGCAGGCATGGGGGGCTTGGGGGGCATGGTCTGGACACTCACCCTCCTTTATTTTACCTCTGCAGTCCAGGGGGCGAGACCCGAGTGTGAACCGCGCCCTCTCAATGTTGTGCCGAAACCATGTTCGGAGCAGACTCATCGGAGACTAATACAAAGAGGTTTCTCTTTCCTCCTTTGAAGAAAATGTCAGGAACTCCGTGGCGAGGCCTGCCGCTAGTGACTCCTCTGAATCATTTCACCCGGGAGAAGCTGCTTCTCTACCCACTCCGCCCTGCCCCGGGGGCAAGGCTGCCCGAACGCCCAGGCCCACGGAAGCAAGTCGCAACGCGTTTCTCTCTCTAAGAAATGTAGTTTATGCCTTCGTGTTATTCAGTAGCTTTTAAAACCCTACTTAACCACCCCTTTTCATTACAAATACCCTCTTTAGAGTCAGAGAAATTACAGTTCATTATCTTGCCTAATTTGCATGCCTCCCAATTATATACCTAGCTTTGTAAAACACAGGACGCAGGGCAAACAATGATCTGTCTGGAGCAAGGACTTCCTTTATTTTCATCACGAATGTTATTCTCTGTGTTGTTGCCAGACACCGGAAGGGGAGCAAATCCGTTTGGGAAAACGAAGCTATAGATCTTTGGGGGCTCCTTTATCCCCCCGAAGTTCGCACGAGGGAAGGCAGTGAGACACACACAAACGCCGTAGAATAAAAATACCTTCCGGCTGCTCACGGGAAGTTCAGCTCCCTCTGCCGCAGGAAGGTGTTCTTGCTGGCAGCCTCCCTGCCCCCAGCCCTTCAGCCCGGAACATTCTGGATTGGAGGGCGAGATGTTCTGCTGGGGCATTAGATGGAGGAGTGTAGTGTCAGAAGGCTGATTGTCCCTGCACTGTATTCCCACCCACTGGACCCGCCTTGTTGAACCTGGGGGGCTGCCTCTGATCCCGCCCAGCACCTCACTCCCAGGGAAAGCCCGGCCTCACCTCCCACCTTCCCAGCTCAGACCTCATGGCCACACTGTCGACCCTCATTTCCCTTCTCCTTCTCACCAGGCTCTCTCACCAGCCTCCAGCTCCATCCGGAGCATCCCAAGCACTTCCGTGTTCGCCCTTCCTACTTAGGAACAGTTTGACATGAAACAAGCCATAACCGGGCCACTCCTGCCAACAGCAATGTCTAGTTCCCTGTCCCCCTGGGTCCTGACACTTTGTGTCTCGTCCTTCTTCGCCTCTTTTGTCCTTCTCCACACAGATGTTCTAAATAGTCATCGTAGGGAGTGCTCAGCAGGTGCATTAGTCTCCTCAGGCTCTCGGGACAAACTACCCCCCACTCCATGGCTCAGACCAGTGACAATGGTTCTCACACAGTTCTGGAGGCCAGGTGTCCACATTCAAGGGGTGGGCCAGGTGTCCACATTCAAGGGGTGGGCCAGGTGTCCACATTCAAGGGGTGGCCAGGTGTCCACATTCGAGGGGTGGGCCAGGTGTCCACATTCAAGGGGTGGCCAGGTGTCCACATTCATCTCTGGAGGCTCTGAGACAGAGTCTGCTCCAGGTCTGGCTCTGGCTCCTGGTGGCTGCTGGCGACCATGGACACACCTTGTTTCGTGGGTGCATCACTCCAATCCCTGCCTCTGTGTCCACACCGACTTCTTTAGCTTCTCTACGTCCCTCTTCTTCTACAAACACAATTATTGGGTTAGGGCCCATCCTCATTCATGACCTCACCTTAACCAGATTACATCTGCAAAGGCTTCGTTTGCAATCAAGTTGACAGTCACAGGGACCAGGGTTGGGGGCGGGGCGGTTCAAGGGTGGGCACAATTCTACCCACTCTAATAGATTCTGATATTTAGAAAGACTTCATAGATTTTAGCTTTCCTTTAAAGAAATCATTGTCTAGCCCCTAGACCATTTGCATTTTCTTCCCTAAAAGAAAGGCCATCAAATATGTAATTCTTAACTTCTCTACCTCATCCCCATCCCCATACGCCCCACACCTGTCTCGTGGGGCGCCCCCTGCATGTCCAAGGCTAGCCATCCATCCCTGTCTCTTCTTTAGGGTAACGGCCCGACTCTACTAAAAACTGACCTGATATCTCCTTGATTAAAAATTTACCTGATGGTCTGGCTGGTGTGGCTCAGCAGTTGAGCATCGACCCATGCACCAAGAGGTCTCTGGTTCGATTCCCGGTCAGGGCACATGCCCAGGTTGTGGGCCAAATCCCCAGTGGGGGGCATGCAGGAGGTGGCCAATCCATGTTCTCTTGCATTGATGTTTCTATCTCTCTCCCTCTCCCTCCTTCTCTCTCTAAAATCAATAAAGAAAACAATTTTTTAAAAATCCACCTGACATACCCATTTCCTCAGGGATACATGGTTCCTTTAGAGACCGCTAATGTACATGCCCTTCTCAGCAAGCCAGTGCCCCCACCCACCGAGAGCGTCTCCCTTGGCTTTCCCAAGGCATCCAGAAGTTCACGGCGCCTCTTTGCCAGGACATCTGACAGGTGAATTGCTGTGAAGGTCCCAGGCCATTTCCCAGCACTCGGTAACGGCGTTGGGAGAGCCGCTCCTCGCAGAAGCCCTGCCTCCGGCTGTGTTCAGGGTCATCGTGACGTTGCACTTTGGCCATTTCTCTGGGAACCATTCACTAGCACGCTCTTGGACGTCAAGTCTTTCAAGCTTCTGATTGGTCCGCCCCACATTTCACAGGCATTTCGGCTAGAGTTCACGAAGACCCGTGTCCAGTGGTCAAGGGGCTTCTGGGTCCTGAGGGCCACGAAATGTTCCTATGAAAATGGGAAGGATGGCGCTGGCACAGATGGTCAATGAATGGTTGCAGACGGACCACGGAGTAGGAGGCGTCTTGGAGGCACCGCAGAGACCAGAGGTAAAGGGGACTGACCACGAGTAACTGCCATTTCTGTTTCCCCCAAAAAGGTAAATTAAATGGGTTCTTGCAAACTGTAGCTCAAGGATCTTGGCATTGATCCTGGAAAGAATTTTAGAATGTATTATGGAAGGCATAGTTAATCCCAAATAAGGGACCAAGGAGAGGTTCAGCAGACCACACTCATTTCCTTCAGTGATGAGATGGGTAGGGTTTTGAAATAGGGCCACGGACTCTCTGACCTTCATTCTGGTGCGTCCCGTGACGTCATCCTTCCACGCACACCGAGGCCTCCCGTTGAACACCATCAGTAACGGAAAACTCATTACCTCCCGAGGCAGGTAATTCCATTTTATAGCTACTCAGATTGCAAGAAAATTTCTTTTTTCCTTCTACTGAGCTAAAACCGGGCACCCTGAGGCGTCTATCGCCATTAATTATTTACAAGTTCATCCCGTGGACGCATCACCACCTGCATCCCCACCGCGTCCTCTCCAGCTAGCCTGACGCCAGCTCGGCTGTGCTGCCAGCGTCTCTCCGTGGCCCCTGCCGCGCTTCCTCCAGCTAGAACACGACGCTTCGTAGCTGGGGCCCTAACTGACTCATGGACGCCGCATCTCCAGTGTACTGTTGGGTGTCTTGTTCAAGGCAGGATCTGACAGGATCTGTGCTGGATTTTCTCATGTTCTGCTGAGTTTGAAGTCCTATTTCAGTAGTTCCTAATTAAAAATGGAGCCAGGATCATTTTCAGAGCTTTCTGGAAATCTAGATGTCGTGTCCCTTCTTCAGACTAAGTCCACAGGACCCAATATATGCCCGGGGAGAGATGCATCATTTTCTCCATGGAAGAACCCAGGAGCCCAGAACACACACAGCAGCTGGGACAGAAAGAGGAACGTACCCCACCTAGGAAAGTCCTGCAACAGAGGGCGGGTGGGTCTGAGAAACACAGTTTTTATTGCTGCAATTATAACCCGATGGTCATCCTCAGGCTGGTGCATTCCAGAAAAGCACAGCTTATCAAAATTAAAAGGCAGACCACAACCTAAGGAACAATATTTGAAATAACTGTAAAAGACAGAGAGCTGATATTTTAATGCACTCTGAGTTCATAAATGTCAACAAGAAGAAACCCCAGCAGTAAAGATGCTAATGATATTAATAGACAACTTACAAAAAGGGAGAGAGAAATGACAAGTTAATATGGAAACAAGGCCACCAGGTGTGTGGAAATCAAAAGAATGAAAGTTTCCACAAGGAGAAAATTGCAGAGCCGTTTCTCGTGGTTCGATGTCCCTGCAAAGCACAGGGAACCCACCACTTACTGAAGTGGGCAGTAATTTCCACTTTGGGGAATCCATCATAAACAATAAAAACCAACACTTCAGAAATATGGATGCCCCCACTATTAATTTTAGTATCATTGAATAGTCTTTTTAGCGCTGGAAACACGGAAATAATCGAAATGCCCAACGTCAGATGAATGGCGACGTAAGCCGTGGTTATGTCCTCAGGAAGCCGTCTGCACTCCTGCCTCCCCTGTGAGCAGCCAGGGTGTCTTCGTCACCGGAAAGTGGAAGTCGATCTCAGAAGCCACGCCAGGTCCCACGCGCAGGTGTAGAGTCCCGCCCGGCCCAGCAGGAAGCGCACCCACGCATGTGGGGCACCCGCAGAGGCGACGAGAGAACCAAGAGAAGGTTCTCGCTGGAGCAACTTACCCAGACGTCAGAAGGTCCAGAAAGAAGCTATTTCACTGTCAGAACACGTGTCGGTGCTGCTGTCTGGCTCGGGAATGTTTTGACCTTCGTGACGTTGGGTACGAGGGTTCTCAGTACCTGTGTGTGGCCAGGTGGGAGACGAGGTCCGCAAGGTGACGTCACAGAAAGTGCCTGGGGCGGCGGAGCGTTCCGGGACCTTTCAAGTTGTAAGTACAGACAAGGATGGGGAAGCAGGCACAGAGGGGACTGAGGGAGGCGGGCTTCCTGTCGTGTGGTCAAGGTGTCCTGGGCACGGTCCCATTGCATTCTTCTCTCAGGCCCTAGGAATTACATCCCGCCAAGGAGCCGGGTTCCAGGTCAGTTCAGCAGGACCCAGCTGGAGGCTCCGGGGTGGCCGGGTACCTATTGGACATGACGTCACAGCCCTGCTGCTATTTCATTGTAATTCACCATTCATTTCAAGCCGATGCCAATGACACAGGACCCGGTGACAGGCTAATGGTCTCCTGCCCGTGGGTGCGGTGGCTGAGATGTGGTTTTCCTAGCTGGAGACATTGTTCCCGTAGCCAGGTGTCAATTGCAAAGACTGCCAAGCGAACTATGGCCCGTTTTCAATTATTTTGCAAAACCGCCGTTGAGTTTTACAGGAATGTGATAAACGTTCACTCAGTCTTCTTTAAACACCGAGAATTCTCGGGAGAACAGCACGAATCAATGCGGTTTGTTTCAGGCAAATGGAAATGAAGTTTTCCGGAGCCAGCCCGCCACGTGTGTTCCAGAGACCTGGGGACCTGGCAGCGTGGAGACAGATTTTCACATAGGTCGTGCACACGGAGTATTGAGATCCAGAGGAAGACACAGGAGTGAAGAGGGGCCACGAGGAAACCCAGTTCTCAGTGCCGAGGTCGCTCCTCATGGGATGCCCGCCAGCTGGGAGCACGAAAGGAGACCAGTTTGGACAACCATCAGGCTCTTTCTCAGCCGATCATAAAACGGTACATAAATAAACGTGTCATTCTGCGCTCTCAGTAAAATGACTATTTGGAAACCTCTTCCTTCCAGCCCCCTTCTACCGTGTTCCTGTAACCGCATAACCACACTCTCCGTCCCTGTCCCCCCCCACGCTCCATGTAGTATCACGAGATCACGGGACACTCCTATGTGCTGCACACCCATAAAGCTCGTGGACGCCCCCACGCCGTGTGACCCAGCACTGGAGCAAAGCGGCCCTTTGTTTGGCCACATCACAGGACAGCCAGCTGGTGAGCTCCTGACCTCCCGCTAGCACCCGGTCCCTCACACTGGCCCCTTGCACTTAGATGTCAATGGCAAACACTGGTGTGCCTAGGGCCTCTTTTCTCTGATTAGATCTTCTGCCCCACTAGAATTTTTAAAAAGAGATTTTAAAAGTTATTGCAACATTAAAAAAGATTTACCTTCTCTTTCAGCAGGTCTGGCCAGAATGTCTGCATGACCCACAGACTGTGATTGTTGGAAGCCTTTCTTTAAAAAAAATATGTTTTGATTGATTTTTTTTTTTTTTTTTTTTTTTTTTAGAGAGAGAGAAGAAGGGGGAAAGAGAGAGAGAGAAACATCAATGTGAGAAACATCCATCAGCTGCCTCCTGCATGCCCCCTACTGGGGATCGAGCCTGCAACCCGGGCATGTGCCCTGACCGGGAATGGAACCGGGACCTCTCAGTCCATGGGATGATGCTCAGTTCCCTGAGCCACACCGGCCGGGCATTGGGCGCCTTTTTTAATCAACCGATATATAGTAGCATCTCGTGACCATCAATAGTTAGTCCTTCTCAAGATTATATAGATCCTGAGTGTTTGTTACTGTTGTTTTTATTTTAATTTTTACAAGCCCCGAGCAATAAAAAAGATTATGATTAAAATAAAATTATAGGTAGTCATTTTTTTTGTTTATCTCTTATCTTTGTATTTTTCACTTCCCTCTGCATCCCTAACCCCTGTCAAGTAGATCTGTGGCCTTGGATAAAGAAGAAAAATGTGACAAATTAGAAATAAACAAAACAAATACATACGAATAAAGCATCTCTTGAAAAGCCCAAGCCCTTCGAACACTCGAAAGGGCTCAGAACACAGACTAAGTGTTCGAGAAACATGAGTAGGGTTTCCTCAGAGGCAGGAAGGTCCTTCCCAGACTGGGAGCAAAGTAGCTGGAAAAGGTGTGGCTCTCGGGAACAGTGGCCGTGCACCCGGCTCTCAGGTGGCCCCGGGGAGGGGCCTGGCAGGCAGGTGTTACCAAGGGCAGCCACGGAGGGACTGGGCCCAGGTAGCACTGAAACAGAAGCTCCGTTGTTCCCCCAGTGGTGCTGAGAGCTACTCTGGACGGAGTCAGGGAGAAGACAGGTAGACCTCGGCAGCCACACCGCCAGAGAACACCTGTAGCTGAACACAGTTATGTTTCTTGATACATTTCCATAAATAGGAGAGCCAGGGGACCTCAGGGGGAGGTGTCAGAAAGGACTCGTTTTAGAATCTGGAACTTGTTGGGGGATTTGGGGAGGGTCAGGGGAGTGGGACTTTGATTAGGAGCTTCCGGGAGACGAGTACAATTCTATGAATGGGTGTCTCTGCGTAGGAGGAGGAGGGGATGGAGCGGGGCTCCGGCCGTAGCTGGTAAGGAGGCAGGGGTCGGGCATGTCAGTCACTGTGGAGCGGGTCTGGTCATTTTCGTGGCTCAGGCGATGTCCGTGGTCTGTCTGTGTTTGGACATGATGATGGGGTGGGCTTGCCTGATGGTCACAGACGAGCCTCGTGTGATGGTGATGCTCAGTGAGGGTCCGAGCACTCAGGCCCCGCTGCGGGTCAGCTCCGGCCGCAGACCAGCCGCCAGCACCAGGCCAGCTCCCTTTCACAGTGGTAGCTGGGATTCCGAAGGGGGAGGGACGGAGGCCCAAACACACTGAGATCGGCTCCTTCACTCTGCGGGAGGTGGGGGTCAAACAGAAATTCACATGAAGACGGAGAATGAAGACCCCCTGCTTCCTGCACGCCGGAATCAGGCCGGAGACGGCTCGGAGACGCCGCCAACCCCGGATCAGAGGCACGCCACTTTGAAGCAGTGGCTGGACTTGCAGGGGTGACGGTGACTCGGGGAACACCAGTGGCTCGCGGTGAGGTCGTGTCTCGGTGCTTCCTGAACCACGTTCTGCATCCTCAGACCCAGCACGGACGATGGCGGGAGAAGCGAGGAGGGGCCGGCGAGCGGGGGCTTTCACGCAGCATCTGTTGCTGCTGTTTGTTTTCCAGGAAAATTCCTCGAAAGAATGCAAAGCATGGCGAGTTCTCCGTAAGGCTCTTAATACGAAGTTGGAAATTCTTTAAAACAAGAAAGGAAAAGCTGGAACCTTATTCTTCGAGAGGAAGGGCGAGTCCTGGGACACCTGCTCTAGGTATCAAGCCGAGGGCACCTGGATGCCCCATCCGGCGGCAGTCCCTCTCGGGGCCGGGAACGCGTGCGCCCAGGACGAGGCCGGCGGACTCGGGTGGAGAGCGAGCCCAGGGAGAGCCTGAGCAGGAGGCCCTCCAAGTCCACTGGTCTGCCTTCAGACGGGAGACACCGTCCCTGTTTGTTGTGCCTGCACCGAGCTCCCCATCTCCTGCGCCCTGTCCCCAGACAGAGCCAGCGGTGAGCCACGCAGCAGCCACGCGGGCTCCGGGCATCCAGGGTCCCAGAGGGTTCGAGGGAAGGCAGTCACCCTGAACCTCAGCCACCACCAGCAAGTCAAGGCTTAAACGCCCGACTGACAAAGAGGACACTGCTGGCACCCGGCAGGGAGGCGTGGCTTTGCCTTCGGACTGAAGACGGTGGTCCCAGGACCGAGCTCGTGTGGGGGCCCAGGGCACACGTGGCCAAGAGAGCTGCGGCCAAGCCAGTGTCTGAGCTTCTGGGGGCAGATGGAGTCGTGGTGGAGGGGAGGACACCCTCTGGAGCGGGTGGTGCCATCAATCCCTTTAGATGGCAGGTGAAACTTCACCGAGACCACCGGGATCCGGGCAAACTGCCTGACCCCTGGCCCCTGACCCCTGGCCCCTGACCCCTGGCCCCTGACCCCTGGCCAAGGGCCCTGACCCACACAGCACACCCTGACTTCCAGAAGGGGGTGCTGTCCTGGTACTGCTGGGATCGCTCGACGTGCTACACACACTCACACACTCGAGCCCATTTTATTCCGGGTCTCTCCGAATTTTCTGTGCCTCAAGCTGACCTGTCTCTCCAGGACCCCGGGTGCCGGAGAGCCCAAAAGATAAGCAGGTGGCCGCTTTGCCTTTCGTACGGCGGTCCACCCTCCCCGCTGCGTGTCCTTGGCTGAGAAGCTCATGGAACGAGGTCCCACTGGGAGAGAAGGATGGCTGCCTGGCGTGGAGCAGAGACGAGGGGATCGGCCCGCCAGCCCTGGCATGGGAGCGGGGACAAGGGGGTCAGCCCGCCAGCCTGGACGACAGGTTTGGACCCACAGAGGAAGTGCTGCGTGGATCCCCCTTGGATCAGCCCACCCAGCGCGCCCACTTCGCAGGCACTCGCGCCCTCTAGGGTTCCGAGGCCGTGTGCCTGGCGTCCGCGGCAACATCGGCCGGCCCTGCTCCTGCTTGAGCCGCACGACAGACCTGGCCGGCCCCTGTGGCGTCCTCAGACGTGGGCTGTCCTGGCGGCTGGGCCACCGGCACTCATGTCCCCACCTTGGAGAGAGCTGCCCGTATCCAGAGGCACGCACGTCAGCTGCCTTCTCTGAAAAAGGAACCAGTTAAAAACGAAGCATGGTCTACAGCCCACCACCCTGAATGCCCCGAGCTCGTCTAAAAACGAAGCGTTTTCTCCCTCCTGGGTGCTGAGGTTCCCCCTGTTCTCCGCGTCAGGCACCCCCACGCCATTTAATGTCGGGACGGAACCTCCTCCACAGACCGGGTTCATCGCCGAGAACGAGCTCCCCTGACCTCCACAGGTTCATGTGCGGGGACCTTCTTTTACGCTTCCCCAAGTCTCCCCGAGGCACAGTCCCGAGAGCAGACTCTGTTCCGAGCTGCGGGCCTCTGGCCGAGGCAGTGACCCGCGGGGCTCACCGCTGGACGTGCGGGACTGAGGAGGTTCCGAAGGTCCGAGTAGACCCCATTCAAAGTTCACTGAAGGAGCAGGAAAGAAACAAGCAAAAGATGTCGGAGCGATGGAGTCAGTCCTACGAGTATCTCCTAGCGGGATCTTTCTTTTCATGGTAACATGATGGGGGAATGGCCTTTGCTCAAAACTTAAAGGCCCAGAATTTTTTTTTTTTAATCCTCACCCGAGGATATTTTTTCTATTTATCTTCAGATAGAGTGGGAAGGAGGGAAAGAGAGAGAGAAACATCGACGTGAGAGGGACACATCAACTGGTTGCCTCCTGCACGACCCCGGCCAGGGGCCAGGGACTGAACTGCAACCGAGGTACGTGGCTTTGGTGGGAATCGAACCTGCAACTCTGGCCCGTGGGCCGACGCTCTAACCACTGAACCACACCGGCCAGGACAAGGCCCAGAATTTAGATGAAAAACATTTCACACAGGCCTAAACTACTTTTTTATTTTCCCAGGACTGTCTTGTGTTGGACTGTGGTTACAGAAGACACGGCCCTGGTAAGCCCACACCACACACGGCCACTCACAGCGTCACTCACATCCTGAGAATCACAGCCTGAAGGGGACACACAGCGGGCTGTGCACTGCGCCAGGTCCCACGTCCTTGCCCCCTCGGAGCCTGGGCAGCACAGCGTGGGAGGGAAATCATGGGGGCAAATAAGAGCGACCCCATGTCTGCGGAAGTAGCCGGACCACCCAGGACGGGGCGGTGGCCGGGACACGCAGCAGTCACACGTTGTCCTGCTCTGAGTACAGGTGGCTTCTCCACAAACCTCTTCAGGAAGATAAGGTTCTGAGGCAACCTCCCCCCTGCCCCCCAAAGTAACCACTGCCCTTGCATTTCATTCATTGTGTGGAGAGGTGCTAGTTTTCACCTCAGGTCTCCGTTTGGGGTCCCCCAGGGCCAACCTGCCACACAGACCTGGGTCCAGGAAGGTCACTCAGGGGCAAAGGCGTCATCCTGGGACCCAGGAGGGAGGGAGTGGAGAAGGTGGGAGAGAAGCCAAAGGCCGCACCGATGTGGGTGGTGCTGCTCCGTGACCCACTCCGGGGAACCCGCGTCACCGTGCAGACACCCTCCGGTGCCCCTCCGTGGAAGGAGAGTGGGGTGTCTGTGCGCTGCTCTCCTCTGCGCCGTGCAGGGCCTCTCTCCAGGGCTTGGAGCCCGGGCTTTCTGGGCTGTGAACCTGCAAACCCGAGGTCGAACTGTGCCAGGGAAGCCCACGGGCAGGGGAGCCACGGGACACTGTGGGAGCCGTGGGCAGGGCTGTGTCCTGGAGCTCAGGGACCCCGCGCGCTGTGGGTGGAGGTGGGGGCCTCCGCGGGCCTGCCCAGCCACTCGCACAAGTTCACAGAGGTTCTCGGTGGCGGTGCTTGTGCAGAACTCCCATGCTGGGCGTATGGGGTCACGGGGAAGAGGTCTCTTGGGTAGATCGGGAAAATAAAACTCCCCAAGTTGGGAAGAAAGAGAAGCAGGGCTGTTTTCATTCTCCCCTTCCTTTCAGCCTGAACTTCACGACTTGCTCCCACTTGGGGCGTTCCGGGTGGAGGACGTCAGCCCTGCTGGAGCCCGAGCCCTCCCCGGGAGGGGCCCCGCTGAGGAGCGGGGTGGGAGAAGCAGCCTGAGCACCGTGAAAGTGGTTTTCTTTTGTTTTCCCTGAGCCTGGCAGCGTTCAGCCTGGCTCCCAGAGGGGCTGGCAGGGCTGGAATTAACATGAAAACAGAGGGGATCTAAAGAAAATAAAGTAATTTCAGCTTATGAAATTCAAAACAGGCACCGTGGAGGCCAGGCGTGATTGGGAGGAAGGATTAGCATAACTTCTCTGGAGCCAGGCTGGGCCGGGCCACCGACGTCACAGAGGGGCGCCCTCCCCTCCCTCCTGGGGGGCATGGGAAGGCACAGGTGGGGGCAGACCTGACTGCCAAGGGAAGGTGTGCCAGGTGAGGTCAGGGAGTCTCAAGGATGGAGGGCTCCGGGCCCTGATTTTGGGGATGCCGGGAAGTAACAACAGGGGTGGCCCAACACATTTCAGAAGGCGGGGGACGTGATCAGACAGAGCCCACCGGCTTTGATCAACGTTCGAACCTGCCCGTTACCAGGAACAAGGCCCCAGGCCAGCAGGTTTGCTGAAGGACCCCCCATGGTGCTGCTGGGGGGCAAAGCAGAGTCTCAGATACACCGGTAGCCAAGTGGAGGCCACAGGGATGAAGCAGGGCCTGACAGCAGTCAGAACACAGAGCACGAGCCCCTCAGCTCCAGATGTCAGCAGATCACCCAGGGATGGGACAAAGGCAACCTGATCTTAGGGAACACCAGACCCACCTACCCTCAGGGAGGAGCTGAGCCCCTCCCCTCCACCACCAGAGGGCGCCCTGAGGTCTTAGAAAGCAGCCGGTGAGGGTGGACTCCAGAAAGCAGAAAAGCAGAGAATTCATCCCGCAGGACGGACACCTCCTAACGTGATTCTTTAAGGGCCTGAATCGCATTCAGTTCAAAGCCGTTTCAGACATTTAGTTCAGTTTAATGGTCCCCAGCTAAATGGTCTGAACCGAAAGTGGGGACCTTCCTGTGACTGAATAGGACAAGGAATCGTCTGGAGACGGAGGGCAGAGCAGAGCGAGGCGAGAGAGGTGAAGGGGATGACACAGCGGTCACTCTGTGGGCCAGGATGGGGTGTTGGTCATCGCTGTGGTTTGGACAGTGTGCTTGTCTTCGTCGGTGCCCAGGTGTGAGCACGGCGGGGTCTCGGTCGCTGAGTGGCTTTGCCTCCTGTGGGGAGCCCCAAGGCCTGGGGTGCGTGCTGGGCCAGCTCCCCGCTCTCAGGGGCTGCATTCCTCTTTCAGGGAAAGCCTGTGATAAAGGTACAGGAATCCAATCAGCTGGGTGCGGACCACACAGCAACGCTGGAGATGAGCCGGCTCAGAGCCAACCTGACTTCCTCAGAAAGCGTGACCTCTTAGGAAGAAGGTCGACGTGGAACCCTCAGCCATCAAACAGTCGTGATGGTCTGTCAAAAGAGCCACTCGGACCCAGACTTCACAGCACACCGCATAGTAAGTTCCAGCAGGTCCGAGAAACGTGAGCTTAAAAAGTCCAAGTGTTAACAGTTTAGCACATGCATCAAATGTATGTCTCCAATTCACGATGCCACAGGATTTCCCAAGTTTAAATGCTAACATTTATTTCAAAGACAGTGATTAATATATTAAATCCATCAAATTTTTAAAGCGTAGGTGTCAAAGCATACCATAAACAGAACTGAAAGTCATACATCCAATGTTAAAAAGAGTTTCAAGCAAATATGAAAAATGGCAATATTATTAATACTTAAATAGCTCACACACGTCAATGAAAAGACACTAAACTTCAATGAAATGGACAAATGTGTGATCAAATATAGATGCAAGTCACTAACAATCATTTGGACAAATAATTGAATTAGCTTTGCTAGTAACCAAAAAAAGCAGGTTAAATAATAAAAAAAAGGGCAATTGGAAACAATCGTATTAATAAGAATAAAGTCCAATCCTCTGTACTGCACCAGGAACAATCTTTAAAAATCGGAAATGCTCCCAACCGAGAGCGTCTGCTGGAGAGAGCGGAGCAGTTCCAACAGGCCTGGAAAATCGTTTGGTGTCAGACACGCCCCCGCCCTTTGAACGTCTAAGTCTGTTTCTGGAAATCCAACCTGGGAGAGTTTCGAAACACAAAGATTTCTGCACAGAAGATCGTGGCCACAATGCTTACAACGGGAGAAAAAATGGGAAATAAAGATTTAGGGGGAAACTGGTTACGTGTTTCTGTAAAAATAATGTTATGAATCATATTTCGCAGAGAGTGTATAATGCCTCGGGGAAATCTTTCTTTTTGATATTTGTTTGCCAAAAATAAAGAATAAAAAAAATACACCGTTGCATGGTTATGATCGACCTTAAGATCGTAAAGGTTTTTAGAGAATGGTTATTGCTTTTCATCATGCGAGTGAGAAGCATACATTGTCATCTCTTATCTACCATGGTGAACAAATTGCTGATTTAAAGAACAGTGAGGTTTTGTTTTTGAGAGTTTTTTTTCTCGGTATGTGAGCCAAACGGCTGAGTTCTTCTGTTCTGAAGCAAGAAGACGCTCCCTCCAGAGGGGGACGCGTGTTCAGAACAGTTTAAAAATAATTACAAACGCTTCACTGTGCACAGCAGCCTGTGGGTGTTTTTGTGGGTTTTTTTCTTTTCTTTCATTCTGACATACATGGAAATCCTCCATTTTCTGGGGGAAAATAATTTGGTCATTATTATTCCAACAGTGAGTGGGTGTCTTCTGTCATGGATGAAAATGTCAGTGTATTTTAATAACAGAATATCCCTTTTGGTGCAGGCAGAGAATGAATTATTCATGGCACCCGCGCGACACGAGGCTCCCCTCCCGGGCGGCGAGGGGGCCCCCACGTTGCATTATTAATGCTCCCAATTTACAGGCACACAAAGCGGGGAGCAGTTTCCCATAAAACTGCTGTGTGTTTTCTTGTTCCCTTGGAATGGTTTGGAAAACGGCCACTCAACCGGGTTGTATGGCAATGTCGCCGCTTTTGCGGTGTTTCAGGACCAATCATGTGAAATCTGGTGGCAGCGTGAATCGTGAAAGCCAGGGTGTAGAAACTACCCCCACACGGATCCGGTATCGTGGAACTCGACACCTAAAGCCTACGTGATCCTATTCACCAATGTCACCCCAATACATTTAATTAAAAAATTACTCGCAAGCTCGGTGAGCCACAGACAGGGAAATGTGTTCCGAAGGCACAGATGGCGGCTGGGAAATCCTTGCAGGGCCAGAGATGCCTCCGTTTCCTCCTAGGTGGCTTCCTGCAGAACCTCTCCGTGGTGCTGCTGGGCACCCCATGTACCTGCGCCTCCATCCCACCCCCACCCTGCCCCCCGTCCCCCACACAGGCCTGTCCACCCCCGCTGGGCCAGTTAGACTCTCTGTCCAGGGAGTTTGGACTTGGAGACACTCTGGCACGGCCCGTAGAACCCTGGACGTGGGAACTCATGTGGATCCTCAATACCATCCACAGAGTGGTCGCGTGGGCTGCCGTTCCGATCAGAAGAACTCAGACACATACTCAGACAAGGGTATGTTCATAGCAGCAGGGTCCACAGCACCTAAAATGTGGAAGCAACCCAGATTTCCATCATCAGATGCATGGAGACACGAAACGTGGTCTATCCACACAGCGGAATAGTATTCAGCCGTAAAAAGGAATGACATTCTGACACGTGCTACAATGTGGCTAAACCTCAAAGCAGTGTGCCAACTGAAAGAAGCCGGTCACAGAAGACTACGTATCACATGATTCCATTTGCATGAAATGTCCAGCACTGGTAAATCC
The DNA here is from genome assembly GCA_030848825.1 of Tadarida brasiliensis. NCBI lineage: Eukaryota > Metazoa > Chordata > Mammalia > Chiroptera > Molossidae > Tadarida > Tadarida brasiliensis. The sequence continues at coordinate 103,228,480 of CM061265.1, forward strand.
ACAGAGGCAGAAACAGGTTGGTGATTAGCAGGGGCCGGGGGAGGGGGCATAAAGAGTGGCTGCTGAATGGGTGTCTTAGTCTGTTTGGGCCGCTATACCCCAATCCCACAAACAGGTGGCTTACAGACAACAGACATTTATTTCTCCCGGGTCTGGAGGCTGGGAAGTCCGAGATCAAGGAGCTGAGAGTCCGTGTCGGTGAGGGCTGGCTTCCTCATAGAAGGCCATCTGCTTGCTGTGTCCTCCATGGTGAAAGGGGCAGGGAGCTCCGTGGGGTCTCTTTGATAAGGGCACTAATCCCATTCATGAGGGCCCCACCCTCATGACCAAATGCCCTCCCAAAGCCCCCACCTCCTAATCCCACCACATAGGATGTTAGGTTTCAACACAGGAATTCGGGAGGACACAGCTATTTAGTCTATAGCAATGAAGAGAGGGTTTGTTTCGAGGTGAGGAAAGTGTTTTGGAATTAGAAAGAGGTGATGTTCGCACAGCATTGTGAATGCACCAAATGCTAGTGAACTGTATACTTCAAGGCGGTCAGCATTATGTTTTGTGAATTTCCCTTCAATAACAAGGCATTCATACAGGGTTTGGGTCAAGAACAGGCACCTTGGGTGTTAGATACAGCTGTGTGGGAACATGACTGGGGGCAGCAGAGGAGGCTGGCCGGAGAGAGAAGAGTGGAGCGGCCACGTGGGCACAGGGAGCGGCCAGCAGGCAGGCCAGGGCAGTCGTGTCAGGTGACACCTCAGTCCCTACAATCAGATCTCAGTCTCCTGATCCCTGAGGATGCCCCCTTCTCCCAGCTGGAGTGGGTTTCTGCCCCTTACAGCCCAGCAGTTTCCATCTAAGACAGCTTCTCTCCAGCAAAGTCATGGACAAATATGTCCTGGTCCACAGACCGGGCCAGGATCAAACACGGGAGTCAGAGATTCGGTCACCACCGGCTTCTCTTGGCAGATCTGAGACTAACAGCGGCCTCGCTCAGGAGGGAGGCGGCAGGCAGGTGCGCCCTCTGCTGCTGGAAGCATCTCAACGGGTTTCTGCTGCTGAATATGACCGGGCAACGGTTACACAGTAGGTTCTGGGTCAGGACCAAAGGTCTCCCTGAGTGGGAACAGGAGGGTCTCACTAACAGAGGAGCTCGGCAGGGCCTCCGTGGAGACGCCCACCTGCCCCAGGCAGAGAAGCCCCAAGGAAGATCCTGTCCTTGGACACCGACTGACTGACGAGGGCAATACTCCAGCAGAAGGGACCATTCTACTCGGAGGACTGCAGAAGTCCCATGGATTTCTCTCTCACAAACCTGATGCTTTTGCGTGGATTGGACCAATGCGTGCCTTGAGCACGGCCCTAGTTTTCAGGCTTGCAGTGTTTACATTTGCCAAAGTAACAGTTTCCTAAATGTGCCTGGAGCCTTGGGGTGCATTGGCTAGGGAAGCGCACTTCACACGTTCGGCCAGTAAAGGGTTAAGCTGCGTTTGTGGGGCTGGGCGCCCGCGCAGGCACAGGTTTGAGAGCCTCTTCGTGGCTGAGGTTCCGGCTTTTTTTTTTTTTTTTTTTTTTTTATCCTCACCTGAGGACATTTTTCCATTTTTTGTTCAGATAGAGTAGGAGGGAGAGAGAGGAAGAGAGAGAGAGAGAGAGAGAAACATCGACGTGAAAGGGACACATCGAGTGGCTGCCACCCGCACGACCAACCAGGGCCAGGGACAAACTGCAACCGAGGTACATGCCCCTAGCGGGAACCGAACCCGGGTCTCTCTGGACCGCAGGCCGACGCTCTAACCGCTGAGCCAAACCGGCCAGGGCGGTTCCGGCTTACTTGAGCACCCAACACGTGGCACCCCAGTTCTTATTCTCTGATCACCTTGGAACTCGAGTGCCTGTTTACACAGCTCTTCTCCTTCCTTTCTGAGACCCCAGCGAAGTGACCCCATTGCTTTGTTGATTATAGATTCTGTTCCAAATGTCCCAGAAGGTCACGGCCCTGGAGGGAGGTCATAGCAGCGAGCCTGCGGCTGTCGTCACGTCCCCCTGGTGGACGTCCAGCCTGCTGAGATCTGTTCTTCGAAGGTCACAATGGACATGGTCATTAACAAACCAGAGACCCTCCTGTAGCCTCGGCTGTCAGCCTAAACCATCCTTCCCCATCAGACACGGGAACCCAGCTATGACTTCTGGAAGGACGATGTCATTAGAAAGTGTTCAGCGAGTGGTGATTTTAACTTTCCATTGATTTACCGTACCCTTCCATGGCCCCACCGTTTATCAAAGCAATGCCGCAAAACCACTAGCAAAACTCCCCAAAATTGTGTGGGGCATCATGAAATGTAGAAAAGTAGATTAAAAGGGTGAGCTCGATCTATTTTTTTTTTGTTTTTGTTCTTTATTTGTTTGTTTTAAATCCTCACCCGAGGACAGAGGACATTTTTCCATGTATCCTTAGATAGAGTGGGAGGGAGGGAGAGAGAGAGAAAGAGAGAGAGAGAGAGAGAGAGAAACATCGATGCAAGAGAGACACGTCGACTGGCTGCCTCCCACACAACCCCGACCAGGGCCGGGGACGAACCGCAACCGAGGTACGTGCCCTTGATCGGAATCAAACCTGCAACTCTTTGGTCCGTGGGCTGACGCTCTACCGCTGAGCCACACCGGCCAGGGCATTGATCTATTTTCATAACTGTAACCTCCGTGATGCTCCCCCTTCTGCATGGACCAAGCAGTGTGTCCCCCCAGAACTTGGATGTTGGATTCTAAGCCCAGCCTGATGGCATTTGGAGGTGGGGTCTTTGGGAGGTGGTTAGGTTGAGACGAGGTCCTGAGGTGGAGCCCTGTGACAGGGTCCGTACCTTAAGAAGGGCCAAGCGAGAGCCTGCTCCCTCCCCTCTGCTCTGCCAGGCGAGGGTACTACAAGAACATGCCCTCTGCAAATCGGAGGAGCCTGCCTGCCCTAACCTCAGACTCCGGCCCTCTGCAACTCCGAGCAATGCATTCTGTGCATTGAAGTCAGCCGGTCTGTGGTATTGGGTTAGACCTGAGACACCTCCCACTAGGAATGAAACTCACACCTTCCCAGGGCATGCAAGGCCCCCGGTGGCCAGCCCACCGGCCTCTGCCCTCTGCTCGCTCCCCTGGCTCCTTCGCCCAGCGCCCCCTACAAGCCCTGCACCAGTGAGAGCGCGCTCTGGTTGCCGCCGACATGCCCCCACCATCCCGTTAGATCCCACAGGGCCAAGGTCACGGCGTGAATGATGGGCTCCCTGGGTCCCTGTGTGCTATCCTAGGACCCAGGTGTCCAGCTCAGTGCCCACGGCCATGAATACTTATTTACATGTGCCCGTTCGCTAACGTCTTCCGTGGCACCTGCCAGCCTAACGGAACAGGTGCCAGCTGGCATTTGCTGAATGAATGCAGTGAGAGGGCACTGCAATAATGACGTTGGGAACGTCACAGAGGACACGACAGGGTGGCCCAGTGCAGAACCTAAGGTCATAGACACAGAGCTCAGCGGCCTCGGAGGTGTCAGGTCGCCGAGGCAGCCATGGCCCGGAAGGGTCACAGGACCTGCCAGGCACCGCAGCTCGCGCAGACCCGGCGCTGGCAGAAAAGCTGGCCGACCTGGCGGGAGCACCTCCTATTGCTCACGGTGAAGCCATTCAGAGCAGAGAAAGGGCTCCGCGTGGTGACCCAGCGGGCGTGGACCTCAGCTGTGGTCTCCTGGTCCAGTGGCTGCAGAAGGAGGAAGGAGGGGGTTGGTCAGCACCCCCTGCGGTCCTCCGGGACCCTGCTGGGCACTCGGCTGGTACACACAGAACCCAGAAACTGTCCAGCTCTTGGAAGTCCATCCTTCTGTCAGTTCCAAGACGGAAGGGCCTGTCTCAGGCCCCCCCCTTCTCCCTCCAGCCCCACATCCCAGTCACCTTGGTTCTCGCCAGGCCCCCCTCCCCGGTCTACTCTTCTCCCTCTGCACACTCTCCCTGGGCACTTCCCTCCCCTCCTCACCATTAATGACCATCTTTGGCTGACGGTAATTAATCACCACGCTGGCCCTAGAATGCCAACCTAAGCTCCAAACCCACAGAGCTAACCAGGTACCAGGCCACCTGGATGCCCACTGAAACCCAAGACGGCATGCTCCAAACCACACACCTTTCTCCTACCCAAACCTGCTTCTCATGTTGTTTTTTCAAATCCCCAGAGAGAAATCTGGGTGCCACCCTTGCCTCCTCCCCTTCCTCTGCCAGCCTCCCAGAGACCTAAGTCATGAGGGTGGGTCAGTCTCCTGCATCCCTGGAACGCTGTCCCGCCCTCCCCACCCCCTCTGCCGCAGCCTTAGCTGGAGGGCTGCCCGTCAGGGCAAGATCTTAAAAACCCAGGTGTCGTACTCTGATTGAAGTGACCCGCTGTTTCAATGCAGCCCACTGAAACGGATCCACGCTCTCCGCCTGGCATATCCGCAGCCCACTCTGCTTTGGACTCTTTCTTCGCCCCAGGATTCCTCTGGGGAAGGGTTAGCTCAGCCCCCTCACACCCTAGAAGCAGTGCAGGACAGTTTGCCCTCAGACACACCAAGCTCCATCGGTGCCCCGGGGCCTTGGCACATGCTGCTGCCCACGTCCAGAGCTTCATTCCTTCCCTGTCCACCTGATAAACACCGACTCTTTTTCAAAGAGGCTTCAGGGACCACACCTCCATGAGAGTGTGTGCAGGTGCTGGCCGTGCGAGGACGTGCGGGCACCGCGCCAGGACTGGCCACGTGCCGCTGCTGCCCCTTGCAAGGAGGACAGAGACAGGCTGAGTGAACCACACCCAGGACGACCAACTATGGCCTGGCCTGGGTCCACTTTAGCAGCAAACGTCTCGTGTACCAGGACACGCTCACCTTAAACGTGCAGGGGGTCAGAAAACAGAGACCCGGAGCAAAGCGGTATTACTCGGAGCAGGTGGCCGGAGGGCGGGGCGCGGTTTCCAGGCAGAGGGGACGGACGGAAGGGAGGAGAGGCGTCGGCACATGGCTGTTCCAGAGCAGAAGGGAGCCCACCCTTTCCAGAACAACCCCCTGCCCCCTTCCCACACGTCCACCTCCCAGAAACCACGCCCCTCTCCTCCGAGGCCCTCCGAGCAGATGTCTCCATCAAACATAGCACACAGACATTTCCTGGCATTTTTTAACCTATTACTTCACTTGCTGTCTTTAGCAGCTTTCCTGGAAGTGACTTCAGGCTGGAGACCGTGATCTAATCCCGCGTCTGGGTCGGCAGCGGGCGTGCAGTGACTGTGGGAGCGCAGGGCGCTTTGAGGTGCCGGCTTACTCCCAGGGCACCTTCCGGGCACCACTGAGTTAAAGCCACATCAAAGGGGAGCAGCAGGCCCAGCGAGGCCGGTGCCCAGGGCTGCAGACTGGCAGGGGACATCCCGGACCGAGATCGTTTAGAGACAGAGGGCGCACGAGGGGACACAGTGATGTGAGCTCGGGCTTTGAGGAAGAGTCTGCATCAGACTGAGACAGCGGGGGCTTTGTTCTTCGTTTTCTACTATCATCAGACTCCACGTCCCATGGGGACAGAGACTGTCCTGGCCTTGGTCACCGCCGTGCCTAGAACGTGCCCGAGTGCCCGGCGTTCAGCGGTTTTCAATGAGGTCTCGCTGTTCAAACCGTGGGCACCACAGCATCGGTGCTGCCGGGACCCCGCCCCAGACCCGCTGACTCAGAACCTGCATTTAACGAGGTTTCTGCGTGACGCGTATTCATTTTTGAGAACTGTTTTAAGGATTCCATCAAACCGGTGACCTAGGTTGGCTATAAACCTAACTAGACCCGAGGCCTCCCATCTGGAAACGCTTCTTCCTCTCGGAGCACCTGCTCAGACGTTCTTCTTGGGAGAAGCTGCCCAGATGTCACCCCCTTGGCCATCAGGGATGATCATTCCATCTGCCAACCTGCCCCCGGTCTCCCTCCCGTCGCGACATTGACCACGCGGCAGCTGATCTGGTCACATGCCCATCTCGCCCACCAGATGGGCTGGCCAGACTGCCGTCTTTGAGACGACAAGGAGGCTTATTTATCTTCGCTTCCCCGGTCTGTTCGCACACTGCACGGAGGCGTGATTGGTGTGGTGAGCCCTCCTTCTATCCCAAACTTCTCAAGGCGAGTCTTCCCTCCCTTCCTCCCTCCCTTCTTCCTTCCTCCCCCTCTCTCCTCCATCCCACCTCCCTCCCTTGTTCCCCCCTCCTTCCTTCTCATGAAAATGTAGAAACCCAAGAAATATTTCTGTCTGTGGACTCGCTGCCAGCATGACCTTGGTACCATCACGATGAGGTAGAAAATACATTGACAATGGACGAGAAAACCCCCCAGGTGGTTGGGGAAGGGAGGGCAGTAGAGAAGGCCATGCGTCTTCATGGCCGGTGGGGTTCCCTAGCCCCTCCCAGATGATGAGGGGGGCTGGCCACTCCCACCCAGTCTTTTATTTATTTATTTATTTTCTTTATTGATTTTTAGAGAGGGAAGGGAGAGGGAGAGAGAGATAGAAACATCGATGAGAGAGAACATCGATTGGCTGCCTCCTGCATGCCCCCCACTGGGGATCGGGCCCACAACCTGGGCATGTGCCCTGACCGGGAATCAAACCGGTGACCTCTTGGTGCAGGGGTTGACGCTCAGCCACTGAGCCCCACCGGCCGGGCCTCCCATCCAGTCGTTATGCTGCTCACCCACGGGAACTTCTGAGAGTGTGAGGACAAGCTCCAGGGGTTCACACAGAACACGCTGCGTGTGGCGTAAGGCTCTCTGCTCACGCCGTGGTCCCTGAGTAGATCGGGCGAGAGCTTCCTGAGGACACAGACTCTGCCTTAGACACCGGTATGTACTTGGCACGTGACCTAGCGCCCAGCTCAGAAGACACTCACAGAGATGCGCATCGGTGTGTGAGACAGGTGGGCACGTGGTCCCAGCTCAAGTCCGGCTCTCCGGGTGCGCTCGAGCAAACCACCGACCTGCTGTACAGATGCAATGTCTGGGACATGAGGGGGTCGGTCAAAGGGGCTCCTTCGTCACCGCTGAGGTCACACGCCGCGGGCAGCACTACAGATCAGGTCAGAATTGTGAACGCCGTTGATTCATCAGCCATGTCACCCGCTGATAATTCACATAACAAGTAGGACGCTGACGTTCTGTTAACTGACCAACGGGAACGATGACTGGTCACTGCTGTCCTTGCTGCTTAGGGCTTCTCACCATCGCTCCATAACTTCACAAGGACGATCTCACTGCTAGGTGGAATCGAATGAACAAAACGCACTAACACGCACATCAGAGACAGACTCATAGACAGAGCAGACTGCCAGCTGTTGGGGTGGGAGCTGAGGGGTGGAGGGATTGAACAAAAAAGAAATAAAAGACCTCATTAACTACGTCATTCAACAGTGCGGGGGAGATACATGTTTTCAGCTCTTAAGAATGTCCCCCAAAAGCCTTTTCTAAGGAATCCAATTCATAGTACAACAACCTGCTTTCTGGTCTGGCTGGTGTGACTCAGTGGTTGAGCATCGACCCATGCACCAAGAGGTCGCCTGTTTGATTCCCAGTCAGGGCACATGCCCAGGTTGTGGGCCTGATCCCCAGTGGGGGGCATGCAGGAGGCAGCCAACCGATGTTCTCTCTCATCGATGTTTCTTTCTCTCTCTCCCTCTCCCTTCCTCTCTCTCTAAAATCAATAAAGAAAAAAACAAAAAACAAAAAACAACAACCTGCTTTCTAGCCCAAAAGGTGCCCAGACCTGGTGATGCCGCAAAATCAGCTCGGGAGGTTTTTTCCTTCTTTTTCCTTTTTTAAATACAGTGCTGTGCGAGGCGTCAGCTAACACAGACATCTGTGTGCATCACGAATCCTAAAGCCTGTCCCTTTTCTGGTTGGCTCGTCCCTGAGCCAGGGCGCGTGGTGGAGAGTTGTCTGTGGCCCAGACGCCAGCCCCTGTCGGTCTCCTGGGCCTGGGCCTCCGCGCCGTGTGCGGACTTCGCTGTCTGTGACACCCTGTTCTCGACTTGGCCAACACACCCTGACTGGGGGTTTGGATGAACTGTGGAGGGATCGTGTTAGCCAGGTCCCCGAGGAGTCGAGCGCTCAGACCATTGCTATATATCGCACGTTTACTCAGTCACGCTGTCGACGATGTATCTGCACCGGTCCCGGGCCGTCATGACAGCCCCTAGCAGCTCTGACGCGTGGGAGAAGACCAGGTGGCTCTGGTCGCAGGTGTCATTGGAAATCCCACTCCTATGTCTTACAAAGTGCCCGTCGAGTCGCTGCTGTGCCCGAGGGCTCCGGGCGGCTCTCCCGGGAACCAGACGGTGACAGGGACGAGCCAGGCTCGCTGGAGGAGCGGTCTCAGCATGGTGCCCCGGGCGGCAGCGTCCTCGGCCCGGCCAGCACGGCTCCTGCAGTGCCCAGTGTCACCCTGTCTCGGTGCCTGGAGATGGGTGAAGTGCGGTCTCAGGAGCAGAGACCCTCCCTGCACAGAAGGACACTGCGCGGGCCTCTCTGCTGTCACGGGTGTGCCCTTACGAGAAAATTCCCTGGAAACCCGAGGCCTGCTCTCTGACAGCAGAAACGCCAGCTGCCGAGCTGACCCCGAGCCCCCATCCCCCCACCCCCGGCTGCGTGGACGCTGACCCCGGAGGCTCTGGTGGAGTCAGCAGGAGTGGGCACCGGGGGCCTCCGTCGGCAGGAGTGGGCACCCGGGGCCTCCATCGGCAGGAGCGGGCACCCGGGGCCTCCGTCGGCAGGAGTGGGCACCCGGGGCCTCCGTCGGCAGGAGCGGGCACCCGGGGCCTCCGTCGGCAGGAGCGGGCACCCGGGGCCTCCGTCGGCAGGAGCGGGCACCCGGGGCCTCCGTCGGCAGGAGTGGGCACCCGGGGCCTCCGTCGGCAGGAGCGGGCACCCGGGGCCTCCGTCGGCAGGAGTGGGCAGCCCGGGTGCCCCCACCGCAGGGGTGGAAGGTGCGATCTGCCTGCCTCAGCCCAGTTCCGCCAGGGGCGCCCACCCCCTCATCTAAATCCCATCCAGGGAAGCATCTTCGAGTTGCCATGATAAACGTTTTCAGTTCTCAGGGTCTCGTATCCCTTCCCTACGAAGGATGCTTCAAACACTCTTCGGGAAGGGATGTTTGCTCGGCGAAGAGTTTTTGGAGGTCTGTTTACATCTCATTTGCTTCAGGATGTGCGGCAACATTCACTAAAGTAACTGGCTGCTCTTTAGCCGCATGTCGGTGTCCCTGACGTCCTCCTGGTCCTGAGCGGACCACTCCCTCCGCCTCCGGGACCCGCCCTGGCCGCCTTCTGCCCACTCTCCGCAGTCGGCTCAGGAGTTCTCAGCGGACCCCCTCGACCAGCTCACCCCTTTGCCCTTCCCTCTTGTCATCCGGTCACCTCGTCACAACATCTCCCTGCTTGCCCTTCTGCCGCCAAGCGCCTCCTGGGAGCAGCTTTCTGTTTGTCTCTTTCTCCAGAGTCACAGCAAACGCGCTGTCTCAGGCAGTGCCCCAGACACCAGGCGTTGGGACAACACAGCCCACCACACCCTCTCCTGCAGAGATACCCGGGGCGTCCGCCACTCCCCCCATCAGCTCCTTCATCCTGGCAGCACGTTTAAGAGCTTATGCCAAAGGGCTTCTCCAGGTCTGTCTGTGGGTGTGCCCTCAGTTTACCTAATGTTCCCCTGCACCCCAGCTGCCCCCAGTCCCCTCCGCCACTGCTCCATCCAGACCCCCAGGCTGCCACCTCCTTCCTCCTCTTCCAGCCACGTCCTCTGACTGGACTGTCCTCTCCTCGGGGACGTCACAGGAAGGGTCCCCTGGACGAGTCTGCCAAGTCTCATGTCCCTCAGAAGCCCTCTCCCCAGGTCCCTGTGCGCCCAGCTCGCCACCTCTCAGAGCGAGGACGACGATGAGAAGCTGCGATTGTGAAGGGCTGTGGGCAAGCGTTTCTTAGCGGAACCGTGTCATTCTCGCAACATAAGGAACACAGAGGAGCCACCGGGTGCGGTGGGAAAGCCTCTCGTGCCTCCCAGCGGGGGGTGGCCGCTGTTTAATGTCACCTCTAAGGACGAAAGAAGCACCAGTCTCTCAGCCCTAAAGCTGCATTAGAGTTATGCTGGGACGTCCTTATTGCCATCACTTCACCCCAGGAAGGCCGTGAAACTGGAGAACGACACGTGTAGCCCCCAGAACCCGGTGTCCAATGTCACCCCTCGATACCAGCAGAAGGACCCGGGGCTCCTTGAAAGATGATGAGTCCAAGTCCGGGGCAGGAAACGTAAGAGATGAGCCCGGGGCACTCTGTAGGTGCACAGAGGAAGGAGGTACAAGAAAACACACAACCCAGTCCAAGGGCTCGGGAGCCAACTGAAAAGCCCCCTCAGAGCTGAAACAATGCAGGCAGCTCCAGGGTCCACCGGCGGGCCCCGGTGCTGTCTAATCATCTCCCAGAGCCACCCCAGCGGTGGCTTCCTCGTGCCAACGGCATCAGCAGCAGCGGCGGAAAGGACGCTGTCCCGCGAGCTTGGGCGTCCCGCACACTTGCTGAGCGCTCCGTGGTGTAGGAAAGAGAGGTCTCTCACCCTCTGAGTCGCCGTGGAGGGACCGGGAGAGGATTCTGCTGAGCGGAATCAGCCAGTCAGAGAGAGGCAAGTACCACAGGATCTCACTTATTGGTGGAATCTAATGAACAAACTAAGCTGATGATCAAAATAGATCCAGAGACATGGAAGCAGGGAACAGACTGTGGAACCTCCGAGGGAAGGGGCTGGGGTGAGGGGCGGGAAGGGACAAACCAAAGAACTTAGATGCGTATTTGCACAACCCATGGTCACACACAACGGTGTGGGAAAGGCAGGAGGGGGGTGGGATCGGGGAGGAGGGGTCAATGGGGGAGAAAGAGAGGAATATCTGTAACACTTTCAATAATAAAAAAAATAGAGAGAGAATGCAATATACACGCCGCCCTGCCGTCCGGCACCCGGTGAGTGCCCACGTCTGTCTCGCCACCACTGATTGTGATTCCACGGACAGCATCGTGTTAAACAGACTGCGAGGAACCTTCACTTCCAGGAGGATGGATGGGGAGCGGGAGCAGGGACCCAGCAGGCTTCTGTCCCCAGCAGGAGCTGGGAAAGCCTTCTTCACCCCAGGGTGAGTGGCAGGACCCCAGGGAATCGCATGCAAAGCTCTGCCCCGCGGGAGACGACCTCTCTGCAGAAGCCGGAGGCCCGGACAGACGCCGGCCAGGAGGAATCTGCGTTTGGCTCTCTCTGGGTCGGCCTGACACCGAACGTCAAGGCATTCCCCCGAAGTGGGGATTTCGGCTTCTGTCGGCAAGTCCGATGAGCAGAACCGTGTTCTCCAACCCAGTGGCTCCACTCACTCCTGGCCCGGCCCTGAGGGCATGGGGTTCCGACCCCGCCCAGCTCCCCGGCCTCAGGGGGGAGCATCACTCGTGACCCCGGTGCCCTCCGCAAGCACAGGGTCTTTTCGGAGACACAGCGCCTGCCTGTGTCTCCGTGGCGGGGCGACAGCCTGGAAACAGGTGTCTAACACGAAGAGCAGAGGCAGATATTAAATTCACACCGGGAGGAAAAATCAAGTTCATTATCGAAGGAAATCAAATCAGCAAACCTGAGATGAACTTGAACAACCTTATAAGCTCACAGAGGAAATGAACAGAGATTTAAAAGATGGGAAAAATAAGATAACAGGGGCGGAGGACGAATAAAAGGCATCAACCCACGAATAAAACCCACTCCTGACAAGGACACCCTGGAAATGAGTGCGATGCGATTATAAAAGGTATCAGACAAAACGCTCCTGACCTGGACACGGACCTGTCCGCCGGGGGAGGGAGACTCCTGGTTTCCGGGCACCATGAACGAAAGACATAGGTGCCAAGACAATGCTGCACTTTGTTTTTTAAATTTCAAAAACAATAAAAGAACCCCTTTGAGCTTACCTGCAAAGAAATGAATGTCACCTGGCCAGTGTGGCTCAGTGGTTGAGCATCGACCCATGCACCAAGAGGTCGCCAGTTCAATTCCCGGTCAGGGCACATGCCCAGGTTGTGGGCCTGATCCCCAGTGGGGGACATGCAGGAGGCAGCCAGTCGATGTTCTCACCCCTCAATGTTTCTATCTCTCTTTCCCGCTCCCTTCCTCTCTCTTAAAAAAAAAAAAGAAATGAGTGTCAGGTAGGCTGCCTAAGATTTCTCCCCTGCTTCCTTGACTGCCGAGGGGCAATGGAGACCTGTGGGCAGAGCCGAAGCAAAGAGAGCGTGGGCCAGGACCACAGGCCATGAGCAGACACGCCCACAGTTGGATGGTCAGCTTACCAGGGGCAGGGGTGGCAGTTCATTAACATGCCACTACGTTTGGCCACTGACCCAGGAAACATGTCCTCATGTCCTGTACCCAGGATGCAGTTCCAAAGGCAAGACTGGGGAGCCTTGAGAGAGACCCGGCTTCCCCATCGATGGCCTGACCTCCACTTTTGACTGATGTCAGGATCTGAGGACACCTGTCCACAGGCTCAGTCCTTGGGATAGAAACACACCCCGCCAGACCTGTGTCCCTGAGCAGACACCAGTTCCTAGGAACGCCATGGGGGTGAGCTTGCTGATATGTTATATGAACCAGACACTGGGTGGGGAGGTTTCTTCTGGGCACACCCCACTGACCATGACAGAACACCAACCTCTGCAAACACCAGGGGAACAGGCTCGATGGAGACCTACACCTTCAGCCATCCAGGCCCCACCAACCCAAAGTGTTCTGCCCTCCAGAGCCCTTTCCAGGGTCTAAAGCACTGCTTTTGAACCCCAGCTCCATCCTGGGGCCCCAGTGTCCTTGGGCCACTGTTGTACAGGATCCAGGAGACCAGCAGAGCACCTGCTGGAGATCCCATCCCCGTGCCCACCCCACGGACATCCCACCTTCCGCCTGCCCTTCCCGACTCCAGGAACAGGGCATCCGCTGGGCATGGGACGAGGCTCAGGTCCTTCGGACCTGTCCATGAGGCAACATTTAACTGCCAGACCCTGATTGGGGCCATCCCCAAAACTCCCACCAGTGCAGCGAGACTGCCGGAGTCTGCCCCGCTGGACCCTGCCTGGTGGTCACCTCGGTGACGGGATTCCCCTGAGTCGCAGCACCGCCCGCCGTCGTGCATTCTCTCTCCACGGCTCTGCTTCCAACGGCGTTCTGCGATGCTGTTCTTCTACACCGAGGCGTCCAAGTCCTCGCCTGTGTTTTGGAGGTAGAGAAAGCCATTTGGCATTCGATGTCATCAAGCCACAGCTCGTCCCTTTACCCGCCACTGAGTTCCCGAGTTTATCCTTAACTGGGAACTGATTGACGTCTTGGCAGCAACAATGTCAGAGAACCCAGAGGCCCGTCCAAACATGAGCCAGACTGAGCTGAGTTCTTTCTAGTCCGACGTCACCCGGACGGTGTGATTCCCGCTTTCTCTGCGAAAAGAACTGGGATTCGAGGGCAGAGCCAGGTCCTGGCTTTCGACATACTTGTTAGAAACAGCGCTTCTCACGGACTCGGGTCTGTTCTGACCGTGGACACCCAAGGCCAACACACCGTGTGTCATTTAATAAGGAAACTTCTGCTCATTCATGAAGCCAAAGCGATGACAGACGCCATCGGAAGCACAGTTGGGTCCCCAGAAATGCTCATGACAAAACAGTCTGCATGGCAACCACTTGAGAAAAACGGCCTGTGCCTCTGGCCCATCCTTTGTCTCTGCTAAAGGAAAGACATGTGTCGCCCGGCCGGTGTGGCTCAATGGATTGAGCGTCGTCCCCTGGACTGAGAGGTCCCGGTTCGATTCCCCGTCAGGGCACATGCCCAGGTTTCAGGCTCTATCCCCAGGCTCTCTCTAAAAAAAAATCAATAAAAATGTATTTCTTTTTAAATTAAGGAAAGAGATTTGAAAAGCAACTTGGAGGCTGCACGTCAGGTGGCCCTTGGTAAGTTTCTCTCTGTAGTCCTGGCGGTGCTGGTGCTGGGGCCCTGCAGAGGGGACACACACAAGGAAAGAGGACGCCTAACGGAGGAAATACACTGAATCTCCTGCTGCCCGCTTCTTCCTCCAGCTGCCAAGTACCAGGGTCACCAGCTTGCTCCTGGGGACGGCCAAGTCAGGGACGCTCCAGTCCTGGGCTGCTCTGACCCCGGAAGGGCTCGGGAGCCACAGGGAGCGAGGCCGTCCTACCTGCACAAGCTCTGGGGTTGGGGGGTGGGCGGTGGGGACCCTGCTCTGCCCGTGTGCCTGAACCTCGTGGCTGCGGAATGCTCCACTGTCCTCGCGTCGGCTCTGCTGTCCCCACCACCATCTGAGTTCGTGTTCTCACGTGAAGGAGCGACTTCTTTGTTGGAAGCAGACATCACTTCCCCCTTCTCGGGCCACGGGTTTCACACGAGGCTGACGGTGTCCCGGACTCTGGGCCTGGGACAGGGGCCTCGAGGAGCCAGACAGCTCTCTCCACCCCCGGGCGTCAGTGAGGTTGCTTAAACCGCCTCCCGAGAACGAACCTCGTGGAAAGGCAGGCCTCTCCCCTTGCCTGGAACAGGGGTGCGATCGACCCGCCACTGGTTTGGGTTCCTCGTCTCTATCGGTTCATAAAGGGACATCCTCTTGTATGCTGTCAGTGCAGTGAACCTGGTTCGATTCTAGGTCAGGGCACATGCCCGGGTTGCGGGCTCGATCCCCAGTAGGGGGCGTGCAGGAGGCAGCCGATCGATGTTTCTCTCTCACATTGATGTTTCTATTTCTCTCTCTCCACTCCTTTCTCTCTAAAAAAAAAAATCAATAAAATAAATAAATAAATATAAACATATTGCTGGCCAAGAGAAGCACAGTATCTGAGCATAATTTTGCCACTCCCGCCCCCCCAAACCAGCACCATCTGTATTTTGTGGGTGTGCGAAGGTCCCTTGCACACATGTCTGGGTCCTAAGCAGAGCTGGGCTGCCACACGTCCCCCCACCATCTGCCCCAGGCTGCACCCTCTCCCTGAGTTACCAGCCCTACCGGGTCTCCGAAAGCAGCGTGACTGAGCTTCGCGGGTCAATGTTTTCCTGTTGTCGTGGAGGAGTTACGGGACCGTCCGTAGCCTGCGTCTCCATTTCTGCAGAGTCCCAGAGGCACTCCCATCCCAGAGTGTGTTCGAGGCCCATTGACTGGATCCACACGGATTTCAGGACCAGGAAAATGTTTCTTTTAAAACCACGTTCGCTTTGCCTTACCACGTGGTGAGAAAGGTCAAGCTTGTCTTACTTCCTTGGCTGTCACGAGACTCGATGGAGCTTTCAGCGGGATGAACGAAGCGATTGCATGCTTCTGGGATATTCATGTCTCTTCTTCTGAAAGATTTCTGATGTTTAAATTTAAATTTTATCTTCCTGCAAAAGAAAGTTGTAAAAGAAGAAAATGTATACAGTATGCTATCAAACATTTGTCTTTTAAATATCTACACTAGAAGTGATTTTAAAATTATAAGAATTAAAAAAATTTTTTTCCTTTATTGATTTTAGAGAAAAAGGAGAGAGAGAGAGAAACATTGATGAGAGAGAACATCGATTGGCTGCCTCCTGCATGCCCCCCACTGGGGATAGGGCCCACAACCTGGACATGTGCCCTGACCAGGAAATGAACTGGCGACCTTTTGGTGCATGGGTCAATGCTCAACCACTGAGTCACACTGGCTGGACAAATTATAAGAATTTTAAAATAAAATTGCATAAAGCTATCACGGACATATTTCGTATCGGTACATCTCGGACTAAGTTCTCTCAGTTTCCTCAAGCAGCCTGTGATAGATTACAGTCAGACGGATTAGATGTGTGCTTCAGCAGTTAGTCAGTCGGGAAAGTGGTCTGTACGGATGTGGGGTGATGGCAGGAGGAGATGGTAGGTGGTCGTCCTCATTATTACTCTTCAGACCTCGGTCCTGTTCAAACTTGTGAGCATGTTCTAATTTTGTTATAATAAAAGAATGAATGAGAAAAATAAAAAAAGTGAATGAATACACATGTACAAATAAGAATAATTTAAAGTATAGCTAGCTCGCCCGGCTGGTGTGGCTCAGTGGTTGAGCGTCGACCCATGCACCAAGAGGTCGCCAGTTCGATTCCTGGTCAGGGCACATGCCCAGGTGGTGGGCCCGATCCCCAGTGGGGGGCATGCAGGAGGCGGCCAGTCGATGTTCTCTCTCATCGATGTTTCCATCTCTCTCTCCCTCTCCCTTCCTCTCTCTCTGTAATATTAATAAAGAAAAAAAAAAGAAGTATAACTAGCTCAAAGTGCTCAGAAACACGATACTGGAATTAAACAGCAGCCACTACACACCCTCGTCCTCTGCTCTTGCAGAATTCTTCTCCTCTGGGTGGTGCCTGCTCATTCCCTAAAAACACCTGGGACTCACCCACTAAGTCCCCGTCTGTCCGGTGTCCAGGCAGTGGCTCACAGTGGGCACAGCTGTGGGAGGCTGGCACGAATGGGCCTTAAGATGCTTTCCCAATCTGAGACTCCAGATCCGATTCTCACTCTACAAATTCAGACCTGCCCTCTGGGCCCTGAGCATAACAGATCAATGTCAAAACAAATTAAACACACAAGGCCTTTTATAAACACTGTCTCTGCATAAGACGAGCCTGGATTTTAACTCTGTTACATAAATTCCATTAAGGAAATCCTCTGAGGAAAGAAGTCGTGGTGGGGATGGTTCCAGATGAACAATATTTTTAAAAGCATGTCAAAGAGATATAAATTCAGTGCTTAAATTAAAATCAGGGACATCTTAACTCTGCCCCTATTGATAAGCCCTCACCATCATCTTCCCTTGAATTGCTTCTTTTAGATCCTAATAACGATGGTGCTTTTCAGACCAGTTCTGCTCTGAAAAATGCCTTAGTTCCGTTGGGTGGGTGTGTTCCAGCAGTTGACAAACACTCACGCAAACACCGTCACACGGTCTCACCCCGGAACACGCTGTTATTGTCCGGAGGGACCGTTCAACCTCGTGCTGTGAAAGGAGCTCTTTGGGGTTTTGAATCGTTGCTTGTATCCTTGTGTAATTCAGGCCGTCTGAATTGTGTAAGGGAGGCGGGGGGAGGAAGCTCAACCACATAAAATGCTCACGACGGGCATGGTGCACGCTCTCTTTCCGAAAGTCAAAGGATACTTGCAGGAGGGTGGCTCGTGGGAAACCTGAGCGCACCTGCCACCCCGCAGGTGGGAGATGAGGTCACGGTTACCCCACAGGTGGCGCGGTCCCGCCCACAACAGGTGTTTTCATATTATTTAGGAACTTAAGAGAGTTTCTGTGATGCAGCCGCCCTAAGGCGATAGATGTACTTTATGGTTTTCCCAAAACAACAGCTCATGAATAAACAATGGATCTCATGCAAAACCCCTCAGCCTAAAGATCCAAGCCATAGCCAGCCACTCCTGACCCTTCCAGAAGCACAATCAGAAAAAGCAAATCCCTCCACCATTCAGACCGTCAGCCAGGAGCTTGAAATGCTGCCTTCTGTTGTTTTTAGAGGCAAGTCAACTATAAAATCCCAAGAATAGTGAAAACAAGGGTCCTTAAGACTCTGATTACATTTAGCTTTATATCCTAGCTCTAGAAATCATTTCTCTCTCTCTCTCCACACACACATACACACACACACACACTCACACACACACACTCACACACACACACACCTAGCCTCTCCCGCATAACCAGCAACCCCGAGGCAGCAGACGGCAGGAGCCCGGACCTGACTAACGGTCCCAGGTCAGGACCTCTGCAGGACAAAGATCACAGCTGGACCTCAGTTCAGCTTCAGCTCCTGCGCCCTCAGGTGGATGACACCCTGGCCACTGTCCCACGAAACCGGACAGAGGAACCGGGAACAGACCTCAGAGCTGTCCTAGGACCTGAGAAATGATTCATCACCCACCTGGCCCCGGTCGTCAGCTCCCAGCTCCACCCCACCCCTCACCCCGGGGTCTGTGATCTTGCCCTGGAGACGCTGTGCCCTGCGCGCCATCGGGGAGCTCGGGCTTTGGAGCACCAGCTTCCCGTCTCCTGGGCGGCACCAGGCCCGAGAACACGGCCGATGTTTCTCCGCTCCTTGGTGTCCAGTGCTCGGCTCTTTCTGTCCTATAACGAGAGAAGGAAAACAATTACTAGGTGGTAAAGTAATAACTGAGACGAAATAATGATGAACAGGGATTTTCCAGGCTCCTCCTTCACTCTGGTTCCCAGTGATGGGACCTACAGCCAGCTGGATCCGTGTGTCTGTGGGCTGGACTAGGCCCCACCTGGGAGGTCTGTTGGCTTCCAGTTCTGAGATTCTACAAAGGCTCCCGGACGGGTCCTCACCCCCAGCTGAGAACACCTGTTCTGAAGCCTTTCCGAGCCTGTGGTCAGAATTCCATGAGGAGCAGGCCCGGAACCCTACCGTGGGTCTACACTCGAGCCTTACTTTTGCTGATGGGCAGCTGCTTCTGCTGTGTCCTCCCACGGATAAGCAGAGGCACAGTTCTTTCCCGAGACCTCTGCAGGCTTCGGAGTTTACAGCTAGGATGCCTGGTAAAGTTGTGTAAGGTATTTGTTATTATTATTTTTTTAACCTAGAATGAAAATTGTTTGTTTCACAATTTGAGATAAAGTTTCTGCTACACATTTCTTAAGAAGCAATAACACGTTACCTTAAACACCCTTGCGCTGAAGTGTACCTGTTGGCTCACCTGTTGAAGACCTCACGCTTCCCAGTCCAGGGAATCTAAGTGTCTGGAGGGAGAAGTCATGTCCCAGCAAGATCCCCCTCAGGGGTGTCCTGGAGCCTGAGCTGCCTGGCGCCCAGCTGGAAGAGCAGACTGTGAAACTCTTAGGGATTTAGCGGGCTCATTGTTAAATATAGCCATTATTATATGTGAAATGCTATTGACTTACAATTAAATACATTCTATTAAGGGCAAAGGTTACAAATGTTCAAACTCATCCCAGCCTAGATATTTCACTGCAGGTGAATTATCTCTGCTTGCAGGTTAGTTTGGCCTCTTGTATCGAAGATGGAAATATACTGTAGAACAACGTGCTACTCACTGCGTCTGTTTCCAGCCCTGCATTCAATGACGTCGGGTTAGTAGGGTTAAATCGACCTCATTGGGAATATTTACACCACAGTCATCAACAAAGGCTACAAACCAGAGCTTTCTTTTTTCCCTTCTAAAGATCCAGTGTTAAATATTTACTAGCATGCCACTGTTCCCTAACCACAGCGTAAGAGTTACAATGTAATGGACAATTGCGTGTTTGAGACCAGATTTCCAGCCTGCACACTGTCCCTCCTGAAGCATACGTTTCAGTGGGGGTCTCAGTTTCCAGTGGCTGACTGATGAGCGTGCAGACGGACAGCTGTGAGCCCTGCCGTCTCTCGGCCTGCCGGGATCGGTGCAATGCAATGAAACTACAAGCACACGCTGCTTGGAGTGAGGGGGAGCTTTGCAAAGGAGCAAATGCTCCAGATCTTTGGATGCAGTCCCATTTATTTGCAGATTCGTACCCCCAGGTTACAAGTGGATTTATGTAAATTATTTCCTTGAGATGGCGTCTCTGCAAATCATCCAGCCTAGCCTTGTCTCTTGCTTTTTACAGTGGAAAGAGACTTTGAAGCTAAAAGATAACAAACCCAGATATTCTTGAGTCCTAGGACCCATTAGTCCACCCATGAAAACCTTATCTTATTCACATGCAAATGAAGCACTCAATGCACCTAGGCTGGCCAGGGTGCGAGAGTGCATTAACACAAGGTTACAAATTGCCCATCTTCCAACCCCCTAACCCCACAGAGCCCCATCTCGTTCATCGAATGTCCAAGGCTGACAGTCCGAACAGCTGGGACTGCCAGGAATGAAACCAGACGCACCACCGGGCCCCAAGAGACTGTACACTGTTTTTGCTCCATTGCTTATTCAAAGCCCCAGCTGGCAAACACTTTACAGCCTCTGAAACTTAAAAATTAAAAGTTTTTTTTTGCAGAGGTCCGATGCATAAAGCAGAGGCCCGTGACAAGGTGGGGAGGGGGCGAGCCCTCCAGCACTGGCTTCACACCCCCTTCTCCCCAACTCCTGGCAGGACCACAAGGGAAGCTCCTTGGCTTCGGGGTGCATAGCTGGGAGCCTTCCTCACAAAGAGTCACAGCCAAGAACAGATGCTTGTGGGTGTGAAAGCCCACAGGGCAGCCTCGCTTCTACCCACACAAGCAGTGTCCCCCAGAAACTGCTGACCAAGGCGGCTGGTTTCACCTGGTAACCCCAGGCTCTCCACAGTGAGGATCTATTGCTAACAGAAAGAAGGATTTTGTTTCATGACTTCTAGGCCCAGTGAGCAGCCTGCTCCCCACACTGGCAGCAGGGAAGAAGCTCACAGAGGTCCACTCTGACCCTCAGCACAGCTTCTTCTGGTGCAACAACCCAGGAGAGAACATGGAGGTGGTTAAGAGTCCTAGAGATCTCTTGGTCAGTTTGTAGCCAGCACCTTGTGAGGAAAATCCCAGCCTCACCAGTCATCCCAGTGAGATAAGTGAGATCACAGACAAGCCTTCCCTTGGGGCTTCTCAAAAAGGATCCTAGATTCTCAGATGAGCCCTCAGGTCTGCAGCTGGAGTGAGGTTGACCACAGGTCTGTCTGCGAGGGAAATCACCACGTACGTGTGTGGACAACTTCCAAACACTGGCAAGTCCGTACTCCTGGCCATCCTCATTAAAGGCATGTGCTTGGTTAATCTGTGTGCTTCGTGGGTTTTCTCAGCACTGTAAGAGTCTCTCACTCTGTACCTTTAAAGCTATAGGGTCACAGTGTACACTGTCTCCATAGTTAACATGTGTACATACATTCTTGACCTATTTTCCCTCTAATTCGAATGCATTCCAGCATGTGGAGTTGACCGCAGTCAAACGCTTCACAGCTGTGCTCATTCCCTTAGGAAAGCCTTGGCCTCCTTGTACCACATCTGTGTGTGTTTCTCAGTGAGCAGTGTATGTTCCGCAGCTGCTTGAGACTCTGATCCAGCCTCCTCATAAAGATGTCCCCAGTCGCCCGTTCGATTCCTGGTCAGGACACATGCCCAGATTGTGGGCCAAATCTCCAGTGGGGGCATGCAGGAGGTGGCCAGTCGATGTTCTCTCTCATCGATGTTTCTTCTATCTCTCTCTCCCTCTCCCTTCCTCTCTCTAAAATCAATAAAGGAAAAAGAAAAGTCCCCATCCTTGGAGGCTGGGTCCCCTCTCTCACTAACAACCCGATCACCCCTAATTCCTGGGCTCCCATCTCATGGCCACTGCCAGCTAGTAAGGGACTAAGAATGAACTGGTTGGGGTGAGAAGAGGCAGTGGGTTGTGAAGGCTCAGTCATGTTCCACCAACTTTCCCATTTTGAATTCAGAAAGAATTCCTCTGGTTTTATTTTATTTTCTTAATATTTTTTCTTTATTAATTTTAGAGAGAGAGGACGGGAGAGGGAGCTAGAAACATCGATGAGAGAGAACATCGATTGGCAGCCTCCTGCATGTCCCCCACTGGGGATCGGGCCCACAACCTGGGCATGTGTCCTGACCGGGAATCGAACTGGCAACCTCTGGTGCAGGGGTCGCCGCTCAACCACTGAGCCACACTGGCTGGGCGATTTCCTCTGGTTTTATACATTGGTCTCTCGTGAGTTGAGATAGCATGTGTTGCTTTACCCTTTGGGCTCACTTCCTAGAGTTTGTTGAGGCAAACCCGGCATTTATTTCTTCCTCTCTTTACAGGCACAGAGTACTTGTCTGAAGATGCAGACTTTCGGGAGAATGGAAAGCTCCACGTAGGCCTAGAATCCCAATCTGAATTCTCTATTCCAGTAATACCAAAAAAGCCTGAACTGAGCCACTGAGCCAGGCACAGACATGGCCACCAGCAGCATGGGCCAGTGTCCCTCGGGGGTCGGCCCCGAGACGGGCCCCCAGGTAGAGGGGGAAGTGCTCGAGATCAAACCCTCCCCCTAGTTCCCTTTGCAGACACATCCATTTCCAGCTGAAACAGAAACCGAACCATGAAAAACATTTCATCCCTGAGGACAGGAACATGCAAACAAGGTGAATCCAAACAAAGAAAACCTGTTCGCCTTGTCTTCCACATCCAGGACTATTTATGGAGCCCTCATCATTAATGACATCTCTGGATAAGCATTTCCCCGGGAGGTTGCTGTGTTGACTCACAAACCTCCCACTGAGGGAGCAGAGAGGTGGCTTTCTGTTTTCCATCAAGGTCCTGCCTCCCGCTGGGGGGACTGCTGCCCACGAGGTTACCTGCCCCCCACAGGTGACCCTGGAACTGAGAACCCTGCCCAACTGCCCCTCGAAAGTACAAGGCGATTTCACGGGACGCGGACAAGAGAGCAGGGCGGCATCAGGTCCGCGCGGCGTTCTTACTGCTGCGGGTCAAGTCTGCAGCGTCGGAGCCGATGACACCCTTGCGGCGTTGGTGCCCGTGTTTGAGACACCATCTCTCTCCTTGAGTCTGTCACTGCACGCCTGGGACACACACGGTCTCAGATAAATCCACGGGAATGTGCTGTTGGAAATTACTTTACATCCTCTCAAAATAACGCGCCGATTGAACACATTTTTACCAGTTCCGAACAATAACTCCAGTCGCTGGTACAGAAATGCCAGGTTGCGGAACATGGCCATTCACAGACAGGGGTGGGGCAGGGTGGAATGACTGACTGAAGGAACAAAACAGGTGGACAATGTAAGATCGGTCATGGGATGGACAGTGGGACACTTGTCACTACAAGTGCACAGAAACTGTCTCACAGTAAAGGGTCCACACTCCTTTTCCTCCTCCCCTCCCGCTATTGCTTCTGCTCAAGCTTATTACCGTTACATTCTCCTGTATTCAGCTCAACCTAATTTAGAGGAAAAGATAACAATGGTTGTTATTTATTGAGTATACAGACAACTGCACCTCTATGACTTCGCTCATTCCTCAAACCAACTCTGCGAGGGATAGAGAACCCAGGCACGGCGGTGGGGTGACTCCGAGCCCCTGGGTGATGGAGTCCCCCACGTGTCCATCACAGCCAGGGGACGCGTTCACCGCCCCGGCCGCGCCCAGACGGCTTCGGTGTGTTCAGAGGAAGGGCCCAGGGAGTTTTACTTTTTCTTGGATGTCTTGTCTTTGACTAAGAAAAACCGGGCGGTTCTACTGAGCTGAGAATAAAGGAAGACGCAGCACTGAGTTGGTGAGCAGCTTGAATGAGTTCATTCACTTCCAGTCCTGAGAGACACAGAGCGCGTGTTCTAGGTGCGGAGTCACGGACGACTCCAGAGAGAGCTTGTTTTCCCGTGAAAGGTGACGGGGTCGGGTGGTGGAGCGGGCAGAATCGGTGGAAGGAAACGGGGGTCTCAGTGGTGGCATGAGGGTTAAATACCCGTGTTACTCGTCTGCAAAGTGGGGCCGTAATCGCAGACCTGCCTCCCAAGCGTGGCCGTTTGAATGCCTTGGCTGCTTTGGGCGAAAGCAATGCTCTGGCGGTCATTCATTTCCACACTCTCAGGTGTCGTTATATCCATTAAAGACCCGCTGGGGCCGGGCGTCGTGGAAATACTGAGCTTGTCTGAACGGTCTCCTGAGAGGACCTCAGTGAACTAGAAACAGTTTCATGGTTCGTTTTAGACAATTCGGGCAACTACCTGCTGGCAACTTACCCGTGTTACAGTTTATGTTTCAATGTGATGTATGTACGTACGTATGTATGTATGTACGCATGTATGTATGTATGTATGTACGTATGTATGTATGTATGTACGTATGTATGTATTTAACAAATAGGTCTGTGTACCTACTGTGTGCTGGGCATTAGCGAATAGAATCTCCACGGGTTCCTGCTTCCGTGGATCTTACAGGCATTTGTCCACAATGTGTGACTCCCGTCACCTCTGGAACTAGCCTCTCTGCCCCACGCCAGGGCAAACAAGGAACTTGCTGAAGTCCAGTAACTTAGGAAACAAGGCGAGGAAAGCTTGTGGGGAAGAGAATGCTTCGGGAGGCTGATGTCATGCGTGGCCTCAGAAGGCGGGGTCTCCTTCCCCGGGGGGCGAGGAGGCGGCTGGCGCAGACAGGCTGGGGACCAGGAGCACTTTGCAGCCATGTTTCCCGAGCTGGGTGACAGTGTGTTTGCCGAGACACTGACTGAAGTGAGCAGCTGGCCTGATACCAGGGGTGAGGGGTGGGTCCCGGGTCCCGCCCGCCACCTCTGGTTTATGCGGGCTGGCCGGCTACCACGGGGCCAGAAGGCTCAGACGGGTTGTGCGCTGGAGGTGGGGGTGGGGTGCCTGCAGGTGCAGGATTCTGGGAGTGGGGGTCAGAAGGGCAGTGAGGGTGCAGAATCAGCCTGGCAGGCGGGCCTGGGCCGGGGCTAAGGCTCTGCTGTCGTCATCTTGAAATTCTTCATATTTGGGGCGGGTGGGTATTACTTTATTCGACAATTAGCAGTTAGTTCTCATCCACATTAACTGTAGATTTTTTTTTTTTTTAATCCTCACCCGAGGACATTTTTGCATTTATCTTCAAATAGAGCTGGAGGGAGAGGGGGAGGAAGAGAGAGAGAGAGAGAGAAATATCAACATGAGAGACACATTGAGTGGTTGCCACCCACACAACCCCAACCGGGGCCGGGGACTAACTGCAACCGAGGCACATGCCCTTAGCGGGAACCGAACCCAGGACTCCCGAGTCCGCAGGCTGATACTCTAACCGCTGAGCCAAACTGGCCAGGGCTGTTTGTAGATTTTTTAAAGTGGCGACAGGTACGTAGGTGACCCACATATAGAGCTTGTTTGGCGACTCTTCACCCTCATTGTTTCCTGGACGACCGCACCTGGATACGGTAAGGGACGGTCCTCATTGCTTTGGCCCAGACGGCTTCGTCGAGCCTGGTGTCCGGGGCACATCTGGAGGGCCATCTCCTCCGTGGCAAATTCCTGATCTCTGGGTGCCCGAGGGGCACGCCTCTGGAAACCCACTCCGTGGGCGTGCTCGTGAACGTTGGCGTGTTCTCTGGTCACGACCGTGCTGATGGCAGGACGGCCCTTCTTCTTCTCGCCACCCTTCTTGGTGGCAGCCACTCTGCAGGGCCCAGTTCGGAAAGAAAGAGCGCGAGGTATTGCGGGAGAGGGAAATGAGGTTCTTCATGTTTTTGACAAGGGACGCAGATTGTCATTATGTAGGCCTTCCCAGGAACAGGCATCACGGTGAGAGCGTACGAGGGAGGCTGGACCAGGGCTGGGTTCGTCAGGGTGGATGAAGAAGGGGCTCTGTCAGGTTAGGACGCCCTCACCTCCCGGCACACGCACCGGGGTCTGCAGGTGCCGTCGGTGTGAGCTGTCGGGGCCGGGACAGCCCCCAAGGCTCGGTGCTGAGCTGGGCAGTGGGAACTGAAACCTCGATTAAACATTTACACTGGAAATCAGGGCCCTGTGTCTACTGGAGTCTGTCCTAAGCCAAGTCTTGGATGCTTGTTACTCAGAACAGAATTTCCTGTTATTCGTGCTTTAAAAATGAACCTGAACCAAATCATGAAATGAAGGGAATTTACCTTGGCCTGGAAAATGGGCAGAATCCCAATAGGTACGGAGGGAAGAGGTGTTTCACGGCTGATCAGATGTTTGATCAAGGGCACAGGAGCAAACGGCTTGAATCAGTGAATGAGGACTAAAAAATACACACATTTGGCTGGAGAGAGGCCAGGTGGGAGGAGAATAAATCACGTCAGAGAGGCGGGTTGGGACGGCTGTGGAGGTCTCGGCAGGTGGAGCCGAGGAGCCTGCACCCCGTC
Source organism: Tadarida brasiliensis (assembly GCA_030848825.1). NCBI lineage: Eukaryota > Metazoa > Chordata > Mammalia > Chiroptera > Molossidae > Tadarida > Tadarida brasiliensis. The sequence goes on from CM061265.1 coordinate 103,254,412, forward strand.
CTTCAAGGAGCAGGACAGAGGCTGCTGCCCGGCGCCTCGGGCCCCGTCTCTCCCTGTGGCCTCAGCAGGGCGATGCAGACCCTTCACGTAGCTTCGCATCTCACTCGGTCACCCCACTCTCAGCTCCGACGGGGCTGAGGCCTGAGCAGCGAGCTAGTGGCAGACGTGTCGGGGGGGTGTCTCAGCAGGTTACCGAGGGGACTGCTGTTCCCTGAGGGGCACCTCCCACCCTCTGCCTGTCCCTTTCCTGTTGTTCGCGTTCAGATGTGATGCCCGCAGCTGTGCCGTGGGGTGACCTTGAGACCGGAAGCCATGGACCAGGAAAGGGGAGCAAAAAGAGGGGAGAGTAGCGTACGGAAGACTCTTGAAAGGTCTTTTTAGCATCCAGAATGACTGACTGGTTGTGGAACACATTATGGGCGATGCTGCTGCGAGCCGTGGAAAGCCGTTGAACATCCAGAGCGGAGAGAATCCGGGATTCAGGTACTAGGGGCGCACAGGCGTTTGAGGGGCGCCTGGAAGCAGGGCGATGAGGTAGGCAGAGAGCAGGGGAAGTCAAAGTTGAGGTGGTTTGAGTCGGAGAGGAGAGGAAACATTGCGTAAGACAAAGTGAGCAGATGAACAGCTGTATTGATAGGACGCGGAGGGAGGTGACCGTGCCCTGTGGGCAGAAGGTGGAGGCAGGAGAAGACCTCACTGGAAGGTGGGGTTGGGGAGGCTGAACTCCTCTGTATTAGTGAGCGTGTGTCCATGGGAGACCAAGCAGAACTCTCCAGATTACTGGAGATACAGAGCTAGAGGGTGGGGAAATATTAGCTTTGGACTTGGGATCACCCATTTAGAGGTGATTTTTGTAGACTGAGCGGGACTTAGAAAAATATGCTGACTGCACATTACGAAAGGACTGTTGTCGCGTGGAGCCCTATTATCTCTCGGGGTCAAACTCACCATATTTCACCCAGCCTTGTGACGCTGGAGTTGGACCCTGTCAACGTGTCTCCTTTCCAGCTGCTGGAATTTAAGCTGGAGGGACCCTTGGGCCGCGGTAGCAGGAAAATCCTTCCCTTCTGGTTCCTGTTCTGTTCTCATTACTTATCTGGGACCCCAGCAGCCTGTGCAGGGCTACTCCCGGTGTGGAGCTACTCCCTCAGGCCAGGCCTTCCCTCCCAGGGCCACTTCTAAAGAGCAGCACCGGGTGACCTCGGGCCAGTTCCCTGCAGGAGGCGAGCTCTGCGGTGGTAACCACACCCTCTCCAGGAGGTCCGATGCAGGTGGGAGCTGCTCCTGCCCACCTGCTTCTTCTGAACCCCCGAGAATCCTCTATCATGTCTTCCAGCAATTAACCACCTTCGATTGATGAACAATTCATTGCATTTTTCCTGTTCATTTAAAGAGTGTGGTTTCTGTCTCCAGGCTGGACTGTAACTGCCGACCAGGTTAGCCTGTTTCTGACCCATTTTTTACTGTTTAGCTACACCTGTAAGGAGAGAATAAGAATGAAAATACTGAGCCCTGGCCAGTTTGGCTCAGCGGTTAGAGCGTCGGCCCATGGACCGAGGAGTTGCGGGTTTGATTCCAGCCAAGGGCACGTACCTTGGTTGCGGTTCATCCCCGGCCCTGGTCAGGGTTGTGTGGGAGGCAACCAGTCGATGTGTCCCTCTCCCACTGCTGTTTCTCTCTCTCTCTTTCTAACCCTCCTCCCTCCCCTCCACTCTATCTAAAGATAAATTGAAAAAATATCCTCAGGTGAGGACTAAAAAAAGAAAAAGAATGAAAATACTGAGAACTTTCAATGGTCAGAGCTACAGAGGTTAGAACAGACTGAATTACAGCGATTGTCCTGCCCCTGGCAGCCACCTGGCCGGAAGGCTATAGAGCGAGTCAAGCATCAACTCGGGTCCGACTAGACGAGAAGGAAGGTCACTCATCACCTGGACAGTCTGATTTCATGATGCATTCTGGATCTTCTTCTTGCCTCCACTAATAATTGCCTTCAATGTTACCACTCGCCTCTCCAAGGCATGGTTCTAATCTGTGGTTATAAAGCCCTGGACACAATGTGAGAAGGACACAATCACTTGGTGTTGACTTAAGGGGTTCTAGGGACATTTCAGATGGCCTAGTGACGTTCCCCGGCATGAGGATTCCACACACATAGAATCTGGGTAAGCGATCCAGCGTCAGACTGGGAGGAGCTCTGGCTGTCGGATAGATCGTCAGCGAGACCACACCAGCCTACTCCTTCCTGGGCACGGGAGCGTCCGCAAACGAACAGGACAGAGCGTGCCAGCCCTGAAATCCTCTGCCATTTCCTTCCCAGCTGCTGCCTCGTGGTTTTCCACCATTTGACCTTGAAGTTGAATATACTGTTCAGACACAGATGATTCACAGTGATTGTATGTCACTGTGACTCTGTCCTGTAGCGATCGAAACTGGTCCTTTCGTCCCATTCATTTTTCTTTGGAGTTTCCTCTCATGGAATTTTTTTTTTTTTTTTAATCTCCACACGAGGATATTTTTATTATCTTCAGATAGAGCTGGAGGGAGAGAGGGAGGAAGAGAGAGAGAGAGAAACATTGACGTGAGAGAGACATATCGATCGGCTGCCACCTGCACAACCCCAACCGGGGCGGGTTCGGACTGCAACCGAGGCCCATGCCCGTGGCTGGAATCGAACCCAGGACTCAGGCGACGTTCTAACCGCTGAGCCACACCGGCCAGGGCTCATGTAATTTTTTTCCTGCTTTCTCCTTGATCCAACTGTTATACCTTTGCTCTTCTATTTACTTATTTGTATTACACTTTTCATCGTTACTTCTTACGTTAAGCATTTCAAGATGGGCTACTTCTGTTCTCAGTGGGCCTCTGTGGTCGACTGAACTGTGCCCCCTCAGTTCCCATGTTGAAGGCCTCACCCCCAGTGTCACTGTATTTGGAAACGGGACCTTTTAGGGAGGCGGTTAAGGTTACATGAGGTCATGAGGGTGGGGCCCTAATCTGATAGGACTGATGTCCTTGTGAGAAGAGGAAGAGACCCCAGAGGTAGTTCTCTCTCTGATTCTTTCTCTCTCCATCTACAAGCCAGGAAGGGAGGCTTCAAAGGAAACCAAGCTTTTGGCCCACCTTGATCTGGGAGCTTTAGCCTCCAGAATTGTGGAAAATAAATGTCTGTTGTTTAAGAGAGCGATTTTCAATCCTTTTCATAAACTAATTACTAAAATTACATGGCACACCAAAAAAAATCTATTTTTGCCCATCTGACAAACAAATAGGTACAGTTTTGATGCATTCACACCGGACGGGTATGGCTGTGCTGGTGGTGGTCATTTTTTATTAGACAATCTAAGGGAAAAGGGGTCAGAGCCCCTCACGGCGCACTGGCTGAAAATCGCAGGTTTAAGGCGTTCAGTCTGTGGTATTTTGTGATGGCAGTCCAAGCCGACTAACACATAGAGCCTCTCAAAATATATACAGATTGATTCTGGTTTGTGATCAGTGTGAGAATTCTCGAAAGGGTGTCGAACGTATTTGTATTCCATTTCCTTTGGCACTGTTCTCTGGGCACTGCCCTCCCCTCCCGCCTTTCCTGGGACCCAGGCCCATTCATGGTCTTCCCTGCTGCTCTCTGCCATGTATTTTACAAGAATCTGGCAATTAAGACACCGGAGATGTCTTTAAGTCATCGGGACGGGAGTGATCACTGAACTTACGGGAATCTTCGATTTTCTGAGAAAGTGTAAAAGAAGAAAAACAAAAGCAGAGGCCATGGGGCCCATCCTTGGGGATGCGTTCATCGGCCAGAGCGTGGGGTGTAACAGGTGCTGGGGGAGCCCCGAGGACAGGAAACCACGATGTAAAGGGGAGAGGGGGCTTCCCGGGGGCAAGTCCGCTGACGTCTCCAGGCTTCAGGGAGGCAAGATTTAATTAAGAAAAGATCCCTGGCGTTGGTGACTGAGACATCGCCAGGGATCCTTGAGAAGCATCTGTGGCTAAGGGGTAGAGGCAAAGACCCAGGTTCACTGAGTGCTGAAAAGTCATCGTAAGTAGACTAGGCGTTGAGCAGGGGAGGAGGGACAGCCCCAGGGCACAGCGGCACTGGGCCACGGAGACACCAGGCGTGAGTATTGACATGGGAGACAAGACTAATAGGGCGAAGTGGAGAAGGTATCTCTGAGGGAGCACAGGCTCCTGCTCCAACAAGGGCTGCATCATCCTGAGAAACGTTTTCTTTTTCGAGACATTGTAAAAAGCTTTATGTCTGTGGAACTAAACCCCTGAGTTTCCGCGGTCCCGTTGCAATGCTAATAGCTTCGGAATAGCACTGAAGCACGAACACTGTTCTCCCTCCATTCCCAGCTCGAGGGCAAGCACGGAGCCTGGAATACACACCCTACTGAGGTCCAGGGCTCCTAGCAGGACGGCCAGAGCAACCTCAGAGACAATCAGTGATCAGCACAGGAGGGGATGGGGGTCATGTTCCAGTCCTTGGCTTCCATACCTAGGCCCCTTAATCCGGTGAGCGTACTCTCAGGATGCAAGCACGCGGCACTTGGGGTGGCATTCTGCATGGTTCCGCCTCATCTGCGCCTCACGCTCGTTCTGTGAGATGTCTAATTTAACCAGCTGTGAAGGGCGGGCTCAGAAGGTGAGTGACCCGCCGAGGAGGCAGAGCTGGGCGGTGACGGGAGCAGCACTCCAGTCCCGACCTCTCGGCTCCGACTTCAGTGACTTTTTCACAACCTGACGCTCTCCTTTTCAGCATCCATCCCATCCACAGGTGACAGGATAAGAGTCAACACGACAGACCACACAAGTGACATAGTTGGAGAGGTTTTCCCCCTTTGGCACGCCATCCCCCAAAAGCACTGCCTTTATTCCCGGAGAGAGGGTCCTTACCCGAACCCTGCTTCCTTTTCTGCAAGTAGAGAGCTGTGTGGGACAACGTATGAGAAATCTAAAGTCCAGTTGCCCCTCTCCTGGAGGTTAAAGGCAGCCCTCAGATCCGACCCTCCACTGCTCTCCTCCTGCCCAGGGCTCTTCCACTGGAAGCTTTTGATCAGGGGCCACCCCAAGTCCGAGGAAGAGAGGAGTGGGAAGAGGATGGGACGTCAGGATGACCTAAAACGCAATAACCCACCACTCTGTCGAAGCCATGTGGGACGCGCAAGTGTTGCTGGTAGCTTCTAAAACGTTCACAAGAGTTACGTCATCCTAAGAAACATGTGATTTGATTTTTTGAGATATTGTAAAAAGCTTATTTCTGTGGAATGACACCCCTGAGTTTCCGAGGTCCCATGTCCCTCTGTCCCATCATAGGAGAAGTGTAGCTGGGACTTCATCAGATCTGGGATTAAAGCTGCTGCCCAGAGTCTTTGCTCCGTGTTGGAGCACAGTCCAGCATCAGGCTGGCTTAGACTGTTCCCACTGTAGTCCACTGGGTGTGGGGGCCACGGGGACGCATGGCCCGAACATCCTTTGACCCTTCTGTCCTTTCTAGGGCATCAGTGCGCATGTCCTGGGGACTCAGAGATATTGTGGATTTGGTTCCAGGTCACCACAATAGAGTGAGTCATGATCTTTTCAGTGGTGGAGGGTCTCGCTTTCAATTTGTAAACCTTTCAACACAGGTTCTGGATCACAGAAGGTATTTCAGGAGCTATAAGTACGGTTGCAGAAGGGGTGGAACCCAGGGCCTAGGATTCTGCTTTACTTAGGGTCTATCACAGGGGTCTAGGTTTTCAAGGGCTTACTCATTACTGATGAATTTAAAACATAAAAGTCTAAGAAACATTTTAAATGTAAGACTGAGTCAAATTCAAGCCTTTTTATTTTATTTTATTTTATTTTATTTTTTGTTTTTATCCTCACTCAAGGACATTTTTGCATTTATCTTTAGATAGAGTGGGAGGAAGAGAGGGAGGAAGAGAGAGAAACATCGATGTGAGAGAGACACATCGCTGGTTGCCACGCACACAACCCCAGTGGGGCAGGGACAAACTGCAACCGAGGTATGTGCCCTTAGCAGGAACCGAACCCGGGACTCTCTGGCCCGCGGGCCGATGCTCTAACTGCTGAGCCAAACCGGCCAGGGCTCAAGCGTCTTTAAATTCAAATAGGAAACATATAAACATAAGTTAGAATCCCACAAAGTCCAGCTTGATTGAAAATGTATTTAAATATCTTAAAAACCGAAGAGAAATACGAAATCCAAACAAGTCACTCTTGGAGGAGAGCTGCTGACACCTGACACTTGAATGAGGAAAGAGTCGTGGGCGTGTCTTCACTGTGGGAACAAGGACACGTGACTGACCTCTTCATGGGTTCGCAGCTCATGACCCGGTGACTCTCAGAGATGCTCCTGGGCTCAATGAGTGTGCGTCTGAAGCAGTAGATTTAGACGGAATCTAAACTCTCAGTTAACTGGGAGGCTTAGTGGACCAAGTTTCTTTAGTGCTTGTTGTACATTGTCAACTCCAGGAATAGTTAGAATTAAGCAACCTCAGTTAACATGGATCTTGAGCCCCGGCTGGTTTGGCTCAGCGGTTAGCATGTCGGCCTGTAGACCGAAGGGTCTCAGGTTCAATTCCCGGTCAAGGACACGTACCTGGGTTGCAGGTTTGATCCCTGGCCCCGGCTGTGAGGGAGGCAACCAATCAAGGCGTCTCTCTCACATGATGTTTCTCTCTCTCTCCCACCCACTCTATTTAGAAAAATCAATGGAAAAATATCCTCGGGTGAGGATTAACAAAAACAACAACAAAACACATGGATCTTGACTGTCTTCTTTAGCGGATAGACATTTTTCAACTCCAGAAAGATTCAGAATTAGATATACAAAGGTTTAAGAAAGCCAAAATCAAAGCTGTACGTAACGGGTAACTTCATATGTGCTTGTGATGCTGGAAATAACGCGGTCTGTTGGCTGCTCACCTCGTTCTCTCTTCTACATCGTGTGCTTGATGAACTGGGCAGGCCCTCCACTTTCACGTGAAACCTTAAACAGGTATCCCCAGATTTAGAACACATCACAGAACAGAACGGCACGCAATTTCAGACAGCTGCGGGTGTCCTACAATTCAACTTGATCTTGACACTCAACCCCAAGTAGCATCCGATCCTACAGACTAAGGGCTCAGCCCCACAAGACTGCCCCTCCCCCCTCTTCAGAAGCCAATCTCAAGTTCAGGTTGTCACCTGGGCTTCTGACCTACTGCCTATGGATTGGAGGTTCCAGCGACCTCCTCCTCGGTTTGGATCACTGGAGCTCAGAGAAACATTTCACTGACGAGGTTACTGGTTTATTATAAGAGGGCAAGGCCCGGGGAAGGAGTGAGGTGCTTCCAGGCATCCCCAAGGCTGCATTCCTTGCACACTGCCCATGTTCACCGACATGGAAGCTCCCCAAACCCATCCTACTGGGTTTTGATGGAGGCCTCATTACAAAGACATGATTAAATCACTGGCCATTGGCAATGGATCCAACCTCGGGTCCCTCTCCCCTCCTGGCAGGTCAGGGGGTAGGACTGAACCGTCCAACCCTCTAATCACATGGTTTGTTCTCCTGGCAACCAACCTCCATCCTTAGGTGCTTTCAAAAGTCACCTCATCGATAACGAAAGCCATCTTTCTTGCTCTCATCACTTAGGAAATGCCAAGGGTTTTAGAAGCTCTGTGCCCAAACGGGACAAAGACCAAATACATATTTGTTACTGTAAATCACAATGGCACAGTTCAGGTTAAGCCTAAAAGCACCATGGGACCGCCAGTGGAGAGGAGCATTTAGCCCTGACAAGGAGGGGGTGGTGGGAAGGAAATGCCCGTGCTGATGTTCTCAGAGCTGAGCAAACTTTATTCTCATCCTTCTCCGTTCAGCGCTCAGTCCCCTCATTTCTCAGCCGCCTCTAGAGCAACACGGGAAATGCCAACCAGAATGAATCGCTTGGATGCCTCGAAATTAGCATTTCCGATTCAATTCCAAATTCTCCTCATGGATCTCAAGCTGTCTTTCAGGCACATTTAAACACACTATCTATCAAGTCGGGGACCCTGGCTGTGATCATTCTTGACCTGAAAGGGGCAGAGAAAGTGGTCCCAGCATGGACGTCAGCAGCCCTCCAATCAAGGTCCTCACTGCCAGCGAGTGGCCCTGTGACCTGGACCCTCAGCGTGTCTTGAGTTCCTCACTGTTAACTATATATTCTGATATCCTCTCACAGACCTTGGCTTCTTGGCACAGAGTAAAGGGGCCCCAAGGCATAAAAATGGCAGAGGGTGTGAAGCCAGTTTTGAGCTGGGTTAGATTCACGTGCTGGTTTCCAAGGGTCAGTCCACTTCCGGTGGGGTCGGTGGGTTGGGTCTCTATGTGCAGGAAAAAGGATGATGCAAGACCCCTGTTCAGGAGAACCTGGTAAGTGACATCCCCTTGTACTTCTCAGCATTAGCACTTGGGGGTGTCTCTCTTTAAAGAGGGTGGTCCAAGACATGTCCCGTCCTCCTGGTAAAAGACGCCCCATTGTGAGCAACCCATGCCGTGTGGATCACGAGGCTGATCCCACTCGTGGTCCTAAAAGCAACATGACCCCAGCCTGACCGGTCTGAGTCACTCATTGTCCTGGCCACGGTGGTCATGAAAGGGAATGTGACCACAGCTGGGCCAATCAAAACCTTTTCTAAATGTGAACCTAAGAGAAAGATGGAGAGCCTAGAGCGACCAGTGCCCACCTCTCCTGCGGACAGAGCCCTCCTGAGGGCGGGTCCTCAGAGCGAGAGGCTGAGGGCGGGGCTGGCATCCTGTGGTACCATGGGCGGTGAGATCCTGGCGAATTCCTTACATTCCTTCTGCTACTGAGATGTACTGTTCCCAGGGAACCGACAGGGAGTGGTTGATTAAAGGCGAGCTTGTGAGAAACAGCCAGCCAAAGTCTCCATATTCTCCCAGCTCTTCCTGGGTACGAATGGACTCATTTCAAAGTTACTCTGGGCAACTGTCAACAATAGACCTGTCCCCTGAGCCAAGGCCTGACCGTGCGGTCCGAGCACAGGTTCCCGAAAGCCTTCGCCTCCTGGGTCTGAGAGACCGGGTGGAACTTGAGACTCTGCACATCGCTTTGCCTCCGGCCCAGACCTGCAGCCGGGAAGCACCAGCTCGACCCCGGGGGAAGCAGCTTCCAGAATCCGTGCGCCTCGGCGGAAACCCGTCTCCAGTCACCTCCGAGTTCTCCCCAGATTAACCCCTTGAATCCCTTACTGCCAAGAACTGCAAGGTTCTATTGGCTTCATGAGGCAAGTTCTTTCAGGAAAGGTGAGAAAGGGGAACTTTATAGAGACGATGGTCACCATAGACAGAGAAAGCTTCTACAGTTTCATGTCCGAGAGGCATACTGGTCACTCTCAGTAGTTCCCCGGTCGTACTAAAAGTAGGAGCCAGGGTTAGGGACCTCCGTCCCTGCCCTGGGAGAGAGAACCGGCTGTGTGTTGAGCATAAGGTCTCCAAGTTCATCTTTTGCAAAAGGAGTCGGTTGTTCCCCATAAGGATGGCCAAGAGGTTTCAATCCCAGCATCAACGCTGGACAGCTGGTGGGGCCGCTTTGTGAAGAAAGAGGGAGCGAGGGCCTGGCTGGGTGGGACAGGTGACGGTGCCCGCCATGGAGGTAAACAGTCAGTGGAGAGTCATGCACCTGTGATGTATACAGTAGGGTGCATAGCCATGCACCCGTGGGCTGGATTCCCTCCAATGTCTCCTCAAACCCAGTTGGCTTTTCTGATTCCATCTGCTCCTGCAGATAAGAAAGGCTGAGTTTATTTCACGCACACCCCGATGTTCGTGCTGCGTGAGCCCGTGCTCCCTTCAAGAGCGAGAGATCGCCAGTCTCCTTCCTGCGACTCTGTCAGGACCGGAGCCCACGCCTTCAGAATCACCCTTTTACTTCATTTCAGACGGGGTTGCTTTTGGGGGTTCGGCTCTGTAGATGCAATGGCAACTGTTGGGAGGTTTGGGGTCCTACTTCTCCACCATCTTGGTTCTCCACATTTCAATCAGCCGAGTGGGACGCCAGGAACCAGCTGGGATCCCAGCATAGCCTCGTACCTGCAGAGCAGGGTGTGCTGAGGGCCAAACCCACGCCCCCTTTGATCCTCATGCTGGCGGAGGGCCTGACTCCTCTCCTGTGCACTGAGCCAGCCTTCCTGACCCGCCCGGGTTGCAGGTGATAAACCTGGCCGAGGGCAGCGAGGCTGGCACCTCCCCCCGCAGGCCTGTGCAGTCTGCTCACTGGGAGATACTCCGTGCGGGCTCCCCTGGGGCCTGGTCCCGGCCAGGCTTAGAGAACGGAACTGGGAAAGAGGCGCTGGTCTCGTTTTCGGACACACCCCAGAGGAAAATGGGCCGTCAGAATAGCACCCCCACCTCTGGGGGAAGGCTCAGACCACACCGCAGAGCTGAGCCGGCCGTGGGGGTCGTGTTTAGGGGCGAGGACAGCAGGCCCCACAGGAACCACGGCAGGGTTGGGCGGGGAGTCCGGGCTTCCCTGCGCGCTCACAGCCAGGAGCTGCCCACGCAGGGAGGTGGAGGCTTCTGGAAGCCTGTGCCTGCAGGAGTCAGAGCGCGAGGCCAGGCGTAGGACCCCCTGCTGAGCTCCAACGCAAAGCAGAGACCCCTGCGAGGTCCCCGGGGTCCCCAAACCAGAGCCTCTTGAAATATGAACAGAAGGGGCCACGACCTCTTCTCCCCACAGCAGGCCTGCAGAGGGTCTGGGATTCACCCCCAAGACTGTTCACCCTCAGGCAGTCTTCTAGATGGTTCTATTCCAGTCCCAGCCCTATCGTGTACCATTACCAGCCATTAAAATCGTCTTCACAGATGCTCAGGGAAGTTTTCAAAGCTCAGAAATAAGGGGACAAAGATGCTCTCATTACCCTTTAGGATCAGGCTAACGGTTTCTAACGGCCCTGTCCGAAGGTCATCGGGTCTCGGGGTAACCTGGTTCGATGAACAACTGCTTAGGGCTGGGTTAGCCTGAGGGAAACTGAGGAGGCCCAGTGGCTGACCCACCGCCCAAGACTGCCCTGTGGGTCACAGCTGGAGTGCCCGTGTGACTATTGGCCAGTTTGTACCCAAGTCACCGAGCGTTCTCGGTATTCCCCTCCTCAGGAGACGTGTCTCAGGACCTCACGCACACGACCCGGGTCTGCCCCTTCACTGTGTTTCACCCCAAGGCAAGGACCACCCTCTCCTGGGGTCCTATTCATCTGCGCTGGCACTAGGATTTCAACAGCTTCAGAATTCTTCCCAATCAAGGATTTGTAGTAATTTGTGCAACTGTTTTAAAATAATGTTAACGTATAAATGTACTCACAGAACGAAGTCTAATCTCTCTGGCGCTGAGACCTGTTTGCCCACCGTGCATTCGTTCCAGCCGCCTGCCGTCCACAGCCGTCCCGTAAGGAAGCGCACCCCGCGGCGGGCCGGGCTCCACGCTCAGCCCTGCGCGGACCAGCCCGTGGCTCTGGAAGTCACACGCGCTGAACGCAGTGCTTCCTCCTTTGCGAAATGGGAGTGTCATGGGGCGCGGGGACACGAGAAAGGGAATGTGTACACGAAGCCCCTGGGTGCGGCCGGACCCGTGTCCTCTCTCGGTATGTGTCATGCTTCACGTCCACGAGTCCAGACGTGAACCTAGAAAGAACGGGAAGGAAACTCGACAAAATGTCATCGAGGGCTATCTTGAGACTTGCGGTGTCGGCTCTCGACCAGGGCTTAGAAGTCATCACTTCTGTGCTTGTAACAAGGGGAAGCTGGACAAACTGAAAGGGGATGACTGTTCTTGGACCCCGAAGAGAAGGGAGGTGCACCCCACAACCTGGAGAGACAGGACACCTAGAGGGTCACAGCTGAGACCCGCTGCCCCAGAGCAGAAGCCGCCAATGGTCAGGACCCTCGCGTGGGGACGGGGACGAGTCGCTGAGTCGGAGCACGTGCCACCACGAGGGTGGGACCCCCAAGGCTGAGCCTGAGGGGCTCTCCTGCAGGAAGCCCAGGCTCTCGTGGGGAAGATCTGAGAAAGGTCCCCCTTGGCTCTGTCAGGGAGACGGAAGAGTGATCGTTGTGAATACGCTCAGACACTTCACAGCCAAGTCAGACCATGCCCCCCAAAGCCTTTGCAGGGTTTCTGGAACATTCTCGCAGTTTGGGGGAAATAGATCCCTCCCACCAAAGCCCCTTCAGTGCTCTCATCTCACATCCGAGGGGGAAGGAACACACAGGTGACAGGGTCAGGGCCTCAAGGACGTAGACTGAGAGTCACCAGCCAGGGACCGGAGCAGGGGCAGGGGGAAAGCCAGGCTGCGGGAGTGACATCTGTGAATGCCACAGACCCGCGAAGAGATGGAGATTGAGTCCTGAAGTTACAGACGGCTCCTGCTCCCCACCCGACGGCCTCCAGTTCATCACCGTGGGTCACAGAGGAAAGCACTCCAAGGCACATCCTGTCTCGGGTGAGGGGCGCGTGGGGAAGGCAAGGTCCGGGGGGAGGCAGAGGGGATGGACGCCGGGTACAGCGTGGTGGAGATGACCTAACTCCATCACAATCCTTTTCCGTGGGAAGGGTCTAAGTACAGCAATGACAGGACAGTGTCCGAATGGGTGATGAAACAACACTCAGCGCCATGCTGTCTGTAAGAAGCCCCGTCCAATGTAAAGACTCGGGTTCAAAGTGCAGGGACGGAGGAAGGCACACCACGCTCACAGCACGCGCAGAGAGCTGGGGCAGCTTCGCTAATTCCAGAGAAAGCTGACTCTGAGCCAGGGAGTTACCGGGAGTGGAGAATGACCTTCATACTGGAAAGGGGTGAATTCTCCAAGAAGACGGCCCAACAGTGTCTGCACCTAACGACGGAGCGTCCCAGCAGGTGGGGCCCTTCTCTGGTGGCTGTGCTTATGAGTCGCTGTACCCTACCTTGCAGACGTCAGTTACTTAAAAAGCAAACTAGTTCCCCTGTGGCTTGGAAATGGGAGGAAGGCGGGGTAGCCGTGGCCAAGGAGCCCAGGAGGGCAGGCGTCCATTCAAAGTATTTGCATAGCTTGTCTTTGTTCTTGCAGGTTCGCCTTGTCTAGGGGAAAAAACGAGCAGGAGCTCAGCCCGAACAGATGGTCTCGCAGAGGGTGCTTACTGCCGCAGAAATCTCAGGCTATCCATCACCGTTTGCAAACCAAGTCCCTGTCCCAAGTTTTTTCTTGTCACTTTAAGAGCAAGGGCCTCACGGACAGGTTTTGGGGGAGCATTTGGGCACACAGGTCACTGAAAGCCTGAAAATGTGTTGCCCTGCACCGTCCGACCTGCAGGAGGATTTCCAGGATGAACAAAAGGGCGGCACGCAGTCTTCAGGTGCGGGCGGGGGCCTCCTGGCCAGGGGCTGGCCTTCTCCTGGGAATCCGAGGGTGCTAATTACACAGCAAAAGCTGTTTCTGGGTGATGGCAATTCCTGAGCAGTCTTCATCCTGGCTCAGATGGACGGCTAGCCCCTGTCCTCCGAGAAACAATTTATTATATACATACGATGGTCCGTCTTATTGCACTGAAAACCTGGGGTTTTAAAATCGGGGGACATAGAGCTCATGGACCGAGATGTTGGTGAACAGGAAAACTTGAGAAATAGACTTAGGAGGTTAAGGCACGGTTCCCGCCAACCGAGAGCTGACGGAAAGGATTGTGTTGATCAGGAAGTCGTTCCGCCTCTTTCCCCAGTGGCACTCATCAGAAGTGCTCGCAGGGACGCGTTCCCGTGGTTGCCACGCGACACACACATTTTTCTTTAAATACTTTTATTTTCCTTTTTTTCCCTTTATTGATTTTAGAGAGAGAGGAAGGCAGAGGGGAGAGAGAGAATCGACTGGCCGCCTCCTGCATGCCCCCCACTAGGGATCGGGCCCACAACCTGGGCATGTGTCCTGACTGGGAATCGAACTGGTGACCTCTTGGTCAACGCTCAACCACGGAGCCACACCGGCCGGACTACATACACATTTTTCATCGGACACCTCCGTCAACAAGAATGAGGGAGCACTGAATGAATGTGTACGAATCCCAGGATTCACCAAGAATTTCAGAAATTCCTGGCATGATGTATTCAGTTATAATTCCTCTTTATGCTACCAGCGGATTGCAGATATTTCCAATGAGTCATGGCGTTTGCTCTTCCATGGCCGATGGAGCCTTCTTACCACCAGGTGCCCACGGCCTCGGGCTCAGAGCTGTGATCACGTGGTCCCCCTCTGTCGTGTGTAAGCCCAGGCCCAGCAGGCATGCAGGGCTTGGGGACCAGGAGCCAGAGCTCCGCCCTCTCTGCACTCACACAGGTGCGCACACCTCCCGGGGCGGCTCCTCCTGTGCGCACCTGCCGGCCGGTAAAATCACTGTCCCTCTGGCTGGGAGCCCCGGGCCTCAAGCCATTCAAAACCCTTCCTTCACGCAGCAACACCAGCGGGCCACTTGTTCTCCAAACCACCTCAGTGCCGCTAGAGGGGAGCCATGACGAGGGAAAGGACTTCTGGGCGTCTGACCCCAAAGTTTGGGGGCACACATGAAGGTAGACAATGGAGCAGGCTCACGACTGAAGGTTCCCGAAGGAGAGAGTCCGCCCACCAGGGCGTGAGCGGGCCGTGTGAACGCGCCTGTGGAGAGGGCTCAGGGTCTGGGTGCCTGTGTCTCAGGGAGCACCAAGGGGACCCAGTGGGTTGAGAAAGGGAAGTTGTTCAGCTGAGCCACGGGAGCCCACCGGGGAGAAGAGCTCAGAGCCCGGGGTGCCACGGTGGTCCTCAGAGGAGGGGGTGGGGAGCGGGGCGGGGCCGGCTGTAAACCACGCCCACCAGCGCTGCCGCTGCAGGAAGGTGAGCTGCTGGGGTGGAACGCTCCAGCCTGGGTCTCAAAGAGAAACACTCGGGGGAAAGGACAATCACTTCCGGTGTCCACGGCAGTGGATGTCCGGTCGGTGAGTCACACGTGTCAGGCAGTTCTCCCTGGTACCCACAGAGGGCCCCGCCTCCTCACTGGGAGGCTCGACCTTAGACGGGCTCGCCCCACAATCGGGGCGTATCTTTGCACATCTCTGATGTTATTTCTTAGCTCTGGATTCTTTCTTTTAATCTGAGTTTCAGGGGTTCTCTGTTTTGATAGTATAAACCCACATTTTGACAATTTCATCTTTTTTTTTTTTTTTGTAAGCAGGCCACCCCCCCAAGTCCTGTTGACGGTGCTGATTTGCAGGCCCTGGGGGACCTCTTTGCAGAGCTTGGGGGGCCTCCCCAGACGCAGTCCAAGTCTCCGGGGAGGGCCACAGCTGCAGATGATTGCCTCTGCGTTCCTTTTGCAACAATGTTTTAATTTGTTTACTTTACCTAGTCTGCTCCTAAAGTTTCTGGTTTTAACATGTTACATTGTTTATACGGAGCTGTTTGAAGCATTTTTTGGGTTTCTCAGTTAGTTCACGGATTTCTAATTGGATCTTTAGCTTAATGTTCTGATGTTTTGGCTGTAACCCTGGAATCGCTGAGATGAGTCTGGTTGATCCTTGGCCGGGGGTTTCCCCTTTCCATCCACCTCTTCTCCCCGGAGCGGTTCCTGTGCTGGCTGTGGCTCCCCACCGGACTCCCAAGGCCTCAGCGTCTCTTCACCCTTCACTTCCTCCTGTTACTGTTTAATTACTCCACAGAGATTTTGTTCTTGAGTTTAGGAATTCCAGTCATGGACGGCTGGTGGCAGGGTGACAGAGGGGGGAACTGTCACCTGGTCCTGAACAATGACAGGCCTGTTTGTTTCCCCAGGAAACTGAACAAAAATGGGAAGAACAGACACTAGTCACATTCTCCCAGGATCTCAAGAATGGGTCCCCTGATAGCGACTCAGCAACATGTATTCCCATGATGACCAGAAACACAGGAGAAGCCAAAGAATTTGATTGTAGAATTCTGCTCTTTTGAAAATGCATATTAAGATTCAGGAGGAAAACAGAGCCACGTTCGGATCTGGTATCTTCATGTCCCGTGGGTTGTCATGAAGAAGACACCAGTCTCAGTCTATTCATTTTAGGACTTAGGTCATTATCTGGACAGAAGAGAGTGGAGAGAGGAGATTGTAGAAGCTGTTTTCAGAAGTGGGCAATCGCTCTCTTATAAAGCCACGAGGGCGGGTGTCCCCCAAGTCAGACTTTGAGTGGGACAAGTCCTTTCCTGCTGTCAAAGGCACTGCAGGCCCATAAAACCGCTCGTGACCCCCCCCCCCAAGCCAGACTCACCTGTCGGATGACCCTCGGGATTCAGGAGGCGTGGCTTCCATTGCGCCACCGGGCATGGGTCCTCAGACGGCTGAAACGGGACCCCTCCGCGAGGCTGTATTTTAGCCGTGGGAGGGCAGAGCTTTGGGAAACGTCGCGAGCGAGCCGCGTGTCAGGAAGCCCGCGTTTGCCAGGCCGCAGCTTGCGTGGTGATGGTGCGGTGTTCCACCGCAGGCCGGCGGGTGCGGGGCGCAGGGCGCTGGGGAAGCTGGCCGTCCGCGCACAGGGGGAGGAAACGAGTGCGGCGCGCTCAGCAGAGAGGCAATGGAAAATAAACGGTCTCATCTCCCTGTGGCAGTTCGAGGGGCCATTTTTCGAAGTCATGAAGGGAACGGAAGTTAAATAGGATGAGAAATTGGCTCGTGAATTGAAAAGCATCAGCCCGTGTCCTGGGTGATACGAAACTGCAGATGTCGGGTGGGGAATTCACGTCGCCCCGTCATCTCGATGGCCTTCAAAGCTCTATTACACGGAGATTCCATGGGCAGCACACATGAGCAAGAGGGAGCACTGGGCTGTGACAAAAGTGAGAGCGGCCGCTAACTGTATCCCGGGCCAGCCCAGATGTCCCACATGAGGATGTCATTCCTCAGCAGCTCTGTTGTTACAAACAAGGACGATGAGGCTAAAAGCCAGGCTCCGTGTTCAAGGTCACACAGTTAGGGCCCCGCCGGGTGGCTCAGTTGGTTGGAGCATCGTCCCTTGCACCAAAAGGCTGCAGGTTCGATCCCCAGTGGGGGGCATTCGGGAGGCAAATGATCGATGTTTCTCTCACATGAATACTTCTCTCTCTCTCTTCCTTCCTCTCTCTATAAAATCAATACACGTATCCTTGAGGGTTTAAAAAAAAATAAAGATCACACGGCTCGTAATTGGCAAAACTGGGTTCCGAAGCAAAGATTTCCCAAAGCAGGTGCTTGTGCACTCGTCTCTGCCCCCTGGCAATGTGACCTCCGTTCTGGGCTGTTTTCACACGCGGCAAACGTGGGGTGAGGGCTGGACAGACTGCTCCTATCTTATGGAACCATTTGGAACTAAAAGCGTGCAACAAAATCACCTCTGAAGCTGTAAAGAAGGTGTGACCCGGGTCCCACTCCCAATCAAAGGAACCAATCAGACGCGGGTTGGGGCCAGAGAGGTGCAATTTGGAAACTCCTCCTCGGACAGTTTGAAGGCAAACCTGTGTTGGAAGAACCACTGGAAATGCTGACTCCGGATTCCTTTGCAACACTCACATTCTGGCTTTATCTTTAGAAGGTCTTTAAATAGCTCTCTGTTATCTAGCAGTCACACTTGCATGCTGGCAGAAAGTGCCCACTGGCCTGGTGTGAGCAGGGACTGGGGTACTTCTGAAACGCGGAGGGTTGGCACCTGCAGGTGGGTGGGCATGTTGAGACTCTCCGGGAAACAGCAACACAGTGAATGACAGCCTTCCCCGTCAGGCAGGGCAGTGAAGGCCTCCGTGGCCTCGCCTCATTGTCAAGGCGGTCCAGCCCGGCTGGTTGGCTCAGCGGATTCAGTGTCGTCCCATGGACTGAGAGGTCCCGGTTCCATTCCCGGTCAGGGCACATGCCCGGGTTTCGGGCTCAATCCCCAGTAGGGGGCGTGCAGGAGGCAGCCAATCGATGTTTCTCACGTCAATGTTTCCACCTCTTTCTCCCTTCCTCTCTCTCAAATAAATAAATAAATAAATGAATAAATAAATAAAATAAATCAATGAGAACATATTTTTTTTAAAAAAGCAGTCCACGACTCGTCCCCCCAGCACCATGTCAGGCACTGAGCCAGCAACCAACCCAAGGAGACCCTGGTGCAAGGTCTCCCATCCAAAGAAATGTCCGTTTCGAAGACATTGCTGGCGGGTGGGTTTCTTCCAAGAGGAAGCACCCAGGATGAGAGGGGGAAACCAGATTAGGAATTTAAAGAAATCACCAGACGGGAAGTGAACTGCTTCAGGCCGTGCAATTAGGGCTACGAGTCCAGCTGTCCTGGTTCTTGGAGAGGCAGAGAAGCTGCTAATGCCACCCGGACTGAGGGCACAGATCACGCCATTTTAGAAAATGTTTGCAAAAGAGGTAACTTCACACCAACGTCTCCATTCCTGAGCGCTCGACACATTTCCGTGGGATTTGTAATAAAGAAGGAAACCAAATTCAACGAATACAGAATCTCACCTACACACAACAATGCGTAGAAAATATACTTCAAAATGAGAGATTTAAAATACAATCACGTTACGATTCTAATTAGCACTAGATCAGTTCTATTCTATTAGTTTTTCCCCCCTTCTCTGCTTCCATAACCGAGTCTGCAAGAATAGGGACTCCTGTCCATTGATACCTGTGTCAAGTCTAGCACCTGGCATAGTCCCAAGGTCACCTGGGTGAGGGTAATGCATGAACGTTTGGAGAAATCCATCCATGATTTCACCCCTGTTCGTATACACACTGCCCCTGCCTCCTCCAGGAGCCGAAACAGCAGGCGGCAGCTCAGGAAGCCTTGTTTCATGCACATAAGACACAGCCTTCTCCCAGGGCTTGGCCAAGCAGAAGCTCAGCGATTCAACCCCGGAATCATGCAAAAGCCCGCCTCACGCACGGGACACGCTCCCAGGAGGCCTTCAATAAATGGCATTGCTGACGGCACGTCGTCCCCATTGATACAGCATCAGCGGCTGCCCGGCTGGACCCAGCCCTGTCCCTGAGTCTTGAGTTTAGAATCAAAGGGAGTCTGTCCCCTTGATATCTTGCATTTGGTGTTTGCAGGGAATCGATTTTCTCACACATTGTCACAAGCTGCAAGGCGAGCACCTTCTGAGGAGGTGAAAGACGGCCTAGGTGATGAGCTGACGTCCACGACCCCAGATAGCATCCCCCTGGGCTCCAAGTCCAGGGGTAGGATGGGTCCTGTGTGTGTGTGTGTGTGTGTGTGTGTGTGTGTGTGGTCTGTGACATCTCAGCTCTGGGGAGCGATGGGCAGGAGCAGGAAGCCAGGGGATCTCAGCCAATCATTAACTCTCAGTTAGGGGCCTCCCACACGAAGGACCTCTTCCCGTCGCCTTCAGCTAGGGTGGCGCAATCGCTCCTTGAATGTTAGATGAGTTTCGTGTCGAGCACGCTTTACGTGAGCGGGTGTGTTTTTACCTGTACTCGTTTTGCTGTTAGCACGTGTACTTTTATGGCGCCAGAGGATTTCCAACGCTGCCCTGCCGAGCCCCCGCGGGTCTGCTCTTGGGAAAGGAGCCCCCCGCAGCCCAGGCCGCAGCACCCATACCCCTAGTCCCAGGCCTCTTCTGAGCTGAGCCTCTGATCTTGAGCTTTCTTACAAGACGCCCTTTAAATGGAGGCTCCCCCACTGAAATGCTGAAGGCCCTGGTTGACATAACAAAGCCCAGATTAGTAATGAGTAGGGGACCAGCCACTGTCCCTCCGGTGACAAGGCTGCTCACCAGGCTGGCCTTCGGTCACCAGGCCTTTTCTCTGCCAGCCCTCACCTGGGGACCCAAGAAACTGCAGGTTCTGAGATTCCGTGAAGACTCAGCAGAGGCTGGTGCCCCTGATGGTTGTCTTGAAGGTTACGGGCAAACCAGAGACCCAGCTCCCAGGCCCCTCCTCTGGGAGCACTGAGGACCAGACCCATGCCAGGAAGGCACCCGCACCCCGGCAGGGAAGGCTGCCATCGGCCTCCACCCTGGGGCTCCCACGCAAACCGAGAGGCTCTGTGGAAGGCTCGTGACATCATTTTTACCAGAACTTCAGGGTTGATGATTTGGGAAACAGACAGCTTTTCCCCTAGCTGTGGTCATCTGTGGTGCATGCCCCCAGCATCCTCCCACCCTGCAAAGTTCTGAAACAAAGGGACTGTGACATGACTGAGACCCCTCCCTGAGCCTTCCAGTTCCCAAACGCCAGTGATCGTTGAGTGCGGGATGAGGCCTGGCGGTCCTCCACCGATCCCCGCGTGGCACAAATGACAAACCCCAAATCCTAGGGGTGGGACCCAGAACGCCCTGCTAATCCTTCTCAGGTCTCAGGGGACTGAAGTGGCAACAGTGAGGGGCAAGTCTGTGACTATGCGGGGATGACTCCACTCAGTGCCGGCTGTCATGCTCGCTCCAGGTTGCAGACCAAGGACCTTTGACAAAGCTGCCACCTGCAGACCCGCCCAGGAAGCCGGCGTGAGGAAGAAGGTCTCCTGTCTGGAGGATGGAGGCTACCGGGTGACGTTCACAGGCTCTCAGTCCTGCCTGTGGCCGGATCCTCGAGGCAGACAGTTGGGGGCTGGGGTCGGTCAGTGTGTTGGTTTGTAACAGAACACTAGGGCCGCTGTGCCCACCGCAGGCATGGTCCCCTTGGTGTGTGCTGGTGCCACCTCTGACATGGGAACTGTGATCTGGTCATCAACGCAGAGGGCACCCAGCACACTCCTCGGGACCAAGTGTTTGTAAGGAAGCGAAACTGAGCACCAAACATACCCAGGAGCCAAGGAGAAGCTTCGGTTCTGGTTATTGGGCATAATTGGGTCCTATAAGATAGGACCTGCAGAACCCATGAAGATTCTTGGTTACAGCTACCAGAAATTCAGTTCCTATAGTTAGAGCAACAGGGGG